>JAPDNY010000004.1:93424809-94674809 GCA_029375565.1 Gekko gecko | reverse complement strand
TTACTTCAGTAGTTAAAATTATTGAATTCAGTTGGTTCATTTCTTTTTTTATTAATTATTTTTCAGTTGGTTCACTTCTGATAACTGAAGCATAAGCCATTGAAAACTGAATATGAATGTCTACAGTTAGTTTCACCCATGAAAGTATCTATTTAAAAGAATAATTTTCAAACGCATCTGAACTGGTCCCAGTAGTAATAGTGAAAGCTGAAATTCTTCCAGAATACTTGATCATTTTATTTTCCAATATAATCACAAACTATTAAAGTTGAAGCAGGAAGCACAGACCGTGGTATGTTAAATCAAGTAGAACCTGAAATATTTAGAGAGCAGGGGAGGGCCACAAGGTATTGAAAACTGGGTAGGTCTCTGGAACAGTGACATAACATTCTGAAAGATATAAATTCTTGAGGTTTACTTGTAGTTGGAACTGTAAGAGAATTTACTATGTGAAACATTTGTTCCAGTTATTTTGCTTCCCATGACACTGAAGTACCCAAACTGCAGGAAATCTTTTGTTTCTAAAAAAGAGACAGCATCTCCTTTTCATGTCAGAAGAGGAAAGCCCCAAAGTATATTTAGGTTTGATTCTGGATTGTTAAGTACCAGTTAATGCTCTGCTCCATAGAGCAAGTTCATCCTTCCTACCTATGTTTCAAATCCTGCAAGGCTGTTTGACAGAAAGACTACTCCGTAGTGCATTTGTCAGTCATTTGTTGACAAAAATCTGTGATACCACCACTACTCTGCACACACTGCTCCAAACATAATGTTTTCTCTGATATCCTTACAGGAACCGGACATAATTCCTGTGCTTGAGTATATCCTCTATCACATGAGCTTTTTACATGCTGATAGCTAGAACTCTGCACTTCAGGAGATTCAACACAAAGATCTTTAGATAGTTCTATACATAATGGTAGTGCAGACATCACATCAGAAGGTGCAGGCCGTTCTTTCTCTGGGATCAAAAGTGAAAGTGGGCAATCAGAGGTGGAATATTTTGCAAGTATTTGTATTTGCTCATGACTTAATGCTGCTTCTTTACACATCTGTTGACAAAGGCCTGTCAGGTTCTGCTTTGTCTCACTGAGCGTTGACAAAATGTGGTCTTTCTCCTTTAGCAAACTTTCTTTTTCACTTTGCTGTCAGAAAAAAAAAACATTTGTAAGCTATAAATTCTGTTGTACTCTGAAATATAGTGTAATTTTGTCTTTTATAACTGAGCTTTATTTCATGGTATATTTGTTTTAGAAATAGCAACAAAGTGTAGCAACTACAAAGCAATACAGTGTCATACAGCTGCACACATCATGCAAGATCCACCATCCCTTCTTTCATGTATAAGCTCCTAAATTAACCCTGTAGGCATTGATGTAAAATTTACAATCGGCTCCTAATTTTGATAATGAATGCAGTATGAAGTAGAACATGGAGGGAGGGGGCAGACAGGTAAAACACAATGAACCACTTGGCTTAAAACACACATGAGGAAATGGAGGATTGGATTCATCCCCCGCCCTTCACTACCCGAAGGAGTCTCAGAGTGGTTTACAATCCCTTCCCCTCCCCACAACAGACACCCCATGAGGCAGGTGGGGCTGAGAGAGCTCTCCTAAGAATTGCCCTTGAAAGAACATCTCTGAAAGAACTTAGAACTGACCAAGGTCACACCAGCAGCTGTATGTGAAGTGGGGAATAAACTCAGTTCTCCCAGATTACAGTCCTTACTCCTAACCACTACAGCAAACTAGCTCTCGATAGGAGATCAGGAAATCCAACACATGTTTTGGTTTAGTACTAGACACTGACTTGCATTTCTCATTAAATCCATAAAACACAAGAGATGCAATGAGGAAAAGATGGAGCAAAGGAAAACAGAACTACACAAATCTCAAATCCACTATATTAGGGGTCCTCAACCTTTTTTGAGCCTGCAGGCACCTTTAGAATTCTGACAAAGGATCATGTGCGCAGCCACAAAAATGTCTGCCATAGCTTATTTTCAGTCACACAGTGAATATCCTTGTGCTCTGGTGATAGCTGCTGTCAAAGCAACATGTTTAAAAATCTACACAGCAAATCAAATCTCTAGTGGTGTATCAGAAGCCCTGCTGGGCAAAAGACCCACCTGTTCCTACCCACTTTCTAAAAACACTTGGTGGGTACCAGGAAAGGTGTCTGTGGGCACCATGTCAGGGACCCCCACTCTATATTAATTGCAGACAACTAGAGCAGCTACTGTGCTGTTGAACCTGTAACAAATTCACCTCCCTTCTTACTGGTTCACAGCTCTCCCTTGTCAAAGTGATGGCCCTTCCAAACATAGTAGTAGCCAAATCAAGTGACAGTCCCTGCTCATAAAGTTGGCTGCACAGTTTGGGATTGAGAATGATAGCATATGCCTCCCCCATTATATGTGGGCTCTAAACATACAGGAACCTAATAGAAAGGGAAGCATCTCTAAAAATCCTGTAAAAATATTAAAAGGCAAGGCCTGTAAGATATGGAAACCACGAGAAATGTTTCCAACTTATTTGATGTAGTGTTTAAAGCAGGGGTATCAAACGTAAGGCCTGGGGGACAGAACTAGCCTGCCCAAGGCTCTAGTGCGGCCCATGAGCAGCTAGTGCAAGGGAGTGAACAGCAGACTGCTTGGAAGGAGTGAGCAGAGCCACTCCGATTGTGGCTTCAGCATGGCAGAACAACCTCGTCTGCAGCAGTCAAGCTGCATGAGAGCATCTGCCCAGTGCTGCACTGCCAGCTGTCCAGTCCATCCATGTGGGTTTTCCTCTGCACTCCCTTCCCAGCCCATGGGGCCTTGCAGTGAGAATACACCAACTTGGAGCTTGCCAGCTGCTGTCCTTTATATAGCTTCTATCTCTGGTATCTGGCATTTGTTTTATGGTACACATGCCCTGGCCTGACAAAGTGACATTTATGTCAGATTGCACCTTCGTAACTATAGGCTGCTATTAAATTAAAATATAGCTTGATTAAAAAACCCAGATTAATATATCCACTGAGATAATCTCTAATGGATAGTAGAATGTAAAATATATGATGTTAAAATGGCTAAAATAGCTATAAAATTAAGACAAAAAGTAAAATTCAACAGTTACAGCTCAGATACTGATAACAAAGTGGCTGAGGTAAAGCTAAATAGATAAAATGACTAGAAAAAAATTAGAGTATTAACATGTTTGCATCACAGAAGTACAAATCCAAAACACAACCACCCCATAAGGGCAGTTTTACGACAACAAATTGATCATGCAATACCACAACCACCAACACAACCCAGGTTACATTACATTAAATAGAATACCAAAAGAGAGAGGGAGAGAGAGAGAGAAGGAGGGAGAAGGGGGGGAGAAAAGAGGAGAGGCAAAACTCCCTCCCAACAACTGAATAAGAGATGAATTAAGCTCAGTGTTTTCCAAATGGGAGGGAAAACCATTCCAGCTGACGAAGGTCAGCCACTTCAAAAAAACAAAACAAAAGAACACCCTACTCTCCTAGGCTGCAACAAATTATATCACACTACAGAGCAAGAAAAAAGGGAAAATCCTAATAAAAAACTAAACTACAGTTAAAACAAATTCACTCAGAGCAGAGCTTAGTGTCTGCTGACTCTCCATGTTGCTATTAGTCCACTTTGGCTGGGGAAAAAGTAGGCTGCTGCCATGACAAAAGAACTTACAGTCCAGATAGTTTGCTACTATAGTTCTTTCCTCCCGAACAATAATGCAATCAGCCCTGGATACTTTAGATCTGCCCTTTAATATGCACACCCTGTTGAGATGACCACCTGGAGAGGGGCATGCTCAGTGGCACAGCATCTGCTTAGCATGCAGGAAGTCCCAGGTTCAATCCCCAGCAACTCCAGTTTAAAAGATCAATTAGTAAGTGCTGTGAAAGACCTCCACCTAAGATCCTGGGGAGATACTGACCTTGATGAACTAGTGGCCTGGTTCAGTGTAGGAGCTTCATGTGAAATGTATGTGAATTGCATCCCTTTCAAGAATGCACAATTTTGTATTTCCATTGCCATCTCCATGGTGCAAAGCTATGCTTGGCCAAGTGGTCAACACCTTACAACAGTTTTTCTAGTTGCAGGAAAAAGCGCAAGGAAATCTTAGCATGGTGAGAAGTTGTGAACAGCTACCTGAAAATGTAGCATCATTGTCTAAAAGAATTTAGGATTGTAGAAAGGTTAGATTTTAGTTTTCAAGCAAAGATCCCACACATACCAATTTCTCTATTTCTGATTCCAGGTTTTGTATGCAGTCTAGTTTCCGCTTGCGACAGCGCTGTGCTGCAATTCGATTTTTACTTCGCCTTCTAATATCATGGATACAATCCAGCTGTTCAGGTGTCAATTTGTGCATTTTCAGACATGACTGAAAGTCATTCCTAGAAAGAGAAATGATCTTCTCTGCATCAAATGGCAGCTTTACCTAAAATGTAAATTAAAACAAAACCATGCATTATACTGTTTTTAAAAACTGGACCTCATATCACCGGTTACAAGTTTAAAGCACAGGCTTGGATCCAAGGACTCTGTTCCCCTCACGGTTCTCTCTGGCCACTATGAAAGCTGTCCTCCACTGTGGCAGTAGCTTCCTCGGCCACTAGCATTTCTGCTTGTGTAATGGCTCCCTGAAGAACATTGGTTTTGCACCAGTGGAACAGCCACTTCCAGAAGAGGAGAGCACTGTAGCACAGGACAGGACAGCCTCCGTAGAGGCCAGAGAGAAGGGTAAGAGGAACCATATCACAGGATCCAAGACATAGTTAGTATAGCCATTGCTTGTGATATGTAAACTTTGAACATACAAATATAACTTAAGACATAAAACTTGCAAGGCTTGCCACTCAGTAGAAAACAGGTTGCGGTTTTAAAGTACTATAGCACCCTAAGAATGGGGATTTCCAGAACTGGAAACCTAAAAACTTGAAAATATCAGTGCGGTCAAATCCACTTTGATATACTATGTATGGAATAGAAGGCCCTGGGGAATCACAGTCAATTACCATAGGGCCAAACTAGATGCTTTTAAACAAGTTGAGTCCAAGTTTCCCTATACCAGACCCACTTTCCCCATAGCAACAATGCCGTTGAGCGAAACAACTTCTTAACGTGCCACAGGGACCCAATTTGGATTGGGACTGCAATGCAGGAGAAGGAGGAGTTTCATTTATTTGTCTCAGCTTGGAAAGCTTTTCAACAGTCTTGCTAATACTTGCATGATTACATACATGTGCACCTCTCTCCCTTCCACATAGTATACTTGCATGCACAGTTCAAAACTGGGGCAAGTAGCACCCACTTAGTGCCATTTCAGCTAGTGAGGGGAAGGGGAAACCCTTCTTCCTACTGTACTACAGTCCTGATCTGAACTGGGCTCCTATGGGCGTGGCTGCAGGTAAAATAATCAGGTCTGGTTTAAAAAAATCGTGTCTACTTTCGCTCACAGTCAGAGGAGCTTTGGGGGCAGTTTGTGTGTCTCTGTTATCTGATCAGAGAGGGTGGTAAATCAGGAAGAACTGAAGGATCCATGAAAAGGAAGAGGTTGTATGAGAAGCAAAATGCCATTCTAAGTAAAAGCTAGGCCAGTTCTGAATGTAGCAGGTGAAAAAAAGGAGGAAAGGTGTGTATGTATACATTCTGAAAAGAAATTGTATGTAATTATGCAAGATATTAGCCAAAAAGCCCAACAAATATATCCACATAGGTAGAGCTAGTACCATAAGGTAGAGTTAGTAACATAAGCAGCACAACTTGCAAGGTAAGGGTTGCATTCATATCCAAGTTAAGTGTCAATTGCATGGAATCTAAACCTTTCAAATGAAACTCTACTAAAACAAGGAAACTAGGAATGCTGCTCTTCTGATCTGTGGGAAGAGGTTTAGGGTAGTGAAGAGGCTTATCTAGAATCACCATTCATAGAAGGGAAACACGCAAACATACTTATGGAAGCCATGAATGTGGTTTTCTACCCCTTTCCATAGTTAGTATAGTCTTTGGATATATATTTTATGTTAACACTTTGGGAAAAAATATTCAAAGGCAGCCCAATTGATTTCAACAGAACTCAGCAAGAACTAGTATTCTAGTTACCTATCACTCAGATATATTGCTTATTTTAGAAAAAATATATTTCTTCAACTTTCTTAGATGGAAATAAGGTTTGATGTAAGATATTCAGGAACAGAATGGGATTCTGTATACATTCTTACCTCACATTCCTGTTCTCTGGCAGAACAGGATTCACTATCACCTTCTGTATCAGTTTCAGAATCTTCTTCTAAACTTATCACACAGGAATAAGGACACTGTTCTTGCTGCTGTTCCTGTACACAATCACCACTACTAATTTCCGTGCTGTTTCCAGTACTGAGGTTATTTATGAAAGGGCAGTTAACGGAGCTCAAAGTTGTGAAAGTTCTTTGAGAACAGTGCTCAGGACTGTCACTGATCCTGATGCCTAACCAAGGACACTCTGCCTTTTTTTCTGAATAGATCTGATCTGATGCAGGAGACAAGCTGATCTGACATGTTGTATCTGTATTGTAAATGTCACTCCAAAACCCCTTTGCTAAATGTTCTGCTACCTCTCTTTCCACACTGCTGCGGTTGCTAGGTGAAGTAGCATTCACATTTTCTCTTTCACACAAGTGAGACTTCAAAGGCAGGCTCTCATCAGGACTTCCACTGATTGGTTTGCAGTTTTCTGGTCCTGTAACAATGCTGCCTTTTTCAGTGACCTTTTCAGTGACCTCCGTATTGCTCTGCATACCACTCAATGTCAAGTCACAATATTGATCACATGTGTTCAAGAAAGCAGTGGAATAAAGGCCATGAGTAGCAACAGAGGAATTATGAGGAGAAAAAGTAACTGACTTCTCCACAGAACATTCAGTGCTCTGAAACACAGCTGTCTGTTTCAAGAACTCTTCTTTCCCATCTTCTTCCATTTCTACCTGAGCATCTTCACATTTTGTGTCTGGAGGCACAGCTGCATATTCAAAAGATTTTTGTGTAGCACCATTAGTATATGATTCAATCCGATTAACAGATGCAGCAGATGTTACCTGAACTTCTTTAATGTTGGAATTGGACTCCAAAGTAGGGGCTTTATCACTCCCCACAGCTTTTTGGAACTTCCTGTATTTGGGGCAAAGGGATGCAAAATCAAGTCCCTGGTCCCTTTCTGATTCAGACTCAAATGTCTGACTGGTGCTGTCCTGTAGAAGAGATACGTCTGATTTTTTTTCACTTTTGTAGTTCTTCAAGTGAGGATGAATGCATTCATTTTGCAAAATTTCATTCACATCTATTTCCAGACAGCTATCAGCAGCAACATCTACTTTATGCTCCTCTTTCTGACAGCGTGATTTACAACAGTTTTTTCTCTGGTATTCATGTCGGCCTAGTTTATGGTCCAGAAATTTGAATTTTAGAAATTGAAAGCATGATTCCTCAATGTCATGTATTCCCAAGAATTCTGCACACTTGCAAACTTCAGCTACATTATCTTTATCTAAAATAAGTTTAGAAGTATATGCAAATCGAAGCAAAGGATCAAAGCCTTTTAGTGTAACCTATTTAAGAAAGAGGGATGAGACAAAGAAAATATATTAACTTTCTACCCCAAGATGGCAAAAAGTAAAGAGGTGATACAAATTAAATATATAAATACATTGTTCATTATCAGCAATCAGTGATCATAACTGCATCATGTCAGATAACCCTTGACTTGATTTTGGCTTGTTTGGGCTGTAGCAGGGCTCCCCAATATGGGCTTGTGGGCACCATGGCACCCGCCAACACCTTTCTTCATAGACAAAGCTTATTTCTATCTCTGGATCAGTTTGTCACCTAGGAAAGTTATGAAGGTCAAGTACCACATTATAAAAGAAAAATATGCTCTAATTATACATAATTTGATTACAAATAAAATTTTCTAAAATTCCTTGTCAGTATCCTATATACTGTTTATAGGCTCTCTGTGTTAAATAATTCATCAGCAACAGTAAACAAGTGACCACTTATGAGCAGTAATTTTTTCCTTTTCACAGTATTTATGCAAGGCTTTCAGTCTCAGCACAATTTGCCCTGCAAATTAATGCTATAAAAACACTATTTAACTTACCTTTTCAGATCCAAGCTGGGATATATTCATTATAAAATGTCATAGTAAAATGATTTTAAAGGAGGAATTTATCTTGTGCTGTTCATTATCATGGTCTTGCACATATTATTGCTACAAGTCTTAACTAATTTAAAGTTTCAAGATCTAGTAGAAGCTTTTGTGGTCTTTCTGTATGCATCTTTATAAGTTTTACAAAAAAAGTAACCCAAGTACAGATATATAAAACATTCTTCACTGAAGAACTCCAACTGATTTGTATATTTTTTCTCTCAATAGTTTAGAACGTATGGAAAGGTGGCTTATTCTAAATCAGCCCAGGTTGACCCAGTCCACTAAATCAACACTGACTGGCAGCAGCTCATCAAGATCTCAGGAATGACAAAGAGAATTTTTTTCCCTCTCCCAAAATACTAGAACTCGATGGCATCCAGTGAAGCTGATGGGCAGGACAGACAAAAGGAAATGTTACTTTACACAGAGAGTGAGTAAAATGTGAGATTTGCTGCCAGAGGATGTAGTGATGACCACAGGAATAAACAGCTTTAAAAGGGGATTAGGTAGATTCATGGAGAATAAGTCTGTCAATGGTTATTAGCAGTGTTCCCTCTAAGCTGAGTTAGTGTGAGCTAGCTCACAGTTTTTTAGCCTCCAGCTCACACATTTTTGTCCTAGCTCAGGAAGGATGGCTCCAGAGCAAACTAATTTATGCAGTAGTCAAATCGTTCACTTTAATGCCAGTAGGCCACAAAATAGAATTTTTGCTCACAAGACTCCATAGCTTAGAGGGCACATTGGTTATTAGCCATGGTGACTGAGGAGAACCTCCACACTCAGAGGCACTGTCAGGAGGCTACATCAGGGGAAGGCCTCAGCCTCTGTTCTCTGTTGCTGGTCATCCAGAGGAACTGGTTGGCCACTGTGTGAGTCAGGATGCTGGACTAGATGGTCTATTGGTCTAATCCAGCGGGATTGTTCTTATGTCTTTTCCAGCTTACTGCACACTCTGGACCTGGAGAAGGAAGGGTTGGAACCCAGTATGCTCTGCATGCAAAGCACGTTCTCTGCATTAGAGACTGGCCTTTCCCCATACCTAGGGGGTATGATCAAATCAAGTTTATGCATATAATGTGTGAAAACATACTGCCAACATATACAGCATAGTGAACTATGATATGAATGAAGACAGTGAAGAGAACTCAATGGTAGAACACATGCTATGGATCTATATCCACAGCATTTCTAATTAATGGATCTCAAGTAGCAGAGATGGGGAAGACTGCTACCCAAGAGCTCAGAAAGCCACAGCCACCCATTGTAAGACAACAGACTTATACCCAAGATGGGAGAGGGTACTGCTAACATGCCTAAGAAGACAGCATATCACCAAGCCATATCACCATATCAGCCATATCACCAAGAAGGTTTACAACCTCGGTTTTGGATCAAGACACCCAGGTGGTATAGTTTGTTCAATGGTTAATGTCCTATATGATTTGAGTTCAGACTGGAGTAATCCAGGTGTCTCTCTATGCATAGCCTCTTTAGTACAAAAGGATCAAGAAGCATATCTACATACCAACCCCATCCCCAAAAAACAAGAGATAAAGTAGCCTTTCCCAACATTGAAAGTTAAGTTATAACACTCAGTAGCAATATCACATTAAAAGCAATGGAAATCCTATTTATAAGAGTGGGAGGATACAGAAAGTAGCTCCAACCCAAGCACTCATGATATTACAAGATGGTGTAGCCACTATGGCAGTATTTTGTCTAAAATATCTCTATGTTACCTTCCCAAATTAGCCCAAGGAGGTCTGCAAAGAAATCATTTAACCAAGAATGTAAAAGCATATATAAAATGTAAAAGCATACTCTCCAGATGGAACGTCAGAATGTACCTTAACTGCTCACAGAAAAATAACCATCAAGCTCAGCTTAATACTCCCACAAGAAAAAAAAGCCCACTAGAAAAGAATGAACTTACAAGCCTTTGTAAGGAAGTCTGCAGCAGGGGGGAAATGCTTGGGAATGGCAAGACATAAAACATGCCACACAGCAAGGAGGGGGGCAGAAAGGAGGAATTCTTGCAACTGCTCCCCTAACTGCTGTTTTCCAACTATCTCTCCACAACATTCTGTCAACTCTCACTGGATACTTTTAGGGAGAGGCAGAACCTACCCTATCTATCACAGACCATATATGAAGAGGCAGTTCAGCTGTGTAGGTCCTAGGCTGTAAAGGGCTTTAAAGGTCCAGTACCTTGAATTGAACCTGAAAGCAAATCAGTAACAAGAGCAGTTGATTTGTGTAATTTGAGCCAAGTCTATTAAAAAGTCAGTGGCTTCATTCTGTACTAGTAGAAGCTTCCAAGTTGACTTTAATGGAAACCCTATGTACACTATGTTAAAGTAGTCCAGTCCAGAAATTTCAGATCAGTAAGTCAGCCAGGGCTGGAATTTTCGATTTTCAAAACAAAAGGTAGATGAAAAAAGCACTGTTGATCATAGAGCCAAACTGACTTTCTAATAACAAGCTGGAAAAAAGAGCTCTCCCAAACTCTTAACATAATCTGCCAATGACCATCCTGTGTTGGTAAATCAGTTTCCTCAAAAACATTTTTGGCAAACATCACCTCCACTTTATCTGGCTTTGATATGCTGCTCCTCATTTATTTCACCTCTGCATCAAGGAACAGCTTCAAGATATGACTGAAACACCCCCATTTATTTATATGGGGTATATTCCTTGTAATGAAGAGTGGCAAAAAAGAAGGGGGAGATAGGCAAGATTCCATAACATGTCTGATCCTGATTCAGTTGGACTGTGAATCTCTCATACTGAAGTGTGTGGGGTTTTTTTGTTTTGTTTTTATTGCCCCTGTAGCATTTTACTATCGCACAATTGCACTCATTTCACATGCTAGCAAGGTCATGCTCAAAATCCTACAAGCTAGGCTCCAACAGTACGTGGATAGAGAACTGCCAGAAGTACAAGCTGGGTTTCGAAGAGGTAGAGGAACTAGAGATCAAATTGCCAACATTCGCTGGATTATGGAGAAAGCAAGAGAGTACCAGAAAAACATCTACTTCTGCTTCATTGACTATGCTAAAGCCTTTGATTGTGTGGATCACAATAAATTATGGCAGGTTCTTAAAGAGATGGGAGTACCGGACCACCTCACATGTCTCCTGAGAAACCTGTATAAGGGTCAAGAAGCAACAGTTAGAACCGGATATGGAACAACTGATTGGTTTAGCATAGGAAAAGGAGTACGACAAGGATGTATATTGTCCCCTTGCTTATTTAATTTATATGCAGAGTACATCATGCGAAATGCTGGCCTGGATGAATCACAAGCAGGAGTTAAGATTGCTGGGGAAAAGATCAATAACCTCAGATATGCAGACGATACCACTCTGATGGCAGAAAGTGAAGAGGACCTAAAGAGCCTCTTGCTCAGGGTGAAAGAGGAGAGCGCAAAAGTGGGCTTGAAGCTCAACATCAAAAAAACTAAGATCATGGCATCTGGCCCCATCACTCCTTGGCAAATAGAAGGGGAAGTCGTAGAAGTAGTGACAGACTTCACATTCCTGGGATCCCAGATCACGGCAGATGGTGACTGCAGCCATGAAATTAAAAGACGCCTGCTCCTTGGGAGGAAAGCGATGGCAAACCTAAACAGCATGATAAAAAGCAGAGACATCACCTTGCCAACAAAAGTCCGCATGGTCAAAGCAATGGTATTCCCCATAGTAATGTATGGCTGCGAGAGTTGGACTATAAGGAAGGCCGAGCGCCGAAGAATAGATTCTTTTGAACTATGGTGCTGGAGAAGACTCTTGAGAGTCCCTTGGACTGCAAGGAGATCAAATCAGTCAATCCTAAAAGAAATCAACCCTGATTGTTCCCTGGAAGGCCAGATCCTGAAGCTGAAGCTCAAATTCTTTGGCCACCAAATGAGAAGGGAGCATTCACTGGAGAAGACCCTGATGCTGGGAAAGATTGAAGGTCAAAGAAGAAGGGGACGACAAAGGATGAGGTGATTAGACAGTGTCATCGATGCAACGAACATGAAATTGAGCAAACTTCAGAGAACAGCAGAAGACAGGAGGGCCTGGCGTAATCTGGTCCATGGGGTCGCGAAGAGTCGGACTCGACTGTGCGACTGAACAACAAGCATTTTACAAATGCTGTGAGCTGATCTGGGGACGCCAGCTTACCCAATAAATAAATCCCAATAAATAAATCAAACCCAATAAATAAATCAATACAAGAAAGTGTCACCAGCTTGGTTCACAGACTATTTGAGTAATATCTAAGAAAAAAATAAACACATCTGAACAACAGAGCACATTCTGCTGTAGAGTCTACTAGAGATTCAAGCAAGTTTAAATCTATAAAGCAAGAAACTCAAGCCTTTTGTTGTAGCATTTATATATATACTAAAGCTTTCAAAGTAAGAGGAAGAAAATTTATACTGAAGGATAACTAAAGTGAGCATCAGTGTACCAGAAATTAGAGGAAGTGCATGGAGAAGGATAACAGAAGTTCTTTTTTTCATTTTCAGAATGAGTATCACTGTGGTTATTCTAGAGAACAAATTATGTAGCAAGTTTGGGATCACAGATGTTTTATTTGGTTCTTACTCCTGAATGCACGCCTGAAAGGCACATCACTATTAATTTCATGTGTATAAACTTCTGTACCAAGTGCCAAATTAGTATTTTTCTTCAATGGTTCTTCCTATTAAGGACCCAAGGATAAACTGCAGTAAATTGAATGGGGCTTCAAGTAGAAATGATGGTCTATATGGAAAGCATGTAAACTGCAGTGGCACTTACCTCTTCAGGTAAAATAATGATGAGATCAAGTTCCAACTGACCCACAATTCTTGAACGAAAATAGCTGCTACAAGCAGCAAGCACAGAGCGATGAGCCCGAAATCGCTGATCTTCCACTAAGATGGTAACATCACAAAAAAGATCTTGCTTTCTCTGCTCATCAAGACTGAGCAGAACATTGATACTGTGTACTGAAGATTCATATGCAAAAACCACAGTATTCCTTTCGCTTAAAGACATGCTGTATCATGAATGTTAGTGAAAGTCTCAGAGGGGAGCATGTTCTGTTCTTCAGACCTGAGAGTAAATGCAAACAAAAACTAAATTAAATACACAGCACAAAGCATCTGCACCACAATATTAACAGAAGACACTATTAATATTAGACCAAATGTTAAAATAGATAAGGTACATGTTACTTTCAGCCACTGAGTAGAAGATATTAAGAGATGCCATCAACTTCAGTGGTTGGACATTTCTGGTTTCAGAGTGCATCCTGCTCACATATGCTGATGTGTAATATTGCATGAATTATCTCCTTCTACATTAAAATGTTCACACAATTAACCAATCTTGCAAGTAAACTACACGTACTTCTCCACAGCTGCAGCAGAAAGCAATGGGAAAATAGGGGAAACTACAAAACCCATTTCTTAGACTGGGCAAAAATAAACTTCTAGTAATGCAGTATTTAAGTTTAACATGGAAAAACCAACCTAACTCTGTTTTAATAAATTATTTTTCTGTCTATTCCAATAATGATATTAAGAAATCTTACTACTGTTTATAGAACTTGACTGGAGTTCAGCTCAGGAAAGATGGACTCCAAGTGGGCTAGCAATTCCAAATTTGGTCTTTTATCACTCTGATTATCAGAATGGTTTAGTACTGATTTAAACCAGAGATTTAAAAAGAGGTATCAAAAAGTAGTAATGGTAACATTCAACATTTTTTAAGAATTAGACAGGAAAAGCTTTATCTTTCAAAAGCTCCATAAAGGTGAGATACTGGAGGAAATGGGTAAATTGAAAGCTGCTTTATTAAAGGAGGCTAATCACAGTATAAACTAGAGATTTGAATGGAAATGGAGGAAAGCCCTGAGCCAGGATGTTAGCTGCTCTGTTTGGTCTTTTTTGTTAGCCTGGGGATCCACATTTTCAGTTCAGTGTACTTTTCAGAGAAAATATATGTAAGACACTCCACCAATGCTATTTAAGTCCCCTTAGCACAGCCAGGATTTAGTAAAAATATTCAAGATGATGTTGGTTCTGTGGAGAGGACAAAGCTGACTTTATACAAATGTGATGGAGCTAAGAGGTCTGGGGGAAATGGTAACCAACCTGCCGTCTTTCGTGTTTGCTGTTAATTCGCAAAGCGCAGGTGAATTAATTCTTAGCTATATACTTTCAGTTCCTAGTGAGTATCAAACATATTGTTCTTTATCTGATAACTACTGCTAGACCTACCATTTCCTAGAGTTTAAAAATCTAGGCTACTTCCTAAGAAACAAGACTGGATTGATAGGGCAAAAGAAATGTTCATATGGGTCAAGCTAACTACTTTAGAAGAAGCCAGGATGTAAAAGAGATAACAAAGAAACTTAAAAACAGAGTCCTCAAGAAATCTAATGTGTTATCTGGCATGAGGCGCTCTCTTCTATGTCCTCTGTTTACCTTGACTGTAATATAGGTTGATATTGATTTACTGTGCTTAATTTTAAATTTTATTCTTAAATTTATTCTCAAGTCTTTTAAAAATAACTTTTAATGCACAAAGTTTAACATAACACTCTTCATAGTGATCTAAGCAAACAACATCAGCTTAGAATTTGTAAAAAAGCCACTGAATACAACAAAGAGAAACTGAAAAAAGGAAGCTTTAAACCACACACACAAAATTATCTGCCCACACTTATACAGACCTGGCATTTAGTTTACAGAGTAACTTGTGCAAGTTCAGTGGTAAAAATACTGCTATAGTCACTAGTTTTCTACCACCTTCTGTTTAGGCTATTGTTGGTTTTTAAAAAAAAACTGCTAAGAGCAGTTCAAGAAGGTTTCATGAAAGGCAGCATATACATTTTCTAAATAAATAAATAAATATAGAAATAGAATTTTCAGCCCAGATTGGTGGCAGGATTGTTCACCAACTCCAGCTAGTAAGTGCAATAATAATCTATTTCCAATTCACAGCTGATGATAACCCTTCATATCTTTTTAGATTTAAGACTACATTACTCTAATATGACTGACAAGGAATTCATGTTGAATAGTGCTTGAAAGCATCATGTAATTTGTAGCACGTCACAGAGAGCAGGCCTTGAATATCTAACACGGGTTTCCCTTTACTTTCTGGGCATAATTTATGGTGCTGGTCTTGACCTATAAAATACTAAAGTTTGCATCTCCTCCCTTGTTCTATTTGTCTTTGCAATGATTCAAGAATGTTCTTAGGTGTACACCAATCTATACCAAGTCTTAAGTACAAATGCTTAACCACAGTGGATGACTGCAAGCAACTGCCTATCCAGTGGGGAAGTATATTTTCAGAGAGGGAGGAGGACCGCAGGGTTACTTATGCTGGGGAGGGGAGGATAGACAGGAAATGTTTCTCTAAGGTGGGAGATGTACTCAAGGTGGATTACATAAGAACATAAGAGAACCCAATGATGAATCAGGCCAATGGCCCATCTAGTCCAACACTCTGTCACACAGCAGCCAAAAATACCACATGCTTTCAGGAGGTCCGGCAGTGGGGCTAGGACACTAGAAGCCCACCCACTGCTGCCCCCCCCCAGCACCAAGAATAGAGTGCATCACCTGCCCCAGACTGAGAATTCCCATCTATACCCTGTGGCTAATAGCCAATGATGGACTTCTGCTCCATATGTTTATCTAATTCTCTCTTGAAACTGTCCATGCTTGTAGCTGCCACCACCTCCTGTGGCAGTGAGTTCCATATGTTAATCACTCTTTGGGTGAAGAAGTATTTCCTTTTATCTGTTCTAACCCGACTGCTCAGCAATTTCATGGAATGCCCACAAGTTCTTGTATTGTGAGAAAGGGAGAAAAGTACTTCTTTCTCAACCTGCTCTATCCCATTCATAATCTTATAAACCTCGATCATGTCACCCTTCAGCCGTTGCTTCTCCAAGCTGAAGAGCCCCAAGCATTTTAACCTTTCTTCATAGGGAAGGTGTTACAACCCTTTTATCATTCTAGTTGCCCTTCTCTGCACTTTTTCCAATGCTATAATATCCTTTTTGAGATGTGGTGACCAGAACTGTACACAGTATTCCAAATGAGGTCGCACCAATGATTTATACAGGGGCATGATGATACTGGCTGATTTCTTTTCAATTCCCTTCCTAATAATCCCCAGCATAGCGTTGGCCTTCTTTATTGCAGCTACACACTGTCTAGACATTTTCATTGAGTTATCCACTACGACTCCAAGATCTCTCTCTTGGTCCGTCTCTGCCAGTTCAGACCCCATCAGCATGTATTTATATTTAGGATTTTTGGCTCCAATGTGCATCACTTTGCACATGGCCACACTGAACCCCATTTGCCACGTTGACGCCCACTCACCCATCCTCGACAGATCCCTTTGGAGTGCCTCACAATCCTCCCTGGTTTTCACCACCCTGAACAACTTTGTGTCATCTGCAAATTTAGCCACTTCACTGCTTACTCCCAATTCCAAATCGTTAATAAACAAGTTAAAAAGCATCGGACTGAGTACTGATCCCTGTGGTACCCCACTGCTTACCACCCTCCACTGAGAAAGTTTCCCATTTATACTCACTCTCTGTTTCCTATCTATAAGCCAGTTTTTGATCCACAAGAGGACTTGTCCTTTTATCCCATGACTATTGAGCTTACTTAGGAGCCTTTGATGAGGAACTGTATCAAAAGCTTTCCGGAAGTCAAGGTAAATAATATCTATTGGGTCCCCCTTGTCCACATGTTTGTTCACTCCCTCAAAAAACACTAACAGGTTAGTGAGACAAGATCTTCCCTTACAGAACCCATGCTGAGTCTGCCTCAATAGTTTTTGTTCATCAATGTGCCCACTAATTCTTTCCTTAATAACAGTTTCCACCAACTTACCCGGTATCAATGTCAGACTGACTGGCCTGTAATTTCCCGGATCTCCCCTGGAGCCCTTTTTAAAGATGGGAGTGACATTAGCTATCTTCCAGTCCTCAGGAATGGAGGCAGATTTTAAAGAAAGATTACATATTTTTGTCAGGAGATCCACAAGTTCACATTTGAGTTCTTTCAGAACTCTCGGATGAATGCCATCCGGGACTGGTGATTTATTAGTTTTTAAATTGTCCATCAGTCGGAGGACTTCCTCTCTTGTCACCGCAATCTGATTCAGGTCTTTCAAACCCCCCCCCGAAATCGGTGCTTCTGGAGAGGGCAAGCACTTCTCCTCTTCCACAGTGAAGACAGAGGCAAAAAATGCATTCAGCTTCTCAGCCATTTCCCTATCATCCTTCACTACTCCTTTTACCCCTTGGTCATCCAAGGGCTCCACTGCCTCCCTGGCTGGCTTCCTACTTCTAATGTATTTGAAGAAAGTTTTATTGTTGACCTTTATGTTTTTTGCGATATGCTCCTCATATTCCCTTTTTGCTTGTCTGATCACAGACTTGCATTTTATTTGCCATAGTCTGTGTTTCCTTTTATCAACCTCACTAAGACTAGCTTTCCACCGCTTAAAGGAATTCTTCTTACCTTTTACAGCTTCCATTTCTTTATTTGTTAACCATGCAGGCTTTTTTCTATACCTATTTGTACCTTTCCTAACCTGCAGTATATATTTTTTCTGAGCTTCTAGGATTGTCTTTTTAAATAGTCTCCAAGCTTCCCCAATGGTTTTGACCTTCTCCACTCTTCCTTTCAATTTCTTCCTCACATGTCCCCTCATACCAGAGAAGTTACCCCTTTTAAAGTTAAAAGTGGTTGTGTCAGTCTTTTTGGGCAACTCCCTATCTGTACAAATGTTAAACTCAGTGACATTATGGTCACTGTTCCCAAGCGGTGCAATCACTTTTACATCTCTCACCAGGTCTTGGGTGTTACTTAGGACCAGGGGTCTTTTCGGGGGGGAGCGCACCGGAGCGCATCTCCGGGAGCTCAGGAGCCAAGCCCCGCCCCCAGCCGGCGTCCCGGAGAGTCTTTCAGGCAGCCGAATGTCAATTTCAGCTCCATTATATCCTATGGGCCATTGAAGTCAATGGTGAAAACATAGGGTATATTCTAGGGGCTGGAGGGGAGGGGTTTGAAGGAGAGGCTCGAAACTCACAGGATAGCTGTTGGAGCCTCTCCCCAAGATACCCACCAAGTTTCAAGAACATTGGACCAGGGGTCCAATTCTATGGGCCCCAAACAGGTTGCCCCTATTCCCTCCATTGTTCTCTATGGTGGGAAAAAAATAACTTTTTTCCCACCATGGAGAACAATGGAGGAAATGGGGCAACCTGTTTGGGGGCCCATAGAATTGGACCCCTGGTCCAATGTTCTTGAAACTTGGTGGGCTATCTTGGGGAGAGGCTCCATCAGCTATCCTGTGATCTTGGAGCCTCTCCCTCAAACCCCTCCCCTCCAGCCCCCAGAATATACCCTATGTTTTCACCATTGACTTCAATGGCCCATAGGGTATAATGGGGCTGAATTGCCACTGAATTTCTTTCATTCCCTCCTTTCCTTCTTTCTTTTTCCTCTTTCCCTCATTCTTCTCTTCTCTCTCTTTCTTTCCTTCTTTCCCACCTTCTTCTCTTCTCTTTTTTCCTCCTTTTCCTGTTTCCCTCCTTCTTCCCTCTCTTTCTTTCTCTCTTTCCTTCCTTCTTTCCTTCTCTCTCTCTTTCCTTCCCTCTTTCCTCCTTCTGTGGCCCAACTCTCCTGAGAAGGAGTTTAAACTTTAAACCCCTTCTCTCTTAGCTCCCCCACCCAGACCAGCTGGGGAAGGGAAGGGGAGGCTTTTGAAGATGCTCCCCCCCCTTTTGCTTCCCCTTCTGACATCACTTCCGGTGATGTCAGGGGGCGTGGCATATGCTAATAGCCTAATAGCTCATTAGCATACCATATGCTAATGAGCTCCTGCAGCTGTTCTTCTACGAAAAGACCCCTGCTTAGGACCAAATCCAGGATCGCCTCTCCCCTGGTAGGATCTGTGACCATCTGTTCCACAGCACAGTCATTGAGAGTGTCTAAAAACTCAATCTCTTTTTCCCGACTAGAACTCATATTGACCCAATCAATATGTGGGTAGTTAAAGTCGCCTATTACAACACAGTTATTTCGTCTAGCCGCTATCTTTAATTCATTCATCATTTTATAATCCTCCTCTATCTTTTGATCTGGTGGGTAATAACAAACTCCCACTGTTAAGCCTCCTTTTGGACCCACTATTTCAACCCATAGCATTACACTTCTCCCCATCTACCAATGAAAAGACGTCACAAATCTCAGGTAGGTGAGGGAGCAGTGTGATGCTGTACTGAAGGATAAACTTTCTGAAGTCTGCATTAGCAAATTTTACAAGTTTTTGGGTCTGAATTACTCCCCACTTAAAGCTTTTGCTTCTAAAATTCCGCCTATATTTGCGACAACATACATTGGTGAACAGCTCTTTTATGTAATAAATGTCAATAAAAGTATATCGTCAGCTTACAGATAAGCATCTAAATAGCATATTCAAGAATACTAAAGCAGAGACACTGACTCCATATTTTGGTGCAATAATTCAGACCAAGAGTTGTCAGTTATTAAAGAGTGTTAAATAAATGATTTCAAAAATGTATAAAGTTTTGTTGAAATGGTATACTGAGGAAGAAACAGTAAAAGAACAAATGATAAAGTGGGCTGTTAATATAAATAGTGAAATAACTATGTCATCATGGGAGTATTTGTGGAAAAAAATCAATGAAAATTTCAACCTGTGTTAATGTCAGAGAAAATTGTTATAAAATGATGTACAGATGGTATATGACTCCGAAAAAGATTGCTATTATAAATGAAAGCATGTCTAACAAATGTTGGAAATGTAAAAAGAAAGAAGGGTCATTTTACCACATGTGGTGGACTTGTGATAAAGCTATAAGCTACTGGACTCAGATATACAGTGAGATACAGAAAATTTTGAAATGTACTTTCAAGAAAGACCCATAAATGTTATTATTAGGTCTTAAATTTGAAGAAGTAAATGTAACCAAAAGGACATTGTTATGGTATTTGGTTACAACAGCCAGAATGACTTATGCACAATTTTGGAAGCAAGAAAAGATACCTGAAACATGGGAATGGATCAAGAAGATGTTGTTTATGGTTGAAATGGATAAATTGACAAGGAAGCTTAACAATGAAGGAGATGAAAAATTTTTTGAAGAATGGAAAGACCTTCAAGAATATTTGGGGAAAAACTGGGATGTTAAGAATAACTTGATTTGTTTTGACAGTTATTAAGAAGAAATTTTAAAATGACTTTATTGTTAGAGTGTTACCATTATATGATAATGAAGGTTAAAAAGGATTAGTAAAGTAAATGCTTAACAGAGATTATAAGGGGGGTAAGAGCATTGCGGGAAGCCTTGTATTGGGGAGGGAGGAGTATAACGAAAAGGATATGTACTTTATTTTGCTTTTCATATAATATGGAACATGTGAAATATATCCATTAATAAATTGTTTAAAAAAAAAAAAGAGTGTTAAATAAAGGAAATACTGTAAGAGTGTTAATGTTTTAAGCATGTTTGTAGTTTGATTAAAAATAATGTTAACTTGGCTTGTCTGTGTCTTTTATAAAGTTTATATCTCTGGTACCTGTCATTCCATTTTATGGCACACATGGCCCAACCCAACAATGCCAGATCTGGCCCTCATAACAAATGAGTTCAACACCTCTGGCCTAAGAAGAAACTGAAGTGGACATAGAAGAATTTATACCTGTTTATACTCATCTTTGTACTTTGCTGATTTCATTACATTGTATAAGCCCCAAGGATGTATTATGATTTATTAAATTTCTAAGAAAATATATTGTTATTAATTTTGTTGTATTTTATGGAGGAAGCATAGATGATTTTGCAATCCAAAACCATTTTGCGAAGCCTCTCGCAGGGACAGCATTTCTTCTTAGACTCACATAGAGTACATGAATTAATTTAGCTGCAATACAGAGGAGATCTGTACACCTTTTTGTTTTTTACAGTGATACATACCAGAACAATCCTAACTGCTTTTAGTAAGTTTGCATTTTTTTGTTGCTTTTACAGAGAAAGGTAGTCTATTTTTTTTTTAAGTTCAGTTCAGTGGCATCTTATTTCCTGCACAAAATTGGGCCAAGTGACACAGTGCCCCACCATCACCCCCCATGCTACAAAGCTGCTCGGGTTCAGCTGAATACTGCCCAGCACCAAGGGTGCACCTTCCTCATACCCTCCCCCCGCCACACAGGCAATAAACCTGGTCATTGCTTACTGCTGGCTTCATATCAGATTTTGCCACTCTACTCCGACCAGGGCTATTTAAATAAGATTAAGATCCCTGATACAGTAAAAGGGAGGGGGAAAATTACTTATAGCCAATTAAAGACAATCCCCCCATCCCATTTGACCCCGAAGCCAGCATAATCAACTGAATACACATACATGTTCATATCCAAATCACACATTCTGACCAAACGTCCTGATATTTCACATTTGTTTCTTGTCTGTTAAAGGCATCTATTTATTTCACTGCAAGGCCTAAGATTGCTTCAGCCCATATTTCAATACGTGGAAAAGCTATTGCTTTCCACTTTTGAAGAATTACTCATTTAGCTATTGTGACGGATGGAAAACGTCCTGCCCCTTTTTGAAAAACACCAGTCCCCTTAAGTTCTGTTTAGTGTGTGTGAGCACAGCAGCCAGCAACCAATCAGGATCCCTGAAAGGGCTGGAGGAACCATGTGGGAGGGCAGAGAGAGAGAGAGAGAGAGAGAGGAAATAAAGCTGTTACACTGTCAGTGCAGATCAGATACGATCTGAGAGAGAGAGAGAGACTGCCAAGATCCAGTGTAGAGATAGGGTTTGCATCTCCAGAGTGTTAGCTGGAGAGAACCTGTCTCAGGAGACTTTGGAACTCCCAGAACCTGTCTTTTGTGATGAAGTAGAGTAGGTTGAGTTGTCTCAAAGCTCCAGTTTCTGAGGGAAAATAGTGTAAGATTTTGGGTAAGAGGAGTTCAGATTTAGACTGTGAGAATCCTGAAGGTGAGGGAAGGCCAATATTCACCTCAAGAATACAAACTTGACAAACTTGGCTGCTAACGGCTTTCTACTTTCCGAAATTATCAACTGTAACCTTAGGAATGAATGGGCCCAGCAAGACTGCATTATATCTGTAAATAGTTCCTATCCTCTTTTCTAAACCACGTTATTACCTTACCCCTGGAAGTAAATAAAAGTTACAATTCTTCCATTTCCCTCATGGGTGCTGAACAGAAACCACTTAAATTAGATTTGTCATGTGGAGAGCTGGGGTAGAGACCACACTGATGGAGATCGACGTCTGTTTCAACATAATTTTAAGATGCCAACCTTCACAGCTATTGTCCTTTCCAGAGGTTCCAAGAAGAAGGAAAGTACTCCACTACTGCAATAAAGGGATTAAGATCTAGTGATCACTCTAGAATAAAATTAGTCTTTTAATTTCTAACCAAAATGGCATGATAATTGGACATACTCATAACATATATGAGTTCTGGTCGCCACATCTCAAAAAGGATATTATAGCATTGGAAAAAGTGCAGAGAAGGGCAACTAGAATGATAAAAGGGTTGGAACACCTTCCCTATGAAGAAAGGTTAAAACGTTTGGGGCTCTTCAGCTTGGAGAAACAACGGCTGAGGGGTGACATGATCGAGGTTTATAAGCTTATGAATGGGCTAGAGCAGGTTGAGAAAGAAGTACTTTTCTCCCTTTCTCACAATACAAGAACTCGTGGGCACTCCATGCAATTGCTGAGCAGTCGGGTTAGAACAGATAAAAGGAAATACTTCTTCATCCAAAGAGTGATTAACGTATGGAATTCACTGCCACAGGAGGTGGTGGCAGCTACAAGCATGGACACTTTCAAGAGGGAATTAGATAAACATATGGAGCAGAAGTCCCTCAGTGGCTATTAGCCACAGGGTATAGATGGGAACTCTCAGTCTGGGGCAGATGATGCACTCTATTCTTGGTGCTGGAGGGGGCAGCAGTGGGAGGGCTTCTAGTGTCCTGGCCCCACTGCTGGACCTCCTGATGGCACTTGGTATATTTTGGCCGCTGTGTGACAGAGTGTTGGACTAGATGGGCCATTGGCCTGATTCAACATTGGCTTCTCTTATGTTCTTATGTGTGTCAAGTTTAGTCTCGGCTGTTCACGTCCCTAATACTTATCAGAGTCTCTGATAGCCCCAATTTAAGCCCCAATTTAATTTACTGTGTTCCAATTTATTACCCATTTTTGTATTAAAGGAATATTTAGTACATTGTTTATTTGATGTATTAGACTGTTTTCATTGCTTTTTCCTAGTTTTGCAGTCCAGTTTTTTAAACTGTTTGTTGTGTATACTAGCCCCCTTATCATTGCTAATGAAGACATACAGCAGGGGAAGGGAACAATGGCAGAGAAGAGCAAAGAATGTTCCAGGTCCAGCACTGCCCCAAAACAAGAAGATGCAGTTACATCACAAACAGTTCTCTTCCCAAAGTGGCTAAGACTGTGGGCAATGACAGAGCTCTACAGAAAATAGAGTTCTGATGGAAATGGTCGGGGTTAGCCTAGTCAATATAACCGCAGTCAGTTACTGCAACAAGTCTCTCAGGTAAGGGGTAAGTAACCAACTAAGAGACAACTTTACAGTGACATCCTAAACTGATCTCCTCAGAATCCTGCTCAGGTCCATTCAATGGGACTTACTCCCAAAGAATGTGTTCTTCAGATTGCACTGTAAGATTCTAAAGAATACTAGTATTAAATAAAAAGCATTCAGAGAATTCAATGGCAATAAATCTATTGCGCTCCTTCCTTCAAAGAAAACTGCACAGTAAAGAATATAGTTCTTAATGTGTTTTTTAAAATTACTCCAAGATTAACTGATCTTTAGGTTTGCCAACTCATGAAATAAAAACATTTTATTCCAGGTTGCAACATAGGAGCAGTGTCCTCTGCATTAACATACAGAGCTTGGCAGAACCTGGGGCAAAAGCAAGCAGAAAAATTAACTATTCACCACAAATGTGTAAATATTTAAAAGAGCAAATCTCAGGAACAAGCCTGCCCTTTCTTTTGGTAGTAAAGCCCCAAAACAACCACCTAAATAAATGGTTTGGTGGCATTCTCAGTTTCAGTTGTTTTAGGTGTAATTATGAAAGATGTCCAGTGCTTTCCTATCACCCATCTCCATCAAAATATACTTCATTTACCAGACAGGAATAAAAACTGAAGGTCTAAAAAACCCAAACTGAATTTTCAGTCATTCATCCTGCTAGAAAAAGTTTGTTTCTACAGGATAAGTTGTGCAACCCTTTTTGCTTGAGTCATTTGGACAAATGTAACTTGAACCTTTAACAAACAAGCCTACTGAAGAAACAAGCGTAAGGCATTCTTGTTTAAGTGCATTTGTTCCAACGTCTGATTGTAGTGGAGAGACAGAATCAGAAATAAGAAAACCAAGATGCTGATCGCTGCTAATTCAAGAACCAAACCAAAATTCAGAAAGAACAACTAGAGTTCAACGGGGCACCAATTTATTAGGGGGAACCAGGATAATAAAGCCAGAATAAAATCCCGCAAAATGTAATCACATCTAGTATGACAACCTTAATGCAAGGGCCGTAAACATCTAGTTTTCTATCCCATTATTCTGTTTTTCATGTACACCCACCAAAAAGTTCTATGTAGCTTACAATAGAGAACACAGGGAGCAGTGCCTCTCATAGGTCTTCTAACAAGGTAGGGCATTTTGTGGTTGTTATGGTACCCCACTTTGAACTAATGAACGGCTGAAGTCCCTCCTGCACCTTGATTGTTTTTGCTGAACCTCAAATTCTTTGAAGGTTTCCCACATTTTCTTTGTATTTTAATGCTACTCTTGCCAAGTCTGAGAAAAATTATATCACATCTTAACATAGGTTAAGAATATTTCACAACCAGTGTGAGGGGTTCCAACTATTTAGTGACTAGGACTGTTATAACTAAAAGGCACATTGCAAATATCAAACCGATACACATCAAAGAGGTAAGCAACAGCTGAGTATAACACATGGCACTGCCTTCCTTCAGAATATATTTCTGAAACTTAAAATTAGAATGCTTGCTGTTTTGAAAGCAAGCATCCAGCACCAAAAGAACATGGTCAATCAGATGTCAGATCAATTTTGGAACAAGGAATAAGAGCAGGATTGTTAGATTGGAACAATAATAATTACAGATTGACTGCTCTATTGATCAGACCCATATTTTTAAAATAACCTGGGCAATATCAATTTAAAGAAACCAATGGGAAAATACATAAAGGAATATATATGCTTTTATGGATTCCAATTCAGACTAGAGACAGCTATAATAAGCTGAATAAAGCTGACTATTCTGATAAAAATTATATATGGATTACCACAGAATTAAGACATTCTGCAACATTTACACTTCAGGATGGTAGGGCTACTTACAAACCACAGAAATTACAAAGAACATGCCAAAAGCAGTAGCTAATTGTTTATAACACCAACAGTGCCATCCTAAGAAAAGCTCCTAAATCCGCTGAAGCCAGGGACATAATATTACTTTAAGGCTGCAAACCTCCACTAAGAAATGCTATTGCAGAAAAACATTTTACAAAGCTACTAAATATAGCAATCCCTTTACAGTGTTTATTCCTAGTACCTTGATTATTGCTGTTGAAGAAAACTTGCACATAGAAGTTCAGATAAATAATCAGCAGTAGCTTTAAATGACAGTTGTATAACTAACCCCACCCCAACCACCTCTCCTTTTATGGAGGAAAAGATATGTTTCACATGAGTGCTCGCAATAGTTAAGAGCTGCTGATTCATTAGGTTGTACTGACAGGGCATGATACAGCATTTTACTGAAAAGGAAAGTGTTCACTTAGTGTTTTACTAGTTACCAGATATTCCAGTAATTATCTTTCTTTAAAGTAACCAGGTTTTTTTGTACTAAGATACCCAATGCACAAGCACTTGATTAAACATTCAACATCTCAATTACAGTCGCTTTATTCTCCTGGATGTGAAAAACATTTAAAGCATAAATTTAAATCTATCAAACACAGGTTACTAAAAACAGCTACTATATGAAAACAGACTCTAGATTTTAAACCACAGAAATTGTTTTGGTTCTTATGAAGTTATGCCCATGCCTCAGGCCAATATAATTATCTTCCCAAAGAAGAGAAGAGAACTGTCTGATCAGGCTAATTTTTCTTACTGAAAATCTCTGTATAAATATCTGAAGATATAACAGAAAACAAGTTAATACAGGCCAGTTCAGAAATTGCTAGAAGAGCCAACTATTATTTCTGCTACTTTTCTACATTTCCAGGGCTACATTCCAACTCCTCATTTGTTAAATGTGGTATCTGGATAGCTTCTCTGAATAAATCATTTGTAAGCATACTTGAATCCTTGCTGTTTTGTATATAAGTTTTAAGTCACAGGAGTGCTCCTGCAAGTCATTCAAGTGGCTAAAGTCATTCCTGCATACATTTGTAAGACAGGCCTAAGTAAAATAGGAATTTGAATACACTGTAGATTATTCCTGTCTTTACCCCAAACTAAATGTATTTAAAAGCTTTCCCCAATCTTACAATTCTGAATTTGAAAGCAGTATGCAGTTGCACTCCAGTCACTGGAAAACAAAATCCTTAAACTGATGTTGAGAGAGCCATGCAGCTCAGCTGACAGCTCAGTATCACAAATAATGCATTAAATATTCTTAGAAGCGCATTCATTAAATCAACAATAACTTCATCCTGAATGTAAAAACACAAATGAGTACTTATTACATTAGCCAGCTTCAATAATATTCAACTGAAATGAGACTTGTGAGTTTTGACTGTTACAACTGAAATTTAAGAATTACTCCTTAAATTAACATTATCCAAATACTCTTAATTCAAAGAGTTTGTACCGTCTTAGGACAAACATTTCATAAATACAGCTCAGTCTAATGAAGATATTCTAACAAGTTTACCACGATCTGACTCACAAAACTTTTTGAATTTCCTGTCTAGTACACCTTAAACATAATGGGTTCCGCATGTAAAATGTGAAGTATCTTATGCACAGCGTTTATGGAATGAAGCAGCAGACCAACCAGGCCTTCAAAAAGGACCAGAATATGAAATTTGTGACCTCACTGAAAAAGACAGTGCTTTCTTAGAACAAAGTAGCAGTTCTCTCTGTGCTGCTTTCCCTCCAGATCAGACTAGAATGGGGCGGGGGGGGGAATAAAGCCCAATTTGGGCATGCTCAATTAGACGTAGGTCTGTGTTCAACAAGACTTATTCCCAGGTAGGTGGGCACAAGATTGTAGCTTATGGTCACTTAAACTGAGGGATCTTTAAATTTTAGCCAATCTTTGTGGCCAGCAGAAATTTGTGTTATCATTCACATTATTACACCTGTGGAGTAGGACCTTGTCAACAAGTGTAATGTTAAGCTTTGGAAGTGTTTCTAAACACCACCAAAACCACACGGGGGGTGGGATCCCAATCACCCTCCCCTGCTTGCACACTGAACCTTAACGATGCTTGGACCATCATCAAGGTTCACTGTTACGGCATGGAAAAGAGCAAAAGCTAGAACAATACACAAGCTATAGATGAGTGTAACTGAATATCACTGCTTATGTTACACTGATGGCCTTATTTCCAAAACTCTTGCTTAGGGCCAAGCATTAAGATACACCATAAGCACCCTCTTGAAAAACACCAAGTACTGACCAAGCTGGAGGAGCACTGAACGCCTTTATTTACAGTATTTTTACACCATCTTTCCATAAAGTTCACAGCTGAATTCAAATAAGAATAAAACAGTCATAAACACAGCTAAACACCAAAACAAAGCGATACCATCATCATAAATATCAAAAATTGACAACTATGTTGCAAAGTCTTCATGAACAGAGAAATTTTCATCTGCCTCAAAAAGCCAGACTTAGACAGGTCTCAACTGCTGAAACTTTTTCGTTTTGACCATTCTCCTGAATTTAAAATTGATAGTTTGTATTTGTTTTTAAGTCTATTATTACTTGCCTTGATACAAGAAGAGTAAATTATAGCTTATACATTTGGAGGTATCACTGTGCATCCACAGTCCAAACAAAATAAAAAACACATGAACGATAATTCAGCACAAAATGCATTAGATGTATGTTTCAGCTACTACAGCTAAGTTAGAGATCTGTCACAATGCCAAGAAAAACCTAAAAAGGATGAGGAGAAACAGAGCCCTGCTTACTGTTTACCTCATTCTGGCAACTTTTCATGTTCCTTGGGAAATGTACTGAAAACTGTCATTTTGTTCAAGATACACTGCTGGTATAACAAAGCTAGAAGATGGCTCTCTACCCTGACTCAGCTAATCTAGACTGTGGATACATACTACTGTAACCTCAAGGCTAGACTACTATAATGCTCTTTATGTGGGTCTGCCCTTAAAGTCAACTCAGAAATCCCAATTGGTATAGAACGGTGCAGCATATTTGCTACAAGGAGTTGATGCAGCATGCATATCACACCCATTCTACAGTTAATCCATTTGTTATTGATCAGTTACCAGGTCCAAATCAAGGTACTGGTTATCACCCATAAAGCCCTTCATGGCTTTGGACCCTCATAAATGCAGGAGTGCTTCTGCTACTATTCTCTGATTCATGAGCTTCACTCATCTGAGCTAAGCTTCTTGAGGGTGTGACCATGCAAATAACTAAACTCAGCTACAGCCCACAAGTGAATTCTCCATTGTGGCTACCACCTCATGGAACGACTTACTGAGATGAGGCAGGCTCCCATTTTAAAAACTGTATTACAACTGAACAGCTGAGGAAGATGCTTTTATAAGGGAATAGGATTATTGTCTATCACAATGTTTACTGTATATCTCACTTTGGTTTTACTACAATGTCACCTGCTTTTATAATCTACTTTCTTCGTTATCGTATGTCACATTTAGACAAGGGTTTTTGTTTGAATAGTTTTCTGATTCAATAATCTAAGCCCCCTTGCATTGCAGTCTTATGCTAACTGATTTAAAAGTTTTTATATTACTCAATCAGTGAGAAAGGCAAGCTATACATGAAGCAAATAATGTTACACTGCATCTTCATAAAATACAACAAAAAAGGCAGATCCAGATTGCTCCCAACGATGAAATGCAGCCACTTGCCAGGTATATCAGTTGACCCCACTATATCTTGCCAGTTTTTTTAAAAAATAGACATTTTTCACAACTTGTTTCATATTCAAGTTCCTTCCCATCACACTAGAGCAGCTCAATGCCATCAAGGAGACCATGTCCAGAACTACCTTGCATTGTTGTCTAAGTCATGGTACGTATCATCACCCTAATGCATTTACTGTTTTAAACTGGTAAGAGCTGTTTTAATCTGTTTCAGCTGTTGAATTGTGGCATATGCCTCTTTATTAGCCGCCCTGAGCCCGTTGGGGGAGGGCAGGATATAAATCTAATAAATAAATAAATTTACTCAGAAGCAAGCCTAGTAAACTCTTAATATGAGTCTAGTAGCCCCTTAGACACCAGCAACATTTACAAGATATGAGCCTTCAAGACTCAAAGATATTGGTGGCATCAGACAAAGGGAGCTTTGACCCTCAAAAGCTCATACCCCATAAATTTGTTGGTATCTAAGGTGCTCCTGGACTTGAATCTAGCTGTTCTATTATGAGGATTTTGTATTACAGCCTTAAAGCCAAGTTCACTCAAAATTAAATTTAACTAGGTTTCAATAGGCCTTATTTCTACTAAGAGCACCTAATTTTAGATGTCCATTTGTCTGAGCTTGTGGTTACAGGGCGATAGGGTTTGAATACAGGCTTACTAGTTGGTGCTGTTAGCTGCATATAGAGCCCAATTTCTGTTGTTGTTCAGTCGCACAGTCGAGTCCGACTCTTCGCATAACTCTCCCCACACCTTATGGTTCTCCGCAGGCAATGGGTCTTCGTGCCCGTTCCCAATGCGGCTGGCAGCACAAGGCCCAGAATCGCCATGGTACTCAGATCGGCCAGGTCGCTAGAGAGATGATCTCTGCCCAGAACGGACCGCTTGCCCCCGCCCCCTTCCAGGCAGGGGAATCACCCTCGCCAGGCTTCAACATCCTGGCAAGGATACCTGGCCGAACTTCTAACCCCCTGCCCAAAGAGGCGCAACCTGCTTACCACCTCCTCCTCCTCTCCCTCAGCATTACCAACTCCATCGGAAAGAGCCAAGAAATGCCAAACAAACACGCACGCGCAGCTCCCAAGGCGGCCTCCGATACTGCTCCTGCTCCCCACCCCCGACGAGTAGGGGACATAGAGACCCCGAGGAGCCTCCGGAAAGGTATGCCCCTGCGTGGTCTGTTTTCCTCTCACCTCATTCCGTAAACCACTGAGTCCTCACGAGAACACACCTTTTACTTACCTAGCTCTCGTTCCTGCAGCCCTTTCAAGCCAGCAATAGCCCTCTGACCACCCCCATTCCTCAGGACCAGCTCCGCCGGACGTTCTTCAGGCGCTGCGCCGGACGACCACAGTCAGGTGACAACATCGCAGCCTTTTCCACTTGCTCCTTCATGATTGGACGATGGTCCCAGCTGACACCCTCTGCTTCCACATCCCTCTTGTAGCCTCGTTTAGGCACGCATGCGTATATTGCTCCTTTTAGAGCTCTGCTACTGGTCAGCCTAGGGTGGTCGAGTTCTTCTGGTACTTGCGCAAGAGCGCGTCCAGCGCTGTATGTGTATACTAAGACGAATGACAGGGAACAATGGGAGGTGCTTGAAGACCCATTGAACATAAGAACATAAGAGAAGCCAATGTTGAATCAGGCCAATGGCCCATCTAGTCCAACACTCTGTCACACAGCGGCCAAAATATACCAGGTGCCATCAGGAGGTCCAGCAGTGGGGCCAGGGCACCAGAAGCCCTCCCACTGCTGCCCCCTCCAGCACCAAGAATAGAGTGCATCACCTGCCCCAGACTGAGAGTTCCCATCTATACCCTGTGGCTAATAGCCACTGGTGGACTTCTGCTCCATATGTTTATCTAATTTCCTCTTGAAACTGTCCATGCTTGCAGCTGCCAGGACCTCCTGTGGCAGTGAATTCCATATGTTAATCACTCTTTGGGTGAAGAAGTATTTCCTTTTATCTGTTCTAACCCGACTGCTCAGCAATTTCATAGAGTGCCCACGAGTTCTTGTATTGTGAGAAAGGGAGAAAAGTACTTCTTTCTCAACCTGCTCAATCCCATTCATAATCTTATAAACCTCGATCATGTCACCTCTCAGCCGTCGTTTCTCCAAGCTAAAGAGCGCCAAGCATTTTAACCTTTCTTCATAGGGAAGGTGTTCCACCCCTTTTATCATTTTAGTTGCCCTTCTCTGCACTTTTTCCAATGCTATAATATCCTTTCTGAGATGTGGTGACCAGAACTGTACACAGTATTCCAAATGAGGTCGCACCAATGATTTATACAGGGGCATGATGATACTGGCTGATTTGTTATCATTGGATACAATGGAAGCCAGGATGCCAATATACTTGCATGGGCTCCATCGAGATACGTTGGTGGTGGAAAGTGTCCTCAAGTCACAGCAGATTTATGGCGACCCAAGGCAAGAAACGTTCAGAAGTTGTTTGCCATTGTCTGGTGCCCTGTCACAACCCTGCTGTTCCTTGGTAGTTTCTCATCCAAATACTAACCAGGGATGACCCTGCTTACCTTCCAAGATCTGATGAGATAGGCCTAGCCTGGGCTATCCAGGTCAGGATACATTACAGGACAGAAAGGTTACAATGAAAATGCAGAAGGGGGTTAGAGAAACCTGTTCTGGGTGTGGAATGGCAGCTCCCAAAATGAAATGATAATCCCTGGGAGTAATGTAAATGTTGTGGGACTAGAATGATGGTCCCTGGACTGGAATCAGTGCTCTGGTTGGAATGACAGCCCTGAGATTGGAATGAGGGCCCTTATGAGTAACATCATGTTTTGAGAGTAGAATGTTGGTCCCAGGGTTCAGATAAATTGCTTTGGGACCAGAATGACACCCCTCCCTGGATAATGACCCCAGATAAACTGCTCTGGGGCTGGAATGACAGTCCCCAGAGTGGAATAATGGTTCCTAGGAGTAGCATCAGTGTTCTGTGACTGCAGTCACAAGCCCACCACATAGTGTCTCTGTGAAAAATCCCACCCCATGCTCTAGGTCAGGACTGGCCAAACTGTGGCTCAGGAGCCACATGCGGCTCTCTCACACATGTTGTGTGGCTCTTGGCAGGATGGCTGGGGAAGTGAAGGGGAGGCAGTCTTCCCTTCCCCAGCCAGTGTTCCCCTCCCTGGGTAGGCTTGAGGTGGTGGCAGGGAGCACAGAAAGAAAGCAACTTTAACTTTAATTGTGTTCTCAAAGCCCCCACCCTCCTGGCCAACTTGGAGAAAGTGGTCTTATGTAATGTTAATATTAATAAAGCAAATCTGCATATTTTCCAATAAAAACGTGTAATATTTGTTCATGTCTTCTGGCTCTCAGACATCTGATGTTACTTCTATGTGGCTCTTACATTAAGCAAGTTTGGCCACCCCTGCTCTAGGTAATATGTACTTTCATATATAAAGATTCCAATATTTAAGTAATTATAGCATACCAGTCTATTTGTCCATTGTGGAAATTCAAAAACAACATCCGTGACAAAAATAACAGAGTCAATAAAGATATGTTGCAAAATCATCTACTGTAGTAATTCTGTAGAAAATTCTCTTCTATTATCGCTCATACACTAACGAATGCTGCGCAATGTAAACAATTCATTTCACAATATTTGCTTTATCTGAGCGTGTAGCAATCACAATTCTTATCACTAGAAGAAGATACACATTCAATTATAAATGTAGCTTAAAATCATAATAAACCATTACATTCAAAACTGTCACTTACATTACTACTTATCAACTCTTGAAGGAAACATTCCATGTTGACTCTCTAATGACAGAACCCAAGATCTTCACAGTGTTTTAGCTAGATTCTAGAAGCCAAACTAAGGCTGATTTCCCACTACAGCTGCCTTGGGGTTGCGCCGCCGTTTGCCCCGATACTATTCGTCAATTTCACACCCGAAGCCGCAGGGCTGCATTTTGACCCACGGCTTCGCCCAATTTCCCCTGCAGTTTCGTAATCCTCAAAAAACAGGATCACGAAACTGCGGGGGAAATCAGGTGAAGCTGCAGGTCAAATGCAGCCCTGCGGCTTCAGGTGTGAAATTGACGAATAGTATCGGGGCAAACGGTGGCGCAACCCCGAGGCAGCTGTAGTGGGAAATCAGCCATGTCTCCACTGCTAATTGCTACCAGCCACAGTCTGCCTATGCAAACAGCATTTAAAGTGCTAGTGTATCCATGTATTTTTTTCTCTTTATAAAAACCCAACTGTAATTTGCCATCTATATTATTACTTTCACATATTAACAGCCTATATAAACATCAAAACATTTTTTTTGCACATTAACTTTTTTATTTTTAAAGACAAAGTGTACATAAAGACAAAACATAAAAGAGAGGAAATTATTTTTACAATTCCTTGTTTAACAAACTCATGCCTAATTTACAGTACGTTTATATATTTCACCTTGTATCATTATGTATATCGCTTGCAAAAATATCAAAATTGTATTTTGTATGTCCTTAGAAAGCTTTAAATGTCTGTATGGTTTATTAGTCTTCAAACCACTTATAAAATCTTGACCATGTATTATCAAATGTAGATTCTGGTTATACTTTCAAAGTTAAAGTTAGTTTGTCCATCTTCACCGTTTCCAAAATTTTACTTAAAATTTCTCTCAAGGGTGCTTCTTTCTCCAATATTTAGCATAAGGTATTCTAGTAATCACATGTAGTATAAGATAACAGTCATATTTTTTACAGTTTTCAGGTAAGATATTCAACAAAAATATTTCTGAAACAAAGGATACAGAACATTTTAACATTTATTGTAAAATTTTGTGAATCCAAACCCAATTTTTTTTGCTTTATGACATAACCATCACATATGGTAAAAAGATCCAACATTCTTTTGACACTTCCAACATACATTTGAAAAACTGGGATAAATCTTTGCCAGTTTATCAGGCGTAATATGCCATCTATAAAACATTTTATAAATATTTTCCTTAAATGAAATTGCTTTAGTAATTTTTACATTTTTTTCTACACCTGTGACCATTGGTCCAGCTCAATATTATGACCCAAGTTTTGTGCCCACTTTATCATAACACACATGGTAAAAAGATCCAACATTATTTTGACGACTTCATCTTGGGTCTTATTATCTAAAAGTAGTACATAAATTTTCTTAATGAGTTTCTCATCAGCATACATCAATATCTTATCTATTTCTGTTATTTTTTCATAAAAGCCTATCGGCTTATCGTTGCTATATCTTGATTCAATTTGTGTTTTTATAAACATCAAAACCTTTTTTATTCAGTGTCAAGCCTTAGCAGACATGGCTGGACATTATAACAATGTTTAAAGTGACAGGGTGTGATTTTCAAAAGATACTCTGTGGGAATAATACCAGATGTGAGGAGATTTACATTCTGTGCCAAAGTTCTGAACTCACAACTAACAATACAGGTATGATTATAGAAAACTACTAAGATCAAGTTCTGAGTTTAGCCCAGACGTAATAGTGAATTCAACCAGTATATCCATTTTGCCTCTTCTTGCAGCAACACCTTTCTTATGTTAACAGTAGTATTAGCAACAAATAAAACTGAATAATGAAAATCATCACAGGTATGATTGTTTTGAACAAAATACTCAGTTAAAGCAGCATCTAAATTGTTATTCCTAATGTGGGAAATTTGTTCAAGCACCCAAACTTTGATAGGACGCTTAGTTTTCCCCACATATGCCCATGGACATGAACATAAGATTACATAAATTAAATTTGAAGTTGAGCATGTTGAGAATGCAGATAGTCTAATAGATTTATGTCCTGGAATCATAATGGTCCCCTCCCAATGGCCATATGGCAAATTTTGCAATGTCTACAGCGGTGATGCCCAGTGGGTAGACCAGTGGGGGACCTGGATTTCCTCAATCTGAGTGTACCACATAATCTTTGCTGTGTTTTGTTTTACTTGACAAGTACTCTGACTTTCATCTGCACTGATCAAAGCAGAAATCAAGCTGATGTTTGGTTTCAGGGGAACAGGAACAATATACATATGCTTCACTTCTCTTTGGTAGCACAGGTGTTCTGGAACTGGAATAATGGCCCCCAGAGTGGTACCTGGGACTGGAATCAGTGCTCTGGGACTGGAATGACAGTCCGTAGAGTGGAATAATGGTTCCTAGGAATAGCATCAGTGCTCTGTCATTGCAGTCACAAACCTACTGCATAGTCTCTCTGTGAAAAATCCCACCCCATGCTTTAGGTAATGTGTACTTGCATATATAGATATTCCAATATCTAAGTCTAATTATACCGCACCAGGCCATTTTGTCCATCTTGACAAGTACTCTGACTGCCTTCTGTACTGATCAAAGCAGAAATCAAGCTGATGTTTGGGTTCAGGAGAACAGGAACAATATACATATGCTTAACCTCCCTTTGGTAGCACAGGTGACAATGTGATTATCCTACTTTCATCAAGATCTTGTTTTCTCAAAATCAGAAGTGCTTCATCCATGTTAAGAAACTAACAGGTGGTTTGCCATTGCCTTCCTCTGCATAGAGGCCTGGAATTCCTTAGCAGTCCTGGAATTCCAGATATTAACCAGGGCCAACGCTGCTTAGCTTCCGAGATCTGGCAAGATCAGGCTAGCCTGGACCATCCAGGTCAGGGCCCATACCCCTCCAGGGGCTGTCATTCCAGTCCCAGAGCACTATATCCAGTCCCAAGGGCTGTCATTCTACTCTGGTAGTTGTCATTCCTGTTTCACAGTAGTGTATCTGGGTCCAGGGACCATCATTCTACTCTAGGGGCTGTCATTCCAGTTCCAGAACATTTAGACTATTCCCAGGGACTGTGATTCCACTCTTCTTATGCTGCCAGCTGGGATGTGTGTGTCCACTGTAACTTGTCCCAGCTGGGTATAAAGTAAGCTCAAGGGTGGATTGGCTATTAAGGCCACTGTGAACAGTCATAGTGGGCTGATGTCCTGAGGGGCTGCCCTATCCACTCCACCAGTGCTAGCTGGTCCCAAAGTTACTCCCTGCCCCCACAAGGGCCACCCCAGCCCAATACAAGGAGCTAGCATGGTGGTGAGGGACAGGACAGGGCTGCCCTGCCTAGCCTTGTCTCACCTGTTAATTCTATATTATTTATAGTCTGCCTTTCTCAATGAGACCCCTTACCCTTTCTCCCACAGTCCTCTTTAAAAATAACATAGCAAGCCATGCATGTCGCATAGTGCATGTATAGGTATAGAGAGAGCCAGCTGGTGTAGTGGTTAAGAGCGGTGGAGAACCGGGTTCAGTTGCCCACTCTAATCTGGAGAACCGGGTTCAGTTGCCCACTCCTCCATATGAAACTTTTGGGCCACTCACAGTTCTTTCAGAGCTCTCTCAGTTCCTAAAAAAAACAAGTCTAGCTCACCACTTAGTGGTGCATAATGCCAAGAGCTAGAACTTGTGACTGCCAGACAATATTTGGATCTCTTGGCTATTCTACACAAAATTCCATACAATAATAATTATTAGTGCTTCTCAAACTCTCATACCTTCTTGTGAGAGTTTAACCACCATTTGGGGCTGCCAGGGTAACACTCCTGCTTACAGAGGTTTCTTGAATAAACCAAATGGTGGCTAAACTCTTGTGAGAAGCTAGAATCTCTCTGGAGTTCAAGAAGCTCTAAATGGCATGTAAGGCTTAGTGTGGTGTTTTCAAACAGGGCTGAGGGAAAGAGCAAGAATTAGATGCTCATCCTTAAATGCAAAGGAAGTACTGCTGATTGATACCTTGCGTAGCACAAAGACAGCCATGTAGGCGCAAGTGTCCAATGCCAAAGAACAAGGAGAGGAGCTGACATGGAATTGTCTAGCCAGCGGATGGGTTAGCGGAAGCTCGTGGTTGTAAGGGAGACGTACCACCTGAGAAGAGGTGAGGCCCTTCAGAACAGAGGCTTGTCAGGACAGAAACAGACCTCCAAAAGTGGTGCCCAAACACTTGGGGGAGTGGCAGCAGGTAGCGCAGACAGACAGTTTCTTCAATTACATCAGTGGCCACCCTAGTTAGAGACAATGAAGCCACTTTCTGTGGGCAGCCTAGGCAATTGTCCTCTGGTCTAGGGTTGCCTGGCAACCAGAGAGAAACTGGGGAAGTTTCTGGTGGTGATGGTATGATAACCCTTCTGGGGGAACCACCAAAATGATGTCACACCTCTCTAGGAATTGCTGGAGATCCTTTCCTTGGTCTTATTGTGCCCTCCCAAAGTGGAAGTCATCATCAGCCAGTCACTCTACAGCATGCAGACAAAAAGCTTATTCAGCATTCCTGCTTTTTGTGTTTCTTGAAAAGAAAACAGATTAAAATAAATCATTACTATGTAATTAGTGCCTACAGAGTGATGGACACTGCGCAGACTGCAGAAGTGATGCAGTTTTACTCCCAATCTTCAGGAATTACAGTATACATTAGGTGAACAAGACAGGGTCGTAGGAGCCAATACCATCAATTTAGTCAGTTTCTGATAATTACTGAGCTGTGGCATTCTGTACCAGTTGAAGTCTCTGAATTAACTTCAGGGTGAGACTTATGTAGACAGCATTACACTAGTCTTGTCTGGTGTTCATCCAGGTAGATCAGCTGTGTCAAGGTAGGGGGCCATCTTGCAGGCTAGTTTTGAGTTGGAAGAGAGCATTTTTTCCAGCTGCGTTAAAATCCTCCAGCAGCAATGCTTGATCTAGTATGATCCCTAGGCTCTTAACCAAGTCAGCTGAACACCATCGAAGATGGGAAGCACAATGCCCTTCAAGATCTCTGTCTTCCCAACCAGCATCACTTCTGTCTTGTCTAGATTCAAATTTATTCTTTTTCAACTGTTTGACCACAGCAGTCAGGCAGTGGCTCAAGATCTCTACCATGTCACGGAACTTCTGGTTTGGTGATCTAATGGTGGACACGTCTCTTGGGAGCTCCTGAGGACGTGATCCGTGAGCCAGCGAATGGAGGGGGGGTCTGACTGTACATGCCCCCCGGGGACCCATGTGATGGGTCCCTAGCCATGGGGCACTAAGAATCGTCTCTCCACCAGCATGTCACCGGCTGATTGAGGTGGTTCCATGCCTCAACGGTCTCGCCGCTGTGTTCCAGTACTGGACTCAGACGCACACCGGGAGAAGTGAGTGGAGATCAAGCGTACTACACGACTGATGGCGAGATCTACTAGATCTACATTGAAAGTGAGTGCTAGTTGAAACGAGCACCAGAGACTTTGGCTGAAAGTTCCCCCTAAAGCAAGCGAGGGGGGGCGGGAACACCCCCCCCATGATAATGAAAACGGGCTTAAAGCATGAGGGGGGACAGATTTGAAAGCAGAATGAGACTTTAGTAAGGACTTTCCAAGAGACTTACAAGTGAATTGTAGACTCCAGAGGCTTTTGGTAATTTTCTCTAAACGTAAACATCCTCAAAGATGTCACTGAGAAAGATGGAGAAAGAGAAGCAAATGAAACCTAAGCCTCCTTCAGGAAGTGCTAGCCCAGCGAGTGCAGACACGAGACTGGATGTAACTATAGACTTCTCTAAGATGCTGACAGATGCCTTGTGACCCCTGCTGGAGCAAATGACGACACTTAATCAAAATTTTGCTGCACAGCAGCTCCAGTTAAACAAGACTATGAAAAAAACAGAACATGCGGAGAACCTTAAGGAAGTGAATACCAATACTAAAAAGCTTAAAAAGCAAATGCAGGAAATGAAAAAGAAGAGAAACTCTGATGAAGACCAGCTTTTGCAGCTTCAAATGGAAAAATCAAGCTTTATTCTGAGATTTCAAGGAGTTCCTGAGAATAAAGGGGAGAATCTTAAGCAGACTATGAGCGATGCTTTGGGACTGGTTGCAGATTTGAAAGTGGATGTTTTTCAAAGTGAAATGGATGTGAGCTATAGATCATATTCCGAATATATAAAGGAAAATAATCTGCCTGGGGAGGTGGTGGTTAGATTCTCCAGAAGGCATGTGAAGGACCAGATTTTAAAGGCAACAAACAGAACTGTCCTTAAAATTGATGGCAAGGAGATATGAGATTTGAAAGTTTCCTTATTTCCCTTTGAAATAAGGAAAAAAAGGAAAAAATACAAAGACTTGACTTTGTTTCTACAAAAGAAAAACATAACCTACAAATGGATTGTACCTGAAGTCATACTCTTCAAATTTAACGAAAAGAGGGAAAAGATTGACTCTGTTATGAAAGCATGGGAGTTCTTGCAGCAACAACTTGGACCAACAGGAGAAGAAGATGAGGAGGAGAGCAGCAAGGGAAGTGATGGAGCACCTACTGGAGAAGACTTGGACTTGAAACGTGGGGCGGCTGCCCCCAAGGAAGGATATTGATTGAGGGAAAGAAGAGGCAAATGAGTTGCCAACTCTCTCTGAAGTCTATTTTTCTTTTTATACTTAAATGTTCTTTGGTATTGTTCTTTACTAAGTCAGATTATCTGGACTTGAAGTATATAAGGGGTTTTTATGCTCATTTTTAATGTAACAAATCACTTTTTTATCATTTAAAGCTTTTTATTGTAACCATTATATGACCACCACCTCTTGGGTTTTTAGTGGTTTTCTTTACCTTCTCCTGTAGTTTATAGATCCCCTTCCTTATTTTCTTGTAGTTTTGGGGAAATTTTTTTTTTAAAGATATCTACCATGACACCAGCAACTTTTGCTAGAGAGCTATAGAACTGTGTCAACCTCATATTGATAACATCTAATTCCAAAATTATGAGTAATTTCTCCTAAAGGCTTTATAAAGATTGAATAACATGAAGGATAAAATTGCACTCTATGGAACCCCTTAAGGCAACTTCCACACTGAGGATAGTCTGAGGCACATCTGAGGCACTTCTGCCTCCAAATACCTCAACAAGATGGCATGACTTACTGTATGAAAGGCTGCATAGATCCAGTAGGAGAAACAAGGAATCATGGCCTTCATTGACATTTAGACAGAGGTCATCAACTAAAGCCAGTAGGGCCATCTCTTTCCCATAGCACTACCTGAAACCAGACTGAAAAGGGTCCAACGCCTATCAAATATATAAGAATACCTGGCATTGGTCTGCTACTGCTGTCTCAATCACTTCACCTAGAAAGAGCAGATTAGAAACTGGGCAATAATTGGCCACATCAATTTTGTGTAGAGATAGTTTTTAAAGTAGTGGACAGGCCTCTTTGAGCGGCTGGGGGAAGATGCCATGAGTTAGGGACTGATTTATGATAATCATCAAGGGTGACATTACTGTAGCTTTTACATGGTTTTAGCAACCACAATGGGCAAGGGTCCAGTGCACAAGTCCTAGGATCCTCTCAACATCTATTACAGTAACTAGGTCAAAATGCTTCAAAAGCAAACCATGTATTAAGCATTTCTTCTGCCTGTCCTATATTACAGTCGGCATCTGAATCAGAATGTATTTGTGTTATTTTATTAACACAAAACCTTGCAAAGGTGTCACAACTAACTGAGACAGTAAAGGTTCAGATTGAGGAGTCTGAAGATGTCAAGATACCTTAAATGATTGGGGGGATCACTGTGAACTGGCTGATGTAATGGTTGCAGAGAAATAATACTTTGCCACTGTCACCACTGCTTCATAAATTTTCCAGTGGGCTCTATAGCATGCTCTGTTGGATTCTGTATGAGTTTTCCTCCAGCATCTTTCTTGATGTCTTCTGGCTCTCTTTAGGTTACCCAGCTCTGCTGTAAATGATGGGGCTGGCTTCTGTCCCAGGAACAAGAGAGGTCAACGGGGAGCAATTTTGTCAATAACCTTGAGGAGTTTCACCTTCCAAGCTCTCCCTGCAGCCTCAACAGAGCTTGTGTTTGAAATCCTAAAAATCATTTTGGATTGCCAGTGGAGGGAGCTCCAGTGCTATACTGACATCAGCTATAATTGGAAGAAAGGCAAAGATGAATAATTGATGTAGAGATACACAGAGAAAAAAAATGTCAAGATACAAATATGGATGCAAATATTCAACAATAGAAAGAACCTGAGTCTGTGTTATCCCTAATTTAAAATATTTTACACAGACAATCAAGGATGCAATATTTTATATCAGATGTATAGAGACAGATAAAACAATCTGAATTGTTCTACAAGGCAAGCTAGTCAGAAAGCAACTGTCAAGGTAAAAATCTGCTTCAGTTTATCTATTTATTTATGTATTTCAAATAAAGATGGAACAGTCAAAAACTCACTGGCTGGAACTTAATTGGTTTGTGGGGATCCTTGAAGGCGAGATGATCCTTCACAGGGAAGCTATTATATTGCTTCCTCTCTTGCCTAGGAGAGTGCAATCGATGGCCATGCCTGCCAATGACAGCCAAACAGTAAGTTAAAAACTAGGGCAAAGCAAATAGGCTCCCACTCATGTGTGGGGGCTAGCCAATTAGCAGAGTGTTCAAAGTGGCCTGGCACCACAGCCCTAGGGTTGTCACCCTCCAGGCAGGACCTGGAGATCTCCTGGAATTACACCTGATCTCTAGACAACAGAGATCAGTTCCCCTGAAGAAAATGGCTGCTTTGAAGGGTGGGCTGTATACCAGTGAGGTTCCTCCCTTCTCAAAATCTGGCCCTTTCCAGGTTCTGCCCTGTAAATCTCCAGGTATTTGCCAACCTAGGGTTGGCAACCGTACACAGCTTTCTCAACTGAAAGGAAGGAACAGAGCCATAGATGCAAGCAGTGGAGAAAAATGACTCCAAGCTCAAAACTGGAGCAGTGCTTTGGGCAGAAAGCAGGGCTTGGTGAAGTTAGTGTGCAGAGTGGGGGAGGCAGTAACATGTGGTGAGGCAGCTGGAGTGTGTCAAGGAGAGCAGGGGCAGAAAGGGCTGTGGCAAGGGGGGAAGGCAGCAATTAGGCAAATTCTGTGCTAGAGATCATTGAGGAAGGGACCGAGCACAAAACAGCCAGTAGTGCAAATTTTCAGTGCCCTGAATATTTCTATATCATGGTCACTTTGGGAATACTGTATACTTCCGGTTGATGCATTTAAAAAAAGATATTGAAGAAGCTGGAAAAGTACAGAAAAGAACCACCAGAATGATCTCAGACTGATCAAAATGATCCATGGTGAGGCACTGGATGGATTTGTGAGGGAGGCTTGTACAGGAACAGGAAAGAGGAGGTTTGTCTGGGGCTTCAAGTTGGGAGTGAGGAGGCTCTGCATATGAGAGAGTGTGTGTACGTGTGTGTGTGCGCGTGCGTGTGTGTGTGAGAGAGAGAGAGACAGAGAGAGAGAGAGAGATGACATCGGAGCAACTCCAAAGCGAAATAGATACAGGCCGATTTCGCACAAGACTTTGTACCAGGGTCAGCCCTCTGTTTCATCCGGTGCATTTGGTAAATTTCACACCATTTGACCCGCTGCTGCCTTTTGGCCCGGAACTTCCCCCATTTGCTCCAGATCAGCATGATCCTTGATTCCCAGGAGTTTCCTGTTGCCTCACAGTAAATCATACCCACCCACCTTCCCCCTCCCAATTTTTTCCACGCCCATTAGCCCACCCTCCTCCTTTTTTGTTGTTGTTTTAAAATGGTGTCGTTATACCGACATATCATACCAATGGGATGGATGTTGTCCGCCACTGTGAGGCATTTCATGCAAGTTTTCTGTGTGGAAATGTGCTGCAGGGATTGCTACACCCCCCCCCGCAACTATATTCCTCAAAGCCCATCAGCCCAGCCTCCTCCTTTCTTTGTTGTTGTTTTAGAATGGTGTCGTTATATCGTCCCATCGTACCAATGGGATGGATGTTGTCTGCCACTGTGAGGCATTTCATGCAAGTCTTCTTTGTGGAAATGTGCTGCCGGGATTCCCCCCCCCCGCAACTGTATTCCTCAAAGCCCATCAGCCCAGCCTCCTCCTTTTGTTGTTGTTGTTTTAAAATGATGTCGTTATACTGACATATCGTACCAATGGGATGGATGTTGTCCGCCACTGTGAGGCATTTCATGCAAGTTTTCTGTGTGGAAATGTGCTGCAGGGGTCTTCTGTGTGGAAATGTGCTGCAGGGATTGTCTCCCCACCTCCTGCAACTGTTTTGGGCCGATCTGCAGACATCACTGCCACATATGTGTGGTTGCAGGCCCCCTGGAAACAGAGGGGCTCAGTTCATAAAATACGAGAGCTCAATACTGGGTGGGGGTGGTAAGCCAGGTAGCAGAAGGCTATTATGGTGCTGCCTGGATTGCTACAACCCCTCCCCCCGCAACTGTTTTGTGTAGATCTCCTGCACTCCATTACAATAGCTTCAGCTGTCCCCTGGAAACAAAGGAGTGCATCTGGCCAATCAATGCGTTGCAGCCATTCTGGTGACCAATCGTTTTGAAGAGTCAGTGATGGGAAAAAAGTGACCAGGAAGGAAGACAGACTGCATTGTGGGATGAAGAAGAACACTGGACACCATTACCTTCAGGTCCTTATCAGATCCATACCTGTGTCCTGTGTCCAATTAGAAAGCTGAGATGTGCCACATGATGCCTGATCATTTCCTCTATTGCGAAATAACGACATAACGCGATTGAGCATGCGTTTAAAAAAAAAGAGGGGGCGATTGGAGGGAGGATGGGAGGGGTTTGGAGGGCGAGGGGGGAGTGGGAAGAGATAGATTGCAGGAAGCCACGCCAAGGCTGTAATGGAAAAATGAAATCCCCAGAGCAGATCCGGGGCAGACTGCACGGCAAAGGCTACAGTGTGAAATTGACGAAAACGATCTGGGGCAGAAAACTCCAACGAAAACCAGTGGTAAAGGCCGTGTGAGAAATCGGCCACAGTCTTTGGATCATAGTCAGAATTTATCAGAAAGAATAATCTGCCTGGGGAAGTCACAATAAGATTCTCCGAAAGAAAAGTGAGAGATCAACTACTGAAAGCAACCAATGGAGTTACCTTGAAGATAAAAGACAAGGACATAAAAGTATTGAAAGACGTTCCATTTGAAATAAGAAAGAAGAGCAGGAAATCTAGAGACTTGATTTCTGCAAAGTCACGTTTCCTGCAGATCTTCAGGTACGCAAATGGCAAAGAAAGGATAGACTCTGTTGAAAAGGCTTGCGAGTTTCTGCGTCAACATCGTCCACCAGGAGAAGGAGTTCCCGATGGCTCCAAAGTGAGTAAGGAAGAAGGAGAAGCTGGATGTTACTGCTTAATGAATACAATGAATATTTATACCTGACCAGGATGAAATAATATACTATGCATTTTACTAAATAATGGCTATAAATAGAACACATTCGTTTGTTAAAAGGTTTTTGCAGTGTATATTTATTTGTTGCTGGACTCTTCCAACACTGCAGCTCAAGTTTCTTCAGCCTCCAGGTGGGGTCTGAGGATCTCCCACTTTTACAACTGATCTTCAGCTGACAGAAATCAGCTCCCCTGGAGAAAATGGCTGCTTTGAAGGGTGGACTCTATGGCATTGTACCATGCTGAGGCCCCTCCCCTCCCCAAACCCCTCCTGGATCCACACCCAAAGTCTCCAGGTATTTTCCAACGCAGACCTAGCAACCCTACCTAGTCAGGACTGGCCCCAATGAGTTTCCCACAAAGGCCAAAGTATTTATTTATTTATCGAATTTCTACCCCACCCTCCCAGCCAAGGTTGGCTCAGGGCGGCTTACATAAGAATAAACACATAAATTGCAATTAAAAAAATGAATCACATTTAAAACAGTTCTAAAACCATCTAAACCATCTGAACATAAATTAATAATAATAATGATTACTAGCATTTTAACAATGGCAGCCATTCTTTGGTGCTCCCTTCTCACAGCCAGCTCCTAGATCTTCCTTTGGTTGTCCTTTAGTCGGCTGGCTCAGGCTGTTGTTGAAGATTTCGGGGGGAGGGGGCTCTCTATCCTTCAGCAATTAGTTGATAGTTGTTGTTGGTGGTGGTTGGTGGTGGCAGCTCCCAAAGCCTGGTGGAACAGCTCCATTTTACAGGCCCTGTGGAACTGTAAGAGGTCCCGCAGGGCCCTGATCTCTCCTGGGAGCTCATTCCACCAGAATGGAGCCACCACTGAGAAAGTTCTGGCCCTGATTGTAGCCAGCCTGGCCTCCTTGAGACCTGGAAGGGCCAGTCAGTTCAGAGCCCCTGATCACAGTGCTCACTGGGGAACATGTGGGGAAAGGTGGTCCCGCAGGTATGTAGGTCCCAGACCACAAAAGACTTTAAAGGTAAGAACCAGCATCTTGAAACGAATCCGATATGCTATCGGCAGCCAGTGCAATGCCTTTAGCACAGGCTGGATGTGCTCCTGTATAGAGAGTCCCATCAGAAGCCTAGCCACAGCATTTTGCACCAGCTGCAGCTTCCAGATTTGGGACAAGGATAGTCCCATGTAGAGCGCATTACAGTAGTCCAATCCTGAGGTGACCATCTCATGGATCACTATTGTCAAGTCATTGCATTTGAGAAAGGGAACCAACTGCCTGATCAGCCGGAGATGGTAGATGGCCAGTTTGGCAGAGGCTGCTAACTGGGCCTCCATTGTTAAGGAGGCACCCAGGAGCACTCCCAAACGCCTAACCTTCGGCGCTGGCACCAATGGTGCCCCATAGATGGTTGGGAACGGGATTCCTACCCTTGGACTGCTCCGGCTCAGGCACAGGACCTCTGCCTTCATCAGATTCAATTTCAATTGACTCAGCCTAAGCCAGCCAGCCATGGCTTGTAATGCCCAGTCCAGATCTTCCGGTTTGGAGTCAGACTGGCCACCCAACAGCAGATAGAGCTGGGTGTCATCCGCATACTGATGACATCCCAGCCCATGCCTCTGGGCAATCTGGGCAAGGAGGCACATATAGATATTGAAAAGCTTCGGGGACAGCACTGCCCCTTGAGGCACTCCACAGTCCAGTGGGTACCTTCAGGATAGCTGTTCCCCCAGTGCCACCTTTTGTCCCTGACCTTGAGGAAAGGAGGCTAGCCATTGCAAGGCCAGCCTCTGAATTCCAGTGTCAGTGAGGCAGTGGGTCAGAAGCTGATGGTCAACCGTGTCAAACACTGCCAACAGGTCCAACAGCAACAGCACTGCCAATTCGCTTCGATCCAGATGCCTACAAATGACAACCAGTGCCATCTCCATCCCGTGGCTTGGGCAAAAACTGGACTGGAAGGGATCTAGAATGGAAGCATCATAGGATTCGACAAGAGCAGACATGAGTCCCTTACAGCTCGCTAATGCTCAATTCTCTACAGTCTTCTAGAGCTTATCCAATGCTCTAAGGGGGGCTCTTCTGGAGGAAGAGCCTGGGCAAAAGGCTTACTTTGTAGGTCAGACAGGAAAGGTAATCCTGTCTGGTCTCTGAAGGTTGCTTTGAGGCAAAGACTGTGGAGGACGCCCGACATGAAGACGGGCACTAGCCGATTCTGCTAAGAACCAAGAGAGTCAACGGCGGACAAACAACTAAATGTGGAATCAACAGCTGAAGCTAAGTATTTTAAAACTTACTCCAGTAAAAGAGGGGGGAGGGGAAAAAAAAAAAAGGCTCTGAAGTTTGCTCCAAGGTAAAAAGAATTAATCTGGCATGGGACTTTAAGGCGGCCATTATAGCAAGGAGTTGAGACGAGGCAAAATCGAGTTGGAGCAAGAGGGGAAACAAAAAAAAAAAGCAGTAGATTTAAACTGAAGACCTTACTAATTAGTGTCCTTCGTTGCAGCCGGACCACTTCTATGTTGAGGGCGGAGTCGGGACGAGGCTGAGACGGCAGCAGAAGCGGCGGCGGACCAGTGGAAACACCCAAAGAAGACTAGCGATGAACAGAGAGAGGCGTGGTGCAGGGACTTAATCAACCTGAGGAGCTAAGGAGAAGCCGAGGAGGAACGAACGCATTCAGGAAGAGGAAGGTGGAGCCAGCCCGTTCGGGGAGAGACGAAGACTGTCGAGCATTGCCGAAGGAAGCCGAGAAGATAAGAACGTGCAGTGAAGTACTAGGGCAGCGCCATCTAGTGGAGGAAAGTAAAAGGAACGGAAAGCCATCCGGACTTGGACTTTAAGCCAGGAAAAAATTGACAGTCTGGAGATTATGGGGGGGGGGCGCAAGAAGGGAGAGAGAGAAAAAATAGTAGTAAAGGTGTCTGTAAGTAAACCATGGTGTCAGTAAACCATACGGAGAAAATAAATAAATAAACAAATAAAAAGTAAAAAGAGGAAGGAGAAGGAGTGGAAGGAAGGAACTATATGGCTTGTTATTAGAATCTACATTAGGAAAGAGCAAAGTAGATTTGGAGAGAACAATAGAATGGTAATAGAGCTGCAAGGTGCAAGATGGTGCTAAGTAGTGATTTGGATATAGACAAACATACAATAATAGATCTGTAATAAAGCTGGGAGGTGATAGCAAGGTTGGGAAGGGTTTATAGTCAAAGAAATAAATACATAAACATATCTAAGAAACGAAATCAAGAGACAAAAAGAAGGAGGCCAGCCATAAGGAGACTTTATTTACAGTAGTGCTATACCAGCAAAACTCTATAAGGTTCTGATAGAAATATCCGAATGGCCACAGGAGGTAGTGGTCAAAGTGGAACCAGGAAGTTATCAATAAAGTCACCAGGACAGACATCTATTCTAAACCAATTAAAAACAACTACAATGAGTGTAACACAAATGAATATAAAGGACTTAAAAAGTTTGATGCAAGAATGTATTGCTGCTGAAATGAAGACATTTGCAGAGGTGATATTGCCTCCATTAATTAAGCAAGAGATAGAGCCAATACAAAATCAAATGCAAAAACTGGCTCAACAAATCAGGATGGAAACGGATGAGATTAAAAAACAAATAAGTGAGAACAAACAAGAAATTTTAAAAATAGCGAATGCCAATGTGGAGATGGACCAAAGAGTACAGGATCTAGAACAGGAAGTACTAGATACCAGATGCAAAACAGATGGAATTGAAGAGGCATTAATGGGCCTAGAGATGGAGCGAGCCTCTTTAATCATCAGATGTCAGAATGTTCCTGAAGATATCGGGAAAAGTTTAAAAGAGGAGATGGTTAAGAATATTTCTGAGCAACTCAAAGTAGGAACTTGTGAAGAAATCGAAAAAGAACTGGATCAAGTATATAGGAAGAATAGCTCATATTCCAGAAGGAACAAAACATCAAGAGAAGTATATATGAAATTCGTAAGGAAAAGTATGAGAGATAAAATTCTTAAAGAAGCCAACTCAGCTAAAATGATGATACAGGATGCGGAGATAAAATTCCTCAAAGAAGTTCCATGGAGGATACGAGAAAAACGACAGAATTATGCTACCCTAGCGAAGTTACTAAGAGATAATGATATTAATTACAGATGGTTGGTACCTGAAGGCCTATTATTTAATTATGACGGTAAGCGTTATAGAATTGACTCGGTGTTCAAATTGGAAGATTTCGTTGAGAGAAACGGAGAAAATCTAGGGTGGCAGAATGAGGAGGAGAGTGGAAAAGAAGAAGAAGAGACAGGAGAGGAAACGGGGAAGGAGAAGAGAGGAAAACCAAGAGGAAGGAAAAGAACATATTATACGCCCTCCCAGGTCTTAACGAGATATCAGTGAAGAGCAAGAGAACAAGAGAAAGACAAGAAAAACTAAGATGGAGAAGAGTAGAAAACTCAGTTTAATTTCTATTCATGTTAATGGTTTAAATGGCCCGGCTAAAAGAAGGAGGATATTTCATCAACCTGCTAAACTACAGACAGAAATCATATGCACACAAGAAACACATATAAAGAAAGAGGCCCAGAAATACTTGGAAAATAAAAGATTGGGGAAACTTTTTGTAGCTTCAGATACACTTAAAAAAAGAGGAGTTGCAATCTATGCAAAAACACATCTTTGTCCGGAGCTCATATACGCAGCAGATGATGGCAGAGTGTTGGCAATATCAGTTATGAAGCAAAATAGGAAAATTATAATTGTAAATATTTATGCACCAAATCAAGCGCAAGAAAAGTTCTTCAACGCATTAAGAAATTTAATAGCAGAATATAATATGCCAGAAATTTGTATCATAGGAGATTTTAATGCAGTTTGGGATCGGAAAATGGATAGGAAGACTCATGTCACAAATAAATTCTTGGGGAATATATTACCTAAAGATTTTTTGGAATTGGTGGAAGAGCAGTGCATGGTGGATGCGTGGAGAATAAGAAACCCTGGGAAAGCCGATTATACATTTTATTCGGCTAGACATAATTCCTGGTCCAGAATTGATATGGCCTGGATCTCAGCTTCACTTGTAGCAGACATAACTGAGGTAGAAATACTTCCCAACACATTCGCGGACCACAGTCCATTAATGATATCTTTTCATGATAGACCCAGGAGGATTAGATGGAAACTGAACAAAAATTTATTATGGGACAAGAATTTTGATAAGAAAACAGAAGAAGAAATTAAGGATTTTTTTGATAGGAACATGCAGTCGGAAATACCTATAGAAATAGTCTGGGAGGCATTTAAAGCCTATTTAAGGGGCTGGTTTATTAATCAAGAAGCATGGGTCAGGAAATAAAGGAAAAAACAATATGAAGATTTGACAAAGCAAATACGGAAAGAAGAGGAGAAACTGAAAAAGTCAAAGGTAGAGACGGGAAAAACTAGCCTTAAATTGAAATTGTTACACCACCAAATGAATCTTATACTGTCCCAGGAAATAGCTAAAAATATAGAATTTGCAAAACAGTATTACTTTGAGAATGCCAATAAACCTTCAAGATGGTTGGCATATAAACTTAGGAAAGAAGGGGAGAAGAAGATAATTAAATCTTTAAGAAACGGGAAAGGAGAAGAGAAAGGCAATATAATTGAAATGAAAAAAATAGTGGAAAAGTTCTACACAAATCTGTACCAACAAAAAGAACAGGATAAACAGTTGGTATCACAATATTTGGGCAGTAAAAATATTAAAAAGTTTAGTGATGATCAAAAACGAACTTTGAATGAACCGATTACTATATGTGAAATTATTGAGGCAATCAAGAAACAGAAGAAAAATAAAACTCCTGGACCTGATGGAATCCCAATTGAAATTTATCAAAGATTTATGGACCAGATAGTGCTAATACTTAAACAATTATTTTAAAGAATACCAGGAACCCAAAGACTTCCAGATTCATGGAATCATGCCCTAATAGCTTTGATTCATAAAGTTGGAACAGATGACAAAGAAATTAGGAACTATAGACCAATTTCATTGCTAAATGCGGATTACAAGATCTTTGCATCAGTTATAGCAGCAAGATTCAAAAGAATTTTGGTGCAGGTGATACATCAAGACCAAGCAGGATTCCTTCCGAAGAGGCAAATTAGGAACAACATTAGGACGTTAATTAATGTATTAGAATACTATGAAGTGCATTCGGATAAATCTATGGCATTGGTATTCCTAGATGCAGAAAAGGCATTTGACAATGTCAATTGGCAGTTTATGTTACAAAAGCTTGAGGCGTGGGATTGTGGTACAAATTTTTTGGCAATGATAAAGGCTATTTATAAATCACAAACTGCAAGAATACAAATAAACAATGATATGACAGAAGATATCAAGATTCAGAAGGGTACTAGACAGGGCTGTCTGCTATCCCCCCCTGTTATTTATCTTTATGCTAGAGACTCTAATCGATTTAATAAGAGAAGCCCAAAACAATTAAAGGACTTAAGATTAAAAAAGATGAGTTCAAGGTACAAGCATTTGCCAATGACGTGTTGTTTATACTAGAAAACCCAACAACATCATTGACTAACTTGATAAGTATTATACAGGAATATGGACAGGTAGCAGGGCTAAAAATTAATCTCAAGAAATCTAATATTATAGTGAAAAACTGTACAGATTCTCAAATGGATCAAATTAGAGATATCTCTAACATGGAATTGGTGAAGAAGGTTAAATATTTAGGCATAATAATATCTAATAGGAACAGCACGTTGTTAGAAGATAACTATATTAAGTTATTGGCGGAAATATAAAAGGACCTACAGAGATGGAAGGATTTAAAAATTTCATTTATGGGGAGAATAGCGGATATTAAAATGAATGTCCTACCTAGATTCTTATTTCTAGCGCAAAATATACCTATTATAAGGAAAGATAACTACTTTTGTGAACTGGGGAAAATTTGCAGCAAGTTTATATGGAATAATAAACGGGACAGGATTAGCCATAAGGTCATGCAAGAAAGGAAAGAAAGAGGAGGGTTTGGTATGCCAAACTGGGAAATATATTATAAAGCGGCGGCTTTAAGCTGGATAAAGGAATGGATAACACTAGAAAATACCAGATTATTAAATTTAGAAAGGTTCAACCTAGTAATGGGCTGGCATAAATATCTATGGTATGATGAAGATAAATCCACCAAGAGTTTTACGTGTCATACATTAAGAGGGGCATTAATGAAAATATGGAAGGATATTAGGAAAGGGCACTACCTGAAAATGCCAAAATGGGTAGCCCCCTTAGAGGCCAGTACAAAATTGACGTTGATGGATAAAGATAAACAAGTGACATATAATGATCTATTAGACAAACATAATAATCTAAAATTGGAGAATGAGTTGAGGGCTTCGAATATCAAACTTACCTGGTGGGATTACATGCAGTTGACATTGAGATTTAATAAAGATAAGAAAATAGGTTTTTATGATAACAAAAACGAGCTTGATAAGATATGGCTCTCCTCCAATGATAAGCAAATACAAAAAATTATACTTTCCTATTATCTGAGTACTTACTAGATGAGACCGTGAAAAAGAACATGGTTGCATGGATGAAGGATTTAGAACATACCATAGAGATAGAGCAATGGTCAAAAATCTGGAGGGCTGTTAGTATGATGCGAGGAATCCCGTTCAAAGAGAACATACTTAAATTGTTCTATAGATGGCACTGGACACCGGACAAGATAGCAAAATGTTATGGGAATTTAGATGCTAATTGTTGGAAATGTAAGAATAATGTTGGTACATATTTGCATATGTGGTGGCGTTGCGAGAAAGTACATAAATACTGGTTTACTGTGTTTAAATTATTACATGGAATAACAGGAATTGAGTTACCCTTTACACCTGAAAGTGCTCTTTTGAACTTACTCCCAGATTGGATTAGGAATGAGGACAAATATTTAATTGTCTATGCATTTACTGCGGCAAGAATTCTGTTAGCCAGAGGGTGGAAAGGAGAAAGAATGCCCTCTAAGGAGGAACTGATTGACAAACTGCTGTTAATGGCAGAAATGGATAGATTAAGTTTACTGTTACAGGGAAAAGAATATGAAGTATTTGAAAAAAGATGGAAAAAGTTGTATATATGGTTGGAAAGGAACAAGTTGAGGAAAAATGACTCGTAAAAATGTAGATGTGAGATATAACCAATGTATGTATAATGGTTGGAAATATAAATAAATTGGGTAAAAAAAAAAATAGAATGGAAGCATCATCCAAAAAGCCCTGTAACTGAATTGCCACTACCCTCTCTATTATCTTGCCCAAATAGGGCAAGTTGGAAACCAGCCAATAGTTTGCCAATTTGGCTGGATCCAAAGATGGTTTTTTTAAAGAGAGGGCAGACCACTGCTTCCTTAAGTGCCTCAGGGAACAGTCTCTCCGAGAGGGACTTATTGATAATCTCCCATAAGGCACCACAAAACCCTCCTGTGGCCAGCTTTAATTAGCCACGAAGGGCATGGATCAAGGGAGCAGGTGGTAGGGCATATAGTTAGGAGCAATTTGTCAATTTTCTCTAGGCTGAGCAGACTGAAATAATCCATAACCTGACTAGAAGACATGCATGGAGCCTCGGGTTCACTCACTGTATCAACTGTAGCAGGGAGGTCACAGTGGAGTGACAGGACTTCATCTGCAAAATACCTTGCAAACGCCTGACAGCCAATATCTAATTACTTAACATTTGATCTGCCTTACGGCAGACCAGTAATGGACTAAATTATTTTAAATAATACTCTTTCTTTGCAGCTCTGCCTGCCACCTCATAGGACCTCATAAATGTCCTATGGGATGTTCTTATAACTTCATTGCAGGTGCACCACCACTGTCTCTCTAGCCGTTTTAGCCCTTGCTTCATCAGACACAACTCCTGGATAAACCACAGAGCCAGCCTAGAGCAAGGGCGCAGAGGGCGTCTGGGAACAATCTCGTCAATGGCTGTTGAGAGTTGGTTATACCCAGGGCTTTTTTTGTAGAAAAAGCCCAGCAGGAACTTATTAGCATAAAAGGCCACACCCAACAGCAGAAACTCATTAGCATATTAGGCCACACATCCTGACAGCACAGTTCATTAGCATATTAGGTCACACCCCCATGTTACCAGAAGTGCGGTCATCCAGCCATACCCACCTTTTGCTTCTTATTCTGTTTACCTTATTAGTTGTCAAAACCCAGGGGGGGTTTTGGAGCAGGAACTCCTTTGCATGTTAGATCACATACCCCTAATGTATCCAATCCTAATGAGTTTCTGCTATTGGGTGTTGCCTATTAGGCTAATTAGGTCCTGCTGGGCATGGCCAACTTGGGAGCCAGCCGGAACTCCATTCCTGTGCGTTCCTGCCCCAAAATAGCTCTGGTTATACCAATCATCTACAAGTTTATCTAATGAGCTGCTAGGGGGCATCAGGTTCCGGAGAGCCATCTGAAGCTGCATAGGGTCCGTTTGGTTCTATGGGTGAGCCCAAATAGGTTTGGTACCCAAACAGGGATGGGGTGAAATATTCACATGGGCCTTCAGGGCAAAGTGGTCTGATCACGGTACTGCCAAAGCAGTAATCCAGTCCACTGTAACCCCCACCATGAAGATCAAATCCAACATGTGCCCAGTCCGGTGAGTGGGAGTCATTACATATTGGGAGAGTCCTAGTGCCACCATGGACAATACGATATCCATTGCCTGAGTAGAGGCTGCATCATCAGCATGGACATTGAACTCACTCAGCCCAGTATGGCCTCCACCAGGGACAGTAGGCTATTGGCCAGTACATTGAGCAATCAGTACATCAACCAAATTGCCACACTCTCCCTGGATTCCCACACTAGGCTGCACATTCAATGCCCATGATCCTCGGTGGTGGAAGCACTCTGAAGGAGTAAGCCTCATAAATGAATAGAGCCATTCCTCCCCCTGCCCCCTAGTCCACAATTGGTAAAGGACCGAGAACCCGGGAGGAACCAACTGGGAAAGAGCTACTGTCTCCTCATCTTGCATCCAGGTCTCAGTCATGCACACCAGGTCTACATTCTGCTCATGCAGAAAGTCCCAAAGGATTGTGGTCTTATTATTTATAAACCTGGCATTACACAACACCAATGTCAGAGGGGGTCAGTCATCCTAGCCCCACTACCTACAACCTTTGGGATGGGACACAGGTTGGAAGGGGGCCTGGAAGGGAGCTGGAAAGGGCCTCCTGCCTTTGTCTTTTTACTGACAGACCCAAGTGTCAACAGCTGGGGTGCCAGTCAAAGGGAGTCCAGAACAGGCCAAGGTCAGGAGCCAAGACAGTGCAAAGTCCAAAGCCAAGCCGGGGTCAGGAGCCAGGAATGTAGAGCTAAGTCCAAAGCCAGGAGATCTGAAGGTCTAGGTGCAAGAGGTGAGTCAAAGTTGATGCAAGCAGCATAAAGCTGACTCGTTACTTCCACGAAGAATACTGCCCAGATTGTGGAGTTAAATGCTGCTACCAATTAGCCAGCTGCATGATTGCCCAGGCTTCTGTTAGAACTCTGGGTTGGCTGAGTGTCTTCCCTGTAGTTTGGCCTCTCATTCCCTGGTTGCTAAGTTTTGCCACAATCGCTCCCTTAAATGAGTCACACATGGGGGTGAGTCAGGAGGACTTTCAGCTTGCAGTTCTTCCCCCTTATCTGGGCCAGATGTGAAGACTGCTGTTACAGGCAACTGCCAACTATCCTCCTCTGCTACTTTAGAGAGGCCAGCTGAGGTTTCTGCCAAGCTCTGGCAGTTCTTCCTCATCCACATTGGTTGCATAACAACAGCCATTGAGTGGAATGTGAGCCACACAGCAGTTTTGGCAGTTTACTCAGACAGGGAATGGCAGTGGGTGGGGGAGAGGAACGAACCCAGCACCCAGCAAATGGCATGCGAGTATTCTTGAGTGGTGGATGATGGGCCAATGGCTGATGGAGCACACAGCACAGCCAATGGGACAGCCTGAAAGTGCTAATACACTGGGCTTTTATATATGTAGAATAATAATTGGGTTCCAAAGGTAAGTCTTTATCTAGACCATTTCTACTCACCAGTTAAGCCGTGTCAGTGCCCTCACAGATTCCAGGCCCTTCTTCTCAGGGCTCTCCCCTGACATAGTCAGTATAACAAGTCTCTACCTGGAGCTTCAGTTTGACAGCAGGAGTCCAAATCCTCTGCTTCAGCTTTCACATGCCCCACTGGAGTCCTTGGATTTCTCAGAGACTTGTCTCTCTTGCAGGTTTCCCTCCAGTGCTCTCCTCTCCTTTTCCTTATTTATTTTTTTTTTTTTGATGACTTCCTCCTCCTCTCAGAAGAAAAAGGCTACTGTTAGTTATGTTGGACTCAGAGCTATTAGGGAACTACTACAGGAGGCTAGAGAAAGGGAAACTGGCCATTTGAATTATATTTGGGGGAGAACTAACAGAGAGGCTGCCACTTCCTTTAGTGTAGCTGACACTAAAGCAATTTGAAAATTTATTTGTGTAACAAATGTCTGTTTAAATAGTCATATCGCACTTTTAAATAATCCTTTTAAAAACCTTAAAGACTGCCTTCTCCCATATGAACCTACTTGTTCACTCTGGTCATCTTTAGAGGTCCTGCTTTGGTTGCTAGGGTGAGGTATAAATCCAATCTCCTCCTGCTGCCATCTGAGGCTAGATGGGTGGTGACCCAAGGCAGGACATTCCTGGTTGTAACTCCAAAATTTTGGAATTCTGTTCCCAGGGAGATTAGTCTGCCTCCCTTTATCAGTATCTTCTGCCACCAAGCAAAGACTTTTTTGTTTCATTCGGCATACTCCCAAGAACAGTTATTGGCAGTTCATATTTTTGCATGTAATGTTTTGGTTTTCCGTTTCTGATCTCCCACTCTTTTTATGTGTATATAAAGCAATTAAAGATTTTATTTTTAAAAAAAAGAACAGTTATTGGCCCTCCTCCCTTGTTTGGTATTGTTTTTTATGCTTTTACTGCATTGTTTTATAATTTTAAATGTTTTAAATTGTTCAAATATTTTCATGTTTCTACGTCTGCCACCTTTGGGACCCTGATCGGGTGGAAAGGTAGCATAAAAGCGGGGAGGGTGGGGTATAAAGCCAATAAAATAAATTAATAAAATGTTTTAAATTTAAAAAATGTAATTTTAATAATTTTAAAATATATTTGGTTCTTGTTATCTCAGAGTCTATCCTATTCCTAGTACAAACAGTTTAAGCACAAGCTTTCAGAGTAGAGGAAGAAGAGAAGAGATTGGATTTATACCCTGCCCTTCACTTGGAGTATGAGAGTGGCTTACAAACTCCTTTCCCTTCCCCTCCCTGCAACAGACACCCTGTGAGGTAGGTAGGGCTGAGAGAGCTCTGACAGAAACTGCTCTTTTTCAAGAACAGCTGTGCCAGAACTATGGTTTGCCCAAGGTCATCCAGCAGCTGTAAGTGGAGGAGTGGGGAATCAAACCCGGTTCTCCTAGATTAGAGTCTACGCACTTAACCACTACACCAAACTGGTGTGTTATATAGAATATGTAAGACCTCATTCTCATAGTGGTTGTATGGGCAAATGGTGAGACAAGAAAAACTAATTTTTAAAAAATCCACAGGCACATAGAATCATAGAATGTTAGAGTTGGAAGGGACCTTGCAGGTCATCTAGTCCAACCTCCTGCACTCTGCAGGAGCATAGCCAAAAGATAGCCATACATACCTACAACATACCCAAAAGATGGTTGCCCAGCCTCCACTTGAAAACGTCCAGCAAAGGAGCATCCACCACCTCCTGAGGCAGACTGTTCCACTGCTCAACCACTCTTACAGTTAGGAAGTTTCTCCTGATATCTAGGCGGTAACAACTCCCTTGTAATTTCCACCCGTTAGATCTAGTCATGCAATCCGGAGCAAAAGAGAATAGATCTGCTCCATCTTTTATATGACAGCCCTTCAAATACTTGAAGACTGTAATCATGTCCCCTCTAAGTCTTTTCTTTCCCAGGCTAAACATACCCAACTCTTTCAGCCTTTTCTCATAAGACTTGGATTCAAACCCTCTCATCATCCTGGTCGCCCTCCTCTTGAGCTTGTCAACATCCTTCCTAAAGTGTGGTGCCCAAAATTGGACACAGTATTCCAGGTGAGGCCCGACCATAGCAGAACAGAGTGGAACTACAACCTCCCAGGATCTGGACACAATGCTTCTGTTAATGCATCCTAAGATTGCATTAGGTTTCTTCACAGCCACATCGCACTGCAGGCTCATGTTGAGCTTGTGATCAACCAGAACACCTAGATCCCTTTCACATGTGCTGCTGTCAAGCCAAGTCCCTCCCATTCTATATCTGTGCCTTTGATTTTTTGTGCCTAGGTGTAGGACTTTGCACTTATCTCTATTGTGTCCCAATACAACAAGGCAGTACTGAGGAGTCCCAAACTCATTGTCATAGCTCTGTGACATAAACAAGTGCATTGGTAAAATGTCTATAGATTACTGTTTTGTTTCTCAGGTGCCCCTGAGGAAAGTGGTAGTTATGGGAAGTCTTTTTTTAAATAGAAAGACAGGGGGATAGCTTCACTTCAATACCAACATATAACTTTCAACTTTCTTTCAAACTTTGCTTGCTTTAGATGCATATTAATGAGTACTCTTAAAATAGGAATGTGCGTCAATAGATGAAACATTCCAAATGCTTATGATCAAACTGAAATAGTCATTTTGTTTGTTCAGCTGCACATCTCATAGCTGGTATGAGCTCACTGCATATCTAGAGTATTTATAAGCCACTCCACTTAAAACTACTTATCTCTCCTAGCCTCCAAGGAATGGTCTTTCACAACCTCAAATATGATTTTGATCAGGAACCCAGCATTACAAAGGAAGTTGTTGAGTTCCTCCTGTAGCATTAAAGAGAACAAAGCTGGCTAAATAAATACAAATTTTATTTTCTTGATGTCTTTTATGGCCCCTCCTTTTCTTTCCCCTGTTCTTCATATGAGCATCTTGGGAAGTATAATTGGATTCAGACTACAAAGCCTTTCAAACTTCCTAATACAAACAAATAAATTACAACTATTAGTATATTGCAAGCAGGAGATCTGCAAGTACTTGTGGGTGGAACCTCATTAAGCTCTCCCCGACTATTTCCTCTTTTCCTTCCCAGGCAGCCCCCATAGCCTCTCCCTTTTCCTGCTTATTTCTCTATTTCCCACCCACCAACCAATTTACTTTTATGTGTCCCCCTGTCCTCAGTTTCCCCTCCTTTCCTCCCCCTTGCAGCCTCTACATGGGAAAATGATGGCCCAGTTGTGCAACAGTGGCCAGTAGGTGGATGAAATATACTGGGTTCATACCCATAGAGTGATCAGCTCATGGTTTATTGTGATTTCAGCTCAAACTCAAGACAGACAAGCTGGGTCTGAGGCCTGCTTAAATCCCTGCAACACATTATACCTAAACACACACCCACTCCCGTGATAGGCTATTTACAGTGCAAGGTTCAACCATTGGTTAATTCTAGGATCCAGGCGAGCCTATAGGTCTGTTCCAGAATCCTAGCCAGCTTTTGTTATACAGCCAAAGCTGCACTTATTCGCATGAGCGGTAGGAGCTCGTGCACAAGTACATGTGGCCATTCACATGAGCGGTAGGAGCTCATACACAAATACATGTGGCCATTCCAATACATAACACCCCTCCCCCATGGTTCAGACACTCTTAGCTTACAAAGTCCTTTAAGTATGCTGGTCTGCGCCACTCCCAGTTCAAGAGGCGGGGTTCCATTGATGGAGCTGCAGGTTCTGGAACCATGTCGGGGGCAGGGCCTGCAGCCGAATGGGGAAAAGATGATGGCATAGGAACAATGACAGGACCCCTGGTGGTGGCTGGTGCAGGCATTCCACAGGCGGCCTCTGAAGGCTGCTCATTGGCCTCTGGCTGGGTGTTGCCGGGTGGCATGTTCCCCTCATGCTCCATTGTCACTGTCTTCTGGTGTGGGTGTCCCGGATTCAGTGGGGAGGAGATGGCTGCAGAGCTAGTCCATGTGTCGGAGTAGCCTCTGGCTATCTTCTGTGGATACCTCATATGATAGGGGGCCGGTTACCCTGATAACCTTGGATGGGACCCAAACTGGGCTGCTCAAGAAGTTGCAAGCATAGACAGGATCACCAGGGAAGAACCCGCAGGGAGCAGCTTGGTTTTCTGGGGCTGAGCTGTGCTCTGGAGCACGGTCTGGGTGCAGCTGATCCAGACGAGTTGTGAGCCACCTTCCCATTAAGAGTTCTGCAGGGCTGCAGCTGGTGGTAGTGTTCAGGGTTATCTGGTGTCTGAAAAGGAAGGCTGCCAGCCAGTGGTCCCAATCCCAGTGTATGATTCTGCAGCGGGACTCAAGTCGTCCTCACATTCTCTTGGCCTGGCCATTGGTTGTGGGGTGGAAAGGAGCAGAGTGAATATTCCGGATGGCGTAGTAGGTTATGAAATCATGGAATTCTAACCAAGTGAAGGCCATCCCTGCCTGATGGGAGCTCATGCACAAATACATGTGGCCATTCCAATACATAACAGTGGAGTTGCATTGTAGAGAACTCACAAAGACTTCCAGGGGTCACCTCAGTTTTACCTGTACCCCTTCTTCACACCATTTTCTCTTTCTCCCTTCCTGGCACCCCCCCAAATTCTCACTTTGTCCTACTTCTTTCTCCCCATCCCACCCATTAACCAACCTACTTTTTATCCCCCCCTGGCTATATTGATATTTATTTATTTCGTTTGTAGGCTTACCATGTGCCTGCTTTAGCAGGAGATTTCCAGCTGCCATTGCCCTTTGCTGCTCAGCTGGGTGGCAGGCTGGTGAAATAGGGAGGTGCAATCATCATTCTCATGAATGGATGCAACATCTGGTGTGATCCAGAAGTGATGTCATCACTCTATGACATTCTGTGGTTTCCACAGTTTTGGGCAAGTACTAGAGCAGGGGTGGCCAAACTTGCTTAACATATGAGCCACATAAATGTCAGATATTTGAGAGCTTCAAGACATGAACAAATATTACACACATGTTTTTATTGGAAAATATGCCAATTTGCATTTTACTAACATTAAATAAAAACAAAAGGGTTAAAAACAGATATTGCTAATTATATTTATTTGTCTAAGTAAATATCTGGTCAAAACATGGACAAAAATAAGTAAACCAATTAAATTAGAGATATTTACTGGCTAGTTACTGCTTATAGAAAACTTGTGAGTCTCCATCTTGGCTGTGAGTCATTGAAAATCCAGCTGATATATTGTCAGGGCTGTATGAATTAGCTCTGTTGTGTGTTGATTTATAAGGATTACACAATGCTTCAACTTCACAAACTTCATCACAGTGTTTCACAACAGTATGTTGTGCTGAAAATTGAGATGAGGCACACAGTGGTTTACTTCAGTACAGGATATTTTATTTCTGGAACTTGCCTCCAGAACTCAATCGTAGACTGGGATTTATTGATCATCTTCAGATCCAGGTTGTCCTATAATTCTAATAGTTCCATTTCCACAGCAGATGATTCTGTAACTAGGGGTTTGGGAACTGGACAACCATTTTTGATTACATCAGGCATGAATGGATTTACAAGAAAGGTGAAACAGGGTTTCAGATTCTGCAAGTCCTTAAAACTGTCTAGGAAATTATCAAGTAGTCCCTATAGTCAGGCCCGTAGCCAGGATTTCTTAAATTGGGGGGGCCTTTAAATAATTTAGGGGGCACTGAAGCTGCACCTTTCTGAACCCTGTTGACTTTAATGGGTTTGGGTGGATGTGCGATCGCTTAGAATAGCCCTGTGAATCCTGCCTGCCCTCTGAAAGAAATAAGAGCTGTAATCTGGTTTGCAGAGAGGTGGGGGCTTCAAGAGTGGCCATCTTGGGCACCCTGATGAGGCAGGGAGAAAAGCACGAAAGGCACCACTGTGGTGCGGGGCAAATGGAGTCATGTATTTCCCCGTGGTAAGAGCTGAGGGGAATTGGGAGGGGAGTGGGCTGCCGCGGGAGGGAATAGAGCCACCTGGAAATGGAGGGTGGTGGAGGGTGCCCCCCTCCTCCATTTCCTTCAGAGGTGGCACTGCAGGCTTCATCAGGCGGGTGACAAAGGCAGCAAGCAGGGGGAGGGCAGGTGTCTGAAGGTGACTCCATAGCCCCCACCACACCCACTCACCATCCTGACCCAACCGTTGGCACCTGGGCAGGCAGGCAGGAGAGCTTGCTCACTCTGCCCGGCGTAGGAGGGACCAGCTAGAGCTGGAGATGGTGAGGCAGCTGCTGGGAGCAGCCTGGCCAGGGGCAGAGCAGAGCACCACAGGGTGAGGTGAGGTGAGGGAGGAGGGCTGTGCTGGGCCACCAGGCACTATGCCCACTGGCCGGTGGGCAAGCGCATCTCATCCAGGAACCGCCTGATTGCCTGCCTGCCTGTCCAAGATAGTAAGTTGGGGGGCTCTGATGGAAAGTCGGGGGTCCAGGCCCCAAAATGATTCAATATAGCTACGGACCTGCTTATAGTTTACCTTTGTATTCTTCCAGTTTCTGGTCTTTTATTTCAATATTATGGAATGCATTGACTCTCTGTTTTAGACTGGAAAGGTAAATGAAATTTCTTGACAATATGTCTCTTTGAAAAACTCTTAATTTATTCTGAAAATTGAGAATTGTCTGACTAAAATCAGAAACAATTTTATCCTTCCCCTGGAATGCCAAGTTGAAAATCTGTAGATGATTCATTATATCAGTACGGAACATTAGATCTTGCATCCATTCATCATTTTCCAGTTGAGGATAGAATCTTTTTTTCAAGAAAACTAATAATAGGCTCCAACAAATCCACAAACCTACTTAAGAAATTGCTGGCTGACAGCCACCTCACATTGCAGTAAAAAGAGACACCACTAGGTTTCTCTTCAAGCTCCAGTTCTTCAATAACATTTTTGAACTGTTGGTGGGGTCTTCCCATTTAAGCATATGAAATTGACAATTTTTGGAACAGATTTCAAGTTACTGGCTTTGTAATGACTAAGACACAAAGGTTTACCCCCTTTAATGCTGAATGCAAGAATCTTCCTCTTACTCTGGCTTAACATTTCTGTTTTCATCTTCATACTTTCATTTTTTTACAATTTGATGTCATCTTTCTTCACAAAATTTTCACAGATACTTAAAGAGGGGGTTTCTGCATCCTTGCTCTCTTCCTCTCCCTTGGAGTAGTTCTACCTTCAGCTTCTGCAGTCAGCTCCATCTCTCCTCCTCAACTTCTGTTCCTCCCCTTCCTCCCTTTCCTGTCCAAGGGAGGTGGGGACTGTCCTGCCTGCCTGGCTCAGCTGAGGCTCGTTGGGTGGGCATTCATGCCATTTTGCAACTGGCCTCACTCTGACCTACCAGCTCCCAAGACCATGCCCTCATCCAATTCCTGGCTGATTGAGGGCCACAGCTTAATTGTGATGCAAAAAGGAGCTCAGCTGACATATTTCTGCGAGCTATACAATATGTGTGAAACAGCTGCGTGTGGCTCGCGAACCACAGTTTGGCCACCCCTGTTCTAGAGCATCAGCCCTGGTACAATGATGTCACTTCTGGGTAACTCCAGAAGCTGTGTCATCATATGATGATGACAATCACACCCCCTTGGTAAATTCCCACCTCCCTCATCTCCTGCCTGTTCCCAGGCCAGTTGCCTGGCAACATTATTCATTTATGTCTGCCATACTTCACAATGGGGACCCAAAGCAGTTTACATAATTCCTCTTTCCTGTTTTTTATCTACACAACAGCCTTGTGGGATAGGCTAGGCTGAGAACATTTTTCTGGCCCGAAGTCATGCAGCTTCCAAAGCAGAGTAGGAATTCAAACCAGTCTCTCTCAGATCCTATTCTGAAACTTTAACCTGTACACCATGCTGGCTTTTGTGGGGTGCCTGCTTTTGAACAGTAGCAAGTAGTCATTCCTTGGTGAGTCATGCAATTTGGGTGGTATCAAGTTACCCTAGGGTTGCTGCTGGGCCTAGATGCAGCCCTAAAAGGGTCTAACCTCTTCCCCTGTATTTCCTGACAGAAATCAAGGCTTGAAGGCTGGCAGTACTCTAATAGTTGCCTGGCAGTACTCTAATGATTGCCTAGCAATAGCCACTGAGGACATTTATTTCTTAAAGCTGCAGGTGCTGCTTTTTTATTTTGAGGTTTTTAACCCCCCCCCTCCATTGTATCTTCGTTTTAGTTTTTTGTGCAAACACGGGGCTTCTCTCAGGTTTGTAGAAAGATGGTCTTGCCCATTAATGGGTTTAGTATCAGCATTTAAGTGTTCACAGATTTGCCATGCTGAGAATTAGATATATTGATGCATCATTTGCTCGCTACCACTGGGACATAAAGCAACAGAAATACACAGTGTGATGCTGTCAGATCCTACATTTCAGTTATCACATATTAGATAGAGTAACCAGCCAATAGCCAATGGCTGGCATCTGCCAGGAGAAGAGGGGGCAGGGATATGGGTGGATGCACTGGCATCACATGCAATATAATGTCACTTCTGAGGGGAACTGGAAGTTGTCACATCACTCTGGGAATCCCCAGAAATTGTATAGTTAAATCATAGACTTTCTGGTGATTTCTAGAGTGATGTGACATCACTCATTTTATTTACTTACTTACTTATTTATTACAATTTTTAGTTGCTGCTCACCCAAAGGGTTTCATTACATTCATTCATTACTTACAACATTAAAACCCTATAAATAAGATAAAAACATCAAAACAGATAACGACAGTAAAAACATTAACATTAAAATATTAAACTATTAAAATATGTGGCTAGCACCATACCACTAATAAAAATAGCCCAAACGTGTGGATTACCCTCCAAAGGCCAACCTAAATAATTCAGCCTTGTATGCCCTGCGGAAACTAAACAAGTCCAACAGGGCATGGGTGTCATGCAAGGGTGCATTCCACAGGGTAGGGGCTACAACTGAGAAGAAACTTCCCAGGCCTGTAGCCAGGATTTTTTAATTTGGGGGGCCTTTAAATAAGTCAGGGGGCACCCCACACAGACACCCCCCCCCCAAGGGAGTGCCACAAATTAAAAATTGGAAGTCAGGGGATCTGGGCTGGATGGGAAGTCAGGGGGCCTTGGCAGTAAGTCGGGGGGCTGGGCCCCGAGATGCCCCACTGTGGCTACAGGCTTGGCACTTCCCCTGGTAATAGATAACCAAACCATTCTGGGGCCAGACACCGGCAGGAGGCCCCTGGACAATGACTAAGAGAAGCACTTCCCAAAGGAGTTGCAACAGGAAGCGTGGGTTGCTGTTGGGAGGTCTCCCACCATAATGAGAGATCTGGCAGCCCTAATTTACATAAAACATAGAAGGGAAACTTGGTAAAGAGTTACCATTTTCTATCTCAGTCCTGTTTGTGATCATGCCTAGTAGTTCTGCTTTAATCCTACATGCTGAGTTTATGGCAGAGCTGAGGTTTGAACCAGGGTCTGCCTGACACAATATTAGCCATTATGTTATTACAGCTGCTGTATAATTGCTAGGGTTACCAAATTTGTAGTGTATCCACAGAGAAACATGGACTCGAGGCAACCATGTGCTCGGACCAGTTCGGACCGGTCCGCCACGCGGCCAGGCAAAGGGCCTGAGCTCCGTTCCTTTAGACAATAGATTGTAGGCTCCTCGCATTCTTCCAATCGGGGAGCCCGGGGTAACTCAATTAACTGTAAATAGCAAATCACAGGTGTGTGTGTGTGTGTTTGAGGTGTGGGTTCACTTGGGAATAAAAGCTGGCCTGCGAGTCGGCTTAAGTTGTCTTGTTCCTGTTCTAATAAAGTATGTGAAAGCTGAAATCACTCGTCAATCTCAGTACTTTTCAAAATTCAAGCCTGGAGTTCTAAAATTGCAACAGACTATGGAGATGTTTCCCCTGGAGGAAATGGCAGCTTCAGAAGGTGGACTTTGTGTTATACCATATAGTCTAGGAGAAACAGAAGTCTTAAAGTGATGTGACATCCCAGTTAATATCCCTCCCCAGGTATTGCTCTCAAAAATCCAAGAATTTCTCAAGCCAGAATTATACTGCTTGTGCAGTTGTGAGCTCCAGTTAGAATTTGGAAAATTCTAGCTTTTTCATAAGTAAGTTTCTAGTTTTTATGCTTTGGTGTAGTGGTTAAGACTGTGGACTCTAATGTGGGAGAACCCGGTTGATTCCCCATTCCTCCACTTGCACCTGTGTTAGCCAAATTGCCTTAAATTGTTATTTAATATGGGGAGTTATGATCATAAATCAGGCAATAGGCAATTCGGGGGCAAGCATCTATGTATACAGGGGAGCAGTTCCCTCCAGACCCACCAAATAGATGCTGAGACTGACATCAGTATAAATTGATTTTGTTTACTGGAGATATTTGCAAGCATACAATAACACAAGCACACACACAGTTATACAAGTCCTAGGAAATATAGATAGAAGGAAATAGCACATTTGTATTAGCAGGATGTTTCGTTGTTAGGCAATACTGTACCTGTCTGTAGTTGGGAGGAGCAGATCACAGGAAAAATGAGGGAATATGGGATGCTGGGAAGAGGATCATGCCCTGAGCCGGCAGGCGCACAATGAGACTTTTGGCTGCGCAACCAAGAACTGGAAAAGAGGGTCAGGTGAGAGAGAGAGAGAGCTGGTACTGAGCACTCTCTTTTATTAGGAGGTTGAGGGGTGGGCTAAGCTTGGCCACCTCTCTTGGCCCACCTCCTGTCATCCATCCCCAAAAATATGCTGACTGGTGCTGGGGAGTGGGCAATATTAGACCTAATAACAAACTAGGTTGGACAATGGCACCTGATGGGATTATGTCCTGTGCTGGCCATAGCATTGTTCTTTTGATGTCTGATGTCTGCAGTTTCAACTAGGTGATGTATAAGGTTGGGAGAGAACCTGTTGCTTATGTGTAAGAAAAGAGACTCTGTATGGAGTTTGAGCCCCCTGTCTTTTGGCCTGGCATGGCCACTGCCTGACTTCTTTATGCTATACATGGCTAGGGAGCTGGTCCACCTCGTTGCAGGAAAGTGGAATGGTGACAATCATAGACACACCCTTTCACAGGGAGGCTTTCTTCTCCTGGATGTGTGCTGTAACTGGCATCACTTGAAATCACCTTGCATTTCAGTCCCTATTGCACATAGCTAGCAAAGCCCAGGTTGTCATAACTTATGAGTTCATAAGAGCACACTAGGTGCCTAGTACGACAACACCTGCTGGATGACCTTGGGCAAGCCATAGTTCTGGCACAGCTCTTCTTGACAAAGAGTAGTTTCTGTCAGAGCTCTCTCAGCCCCACCTACCTCACAGAATGTCTGTTGTGGGGAGAGGAAGCCACTCTCCCTTGGGTAGCGAAGGGCGGGGTATAAATCCAATCTCCTCCTCCTCTTCTTCTTCTTCAAAGCTGACACATGCTTTTCCCATTTGAGAGCTGGAAGTTCATAGTAATATGGCAGCATAAATGCAACATGACCACAACTTCCCTATGAAAGTGCTATATGGTTTATGCAAATTAAGTGACACTAAAATAGTCAAGTGACCTTCAGCTCTGTAATTCCCATGTATTTTTGATGTTGCTCAAAATGCTGAAGACTTTATCCCAGTAAACGTTACTTATGATCACTTTAATGTTATAGATTGTTTTACTCCTTAGATATTTTGAGTACCATCTGCAGTACTGGTAAACCAGCAATTGTCAAAATGAAAGAAGGCAAGGACAAATGCCAATAGTCCAGTGGGAAAGTGGAAATTTATTGATTGAATTCTAAAAAGTCCCTACTCATTTTGCCATATCTTCCTCAGGTGGGCTCTAAATGTGTTTATCTAGAGTGTTTTCTCCATAGTTGCTGAACTCATGGGGGGAAAACACATTTGTGGTGAAAGCAAGCTCAGCGTGTAATTAGTAAAAGCTTTCTTTAGTACTTCTGTCATACAGAAGCTAAAGAATTACACTTTCATTGAGCATGTTATTTCCTTCTGTTCCTGTGCAGCTAAATCCATGAGAGAGACTTTTTGCATATATTTAAGTGGTTTTTAGGATATCTGTTTTTCCTGATAGCTGTTCCATGCCTTTAACAGGTGATGTTCTATCACTGAAAACCTGCACCTATTGAATGACTGTCTGTGCTTGTGATGTAAATCTTCTGTAGGGAGAGGGTACATGTTAACTCTGGTCTAATGTAGACACACTTAGTAGTAATCATTACAAAGCTTGTCAAGAGGGGCTGGGAGAATAAAATGAAAGCCTTCATAAATGTCCTTGTGTCATTCCTCTATTCCTGAGTAATTTAATACCTGTGCTCGTCATTCCTGATGAGTCTAGGGCCCATTACAAACACACATCTTACTGCAGATTTTCAGAGCAGTAAGCCTTTAATCTTGACTTCAGATTCTGTGCCCACCTTACACACCATTCTTTTTCCTCCAGTGTATTTATTCTGCAGTTACAATTTTAAAAATTGCACTTTTCTAAATTGGGGCAGAATGTCACTTGTGATGTGTGAGGGGTGATGTCCAAAGTTTTGTTTTTAAAAAATTACGCAATTGCTGTATCGCAACTGCACAGTAGCATCCAACAAGCACCTTCCATTTCAATCCTTGTGGCTCAGGTTTTGCATGCATTTTAGCATTAGTTCATTGAATGAAAGGGAACAGAAAGGAATGCAGGCAAAGGGGGAAATCCACTGTTGAAACTGACCAGACTTTTCCTGAAATTGACAAGCAGCTGTGGAGCCCCCTTTTCCATATTGCTGAGCACTCGGGGATTCCCTAGTGTGTTATTGGCCACTGTGAAAAATGATCTCATAATATGGGGAAACATGTTGCATGTACAGAATGCATGGTAGAATCCACTGACACTGGCATTGCAAGCTGTGATAATTGGCAACATGTGTGCACCTGTGCAAAGTCAGCTGCAATTCCACCATGGGGCTGCAATTTGTATGGGGGAGGAGTCGATCTAAAGGATCGCAAATTCCATGTCAGAGAGGGAGAGGGTCTCGCCTATTTCAGGAAATCTGTCCTGGCTTCAGTGGAAACTGTTGCCTTGCCTCCCCTCCTCGTCTCGTAATTTACCTTGAGAATATGGCATTGCAAACTGTGATAGTTGGCAACGTGTGCGTGTGTGAACGCATGCCTGTGCCAAGTCAGCTGCAATGACACCACATTTTGCACAGGGCTGCAATTTGTATGGGTGAGGAGACCTCTGGCAGAAGCTCTGGCAAGCTTTTTTAGTCTTGTGCAAAAAACCCACAAAAATTGTAATGATGGGAAAAGTAAGCAATAGTGGAGCTTGTACACAGTTGAGGAGGGAGGTTTACACCTGGGTCTTAGAGGGGCTGTGAGGACAGCAGGGAGGAGCCGAGCGCAGTGCTGCATGCCCCAAACTCCTGCCCCCTCCTGGCTAACTACAAGGCAAACAGGCCAACTAGCTGAGCTGCTGACAGGCGCGGTCAGCACCCCAGGCTCCCAGGAGAAATGGGGACTGTCAGTGAGGGGCAGAGCAAATTTGGGAGGGAGCACCACCCTAAATTCCACCTGTTGCTACGGGCCTGTCTAGACCATTTCTGCCCCATTGAGAAGGCAATTGGGAGATCTGAGGAATCTGATGATCTGCTGCATGCTTCCACATCTGAGCCTACCCCAGTGTCTTCCTCTTCTGCTCCACCCCCAGCAGGGGTGGTGTGGGAGTGTCATTGGCAATGTGGCTGGGTTGCTGGGAAGTGCACCTGCCAGTGAGCAAAGGATGCCTACAAATGCTAGGGTAGCAATGGAAACCCCCCTTCCCCTTCTGCCCTTCAGGGACCCCATGCTTTGTGTGGGCATTGAGGCAGCTGTGAATGCCTGTGGGGTGAACAGCTTGAACTGTCAGGTGTGTGGATCTGCTGACAGGAGTTGGTCCCTTGAAGGCAGTGGGGGAGTGCTGCCAACAGCGTGGAACTCCAGTGGCCTGTCCCTCTCTACCTCCTTCCTGAGATGGGTGCTGGACTTCACCCCCTTTCTACATTACTCCTGATTGTTTCTGATGGACCTGTCCATTACAGTGCCACCAGCTCCGCACAGCATTTCCACTGACTACAATGAGGTATTGCTACAGATGTTACCCCAGTTACACTCAGAAAACCCCATGAACACACCAAATTTGTCTGCTGGCCACCTGTAACTTTTTTCCATAGGAAAGGACTAGTATTGCCATAGTACTGCCATAGGTGGTGCAGGCGCAGCACTGGATTGTTTTGCCCAATGCAAGAAATTTATTAGCCTTATTACCCAACTCAAAGCGCTGGCAAGCAAAAATCAAACTCTTATTAACTCTCTCAAGTTCATATTCCTCTGAAGCTTTTAAAAGTTTTTATCTCTTTCCTTGTTTTATGGCTATGATCTTTTTCATATTTAGAGGTGTAAAAGAGAAATTCTTCCTTAGAGAGATAAGACATACTTTAAACCAAACTGGGTTCTGTTGTTTGTAGTAACTAGATGTGGGGGAAAAGGGGGACAATAAGGATTTCAATATATTATACATTTAATTAATGTGAAGGACAATAATTACAGATTCTGGAGTGTGAAATCCTATGCATCTGGAAGGAAGCTCCATTAAATACAGTAGAACTTACATCTGACTAAACATGCACAAGGCTGCCCTATTAGACTGTTAATAGAAAAACAACAAAGAGTCACAGGGCTCTTAAAAGATTGACAAGTTTATTTGTTGACTATAGCCCACTTTATCAGATGCTGGGATTCTCTGTTGGCAGATATACCCTGATTTACCTTGCTGGGCTGCAGTGCTTGAAGCATTTTTCTCCCAGTTCATCTCTGATACTAAAACTGAACAAAGGTGAGGAAATTGCTTCAGACACCAGAGGATGATGCAGGATGAGCCTTGGATTCCTGTGCTTTGCTTTGGTATAAAAATAGACCTGCCAATCACAATTCCTTTACATAGCAATGGGAAGGGTTGCCTGTCTTTTTCCTCTGTTGCAACTAATAGCAGCTGGAGGCATGATTCCCTCTCCTCTTCCTTCTTTAGCCAATGCTGAACTGCCCTCAAAGTTCAATTGTACCTTGAAAGCAATGAGCATGTTTAGTGCTCATTTGGTTGTGGGCTTTTTGTTCTTTCCGAATGTACAAACAATAAGTTTTCTGCAAGAGTATAGGGTTTGTGCCTCTGCCCCCACAGTTATCTCATAAGTGAGAGCAATCACTGGGCAGCACCTGTCCAGATAGCAGAGAGAAGCCTTGGAAGCAGGTCCCAGTGCCAAGGAGCAGCTTTCCACCCTGTGACGAAGCCAGGGAGGTCAGGAGAAGTGGTAGTGAAGCAGGGGAGGCCCAGAAAGGAGGCAGCCAGCAGAATAAGCAAGACCAGGATCAGAGCAGTGACAGAATCATAGCCAGATGCCTAGCCTAGAAGACAGGCATCTCCTAGGAAACAGTAAAGGCAGACAAGGGATGGACAAGCCCAGCACAATGGCCGGCCTCCCACAGGACTCTTGGCCAAGGATTGCCCCAATGGAGATGTGGGGAACATGCAAAAAGATAACTTGAAAGTCAGGTTGCTAAAAGCATCAAGACCAAAAAACAAACAAACTTTTCTTTAAATATATCTGGAGCAGGAAACCAGCCAGAGAAGGAGTTTGGCCTTTGGATGACCAAAGAATAAAGGGATTGCTAAAGGAAAATGACGAGATGGCAGAAAAGCTTAATGAATTTTTTGCTTCTGTGCTCACTGTGGAAATTGTGGGGCATGTAACCATGACACAGCCACTATTTTCAGGAAGGGAGTCTGAAGAACTGAGGCAAATTGAGATGACAAGAAATGAAGTTCTAGACCGATTAGGGAAATTAAAAAAACAATAAATCGCCAGGTCTTGATGGCATACACCCGAGAGTTCTTAGGGAACTCCGATGTGAGACTGTTGATCTACTAAACTGTTGGTACCAGTGCTGGTCAATGTAAGGTAATGCACACCAGAACAAAAAATCCCAGTGTCAAGTATATGTTATTGGAGTCTGAACTTGCTGAGACCGAGAGGGAAAGAGATCTTGGTGTTATAGTAGTACCTCAATAAAAAGTGTCAATCCTGTGTACCACAGCAGTTAAAAAGGCAACCCCTATATTGGGGATTATTAGGAACAAGATTGAAAATAAAACAGCCAATATTATAATGCCCCCGTATAGATCTATGGTGCAGCCTCATTTGGAATACTGAGTGCAGTTCTGGCTACAGTACTAAAAAGGACATTACAGAGCTGGAAAAAAACACAGAAGAGGGCAACAAAGATGATTAGAAGGTTGGAGCACCTTCCCTATGAGAAAAGGTTGAAGATTCCTAGGACTTTTCAGTTTAGAAAGAGATTACTAAATGGGGATATGATATTTATAAAATTATGCACGGGGTGGAAAGAGTTGACAAAGAGAAATTTTCCTCTCTCCCCCAAAATACCAGAACTCAAGGGCATCTGGTGAAGCTGATGGGCAGTAGATTCAGGATGGACAAAAGAATATCTTTACACAGCCAGTGATGGGTACAGCAAGGAATTCAGTGCCAGAGGATCTAGTGATGTCCACAGGCACAGACAGCTTTAAAAGGAGATTAGAGAGATTCATGGAGGTTAGCTATTAGCTATGGTGACTAAGAAGAACTGGTGCATTCAGAGGCAGTAAACCTCTGACTACCAATGCCAGAAGGCAACATCAGCAGAAGCCCTCAACCTCTATGCCCTGTTGGACCTCCAGGGGAACTGGTTGGCTGCTGTGTGAGACAGGATGCTGGACTAGATGACCACTGGTCGGATCTAGCAGAACTCTTCTTATGTTCTTATATCCCAATGGACTTTAAATACAATTGTTTAGTGGAGGGGGGGGATATTCTATAAAATCAGTTGTCACCATTCTACAGTAATGTTGCAATCCTAGTAACATTAATTTAACTTAGAACCTATCAACAAAAGAGCAACATTCTAGGCAGGTGAAGGAAAGTCAGGAACAAACTTTTTAAAATTATGTTTTAATGAAAAAAATACATATGAATAGAAATGGAAGTATAACAAATAGTTTCCTGCTGATTCAGGAAACACAGTTTTCAGTCAAAGGGGGGGAGAAATCGTTGCAGATTATGTATTCTTAAAGTCATATTTTGCCCAGCTGTTTCACCTAGAAAATTAATCAGGACATGGACATTGTCATATATTTTTACAGCATAAATTTAAACACATTAACCAGAATCAATATCTGTTACAAATTCATTCCAACTTGAGTGCCAAAATGGAGTAACCAATATTGTTCACTGCCAGTTATGGAACTATAATAATTTACCATTACTTTTCCCCATTTATTGCATGCCAAGTAATGTTAACATCCTGATACTAACTATATTTGCTTGGAAATAAGCCCCACTGATATAGATAGGCCTCACTGAAAAGCAAGTGTGCTCAAAACTGTCTGAATATCCAAGACATACATTCAAGGCACTATTTAGGGAAGGCAGGGATGAAGTAACACAGAGTGGTATTTTAAAATTGCTTGAAATGTAGCACATATCACTCTGGTAAGGGCGTTGTTGAATTTTGTGGCTATCCTCATGCAGTTTAAAAGTTAGAGTTCCTTTTTGGATTTCTCAGTGTGTGGTAGGAGGTTTTGAGAATTCGTTTCCCAACTAATATAACAAAATTCATAATAAAATTAAAATTGACACCTGTTTTTTGCATCTATAACTGGACTAAAATTGCATAAGATGCTATAAAAGAAAGGAACACAATGGGAGAACTAGAAAAGAAAAAGAAAATAGACAAGATAAAAATGATCTCCAATGAGTATATATGAAAACAAAAAGAAATGAAAAATGGCAGGTCTATAGATTTATAATTTCAGGTCATTATGATGTATAAAAATAATCACGACAAACAGTCATAAGGCACAATGGTTTGGGTAATTTACAGTGCAATCCTATGCAAAGTTAATCCAGGCTAACATGACTGAAATCAATGGGCTTAGTAACTATTTAGATTGCACAGCTGATCTTAATTATGTCCATGCACCCCACACAGAGATACCTCACCGACCATCTCCCATGAAGCATTAGATTGTACCCACTGCATAAACCTCATACTTAGCATCATGTAATAATGCAATCCTAAATAAAGTTACATCCTTCTAAGTCCATTGAAGTTATTAGGTACAACTGTGCTTAAGATTGCACTGTAAATGGAAGGAAGGAAGGAAGAAAGGAGCACCTTCAGAACACAATATGGATATATTCCTGCTCACTAGTTAAGATCTGCCTCTCATGCTCTGGTCTCTGTTCCCCCACCTTCAGAAATGAGGCTGATGGCAACTAGAGATGAGGCTTTTTCAGTGGTGGCATTTCACCTTTGGAATACCCTCACCTGGAGCCTACCTTACGGTCTTTTAGGTGCCACTTAAAACATTCCTCCTTTTCTTCTTAAAACATTTTTTTCTTATCCTTTAGGAAGCGTTTCTTCTTATCCAACCTTTTAACTAAGTGGTTTTATCTTTTCCACTGTTTTATGGTTGCTTCTGCTCAGAGGCCTATTTTATTAACATTGTTGTGTTATTTTTAGATACCTGGCTTGTTTTAATAGTTTGTTTCGTGTTCATAGACAGATGAATAATTGAAGATGATTTTACCATTTTATGGTCCTTTTACTTGCAAGCAGCCTCCTGCAGGACTCCAAAGAGGTGACATAAAAGTGTCCTCAATAAATAATAATAAAATCAACATCTTATATGCATTTATATGCATGAACTGTTTCTCACAACACTGTTTGCATGTGGCAAGTTTTTTTTTTTACGATATCAGAATTCAGTGATCTTTAATCATACAGTCATACATGCAGCTTCTTCAGTCATGTCAGCACAGATTAGCCACTATTGCAGCTGACCATAGTGGAAGGCATGTAAAAATATTAGTCTGTGCATGATACCAGCAGTCACACGAATGGCTGACTACATGGAAGCAAAGGTAAAAGTCAGCATACATCGACTCAAAACTGAGGGTGCCTCCATGTACAAAACAATTCCAGTAGATGTCTGAGTACACTAATAACACCATGCAAGTCCTACTAATATCAGTAGGGGTTCATCTTCCTTAAGACTGGTATCCCAGATTCTCAACAAGCTCATTTTCAACACAAGCACTATTAAAATCAATGGGGTTTACTTCTAAGGGTAAATTTAAGATTGGTGTGCCTTTTCCCATTTTCTTACAGTATTATAGTTGTACAGATCTTCATTGCCAATGTATATCAGTCAGTGTATGGTCATCCTGCCAAATAAAGGGTCTAGATTTTCTACCACATTCTGTTCTGGGTTAGAAAAGAACAGGGCAATGATCCAGTGTTCCATGTACAGTACTCCTGCTACATGCCTTAGTGTGGTCCGCTTTCCATCCCAGAGACTATTCATATCAGTTTCTAGTGTGCGTTACTTCTTAAATTGGAAAAAAAAATCTTTGTAAAAGAAATCTAATCCATTAGAACAAATAATTGGAATAGATAAGCCCCTAATTATTTTTCTTGAAATAATATAACAGATAAAATGTCCATTATATTAAGCTAGTGGCTGGCAAGCATTACATCAAATTAAGATATTTGCATATTCTGCAAGTGAAATGTTCCAACACATTGTAGGAACCTTTGAGGGGGAAGACAAATCAATTGCCCAACACTGAAAAGACCCTAGATTTTTATTGCTCCAGACAGATCCATTCAGAGTTATGAAGATCCCTGTCTCTTCTGATATTGTATTCTAAGCTTCTCCAGCTGTTCAACACATTGTGTCTGGGCCAACTTCAGTGTCCGGTTCTCTTCTGTAAGGTCTGAATACTCCTTTGCTAGCTGAGCAGCATCCATGCTCTCTTCCTCAGCTTGATCCAACCTAGCAATCAGCTCCTTTCTGGTAATGAAAGAAAAAACTGTGTGAGGTTCCAAAGAAATGCCATGTGTAAACACAAAAAATAACCTCATTACTCTTCTTCAGAAGGGCTTATGCTTAGTGGTTTGCGGGGTGTTAAGTAATGTAACAAGCTATCAGCTATTTATGTGAGGGAGAGCAGAAGCTATGCTCTAGAAAAGGTACATTCCGCACATACACAGCAATGACAGGCTGTTCGTGTGTGTGTGTGTGTGTGTGTGGATTTTTCTTTAAACCCAAGAATCTCAAAACCTTGACAGCTTATTTCTTGGGACGCTGCTCTCAGTCCCCTCATAAGTCACTATTTTCCCAAAGATAAAAGAGTATACTTGCTCTTTTCCTGCCTCTAGGTAGGCCCCTGAGCCATCTCTCCTTATAAATAATTATCTTTTGGTTTCACAAGATTCCATGCACTCCTATTGGCTGTAAAATGCCCTCCCTCAGCCATTGGCCCATCAGCCGCCACTCAAGAGTACTCGCGTGCCATTGGCCGGGTTCTGGGTCTGCTCCTCTTCCCCACCCACTCCCCCTTCAGACAGATTTTGCATGTCAGATTTACTGGCAGACAGCTCTCTCTCCTGAGGAAGACAGTTCTCTTGACTCCTGTGAGGGACTGTCCCCTCAGTGGCTGTTGGTAGGCAACCAAGCTTGGTTCTGTGAGTAAAAAAAACAAAGGACTTTCAGCATAATCCCCTCCCCCGCCCATAACCCCTTCCCCAGTGGCCACTTTCCTGTCAGAATAAATGGAAAAAGGCTCTTTCTCCTGCTTAGCTTCAGCATGGCTGGCTGGCTAACGAGGTGGGCCAGTGACCATCAGACCATTTTCTTCAACTCCCCGCTGTGCGGCTGACTTTCCCCTAGGGCTGCCAATCTCCAGGTGGGACCTGGAGATCTCCCACTGTTACAATTGACCTCCAGATGACAAAGATCAGTTCCCCGGGAGAAAATGGTTCCTTTGGAGGGTAGAATCTATGGCATTATACCCTGCTGAGTCCTTCCATACACACCCCAAATGCTGCCCTCCACAGGATCCACCCCCCCAAATCTCCAGGTAGTTCCCTAATCAGAGTTGGCACCTGTATTTCTCCTCTGTCAGTAAAAGGCCCTTTCCACACCTATGTTGGCCTTTGGGAGAAAACTCATTGGGCCCAGTCCTGATCAGGTTGCCAACTCCAGGTGGGCAATTCCTGGAGGGATGGAGCCTGGAGAGGGTGAGGTTTGAGGAGGGGTGACACCTCAGGCAGGTACGATGCCATAGACTCCACCCTCCAATCCAGCCATTCCCTGATGAGGAACCATTGTTGCCAATCTCCAGGTGGGGGCTGGAGATCACTCAAAATTACAACTGCTCTCTAGGAGGGAGGGGGAGGAGATGGAAAACTAAAGGTAGGTTGATGGTTGGCTGGGAGGGAGATAGGGTTGTCAACTCCAGGTTGGGAAATTCCTGGAGATTTGAGGGGTCGAACCTGGAGAGGGTGAGTGTTGAGGAGGGGTGGGACCTCAGACAGGTACAATGCCATAGACTCCACCCTCCAAACCAGCCAGTCCCTCCTGGGGAACCACTGTTACCAATCTTGGGGGTGGGCTGGAAATCACTCAAAATTACTACTGCTCTCCAGGTAGCAAAGATCAGTTCCTCTGGAGAAAATGGTGGACTCTGTTATTATACTCTGCTGAGATTGCCACAGCAAATTGTCACTGAGTGCCCAAAGCCGGGGCACTCTCCCAGAGCCTCTTTCTAGAGCCCGTGGAAATAAATACAATGGGCCTTATTCCTAGTCTGTGTATAAACAATGGATGTCTGAGACCTTTTTCTTCACCTAGTGAAGCCTAACCATCTAACTATTCTCCTGGGAGTTCTCCATATTTCTTTGTTGCTTCCCTACACCCTATCTGAAGTAATGACAGAATTTCCTTCCCCTCAAGGTTCCACAGTTTCTCATTGAAAGATGCTGCTGAGAATCTGTATATGGCCCCTGTAGGCAGGGATTTGCTGTGATACCTAGAGGTCAAAACAAGAGGCTGTCACAAGGGCCAGTATTTTAAATTTCTTTACCTAGAAACCTGGCCACTATTCTCATGCCATATAGGCATGCAATCATCAGGTTTCCAGGAAAATAGTAAGGAGGTTATACAAGGAGTATAAAATATGTGCACCTTCATATGTCTCAGCTACAGTCATTCTTTGACTTTGGCCTTCTCTACCATGTAACTAGACTAATAGTTGATTTTGCCCAGCAATCTAGTTTACTCAGAACCCAAATATTGCCTCATAGATCTGTCCATAAAATGCAAATCACTAATCCTGCAGCTTTAAAGCCATACAGAGAAGAGAAACGGGATGCCACTGCTTGGTTTTGCTGTTTGAAACTAGTCTCCTCACTTTGTTATTAGCAATTTAAGGAGAAAACAAAGGTTTTTAAATAGGACATGTCTTTTCTCCTTTAAAATGAGGTTTTGTGCCAACTCCACAGCAAAATTATCAATGACATGCATTTTGAAGCCATCTTAGAGTGTTATCTACAAATATCTAATGGATGGCAAGAACAGTTCACTACAAATAAGCCCATCCAAGAGCCCCCAAGAGTAAGACACTCCATACAACCATGGCTCTATCAGAATGTTTGTCAGCAAACAATAAATTAACACCAAAGTTTACTCAATATAAGTCACAGAATATCTGTATAATTCTTTCTAATGTATATGTTTTAAAACAACAATACAAAAAAACTAATTAAAAAGAGAGAGAGAGAAACACTAAAAGTGGTCTGGCTCCAACTTAGCCAGGCTGCCAAATCCAAAGAAGCCTTGCTATTTTGGAGGACTGTTTCAGGTGGATTCCAATCAAATGCCCCAAAACCTTCCTGTGAGACACCTGCAAAAACCCGGGAGACTCATTTTTATGCACTCTATGCCACAGAGCCTGACCAGATGTCCCCTCCACCTATTAATACGGAAAACCTCCCATCCTGGCCTCCAATCTCAGCTGCACAAAAGAGGCTTGGAGTTCAGCTAAGGTTGGGGAAGGCCACAGGGAGTGGTCTGATCCCTCTGGAGCTAATCAAAATGGATATTGGATGGTAAGCACCACTCTTTTCACATACATTGACCAAACTGTACAGATCCCCAGAGATTGGGGTTTGGCCATCATCATTCTGATATATTAAAAAAGGGTGAAATCAGACCCTTTCAATTAATGCCTAATTAGTCTGCTTAGCTGGAAGATTTGGGACTGGCTTGATAGGGAGAACATCTTTGCTGAGGAACAAGAAGGATTCAGAAGCAGTCACTTCACAATGGATCAGTGCTTGATTCTGCATCATCTGGTGGAGAAATATACCATCAGGCCACATGGCACACTTTACACAGCCTTTGTTGATTATAAGATGGCACTTGATAGTATCTGACACAACAGATTAGTAGAAGCTTCCACAATAGACTGCAGACTGCCTGCCCATACACACACACTGCATGAGAACAATTATTCGTCAGTGAGATATAACCCACAAGGTCATCTGTCCCACATGGTTCCGACCAGGAGAGTTGTGAAACAAAGATCTATCCTTGCTCCCTTAATTATTTAACTTCTATATAAACTCCATGGCACAAATTTTATCCAATCTTAACTTCCATCCACCCGATATGGGAAATCTTCACACTATTATATGCAGATGATATGATTATTTTATCTTACGCTGGGCACTTACAACTTACTGCAAAGAGGAGCATTTGACAATCAATCTTTTAAGGATCAAAAATCTTGTTTTCTCTAAAAAGTTTATCAAATACAGATAGCAGATGGATGGCCATAAGATTGAACAAGTTAAAGTGTTCATATATTTAGGTGCAGTGTTCCAACCGTCTGGCTCATGGTCAGCTCAGCTTTCCTATGCAATTGAGTCTGCCCAAAAAGTAGCTACAGCAACTTTGAGGCTGACCCAGAAGCTCCAGCTGATCCAGAATGTGGCAGCACAAGTCTTGATGGGAACATCACGGACAGCATATATTCAACTGGTGCTGCGCCAGCTGCACTGGCTTAAAGTGGAATACCAACTCAAATTCAAGGTCTTGGTATTAACCTTTAAGGCCTTGAGCGATCTGGGACCAACATATTTATGGGACCGTCTCCTCCGCAGATAACACCTTACTAGTGATTCCCAGCCCCAAAGAGGTCTTGCTGTCCCTGACCAGGGCCAGGGCCTTTTTGATCCTGGCCCTAATGTGGTGGAACTCTCTGCCTACTAGGGTCAGAGTCCTGTGGAACCTCATGCAGTTCCACAGGGCCTGCAAGGAAGAGATGTTCTGCCAAGCTTTTGGTTACAGACAGCAATGGTTTTCCAACATGGCTGGCACTCACCTCCCAAAAAATAAAACAAACCAAGAACTTAGGAAGCAACTAAAAATCTCTCAGAATTCCAGTTTTTCAATTGTATAGTTACTAGTGATGCCATCTTGGATCTGAATTTGTTTTAAATTGGTTTTAATGCTATTAATCTTACATTTGATGTTTTATACTGTACCTAAGGCTTAATGCCATGTTGTGAATTGGCCAGAGCCCAGCACAAGTCGGGATGGGTCAATTAATAATGATGATGATGATGATGATGTATCCAATGCCCTGTTTAGGCTAGAAGCAGGGTTGGTTCCACTTGAAGTACATGCCTGGTTCAACTACATGCTTCTAGCTCAAGTTAAACCCCCCCCGGATTAACTTTATTAATCCTCTCAGACAATTTTCACTCAAGGTGGGTGAGAGCAGTAGAGAACAAATTGCAACTACTTGGTTTCTCCTGTACAGCCATAATGCATCTTGGGTACCAAGGAGCCAGAGCACTAATTAAACAGAGACTATGAGCCCTTCAAGTCAATAGATCACTGGCCCACTCTGCTCCAGCACTGAGGAACTGTAACAAAAATTTTGTTCCATCGAGTGCTGGAGGGGGCAGCAGTGGGAGGGCTTCTAGTGTCCTGGCCCCACTGGTGGACCTCCTGATGGCACCTGGTATATTTTGGCCGCTGTGTGACAGAGTGTTGGACTAGATGGGCAATTGGCCTGATTCATCATTGGCTTCTCTTATGTTCTTATGAGTTACCTTTATACACTAGAATTCCCCAAACACTGCAGAGCCTTCACTCTGGCCTATTTCAATGTCCTCCCATCTGCCCTTCTTGAAGAGAGATATGTATGTATCCCAGTTTGGTGTAGTGGTTAAGTGCACGGACTCTTATCTGGGAGAACCGGGTTTGATTCCCCACTCCTCCAGTTGCACCTGCTGATGTGACCTTGGGTCAGTCACAAGCTCTGGCAGAGCTGTTCTCTCAAGGACAGTTTCTGTCAGAAGTTCTCTCAGCCCCACCTACCTCACAGGGTGTCTGTTGTGGGGAGGGGAAGGTAAAGGAGTTTGTAAGCCGCTCTGAGACGCCTTTGGGCAGTGAAGGGGCGGGGTATAAATCCAAACTCTTCTTCTTCTTCTTCATATGTACAATGTCTCTGCCCATGTCATTTTGGAATGGTAGAATCAATCAAACATGTCCCCTTACACTGACAATTTTACCAGGACATTCGGAATATGTACATTACCCCAATTCTGTTCAAATATCCAGGTAGACTGAATGATTTTTATACTACTTCTTGCCTACCGTTTTAATGAAACTTAAGGTAGTAAGAGTCTGTGCTCTGGCATGCTCAACAAAGCAGAAAAACACTGTCTAATATTTTAATAATTTTATTATTACTATTAATTGTATTTTTTCTGTAAATAAAGGGAAAGGTTTTCCTTGCTCAAGAGCCAGTTGAATCCGACTCTAGGGAGCGGTGCTTATCTCCGTTTCCAAGCTGAAGAGCCAGCGCTGTCTGAAGATGCTTCTATGGTTATGTGGCCAGCATCACTAAACACCAAGGTGCACGGAATGCTGTTACCTTCCCACCAATGCGGTACCTATTTATCTACACGCAATTTCTTGCTTTTGAACTGCTCAGTTGGCAGGAGCTGGAACCAGAGATGGGAGCTCACTCCATCACACGGCACTAAGGTCTCAAACTACTGAACTACAGACCTTCCGGTCTACAGTTCAGGGTCTTAACCTCTGAGCCACTGTGGCCCCATTTCTGTACAGAATATCTATTTTCTGCACCCAATGTGTATTATGTATTGTTGATATTCTTTACTGCTAATCTCAGATCGTAATAATAAAAAACATACACTGAGAAAAGGTGCATTTTTAAGTATGACATTTCTCCTTTAAAATGAGGTTTTGACTAATGAACCCAGTAGCGATTGACAGGCTAAGTCCCCTCTCCTTTCCCTGCACTGCCCCCAAAGCAAATGGAGGCTACACAAGTCTGTAATCAGCACCTAATAGATTGACTGAGAGGTGTGATCTTTGTGTAGCATGTTTGTGGGCTTAGACACATAAAACAAGTATGCCAAGATTGCACAAGTGATAAACAATTCTTTTCCCAGTCTGCTCAGACATATTCGTTTTGATAATACATCGTAAATCCTATTAAAAAGGATTAAGAGAAGGATTATTACAGATAAGCAAGTTATATCTAGATTATATACAAAGGAGTATTCAGACCTGAGATATATACTTGCAATCACTGCCTTTAAGACCACCTGCAATTATTCCAAGGAAGACATCAGTGGCTGGTGGGAACTTTGCTGTCAGCCTGGGTCCCTCTTTGTAAAAAGCAAAGTTGATATCTATCCTTGCTCCCTTAATTATTACATGTTACAACTTTTAATATTACTTCTGATGGTATAGTAATCTCAAAATGGGCAGGAGGCAAATTTTACCCAGAATCCTATCTAAACTGTGATGAAACCAAGGATGAGCACTAATTTTTTTAAATTGTAGTACTATGCATGAGTTCACTAGTTTATATACATTCATTTATAATCTGCCTTTCTTCCTGAGATGCAAGGTAGATTGCTAAATTTAAAAACAATGTAATGAAAACATGTAAAACGATAAAGGTAGATTACAAAACTTAGAAAACAGTGTAAGGAAAAGAAGTATATACATCATAAACAGTGCAATAAAAATGTCTATTTTAAAACATATAACATTTTCCCCTTATAGAATGCCCTCTTGGACAATTCCATTTGACATATCCTATTTGAAACTCTCCAGAATTTTTCAGCCTCTGCTTTTAAATATGTCTTTTCACTGTTCTAGGCACTAGATTTATGTTATTTGCTTAGGGATGTGTCACTAGTTGTGGTATGGTAGTGGTTAGCATGTCATATTAGGGGCAATTTGCAGTTAAGGCTATCTGAAAACATCTTGGTGGACTGATGGGATGGGGCGTTACTTTCCGCTATCAGGGCCACGCTGGCCCCAAGTGAGGGGCAGCCCTCATAGTTGCTGTTGTGGCAAGCTGGGGGCCCTAGGAGCCACTGCAAGCAAACTGGCTGCCCTATTGTGGGGGGAGGCCTCTCCAGTGCTGTTTTTGCTTCCCAATCTGCCCTTGAGAACTAGGATACTAGTATTCAATCAATTCTCTGGCTGTATAGACAAGTAAAGAGACAGGGTATAATTTATCTCACTTGGTTGTTGTGAGGCTAAAAGGGGAGGGAACTATGTACACTAGGTAGGATAAAAATGAAATAAATCACAACAGACCTAAAACTGCGCCACTGTCAAGCTGCACATTAAGCAGCCACTGTTACTGAGTACTATAATAATGTGGCCAGAACTGTCATTCTACAGCAATTTCTGCTATTTCAAATATCTTGGTAGCAGTTCCTTATGTACAACTGGCTTAAAGTATAGCACTCTGTGCTTTAATCAGAGTTCACACAGGCACAGCTATAGATGTTTAGCTTTGTTTTCTTATATATGATGCTGACACCTGTCTAAGTTGATTAAGAAATGCAACTTCATCTGTGTAGATTTTCTAGACCTATCAGTGTTCACCATATTATTAATCTATCACCATAAAATTTATGAACACTTGGCTTTCACCTTGTATGTCATTGATAAAAATAGAGAAGACTCCATATCCAGTTCTTGCTTGCCCCACTCTCCATACCTATTCTCCATCATCAGTCACAGTGCAACCCACCCTTAAACTACCTGCAGTTGTAAAAGGCAAAAAATTTAGAATCATAAAATTAAAATTAAAACCATAAAAGTCCTCATAGAGGAACATAGCCATTTGAGGCAATATGGTAAATGTGAACCCCCTGCTGTTTTAGCAATTGGAAATTAACTAATCAAAATCCAAACTGAATCACCCCTTTCATTAATACTTCTAATAGAGAAGAGCCAGTTTGGTGTAGTTGTTAAGTGCACGAACTCTTATCTGGGAGAACCGGGTTTGATTCCCCACTCCTCCAGTTGCACCTGCTGATGTGACCTTGGGTCAGTCACAAGCTCTGGCACAGCTGTTCTCTCAAGGACAGTTTCTGTCAGAAGTTCTCTCAGCCCCACCTACCTCACAGGGTGTCTGTTGTGGGGAGGGGAAGGGAAAGGAGTTTGTAAGCCGCTCTGAGATGCCTTTGGGCAGTGGAGGGCAGGGTATAAATCCAAACTCTTCTTCTCTTCTCTCTCTAATATCCTGAACCCTACTAATAAACACAATCTGTAATCTCTATTTTTTAATGGTTGTAATACTTTTCACAACTGTACAAAATGAGAGCAGCAGGAAGAGAAGCAAGCATGACTCAGCAGATAATCTAAGTGACAGGGGGTCCTCCAACTCAAAAAGTTAACAAATGTTACTGCTAAAGAAGTTCATTGAAAACCAGACTAGACTCTGTGGTAGCCACAACATCCCCCATGTGTTTCAACACTTGAAAAGATGGGGGGGGGGAGGGAACAAGCACACATGGTGCTGCAGCAATTTTTAAATGACTAAATTCTTTTCTAAAATGGAGCTGGCAGCCATGGGTTGCATGTGTACCTAATGTAACATCTAGTTTGGCTCTAAAATAGGCAGTATTTCCTTTTCTAATTACTGCCATCTCTCAGTAGCCTAGGGAGGAATTTCTCAGTTTTATATTAGTAGCAATTTATCCTATTCACTTGCTGTTCCATTCTCTGGCTGCTCATAGCCACATTCTTAAATGCCCACCTGTGGATCTGTAGTAGAGAGAAAATTTACATCAGTTGGCATGTCTTCTGCCTACTGTGCAAATGAGATGGTTAATTGTCTATAAAATAAGGCATTTTCTCTCATCTAATTTGAAATCTGACAGGCAGGAGGTTTCCTTAGGTGGGGAGGGTATGATCCCTGAAAAAAGTAATTCAAATTGGATCGGAGAAAAAGTGCACAGAAAAATGTGTTTCTCATTTAAAATGAAAGGAAACAAATAAAAAAAAGAATAAGGAAAATGAACAGATAGAATAACTCGAATAGCTCTAACAAAGAAAAATAATAATGTTAGGGATGTGTACTCAGATTTGCTGAATGGAATAAATATCCAAAAATGCCTTATCAGGGAGGAAAAGTGGGTCAGTTTGGAAGCGGAGAGGGAGAGAAACTGACACACTCTAACAGCCAGCTGAATATTTTTGGCAATGCCGAGTATTTCCTGAATCCCAGTATAACACTGATACTGGGATTTGGGAATAATGGTATTTACCGAGATTTTTCGGGTTTGGTTTACCTGAATCCGAAAAATACTGATTTTTTTCCATGCACACCCCTACTCAATATAACTATTCTATCGAAGAAATTCAAATATTTACTGTTGTGCAGGATACCATTTTCCATTTCTTCAAATCTATTACTGTTACAAATCAGCTACAAACATATGCATGTATGTATGGAGAGAAAAAGAACATTTCCATCAAAAAAACCCAATGTGGTGAGATTTGATTACCTTGAAAAAGGTCACTAGGACCTCAGAGCCATTTTATGGATTCTTTGGTATTTGATAGCTATATCTATGATTGCTTGCTGATCTCTCACCTCAGTTTCACGCAGCCATATTATCACACAGTGTTTGACTCTACAGACTCTTCTGAAATACACTGATATAATTTACTACATCATTTTTATTGAATTAATCAAGCCCATCAGCAAACATTTTATAAGTATCTTTATGGCTATTAGTACGGTTAACAATTTTACCCCAGAAAAATGTCCTGTTCAACATTTCAAATACTTTGACATAGATTCTTGGTGAATTACTTTCCACTGAGTTTAAGAGTTTCCTTGATATTAAAACAGGTCCTACCTATAATTTTACAATGTATGAAGACAGAGGAAATGGGGAACTGGAAAGAACACACTTGGAAGGAGAACAACAAAGCAATCTCTTTTTAAAACCAGAACTGAATTTTAACACCCCTTGAATTAGTATTAATGTAAGCACATGACAAACAAATTACTGTTGGTTCTTTAGGAGAAACATAAACTCACTTTCTTTCTTCAAGAAGAGCAATTTCCTTTTTGACTTCATAGTATTCTTCTGCTATTTGGCAGTGCTGTTTGAACACCTGCATAGATTCCTTTGAATCATGACAAGGAGGTAGGGGCTTTACAAACAAAAGAAAAACCAGTTAAGGCTATTTGCATTCAAAACGAATCCTTAGAAGTTATTTTAGTATAAATTAGTTCTTTTGTTAGAAGGCTGGAATACCATTTTATTAAAATACAAGGAGTCCTTTCCGATCTGTTAGAAGAAAAGTAATATGAATTTGTCAGCTTTCCAGAAACTGTCATAAGAATTGTTGAACAAAGTTTGAGTCCAATGACAACTTTAGGACCAACAAAGTTTAATTCTGGGTATAAGTTTTTGTGTACATGCACACTTTATCAGATGCCATAATCTGTTAAAAATTTCAGATATATTTGTTGTAAAAGACAAGTATACTACTGTTTTTTTATAATTCATATTACACTTTATTGTTTTATATGACAATCAACAAGAAAGTAAATTAAACAGAAAATATGTGGGAAAAGAATGTTGTATTAACTTGATACAGTAAACAGGCAGTCACATTCTAAGACACCAACACCAGCAGAGAGTTGGTGCTGGTTAGAAACTGGTGACATGAACTGGCATCCTGTGGCTGTTCTGCTCTAAGGCAATGTTCAAATCTTGCAATTAATCTCAGTATGACTAGAGCCCACAGATCTTCTGACCATTGAGCAAGAATTTATAAAAATGTCCTGCTTATTATTTATGGCTAGAGAAGCATGAAAGAAGAAATTTTTAATCAATTTGATAATCTGGTTGTTAATGAGATGTATATGTATGGGACAAATGTGGTAATCAATCAGCCACTGCTACCTCTCCATTAACATCAGCTGTAAGAGATAAGGGGTTTGCCTAAAACACAGATATCGGTTTCAAAAGTTTTGGTCATTATATGGATGTAATTGTCCCATCCTCTTGATTGCATTGATGTACTTTTTAATCTGCCTTGAGTGTCAGTGAGAAAGGCAGACTATAAATAACACAATATATCAATCAATCATAAGTGGTAATGAGATCACTCATTATGATACTATTTGCTTAAATGAAAATCTTAAAATAGCAATATCTACATGATACTTAAAAGGCAACCATCCAGAACATCACTTACCTGCACATTAAAAGTTTTTTATCTTGGCAACTGAAAGATCTTACAGAATTTGAATAAAAATTATTGGACAATCAGAAATTTTACCCTAAAATACATTGCCTGTTGATAGACTGGGAGTATAAAGAATGAAATGATCATAATGAATATTTATTTATTTATTAGATTTATATCCCGCCCTCCCAGCTAGGGCAGGCTCAGGATAGCTAACAAGGCCATAGGCGTTATAAACAATAAAACAAATTGATAATTTAACAATTTAAAATCAATAAACCATTTAAAATAAAACTTTCATAAGATAGCAGAGCTGTCTTCACATCCACCATAGGGAAACAGCAGCTGGTGTCAGGCTCTGCAGGGTTTAGATTCTTTAGTGTGGATATAGGTGTTAAGCCGGTGGTCAAGAGCAGATATTAGGGCACAATATTCAGCCAGACGGTAAATCATTTAGTGTGGCTCATCGAATGCTTGGTGGAAGAGCTCCGTCTTGCAGGCCCTGTGGAATTTTGATAAACTAGCAGCAAGGCCTGTTGCGGTATCATATGCAACTGGCACTAGCTGGGTCCCTTCCTAAGGCCCCATCAGGGCGAGGCCAGCGCCGCCACCCCAAAGTTCCTGTCCTCCGCCCTGCCTCTCTCCCTCGGCACCCCACTACTGGCCAGTTGCAGCAGCCCCGTCCGCACCCTGCAAGCCGCCGCGTGGAAGTTCCCGTCCTCCCCCTTGCCGGTCTCGCGTTGTGGAGCCGTCATTGGGCAGCCACCGGTGGATCCATCCTGTGGGATGGCTGGCTGCAGACTGAGTGTGGGAGGCTGGCTGCTGGGTGCATGGGTGGTGTTGAGCCCACACAGCCAGGCACATCAGCCAATGGCCAGGTCCCATTGATTGAGTGGCAGCCCTCGTGGCCAATGGATTCTGCCATGCATTTTTGCCTTATATGGTCAAGCTGGCTGACCACTACTGTTTTATATAATAGGGAAGGATCCCGCAGGCCGCTGATATCTTCAGGGAGTTCATTCCACCAAAGTGGAGCTGCCACAGAAAAGGCTCAGGCCCTAGTTGTGACTACCCTGGAATCTTTCATGCCACAGTACTCTCTGGGGAACATATGGGGAAAGGCAGTCCCTCAGGTATGCAGGCCCCTGGCCATATAGGACTTTATAGGTGAGAACCCAGTATGCTATAGGTAGCCATTGTAGTGCTTTCAACATAGGCTGGATGTGCTCTCTAAGAGGGAGGCCCAGTAACAGCCTGGCTGCCGCATTCTGCACTAGCTGTAGCTTCCAGATATGGCTGACAGGATTAGATCATGAGCTAAGTATAGAAAAATGGAATGCTATATATACCAAAGGTGCATTATTGCAGTCCCCGCTCCTAGAGAAGGGGAGAGGCCAGTGAAGGCAAGGACTTCTTTACAACAACCCACCAATAACACAATCACACACAACGTTTGGAATGGCCACAATTTTTATTAGTTACAACTGTAAGATGCCTTGGCACAGCATGGGTCCACTGAATCCTAGCATCGACTGACCCACCTGCCAGTTGATGTACCCATCCCACCCCAGCCCACTTGCTGGAGTAGGGAGAACCATGGGGTGGCAGGCTGCTGGATTCCACAAGGATGATCACCCCTAAGTGGTCTCCCTGCCTCTTGAGCATGAGGGTAACCCGTTGGCAGCCCCCAAGCTGGGCATGTCCCTGAAAGCCCTCACCTCAAGATCTCTTAAGGGGATCCTCACATACAGGCAAAATGGGCACACAGGCCAGTTTTCCTAAAATGGATCTGGCCCCATGCTGATACTGCCCTAAAGTTGTGACAGATAAATGAAGCAGAAAATATTGTAAAAAGGAACATAACACCCACAGACCCCACATACCTTCCTCCTCTCAAGCACTAATACATAGGGAGGGATGGGTAGGCAAGCAATCCCATGTGGCCAGCTGAGCTATTCAGGCAGTGTGGCATGCTTTTTCCTCCCCTGTTGACCCCTCCCCCAGGCCCAGGCCAGACCCCATCATAGGCCCACCTGGGAAAGGGAGGGCCAGGTTTTCCTGCCATTGCTGCCATCCAGCCCCCAAGCTGCCCACACACAGCCTGTCCCACCTTGCAGGAGGTGTCCAGCTATGGCCACCATCACCCCCGCTGGCTCTCCTCATCACACAGGACTGCAAATGGGACCCATGGGTGAGTCAGGGCCCCCACTTCTCTGTGAACATACAGTTAAGTGAAAATTGTTTTTAAATGAACAATCAGTGGCACAAATCTTTCTAAAATAAGTTGTAAAGTGAGTGGTTAGTGTTGGTTACGGTCAAAAATATGTTGGAGATGCTGTAGGTAAAAAAAAATCTATTGGAAAATTATTCAGAGGGCAGTGTCTCATGTTTGGGATATTGAGCTCCCAATGAACATGGGAAGTGGGTTTTTAAAAAATTGAACTGCATAGACACAGTACAAATACCATACATAGAATTAATGTTAAATATGCTAAGTGTTGCAAGGATAATTTTTGCAAGATATTGGAAGAGAAAATTGTTCCCCAACAAGCAGGCATGACTATTGAAAGTATGGGACACAATGAGAATAATTAAAGTGATCTCCTTTTAACTTCTATATCAAGTAAATGGAGGAGGACTGGTTACGTTTAGTTTAATATTCAGAGACAGAACTATTATAGTTTGTGTACTTATTGTTGCATAGGGGTTTGTTTAAAAAGTGAGATATGAATTTATATTGTTTGTGGAATTCTGGGGTCTTTTAAGTGTTTTTTTCTATTGTGCTTTGAGTTTATGCTCTGACCTGGATAGCCCAGGCTAGTCTGATCTCATCAGATCTCAGAAGCTAAGCAGAGCCAGCCTTGGTCAGTATTTGGATGGGAGACCACCAAGGAATACAAGAGTAGCAACACAGAGGCAGGCAATGGCAAACCACCTCTGAACATCTCTTGCCTTGAAAACCCCATAGGGTTGCCATAAGTCTGCTATGACTTGACAGCAAAAAAAGAGAAGAATTTATGATACAAATAATATTAATAACAACAATAATAATAATGAAACATTCTAAGGCGAACTATAGGCAGCAAAGTGATCATGGTAGAGTCCACATGGGTACCAATCATGAGGCCATGAATGACATACCACTCTGTGATTTATGTCACTCATGGCCTCATGATTGGTACCCAGGGACATTTGGACTGTATTTTATAAATGAGATGATTCTCCATTGTTTGCTTCTTCCAGAATGCAAGGCTGTAATTTAACACCTATACCCAAGAAACTAGAGTCTGTGAGCCTGTCAACATCTAACACCAAAGGCTGATGAGACAGAAGGGTCTTAAGATCTTGACTTGGAAAATCTCCCTTTTTCCACCCCCCCCCCATTTTCTTATTTTTTTGTAATGTCTAGTCTGATGAAGTGTTCTGATGAGCTCGTGGGCTGGCACAATGTTTGTGTCAATTTGTTTGGCCCTAATCAATGGTGTATGGATTTTGTTTCTTTCACAGGACACAGCCAACTGTTTCTCACTGATGTGGCCACAGACCCTTGGCATCACACAGTGGCTTCCCACATATGAAACACCAGAAGGCAAGGAGAAAACAGCACTTACAAGGACTGTGGTGCCATGAATATACTTCAGAGAGTTCTCCATACATAGGTAGCTGGTAGCTGTGTTCCCCTTTGCTAGGCAGACACACAGGGGAGGAAACATGGCTACCCCAGCCACAGCATTCTCATGCTCCCATAGCTCACTCATCATTGATAATTATGTTGGACCACTCAAGACCCCTTCTACCAAGGGTTTGGAATCAAAATTGGGATCATCAGCTTTTTGCCAAATGAATGGAATGCAAACACTGCGACAGCAACAAGAAACATACAACTATTGCCCCCTAGGGAAAGGCACCCATTTGGCAGATGGGACACATGGGTTTAATTCCCAGTAAAGTGACACTAGCCAGAAGGCAAAGTTCACCATTCTTCTAGCAATCGACCAAGCAGAAGTAAAACAGAAAGCAAGGCTGGCCTGGAACCTAAGTCTGCCACACTCAGGAGCAGTCTTCTGATCACTCACCCAACTGGGCAACAAGAAACAAGATACATGATCAGTCATTAGGTATCCCACAGCAACCATGCCATCAGCAATATGGATCAGGGCAAGGAAGACTGGAAGGATATGCACAGTATAGGGATCACATATCCAAGCCCCCTTTTTCAACTCACACATGGGGGAGCCCTGAGGAGGTTCAGCTGGACTCCCAAGAACAACTGGCCTTCCCCCTCGTCAAACATCATCATGAGAGATGGACCAGTCATGCTGATTAACCATTGCTTTTCCCACATACTCCACATTTTGGCTGGTAACCCCTCCCCCAACCATTTCCCTCTTGCACTGTCTGCATTATTTTTTTAAAAAAAGTATTAAAAATATTTAAATCCTGCCATGTCAGGATTAAACTCCAGTTTCTTAGTCATATTTCCCAAAATGGCCTCCAGATACTGGTTCAAAGTTTCCACAGCCTCCCTGAGATCTGCTGGAAGCATGAGATGGAGCTGAGTTTCATCTGTATATTGGTGACAACCCAGCCTGTTGTCCAAATGAGCTCACTCAGTGATTTCATGTAAATGTTTAAAAGCAAGGGAGACAAGATGGAACCTGTTGGCCCCCAGCGTCATATTCTGAAACCTACCTCCAGGTAGGACTGAAACCACCCCAAAATGGTGCCTCCCAGTCCCAACCCAGAAGGACAGTTCAGAAAGATATCATGATCAATGGTATCAAAAGCTGCTGAAAGGTCTAGGGGAACCCGTAGGGTCTCATTCCCTCCTTCTCTGTATAGGAACATACTGTTAGGCTCCATCTACATGTTACAAAGTCCTTGTGTTGGTTTGTATCATGCCTGCATGGGAATGTTGTGCCTCCAGATGCACACTCACTGTTTTCTGTTTGCAACTCAGAACACAGGGAGAAGTGGGTGTAGCCTCCCCACTGTTACTATTTTTGTGTCCTCAAACTGCTCCATGGAGCTGCTAGTGGCTCCACTGCAAAAATCATGCTCACAACAGGGTCAATAGCAGCTCTACAGCACAGTTTGCAGATGCAAAAACAGTGGTACATGGGAACACTACAGCCATTTATCTCAGTGTTCCATGGCCACAAACTGAAAAGAGCTGGTGTGCATCTGGGAAGCACAATACTCCTATTGCATGTGTGATACTAATTCCTTGTGTTGTTCCACAACAAACATGAGGACTTCGTAATGTGTAGATTGAGACCTTATAATATACTGGGTTCGAGGCATGACGTAGTGAATCGGCCCATAGTTTATTCGGGAACAAGACAACTTTAGCCGGCTCACAGGCCGGCTTATAACCCCAAGACAAACCATACCCAAACACACCCCAACATACCCCAACACCCGTGATAGGTCTATTTACAGTATCTGTCTTTCATAGGCAGAGCCGGCCCCAGGTGTCTGGGCACCCTAGGCAGGCCAGCCTGTGGCTCCCACCCCACCGGGGATGCCAACCTCCCAGTGGGGCCTGGAGACCAGGGGGCGGCGGCGGGGGGTTCTAACCTCCGCCCCTTCCCTCGAGGCTCAGAGCGCCGGCTTTTTTTACTCGGCGGTGCAGCTGATCTACGTGCTGCCGCCAGGGTTGCCTGTCCTCACACAAGACCTCATAGGACAGAGGACCTGTGACGTGGACAACCCTCGTGGGGATCCATGGGGGGCCCTGAGCATAATTCCAGGCATAGACTGGATCCTCTGGAAAGAACCCCCATGGCGCCTCCTGCTCCTTGGGGCTGGCGTCGTGGCCCAGGGCCCAATCCAGGTGGAGACGGTCCAGCCTGGTCATCAGGTGGCGACCCAGCAAGAGCTTGGCCGGGCTGCACCCTGTCATGGTGTGCGGGGTGGTGTGCTAGCCGAACAAGAAGACGGCCAGTTTGAAGTCCCAATCCCCAGAGTCCATGTGGCATAGCACCTCCTTGGTCGTCCTGACCATCTGTTCGGCCTGGCTTTTGGTCGTGGGGTGGAAGGGAGTCAATCGGATGTGTTTGATGCCATGGTATTCAGTAAACGCCTTGAACTCAGCCGAGGTGAAAGCTGAGCCATTGTCTGTGACCAAGGAGTCAGGGAGGCCTTGGGCACTGAAGATCCACCACATGGCCGAGATGGCGGATCGGGAGGAGGTGGAGGGCACTGGAACTACCTCTAGCCACTTGCTGTAGGCATCTACAAGAATGAAAAACAGCTGACCTTGGAAGGACCCCACAAAGTCCAGGTGCAGTCTGGCCCAGGATTTGTGCGACGATTCCCATGGGCGCATGGGTGCATGGGGAGGTGCTGGTCGTGTCGCCTGGCACGGCTGGCATCGTTTGACGGTGTCCTCGATGTCCTTCTCAATCCTGGGCAACCACACATAACTCCTGGCCAGCACCTTCATCCAGACGACCCCTAGATGAGTTTCATGGAGGGCTGCGAGCACCTGGGGCTGTAAAGGGGAGGGAATCACCACCCAACCACCCCATAATATACACGCCCTTCTTGGGCGGTTGGGAGCCAGAAGGCCCAAGAGCGGCTTATGGTCAGTTACAACAATGAAAGGCCAGCCGTACAAGTAGTTATGGAATTTCTTTATTCCTGCAGTGATAGCCAGGCCCTCCTTGTCTATCTGTGCGTAACTGCGCTCCGTCGATGACAGGGTGCGAAGTAATAAGCCACAGGGACCTCATGGCCATCCGCCAGGCGATGTCCCAGAACAGCCCCCACCCCGTACGGAGAAGCATCACACGCCAATACCACCAGAAGCTCCTCATCAAAATGGGCCAGAACCACATTGGATGTCAGGAGTCCCTTAACCGTCTGGAAAGCAGCATCATGCAAGGTGTCCCAAACCCAGGATGAAATAAATTTAAGGATTTTTTACATGAATATCAGTGCAGTCCTAAGCAGAGTTAGATCATTCTAATATTATTGTCTTCAATGAACTTAAAAAAGTCTAACTCTGTTTCAAATTACATCAATAATCATCTTTTTTTTACTATTATATGTATACTACAGTTTCTAAAGGGATGGTACTGAATCCTGAGAGTTCAATAAAAAGGATGCAATGGTGTTATCTGTTAATGTTTACCTCAGCTTGTGTTATATATAAAAAAATGCATTCTTGTTTACTTGTAAAAAGAAAACTCTTATAACTCTCTCAAGATAACTTTATATTTCATTTATTGGCCACAGGCTTTGATGGAGGTAATCTTAAAGCTAGAATTCTTTCGCAGAACATTATTCTCGCTAGAATGCCCAGTTCACTGAGGAAGGTGAGAAAGTAACCAATCCTTGGGCAGTGTCTGGCAGGGAAAGTTTTTATTAAGAACTCAGCCTAGCAAAATGGCACAAGTATAGAGTTGCCAGCTCTGGGTTGTCAAGTAACTGGAGATTTGGAGGGTAGAGCCTCCGGAGGGCAGGGTTTGGGAAGGGGAGGGAGCTCAGCAAGGCAAATGGAGTCCACCCTCAATTTCTTCCAGGGACACTGATCTCTATTGTCTGGAGATCAGTTGTAATAGTGGGAGATCTCCAGGCCCCACCTGGAGGTTGGCACCCCTATGCCTCAAAGTCCTTTGTAATTGAAGGCGTTCCAGGACAGGCAAAGGATAGTCCTTAGTAGACATTCAGATGTAGAAAGTGTTGACTTAAGACAGAAAATATGATGTTCTGAAAGAAGATACCAAAATACATTTTCAAACCCTGTTATACAGGTTTTTTATATTTTATATCGCCCCTTAGAGGGAAACCCCAAAGTAAATGACCTTCAAAAATTGAGTTATAAATCAAGCAAACCAAAATAACCCAGAGCTGCTTACATGACTTAGAACCTTTATCGTTTAATCGGGTTGTTCTGGTGATATGTTTTCTATTTACTGAACGGCAATAGAATTTAGACCAAAATCAGAGATAACATTTTGCTGATAACAATGGGTAATGTTTCTAAATATGTGCTTCTGAAATCATTAGCTTTTCCCCAATAAAGCAACTAACTGCTTAAAATGAAAATAAAAGGCTTAAGTTAATTCATCTGTTGTCCAGCTGAGCACTCAGCATTCCTTATATAAAAGCAAATCTATTTCTATTCCTGTTACCTCCTTTTGGACTCCTCTATTTGTGGAGAACCATGCTTGGATTCACTGTGTGGGGAGTGGCGCAGCATATCATACTTGTGTTCCCCCTCTTAAAATGATACAATATTCTTCCCTATGGATTGTAAGAGATAGGACAAAAGTAATTCCACAAAGTGGGCAGCATGTGATATTTCAAATGTCCCCTGAAGAACAAAAAAAGATGATAATTCTGCCCATCATTCTCTTTGAGTGAATTTTAAATACTATTTCCAATTATTTTGCATATTGGGCAACAAAGTGGTTTTTTTCATTCTCTCAACTATGGGGGAGAGTAGATTGACATTCAAAAATTTACTTACAACAATGTAGTGAGTTTTTGAGACATATGCAAATATATGAGCATAGTTGCTAAACTCAATGATCACTGTGCCATCTGATCCCATGCTCCCATATACACTATATTTTTTTAAGAGACTAGCCATACATAAGGCCATAAAGTACATAAAATGGGATTGAGGGCAAACCATCAAGCATTGCTGTAACCATGCTGCATTCCTCTTGCAGAAGTGGAGGGCTTCCTTCTCAGTGGGCACTACTAGCTGTGTTCACCAGAAAGGGCAGCCACTGCAGAAAGGGAGAAGGTGGTCATGGATCTGCGGGGGCATTCCTGTGCTTGTCTTGACTATAATTCAGATACCATGCTAGAGTAGTATTTCTCAGACAAGGGTCCTGGGCAGTATTCCCTCTAAGCTGAGTTAGTGTGAGCTAGCTCACAATTTTTTAGCCTCCAGCTCATACATTTTTGTCTTAGCTCAGGAAGAATGGCTCCAGAGCAAACTAATTTATGCAGCAGCCAAATCGCTCACTCACAACTTTAATGCCAGTAGCTCACAAAGTAGAATTTTTGCTCACAAGACTCCACACCTTAGAGGGAGCATGGGTCCTGGGGTCCCTAGGGGTCTGTGAAGGTACTCCAGGAGGTCTGCAAGCCTTTTGCAAGGACAGATGGTGTGACTCTTTGATTCCCATCTTGGAGCCCCCTAAGTTTTTTAGGAATGGGAACAGGGAATTTTCTCCTTGGGAGAAAGGGACAGAATTGGCTTCCTTCTCTTTGAAAGGGCAGAAGTTCATAGAACAATAGTTTCTTGTATTCTTCTAGGTTCTACCTTATAATGCAGACCAGAAAATGTGCTGACTGGTGGCCACAATCCAATAACTTGCCCTAGGAATTCTAATATAGGATTGCCAACCTCCTAGTGGGTCCTAAAGATCTCCCAGAATTGCAACTGATCTCCAGACGACAGAGATCAATCCCCCTGGAGAAATGGCTGCTTTGGACAGTGATGTAATACCTCACTGAGGTCCTTTCCCCCCAACCCCTATCCTCCCCCAGGCTTCACCCCTCAAACCACCAGAGATTTCCCAAACAAAAGTTGACACCCCTAATTCTTAATTCCAGAAGTTATTAACTAATCAATAAGTGTCTTGCTGCTACTGGTCCAAAAGTACTTCCCAATCAATGGGTGGAAAGGATTAGAATTTGAGTCAGGACCTGAGTTGTGGCCCTCTAGAATCAGCTACCCTCTGAAACCTGACATTAAAAACTATGTAAAAACAATATAAGTATAAACTTAATTTTGCCTTTTAAAGGAGACTGATTGGTCCCTAGTGTATTGCTTTGAGGACATGAGAGGATGGAGGCCTCCATGGGCCATATGCATTTTCACATACTTTGAGAAGGGGCTATACAGCATGTGGTAGACACGGGTGAAGTAGGAAAGGAGGAGTTGGGCATCTGTGAACAATCTGAAATCAAATCAGGGAGCCCTGATTTGAGAACAGCTGTGCTAAATATTTAGAATATTTCTCTTTGCATAAACAGGAGGTTCTGCAGTCAACTGTATGTTCTAAGTGTTGCTTAGAATTGGTAGCTTATTTATTTATTTGTTTAATTTGGCTTATATCCCGCCCTTCCCACCAAGGAGGGCTCAGGGCAGCTTACATAGAATTTCATAGAAATACATTTAAAACTAGGGTTGACAGGTCCGACTTGGGAAATATCTGAGGACTTTGGGGGTGAAGCCAGGAGACTTTGGGGGTGGAGCCAGGAGAAACGATGTCACATCATGTTGTGATGTCACATCCTCTGATGTCACTTCCCAATCTCCACTCGTTCTGATGTCACTTCCAGCACACTGCACCAAAGCCTCACCTCTTCCTGTGATGTCACTTTCTGGGCACGCTCACAAACATGCCTCTTGGAGCTAAAAATCCTAAATATAAATACACGTTGATGGTGTCTGAACTGGCAGAGACTGACCAAGAGAGAATCTTGGAGTCGTAGTAGATAACTCAGTGAAAATGTCTAGACAGTGTGTAACTGCAATAAAGAAGGCCAACACTATGCTGGGGATTATTAGGAAGGGAACTGAAAAAAAATCAGCCAGTATCATAATGCCCCTGTATAAATCATTGGTGCGACCTCATTTGGAATACTGTGTACAGTTCTGGTCACCACATCTCAAAAAGGATATTATAGCATTGGAAAAAGTGCAGAGAAGGGCAACTAGAATGATAAAAGGGTTGGAACACCTTCCCTACGAAGAAAGGTTAAAATGCTTGGGGCTCTTTAGCTTGGAGAAAGGACGGCTGAGGGGTGACATGATCGAGGTTTATAAGATTATGAATGGGATTGAGCAGGTTGAGAAAGAAGTACTTTTCTCCCTTTCTCACAATATAAGAACTCGTGGGCACTCCATGAAATTGCTGAGCAGTCGGGTTAGAACAGATAAAAGGAAGTACTTCTTCACCCAAAGAGTGATTAACATATGGAATTCACTGCCACAGGAGGTGGTGGCAGCTACAAGCATGGACAGTTTCAAGACGGAATTAGATAAACAGAAGAAGAAGCAGAAGCAGAAGAAGAAGAAGAAGAAGAGGAGGAGGAGGAGGAGTTTGGATTTATACCCTGCCCTTCACTACCCAAAGGCGTCTCAGAGCGGCTTACAAACTCCTTTCCCTTCCCCTCCCCACAACAGACACCCTGTGAGGTAGGTGGGGCTGAGAGAACTTCTGACAGAAACTGTCCTTGAGAGAACAGCTGTGCCAGAGCTTGTGACTGACCCAAGGTCACATCAGCAGGTGCAACTGGAGGAGTGGGGAATCAAACCCGGTTCTCCCAGATAAGAGTCCGCACACTTAACCACTACACCAAACTGGCTCTGATGGAGCAGAAGTCCATCAGTGGCTATTAGCCACAGGGTATAGATGGGAACTCTCAGCCTGGGGCAGGTGATGCACTCTTGGTGCTGGAGGGGGCAGCAGTGGGAGGGCTTCTAGTGTCCTGGCCCCACTGCTGGACTTCCTGATGGCACCTGGTATTTTTGGCTGCTGTGTGACAGAGTGTTGGACTAGATGGGCCATTGGCCTGATTCAACATTGGCTTCTCTTATGTTCTTATATGGTTGCCAGGTCTGGGTTGAAAAATACCTGGAGACTTTGGGGGTGGATCCAGGAGAGGGTAGTGTTTGGGGAGGGGAGGGGGCAGGCCTCAGCATGGCTCAATATAGAGTCCATCCTTAAAAGCAGTCATTTTCTCCAGGGGAGCTGATCTCTGTCAGCTGTAGATCAGCTGTAAAAGCAGAAGATCCCCAGGCCCCACCTGGAGGCTGGCAACCTTGATTGTGCACTAGCTGCAGCTTAGACCCAAAGTAGATGTTATGGTCACCATGGGGATCTGCAATTAGACAGCAGTGGTGAGTTCCCCATGGGAACTCAGTTCTGAAGTGCTGCAGGGGCCTAGTTTCAGGTCAGGCCCCTTTAGGTGCTTCAGAACTGAGGTCTATGTGGAGCTCGCTGCTGCTGCTGCTGCTATCTGGCTGCAAGTCCCTGTGGCAATCATGTATCACTTGTAACATCTAATTTGGGCCTTAAATGGTAGGCTACCAGTGAAAATTATAATACTGTATCAGTAGTTAGCTATAAATAGATAGTTAGCTATAAAGAAACAGATTATTTAGTGTTATAGTGTTTGTGCTTGTACAAAGAAGGAGGACTTTACACACTTAGGAGTGTATTAGCTGTGCTCACCAAGAAAGGCACTGACTGGGCAGCCACATCAGCAGAGTAGAAGGAAAGCCTCAGACCTGCAGGAACAAACTATCTCAAGCCTGCCTTGATTATATTTAAGGATCTGTATATCTAGTATCATTGTTGTGCAAAAGATAGAACCCTACAAAGATGAAAACGTTATGGTAACTAAACTAGAGAGCCAGTTTGGTGTAGTGGTTAGGAGAATGGACTCTAATCTGGAAGTACCAGGTTTGATCCCCACTTCTCCACATGCAGTTACTGGTGTGACCTTGGGTCAGTTATAAGTTCTCTCAGAGGTGTTCTCTCAAGGGCAGTTCTTGAAAGAGCTCTCTCAGCCCCACCTACCTCACAGGCTATCTGTTGTGGGGAGGGGAAGGAGATTGTAAACTGCTCTGAGACACCTTTGGGTAGTGAAGCACGGGGTATAAATCTAATCTCCTCCTCCTCTTCCTCCTCCTGTTCTTCTTCCTCCTTTGCAGTAATATCTTTCCTTTATAAGAGGTGTTTCATTTGGACACCTCATATTTATTTTTTGGAGGGGTCCTGAGGACTCTGGGTAGTGATTAAATTTGTGAACAATCCACAAATTTTCCTAAGTCATTCTATCCATATATGATATTTTTGTTTGAAGTTAAATTGATCAAGTGTCCCTTGCTAATTTTTGTTACCAGGGTGATTTTTGTTACCAAGTCTAAGCAGGATCTTTTATCTCCAGTCTCTTTCTAAGGCATCAGCAGGAGCTTGGGGGTGGGGACATGAGGGCATGTGAGCCATCATTTCACTTCTGGGGAAACCCAGAAATGATGTCACATCATTCTAAGAACTGCTGGAAACTCTATCGTAAAACCTAGACCTACATGACATTGCATCTGAGCTTCCCCTGAAAATGATGTAATGCTGCAGGTGATGCCAGCATTCTTTTAAAATACTCCCCCCACCCCACTCCCACTGCTCCTGGCAACCCTGCTCTGATTCTGATGGAACTCATGAGCCTGCTTACTCTTTTTATACAAAAAGGAACTCCACAGTGTGATCTAAGTTTAGTGGGTTACACATGTGAGAAGATTAATATTAAATTAACTCCAGAATCTTGAAACAGAGCTAAGAAAAGTTACAGGAGATTACATTTTTATTTTTTTTCTCGGAATCGCAAGAAGTTTTGTTTTCTCCATTGCTATCTATGATCTTTTTCTAGTTATCATACTGGGCTTCTTAATATGCTCAGAGAGAAGAAAGAACACACATCCTTGCTACTTTGAACTTGTTTAGAGGTTCTAACAGTGGAGTGCAGCTATCGTATACCCTTGACTGAAGAACGGTACACTCCTATCTGGGATGGTCATCCTCTTCAACCATGCGCGCAGCTTTGGAAGGGACGCATATGGAGTGGTGAGGCCTAGCCAGCCAGATCAGCTAAATCAACCCTGGTAATCAATGGGGTGACAGATATCCCAGCCAGGTTGCCCTCACATCCACACACCCTTGCTGATGGATAGTTTTGCTATTGGAACCAGGGTACCAGGTCTGCTGGCAAGCAGCAATTGGGAAAACAAACAAAAACAAAACAAATAATTCTTGGGCTGACAGTGTGATGGCATTTGAGATTATTTTTCTGTGTATGTGTGTTGAGTAAGTCTCATGTTACAGTTAACACATGTACAGCTGAATGTATGATACAAACCTCAAATTTATCTAGGCACTGGTCCACAGTGTCATGTATAAAATGAATGTGCATTGGCTCTTACAAACAGATGTATGTATGTACAGGCAGGATGTATGTGCATTCACTTTAACATGTGACTAGGGCTTCTGTAACTGGCTAGGACAGAGGAAAGACAGTTAAGGGTATACTGGAAATGTTTCCTGCATTGCACGCATATTATTGAGTATTTGTTATCCTGTAGATTCCTTGTGATTATGACAAGGACAGGACAGATGTAGCATGTACTGGTCACTGTTTTACACCAAGCATTTTACTGAGTAGTTCAGAGGTAGGGTTGCCGTCCCCCCAGTGGGACCAGAGGATCCCCCAATCTTGGGATCCCCAATCTGCCGCACCCTTGAACAGCCAATGCAATGACATCACCTGTAGTGACCATCTCACTGGGGCTTCACACGACAACACTCTAGCATTCGGGGGGAGAACTCTATGGTTACCATAGAGTTTTCTCCTGAATGCTAGACTGTTGCCACACAACATCCCTAGCGTGACGATGCCTCTACCAGTGACATCATTGCACCGTGTGTGTGTCACATGCACAGCAGAAAACTCCAGGAGAGGGGCCAGGAGCCCCCCACTGGATAAAAGATGAGACCTGGCAACTCTATTCAGAGGTAATGGTAACTATACAAATTACATGAGTATACATTAGTTTTTATTCTTGATGTCCTTTACAGCTATTTTTATTATTAATAAATAATAAAAATATAATTCATAGTAAGGTAAAGGTAAAGGTTCCCTTGCTCGAAAGCCAGTCGAATTCGACTTTAGGGTTGCGGTGCTCATCTCCGTTTCAAAGCCGAAGAGCCAGCACTGTCCGAAGACATTTCCGTGGTCATGTGGCCGGCATGACTAAACACCAAGGCGCACGGAACACTGTTACCTTCCCACCAAAGTGGTACCTATTTATCTAGTTGCAATTTCTTGCTTTCGAACTGCTAGGTTGGCAGGAGCTGGAACTAGAGACGGGAGCTCACTCCGTCATGCGGCACTCTCGGGTCTTGAACTGCTGAACTACTGACCTTCCGCAGCCTGCAGTTCAGCGTCTTAACCACTTGAGCCACCGCAGCTCCTAATTCATAGTACTCAAATACAATTACATTATTCAATTAAAATTGGCTGACCATAACATAATTAGTTAGGGTTGTGTTCCCGGGGTTGGCAGGGGGAGTGTCCTCTATCCTTAAGTTTCATCAGTAGCCACCCTGATTAAGGTGCATAACAAGTGCACTGAGACTCAGAGATTTGTGTATGTTCTGAAATGCATATTGGTCTCCTGTATTGAGGGCTCATGCAAACCAGCCCTTTTTATGTAAAATAATGAAGGAGTGTGTGTGTATTGACATTCTTGAACTCAGAAAAATGTTGGACTAGATTATTAGTATGCACCTAAAATTTCAGAATACTTATTTAAGCACAGACAGCATCATTTCCATAGAAAAAGGAAGGCTCTTGGTTCCTGTTTTGCTTTTAATGTTGCACTATTTTAGTGCAATTTCACTGTGAGCAAATCACATCACTATGTCTCTATTTTTTTTTTTTGAAATAACTCTCCTAAAAAGGAGAGAATTTTATTCTTTTTATAAGAAACGGGTAAGGTAGACAGGTGGGGAAAGAAAAAGAGCGGAGTGAGTTTTTTTCCTGTTAGTAAAGGTTAGTTTTAATTAATATTCAATCCAATATTTGGCATCCATCACGGTTAGAAGATCTTCTTTTTAACTTTCCAAAGTCCAAAACAACTCTGTTAATAAAGTTAGTAAAGTCCACTGGGGTTAATTATTACGGCTCCTTTCAGATGTTACTCGAACAATTTCTTTTTAAGTCTCTCCAATTACAAATTAAGTCCTTTTAACTTGATGCCTCCCGATCCGTCACCTCCTTCCCCTGGGCTGCCGTCATCTTCATTTATCCAAGTTTTGAGTGCTGCGTCTTCCATGCTGGCGTGTCTCTTCAGAAAATTCTGTATTTTAGTCCATCTTCTCTCTTTTCTTTGTTTTTCCTGTTATTTCTGGCAATCAATTTCCGCTGGCTCCATAAACACTACTCATGAAATTAGATCTCCATTGCTTGCTAAGCTCAACACCCCATTCTACTGGCAGAGTATTTCCTTTTTTTTAGAGGCAGAACAGGCTTTGAGAGCCATATCCACCTCTTCTTTTTATTTATTCGCTCCACTGCCAGTTAGGGGTGTCAAGACATTCGCCACAGTAAATCTGAGATCTTCTTTCTCTTCTTTTTTCATAACCAGAAAGTTTAGAGTCAAATTGTCCTTCTATACAATTTTTGCCATCTTCCTTGTTATTTCCGACATTTCTTTTTGACAACTGATGAGAACACATTCCATTTTAAAAAATTTCGTTGATTTGATGCATTTACTCCAGCAGGTGGCGCAGTATCTCCTTCTCCTGTTGATTGACAGCTAGCTCTGGGGGGGGTTGCCCGGACCGGAAGTCCCTCCTTCCTTCTCTTCCGGTTTACGCAGGACATTCCCCGGCATCGACATTTTCTTTTTTATTTACTTTTTCACAGTTCGTGCCACATCCCCCGAAAAGCTGCTGAAGTCGCAGTCTTCTAAAAAACCCCAACGGTACTTTCACCAACACTCTTTTTTCTCTTTACCCCCTTCGCATTTCTCTTTTAAATCTCGCTTCTTAAAGAGGATAGGGATTCCTCCCTCCTCCCATATGTTTATGCGCTTGCGGGGGGTTTAAATTTTCGCTTCAAAACAGATCTTCAACTCACAATTAGATGCCATTTCTTCGTTTCATGTTAGTCCAGACCGCTTTAACTCACTCCTGGAAGTCGGCAGGGCTGCTAAGTCCCATCCGGGACGCACTACGCGGCGGGGCCGATTGGAGCGGGGAGGAAGCCTCAATTTCCCGGCGGTGTGCCGGCAAAGAGGCTACTCCCCATGCGCCCCCGGTTCGGAGCCTTTGACTAAGGCTCACTAGGGTCTTTCGCATATGCGAAGACCCCCCATTCCGCGCGTGGGCTGACCGCCTCCGGGAGCTTCCCGAGAAGCGGCCGCCATTCGCAGCACCGAAACCGAAACCTTCACATCACTATGTCTCTAGACGCTAAATAATCAGAACAAATTTAGCAAGGCAAAATATAGAACATGAAGCACTCTGTTCCAAAAACTTAAAGCTGAACCAAAGTAGTATCTCTGGTACTGAGCCCAAGAACTCCCATGTAATAATAAACTAATCTTAAAAATTACCCATGAGTAAAAGTCTGAACAATTTATCTTATGAGAAAAGGAAATGTTACTTCTTTTGATCAGTGATAGGCAGGGGTCTTTTCGTAGAAAAACAGCTGCAGGAGCTCATTAGCATATGGTATGCTAATGAGCTATTAGGCTATTAGCATATGCCATGCCCCCTGACATCACCGGAAGTGATGTCAGAAGGAGAAGCAAAGGGGGGAGGCATCTTCAAAAGCCTCCCCTTCCCTTCCCCAGCTGGCCTGGGTGGGAGAGCTAAGAGAGAAGGGGGTTAAAGTTTAAACTCCTTCTCACTAGAGTTGGGCCACAGAAGGAGGAAAGAGGGAAGGAAAGAGAGAGAGTAAACATGCCCCCCAAACAGGTTGCCCTTATTCCCTCCATTTTTCCCTATGGTGGGAAAAAGTAACTTTTTCCCCCACCATAGAGAACAATGGAGGGAATGGGGGCAACCTGTTTGGGAGCCCATAGAATTGGACCCCCTAGTCCAATATTCTTGAAACTTGCTGGGTATCTTGGGGAGAGGCTCCGTCAGCTACCCTGTGAGTTTGGAGCCTCTCCCTCAAACCCCTTCCTCTCCAGCCCCCAGAATATACCCTATGTTTTCACCATTGACTTCAATGGCCCATAGGATATAATGGAGCTGAAATTGACATTTGGCTGCCTGAAAGACTCTCCGGGACGCTGGCTGGGGGCGGGGCTTGACTCCTGAGCTCCCGGAGCTGTGCTCCGGTACGCTTCCCCCGCAAAAGACCCCTGGTGATAGGTAGCTTTCTCAAATCTATGTAGTTTAGGCCATTAAAAAATAAGACCACTGAGTTCCTATCTATTTTATTTATTTATTTTAAAAAATTATTAGCTACCTGTCTACTTTGTGGAACTCAAGGTGACTTACAGTATAACAATTCATACAAAACACATAAACAATGGAGGTTTAAAATCTCAGTTAAGACTGCCAGTTAATAAAAACTAAATTTGTCAAATGCAGGCCTAAATAAAACTGTCTTCAGCTGCCTCTTGATGACTGAAAATGAGGGGGCAAGGCACACCTTCCTGGGGAGGCTGTTTAGGGATGCCAGACCCCTTGGGGAATAGCCTCTTTGCCGACCTGACGGTCAGGAAATTGAGGCTTTCCCTTTGCCCCAATGGCCCCGCTGTGTAGTGCCCGTATGGGACGTAGCAACGCCACCAACTTCCCGGAGTGAAGCAGCAGATATGAATTAACAAAAGGAAAATCGGCAGCAAATCGTGAGTTGGAGATCTGTTTGAAGTGGCATAAATGCGCTCCCCCCTATAATCGTACAAGCGCATGGGAGGAGGGAGGAATCCTCACCCCCCCCTAGAAATCGGGACTGGTAAAGAAAGAGAGAAGGGGGGCGAAGCAAAAAAGTTGATTGGAAAAGATACCTTTGAGGGTTTTATTGAAGCCAGAGAAAGAAGCTTGTCTCCTGAGGGTCGCGGCACGAACTTGGTTAAAGTAAACAATAAAAATGTCGGGGCAGAAAAAGGTCTCAGAGAAGCCGGCAAAGAAGGTGGGAGGGACTTCCGGTTCTGGTAGCTTCCCCCTAGAGCCAGCTGTCAATCAGCAGAAAAGTGAGTCACTGCGCCCTCTGCTGGATCAAATGCAGAAAATTAGCGAAACCCTTTGCAACATGGAAAGTGTGCTCAGCAGTCAACAGAAACAACTAACAGAAACAGCAAAGAAAATGGAGGAGATCACGCAGAAGTGTTTGGTCTCGATGGAAGACACCAAGAAAATCAAGGAAAAGGGTCAACAAGTTAGAAAAGCACCAAGATATGCAAGAAAAAAGAATTTTAACGCTTCAGATGGAAAAATCAAACTTGACTCTCCGTTTTCAGGGCATAAAGGAAGAAGAGAAAGAAGATCTCAGAAGTATTTTGGCAAGTGCCTTGGCACCGCTAACTGGCAGAGAAGCGCAAAATTTAAACGAGGAGATGGATGTGGCCTATAGAGCCTACTCCAGCTTTACAAAGAAAAACAATCTGCCAGCAGAAGTGGTTGTCCAGTTTACTAAGCAGCGTACTAGAGATCAAATTTTGCGAGCGGCATCAGCAATGCCTTTGAAGACTGGAGAGCAGACTATCAGAATATTAAAAGATGTTCCATATGAAATTCGTATGAAAAGGAAAGCATATAAAGGATTGACCTTGTTTCTACAAAGACATCAAATTAGCTACAAATGGTGGATCCCCGAGGGACTGGTGTTCAAGTTTAAGGATAAAAGAGAGAAGATTGACTCCATTTTCAAAGCTCAAGAATTTCTGAAGAGACACACCAGTTCAGAGGAAGATGCAGAACTCGCTAATTGGACAGTTCTAAACAGCGAGGAGGACAGCGGCCCAGAAGAGGGAGGTGCAGGAGCGGGAGACGAAAAGACAAAAGAGGGCCCATCCTACAACCTGAGAGACTTAAAAGGGAGAAACCCCAAGACATAACAGCTGTTCGTGAGACGACAGAATGGAGCTGATCATCAATTAACCCCAAAGGACTTTACTAATCTATCTAACATGTGTATTTTGGACTTTCGGTAAGATGAAAAGAAGATCCTTCAACCACGGTAGAAGCCAAAAACTTTATTTGTATTAACAAAAAAAACCCAAAACACTAACATTTTAACAGAGAATTCACTCACCTCTTTTCTTTACCCATCTATATACCCTACCTTCTTTCTGTATAAAAAAGCAATAACATTCTCTCCTTTTTAGGAGAATTTTATACAAAAAAAAAAGGGATGCCAGACCCCCACCCCAGTGGAGGCAGGAGTCCCCTGGTTTTAGGTGCTCCTCTCAGCTGCTAGTGGGAGGGAATTACACCAGAAATAAGTGTGACGTGCCAATGTCACCCAGAAGCGCCACTCTGGTTTTTGGGCAAAACTCAATGATAGAAGTTAATTCTACTGTTGTGGGTCAGCAAGAGTGAGGACTCCTCGGGAGAAGAGGAGCCCTGTTGTGTATTAACTGGAATAAGATGGCCGCCATGGGGTAGCCTGACCATGCGGTCCAACAAACCTCAGAGCTTCGCTCCAAAGACAATAACCACTTCGGATCTGAAGGCACACCTATGGGCTCACCCAGATCCGAAAGTAGTCCTATTGAATTGTAGATGTGTAAATAAGGCCAATCACGGCACCACTCCCACCAGCAAACCGCAGACCACAGCCACCGCGTCATCGCAAATGACTCCTGCACAGCTGCTACTGCAACGAGTCATGGCTTCTGCTCTGGGACAACACCTCTCGGCATTCGACCCTACCCATCCCAAATACTGGGGAGCCTGGGTCGCCCAGCTGAAACACTTCTCGAATATCCAGGGAGTAATAGATGCTGAACTCAGGAGGTCATGGCTGCTGAGCATGTGCAGCATCGCCACCATCCGGCTGGCACAGAACCCATCGTGCCAAAGATGCTGGAAACCGTGACCTACGATGAGTTGGTCACTGCCCTGACAAATTACTACACTCTGAAACCCTCGAAGTGGGCTGTCTGGATGGACTTCAATAGCCAAACACAGAAGGCAGGAGAGTTGACAGTGAAATTCCTCGCTGACCTCCACTGCCTCGCCAGCAAATGTGAGTTCCCCTCCCTCGAGGGCACTCTACTGACCCAGTTCCTGTGGGGAGTCCATGATCCAAAGTTGTGGCGGAAACTCACCACCCAGGCAAATCTAAAACTGGACACTGCACTCCAGATAGCGACCACCTTTGAGAAGTTGCAACGAGACCAACAAGTCCACTCTGCCCACCAGACCAGACCAGGCCAGTGTCTGAATCTGACATCTTGGATGAGGAAGCCCATCAGGTGAAGCCTCAAACATGGCCCAGCGCACGCAAAAGCCGTCCGTCCCACAACATGGGATGTCGCCAAGCTACCTGGGTTCGTGCTATGCACCAGCTGCAGGGATCCGCACGAGATGAAGACCTGCCAGGTCTAAGAGACCATTTGCCAGACATGTGGGAAGCAGGGGCACATCGCCTGTGCCTATCATTCACAGAACGCCAAGGGCACCTCCATGCACCAAGGGACTGTGGACCGCAGCTTGACCATTCATCAGAACCAGGTACATTACTTGCCCCAGGGGTCCACCCACAAACTGACTGTGACTGCACTGATAGAGGGCATCCCCTGTGAAATTGAGCTAGACACGGGATTGTCCCTTTCCATTATCTCTGAGGAGACCCTCAGAAAGTTATGCCCTAATGGGGGGCCTCCACTAGAGGCTACCAGCCTCAAGTTAAGAGACTTTCAGTGAAACCCAATAGCGGTTAAGGGGGTGCGCCAGTTCAGGGTGAAATACAGGGCTTTCGAGGGTCTCTTGGAACTCGTCATGGTACAGGCCCCTCTCACCAGCCTACTGGGCCTCATCTGGTTCGATGCCCTGGGGTTGGCGGTAACAGGGATCAACCAAGTGGGGCATGGGGATTATAGTCATGTGTGCCAGGAATTCCCCGCAGTATTCAACGGCGCACTCAGAAGGTACTCTGGGCTGCCAGTAACTCTGGAGCTTGACCTGGCAGTACGCCCCATCTGCCTAAAATTTGACACACCCCATTGGCTCTCCGTCTGAAAACTGAGGCAGAGCTGGATCACCTGGTCAGCCAGGGAGTCCTAGAACCAGTCCCACATGCAAGGTGGGAAACACCGATAGTCACACCGATCAAACTTAATGGGGACATCAGGATTTGTGCAGATTATAAATGCACAATTAACAAAGCGTTGCAAGACCACGCGTATCCTGTGCTGGTGGTCAGCCATGTGCTCAAGTCCCTAGCTGGGGCCAAAACTTTTGGGAAGCTGGATCTGGCTCAGGCCTACCAGCAGTTGCCAGTGGACGACGCCATGTCCGAAGTCCAGACCATTGTCACCCACAGGGGGCTTTTAAGGTGCAGAGATTGCAATTTGGGGTGAGTGTGGCTCTGGGAATATTCCAAAACTTAATGGGCACTTTGCTTAAAGGAATTCCTGGAGTACAGCCCTTCTTCGATGATGTTCTGATCTCAACGCCATCGGCAGATGTTTTCATGGATTGCTTGCGGGTAGTGCTTCACTGCTTCAGCGAAGCAGGACTAAAAGTGAAGTGAAAAAAATGCATCCTCGGGGTGCCTCATGTGGACTTCCTTGGGTTCCAGGTTGACACAAGCAGCATCCACCCAACTCAGGACAAAATAAAGGCAATAGTGGATACCCTGACCCTAACCTCTAAGACTGAAATGCAGGCTTTCTTAGGCCTCCTTAATTTTTATCATTCATTTCTCCCCCATAAGGTGGCCGTGGCCAAGCCCCTCCACTGCCTGTTGGATAAAAAGGCTCAATAGGCTTGGGGCCCATGGCACGCCGCTGCCTTCCAAGAGGTCAAGGACCTCCTTGTCTCAAACTCTGAATTGTCTCATTTCAGTTAGTCTCTTCCCGTGGTCCTCGCATGCAATGCCTCGCCTCACGGGGTGGGGGCTGCATTGGGCCACCAGCTCTCAGATGGCCACAAGGTGCTGGTGGCTTATTATTCCCGAACCTTGTCATCGGCGGAGCACAACTATACGCAGATCAACAAGGAGGCGTTGGCCATCGTGGCAGGGGTAAAAAAAACTCCATCACTGCCTCTATGGACATCCCTTCTCCATACTCACCAACCACAAGCCGCTCTTGGGCCTCCTGGCCCCAGATCGTCAAATGCCCCAGATGATGTCGCCACAGGTGCTTCGCTGGTCGATCTTCCTGGCTGGCTACCAATACAGCTTGCTGCACCGGCCGGGTAAGTCCATGGGCCATGCGGATGCCCTGAGCTGCCTTCTCCTTCCCAGCTGCGACCTGGACCTGGCACCGGCACACCTGGTCCTGCTGCTAGATGACCTGCCTGACTGGCCAATCCAGGTACACGAAGTGGCCAAACACACCGGTAAGGACCGCATCCTCTCCCAGGTGCTGGACTGGGTGGGGAGGGGCTGGCCCACAGGGAACGTGGGCCTGAACTTCGTAGCCTTCTCGTCCTGCTGGGATGAGTTGTCCACCCACAAAGGGTGTCTCTTGTGGGGTAGTAGCGTAGTGATCCCCGCTATCCTACGCTAACGCACGCTCGCAGCGCTACATGAGACCCACCCGGGAATTGTGCGAATGAAGGCCCTCACATGGAGCTATGTCTGGTGGCTGGGTTTGGACGGGGAGGTAGAGGACCTAGTCAAACACTGCCAGACTTACCAGGAGACACGGCCAGCCTCCCCAGTGCCCTGGTGCATGCATGGGAGTCCTCCAGCAAGCCATGGACTCGCCTGCACCTGGACTTCGCTGGCCTGTTCCAGGGGCAAATCTTTTTTATTTTAGTAGACACCTTCTCCAAATGGCTCAAAGTCATCCCAGTCTCCTCCATGTCATCCTGGGCCACAATCAAGTCCCTGTGGAAGGTGTTTAGTACCCACAGCATTCCTGACATGCTGGTCTCTGACAACGGAGTGGCCTTCACGTTGGCCGAGTTTGGGAACTTTGTGAGGCACTACAGGATTTGACACATCCACTCTGCCCCCTTTCACCCGGCCACCAATGGCCAGACAGAGCGGATGGTGAGAACTACGAAAGAGGCGCTGCAGCAGATTGTCCACGGGGACTGGGACTACAGGTTAGCCGCTTTTCTGTTTGGCCAAAGAACAACCCCCCACATCATCACTGGCCAGTCTTCCGCAGAAATGCTCATGGCCAGGCGCTTGATGACCCGGCTGGACCGCTTACACCCGGATTGGGTGTCAGATGTAGAAGTACAGACTGCCCCACGGGGGTTCTTCCTGGAGGACCCCATGTATGCTCGCAGTTATGCACGTGGGACACCCTGGCCACCCGCACGAGTGGTATGAGTGATGAGACCTCTATCTTACGAGGTCTCCATGGAAGATGGACAGCTACTGCAGAGACATGTGGACCAGCTCTGCCAATGGCTGCTGCCCATAGATGAACCCGGGGACGTGGAGGCTGAGCTGGAAACCAACATGCCAAGCAGCGAAACATCAGATGCCCCTCCCACCGGGCACCTTCTGCAGCCGGACACACTGACAACGCTTCGCCTGTGGCGGCCCCCAAGCCACCAGGTCCACCAGTGCCAGCCCAGCACATCCCCAACCGTCCTCTTCCAGAACTGCACAGGTTGACTCAGGAGTGGCGGCGCCCCAAGTACTCGAAGGACTATGTTTGCGGGAATGCCTGAACTATGGGGGGAGGGATGTTGTGTATTAACTGGAATAAGATGGCCACCACGGGGTGGCCTGACCATGCGGTCCAACAAACCTCAGAGCTATACTCCAAAGGCAATAGCCACTTCGGATCCAAAGGCGCACCTATGGGCTCGCCCGGATCCGAAAGTAGCCCTATTGAACTGTAGATGTGTAAATAAGGCAATTCACAGGTGATGGGTGTGTGTGTGGGTGTGGTGTGGGGCACGAATATAAGCCAGGCATTTACTGGCCCATTTATCTTTCTGGCTCAAGTGGTTAAGACGCTGAACTGCAGACTGTGGAAGGTCAGTAGTTCAGCAGTTCGAGACCCGAGAGTGCTGCATGATGGAATGAGCTCCCGTCTCTAGTTCCAGCTCCTGTCAACCTAGCAGTTTGAAAGCAAGAAATTGCAAGTAGATAAGTAGGTACCACTTCGGTGGGAAGGTAACAGCATTCCGTGCGCCTTGGTGTTTAGTCATGCCAGCCACATGACCACAGAAACGTCTTCGGACAGCGCTGGCTCTTCGGCTTTGAAACGGAGATGAGCACCACAACCCTAGAGTCGGATTCGACTGGCTTTCGAGCAAGGGAACCTTTACATTCACTTTACCTTATCTTTCATTCTGATGCAACCTAATAAACAAGAGCTGATTCACTATGCTGAGTCTCCAGCCTCAGTACTTTTCAAGCCCCATGTATCCAGCTCTGAGTCAGTAGAAGCTGACAAGCAGGAAGATTAGCTGCAGGCTTGTCAGGATTCACAGCCAACAGCTGGTGCAGAGCCACCGACACCCTCCAGCCCTGATTCAACAGGTGAAACTCAGTTGATCATTCCCAGCCTTCCAATATCACCCACACCCTTAGAGCACTGTAGATAGAGGCTACAGACAGAACTACAGAAGAGATGTAAAGTGTATACCTCCTGGCCCAGTGCTAGCTGCTTGAGCAGCTGCAGGATTATTTCCAAGCATCTGGCTGCAAGCATGACACTGGAGCACATGGCTATAAAAACCAGACAAGGGAGACTGTTAGGCATGGAAACAAGAAGTCAAAATCCCTCTGACTATGCGACCACTGCATTGGATCCTGCCTCTACCCTGTGACTCTTTGAACCATTTGCTGACTGCCCTTGTCTTGCTCCTGAACCTGCTTGTGAATAACCCTCAGATTCTCAGACCTTGCTGTACAGACTGACTTTAGGACTAAACTACTGACTTTGTGCTTAACATTGAACCAGACCGTGACTATGCTTCTTTTGTTGGTGCTCTTGTCTTACACACTCAGTGCTCTGACAGCACACCCTAAGCCATCCCAGCCTGCAGCATCTACCACAGAGGTTTTGCCCACAAACCAGAGTGACAACCCAATGTCCCCAATGTGCCTGCATCACTTCTGGGTGATGCAGGCATGTTGTGTTTATTTCTGGCTTCTTCCCTCCCTGCTCCCTTGCCAGCCGGTCCAACAGAACTGATAACCCTAAGGCTGTTCCATAGCCATGGGGCTACCACCAAAAAGACCCTCTCTTATGTGCCCACCAGGTGAGTTTCTTTGATTGGTGGGACAGTCAGGAGGGCCTCTCCCTGTGATCTTAATTCCCAGGCAGGAACATATGGGAGAAGACGGTCCTTCAGGTAAATATAGTCCCAAGCCATGTAGGGCTTCAAAGGTCAAAACCAACACCTTGAATTGGGCTTGGGAGTGGATTGGTAGCCAGTTCAATTGCTGTAGAATTGGGTTGGCCCTGAGCAGCAGTCTAGCCACAGCATTCTGGACTAGCTGCAGCTTCTGAGCACCCTTCAAGGGTAGCCTAAGTGGAACACATAGCAGTGGTCCAGGCTAGATGTAACTAAGGCATAGATCATTGTGGCTAGATCTGACTGAACTAGGAATGGATACAGCTGATGCATCAGCCAAAGCTGGGTGAGAGCACTCCAAGCCACAGCAGCCACCTAGTTTTCTAAGGTGACTGCTGTGTCAAGCAGCACTCCCAAACTGTGAACCTGAATTTTCAAGGGAAGTATAATCCCAGTCCAGACAAAAGAGATCTGAGGTCCCTGGTCTGTCATTCTACTAAGTCAGAAAACAGAGGTCTTGTTAGGATTAAATTTCAGCTTGATCACCCTCATACAACCCATGACGGACTTCAAGCATTGGTTCAGCACATCAATAGTACCCTTAGAATCAGATGTAAAAGAAACGTATAACTGGGTATCATCCACATATTGGTGACACCACAGCCCATACTTCCTGATTCAGATGCTTTTATACAGCATACAGGCACCAGCTACATATCCACCATCATCCATCTCTCCCCTAGACACTTGTCAGTTTTCTTCCTTTGCCGCAGTGAGAGGGAGATGAAACAGAACCTGGAACACCTTTCTGCATTCCACACTGGGCCCAATGAGGAAAGAGGGCTTTGCTTTAGTCATGTGGTGGGAGGTATACCCTACCATATGCCTCTTGTAGTCTTGTAAAAATGAATTCAACAACTATTTTCATTTATACAGTGTTATCAGTGTATACAGTGTTATCAGTGTGTATAGCACTTCAAAGTTTAATAAGGAAAAAAAAACCAACAGGCAGGCCCCTATAGTCTTGTGTAGTACATAGCGAATGTAAATCTGAAGAACAGAGGCTGACCAAAAAAAGTAGCAAAGAGGGTCAAGAGATTTATTTTTAATAGGTAGAAGACCCTGAAAATTGAAGCTTTGCTACACTGAAGGCTTCAGGGAGAACTGTGTTTGAATGCATCCATCCAGATGGTATTCCACAAAGGGAGCAGCAGTACAACAAAAGAGCTAATGGGCCTCATAATGACAGTGACTAGCAGGGAGCAGAGAGAGCAAGAAAGAGAATCAAGAGGGGGAAGGATTGTGCTTGATGTTATATTTAATTAGTGACTTTGTATCTAATTTCCACATTAGCTTAATACCTTACTATTTTCTCTTGACAATCTGAAATGAAACCAAATGCATACTTCTGATCTGTTTTCAGTACTTATGTTGCCTTCTAGTATGTTCAGGCTTTCATGAATGTTACTATTGTTATCCACCCAGAAAATCCTCTTTCCAAAACTGGAAAACTTTTTATTCCCAGCTTTGGCAGCCCTTGTCTATTCCCCCCACTCTCTCCTATAAAGAGAAAGGCAGCCCATCTGTCTAGCAAATCTGTCATTTCCTTCTTCCATGCCTGTCATTCCTCTAATGTCATTTTTAGTCAACCACTTGCAGACACTGCTTACTGCAGTACAGTAGTTCAAGTGGTCTCCTATCAGTCCAGTTTAGCTCTTGGAAGCAATGTGGTTATTCCTCTTGAATAATGTCTTCAACTACTTTCATATGACATTTCCTTTCCCCAATACCCCTTTTCAAATGTTACTGTCAAGCATACCAGGGGCTCAACAACTGCACGTATCAAGAGTGGATGGTGCCCAAGATACTCCTGATATGCATGGTCACCATTGTCAGAACAGGAATGACAAACATATTTTTGTATGCGAGTACAGGTTTAGTAGAACCCTAGCAAATCCATAGGTTGGTTTGAATATGCTGAACCTGTACTTGCATATAAAATATGCATGTCACCCCTGTTCAGGCAACAAGGTGACCACACATGTTGGGAGGATCTCCACATGGTTGCAGAGCTTCCAGCTTGCATAAATATAATGCATGGACTTGTCTGTTACCTTCTGTTGCCATCTTATGCCAGCAAATGAAGACTTTTAATTTAGTTTTGTTTTCCCTCAGTGATCCCTCCTTCCTACCCAATGTTTTAATTGTTGTTTTTATGACTTTGTCTGTATTTTAGCTCTGCTTTTAATTGTTTTAATGATGCATTTTAGTTGGTTTTAATGGTCTTTGAGATGCGATTTTATTATATATGCTTTAGCTTATTAGCTGTCTTGGCGGCTCTTATAAGTGCAGAAAGGCACGGTATAAATTTGGTAAAATAACATAAAAATAAAGGTTGAAATGTACTAATGTTGGGTGTAACTGGGCTTTCTTGGTTCTGGCACCAAAACTTTAGAACTTGCTCCCCAGGGAGATTCTCCTGTCTCCCACTATCAGTGTCTTTTACTAGCAGGTGAAGACTTTTTTATATTGTTTTGCATACCCCCAATAATGGTTACTGTTCCTTTTCCCTGGTTCTGGTATTATTTGTTTATGTGTTCTTATTGATTTATTTAAAATGTTATTGTAAGTTAATTTTAAATAATTTTAATTGACTAATTTTTAAATGTTGTTCTTAACTGTTCAAATGTTTTAATATTTCTATGTGAGCCTCTATGGGAACCCTGATTGAGTCGGAAGGCAGCATAAAAATATTTTAAATAAATAAAAATAAAATAAACATATAATAAATAGTATAAATAAATAAAATATATGTGAAACAAACAAACAAAGCTCTGTGGCATTCTAAACACTAACAGATTTATTATAAGCATTGGAATGGCACCCATTTCCACAAATGCATAAAGTAGATTGTTTCACAAAAAATGTCTGTTAGTCTTTTAATTGCCACAAGGCTCCTTTTTGTTTTGTTGCAGAAGAAATGGCTATCCTCTACAATTTGTTCAATACACCATAATGCAAATACACCATAATGTGTGATCATGCAAGCATCTTTTCGCTGCATACTCTAGCTTTCAATCACGTGTTCCTACAACATCACACACACACACAATTTTTACATGAAAAAGTATTTGGGTGTTATCTGAAGCAACCCACCAGTTAAAAGAGCTACCCACATTTTTGTGGGTAATTATGTAGCTGCTGCCCTGACCTGGATGACCCAGGCTAGCCCAATCTTGTCAGCTCTCAGAATCTAAGCAGGGTCAGCCCTGGTTGTTACTTGGATGGGAGACTACCAAAGAAGTCCGGGGTTACTACACAGAGCCACCTCTGAGCATCTCTTGCCTTGAAAATGCTATGGGGTCACCATAAGTTAGCTGTGATTTGACAGCGCTTTCCACCGCTATGTAGTTGCCTGCTGCTATAATTGCAATTCTATATGGCATTCTGTTTGCGGCAGTAATGTTCTAACACCATTTAGCTGGTAGATCTTGAAGTTCATTTGCTGCTGTGATCCAGCTTCTGTGAATGACTTGTCAGTCACACAGGGGGCTGACTGGCAAAAATCTTTGGAGACAAGCAAGCTAAGGAATAGGAAGCCGAGAGGCAAGATGGCTAAAAGAAAAGAGTGAAGTAGGCAACAGTCTGAAAAAGAGGAACCCAAAGAAACAGTAGGGAAAGAAGGAGAACTGAGAAAACTGTCAGAGCAGACCAAAGTGAAGCAAAAGGAACTAACCAAAGAAGGTCTCTGAACAAAACTTACAGTACTTAAGATGAATGCTGTATACTGTGGAAGAGAGAAGTGAAGGCAACTAAAAGAAGACAAGTGGTCTGAAAAGAATAAGAAAAAACAGGATGGGGCAAAGCACATACAGGAGCTAGAGACAGAAGGGACTGCAATGTGGCAGAAAGGAAGTGGACAGGCAAGGAAAGCCACCAGGAGGACACAGGGTTTTCTACCTAGGGTTGCCAGTCCCCAGCTGGGGGTGGGGGATTCCCTGGTTTTTCAGGCTCCTGCCTGCTGCCAGCCAGCTGGCCTGTGGGAGGAAATCCCCTTCTCCAAAAGCAACATGGAGCTATGTGCCTATGTCACCTGGAAATGATGTAAAGACATTGGTGACGTTGGGGGGCAATGCCCTGGTTTCTGGGCAAAACTCTATGATTTGAGGGTGATTTTACCACAGAGTTTTGCCCAAAAATCAGAGTGTTGCCCCCAACATGCTATGTTACCCAGAAGTGACGTTGGCACGTCAGGGGCAATGCTTCTGGCTCCTGGAGCATCGCCCCATCCAACCCGCCAGCATCTCGAAGGGACCTGATAACCCTAGGGCTATATCTAGAATATTTTTAATTGTGGCTTCTACTGTAATTGCAGCATTACCCTCAGGAGAGGGGAATGAAGGCCCAAAAGCATATTCTTTTTGAACTAAATAGGCAATGTGGTCCAGTTTTCAGGGAAGCAGAGGAAAGTTGAGGTCTTTCCCTGTAAATAATCAAATGTGGAGAGTACATTCTTTTTTTCCTAACTGCATGATCTGAATCTGGATTCTTATCCTAGTAAAACACTTGAGAAGTTGCTTCAACCCATCCATATTCAGCAACATATTTGTCTTCAGCAAAACTTTTGTTTATGTGCATGTATGAGTCAGTTCAACAATTTGAAAAAGGCTGATAATAGGAAGTTTCTGAACAGTGATCTGAATAGATTGGCATTGGGTGGGGTTTTTTTTTACATTTTACTTTTAAAAGTTAGAGTCTTTTCTATGCTTAAATGGAACATATAGCCAACGTACTCATGGTTTTCTGCAATTAGCATGCAGAACTACAGCCAAGTTAGGCAAAATCTTGGCACCAGTGCCATTCTGTCTTTCCAGGAAAAGTTTCCTAAGAGCTTTCCTTATCATTTTCTTCCTGTGGAGGTTAAACAAGGGTTAAACACTCCATAACCCAGCAACTTGCTTCCAATTCCAAACAAGTCACATGGGGGATGCTTATTATCCTTCTAAGCACATCATTCTTGTGCACAGGTTGCCTCAGGGTCAGTACCACCACCACCCTTCTTCAAAACATTATTTTACTCATCCTCACTCACTTTATGCAACATTTCTTCAACTGCAGAAGACCCAAGAGCTCAGTGGTAAAAACATCAGGAAAATGACTGTGGCCAAGACAGCGTTCTCTGTGCCTTTGGAATGCCCTTCCCACAGACTACTCCCTGGAGCAGTTTCTCTCACTGTTTCGGTGCCAGGCAAAGCCTGCCCCCCCTTTAGTAATGTTTTTGTTTTATTGGTATTCTACAACATTCAAAAAGCCACCTTGAGAACTTTCTTTAAATGGAAAGGAGGAGCTTAAATGTTTTAAATAAACAAAACTTAGCAGTAATAAAGGCAGACATATTACAGAAACCCTGGTTGCAAGTTACAGTATCTGCCTGTACAGGTGTATATCTGGTGGTAATGAAGAGTCAACATGCATTCACTTTATGAATGAAACATGGGACCAGTACCTGGATAAAGGTGGGGTTTGTATCAAACATTCAACTGTACATGTGCTGACTCAATGCACATACAAAGAACAATTAAGTTTACAAGATACATGGACTGTATGTGCATTCACTGTAACTTATGAACAGGGTTATAGAGTTCTATGTTTCTTGCCCAGAGAACTCTCTATTCTTAGGTAAAGCAGCTTCTAATGGAAAGGAAACTGTGTAAGGGTGTTAACTCTTCCCCCCAAGTGGGACATTTTTTAATTCCCCTTTTCTCTTGGTAACCTTTAGTGTTTCCTTTGGGAAATAAATTGGAGTTATTGAGATATACAGGGGAAAATGCTGGAGCAGGAAAGAAAATAATGATCTGGATACAAGGATGACTATATTTTGATAGCAGGGTGGAAAGGATGTGACAAAACTAACACTCAGATGCCTATTATGCACAGGTATTTTCCCTTACTTTCATCAGATTTTCTTTGTCATTCTGTACTGATTTTCCTCCCTTCAGCACTTTGTTCATTTTCTGTTTCCCTTAGTTTTCTGAGAGTGCTTTTGTGCCAGTTTTTCCCTTGTTTTGCTTCTAGGTAAAGGTAAAGGTTCCCTTGCTCGAAAGCCAGTCGAATCCGACTCTAGGGTTGCGGTGCTCATCTCCGTTTCAAAGCCGAAGAGCCAGCGCTGTCCGAAGACGTTTCCGTGGTCATGTGGCCGGCATGACTAAACACCAAGGTGCATGGAACGCTGTTACCTTCCCACTGAAGTGGTACCTATTTATCTACTTGCAATTTCTTGCTTTCGAACTGCTAGGTTGGCAGGAGCTGGAACTAGAGACGGGAGCTCACTCCGTCTTGTGGCACCTGGGTCTTGAACTGCTGAACTACTGACCTTCCACAGCCTGCAGTTCAGCGTCTTAACCACTTGAGCCACCACAGCTCCTGTTTTCTAAGCCGAAGGTAATTCAAAAGTGTACAGATTCCTTCAGATTTCCCCCCAGCCTTTTGCAGCCCCTTGAAGATCACTCCCTGCCCACATAGAGGTCATTCCACCCACTCTGCACCTTCTGCCATCCTCCCCCCTTCATCAGTGTACAAGCTCCATATTTGCATCATTAAAAAAAATTGACAAGTGGTATGAATCTAGCAATATGAAAGTATCACTAGTCTCAGATCACTGAATAGAAAGAAGTTAAAGCAATGGAAGAAGTTTAAAAGGAGCTGCACGAGGTTTAGTCCCCTGCTGGTAGTGACTTGAAAGGGGGATCGGAGAGGAGGCAAACAGCAGTGTCCCCAGTGCAAAAAAGAAAAAAAGGATTTCAGTGCGGCATGCAAACAAAATAAAGGGGGGGGTGTCAGTACAGAATGAAATTGACATGAGATGTAAAGAGAGAGAGAGAGACTGGGATGGCAAAGTGAGGACTCAAACCTGAGTCTCCTAGACCCTAATTTCATTCTCTAACCACTGGTGGTAGAAAGTGAGGTCAAGTCACATTCAACTTATGGCCAGTGTTCTCTCTAAGCTGAATTAGTGTGAGCTAGCTCACAATTTTTTAGCCTTTGGCTCACACATTTTTTGTCTTAGCTCAGGAAGTATGGCTCCAGAGCAAACCAATTTATGCAGTAGCCAAATCACTCACTCACAACTTTAATGCCTGTAGCACACAAAGTAGAATTTTTGCTCACAAGACTCCACAGCTTCGAGGGAGCATTTGGCATTTGGGTTTTCAAGGCAAGAGACTAACAGAGCTGGTTTGGCATTACCCTCCTACAAAAAGCAACCCTGGACTTCCTTGGTGGTCTCCCATCGTAGTAAGCGCCCATTGCCTACTATTCACGGAGACTATCGGCGGTGGAGAGGAAGTACGCCCAGATAGATAAGGAGGCTCTCACGCTGGTGGCCGGCGTAAAAAAGTTCCATGACTTTCTGTACAGATGCTGGTTTTTCATGGTGACGGACCACAAGCCACTACTGGGGTTGTTTGCTTTTGACAGGCAAACCATGCAAATCCTTTCCTTGAGAATGTTGCGCTGGACTGTTTTTTGGTTGACATACGACTACGACGTCACCCACTGCCTCGGAAAAGCGACTGGACACGCTGATGCCCTGAGCTGGCTTCCTGCCCTGGGTCCACCAGTCGACCCTGCCTCAGCCTGTGAAGTGATGGCAGTTGAAGAGCTTCCACAGCCACCGGTACACGTGTCGGACATTGCTTCGAACTGGGCCAGAGACTCTATGCTCTCCCAAGTTCTCAACTGGGTGTGGCCAACTGGCCGTCTCAACACAGAATTCCAGCCCTACAGTTTCAGACAACATGAACTGTCGGCTCACAAGGGCTGCCTGTTGTGGGAAAATCGGGTGGCCATGCCCCCTAAACTTTGCCGGCGAGTGCTGGAGGCTTTGCATGCAGGACACCCGGGCATCATCCGGATGAAGGCCCTTGTAGTTAACTGCCACTTAGATGCTTGTAACTACAACAGTTCAAATATATTGTTGATTGATATCTGTGCATTAAAATATATATATTTACCTGGAGCTGCTGTTCTAGATCTGGAAAAGCCAAAGGGAAAGGATTCTCAGATGGGGTATCATCTGTAAAGAAAACAGGTTTAAAGTTCACTGTAGAGGCACTCCATGTTATCAGCTAATCTAAAGCATATAACCAAGGTATATGTAATAAATGTATATAACAAATATCGATTATGTCACCATATATGTTCAACTATTTGCATTCATAGGCTACCATAAAAATGCACCTCTATCACAGAAGTTACCTGTGAATTGGACTTTCCAGGCAAACACCCTACTACAAAGGGACCCTTTCTTTGTACAGGAATAAATCCCTATAATCAGGCATTTGTCCAGATAGCTTGATTCAAAAGCAGGGTTGCAAACAGACCTGGGAAAAATGCTTTGTACCTCTAATATAAGCTTAATGTGCAGAAATGGGCAGCTGAAGCTCTTCATGACACAGAAGTAAATTACATCACCTGTCAATAACATCCTGTTGTGCTTCTGTCACAGCTCAGGTGGGGTGTCATCTGACGCTGCCACCACTCTGGTTCCAGGCTCCTCTGAGAAGGCCCAGAGCACCCTCCCAGGCCTTTAGACCTCCCTTTTAGCCAAAATGAGCATGAGGACCAGGCAGAGTGAACAATGAAAATAGTTTATTTTATAGGAGGTCACACAAGCAAGGTGCAGAATAATAATAGTAAGTGGGTGAAAAGAAATCAAATGCCCTAAAGCGTCTAAACTTACGGTCCCTAGCTCACTGTAATGTATCCACTTGAGAACATGGGCTCTGGACAGCCATGTGCTTGGACTGGTTCTAACCGGTCCACCATGTGGCCAGGCGAAGGGCCTGAGCTTCGCCCCGAAGGACAATGGACTAGTGGATCCTGACTCCCCTCCAATGAAGGAGCAGGAGTTAATCCAATCAATGTAAATAGCGAATCACCGGGTGTGTGTGTGTTTGGGGTGTGGGTCACTTGGGGATAAAAGCCGGCCTGCGAGCCGGCTTAGTTGTCTTGTTCTTCATCTAATAAAGTATGTGAGAGCTGAAATCACTAGTAAGTCTCAGTACTTTTCACTGGTGACGAGGATGGGATGCCAACTCCCTCCATGAACAATGACCACGAGACGAGCACCGCTGACCGCCCCAACGCCGAAAGCACCGAACGCCACCGCCGAGCTTCGTGTCCGCCTCTTCGGTTCCTGGGCACCGCACCGCTCCCTAGCACCGCTGACCCCGAGAGCAGCCTCGCTTTCAATGCCGCCAACTCTACGCCTGAACTGCGACCTCCACGGGTGAGCACCATGGCCGCTAGCAACGAGAGCTTCCCAGCCTTCGACATCTCCCGTCCTGCACACTGGGAGACCTGGATCGAGACGCTGGAACGTCACTTCGAGATCCATGGTATCACGGATGCGGGTAAGAAGAAGGCCTATCTCCTGCGCTACTGCGGCATCGAGGCACACCTCCTCCTGAAGGACCTGGTGAACCCCCTCCTGCCGAAAGACGCGGCTGCCACCTACGACATGCTGGTCAAGGCGTTTACCGACCACTTGGCACCAAAGCCCACCAAGTTCGCGGAACGAATGGAGTTCTTCGCGAGAACGCAGGGCCCCGACGAAACGTCTCCGGAATTCCTGGCCGGACTACGCCGCGCAGCCACAAGGTGTACCTTCCCCAACCTCGCAGATACCCTCCTAAACCAGTTCTTTGTGGGGCTGAAGGAGGCGAAGCTGCGCCGCAGGCTCATCAGCCGGGACGACCTCACTCTGGAGGCCGCCATCCAAGAAGCGGCCGCCTACGAGAAGTCCCACGCGGATCGCCGGCCAAAGACGGTCCATCGCCTCCAGGACTCCGGCCCCTCTGATGACTCGAACGATGAGGAGGTCCTACAGGTGAACCGCCGATCACAGCCACGCACCCCACGCCACAAGGGATCCCCCGCAACACCAACCCAGCCCAACGCATCTGCCTGTGCCAGCTGTGGCGACGCTCACGAGCGCCGGACCTGCCGTTTCCGGGACGCCGTCTGCAGGACCTGCAACAAGGCCGGACACCTCGCCCGAGTCTGCCGCTCCAAGGGCAAGCGCCTGGGATCCACTGCCCAGCTGGACGCCGCAAGCCTGCACACCGTGACGACCCAGCGCCGGCAGACGGTATGTAACTTGCCCCCTGAGAGCCCGGACAAGGTGCATGTGACTGTCCAAATAGAGGGGTCCCCCTGCCAAATGGAAATAGACTCAGGGTCCTCGTTCTCTATAATCTCCGCTGAGACCCTTAAAACGCTATGCCCAAAGGGGGGACCCCGACTGCACAAGCCACGGGGTTTGAAACTGACGGACTTTAACAAGAACCCAGTGGCAGTCCGTGGCTGGGGCAAGTTTCAAGTCCGATTTAAAGGGTTCTCGGGCTTGCTGGACCTGCTGGTTGTGGAGGGGCGTCTCTCGAGCCTCCTGGGACTGTCGTGGTTTGGGCCTTTGGGACTCCAAATAGCGGGTGTAAACCACCTAGGGACCGCAGACTGGGAGGCGGTTTGCCGGGAGTTCCCCAAAGTATTCGACGGGACCCTGGGGAGGTACAATGGGACCCCGATTTCGCTAGATCTGGACCCTAACGTATGACCCATCTGCATAAAGGCACGGCCCCCTCCCATAGCCATGCAGGAAAAAATAGAGGCCGAGCTCGACCGCCTGGTCGCCCAAGGAGTGCTGGAACCGGTCGTGTCAGCGCACTGGGAAACCCCCATTGTCACGCCTATTAAACCGAATGGGGCTATACGCATTTGTGCAGATTACAAATGCACCATAAATAAGGCCCTGCAGGACTACGCTTATCCGGTCCCGGTAGTGAGCCATGTCCTGGCCTCCCTGACGGGGGCCAAAGTTTTCGGTAAATTGGACTTGGCGCAGGCTTACCAGCAGCTGCCAGTAGACACGGCCGCTGCGGAAGCGCAAACCATCACCACCCACAAGGGGGCTTTCCGGGTAAATAGACTGCAGTTTGGGGTTTCAGTGGCGCCAGGGATTTTTCAATCTTTCATGGATTCCCTCCTGAAAGGAATTCCAGGGGTCCAGCCCTTTTTAGATGATGTCATCATCGCGGCACCGGACTCCACCGCCTTCGCCGAACGGCTGTGTCGGGTCCTGCAGAGGTTCAACAATGCCGGCCTCAAGGTGAAGAAGGAGAAATGCCTCCTGGGGGTGCCCCGCATCGAATTTCTGGGTTTCGCAGTCGATGCACAAGGCATCCACCCCACAGACGAAAAAATTAGAGCGATCACACAAGCCCCGGTCCCCACGTCCAAACCGGAACTCCAGGCCTTCCTAGGCCTCTTGAATTTTTACCACGCGTTTCTGCCCCAAAAGGCAACGGTGGCTGAACCCCTCCACCAGCTGCTGGACAAGGAGGCGCTGTGGGCCTGGAAGCCGGAGCATGCGGCAGCTTTCCAGGCGGTAAAAGACTTGTTGGTCTCCAACGGGGTGCTGCACCACTTCTGCGAGGCTTTACCTGTGGTTCTGGCGTGTGATGCATCGCCCTACGGGGTGGGGGCGGTGTTGGGGCATCGGCTGCCGGATGGCCGGGAGGTTCCGGTCGCCTATTATTCTCGGACCCTGTCTTCTGCGGAGCGTAATTACGCACAGATAGACAAGGAGGCACTAGCGATAGTGGCGGGGGTTAAAAAATTCCACCATTATCTCTATGGCCGCCCGTTCGAGATACTTACAGACCACAAGCCTCTCCTGGGCCTCCTTGCGCCCGATCGACAGACGCCACAGATGGTCTCGCCCAGGGTTCTCCGCTGGTCCATATTCCTGGCGGGGTACCCTCACCCACCGGCCAGGGAAGGCCATGGGTCATGCGGACGCACTCAGCCACCTTCCACTGCCCGCGACGGACCCAGACCCGGCCCCCACCCACGTCATCGCACTCCTAGAATCGCTGCCCAGCCACCCGGTACATGTCAAGGAGGTGGCCCGCCTCACGGGCCGCGACAGGGTTCTCTGTCGGGTTTTGAACTGGGTGGGGAGGGGATGGCCGACAGCTAGACAAGACCCGGAGTTTGCGCCTTTTGTCACAAGGCGCGATGAGCTGTCGACCTATAAGGGGTGCCTAATGTGGGGAGGCAGGGTGGTCATTCCGAAACCACTACAGGAACGGGTACTGAGGGACCTTCATGAGCACCACCCTGGGGTAGTCAGGATGAAGGCTCTGGTGCGGGGGTATGTCTGGTGGCCAGGGTTAGACCGGGATATTGAGGACATTGTAAAAAGGTGTCAACCCTGTCAGGCCTCCCGACCCGCACCCCCGACGGCCCCAGACAGGGCCTGGGAATCCTCTCACCGCCCCTGGTCGCACCTGCACCTCAACTTTGCGGGCCCGTTCCAGGGGCAGCTGTTTTTTATACTTGTAGACGCCTACAGCAAGTGGCTAGAGGTAGAGCCGGTACCATCCACCTCCTCCCGGGCGGCCATCCGAGCGATGTGGCGGATTTTCAGCTTGCACGGACTCCCCGACACCCTGGTCACCAACAATGGGATGGCCTTCACGTCCGGGGAGTTCCAGGAGTTCACCCACCAGCACGGGATTCGCCACATCAGGTCGGCCCCGTTCCACCCCGCCACCAATGGCCAAGCCGAACGCATGGTGAGGACAGCCAAAGAGGCGCTCCGTCGGACCGAAGGAACGGACTGGGACTTCAGGCTGGTGCACTTCCTGTTCGGCCAGAGAACGACGCCCCATGCGACAACCGGCCGGAGACCGGCGGAACTACTGATGGGCCGATGCCTCACCACCAGGCTGGACCGGTTACATCCCGATCGAGCGCCCGAGCGGGAGCCCTCCACGGAAACGCCAGCGGTGGCACGAGGGTTTTTCCCAGAGGACCCGGTGTACGCACAGAACTACGCGAAAGGGCCCCCGTGGATTCCTGCCCGAGTAGTCCGGGTCCGAGGCCCCCGGTCCTACGAAGTCTTGGTAGAAGACGGCCAGATCCTGCATCGCCACATCGATCAGCTACGTCGCCGGGTGCTACCCCTGGAGCCGGATGAGGGGGAGGAGTGGGACGAGCCAGCTCAACCAGATGCGGGGGCGGACGCACCAGAAGAAATCCCGGGGGACTTCAACTCCGGACTGACAGCCACCGCAAATGACACACCGGCCGAGATGGTGAGCCCAGCCCCGCCAACACCATAGCGGCCACCAGTCCCCACAGCCGCCCGGGAGGCTGTCAGTTCTCCCATGCCAGAGCCCCATCGCTCCACGCGAGAGCAGCGGCCCCCCAGCTATTTGAAAGACTATGTGTGCGGGTGTTTATCGGACCAAGGGGGGAGGGGTGTAATGTATCCACTTGAGAACATGGGCTCTGGACAGCCATGTGCTTGGACTGGTTCTAACCATGTGGCCAGGCGAAGGGCCTGAGCTTCGCCCCGAAGGACAATGGACTAGTGGATCCTGACTCCCCTCCAATGAAGGAGCAGGAGTTAATCCAATCAATGTAAATAGCGAATCACCGGGTGTGTGTGTGTTTGGGGTGTGGGTCACTTGGGGATAAAAGCTGGCCTGCGAGCCGGCTTAGTTGTCTTGTTCTTCATCTAATAAAGTATGTGAGAGCTGAAATCACTAGTAAGTCTCAGTACTTTTCACTCATTGTCTCAAGTGGGCCTCAGCCTGCTCACCCTTCCTCTCAGGATGAGGGTCTCTTCCCTGCAGCAGCCTTCCTTCTGGCTCTGCTCTCTTGGAAGAAAGAACAGCTTCTCCTCTTGCACCAGCTCTTTTATTCCCCAGCCCTCTTCTTCCTTATTGGTCAAAATCAGCGCCAAAACTTCCCAAGGCCTTCTGGGGTTTGTAGGCCCAGCCTCCTCTACTGCTAGCCAAGCTCCCTGGGCCTAGTAGGCCTCTGGTAGCACAGCCCAGATCATGACAGCCTCTGTTAAAGGGACAGGATATTTTTCTCCAGGCTTGTTAGCAATCCTAGTTCCCAGCACAGAACTGCAGGTATGTGTCTGATCCGAAGTCTTTGTGATGGCCATGTGGTCTTTGTAACATGTAAATATGTCGTATATAAAGATGTCCAGAGGGTGTGATCTTTAATATGTATACCAGAATGCAAGAACTAATGAAGAAAGGCTTATTGGCTTGTACCCACGCAACTAAGTGCAGAGCTTTCTTCATGAGGAAGTGACAGATATGAAAACCAACTCTGCAGTTTCTGAGCCATTTTGCCTACTTTTGCTAGGCCTTTCTATTGACCAAAGTATAACCATTTTAGAATCCTCTAGGCCTCTCTGTCTTCCTAAGAAGCATAAAACCTGCCTGTCTCTTTCAGCAGCAAGTTATCTTCTTGCATCAGCTAGAGAGACATGAGACTGACCTATTACCCTTAAAGGTCACTTGTTTGTTACAGAGAATGAAGAACCCCCCCCCCCGCCCAAAGGAACACTCTATGAGAACATACAGTTTCTGAAGTCCAGGTAAGAACTGAAGGATAGCCCACTCTGTCCTATCCATCAGTGGCACCTGCAAATGTACAGAACATATAGCTGTGCATGTTCATGGTGACATACTTTGGCACTGTAGGGTGACCTCAGCAGGGTATAATGACACAGAGTCCACCATTTTCTCCAGAGGAACTGATCTCTGCTACCTGAAGAGCAGTTGTAATTTTGAGTGATCTCCAGTCCTCACCTGGAGATTGGCAACAGTTGTTACTCTGGAGGAAATGACTGGTTTAGAGGGTGGAGTCTATGGCATTGTACCTGTCTGAGGTCCCACCCCTCCTCAAACCTCACCCTTTTCAGGCTCCACCCCTCAAATCTCCATGAATTTCCCAACCTGGAGTTGGCAACCCTATCTCCTTCCCAGCCAACCATCAACCTGCCATTATCTGCCCCTCTGATTTCAGCTTTTCATCTCCTCCCCCTTCCTCCTGAAGATCAGTTGTAATTCTGAGTGATTTCCACCCCCTCCTGAGATTGGGAACAGTGGTTCCCCAGAAGGGAATGGCTGGTTGGGAGGGTGGAGTCTATGGCATCATACCTGTCTGAGGTCCCACTCCTCCTCAAACCTCACCATCTCCAGGTTCCATCCCTCAAATCTTCAGGAATGTCCCACCTGGAGTTGGCAACCATATCTCCTTCCCTGCCAATCATCAACCTACCTTTATTTCCCCCTCTCTTCTGCTTTCCATTCACCCCCACATACACACCTGCAGCCTCTCCCGTGCTCTAAAGTCCTGACTGCCAGAGTCCACCATTTTTCGTACTCTGAAGCCCTGACTGCCAGAGGGTCCACCATTTTCTTCAGGGGAACTGATCTCTGCCATCTGGTGAGCAGTTGTAATTCTGAGTGATCTCCAGCTCTCACTTGGAAATTGGCAACAATGGTTTCCCAGGAGGAAAAGTTGTCTTTCTCTGCAATGGGGACCAAAGCAGTTTACATCATTCTCCTCTCCCCCTTTTGACTTGCACAACAACCCTGTGAGGTAGGTTAGGCTGAAAGTCTGTGACCAGTCCAAAATCACCCACTCAGCTTCTACAGCAAGAACCTGAATCTAGCAGACCCTGCTCTGAAGCACTGACTGCTACGCCTAGGGCAGCCAACCTCCAGGTAGAGCCTGAAGATCACCAGGTATCACAACTGAACTCCAGAAAAGAGATCTCCCCCCACCCCCGGAGAAAATAACTGCTTTAGAAGGTGGACTGTATGGCATTCTGTTCAGCTGAGGTCTCTCCCCTGCCCAAACCCTGGCTTCCATAGACTTCTCCTGAAAATCTAAAGGTATCTCCCTACCTGGAGCTGGCAACCCTAGACTCAGGACTGGCCCCAATGAGTTCTTCACAAAGGCCTGCAAAGGGTTTCCTTCCTTTGTCTGAACCAAGCTCGAATGCCTACTGTGGCGAAATGGGCTCCAGTTTACCACTCAGCTATTTTCCTCCCACCTTCGTCCTGTGTATGTATCTCACTCCTTAAATCCACTGCCACAACTCACGGAATTGTCACTGCCTTTTTAGAGGGACAGTGGGACCCCGCTGGCCAAATCTCCCTATTTGGAGATGGAATCCTCAATCTTTGAGGGATCCCTGGAAAGCTGGCAACCCAAGGGTCTGACCTCTCCTTGCTTCCCTGGGCTACACCCTCCCTTTGGTATTATGCAAAGCAGGGGAGACTATGTGGTCAGAGCACAACACAGATTATTAGCCCAAATTAAAGAATTTATTTAAGTATTTACACAGTTATGGAGCACACACACACACTGTAGGAGTAAACACACACTATGAACCAACATGGCATAAATCAATAGGGGTTAAACGCAATCCTCTTTCTCTACACCAATACTCTCTATCTCAGGATAGGATCTCTTGGACAGGCCACTGGCTGTACTTCAGCCTCTCTCTCTTGCCCAAGAGAGCAGGGAAACTTCCATTCATTCCGCAGTCCAGCCAACTGTGGACTGGCTGAATTTCTGCTGCCTCCCAGGGAAGAAGACTGCCTTGGGACAGTCCCTGTTTTTGGCCTTGGGGATGCTGGGAGGTGTAGGCCAGCAGATGAGGAAGCCCCATTCAACCCAGTGAGTAATACCCCTGCAGGCCCCTCTCTGGAACTACAGCTCAATTAAACCTATGGGGATGCTGGGAGGTGGCAGCAGATGAGAAGCCCCATTCAACCAGTGAGTAATATCCCTGCAGACCCCTCTGGAACTACAGCTCAATTAAACCTTATGGGGGAACATTTTAAACAAAGAACCACAGCCATCTTACAAACACAGGGAACTGCCATTTCGTTACACCTACAAACATCAACTGAGGGGACAGTTAGTCCCACACTGGAAGCAAGCAGGAGAAATATCTTCATCAAGAGAGAAAGCCGTTTGCCAGTAATTCTGACAGAGCACAGGGGGCTAAAGGGGAAGTGGGCGGGGAAGAGGAGCAGATGAGTACTCTTGAGTGGTGGCTGACGGGCCAATGGCTGAGGGAGCGCATGGAATCTTGCCACCCCAATGAGGATTATATTACAGATAAATGAGCTAACAAAAAGTCTCGGTTTAATTTTAAGATGGTTCGTAATCCCAGAGAACATGGAGGTATGAACGTCCCAGGTTTAAGACTCTTATCATGAGGAAGCTTCCTTGACTTACCTGGTAATGTTAACGACCCAACCCACAGTTGTGGGCTGGCTGCAAATAGAAAATGCTTTCTCTCCAGCTAACTCCTTAGCTGACTTTTTATGGAACAATAAAAGGAATAGAAATGCTATGAAATTTTCTTGTTCTTATGGCAAACAAGCACCTCCCAAGACAGTTCACTTTCCCTGAGATTCTCTTGGAGAGTATGACTGCTGGTGCTGCCTGCTTGCCTGCCTTAAGTGCTGCTGGCTGGGTTTCCTATTGGAAACAATGGAGGTAATGGGGGTAACCTGTTTGGGTGCCCATAGAATTGGGCGCATTGGTCAAATTGCTTTGTGACATGGGGGTTTATGTGGGGAGAGGCTCCCGAAGCTACCCCAAAAATTTGGAGCCTCTCCCTCAAACCCCCTCCCCCCAGAGCCATTAAAAGCACTGTGGGAAAAAAGAAACTTTTTCTCCCAGTATAGAGAACAATGGAGGGGATGGGGGCAACCTGTTTGGGGGCCCATAGAATTGGACCCCCAGGTCCAACATTCTTGAAACTCGGTGGGTATCTTGAGGAGAGGCTCCATCAGTTACCCTGTGAGTTTGGAGCCTCTCTCTCAAACCCCCTCCCATCCAGCCCCCAGAATATACCCTATGTTTTCACCATTAACTTCAATGGCCCATAGGATATAATGGGGCTGAAATTGACATTCGGCTGCCCCAAAAGACTTCTGATCTGCTGGTACTGCTGAAACTGACATGCGGGAGCCTTTCTGCCCTCCGAAACTGATTGTGCCCGATTCGGCAGAACCGAATTGGGCTGAATTATTTTTTTTTTTTGCACACCCCTACTGAGCATACATCTGGTCTACTTTCTAGATTATATGGTATTCTGTTACGATTAGAAATGCCAAAAGCTTATGCTTACCAACAGCTTTGGCAGATAGACTGTCAACAACAAATTTTGGAGGAGGATTGGCCAGGTGTATGGGAGGCAGTATGTTTCAAATCAAATATATATTCTCTTAAATACCAATATATTAAGTTACTGACAAGATGGTATTTACCGCCTACAAGAATATATCATATCAACAAAAAGAATTCTCCAAGATGTTCAAAGGGATGTGGCTATGTAGCAAATTATCTCCACTATTGGTGGACTTGTGAACAAGTACAAGACTTCTGGAGAGGTATTCTCTTACACATCAAGAATATCACAGGGTTGGATCTTCTGTTTCTGCCGAAGGTTTTGCTATTAGATTATTGGAAAATGCCATCTGGAAAATTAAAATGCAACCAATTGACCTCAACTCTAATTTCAGCAGCTAGAACATTGTTAGCCTCAAAATGGAAAGATAAGAAAATGCCGACGATAGATCAATGGCTCTGAAAATTGTGGGAATTATGTTCTCCTGTTATTCATTATTTGATGGAAAATGACATTGTACCGAATGATGAGAATTATGTGGACTTGATATGAATATAAGCAGATCCTTTTGTTTTGATGGTCGACCAGGGCTTATTCATCTTAACTTCACAGTTTCATATGTTTTATTTACAGTTTCAATATATGTGTTGTCTTTAATATATGTGATGTATTTTAAAATTTAAAAAATTATTTTTAAAAAACAAACTGGAATGGGAGATTGCTGAATTACAAGTTATTAAATGCCAACAATGCCCTTCAGTTATCTACATAGGACAAACAGGTCAAACTCTGTGCCAAAGGATAAATGGACACGAATCTGATATTAAGAATCACAAAGCTGAGAAACCTGTAGGAGGACAGTTCAACCTCCCAAGTAGCTGTTTTATTGCCAAAAAATAAATAAATTCAGAAACAAACTGGAATGGGAGATTGCTGAATTACAAGTTATTACAACAACCAGAACAATAGAACTCCCAGGGCTTAACAGAGATATCATTTTTTTAATCTCATTGCACATTCTAAGTCGTTCAGTTCTCAGTTATACCCAGAAATTAAACTTTGTTGTCTTAAAGATGCCACTGGACTCAAATTTAGTTCTCACATCTGCTTGTTAACTCCTTTATTATCTGTATGACAATTTGCTGCTATTTACATGTCTTACCAAATTTGTTATTCCAATTTTAGCTGTATGTATTGTTTAATTACTTATGCATCTTGACTCTAATTAACTCTTCCTGGCAACTAACCCCCTCACCCATATGTAATATTTGAGGAAATCTGTTTCAATGTATCTGAAGGAGTGTGCATCTATACATGCTAAGTCTCTCAGTTCTTGGTTATACCCAGAATTGAACGTTGTCGAACTTTGTTGGTCTTGAAGGCACCACTGCACTCAGAACTTCATTCTCACATCTGTTTGTTAACTCTTGTCTTTGTATGCTAATTTACTGTCATTCACAGATCTTAACAACCACCTTAATCTAATCTCAGCTATAATCACCCAGTAACCTATGCATGTTGAATCTAACTAGCCCTTCCTGGCAACTCCCCCCTCCTCCTATACATAATGATTGAGGAAATTCTGTTTCACTATATCTGAAGAATATAGTGTACTTGTGTGCTTGCACACAAAAGCTTATACCTTGAATAAAACTTTGTTGGTCTTGAAGGTGTCACTGGACCCAAACGTTGTTCTTTTTCTCTGTTATGTTAGCCAGATTTTTTTTACTAAGACACTGCAAGAAGATATTACCCTGGGAATGAGCTAGGGGTGAATTAGCTCCACTGGTTGCATTTTGTTGGCAGAATGCAGAGAAAAGTGGCTCTAGAGCCTTTTCCTCTTAAAACATTGTCATCTGTACAACAGTTTAAGAGAGTAGCCATGTTCGTTTGCAGTACAACAGCTAGACTTGAATCCAGTAGCACTGTCGAGACTGCCAACATTTTCAGGGTATAAGCTGTTGAGAGTCAAAGCTCTCCCTTTGTCAGATCTTGTTGGTCTTTACTAGACTCGTCTACTAGAATCTTGTTGGTTTCTAAGGTGCTACTAGACTCAAAACTACTGTAAATGATGTCTCCAAGGTATAGCCATTTATCACTTTTAGGCCCCGGTCATACGGGCCAGAAAACGTGGGGGAGAGGCGTGGCAATTTGCCCCAGAGCGAAATAAGGCGCGGTAGCCCGATCTCATGGACCACCGGGTTGCCACGCTCGAGCTCTGTGCTGCGATCACACTGCGCTGCTGTAGCAGCATACCACGCAAGTGTGAGGTGCGCATGCGCCATTGGGGGGGCGGGCCGCTGTCGATGACTTGTGTGTGCACATGCACTGTCCAGCGTTGGTGCGCATCCCAGGGAAACTTGCAACATCCGGAAACCCCGGGGACATGGGCGGGCGTCAGAAGCCGCGGGATACCGGCGTTCCCGTGATCAGACGCCAGCCTTTGCCCCGGGGTTTCCAGAAACTAGTACCTCAGACCTACTAGTTTTTTACTTCGCGTTTTCGGAGGGAAGCCGCGGGTTGGCCATGGGAGCACTACGTCTCCCAGATGTGCTCGTATGAACGCGCACGGAAAGTCCGCAGGGCTCCCGTGCCTTCAGCGGGGCAAATGCTCAGTGTGGACGGGGCCATACTTTACTTTCTGTAAACAGAAAAGCTTCCAGAGTAGAAAACAACTGCATTTTGCTGTTGGTGTAGCATTTAACTCCAGCCTATAAAGTATTGGAGTAAACAAATACTCCATGAGCCTTTCCCTAAAACACTGCTCCAGGAAAAATTTTCAGTGTGCTCCGGAAAGATACAACCTGTCATGACAACATGATGACCTTCCCTGATGACTAGCCTGGACAGGAGACAACTGAGAGGTGATGTGATAGATTCTGCTGGCCAGACCATCTGACCCCAGGCTACAATGTGCGTTATCTGGCATCTCTTGTGGGGGGGGGTGGAGTCTTTGTTCTCTTAACTTTGGGAAGCTAAGTGGTTTTGCTGATTATTTGCTATCTGTCTGTTGCTGAATAAACCATGTTTTAATTCAGAACTTGTCTCAGTGAATCTCTGGATGAGCAAGCTTAGTGGGAACTCTCCCAACGGTGCATGGTTTTGGCCCCTCTGAGAGGGGTCTGATCCCCCTCACCTCGACAGAGGCAGCTATGCAATTTGATCTCTGAGCATGTCTTCTACTCTAGAGTTCAGTAGATCAATTTTGGTGCTGTGTTAACGTATTGAACTACTTGCTGCAGGCCACCCCGGCGAGGGAGGAGAGTATCAAGAAATGTTTAGACCAGTTTTATCCCTAACAGAACAGCATCTTCCACTGTAGGAAGGCTCTACACTTTGCTCAGCAGAGCAGAAAGACACAACCCAATATTTAGAAAGAAGAGAAGGCAGGTTCTTTACCTGCAGCTTGAGTACCCTCTCAGTGATGCTATCAAATGCAGAGTCAACTATCAGTCTCACCTAGCTGCCTGCTTTCTCAATTTTTCAAAGTGTTTATCCGTTCCCTTTTAATATGTGATGGCTCACTGTTTATGACTTTTGCTGTGGAAACAGTAATTAAGAAGTGTTTAGCTGTTTCTTTCACTTATCCAATCAATCTTCCATCATGAAATTCCAGGTGACATACATAGGCTTTATAGAAAGTTTCCCATCCAAAGCCCTACGTAATCTTTTAAAAGGCAGACCATAATTCCAATGTATCTCTGTAATCCCACATTAAATTTTAACAAACATTTGCAAAACTTTTTAAAAAATATATCAAATTGTACAGACAGCATTTTGTGTAAAAGGTATTCATGGTCAGCTTTATAAATACAAAGCAACTGAGTTAGTGGCACTAATCAAAGAAGCTGTTGATGTCCTAATGATTACAGCACACTATGGCACTTTTTATAACAGGCCTGCCTCAGCATCTTCTGATCAACTGCAAAAAATGTACATTTTTTGTTTATTTGTTTTCTGTTTTTTGAAAGGGAGATTAGAAAATAAAATATTTGGGTTTTTTATGTTCTTTTTAAATTAAAGTTTTTGCTTTTAGTTACCCAGTCCTCCCCACCTTCAACTGCTGTCAGTGGGAAACACAGTTGGTAACTTCCCCATTCCACCAAGGGGAAATTTCAAGGATTGTACTCCTTTCCCAAGGGATCTTCCATGCCAAGTTTCAAACAGGCAAGAAAAAAACTGTTCTTACGTTATAGGCAGAGCAGGCAAAGGAAAGCATCTTGCAAAGAAAGCCATGGAAGCAGGTAACAGGGTGGGCACAAAAGATATATAAATAATGCATTAAATGCCACAGGGGAGGAAGTATGTTTAACCATAGAGCACATTGTTCATTGTATTATCTCAGGTGGGATCTGGAGTTCTTCTGAAATTACAACTGATCTACAGAATACAGAAATCATTTCCCTTGGAGAAAATAGCTGATTAGGAGGAAGGACTCTATTGCTGTTCTATGTCTCACTATACTTTTTGCTTTTCTGTCTGTTTACTGTCTGAAAATAATAAAATGTCTTTAAAAAAAAAAGAGGAGGAGGAAGGACTCTATGACATCACATCCCTGCTGAGCTTCCTCCCCTCCCCAAACTCTGCCCTCCTCAGGCTCCTCCCTCTCCCCAATCTCCAGGAATTTCCCAGCAGGAATTTTAGGTGTTCCTCTGATTGTGTAGACCTGGGGAGAAGACGCATTATGAGGAGAGAGTATGTACATTTCTTGAGTTCCTTAAAGGAAACACAGCATTTTCTCAGCTGTTTAAACACATATTTCATACTGTGTTCATTTCAGATCTTATTTCCTTTATTTATATCCCATTTTTCTTTTTCAAATTGTGTGTGATCTTACTGTGCATTATAGAGCATACAGTATTCCAAGAGCAAAGCTTGCAGTATAGTCTGCACAGCTAGCTACACACTTAACAACAATGTTGTTGTAAAAACATGTGTAGTATTGCACTCAGTCAAGAGCATAAGAAACTCCTGCACAGGCATATGTCTGGATTGCCCTGATGGAACCCTGTATTTTAGTAACTGCACGAAAGACTGAATGCCAGCAAAGATGGGTACATAAGAACATAAGAGAAGCCGTCCAACACCCTGTCACACAGTGGCCAAAAATACCAGGTGCCATCAGGAGGTCCACCAGTGGGGCCAGGACACTAGAAGCCCTCCCACTGTTGGCCCCTCCAAACACCAGGAATACAGTGCATCACTTGCTCCAGACTGAGAGTTCCTATCTATACCTTGTGGCTAATAGCCACTGATGGACTTCTGCTCCATAGATTTATCTAATTCCCTCTTGAAGCCGTTCATGCTTGTAGCCGCCACCACCTCCCGTGGCAGTGAATTCCATGTGTTAATCACTCTTTGAGTGAAGAAGTACTTCTTTTTATCCGTTCTAACCCAACTGCTCAGCAATTTCATTGAGTGCCCATAAGTTCTTGTATTGTGAGAAAGGCAGAAAAGTACTTCTTTCTCAACCTGCTCTATCCCATGCATAATCTTATAAAATCATATCACCTCTCAACTGTCATTTCTCCAAGCTAAAGAGCCACAAGCATTTTAACCTTTCTTCATAGGGAAAGTGTTCCAACCCTTTTATCATTCTAGTTCCCCTTTTCTGCACTTTTTCCAATGCTATAATATCATTTTTAAGGTGTGGTGACCATAACTGTACACAGTACTCCAAATGAGGTTGCACCATCGATTTATACAAGGGCATTATGCTGCTGGCTGATTTGTTTTCAACTCCCTTCCTAATAATCCCCAGCATAGCGTTGGACTTTTTTTTATTGCAGTTGCACACTGTCTCAACATTTTCAGTGAGTTATCTTCTACAACTCCAAGATCTCTCTCTTGGTCAGTCTCCAGTTCCTATCATAGTTCCGGGCCCCACTGCTGGACCTCCTGATGGCACCTGGTATATTTTGGCCGCTGTATGACAGAGTGTTGGACTAGATGGGCCATTGGCCTGATGCAACATTGGCTTCTCTTATGTTCTTATGTTCTTATGTTCTTATCTGCAGTGAAGCTGAAGAAATGAGAAATGTAGTAGAATTTTGCAAGGCTTCAGCTAAACCTCAAGTGAGGCCAGAGGATGCATGGGTCACCTAATTTTTTGAAGGGGCTTTTAAATGTGTGGTATCCATTTAAAGAATTAGAGCACCTTTTTAGATAAGAGTAGTTTCTGGTTAAAAGATACACCACACAGCTGCTCTAAACTCCATTCATCTGACCTACTCAAGTCTGTCCATCTCTGGCTCAGAGATGATTTTAAGATCACTATTACTGTTATGCTTAACCAACACCCCCACACAAACACCTTTAGATATTGTTGCAAGGTGATTCAATGGAATGAGGGGTAGCTTAAGAAAATTCTTAATGATTTAAGGAAAGAGTTAATTATAAAGCAGATAAACAATTTCAAACTTAAATGTAACTGCTCTTATTCAATTTATATTTTTCTGATGTTAACATAACATTTGGGATCAACAAGAGAGTTGCAGAAACTTCTGTTATTTATGAGGAAATAATCAATTTTCCATCCATTTCTTTGAAGGCCCACTTGCAAATATGTCTGATCCACCTTGCCAGGAAGGCTGTGTTTATATGGAATAAAAAAGATACTTGTTCAAAGCTGGATGTTAGCAACCCTAATGTTTTACTCATCAGTATTCAACTGAACAAATACCTTAAAACATTCAGTAACTGTAATGGTGCATAATTTTGCCACTTAGTTAAGAAGAGCCATTATGCTCAGAGGAAAAGCTTGGAACATTATCTGCAAGATGCAGCCCAGCTTCTCCACTCCTTCCCAGCATGACTGCAAGTTGCATAATTCGACAAATGATCAGTCAGCAATAGTATGAAAAATGAATATCTGCCAAAACACTGTGATGTTACGGAACTTACAACATAGACCAGCTGTTTCCTGAGCATTTCCCTTAAGCTGATCAGGGTGATATTTTACAACCTCTCTTTTTGTACTTTTTAATTTCTGCAATAAATATCAATCATTCTACCCCATACAAAATGCTGACTGGAAAGATGTAGGTTTGCCCTTTATGCATTGCTAAAACTTTATAAAGGACACAGACAAACACAATTAAAGATTTTTAAACTTTAAATAAAACATGCTTAAAACATTAGCACCCTTGCAATATTTTGTCTATTTAACAGTCTCTGATATCTGACACCTCATGCTCTGAATTACTGCATCAAATGTCTGTGCTGTAGCAATCTTGAGTATGATGTTCAGGTATGTATCTGTAAGCTGCAAACCTACTTTTGATTTATTGACATTCATTACAGAAATCTCATGGCCAGTATTCTGACCCTAGGGCCCAGGAGAAAACATGAAATGGCTGGGCATTGCACCTTTTGTGCATAAGTTGCTTCGTGTGCTGATCAAGAACATGAAAAGGCATCCTGACACAGACTGAGGGCCATGTTTTTCCCCAGAGAAAGAGCTACAAAGGAGAAGTGCTGGGTGAACTTGGTCTGGATACACACTCTCAGCCTAATCCACCTCACTGGCTTGTTGTTATTCCTCCTCTAAAATAGTTCACATTGCTTTCTTACTGAGAAAGACTGGATCATGAGGGCATGAATACAATGAAAAGGGGGAGGGTACCCAGTTGCACCCTGGAGAGCCCTGGCATAAAGAGCCCAACAAAACACACACACACTGTAGCAAGGCACACAAAAGCTCATACCTTAAATAAAACTTTGTTAGTCTTAAGGGTGCTTGGTATTTCTTCTGTGCGACTGAGGCAGTGCAGCAAAGCAAGTTCTCCTTCGTTCCCTCCCTCCCTTCAGGGAGGAGCCTCAGCCAATGGAAAGAAAGAAAGGCTTCCCTTTGTTTCCTGCAGCTTGGCCAGGGAATAAGCTCTGGCTGTTCCCTCCCTCCCCTGGTAGGGGGAGGAGGAGGAGCCTCAGCCAGTTCTTTACCAGACTTTTGCAATCACACAGGACAGCCTTGTATTTATCTCTCATGTGCAATTGAGAGAGACTGGTAAAGCGAGCTGTGACATTGCAGCAGCAGCAGAACTGGAAATGGAAGCAGGAAACAGCCAGGTCCTTGAGGGCCGGATTGGAGCCCACCAAGGGCCTGATTTGGCCCTTGGGCTGCATGTTTGATACCCCTGAGCTAACCCAAACAACCACAGGATCCAACTGCCAGCAAGAGTAAACAACTAGACCTCCTCAATATAGCTTTAATAAACTGAACTTTACCTGGAGAGTCATTTAGACTGAAGGCAATTCGTATTGGTTTATCAGCAGGTACCCTTGCTGTGGTGATCATGTGGGCACTTGAGCCTATGCGTTTACTTATATCTTCCAGCTGGAAATGATAAATGTAGCAGATATTACAATATGATAAAACATATTCAACCACATTTCTTAAACTTAAAATAATCTCTTCTAAGTGTTTCTCACTATAAACAGCATTTACTTCCATTTAAGGTTCACTCTGAAAATGTAAGTAGTCATGTGAAATCTGCATGCATATAGTCCCCCTGAGACTTTCAGAAGTAATCCTCTGCATAATTACTTTTTTTTCACAGTTTGTCCACAATACACAATCCAATGGCAAAGGAAGGTCCCCATGCACATTTCCCAAGAAATTTAACTTTTCAATTGGACATGAACAGGTTTGTCTGAATCACAAAGGTTATTCAGAGGAAATCACTGCCTACACGTATTCTGCTGCAAATTATAGTCATATTTGATTCTCAAACATAAGGAAACAAGAACAATCAATAGAATATATACATACAAATACAGTTGTTAAGTTCGACTCATACTTGTATACATTTATATATCTTAGTACAAATTCCTCTACAATGAATAACAGCAATCTCTGTTGGAATAGTACAAACAGTGGAGAGGGAAAAATGTCCAGTGAAACTTTCCAGATCTGTATAAATAGATCATGAGGTCCCGGATGTACTACATCCCTTGTTGCATCCTATAAGACTTCATCAGTTCAATAAAGTACAGTAAATATCTAGAACTGCATCAATAAATATATATCATACTGGCAAATAGATTCAATATATACCATACTGGAAGATATATATTAAATATTTGGTTCTCAGCCTTTTCTGGTTAATCCGTTACAGTAGGCAGTCACCTTGTTAAAACTCTGTTTTATTCCAGTATCTGAGACAATATTAATTGCCATATATTTTTCTATATTTCCCTCCCTTGCTTTTCCCCAACTGTGCTTCACCACTTCACTATGTACAAAATTGGGGTTCTTGGAATGTGGTTTATTTCGGGATGGTTCTACAGCTGCCAATTTTGGATTTGGAAATTCCTAGAGACTTATGGGCAGAACCCAAGAGAGTGTAGTTTGGGAAGGGGAGAATGCTCAGTAGGGGTGTGACACTATAGAGTCCACCCTACAAAGCTTCCATTTTCTCCAGGGAAACTTGTAGCCTGGAGATCAGATATAATTCTGGGAAAACTCAAGCTCCCACATGGAGGTTGGCAACCCTAGCTGGTTCACACAAATAGGGTTACCATAATTTGAAAAGCAAAAAAGAGGACATATTTCCCAACTGACTACTTCGAACAAGTGATTACTATGACCAATCTCATTTTAAATACTCCTACTATTCAGGCTGTGATAATTGCTAACTAGGAATATTCCTAACCGTCCAACCCAAAAAGAGGACATTTGCATCAGTTTTTAAAAGAGCCAATAAGAGGATAGACACAAAAAAGAGGACATGTGCTGTTCTGTCTTTTAGCTTGATATTGTATCATTCTGACTGTTTTTGTTTTTATGTTTTTGGCACATAAAAGTTGTATTACATTATTACTAATTGCTAACCACATTTAGCATCCATTAAGGTGGAAAAGCAGGAAAAATATTATAATAAATAAATAGGTGAGGTCATCGTATGATGAATAGGTTTATATGATACAGATCTTTGTTGAGCTGTCCCACACCCTTCAAAAATACAGTCTCAAACTTAGTGCATTTGAGTCAATAGCTCTGCTGTAAGCATTATGTATTTGTGAATTCAAATTTATGCTTGTTTTGTACCATAGCATGAGTACAGCTAGTCTCCTTTAGTTTTAGCTTATCTGAGTCTATTATAAAAACATTTACTAAGTAGCAAGCATGTTTATATACAACATTGCTCCAGAAAATGGGACCACATCAAAGAGGTCTGTGCCTAAATCCTATTAAGAGCATAGCCTCTGATTCATACATAAATGCCAACTATTTACAACGAATCTGCTATAATGATACCATCACTGCTTAAATGCAATATGGCTAATTGTAAGAAAAGCACAAGAATCTATTATAGGTCCTGGTCACATGGGAGGATTTGCCATGCGAGAGATCGGGGGTGCATCAAGCAGGCACGATCATATCGCAACATCTGGCAAGCATCACACACCCGCCCCTAACCCGTCCCATCCAGCTGAAAATGCGGATCGAAAAGGTACTAGGCAAAAGGGAGTACCTACCGGAAGATCTGCATCAACGGCGGGCATGGGATTGCAGATGTGCCGGCAGCCTGTTGCATCCTGCAGCCGTCCGCAACCCGCGCCTGCACCCTAATGTGGGACCACCATGTTGCCTCACTAGGACTCCAGCCTTTGCCTTCCCAGTGTGATCAGGTGCCAATGGAGGGAGGACGGAGCTGTGGAGGAGCGTAAGATCGCGCTCCCATGCTTCTTTTAGCTCCGCATCTAATATGCCTCCCTTCCCCAACCAATTTTCCTGCTCGTGTGACCGGGACCATAATTAATCTATTCTGTAGTCAGTATGAGATTTAACTGGTGGATTTCAGCAGGCTTAGAAGAGTGTTACTCTGTTTAGGATTGCACTGTTAGTTTGCTCTCTTCCTAGTCACAAGTAAACTGGAGACAGTTTATGATAAAGAGCTTGTAGAAATATGGTCCTCGTAGCAAAGTGATTTGAGGGTCACACATTGATTGTGGCCCCGGTCACACAACGAATTTGCCATGGGAGCACCATGATCGAATGGCGAAGTTTCCGGGTGCAATCACACTGCAACATCTGGGAGGCGTAGCACTCCCATGGCCAACTCGCAGCTTCCTGCCAAAGGTGCAGAGTAAAAAACTACCTCCTTGAAGGTACTAGCAAACAGTTTGCCACAGGCTGCCTCTGGATTCCCTTGGTGTGATTGTGCTGGCACGCAGCTTTTCCCTCCGGCCCCTCGTTGACACACAGGCACAGAGGGAAGGAACCATGGCATGCCGCCGATGCATGGGATCACATTCTGGCAGCTCTAATTGTGATGCTGCAAATAGCCCCGCCTCTCCCCCACGTTATCCAGCCGATATGACTGGGGCCTGCCTTAGGTAAAGCTGATTGACACATTACTGCTCACACAAGTTGGGTCTGGGCTATCCCCCCTGAGTCCTATAGAACAATCATACATGAATTACAGGTTCTCCTCAATTCATGCCCATGTGCTACCCAAACCAATTTGGATTTTGACTGTGGTGTGTATGGCTTCAGCCTTCATCACCATACATTATTTTCCTGGAGCAGTCCTGTGGCACTATTTGGCCCACTGGGGAAACCTACATGTACGTTTGTGGGTTCCTCCAAAAGAATCAAATAGCAACTCTTCTCCAGCCATTTCAGTTCAGAAAAACAAAGTGTAGGAGAAAGGTTTTTTAATTTTTTTTTTAATGATGAACAACAAAACATGATTCCAGCGTTTCATATAAAGACTACAATTATAAAATAAGAACATGACAGAATAAAACTGGGAAATATTAGAACATCTAACAATAACACTGAAAGTACAATATATAACTTGAGCATAGCAAACCAATGGGATACACATGATTTGGAACTTCTTCTATTCATATCATGTAAGTTAACTTTGGTAGCCAAACTGCTGAAAAGTTAGAATTAAAATCAGAGGAAGCATTCTGATGATTATGGTAAGCAATTTTTTCCATAACATAAAATCTCCAGATGGTGTTAAACCATAGTTGGATTGAAGGGGGTGATCTATTTTTCCATTTTATGACTATAACAGCCCTAGCTGCTGCTAAGAGGAATTCTATTAACATTTTAGTTGGCCCAGGAAAATTACCCTTAGGCCATAATGATAATAAAAAAAGATCTGGTTGCTTTGGGAGAGATGTCCCTGTTATTTTAAAGATATGTTCAATAACTAAGTCCCAAAATTGGACTGTATGTTTGCACTCCCATCAACAGTGGGAAAAGGAAGCTGGTTCATTGCAAAACTTCCAGCACTTGGGGCTCAGAGTGGACTTGATGTGATATAACTGAAGGGGTGCCCAGTAATGAGTAAGAATCTTAAATGACTGCATTTTAATGTTTATAGCTTTTGTTTGAAGAGGAGAAAAGTTCCAAATATTTTGTCATTGGTTTTCTGTAAATTTAATTTTGCAGTCTTACTCCCATCTTTTTTGATATGTAAACGGTCCAGAATTTTTGATTTGAATTAGTAAATTATAAATAATTGAAATTAAGCTTTTATGAGTGTCGTTATCATTTGTAAGAAGAATTTCAAAGGCTGTTAATGGCTTTTAGCTGATGTTGTGAAATGGAGCGGAGTCTAGTTTTAGTCGGAGATACTGATGCCATGGTAAAGTAGTACTGGATAATTGTTCCAACATATTTTTTCCAGTATATGTCCTTTTTTTGTATCATCAATGAGTCTTGTTAATTCAGCATTTTTTCATTGTTTGAAAGATGCCGAATCATAAGTGGGAAGAAACCATTTTTTACTCATAAAGGAAGATAGTAATGAAGGAGAGGAGGTTAAATTGGGATGCTACATATCCCAAACTTTTAGGGAAGTAAGTAAATATTGTTTTTTATATTGGAAGATTTTTGCCAAATAACTTCTTGAAATGTATGTGGATTAGTATAATTCTGTTCTATCAATATCCAGTCTTTTAAATTTGTAGAGGATAACATCATGACTATATTTGATAGCTGTACTGCCTGGGGATATTTTCTTAGCTCTGGGTGAGCCAGACCTCTAAGCTTGGTGGGTCTTTTAAGGATATTAAATCCAATACATGGTTTGTGAAATCCCCAGACAAATTTATTTAATAGTGACTGCCATTGATTTAAATATGTATCTGGGATTTGTATTGGTATAGTTCTAAAGTAAAACAAATATCTAGGAAAAACAAAAGCTTTAATTAGGTTGAGTCTGTCAGCCCAAGATAGCAGTAGTTTCTTCCATCTTTGAAGAAGGGAGATTTCGTTATGGAGGGCTATGTGATTCACTTTCATAATGTTGCTAAGGTTTAATGGAATTTGAACCCCCATTGATCTCCAGATGTGTATTACCCATTTGAGATCAGGGCCCTGCAGAACCTCTTATATTTCCGCAGGGCCCATAAAACGGAGCTCTTCTGCCAGACTTTTGGAGCCACCACCATCATTTAACAACAACTTGTAGTTGAAGGATAGGAAGCCCTGCTGTCTCTGGAATCTATAACATCAACCTGTGCCAGCCACCTGAAAGACACTTGGAGCAGACCGAGGAGCCAGTTATGAGAAGAAAGAACTAATATGGTCACCATCGTTGATTCAGCAGCAACAATACTAGCACTTACTGTATCATTGTTAACTGGTTTTAGCATTGTTTTAAATGTTTTAATTGTTTTATTGTAAATATGATGATTTTATGTAAGCCGCCCTGAGCTGGCCTTGGCTGGGAGGGCAGGGTATAAATTTGAGAACTAAATAAAATAAATTGTAGGAAAAGGTTTGTTATTTTTTTTTGTAATTGGTGAAATATTAACTTGCTATAGCTCTGTTTTATTTAAGTTAACTTGAAGACCAGAGACTTTGCTAAATTCCATTAATGCATTTTCCACTCCTTGTTGAGAAGTATTGAGGTCTGATAGGTAAAGGGTCATGTCAACTGCAAACAGAGTAGTTTTAAATTCAGTATTATTAATTTTTATGCCTGAAATTAGCGGATTTGTTCTAATAGCTGTGGCTAACGTCTCTATGGCAAGTGCAAAGTGCAAAGGGGATAAAGGGCACCCCTGCCATGTTCCTCTAGACAATATAAAGTATTTTGAAGTGATCCCATTAATTCGTATATGAGCTTTAGGATTATTGTAGAGGGTATCAATTGTCCTACAAAATTTGTCTCCAAAGCCCAAGGAGGCCAGCATCTTTTTCAAAAACACCAGTTCTAGGCTGTCAAAAGCTTTTTCAATGTCGATAGAGTATACCAGCCTCAATGTTGTATGTTTTGCAGTATGATATAATATTTAAGGTCCTCCTGCCATTATCAAGTAGGTTTCTTGATGACATGAAGCCAGTTTGGTCTGGGTGGATGTAATGGGTTATGAATCTGTTGAATCTTTTGGCTAGAAGAGCAGTAAAAATTTTCATGTCTTGATTTAACAGGGAGATCAGTCTATACGATCTGGGGTTGGTTGCATCTTTTTCCTTTTTAGGTATAACTATGATGGCTGCTTCCACCTAGGTTGGAGGTATAACTCTTAGAGTTAAAACATGATTACACACATCTGCTTATGGAGAAGCTAATAAATGTGAAAAAATATAGTATTCTGAAGAAAGCCGTCCCTCATGTGGGAGAAAGTTGAAGCGTCTTCTTTGCACATACTACAATCAAAATCTTAATTTTGCAATGCATATGTGGGTATTCAGGAGAACCTGCAATTTACCTACTTACAGTTGTTATGCAGGACACAGGGTGGGGACCACAGAGATGATGACAAACAATGGTGCAGTGGGAAGACAATTTTATTCCAATATGTTAATACCCCTACACATTTTGCATTGAGCTTCCTCAAGGGATCTATACATGTGTCAAAAAATAAAAGAAAAAATGGTTAACAAATGATTTTTAACACCTTTCTTGTTAAAAATATCAAAACAATGATAAACATATGTTTAAAAAGATAGAATTTCTGAGCATGTATAAAGAACACTTAATTATCATGAGCCACCAAAAATACTGCTAGGAGTTTAGAATAATGTAACAAATATTATTGCAAGCATGTTAAAATGAGAACTCCAAAGATATTAATTTTGAAAATTATTTAATAGAGTGAAAAAACCCTTTCAAACCAAAACCAACATCCTGTGAACATCATATTAAACAGTCTGCATTTAAAAAGAGCATTGGTGAAAACTGGGATTACCAAGTCCTGTTGGGGGAATTCCTGAAGATTTGGGGGAAGTGCCTGCAGAGGGCAAAGTCTGAGTAGGGAACTCAGTGGGGATGTAAGCCAGTTTGGCGTAGTGGTTAGAAGCACGGATTCTAGTCCGGGAGAACTGGGTTTGATTATTCCCCACTCCTCCACATGCAGCTGCTGGTGTGACCTTGGGTCAGTTACAAGTTCTTTCAGAGCTGTTCTCTCAAGAGCAGTCCTTGAAAGAGCTCTCTCAGCCCAACCTACCTCACAGGGTGTCTGTTGTGGGGAGGGGAAGGGAAAGGAGATTGTAAGCCGCTCTGAGACTCCTTCAGGTAGTGAAGGGCAGGGTATAAATTCAGTCTCTTCTTCTTTTCTTCTATACTCAACCTTTCCTTCACAGAAACTAATCTCTGTAGTGTGGATATCAGTTGTAATTTCAGAACTCCAGGCCCAACCTAGAGGTTGGCTACCCTAGAGAACTAGAATACATAACGACACCATTCTCAGCTTATGAATTCTGAAATGAAATATGAATTTGGCTAGAGATTTCATCTGCCTTTCCATTTCAACCCCTTTCAAAACAAGCACTAATATTACTTGTGCTTTAATAGAGAATGGGAGTGGTGGTTATACTTGGGTTTCACTTTGAGGCTGATCACACATGTTGTTCAAAGTGTTAGTCCTCTTGAACGTATAAATTGCTTGAGGCTACAATCAGACTGGCAGCTTGGGGTGGTTTGGGAGCAGGTTAAATATCTCCGTTCCAATTGGGGACGGAGAATATTGGTCAGATACCACAACTCGAGGTGACTTCATATAGCGTTGGGGGGCTCGTGGTAGATCATTCACACACTCCTCTGATGGCTGCCTTCTTGGGTGTGTGGCTCTGGAAACACTGGCCAGGTGGAAGTTGAATATCTGGGGTTGGAGGCCAGGCAAGGTTTGTGAGCCCAAGTTGACAGCGGTGTTAGCCATATGGTCCCCCCACATGGGGACTGCACATCATTTCACAGGGCTGGTGGCATGAGGAGGTCCCTGCTGCTGGATGGCTACACTTGCCTCGAGTGCTTTGGTGCCATGCGGTGCGGTGCGGTGCTGGATGGCTAGGCATTTATGTACATGGTGGGAGAACGAAACACCTGCCTGTAATGTATTGGCAGGTTCAGATCGCCAATCTGTTCTGTGTGTGCTCCCCCATGTCTGGACATCCACTAATGCATGGGGAACTGAAAGCACCACATTGTATGACAGGATGCATACAACTGCAGTATGGCTGACAGATGTGGATGTGTGACCGAGCCCATTTAATCTGTTCAGGAAGAGCAACTCTATTGGGCCAAAATCCCAGTCTGAACGCAGCTTTAGTGAATCATCCTAAAATGAAAGACAATAGCCTCTGGTTTCAGCACTTGTTTAAATCCATTTCACATGATATAGTTGCTTGATAAATGCTGAGAACAAGGCACATCATGGGGGGAAAAATCTCTTTTCTTTCATGGTAGTGCCTAGCTGGACAAACACGGGTTCAGTGTTAGTTCAGATGACAGATTGCCAAAATCTGTTATTTCTTATCCCTTTCTATAAAAACTGCATTGAACTGTATTCAAATCAATGCAAATAAACCAGTTTCAAATAAAATCCTTTAGCTTAACTAAGCTGTTAGACTATATAACAAATGTTCCCCATGTATCATTTTAAAATTAAACAGCACTTGAATAAAAGATACATGTTTGTTTTGTAATTTTTTTAAACAAGAATACCCAAGGATTTAAGGCAATGCAATTTTACAGTGAGTCCTAAGCAGTTATACCCTTCAAGACCATTGACTTGAATGGATTTAGAAGGGTGTAACTCTGCTCAGGATTGCACTGTTCGTGTCTAACTGTAATTTAGTTCCTCAGTGTCACTGTTACATTCTTTTTTATCAGAGAGAGAGAGAGACAGAGACAGAGACAGAGAGAGAGACAGAGAGAGAGAGAGAGAGAGAGAGAGAGAGAGAGAGAGAGAGAGAGAGAGAGAGAGAGAGAGAGAGAGAGAGAGATTATTATGAATTAAAAATGCCAGCATCAACATTACTTTAACTGTACAGGATCTAAATTGTTCATCCTTTGAATGTCATATTCCACATAGCATAAAATGCATTTCAAAAGTAATCAAACTACTAAATGAAGTGCAGTTTCTAAAGGATAACCTTGGAGAGATCCTTTTAAAACTACTATCTTGTTCTGATCCAGTAAAGATTCCTTCCAAAAACAGGTTAATTGGTTTTTCAAAAAGACAACTGCGGTTATAGGCACTCTGTGCTAGCTGGTATTCTTTGTTTCTCCACCACATTTCCACAGAATTTCTCACAGGAACAAATCAAGCAAAAAGAATCCAAAGACAGAATAGAAATTTCATTCATTTCATTTTATATGGAAATATCACCAAATGAGGAAAATTAAATAGATTGGATTTAAAACTTCCACTTTTCCCACCCCTTGTATTAAAGCTGAAGTACTTGACAGCCTTTGTGTCTCATAAACTGCCTAAAAAGATTTCCCAGGAAACAGGTCCTCAGTTATAGATTGCCTGTGAAACTGAATGTTGTTTCCTTATTTAAAAAAAATCTGCAGCAGTACTCAACTTAAGTGTGGTTACAGCTCAATCAGTTAGTTCAGTTTTCACACCTGTTGCCTTACCTCACTTAGTAGTGTCTACACTTGTATAATCCAGGGCCAGCCACTGCCTTGGCTTGTTGTTGCCTTTATGGAGTAAAGATTCAATAAAAGAAAAGGCTGCACCTGCTACAGAGCAGCAAACTGACAAGGTCTGAGAAGCTGAAACAGCTGTCAGGGCAACATGCTGCTACCTGCACTTCCCACAGGCTTTTCAGTCCCTCAGGACCACCCTTTTCCGTTTTCCTTCACAATTCCACTCTCCCTTCCTTTCTTTTCCAACAATGCAGGATTGCAGCGTAGTCATGCTTCATGGGGCAAAAATCCTTCCATCAGAAGCATTATCAAAGCAGCAAACTGTTGAGAGTCCAAGCTTTTTAATTCATTAGTCCTGGCAGACCTAAAATACAAACAGACTTGCTTCATAGGCCTGGAATGTTTTCAGCATGACCCAATCAGTGTCTGTGTCTATTCCAGCAAACTGGAAAAGAGAGCCTGACTCCAGTCAGCAAAAATGTCTGCAGCTCCAATCATCTTGGGGTGACATTGCCAACTTGAACCGGCTGCAAGCAAACTATCAGATGATAGCAGAAGCTATCAAAGCTAACAACTAGGTTGGGCAGTTGCTGCTTTAGTCCAAGCTTGGTAAAATGATACTGTCCAATAAACGAGATGACAGACCTGCAACTTTAAAAGAAACAATGGGTTATTCTTAGATGCACTGTATATTGACACCGATATGTGAATACGTTTCTCAAGGTATATTTACAGACATTTTGGGATTACACATCCTGACATGGGAGAGAAACATTTTTTTTCAAAACCACACAAATTACCATTAATACGCCGTGAATGTTACCATAATTAAATAAGTGTATTGTGACTTATTTTTCTAAATGGAATTAATCAGTTTATAGCAACATTTTTCTTGACTCATCAGTTCTCACAACTTGACAAAAATACTAAAATGATGTATCCATTACTGCCTCATTGTAGAGGAGAAGAGAGAAGAAACTGGATTTATACCCCGCCCTTCACTACCCATGGAGTATCGGTTTCTTGATTGGTTATGAGGTTTAATCTTGCTTTCTAGTGTGCTGATTGTACTGTGCTTTATTAATAATCAGTGTTAACTTTTTTCAGATGCAATTTGTAGTTCTTAACATAAGAATGTATGAAATGTCCTGCCAGATCAAACTGGTGGTCAGTCTAGTTTTGCAGCGGCCAACTAGATACCCCAGAAGACCCATGACAGGGACACAGAGACCAAAGAATCTCCTGGCTGCTGCTCCCAGTGGATGAATCTCTCTCCCCAAATGCTGTAGCCCCAGACTTTTAGGCCTTTCCTTGTGGAGAAAATGTCCTTCTCTGCACCTTGTCCAGCTTTGTGAAAGGTAGGGTGACCAGAATGGAATCCAGAATTATTCCAGATCCAGCCACACCATGGATCTACAGGAAGATTTCCAGAGTTTTGGTGCCATGAACAAGAAGGCCCTCTCCTGGATTGTCACCCATCTAATCTCAGAGGGTGGGGACACCAGAAGCAGGGCCTCAGAAAATTATTGTAGAGGACTGGCAGGTTCGTAAGGGAGTAGGTAATCCTTGTCCAAAGCCATATAGGGCTTTGTGTGTGTGCGGTGTGCCTATGCCTGGAAGTCATGAGACCTCTGGCAACTCCTACTGGGGCATGGAGGACATTCAGAGAAGTGGCTTGATAGCCTGCCTCCCGGGCCTGGTATTCTTTGGAGGTCTCCCATCCAAATCCTTGCCAGGGTTGGCCCTGCTTAGCTTCTGAGATCTGAAGAGATCATGCTTGCCTGGGCTATCTAGGTTAGGGAGCCATATAGGCCTTTAAAGATCAACACAAGCACCTTGAATTGTGCTTGGAAACAAATTTGGAGCCAAAACTGGAGTGATATTGTCACTATGACCCACTTCAGTCAACATCCTGGCTGCAGCATTCTACATCAGTTGAATTTCTGAACAATTTTCAAGGACTGTCCTGTGTAGAGTGCATTCCAGCATTCTAATCTACACAGAACCAGTAGGGGTGCAAACTGGGTTTGGAAATTCCTGAATATTAGGGGGTGGAGCCTGGGAAGGGTGGGATGAGGTGAGGGACCTCAGTAGGATATAATGCTATTGACTCCACCCTCTAAAAAAGCCATTTTCTCCAGGGGAACAGATCTTTGTCATCTGGAGACCAGTTGAAATTCCAGGAGATCTCTAGGGTCCCACTTGGAAGCTGGCAGTCCTAGCAAGGATGCACACAGTGGTCAGATCTTTTCTGCCCAGGAAAGGCTGCTGCTGGCTAACCAGTCAAAGCTGTAAGGCACTGCAGGTCACAACTGTCACCTGCTTATTCAGCAGTAGGCCTGTGTTCAAGAGCACCCCCAAACTGCAGGCTTGTTCCTTCAAAGGCAGTGCAGCCCAGTCCAGAATGAGTGAAACTTTAATTCCCAGGCCATACCCTCTGCACTAGCATCATCTTCATCTTGCTGGGATTAAGCTTCACATTATTAGCCTCATTCATTCCAAAACTGCCTCCAGCCTCTGGCTCAGGGTTTCTATAACCTCCTAGGATCAGCCAGAAGCTAGATCAGAGTGTGTCATCTGCGTATTAGTGACAGTCTAGCCCAAATCTCCAGATCTCACCCAGAGATTTCATGCACATGTTAAAGAACATAGGAGACAAAATGGAACCTTGTGGGACCCCATAAGACAAAGGCCAAGTGAATGAGCAGCAGTCCCCCAGCATCACTTTCTGAAACCTACCATCCGGGGTGGACTCGAACTACTGCAAAATGGTGCCTCCCAATCCCAGCCTGAAGAGACAGTCTGGAAAGATACCATAATTGATGGCATTAAAAACTACTGAGAGGTCCGAGAGAACCAACAGAGTCACCCTCTGTCTGTCCATCTCACAGTGCAAGTGTGACCAAGGCTGTCTCAGTATGCCTACCAGGCCTGAAAACAGATTGGAAAAGATCCAACCAATCCATTCACCCCTTTGTCCTTCTTCACAATTGGATGAATCCCTTAAACAATCAGCATCAGTGAGATTGCATTGCCCGTTCTTTGTGCCTATATATTCAGCAGCTTCTATTCAAAAAGTGATTGCAAAAACTGATCACAGGATTGACTGGGTTCATGAATTGTCCACCAAAGGCACACTAAGACACTTAAGCTATACGTCTTAACTCAATTATCTCTGATATTATTATTATTATTATTATTATTATTATTATTATTATTATTATTATTATTATTATTATTACACATGAGATGGTAACAATTGGCGGCAAAGGGTTAGGGCTGGCGGCCTAAGGGAAAAGGAACCGGAAAAAGGAACCGGAAAAAGGAGCGGCGGCTCCTACTCGTAAGCCTGGCGGAAGAGCTCCGTCTTGCAGGCCCTGCGGAACTGTGAAAGGTCCCGCAGGGCCCTGATCTCTTCTGGGAGCTCATTCCACCAGGTAGGAGCCGCCACTGAAAATGACCTTGCCCTAGTGACCACCAGCCTGGCCTCCTTAAGGCCAGGGACCGCCAGGCGGTGTTGAAACTCGGACCGCAGTGCTCTTTGGGGCATATACAGGGAAAGGCGGTCCCTCAGGTATGCCGGACCCTGGCCATATAGGGCTTTAAAGGTAAGCACCAGCACTTTGAAGCGAATCCGGTATGCTATAGGCAGCCAGTGCAGCGCTTTCAGCACAGGCCGGATGTGCTCCCACCTAGGGGTGCCCATCAACAGCCTGGCTGCTGCATTCTGCACTAGCTGCAGCCTCCGGATTTGCCCCAAAGGCAGCCCCATGTAGAGGGCATTACAGTGGTCTAGCCTTGAGGTGACCATTGCATGAATCACCGTGGCCAGGTCATCGCGGTCGAGGAATGGGACCAGCTGCCGTATCAGCCGAAGATGGTAGAAAGCTGACTTGGCAGTGGCTGCCACCTGGGCCCCCATGGTTAACGCCGGGTCCAGGAGTACTCCCAAACTCCTAACCTCCGACGCTGGCACCAACGGTGCCCCATCGAAGGCCGGGAGAGGGAGCTCCAGCCCCCGACCGACCCGACCCAGGCACAGGACTTCCGTCTTGGCAGGGTTTAGCTTCAGTCGGCTCAGCCTGAGCCACCCAGCCACAGCCTGCAGAGCCCGGCTGAGATCTTCTGGGTCAGAGTCCGACTGGCCGCCCAACATTAAATAGAGCTGGGTGTCATCCGCATATTGGTGACAACCCAGCCCATGCCTCCGGGCAATCTGGGCGAGGGGGCGCATATAGATGTTAAACAACATCGGGGAGAGCACTGCCCCCTGGGGCACCCCGCATTCAAGGGGGTGCCTCCGGGACTGCTGCCCCCTAGCACCACCCTCTGTCCCCGACCTTGGAGAAAGGAGGCAAGCCACTGGAGGGCAAGCCCCTGAATCCCCACGTCGGCAAGGCGGTGGATCAGCAACTGGTGGTCGACTGTATCGAATGCAGCCGACAGATCTAATAGCAACAGTGCCGCCACACCACCTCGATCCAGATGCCTCCGGAGGTCATCCGTTAAGGTGACCAGTGCTGCCTCCGTCCCGTAGCCCGGGCGAAAGCCGGACTGGAATGGATCAAGGACGGAAGCGTCATCCAGAAAGCCCTGTAGCTGAGTCGCCACCGCACTCTCAATCAGCTTGCCCAAATAGGGCAAGTTGGACACCGGCCGATAGCTGGCCAATTCCGCCGGGTCCATGGTTGGTTTCTTTAAGAGAGGGCGGACCATCGCTTCCTTGAGTGCCTCGGGGAACCGTCCCTCCAGGAGGGATTTGTTGACAATCTCCCCTAAGGCACCTCGAAACCCCTCATGGCCTGCCTTAATGAGCCAGGAGGGGCACGGATCAAGGTCACATGTGGTTGGGCGCACAGATACTAGCAATCTGTCGACTTCCTCCAGACTGAGCCGGTCAAAGCATTCTAAACCCAAGCTCAAAGACGCGCAAGGAGCCTCAAGTTCACTCACCGTTTCAAGTGTGGCGGGGAGGTCGCGGCGGAGCGCCGAGACTTTATCTGCAAAATAGCTCGCAAATGCCTCACAGCCAATCTCCAATTCCCTACTATTATATCTGCCCTGCGGCAGAGTTGTCAGAGACCGAATTGTTCTAAACAATTGGGCTGGGCGTGAGCTTGCAGATGCAATCGTAGCTGCGTAGAATTCCCTCTTCGCAGCCTTGACTGCCATCTCATAGGCTCTCATAAACGTCCTATATGATGCTCTCGTTGCCTCGTCGCGAGCACGGCGCCACCGCCTCTCTAGCCGTCTGAGTTCCTGCTTCATAAGCCGCAGCCCCTGGGAATACCAAGGGGCTAGCCTAGAGCGGGTGCACAGAGGGCGCCTGGGAGCGATCTCGTCGATGGCTGCGGAAAGTCGGCCATGCCAGTCTTCCACTAGTTCATCCAACGAGCCGCCAGGGGGCATCGGATCCCGCAGAGCCATCTGAAGCCGCACCGGGTCCATTTGTCTCTGCGGGCGAGCCAAAATCCGCTCGCCGCCTATACAGGGTTGGGGTGAGACATCCATACGGGCCTTCAGGGCATAGTGGTCCGACCATGGGACTGCCGTAGCAGTCATCCGGTCCACTGAAATCCCCATTGTGAAGATCAAATCGAGCATGTGCCCAGCCCGGTGCGTGGGGGTCGACACACATTGGGAGAGTCCTAGTGACGCCATGGACGCCACCAGGTCCGTAGCCCGGCTGGAGGTCGCGTCATCGGCATGGACGTTGAAATCACCCAAGACCATAAGCCTAGGGTGCTCCAGCGCCCAGCCTGCTACATTATTATTGCTATTACTATTGCTATTACTATTATTACTATTATTACTATTATTACTATTATTACTATTATTGTTGTTATTATTATTTACTACATGCCCTTTTAGAATTGGACGCAGGGGAATGGCAGATGCATGGCAAACAGTAGCAGTAGTAGAAAATCTAAATGTGTGAGAAAACATTTTGCAAACATGTAATCATGCAAATGGATACATCTTGATGGATGCATCCAAACAACCTGATGAACTATTGGCTTCTGGCCAATGAGCCATACCAGCAGATGTTTAATTAGTTCAGATTCCATCAGTTAGGACTTTTGCAACAAATGTTTTTACATTTATTTTGGTTGAACTTCATTTACCACATCTACTCACCCGTTTATAGAGACCTGTTGATGTTCTAGACAATTTGCTTTCGTTCTCACCTTCCAACGATATCATGCACAACTTGGACACTTCTCTGGTCACCACCCTCCTCCAGATCCAGATCATTTGCAAACAAATTAAATAGCACCTAATAAAAATCTCCCAGTGGTGGCAAAAATTAAGATATATGGGCTAAAGAAGCATAGGATTAAGCAATTTGCAGTTTTCTGTCTATCGCTACTCTAGTGGGTATATTCACAATTTTGCTTGTCAAAGTCTTAAGAAAACTAAGGCATTGAACTTCTAGATCTTATAATAAATATGTCCAATGCCACAATTTCATATGTTTAATTATAAATGAAGAATTTATGTTCTTAAAGCAGCAAAATATGTTTGATTATCAATCATTATTAAATGAGTTTAACTTTTCCCCCAGTTTTTCATTTTTTTCCCAAAAGAACCCCAGGAAAAAATATTGAAAGAAATATGCTTTCCCCAATGGCATCAACATTTCTAGAAATCTTACATCTCTACAGCTACCTAAGGCTGTTTTATCACAGCCAGTTACAAAATTGTTTTCAAGCAGGAGCAGATTGTTAATAAGGATGGTGGTTCTGACATTCTGGAATGTGTTCCCTGAGAAGGTGTGGAGGGTCCCCATGCTGTCCACTTCCCATAAGAAATGCAAGACAGTTCTTTCCAAGCAGGCCATTTGGCAGCTAATATAAAAGTTGGGTATTATTTTGAGGACAAAGGGCTTTTCTGCACACTCAACAGACTCCTGATTTTCTTGGGAGACAATTCACAAGCACGGGAATTGGTTGGGGCACAGTTCTTCCACACATCTGCCCTCCCCTCTATGTTTTTACAGTTGAGGAGTCAGGTTATTTTCTTCTGCATGTGCCTTCAATAATGAGGATTATTCAAGGGAGAGTGCTGTCATCATCAGTGGTGTCATCGGTGGCATCACAGCAACCTCCCCTTTTTAACAAGGGACTTAAATCAACATACTGCTGAAGCATGGTAACAATAGGCTTAGTGGGATCTCTGAATTCCCAGCTTTCCCTGAAAAAAAAAGGTAAGTCTGTAGCCTTTTCCTTCATGAAAATATGCCTTTTTCTCTATATCTCCATGAGGTAAGGGGCTAGACCAGGGGTGGGCAAACTTGCTCAACGTACGAGCCACATAGAATAAATTTCAGATGGTTGAGAGCCTCAAGACATGAACAAATATTACACACACATTTTTATTTAGAAAATTTGCAGATTTGCTTTTTATTACCATTAAATGAGGCTGCCAAAAATAAAACAAAAGGGGTAAAAACAGATATTGATAATTATATTTATTTGTCCAATGATATTTATTTGTCTAAAAGAGAGAGAAAGAGGGGGAGGTGGAAAGAAAGAATGAAAGAGGTGGAAAGAAAGAGAGAGAGAGAAACAAAGAAAGCAAATAGATAGGAGGGACGGGGGAGGAAGGGAGGAAGGGATCAAATGCATGCCTCCCCTTCACTTCCCCAGCTATCCTGCTGGGAGCCGCACAATATGTGTGAAAGAGCCGCATGTGGCTCCCGAGCCGTAGTTTGCCCACCCCTGGGCTAGACTTATGTTTTATACAAAGTGAAAGCTGGAAAGTAAGAGAACCTGCTAAACCAGGGTGTTGAACTCATTTGTTATGAGGGCAGGATATGACATGAATGAGACCTTGTTGGGCCGGATCATGTGTGTCATAAAATGTAATGCCAGGTAGTGGAGGTATAAACTTTATAAAGGACACAAACACAAAGGGTTTTTTTTACTTAAAATAAAAACATGCCAAAAACGTTCGCACTCTTGCAATATTTTGTTTATTTAACAGTGTCTGATAACTGACATCTCTTGCTCTGAATTACTGCATCAAAATGTCTGTGCTGTTGCAATCCTGAGTATGCTATTCAGGAGTGTATCTGTAAGCTGCAAACCGATGATGATGATGATGATGATGCAGCAGCAGAAGAACTGGAAGAAGAAGCAGAAGACAGCCAGTTCTATTGTGGGCCTGATAGAAGCCCTCCGGGGGCCTGATCCAGCCCCCGGGCCACATGTTTGACACCCCTGTGCTAAACCTATCATTATAACACTCCACCAATATATCAATATTTTAATGCTGTTTATAGAAAAATAAAACATTTGTCTTCAGGGTTGGGGAGAGGAGAGGGAGTGCTTTGACCAAAATAATCAAATCATCCAACAGTGGGCTGGATGTGGGTGGAAGTGGGCAGGACGAAGAAAACCAACAGAAATATTATGCATGAATAAAAGGTCAACTCAAAATCAGTTTCCAGAAAACCACTGTGGTAAAAGTGGTCTCATAAGAATTGGAAAAAATGGGGGGGATCCAAACTAAAGGCACAAAAATGCATGTGAGGCCAGAACCAAAAAAACCCAGAAAAACTCATGCAGTGTAGCTTGTTTACTTGTCTGGGTTTAATCAGGTTTTATCAGGTTTTTCTTGTAAGCTGCTTTGAGCAACCATGGTTGGTGGTTAGATAGACAGATAAGCAAGCAACTCAGTCCTGGGAAAAATAGGAATAAATAACAAAATTCTGTGTTGTTCGACAACATATTAAAATTCTGTGTTGTTCAGTGCAAATCCCACAGCAGAAATGGCAGAGTGTGAAGTCACCATGTGTTCATTTCCCTTTCAATTTTGGCACAGTGAAGTGATTCTAACATGTTCATACATGAGATCACAACTGGCCACACCAAGGAGAAGCTCTGACAATAACTGCAGCCAACAACATAATGGGAGGAGAATGATGTAAGCTTCTTTGTGTCCCCATGGGGCAGAAAGGCAGGGTGTAAATGAGGAAACAAATAAATGAATAAGTGATAATCTCACAATGTGTCAAAGTATTCTGAAAGCAACTTCAGCATCAATGTAACAAAAATAACATGAGAAACTGACCATATGCGCAATGACTAGACTGAATCCCCCACATTTATTAATTTTTCAAACATTTGATAGATAGAACATAGATCCCAAGTTACTGTACGAATAAAGAAAACACATTCCCATGCTGAAAATATAGCTCTGTCCATTTTATCTCATTATACTGCAAAGACATAATAGCACTTAAATTAGGAAGGGCTGGCGGTTTCTGTCAATTCCTCCATTCTCATTGCATTTATGTTGTTCCAGAGGGACGGGTGACCCAGGCTCAGTGGACTGTAGTGAGAGGGAGGAATTAACAAAGATTGCTGCCCCTCATTTGAAAACTAAAGTTATCTTTATGTCTTCAAAACTGTGTGGTTAAATACTGGTCATTATGTTAATTAGCTAACAAATTAAATAATGTTTTCCACAAATTCCAAAAAGTAATTTTAATATTTAGTGTCTCCCCCACCTCACTCCACTGACAACTTTAATCTATTTTCAGAAATTATTAACTGCTAAGGGCTGCAAGTCACCCACCTGGGCGCAGAGACAACACATACCGAAAGGACTTGAAACAGATTTAAATGTAAGTTCCAGGACTTTACACGATGAACAGTCATCCGGAAATACTGCTCCATTTATGACATAGGTGACAATCAACAAAGGGGCAGAGTGACTAGGTCAGACCAATGATCTGATTATGGACAGTAGAAGGGTGCAAAGCACAGGGCAATGCTGAGTATGTCATTCTGTATTGGTCACTCAGCATTTATTACTGTGAGCAGTTCAGGAAAATCCAGGGTATGAGGATGTGCTACTTGGTTCCCAAAAGCAACCCTTATTTTTCTCTCCCACTTAGACTATTGGCCTCTACCACCTCACTTGGTAGTGCATTTCAGTGGTGACTTGTGCCGCATTGTCTAGTGAACAATGTCCCCAGAAATGTGAAGATATCTGTATGTAAACTCTCCAGTTTCAAGGGTGTGATCACAAAAAATGGCCTGGTGAAAATATAAGAAAAGCCATTTGCATCACACCAAAGGTCCATGTAGAAAAGTATCCTCTTTCCCACAGAGGCCAGTCGTATGCTCCAGAAGGTGTATGGTTAAAGGGCAATTCTCCCTCTACTGTTGTGTTCCCTGGCAACTGCTTCAAACATAGTGATCTCATTTAGCCATCTTGTCTAATTGCCCTCTGTTATGTACGTGGACTGCCTCCAGGGGTCCACGGCTAAAGTAAGGCGCTTGGTCCCTGAACACAAAGGAACCTAGGATCCTAGACCACCTAGTGTCCACCAATAGCACCTCTGGTGGGAAATTCAAACCCTCCAATGGGACTGTGGGTGTGCCAGGTGGGATGTATATAGTTGGCCCTTGCGGGGGCCGTTTTCTTAGTTCGTGTGTGAAGTACAATAAATGCGTCTGAACGCATGTCGTAGTACGTCCTCCATGCGGCAAACCCAGTACTTTACAATGGCGACAAAGGTGGGATCCCGATGAGCGGACCTGACTCTCCAACCAGCGCAGCACCGAGCAACGATCCAGAGGAAGCCACCATGCCCCACACCACTCCTGAGCAGCACCGCACCATGCCCAGCAATCCTGAGAACCGATCCCCACTCCGCGCTAGAGTCATAGCCTCCACTCCGGGACACTTTGAAGCTTTTGACCCCACTCGTCCTGAGCTCTGGGATTCGTGGATGGACCCACTGAGCTGCTACCTTGCCTTCCATGAGGTGACCGACGTGGGCAAGAGGAGGGCCCTCCTCCTCAGCTCTTGTGGTGTGAACACCATCCAGCTCACAAAGAGCCTCCTGCACCCAAGGCAATCCTCGAATGCCTTGACCAGGTACCTCACGCCCAAGCCCATGACAATGGCCAAGCGGATGGAATTCCAGGGGCACATCCAGAAGCCCAGTGAGATGGCTGCAGCCTTCATGGCCGTGCTGTGCCAGCATGCAATGGAGTGCGTATTCACCAAGGTGGAGGAGAACATCTTGACCCAGTTTGTCTGGGGAATCAGCAATGTGTAGCTCCGCTGAAAGATTATCGGCACCACCAACCTCAAACTTGATGAGGCCCTTCAGCTTGCCATTGCTCATGAGGCCTCTCACCACAACCAATAGCATCGTGCTGCTTCTGCAAAACCGCCTGCCACACGTGTGGTAAACAGGGTTACCTCGCCTGTGTCTGCAGATCCAAGGGCAACCGGAACCACCCACCCCAGCTGCAGCCATGCCACCAAACCTCCATGCACTACGAGGACACTGCTGATGACCTCTACCTCCTGACCAGCCGGCCCTCCCTACAGGTACTATGCCTCCCCAGCCTGCCCGCAGCCCCGAAGATCCAGGTCCAGGTCCAGATCGAGGAGTCCCCCTGCTCAATGGCAGTAGACTCTGGGTCAGTGGCTTCCATCATATCGGTGGAAATGCTGGATAGACTTTGCCCAAATGGTGGGCCTCACCTGCACCCCTCGCCCTTGAGCCTGGTGGACTTCCAGAAAAACCTGGTTCCAATACAGGGTGTGGGGACCTTCCAGGTGAAGTACCGGGGGGTTGAGGGTTTCCTGGACTTGATAGTCGTGGAGGGAAATTTAGTTAGCCTGTTGGGCCAGGTGTGGTTTGTGCCGTTGGGCATCACCATGGGGGGGGTGAATAAATGTGCACCACAGGACTATGCAGATGTTTGTGGGAAATTCCCTGAGGTCTTTGATGGGGCTTTGGGATACTACAAAGGGCCCCCAGTTTCATTACAGCTCGACCCCCAGGTTGCCCCCATCCGCATGCGGTTCCGCAGCATCCCAATCATGTTACGGCCTAAAATAGATGCGGAACTAAACTGCTTGGTGGCGCAAGGGGTCCTAGAACCCGTCTCAGGCCATTGTGGAGGCCCCTCCATCCAACTCCAAGGCAGAACTCCAAGCATTTCTGGGCCTCCTGAACTTCTACCACGCCTTCCTGCCCCACAAGGTGGTGGTGGTGGAGCCCTTGCACAGACTCTTGGACTAGTCGGTGCAGTGGTCTTGGGGACCTAGAGAGTCCATGGCATTCCGGGGGTCAAGGTGCTCCTGATATCGAAAGAGGTGCTGGCCCACTTTGACGAGTCCCTGACAGTCATCCTCACTTGTGATGCCTCCCCCTATGGCATGGGCGCTGTTTTGGGTCACCTTTTTCCCAATGGCTGCAATGTCCCAGTCACCTACTACTCCTGGACCTTGTCGACTGCTGAGTGCAACTATGCCCAAATCAATCGGGAGGGCTTGGTGATAGTGATGGGGGTAAAAAAATTTCACAACTTTGTGTATGAGTGCCCCTTCACTATCGTGATGGACCATAAGCCACTCTTCAGCCTGTTTGCAGCAGACAGGCAAATCCCCCAGGTACTCTCACCTCAAGTTCTCCTTTGGTCCCTCTTCCTGGTAGGGTACAGCTACCACCTGGAGTATCGCCCAGGTAAAGTGATGGGACACGCCGACACCCTCAACTGCCTACCACTTCTGTCTGTGGACACCGCCCCTGCTCCCGCTCCCAGGGTACTCCTCCTAGAGGGCCTCCCAGAAACTCCCCTGCAGGCAGCTGATGTCGCTGCCCGCTTGGCCCATGACCTTGTCCTATCCCAGGTTTTGGGCTGGGTGTTGAGGGGGTGGCACATGGCCACCATGGGCCCTGAGTTCACCACCTTCGCCACCCACAAGGATGAGCTCTTGGCACTTAAGGGGTGTCTCTTGTGGGGGGATAGGGTGGTCGACCCCAATGCCCTGAGACAGCGGGTCCTCAACACACTCCACAAGGCACACCCAGGGATAGTCAGGATGAAGGCCATGGCCCGGAGCAAAGTCTGGTGGCCAGGGATCAACACTGAGATCAAGTCCTGGGTGAGGGAGTGCCAGACCTGCCAGGTGGTCCACCCGAACCCTCCAAGTGCACCCACACAACCCTGGGAGTCCACACACAAGCCATGGTCCTGGCTACATATAGACTTTGCCGGCCCCTTCCAAGGACTAGTATTCATGGTAACTGTGGACTCTTACTCCAAATGGCTGGAGATAAGCCCCGTGACCACCATGAAAACTGTCATCTGTGTGCTCCATGGGATCTTCGCCACCCATGGCCTGCTGGACACGATTGTCTCCAACAACGGGGCAGCCTTCACATCAGCAGAATTGCAGGACTTCCTCCAGCAGAACCTGATCCGGCACATTCAATCCGCACCCTTCCACCCTGCGACCAACAGGCAAGCAGAGCTCATGGTGTGCAACACCATCAGCCAGATCATGGACGGAGACTGGGAGTTCCGGCTAGCCTGCTTCCTCATTTTTTTACGCAAATGGAGGAGAAGAGAATTAGCCTGCTTCCTCATGACACAGTGGACAATGCCAAGCCCCATCACTGGCCAATGCCTCACAGAACTTTTGATGGGCTGCCACCTCACCATCCTGTTGGACTGCCTGCATCCCAACCGGGCACTGGAGTCACGGAAGCTGACAGAGCAGAGGGATGCCCCATGAGGGTTCTTTCCGGGTGACCCAGTGTACATAAGAAACTTTGGGAAGGGTCCCACGTGGTTGGCAGGCAGAGTCATCTGAGCGACCAGCCCAGTGTCCTATGAGGTGTCTACGGTAGATGGCCAGCTCCTCAAGAAACATGTGGACCAACTTCGGCGGTGACAACTCCCAGCGAAAGAAGAACCTCCCCCACAGGAAGTAGGTGCTGGACCCTTCATCCTGGAGACTACCAGGCAGCCTGACCCCCCTAGTGCAGGAGAGGCCCAGGCAGGTGAGCTGGCACCCGCATCCCTGAGTCCAGGCGAGGACTCAGCAGCCAGACCCAGCAAGCCAGAGCCAGTAGTAATCACCCCCATGCCTGCACCTCGGCACTCTCTATGAGAGCATAGACCCCCTGCCTATTTGTAGGACTATGTCACATAGGCAGGGATGAAACTATGGGGGGGGAGGGGTGTTATGTACACAGACCACCTCCAGGGGTCCACGGCTAAAGTAAGGAGCTTGGTCCCTGAACACAAAGGGACCTAGGATCCTAGACCACCTAGTGTCCACCAATAGCACCTCTGGCAGGAAATTCAAACCCTCCAATGGGACTGTAGGTATGCCAGGTGGGATGTATATAATTGGCCCTTGTGGGGCCGTTTTGTTAGTTCGTGTGTGAAGTACAATAAACGTGTCTGAACACATGTCATAGTACAAGTCCTCTATGTGGTGAACCCAGTACTTTACACCCTCCGTGGACCTACACCTTAAGCATTCAAACTGTACAGAACCACTTATTCCATGGTCTGTCTCTGTATTTATCTGACTACCCACTCTTAATGAAGCTGGATCATGAGTGTTATGGCTGGACTCTAGTGCTTAAGTATGGTTGTTTGTGGTTGTTTGTATTACTTGCTGGCTGGTAGGATTGCCATCCCCTGATGGGGGTCAAGGTTCCTCTGATTTTGGGAACCCCAATCTGCTGTCAGCCAGCTGGCTGGTGGGGGGAGCTCTAGCCTGAAGACCCCTGCCAAGCCCAATGTGCCCAGTGTGATGATTTCACCTGGAGATGATGTCACCGCACTGGGCACATTGCACAGGGATGCTCTAGCATTTGGCTAAAAACTGGAGCCCCCTGCTGGCTCCTCCCCCCTAAGATGAGACATTACCTTTCTAGACAAAGTCTTTTAGGTAGGAGGGTGCACAACGGTTGCAACCTATGCAGAGGTCTTTGCTCCTGCAGTGGTGGAGCAACAATGGTGTCAGGGGCCCTGGCCGGCTCTCTCTCAAGAGAGACCGGGGTGTCTATGTCAGAGGGATCAGGTTCAGGAGTTGGGGTCTGCTCAGACTCCTGTTCCATCCTGGGCTCAGCAGTACTCACCTCCTTGAACGGAGGCCCTCACTGCTCTTCGGGGACCAGCTCAGGTTCAGGGCTTGACTCCAGGCTTGAGTTCGCCCACCGTTCCCTGGGCTGGTCTATGTGGCGCCGCACCTTCTGTCCATCTGGAAGCCAGGCCACATACATGCAGGAGCCCAGGACCGTAGTTATGATGGCTGGCAGCTATAACTGTCCCTCCACATAGTTCCTGGTGAATACTTTGTTGCTGTCTTTGAATATTCACCCACGCTCCAGGATCTCAGCCTGCTGAGGCTTGGACTCATCCAAGTCCGAATGGAGCCAGTCAAGCAGGGAGGCGAGCTTGCGGCCTATCAGCAGTTCAGCAGGGCTCCTCCCAGTGGCTGAGCACGGTATTATGTGCTGGCACAGCAAATTGGAGGCGAGCTTCTGCCCCCAGTCCCCGCTTGGCAGGCGTTTCAAAGCCACTTTGGCAGACCTTACCATCCACTTGGCTTGCCCGTTGGAGGCAGGATGGAATGGGGCTGAGGTGATATGGTGAATCAGGTTGTCCAAGAGGAACTTTGCAAATGCCCCCGAGGTGAATTGGGGCCTTTTATCAGACACCAATACGTCTGGGAGGCCATGGGTCGCAATCAGGTGGCGCAATACATTGATCACAGACCTCACACTCGTAGAGTGCATGTGCACGACCTCCAGCCACTTTGAAAATGTGTCAACTACAATTAGGAACATTTTGCCTTGAAAAGGGCCTGCAAAGTCGACATGGAGGCGTGACCATGGCCTCCGTGTTTTCTCCCAAGGCTGAATGGGAGCCGGTGGAGATTCTGGCCTAGATTGCTAGCAGATCAAGTCGCAATATCCTCATCAATTTTGGGCCACCAGACATACCCCCTTGCAAAGGTCTTCATGTGTACGATGCCTGGGTGACCCAAGTGCAGAGCCTCCATAACTCTCTCCCTTAGCTTGGCGGGAATCACAACCCGACTTCCCCAAATCAAACACCCCTTGTTCACAGAGAGCTCGTTTTGGTGTGAAAAGAAGGTTTTAAACTCCGGTTCCATTTTTCCCACCGGCCACCTCTTCTATGCCCAATTAAGGACACGGGCGAGAACAGGGTCCTTGACCGATGCAGCGGCAATGTCCACTGAGGTGACTGGGGCCTCAGGTAGTTCGTCAATAGTGAGGACATCAAAGTCCTGCTCAGAGTCCGAGTCTGAGTTCGGAGAGGGGCAGCGGCTGAGGGCGTCAGCATGCCCGATGGGTTTTCCGGGCCGATGCTCGAGGTCGAAATCATACACCGCTAAAAACACCACCCAATGCAGCATTCTCGGAGACAAAATATTCAGTGTTTGGCGGTCTGGTGCGAAGAGGCCCAGCAGCAGCTTATGGTCTGTGACAAGGAGGAACCTGTGCCTGTATACAAAGTCATGGAACTTTTTAATTCCAGCGATTAGGGCAAGGCCCTCCTTGTCTACCTGGGCATAGTTCTTTTCCGTGGCCATCAGAGACTGCGAATAATAGGTGATTGGCACCTCAGTGCCATCTGGCATCACATTACTCAGTACAGCGCCCACCCCGTAAGGGGACACGTCGGCAGCTAAAACCAACATTTTAGACTTGTCAAAATGAGTCAATACAGCTTTTGATGACAACAACTATTTTACAGCAGTAAAGGCCCGCTTTTGTTTCTCCCCCCACTCCCACTGTACATTTTTGTGAAGGAATGCATGTAACAGTTCTGCCACCGATGCCTTGTGTGGCAGAAATGAATGATAAAAATTAAGAATACCTAAAAATGATTGCAGTTCTTTTTTTTTTACCTTGGTGGGGGGACATTTTAAATGGCGAACACTTTATCAGCCGTGGGGTGCACACCGTCAGCATCTATTAGAAAACCTAAGAACTCCACCTGTTTTACCCCAACACAGCATTTTTAGTGTTTTATTTTCAACCCAGCTTTCTTGAACTGGCCCAAAACCGCTCATAACCAAACCATTAATTCACTCTCGGTAGCGCCAGCAATTAAAACGCCATCAAAATATGTTACGACCCCAGGCAGCCCCTAAGGAGCCCCTCCATGAGACCTTGGAAAATGCCAGGGGTTACGTTAACACTGAATTATAATCGTTTAACTCTGAATGCACCCCTGTGTGTCACGATGGTTTGTGCTTCAGCAGCCACGTTGTCCACAGGGAGCTGCTGATACACTTGCGCCAGATCGAGTTTTGCAAAAACCTTGCCTCTCCCCAGAGATGCCAACACATGGCTAATCACTGGTACAGGGTAGAAGTGCTGTTGTAGAGCCCAGTTAAGCGTACATTTGTAATCGGTACAAATTCTTACAGAGCCATCAGGTTTTACAGGAGTTACAATTGGTGTTTCCCATTCAGCATATAGAACTGGCTCAAGAATACCTTGTGCTACGAGCTTGTCTAACTCAGCTTCTATCTTTGCCTTCAAGGCGAGGGGCATCTTTCGATATTTTAATCTTATAGGGCAAACAGACGGATCTAAATCAAAAGTTACCGGTGGCCCAGTATACTGACCAAGCCCTTCATCAAAAACCTCAGGAAATTCGTTATACAAGCATTCTCCTTTACTGATACATATTTGTTTTACACCACTTATGGCAATGCCAAGAGCCTTGAACCAATCCAGGCCCAATAAACTGACCCTCTTACCCTCAGCAACCAAGAGAAGTAGCACTGCCTTCCGATCTTTGAACTCTACCTCGAAACTCGCTCTCCCTGCCAGAGGAATGTGACTGCCCTGGAAATCGGTCAGGCGGGTTGAAACCGGTGTCAGCCGGTGACAACTCCTCCACAGGAACAAGCGCTGTCACATCTGTGACAAGATGACCATGATAGACGATCCAGAATCCACTTCCATGGCGCAGAGAACGCCGCCCAAGCGAAGCATGACGTAGATCTTTCTGCTGGGCTGGCTCCAGTAGTCAGGACCGTCGATAGGCAGCTGTAGGTGTCGGTTTGGTGGCAATCAGCCGCTCTGTCCCCGTCCCAGACACGAACTTGAGGCCTTGTACATGGAGGAGATGGTGGAGATTTATTTGCAGCTTGGCAGACCTGTGCCAGATGACCTTGCTTGCCACAGGAACGGCACACCAGTTCCCTCACCCAGCAGTGGTCCCTCTCATGCTTGCCACCACAACCAGCACAGGAACGCCGCGACATTGTCTTCAGTAGGGTCTGCGAAGGGTGTGCAGCTCACGTTCTGCACATGTCATCGGCCTCCCCCTCGGACTCACTGGTCGACTGCTGGTGCACCGACTGCTCCTTTCTGCTCGGAACCTGGTGCTGACAGACCTCACGAGTTGACCTCTCGGCAGCCTCTGCGCCGACGGCCTTGGCGTATGCCACAGCATAGGTCAGTTTGGCTCTGGCAAACAGGTGCTGTTGTAGATGCTCGTCTCGAAGGCTGCACACAAGACGATTGAGGAGGGCCTTCTCGAGGTTGGTGAAGTTGCAAGGCCGGGCGGCCTTTCGCAGGGCAGTGATGTACTCAGCTATGGTCTCGGTAGCACCTTGACCTCGCTTGTAGAATGCATGCCTACAAACGATTTTTGACGGCTGAGGCAAGAACTGGCCCTTCAACTTGCTAGTGATGTCCCCCCACAAAGCTGCACTGAGCTCGGTTGGAGCGACCAGGGACCGGGTGACATTGAAGACAGCTTTGCTGCAGGAGCTCAGAAGGGCTGCCTTCTTCCGCACCTTGTCTGTGATCTGCTCTCAGTCTCTCTTTCTCCCACTCCCTCAGTTTGGTGTAGTGGTTAAATGCGTGGACTCTAATCTGGGAGAACCGGGTTTGATTCCCCACTCCTCCACTTGCACCTGGCTGGATGACCTTGGGTAAGCCGTAGTTCTGATAAGAGCTGTTCTTTAAAAAATAGCAGTTTCTGTCAAGAGATCTCTCAGCCCCACCTACCTCACAGGGTGTCTGTTGTGGGGAGGGGAAGGGAAAGGAATTTGTAAGCTGCTCTGAGACACCTTTGGGTAGTGAAGAGTGGGGTATAAATCCAATCTCTCTTCTTCTTCTTCTAGAAGCCAGTTGGAATATACCAGAATCAGTGGGATAAATAGTTGGATGAGCTTCCGGGGTAAGTTTATAACATACCCAGGTGTCTCTTTTCAAACCTAGAAAATTGTTACGTATGAGACGTCAGTCAGCTCTTAACAAGTAATTCAGACAGAAACCAACACAAGAACAGGAGAGCAACAGGCTCTCTTTTAAACTTTCCAAGCGAATATAACCACGCCCCTAAATGAGTTAACAACCAATTAAACTGCTTAGATAAAGGCCAATGAAATTAGTTCCCTCCAGAACCTTTCCTATATTCTGATTGGTCTACTGCACAGAGTAGCCAATCAGACCATGTCTTACAGGATACCAGCTCTTAGTTGAAGCTCAGGCATACATACATAATAATACATAACAAAAATCATTTTTAAAATATATGTTTATAAAAAGATGTGACTTTATGTGCAGCACCTGACAGATTGCGACCTGATGAAGCTAAGGGAAACAAGCACCAACCGGGGTCCATCGTCACAGGACTGTATATTAATGTGTTGCTTTAAAGCATTGCCTTAATATGAATGTACCATTGTCCACAAATTAAATAAGTTTTGTAAGCCTTGCATAAACTATTTAATTTGGAGAGTAATTTTTACTCCAGAGTAAAAATATATATATACAGTGTAAAAGTCTTTGAGCTGGGTTTTTTGGCTACAATTCACAAATCACTGTATTTCCATTGCTGTTACTCAGCACCTGGGAGTTGGCAACTCTAGTTTAGGGTATCCTCTGGTGATTAAATTAGATTTTAAAATGGCATCGTTTTCATGTCTTGTATTTTAGTACAATTCCTTTTTATTCGAGGAAACTGACCACTTCTTGAGCGTTCTTTATCGTTTGGTGGGACTTAGAAAAAGAGAGATTGACATTTCTGGCCCGTGCACTGCTGCCGCCATAAGATGCTGATCAAAACAGGTCCCAACATCAGTTAGATGATTATTTCTCAAAAATCCTTCATAAATGTAAAGTGTAGGGTATTCACACACAAAGTAATAGAATTTTATTTTCTGCCCCCTGTGCGTATCACAGGCCTACATGTGGCTTTCCTCAGCCTGGCTGGTGGACTTGGCTTCCCCCAGTGTGGCCAGAAAAAGAGAGTAATGGGGGTGGGGGTGGAAATAGAGAGAAAGGGTTATAGGGATGGTGGAAGGAGAAAGAGAAAACGAAAAGGAATGATGGAGACAGAGGAGAGGGAGGGACATAAGTAAGAACAAGACATTAAGAGAAGAAGAGAAGAAGAAGAGAAGAGATGGGATTTATACCCCGCCCTTCACTACCTAAAGGAGTCTCAGAGTGGCTTACAAACTCCTTTCCCTTCCCCTCCCCACAACAGACGCCCTGTGAGGTAGGTGGGGCTGAGAGAGCTCTGACAGAAACTGCTCTTTTTCAAGGACAGCTATGCCAGAACTATGGCTTGCCCAAGGTCATCCAGCAGGTGCAAGTGGAGGAGTGGGGAATCAAACCCAATTCTCCCAGATTAGAGTCTGCACACTTAACCACTACTCCAAATTGAGGGAGAAAGAGAGACTGAGAGCAGGAGTGGTGAGAGATGGGCATAAGGTAGTGAAATGGGATGGCTGATGCAGGTCTCAATTTGTATATATTATTACAAGGGAACCTGATGATATATTCATCCAGTATGAAGCAACATATGGTTAAATGCTTGAGCACATTATTTTCAGTCTGCCAGATTTCTGAATTTCTTAATACTACCCATAAACTTCCAATATGTGCAGTTCCCACTGCAAAACTGTCCATTTGGTAAATTGACTCCTGGTAAGACTGGCTGAGTAAGGGTTAAATATGTATCACAGTGTACTAGTAGGTATCTCAGACTAGATGTTACCATGCCTTGGATCTTACATATGGTTTGCAGCCTCTGGATTTGCATAACAGAATCCCCTTGGATGGAGGAGTCAAAATTAGACACCGCTCAGTGTCACATTTGGTTTGGCCTAGTGAATTACAGCCATTTCCACAGAACAGTACTGAAAAAAGTTCCTGCAATGGAGTCTATATTTCTTTATAACAAACCCTACAACTAAGGATGCCAACCTCCAGATGGGGCCTGGCGATCTCCCAGAATTACAACTGATTTCCAGACTATGAAGAACAGTTCCTTCAGAGGAAATGGCAGCTCTGGCTGGTGGGCTCTACAGCATTCACATCCCTGTTGAGCTCCCTCCCCTCCCCAGGCTCCACCTCAAATCTCTAGGAATTTCCCAAGCTGGGCAAGCAATCCCATGTACAACAGAATAACAGAATGCTGATGATTTATCTTATTTTTCCTGTAGCAACAGGCAGTGGTGCTCTACTGCCAAAGTGCTCTAGTCATCCAGTGTTTGGTACCTAAGCAAAATTATTTTGATCATGTATCATATTATGAAACGTAAGCTCATCTGTAGGGATGACATACATCATATCATGTTTTAGTCATGAAGCATTTCAAAGTTATCATCTCTTGAATTAGAAACATTACACCCTACTGACACTAAGAGTTAAGGCACATTTATTTATTTATTTATTTATTTATCCTGAAGTGTTCAGTGCCTTGAATAGGTAAATACAAGCCAGGCTCTTCTGCCTAACAAAACACCTGTCCACTTCTATTTTTTAACTGCACTACTTTCACTTTATTAGACTCTTTGAGTATGAGTAGCATTTGGGAGGTGTATGACTTCACTGAAGCAGTGTCTGCTGGGGCTATTAGTCAGCCTACAAAAATAAACTTTTAAAAATATTCTGACATACTGATGAGAGCATTCAGAGGAAATGGACGCAAACTGTGCATCTCGTAACAATTTTTAGTGTCTAATTTAAACTGTGTTGCAGCCCACCTCTATGGAGGAAATTACTTGACATGAAGACATCTGTTTTCCCAGTGATTGCAGAAAATGGAAGTGCATTATCTGTGGGTAACGTTGCTGGTGATACAGCTGATCCTGATCTTTACACTGAACCTCTTGAATGCTTGGCTAGTTGAACATAAAGAACATTTTTTGTGATTTAACATATCACTTAAGCTTCATTGGCCATTTCAAGAAATCTATGAGCACAGTAACCTGGTTACACAGTCATCCATTAAACCTGCACAACTGGCTGTGGTGAAGGCATAGCTATTGCCCTCCATGAATCTTTCAACTTCTATAGACTTCCAATGCAAACTATCACTGGCATTGACTGTATGCTCCTTACATCAGGGACTAAGAATAGATTAGGCAGTCTTCTTGTCTACTGGCCACCTAGTTCCCCAGTGGGCACCCTCTATGGATTGGCAGTGTCACGCTCCTTAGCGCAGGGGAGCGACGTATCTCCGGTGGCTGTGGCCGCTGGCGCTCCTGTCCGCCTGCTCTCACCTTGGGGAAGAGGTACACGGAGTCGTGTGTTGGCGAGGCCCTTAAAGGGGTTGGGCGCAAGCAACCTCATATGGTGGGTCCGGTGGGCAAGTTCCCTCACTTCCCCACGGCCCACTCTGGCACCTGGCCTCCAGCACACCTGTAGGGCTTCAGGGGGGAGTTTCTCTCTCTCTCTCAGCACTCCCTCCTTTCCCCAGCCAGTCCAGATCTCTTCCTCCCCGGTTGCTGTCCTTCACCTTCCTTTTATTACCCCCGTCAACCTCCGGACTCCGTCTGCCCTCTGGCTCCGCCCCCACCTAAAACCCAGGATGCCGAGACCGCCCCTGTGCCTCCCGCCCGTCCTCCTGCGGCCCCGCCTTGGCCCGCCTGTCCTGTCGGCCCCCGGCTCTCCTTCCCGCTTCCGGACCCCGCCCCCGCTGCTCGCGGGCTGCGCGGGCTCGTCCGAGCTCTCCCCGGTCGTCTCTCTCCTTCTCCCGTCGCTGCTGTGCCCATCTCCGCTGGGGCCTTCTCCGCCAGCCTCCCGGCCTCTCCCTCTTCGCCCCAGGCCGGGGCTCCAAGTGCGTTTCGGGGCTCATGGGGGGCGGCGGCCGCTCCAGCGCCGTCCCTGCTCGGGGGTGGGGCTCGTCCCGGCCCAGGCCGGGACAGGCAGAAATACTGTCTTGTTGGATGTGGTATGGAGACTTTCAGACTGATTGTTCCAGGTGACTTCAATATTCATGTTCAACATGCCTCATCAGTACCAGCCTAAGGTTTTATAGCTTCTTTGACTGCCTTGGATCTCTCCCAAATTGCAACTGGCCCAACACATGAAAGAGGTTACACCCTTGACTTAATCTTTTGCAGCAAGCCTTTGAAGGAAGGTTTGGTTTCAGGGCTGGATATTGGTCCTGAGCCATGGTCTGAGCCTCATGCAAGAAGTCCCAATTAAAATGCTCCACCCACAGAGGCTCATGAATCCTACTGAATTCCAGAATGCTTTGGGGGATTTTAGGATTCCAAACATGTTCTGTGGAGGCTGCAGTAGAAACATATAATATGAAGCTCCTTGAAGTTACCAACAAGGTTGTCCCTCACCGACCTTTCTCCTCCATGGGATGAAACCCAGTCCCCTGGTTTTCACAGAGCTAGGTGATTTGAAAAGGGCTTGGAGATTTCTACAATGGCATTGGCAGAGAACTCTTACTGAATCTGACAGATCTTGCAATAGAGCTCATTGTAAATAGCTATGAAGTGGGGGTGACGGCAGCAAAGAAAGGTTACTTCTCTACTATTATAGCATCAGCTAGTTTACGTTCATCCCAATTGTTCAAGGTAGCTAAATATGAGCCTCTAAGTGTCTCAAGGACAGACAATTTGCTGTGATACTCTTGCCAAGTTTTTGGTGATAAAATATTGAAAATATTTCAGTTATAACATAGGTATGTGAAGAAATACCTTTTTTCTTTGAATGTTTGAACTGAACAAAACCTTCACTCTCAGTTTCTCTCTAAACATGCAGGAAGGGGGAAAGTCATTTCAATTCAGAGCCAATTTGGTGTAGTGGTTAAGTGTGCAGACTCTAATTTGGGAGAACCGGGTTTGATTCCCCACTCCTCCACTTGCACCTGGCTGAATGACCTTGAGCAAACCATAGTTCTATCAGAGCTGTCCTTGAAAAAGCAGTTCTCAAAAGAGCTCTCTCAGCCCGACCTCCCTCACAGGGTATCTGTTGTGGGGAGGGGAAGGGAAAGGAGTTTGTAAGCTGCTCTAAGACTCCAAGTGAAGGGTGCGGTATAAATCCAATCTCTTCTTCTTCTTTCCAGTCTCAACTCAGCCACCTTTTTAGAAACGCTAATAGGTCTAGCAAGAGACAATGGGATGGTCAAGCTCCCCACCACCACCAAGCAGGGAGGAGAGACTTGGAAGAATTAAGATTAGAAGGATTTCAGGAAGAAACTCCTGGAGATCTCAGGAAAAGCTTCTTTGAAGAAGAAGAGTTGGTTTTATACCCTGCACTTCACTACCCGAAGGAGTCTTGGAGCAGCTTACAATCGCCTTTCCTTCCTCTCCCCACAACAGACACCTTATGAGCTAGGTGGGGCTGAGAGAGCTCTGAGAGAACTGTGATTGACCCAAGGTCACCCAGCTGGCTTCATCTGGAGGAGTGGGGAATCAAACCTGGTTCTCCAGATTAGAGTTCAACACTCTTAACCACTACACCATGCTATCTGTCTTTGAGCCAGCCTGACCTGGTTAGTGGGTGGAAAAAGAAAAATGATAAAACTCCTGGGAGTAAGGAAGAAAGTTTTTTTGTGCTGATCCCATTGAGGTGGAAGACAGGAGGGCCTGGCGTGACCTGGTCCATGGGGTTGCAAAGAGTTGGACTCAACTGTGCAACTGAACAACAACATTGAGGCAGACAAAACTCTTACTTGAGGACTGTGGGAGGTGACCATTGCCATGTGCTAGCTTGCGCACCTGAAAAAGCCTTGGAGGTAATGGAAACCCTGTGGAACATCCAATAACTTTCTAAGGAGCTTGCCTTATATTTAACATCTGATACGGCATGTATAGAAGGAGGGACAGAGGAATTGCGTTTTAATCTTTTCTTTTGAATCCCTTGCTCAGTTTGGTGCTGTGCTAAAAGTATGCTTGTGAACATTTTCTTTTAAATAAATGCTTTGTAACTTTGGATCTTGGTAGTGGTTCTCTGTGCTGCATAGACTTCCACCATCTTGGGCATGCTATTTCAAAAGGATCACCAGGAGGAGGGGGGGCAGTCGGTTGGCAAATGGCTACTCCCCCTTCTACCTCTTCATTCACACATCTGCATTCACACCTTCCCCACCCGTAGGAATGTCAGCGAGGGCGAGGATGAGACAGGAAGGAAGAAATCAGAGAGACATGAAACAGATGGGGTCATCAATTGCAATACACTGATTATGTAAACCAAAGTTACAGCCCAAGTCCCCCCCTCAAGCTCCCCTCCCCCCAGTTGATCAGGATAGAGGTGATGGAACCTCTTGACCAGTTTAGGAGCATAAACGTCTGAGGCATCTACCCATTCATTCTCCTCAGGACCAAAATCTTTCCACTGAACCAAATACTGCAGTCAGCCCCTTCTCATTCGGGAGTTAAGAATCTCCCAAACCACATGAAGGGATTCCCCATCTATCCAATGAGCTTGAGGAGCTGGAGTTTGAAGTTCCCAAGGCAAGGGTCCAGGATTGCACTTCAGAAGACTAAAATGAAACACAGGATGCAGCGAATACAAAGTTTTAGGAAGGTTCAGTTCAACAGCAACCTTATTAATCACACGTTTCACTTGGAAAGGCCCAACATGTTTCCATCCCAGCTTATGCCGGGGTTGCAATCCTTTCATGTGCTTGATAGACACATAAACAGAATCTCCAGGAACCAAGTCCCACTCGGGGCTCCATTTGCCATCAGCAATTCGTTTATAATCCTTCTTGGCTTTATTTAGAGTCTCTTTGAGAACATCCCAGTTTTTTGTTACATTAAACCACCAGAGCTGCGCATCACCTTGAATTGTCTCCAATAGGTCCACTGTGGGGAGGGGTCCCCCTTCATACCCATGCACAGCTTTGAATGGACTCATGCCAATGGAACTATGGAAAGAGTTATTGTAACAGTACTCTGCAAACGGTAACAGGGCCACCCAGTTTGACTTTTGATAGTTAACATAACACCGCAGCACCTGCTCAAGGATTTGATTGGTGCACTCAGTCTGACCATCTGTTTCAGGGTCATAACTACTGCTGAGGCACCATTCGATTCCCAACAAAGTCAGTAATACTTTCCAAAATTTGGCCACAAACTGTACTCCGTGGTCAGAGATTATTTTGCAGGAGGGGGCATGCAATCTGACAGTGTGTTGCATAAACAAACTGGCCAGTTATTTTGCCGAAGGAATGGACTTGCACAGGACAAAATGGGCTTGTTTTGAAAATAGGTCTACAGCCACCCAGATTACAGTTTTCCCGTTACTGTCAGGCAGGTCAGTAATAAAGTCCATGGAAATCACTTCTCTAGGGCCTCTTGGGTGTTTCAAGGGGCTGAAGGTGGCCCTGTACCTTTCCCCCTCCTTTTACACATAATGCAAGTTTGACAAGCCCTGACATATCAGGAGATGTCCTTTCTTAGCCCTGGCCACCAAAATTGGTGTTGAAGGAGCTGCAAAGTTTTCAGATATCTGAAACATCCTACCATTTTATTATTGTGACTTTGCGCCATGATATTCCCTCTCAGAGCAGCAGGCACACAGACTTTGTCTCCCCGGTACCATAACCCATTCTTCTGGGGTTGCAGCCCTTCCGCAACCACTACCTCCAAGTCGGGAGGAGAAAAGGCTTTTGGGATGGTTTTCAGTTTCACCCTCCACCTTTGCTTTACTCCAGGTCATTACTGCCCCTCCCAGATGAGCTGGAGAAAAAACCATATCAGTGATTTCTTCCTGTTGGCTAGCATGTTGTGGCAAGTGGGACAGAGCATCCACCAGGAAGTCTGGTAAATACTTAATGGTAAACCAGAATTTGGAAAACAACTCAGCCCAGCAGACCTGCTTGGCATTGAGTCAGCATGGGGTTCGAAGTCCTTCCAGGTTCTTATGATCAGTCCACACTTCGAATGGAACCCGTGCTCCTTCTAACCAATGCCTCCAGGTCGAAAGTGCCAACTTGACCGCAGCTGCTTCCTTGTCCCAAACTGCCCAGTTGTGTTCGGCCCCAGAGAATTTCCTTGAGACATATGCTAGGGGTTGTCGTTTTCCAACCCACTCACCCCTCTTTTGCAGTATGGCACCACCCATGGCCACATCGGAGACATCCACCTGGACTATGAATGCCTCATTTTCATTGGGGTGGTGAAGAATAGGCATAGAGGTAAACAGAGATTTTAACTCCTCAAATGCGTGTTGACACTCTGGAGACCATGCGAGCTTACTTGCTCCTTTACAGGTTTCTGCCCCTTTCCCCTTAGTCTTTAACAGATCTGTAAGGGGAAGGGACACCTGGGCAAAGTTCTTGATGAAGGAACGATAAAAGTTTGCAAATCCCAAGAAACTCTGAAGTTGCCTCCGGGTTTTAGGAGGTTCCCACCCCAAAATGTCTTGCACATTTTTGGGATCCATTCCCAACCCTCGCTGGGTAATCCAGTACCCCAAAAAGTCAATCTCAGTCTGGTGGAACTTGCATTTAGATAGCTTGGCGTATAGGTGGTTGTCAAACAAGGCATTTAGTACTTCTTGCACTAACTTCACATGTGAATCCATATCTTGCATGTAAATTAACACATCATCTAGGTACACAACCATTCCCTTAAACAGATACTTGTGTAGAACCTCGTTAATTAGGTTCATGAACACCCCGGGCACTCCAGCTAGCCTGAAAGGCATCACTATGTACTTGAATTTTCCCAGTGAGATATTGAATGCAGTTTTACACTCATCTCTTCATGGATGCACACTCAGAAATAAGCATCTCATAAATCCAATTTAGTAATCTTCCCTTTGGCCGCTTCCCCCAATAAGTCTTTGATAAGCGGCAAGGGCATGCATTAGTCATACAGACCACATTCAGACCGCAGTAATCCATACAAAGTCTTAAGCCCCCTTCTTTCTTTTTCTGAAATAACACAGAGGCTGCAAACGGGGAGGTTGCGGGTCTAATGAATCCACATTCTAAGTTCTTATCAATAAACCGTCTCAGTTTCTCCCGCTCTGCGGGGTTCGTGGCATACAATTTCCCTTTAGGTAACTTATGGCCTGGAAGGATCTCAATAGCACAGTCAGTTTTCCTGTGGGGTGGTAGTTCATTGGCCTCACCCTCATCAAACACCCTCCCCAAATCTCTGTACTCGGGGGGGGGGTATGGCATTTAGCTCTTCTCGAGGTAGGCAGACTCTTTCGGGGGCAAGTCTGAATTCCACTGATGCTCCTTGCACCATGGGTCTAGGAATGTGAGGCAGTCCTTACTTCACTGCACATAGGGGTTGTGGGCGGCCAACCAGGGTTTCCCCAAAACCATAGGGAATTGGGCGGTGGGGTGCACTACAAAGCCTGTTTGTTCCCAGTGGCTCCCAACCCCTACCGGTAAGTTCACAGTCACATGTTGACAGGATTGCATGGGTGGACCCATCCATCTGGGTAAACACCATTGGCTCCTCAAGTTTTGTGACTGCCGCTCCAAGTCCCGTAACCAATGAAGGGCTAATGAGGTCAGGGGAGTCTATTAAGGCTCTCGCCTATATTTGGGTGCCCACCTCAGGGTTTATAACTGTCACTGTAGCAAAAAACAAAGAAGTACTGTTCCTCACCAAGTCTTGCACCGAAGGCGGATGGACCTGCTGGCTGGTGCCTTTCACAGCAGGTCCTGGTCTTTTCCCTGTGACTGGGGTTCATCGCCACACCAGGTGGGAGTATCGCCCGCCTAAGGAAGGTCTCCAGCCTGCAGTGCCGAATGGGGCCCCCCTTTCAAAGTCCACGGCACTCTATCCATCTTCTTATGAGAGTCCCATCCCTGTACTGCTCGGTTCTTGCCTCGTCCCCTCCCGGGCTTTCATGCTGGTATAAGTTCACCAGCTCGACTCAGCTCTCAGCTTCGCAGGCCACTTGTATCCACCCCAACAGGGTGCTGGGGTTGTCTTGGGTCAACACCCCTTCCAGGTTCAAAACCTTCAACCCAGCCCTGTAGAATTCGATTAGGGCTTCCTCCGGCCATCCTGCCAGCTTGTTTGCCAATGCCTTGAAGTCCTCGGAATATTCTTGGGCTGAGCAGGCACCTTGCCGCATCTCTCGCAGTCTCACACAGACCTTTTTGAGCTCCAAGCGGTCCTTGAACTGGCTTAGCAGGGCCTGCAGGAATGCCTCCAAGTCACACAATTCAGTGGCGGTGATGTTGTGCAGTGCCACAAACCAGACAGCAGCCCTCTCCCAGAGTCAAGACCCCACATACTCCACATGCTGCTCATCAGAGAGAAAAGTGTGGCCCTAGTCTTGCATGACTGCTTGCACTTGGATCAGGAAGAACCGCAGCTCCCCTGGATGCCCATCAAACATGGCCTCAAGACATCGTGGGGCCACCACTGATCAGGATTCTCCCCAAGTCTTGGGGAGCTCCTCGGGCCCATGTTCCTGGTGGTCTCTTGGTCCATCAATTCCTGCATGACCTGGGGAAGTTGTCAGTTTAACTGCATTACTAAGTCCTTCAGACGTCTCACCTCCCTCTGGAACCTGCACGGGTTGAAGAGTCTCCGTCTAGGCACACGTGTGCCTGTTCTCCTGGGGGTTTCATCGATCTCATGTTCCTTGTCGTCAACATCAGACCTCGAGTTGGCCATCTCATCCCAGCTGTCAGGGGTCTGGGAAGCGGCGGAATGAGTCTTTGTAGCCAGGTGGTCCTCAGCGCCATCATCCCAGGGGCCTGGGGTCTGAAGCCACCTTTGCTCTGCAGGGTTGTCAGGGACAGGCACAGATTCCAAGCTGGCACTGGTTTCTGTCCTGCTGTCTCCATCTCTGTTCCCCATGTTACACTAGGGGTTGGGTTGGAGTAATTTGCAGTCTTAGCAATCTGTCAGGTTCCCAGTAATCCACTCTCAGTCCACAACTTGTTTGAAGTGACTTTATTAGGAAAAGAGATTTAGATTTGGCAAGGATGAACTCCTTGCTAAGACTGAAGTACAAAAGCGAAAGTAACTCAAGGTATAGTCAAACGATACATTCCATATGTACGTCATCCACTCCCCTCTTTCCTCATCTCACAATTGCTCCTAATCAACTAGCCCTGTGAAAGTTGTTATCTAAAGACTTCAAAGGTGGCCTGCTGAGAACAGGCTCTTCGGGAGGTGCACTTGTTATGGGAAAACGGTTACAAAGCAGGCCTCTAGTCTACCTCTTCATTCACACATCTGCATTCACACCTTCCCCACCTGTAAGAATGTCAGTGAGGGCGAGGATGAGACAGGAAGGAAGGGGGGAGGGATCAAAGAGACATGAAACAGATGGGGTCATCAATTACAATACATTGATTATGTAAACCACAGTTACAGCCCGAGTCTGACATTCCCTTTATGCTCCTCTACATGCCCTCCATGTTATGTGCAGATCATACTTAGGGGGTCCAAGTTATGGCCCCCAAAGAAGATGCCCCCAGGAAAATGCTTTTGGGGGAAATGTCAGGGACAGGTTCAAAAGTGCAAGCTACACACCCCAAATGCACAGAGAACATCACTCTGCTGCCCCTCTCCTCTACAATCTCTCCCATATTGCTTTGAAGTTTGCTTTGAAGTTTGGTAAACATTTTGATTGAGTGGAGACAGTCTGTCTGAAAATGTATCCATTCATGAATTACTATAAACCACTTGAAAGTTTGTGGAAAGTTTGTGCCGGTTGACCTTCCACGAACTTCAGTTTGTGAACCATGAACCAGCCAAAATTTGTCATGAACTTTAGTTTGTGAGCTGGTTTGTGCCACCAGAAATTAGCAGCACCTGGTAGTTGGTGGGGCCAAGGAGCATGTTAAGGCAAGGCTTAAAAACAGCAGCCAGAAGCTGGGGGCAGGGGGTTGCAAGGGGAACTTGGGAGCCATGAGGCAGGAAGAACACTGTTAACTACTTCTCTACACTGTATGTGGGAGGATGGAATGTGCAGATTGGCTGGGAGATGCCCAATCCTGCCACTCCCACCTAAACTGAAACAGAGCATCCTCAAAAACTACAAAGAGCACTGGTTCAAGATATTAAATGCTTTGGTGAAACCCAGTTTACATCAGAAGGTAACTCTCAGCCCAGAAGCAACAGAATTTTGTGGTGCTTTAAAGACTAACAGAATGTATTTGTTAGATGTACTTTGAAAATGCTTTTATTTGTTATTTTCTGACCTGCACACACACCAGAATGGTGCCAACAAGCGTCTTTGCATTGGGAGAAATGTATGCTTTGTTGGATGTGACTCTCTGCACTAGGAAGGTACCACACAGCCTGTACTTTCATGTAAATGAAGTCACAGACACACACACCTTGCATGCCTCTACCCATGAGACATTGGGAACAAGAAGCATCTCCATTAGCATCTCCATTATGGTTCTCGAGAAGGATGTAAAAACGACAACCTGTCCACCATTGAGGAATCTGTACCTCACATGTAACCTACAGGATGCTTGGCATTTGCATGTGTTAAGACTGTTTCCTGTTCTGTCACTTGGACCAAGCCAGAGTCATCCGCACATCCAAGGTTTCCATGCCAACCCATCTTTGCACCTTGACCAAATGCTCCCTTGTAGTAAGGTGTAGACTTTCAATATTGCCCCACCTTAGTAGGAGGGTACCCCACATCCTATAGCCAATAGGTATAGGGATGGGACAGACCAGAGACACCCCAAGCCAGCCCCCAATACTAGCTGATAAAACGAGGTGCAACCTTTGTTCTTGGCCTCCTGCCTGCCGCCTCCTGCCTGCCATCACCCCCTTACCTTACATCTACTAGAGGTAACTTACTGTGCTTCCTTGGAGTCGTGACCAAGGAGCCCTCACACATGTTGGCTGGTTCTAACTGTGTGCAGTGAAAGTAAGAATATCCTTAGTTAAGAAACAATCCTTATATTCTTCACTGTGGAAGGTCGATCTACAGGACCAGATAAGTATTTTGTGCTTTTCCCCTGCCTAAATACTTCTAGTTTAAAACCCCAAATTGTATTTCCATTTCTACTGTATCTAAAGGAACTTGTATGTATGTGTGAATGAATCTGTTTTGTTTGCCTGTGTATTAAAGATATTATTCAGTAAAGAGAATCTTGATTCAATTTAAGAAACCTTGTCAAGTGATCTCTTTGGGGAAATGGGTTCTTGGGACGAAGTTAGCTTTCTCTGTATACATAGGCCAGCAACTCAAATAAGTTAGTCCGCCTACTGCGTAGATAAGCAGTTCAGCTAACGTATTGTAATGAAAACTCATGGACTAGACCCCATTTCATTATCACTGTGTATGGAGGTTCTAGTCACAGAATCTTATACTATAACAGTTGTGTTTGTCTCTTTGTTGGTTTTGGAAAACAGTTATCTTTCTGGATTTTGTCTCAATTCAGAGTGGAACTATTGGGGATGGACTACTATTTCATGAGGATCTCATCCAAACAATAAGACAGTCAGTATTCGTGAAGTCTCTTCTGTGTTCATGTTCCTGATCTATCCATAGCATCCATAGCATAACCTTAGAGAAGCTGGCAATTTGTGTTGTATTGGCTTCAAGTCTTCGTCCAGCAAAGAGTAACATTAAATCTATATTACACTGCCTAAATCTATATTAAAGTGCACAGTAACACATTTTCAAATGGCCCACTCTACTAACAGGTGATTTAGAATGGCATTTATACACTCTGAAAATAACAGATTATGGTCATATTTCTGGTGTTAGAAGAACTCTGAAGTAATGGTAGACTGTGTAGTTATGTGGTTATTTTCCATGAGGTCCCCCCCCAGATTGCAGCTGTGAGGCAGTCATTTAATGGGGAAGACCAGTACAGGGGGGAAAGGGCTATTCGGCTATTTTCCCTTGCACATTTTTCTTGTTAAAAATCACCACCACTAAGCTGCTTTTACCTCATTAAGGAAAACTTACATTCATACATGTTTTCAATGGTGGATGAAGCACTTTGAGGACAACAGTTCTGGTGGGAATAGGGTTCCCAAGTACTTACCATGGGGGAGCGGGGGATGCATGCTGCCCGGCCGGACCAGTCCTCCTGGTAACGCGCCATGCCATCGCCAGGAAGTGACACCAGGCAACGCTCTGGCAATGGGGCTGAAAACTCGATGGTACCATCAAATTTCCAGCTGCATTGCCAGAGTGTCACCTAGCGTCCCTTCCTGGTGACGGCATGGTGCTCCGCGCCTGTCCTTCCCCTGGGGATGGTCCTGCGAGGACGTATCCATCCCCTGCCGGCATGCAGTAAGTTCTTGGCAAGCCTAGGTGGGAAAGAGTTAAATAGCCTAACTCTTCCTCTGTCTCTTTAAATTACAACTTCTGCAGCTGCATTCTGTTTTTAAATGATCAGGAGAAATAACCATAGAACTATGTGTAAAATAGTCTTGCCTTTTCAAAGATTCTTGGGTCCAAAGTAGCAATGTTTGAGAAAGGCTTTGAAGACTATAGAAGGCCAATACAAAATATATAGTTGATTAGAGTGGTTGTGAAAGGATTCATTCTTGTGGAATGTTTTGAAAGACTGGCTGGAACATCTTTTGATCTATTATAATTAGAGATAGGGACCTTGTAAGGACAATATCTTGTATAAATTGGCAAAGGGTAAATAAAGCCCATGCATGGACTCTACTACATTAAAAGGAAGTCATGTAGAAGATGCAAGATTTAAAGCCACCTTCCTTCATATAGAATAAAGGGAAAGCAATCTCTTTTTTAAAATTTGTTTTGTTTTGAAGCAGCTACTATAGACATTTCCTTTTCTACTGGAAGGGATGAGTAAAATCAGTTGTTCTAGAATTCATCCAGAGCTCGTGCCAACCAGAGGAAGGAAGCCACTTCATTAGTACACTGTCTTTAAAAAACTGTGTTTTATTTGTAGTACATTGTCTCAGAAATGGGAATCAACAAAGTTGCTTGTAAAGCAAGGTAATTTCAGTAACAATTGGTACCATCAAGGACATGAAGCTATCCCAAGACAAAAATTTGGAGGTCTGAGAATACTGTGCTTTTTTTGTAATGTTAGGTCAACAAAAGACCATCCAAACTGTGCTCTTTTGTACATGCAAGCCCATTATACATGCAAAACCAAAATGATAACTTTTTAAACACATTTTGAAGTGATTGTATTTACTAGCCCATCACAGAGCAGATTCAATAACATCACAGAATTAATGTAGGGCACAATATGGAGTGGAAATTATTTCAGAATGATCTGCTTTCCAATACTGCCCCCAAGAGAACAGATCTGAGAAGTTCTTTAGAGAAAGAACTGTAAAACAACTACCCACAAAGAAGCTGATGTTTCTTAGGCTAACAGGGACTGACTTCTTAAAGATAATGCTGAGTGTATGAATCAATAACACCTAAGATTTAGAACATTTATCAGTATTACTGAACTACCTATATGCCCACTTACTGTATGGTGTGTATATTTTAATGTTGCCAGGGCCGGCTCCAGGTGTCTGGGCGCCCTAGGCAGGACAGCCTGGGGCACCCCCCACTGGGGATGCCAACCTCCCGGTGGGGCCAGGAGACGGGGGGACGGCGGAGCGCTGGCTTTCCTGGAGGCTCCGCACCTGCGGGGCCCCCAGGAAAGCCAGGGAAGGGGGTGGCGGCTCCACAGCTGTGGGACCCCCAGGAAAGCCGGGAAGGGGCGGGGTCTAGCTGCCGCCCCCTCCCTCCCAGCGCCGGCTTTCCTGGGGGCTCCGCGGCTGCGGGACCCCCAGGAAAGCTGGGAAGGGGGCGGGGGGTCTAGCCACTGCCCCCTCCCTCCCTCCCTCCCAGCGCCGGCTTTCCTGGGGGCTCCGTGGCTGCAAACCCCCCCATAATCGCAGAAAGCTCTACGGGGGATTTTATACAGCACCTCATAACACTTTAGAAGTGGTAGGAAGGATTGAAGATCAGAAGAAAGCAGTTTGAGTCAACAACACTTCAGGCACAAATCAGCACCATAGCAACCCCATTGAGATGCCTGGACTCTATTTAGATATACTGACATTTGCTACTGCTGTCACCTGGAAACAAGTACCTGACTGGACAGCGTGTTTAAGCGGGAGATCAGGGGCATAAGTGAATGGTGAGATAGATGTTTGGTTGATTTTTAAGAAGTTTGCTTTAGAGGAAGTGTAGACGCAAGCACACACACACTCCATGGTTTGTGGGAGTTAAGGAAGGAAGGAAAGCTTCCTGGGTTTCAAAACTGTCTGGCGTCATCCCATCCCCGTCCCCCTGGTGCTTGAACTATGTGTCCAGTGAGCTCTTTGTTTCCAGGTGACAGCAGTAGAGAATGTCAGTGTATCTAAAAGGAGTCCAGGCATCTCAGTGGGGTTGCAATGGTGCTGATTTGTGGTCCTGCTTCAGTGCCATAGCGCTCCCAATAGAATGTTAAAAAATGTTAAAAAAATGTTAAAAAAACCCCCAACAACAATAAGGAAGATTGTGTGTGTGAGGGAAAATGGCAAGAAAAGAAAGTGAAGCACTTTGAAATGACATACTGCTTCAGAGACCGCTCCTTACTGGAAGGGAAATGCTGTCCCTGTGCCAGTTTACTCCATGACAGGCCAATAACCGAAACCATGCACTTTATTTATTTATTTATTTATTATGAGATTTATACCCTGCCCTCCCCGCTCAGGTAATTGTAATTGACCAGATTCTCACTTGAGGGATCTACAACAAACCTTTTTCAAACTAAAGTATCCACCTGATGAAGCCAAGGAACAGATTAACGAAGCCAAAATGGTACCCAGAGAAAACCTGTTGCAAGACAAGCCCAAATGAGACAATAACAGAATACAGTGGTCACATACAGTTCTCAGCTCAAAATAGTTCAATGCATCATCAGCAATTTACAACCTCTACTGGATAATGACAATTCTCTTTCACAAATATGGGGGGGAACCTTTTCTTGTGCACAGACAGCTTCCCAGTCTTAAACAACTCCTCACCCACAATAATGCAACATCTAATTTGAACGTGGACACTGGTACCAGAGCTTGCAATAAACCCAGATGCCAACTTTGCTGCCACATACACCCAGACAACACAATCACTGAACCTAATAACATTAACTACACCATCTCAGGCTTATTCACTTGCTCATCTTTCTATATTGTGTATGCCATTAAATGCCAACAATGCCCTTCAGTTATCTACATAGGACAAACAGGTCAAACTCTGTGCCAAAGGATAAATGGACACGAATCTGATATTAAGAATCACAAGGCTGAGAAACCTGTAGGAGAACAGTTCAACCTCCCAAGTAGCTGTTTTATTGCCAAAAAATAAATAAATTCAGAAACAAACTGGAATGGGAGATTGCTGAATTATAAGTTATTACAACACCCAGAACAATAGAACTCCCAGGGTTAACAGAGATATCAGATTTTTTTAAATCTCATTGCACATTCTAAGTTGTTCAGTTCTCACTTATATCCAGAAATTAAACTTTGTTGTCTTAAAGATGCCACTGGACTCAAATTTAGTTCTCACATCTGGTTGTTAACTCCTTTATTATCTGTATGACAATTCGCTGCTATTTACATGTCTTACCAAATTTGTTATTCCAATTTTAGCTGTATGTATTGTTTAGTTACTTATGCATCTTGACTCTAATTAACTCTTCCTGGCAACTAACCCCCTCACCTATATGTAATATTTGAGGAAATCTGTTTCAATGTATCTGAAGGAGTGTGCATCTATACATGCTAAGTCTCTCAGTTCTTGGTTATACCCAGAATTGAACGTTGTCAAACTTTGTTGGTCTTGAAGGCACCACTGCACCCAGAACTTCATTCTCACATCTGTTTGTTAACTCTTGTCTTTGTATGCTAATTTACTGTCATTCACAGATCTTAACAACCATCTTAATCCAATCTCAGCTATAATCACCCAGTAACCTATGCATGTTGAATCTAACTAGCCCTTCCTGGCAACTCCCCCCTTCTCCTATACATAATGATTGAGGAAATTCTGTTTCACTATATCTGAAGAATATAGTGTGCTTGTGTGCTTGCACACAAAAGCTTATACCTTGAATAAAACTTTGTTGGTCTTGAAGGTGTCACTGGACCCAAACGTTGTTCTTTTTCTCTGTTATGTTAGCCAGATTTTTTTTACTAAGACACTGCAAGAAGATATTACCCTGGGAATGAGCTAGGGGTGAATTAGCTCCACTGGTTACATTTTGTTGGCAGAATACAGAGAAATGTGGCTCTAGAGCCTTTTCCTCTTAAAACATTGTCATCTGTACAACAGTTTCAGAGAGTAGCCATGTTTGTCTGCAGTACAACAGCTAGACTTGAGTCCAGTAGCACTGTCGAGACTGCCAACATTTTCAGGGTATAAGCTGTTGAGAGTCAAAGCTCTCCCTTTGTCAGATCTTGTTGGTCTTTACTAGACTCGTCTACTAGAATCTTGTTGGTTTCTAAGGTGCTACTAGACTCAAAACTACTGTAAATGATGTCCCCAAGGTATAGCCATTTATCACTTATACTTTACTTTCTCTAAACAGAAAAGCTCCCAGAGTAGAAAACAACTGCATTTTGCTGTTGGTGTAGCATTTAATTCCAGCCTATAAAGTATTGGAGTAAACAAATACTCCATGAGTCTTTCCCTAAAACACTGCTCCAGGAAAAATTTTCAGTGTGCTCCGGAAAGATGCAACCTGTCATGACAACATGATGACCTTCCCTGATGACTAGCCTGGACAGGAGACAACTGAGAGGTGATGGTACAGAGTTGTTTTCTGTTGCCCCAAAAGGTCAGACCAGAACCAATGGGATGAAATTAAATCTGAAGCGTTTCTGCTTAAATATTAGGAAGAACTTCCTGACAGAGCGGTTCCTTAGTAGAACAGGCTTTTTCAGGAGGTGGTGGACTCTCCTTCTTTGGAGGTTTTCAAACAGAGACTAGATGGCCATCTGACAGCAATGCTGATTCTGTGAAAGACAGATCATGAGAGGGAGAGCAGGAAGGGCTGCCTCTGTGCTTAGTTCTCATGGCCCTTTCTTACATGCCCAGGGAAATGCTGATCATCACTTTGGGGTCAGGAAGCAATTTTTCTCCAGGCCAGTTTAGCTGGAGATTCTGGAGGAGGAGAGATTGGATTTATACCCCACCCTTCACTACCCAAAGGTGTCTCAGAACATCTTACAAACTCCTTTCCCTTCCCCTCCCCACAACAGACACCCTGTGAGGTAGGTGGGGCTGAGAGAGCTCTTGACAGAAACTGCTCTTTTTCAAGAACAGCTCTTATCAGAGCTATGGCTTGCCCAAGGTCATCCAGCCAGGTGCAAGTGGAGGAGTGGGGAATCAAACCCGGTTCTCCCAGATTAGAGTCCACACACTTAACCACTGCACCAAACTGGCTCTCTGGAGGGTTTTTTTGTGTGTCATCTTCTGGGCATGGAGCAGGGATCACTGGGTGTGTGTGGGAGGGGAGGTATTTGTGAATTTCCTGCATTGTGCAGGAGGTTGGACTAGATGACCTTGGAGATCCCAGCTCTATGATTCTATGATCATCTCACTCTTCTCTTCCACAGAAAGATATGTTCATGGGTCAGAAAAAAACCCTCAGGTACAATAAAAATAGAAATTATTAATTGTAAGAACGTAAGAAGATCCTGCTAGATCAGACCAGTGATCCATTTAGTCCCACATTAGAGCTGTATTGGGCCAGGAGAGAGATGGTGTGGCTGGATCTCTGTTTTGTGGTCCAGAATCTACTCTCCTGTGCTCCAAGAGTGCAGAGTAAATAGTTTTTTTTCCACAGATGGGTGACATAGTTAGCTTGTAACATTCATGCCTGCTTTCCTGGTGGGGGTAGCAGCTGGTCTTCTCAACTTGCCACTCACCTAATTCTCAAGCCCAGTCTATGACAATGCGTAGGTGGGTGATACATGACAGTTTGTGCCCCACCTGCTTTCAAGCTTCCCAGTGTTCTTGGGAAAATAGGGAACAGGTTGGTGCCCCAGACATGTTTCAGGCTAGTTCCTGAGACCGCCAGCTTCTTGGATCTATCGGAGGGGTCTTCGGGCTCTCTGAGACTCCACTCTCCTCTCAGGAAGAGGGGGGAGTGCAAGAGGCTTGATCTGGGCCCCCCGCAGCTGTGGCCATAGTCGGGTGCAAGCCCTGGATCACCTCCCAATGCTGGGACCATGAAGAAAGCTCATGGCTATGGGCTCCCAGCTGGGGGGGGGGGTTAGAAACCCTGCCTGTATGAGCACATCTGTACCGTAACTCTATAACTGTAATAACAGAGAAAACGAGTCTACTCCTTTTTGTAGCTCACTTCTTAACCTTTAAGTACTACGCAGAAGCTGAGGTGGGAGATTCCCCCCCAACTCTTTAAAAAAATGACAAGCAAAAGGCATTTTAACCATAGATTTGTGGGTAAGATGATGGGCGCTTGAGGAACGTCTTGTCTTGTCTGCTGGAAAGACGGCACCCCGACTATTTCAGTGCACGCAATTTTGGGGTGAAACAGATTTCTGTGTTCTCAATTCTTGGTCCCCCATTCCGGGCGGAGTGTGGATCTACTTGGAGTTTTTTTTGTTTTGTTTCTTTTTTGTTCTCTTTGGCTGCAGGTTTTTGTGGATGGCTGGAAAGAAGCTAGGGTTTAACTTTTGACTGGCTTTAATAACTCCCTAGTCGTTTTGAGCAGAGGTTGTGATTCTGGTGACTTAAAGCACTAATTGGTAAACAACAAGTAGCAATTAATAGCTGGATGGACAGTGTTACTCCTTGGAGCAGAGGAACTGGAAGTTTAAAGAGACTGAGATTGCCTCTCCCTCATTCGTTTCCCACAGACTCTTTGGCACTTGCTATATAAGGAAAGAAGAAATAATTTGGTGTTAGCTACTGTGTTACCTTGCTGTAGTTTTGCAATAGAACTGAGAAAAGTATTTGTTTATGTTAATAAGTACACTGGGTTCCAAAACAAAACTGAGAAAAAAGTAAACTTGTTGAGGAGGGTGAGGTGAGGAGGGCAACCACTTTAATTATTTTTTCTTCTTCTTTCTGTGCTGTTTGGGAGTGTTATCTTCCTTCTTCAGGTGAAGTTTCCTCTGAAGTGGAACAGAGGAATTAAAAGAAAGATGACTGGAACCAGTAGGCCACCCAAAGTGCCAGCAAGTTCACCAGGGATGCCCAAATCAGCTGCTGCTGCTGCTACAACTACACAACCAAAGGAGTTACAAGCCCTAAATCAAGAAACCATCAAAGGTTCAATCCTCGATGCTATTGATCCTATAAAAGAGGCAATGAAAGAGATGACACAACAATTTACTAACTGCCCAGTAGATGGCCACAGTTAATTGAACACTTCCAAAACAATCCAAACAACAGAAAACTGTGAAGATGCACTAAATTAATTTATATCTCTGTAATATAATTTAAATACAAATATACAAACAATATGTGCTTTCAATGAGTCGTTTGTTTGTCAGAATACTATTGTTGTAGAGTTGATGCTGTTGATGGTGGTCTTCGAAATGATCTACTGTTTCGATGCCCTCTCTTCTTCTGAACAAAGATAACCTGAAGAACAAGTAGCGTTTCTGCTACTGAAGAGCCTTATAAAATAATAATACTTATTTGAAACACTTTTAATGTAGCGTACCCATCATGCGAATATACAAGAATAAATGTTATATTACCTTACAGACACTTGTCTCTGGTCAATTTCTTAATTCATATTACATCAAAGGTTTAGTTTGGGTTAAAGGCGAAAGATTTATGCGATCTGAAGAGAAACTCATAAAAAATCAGCCCTTCCTCAAGTCTTAAAATCTAAATGGTTTGTTCAGCATCATCAGGCTCCTGGATCCTCTAAGGCCAGGGGTACAGCGATTTTAATTTCAGAAAATGTCCCTTTCCAACATAAAAACCTTTTGGTAGACCCTGAAGGTAGATTTTTGTTCATTAAGGGTGAACTCTGGGGTGAATCCATCACAATTGCTTCCATTTACGCCCCTAATATAGACCAACTAAATCTTCTTCGTAAAACCCTACAAACATTAATGGATTTTAAAGAGGGTGAAATTTTGACTGGTGATGATTTAAATTATATAGTAGACCTGAAGATAGATAAAACATATAAAACACATAAAGCAAAAGTATTAAGTAAGAAAAAGCAGAAAATTACCCAACTACAAGATATTTTTCATTTTTATAATTTATTGGATGTCTGGAGGATGCTTAACCTGGATGTTCGACAATATACCTACTACTCCTCTAGACATAACATATATACTCATATTGATTTTGTTCTTTCATCTAAAAAATTCATTCAGAATATAGTTTCAGCAGATATAGGAACACACCTTCTTTCAGATCATTTTAATGTTTCTTGTACAATTGGAAAACAACAGGACAATGGCAGAGGTTTTCAATGGTGTTTAAATAAACTTTTACTACATAATGAGCTGATTTGTGATAACTTAAAATCTAAAATGCAAAATTTTTTTGAAATCCATAATGGCACCCCAACAGCACAGCCAATTTTATGGGACACTTTTTAGGTGGTGTCTAGAGGTCATCTTATCTCGGCAGCCTATTTCTATAAGAAACAAAAACAGCAAGAAATTAATACTTTACAAAATAATATCAAAAAACTGCAGTTACGTCATATGAAATTTGGTGGCAAAAAAACTCTCAAAATATTGAATCAGGAAAGGAAAAAATTAGAATTGCTAGAATCATCCCAAATACAACGACAATGTATGTTATTAAAACAGAAATATATTATAAAACCCCCTAAATCAATAAGAATGTTAAAATTAAGAGCAGCTCAGAAGAACTCTTCAAATTTGATATATTCCTTACGAGACTCACAGGGTCTCATACAAAATTTGCCTAATAAAATTAACTCTATTTTTTATAATTTTTATTCAGAACTGTACTCCACCAAAAACCCTCAACAGGAAAATATTATTAACTACCTACGCTTAATACAATATGACAACTATCTGACAGATGACCCGATAGCCCAAATTTGCACCAATCAATACAGGTCACAAGATTGACACTTAACATGTGGTACAAGACAGGGCTGTCCTCTGTCTCCAGCATTGTTTGCTCTGTCGTTGGAGCCACTAGCCTTTGCAGTGAGAAAGGAACCTGAGATAGTGGGCATTTCAGTCAATTCAGTTTATACTAAGCTAAATCTATATGCCGATGATGCGGTATTTTATTGCAAAACCCACTTGTTTCAATTGGACTGTTAATACGGCATATCGAAAATTTCAATAAGATATCAGGTTTTTTAATAAATTTCTCAAAGTCAGAACTTTACCCGATTTATATGTCTACACCTGAAATTATAAATTTAACTTCTATTTACCCTTTTAAAATAGTCTTAAAGCACTGGAAGCATTTGGGTATAGTCATACCTTTAAATTACTCTAATCTTTATCAGGGAAATTACAATCCATTAACGTTACACCTCAGAGTAACATTACACCATTGGCAAAAACTGAATTTAACTTTAATAGAAAAAATAGAGATGTTTAAAGTTTTTCTATTGCCTAAATTCTTATTTATATTTCAAAATCTCCCAGTGGAAGTTCCAGTTAAAGAGTTTAAAGTCTGGAAATCCTTATTAAGGAAGTTCTTATGGAACAACAAGAAGGCTAGAGTGAATTTTGTGCTCTTGAACAGACCTCAGAAATTGGGTGGGCTTGGTTTACCATCACTGGAGGCTTACTATGCTGCAGCCCAGTTGAAAGCTGTGTTTTTGGCTTCCGGTCTGGGATTCATGGCGTCCTAACGTGTTCTGGCTTGCTCTCGGAGCTCCCAGAGCATACGGAGGGTCTTGACGACAGGGTGGGCTCCATATAGCCCACCGCAGATCCCCCCAGGCAGGGGGGTGACTGGCAGCGAGCCTGGCCCGAGAGGGAGTTGAGATCGGCTGATAGCGGGGCTTTAAAGAGCGTCACGACCAGCCTTGATCCCCTCCCCCAGAGAAGGCACTTCGGAAATTCTCTACAAGACCCCACCGAGTTGGATTCTCAACATAAGAACGCATGACCCAGACTTCCAAGACATTCTACGGAAACTGACATCAAGGAAACACTGCTATAACAAGACACGGACTTTGAAGGTAACTTTTTAAAATTGCTCACCAGAGACGCGTTTTGGCCGAAAACAAACAACATCCGATGAAGTGCATGATCGTGCTGTATCTGTCGTACTAACATTGGAGTGGAAAAAGTGCAGTTAAACAGCTTAAAAAGGCCAAAAAGCCGGATTGTTGATCATTCCTGCGGTTAGATTATTGACTTTAAAATAGAAACTAACAGCAACTCCGCGAGAATTACAGTGGAAAAGTACTGTAGCTGCTGCAGCAGAAATCGGCAAAACAGGAAGTGACTTCAGACCAGACAAGTAATTGCCCTAGAGAAGATTAAGGAGGCCGGAAGAAGGGAGGAAATCAGGAACAAGGGGGACCATCAAGACTGCCGGACAGGAAGTGAGTACCTGGAAGAACCATTTACCATAGAGAAATTGCGCCCGCCATTTTGGGAAGGTCAGAAAAATTTTCTTTGATTTTAAACGAAAGACTTAATAGAAAAAAGTGGAACCAGTGCGATTTAGGTGGGCACAAGAAGGACTTTGATTTAGAGTGGGTTGGAGGGAAAATTTTGAACAACGGCTTACGACCTGCGGCAACGACAGAGGGCAAATTCCTGGTCCTCCCTGAAAATGGCTGGGAAAGAGGAAAAAAAGCTACAGGGCATGATGGACGCTATGGAGAAACGGGTGATGGACGCGATTCTGAAGTTGGAAAAGACTGTAATAACAGAAGTAACAGAGCTGAAAAAAGAAATGTCTGGAATTACAAAAGAGATACAGACGTTGACTAAAAGAGCAGATGAGATGGATGTAAGGGTGAAGGGAGTAGCATCTAATATAGCTGAGGTCACTATAGAAACAGATAAAGTGAATGTGATGGTCCAATATAATGCAATGATTAACCACATGAGATTCAGGGGGATCCCTGAAGACAAAAATGAGGACATCCATTCAGTGATGGTGGATGCTGTTGCAGACTTTTTGAAAATGGAAGAGGAGAAAGTGGCGGCACAGATTGATGTGGTATACAGAGTCAACTCTGCGATTGCGCAAAGGAAAAAATTACCCAGAGATGTAATTGTCCAGTTTATATCTAAAAAGCTGAAGGAGGATTTGTTTAAGCAACAATTTCAGGAAGATTTCACAATTGACAACAAGAAAATCATGGTCCTAAAGGAACTACCCAGAGCAATGCTTCAGGATAGACGACTTTTCAAAGATCTGATTGACAAGCTGAAAACAGAGGGCATAAGATACAGATGGGAAATTCCTAAAGGCGTCAGTTTTTCGTTCAAGCAGAAGAGAGTCACCATCAGGTCAGTTGAGCAAATGACCAGATTCATCAATGATAATTTTAAAGACTCTGATAAATAATCATAAAATCAACATGGAGAGTCAAATAATTTCATGGAATGTTAATGGACTGAACTCACCCCAAAAAAGGAAAAATGTCAGACTCTGGTTGGAAAAACAGAAATGTGATATTGTTTGCTTGCAAGAAACACATATTAAAAAATCTGATGCCAAATTTTTGATTCAAAAACGACTAGGAGACGAATTTTATTCACTCTCCTCCCAAAAGAAAAAAGGAGTTGTTATATACATTAAAAAGGAGTTGGAACCAAAAGAAATTTTTAAAGACAATGAAGGAAAATTTTTGGCGGTAGAAGCTGTGTTGCAGAATAAAAAGACATTAATTGTTAATCTCTATGCTCCCAATGGTGCGAAGGAAAACTTCTTTCAGGATTTGTGGGAACAGCTACGACAGTTGACCTATGAGCAAATGATCTTAATGGGTGATTTTAACGGTACTGTTGACAATGTTGTTGATAGAAAATCAAAAAAAGGAATTGATGCCATGGGCAAACTTCCTAAAGTCTTTTTTCAATTGACTAAACATGAACACTTGGCAGATGTTTGGAGAGTTAAAAATCCCAGGGATAGAGAGTACTCTTTTTATTCATCAAGACATGAATCTTTTTCAAGGATAGATATGATGTGGATGACAGAGAATTTAATCTTGCAAACACGCAAAATTGAGATATTACCTAGGACTCTTTCTGACCACAGTCCGATAAAATGGTCAACATATGTTAAGAGAAAAAAATTTCGATGGCGACTTAATGAAGATTTGCTGGACAAGCAAAATATTGTTGATAAAATAAGGACAGAAACCCAAACATACTTTCAATTGAACTTAAATAAGAGTGTACAGACGCAAACGGTATGGGAAGCCTACAAGGCTGTGATGAGAGGACATCTGATTGCAATTAATAATAATGAAAGGAAACAACAAATGAAAATAGACAAAGAAATTATGGAAAATATTCGGAAAAAAGAAATAGAACTTAAGAAAAGGCCTGGCAAAAAGAAGATTTTGAGAGAATTGAGGATTTTAAGGGAGCAATATGAGGCAAGGTTGAACAAAGAAGTATTTTGGAACTTGAAAAAATTGCAACAGAAATCCTTTGAAGGTGCAAACAAACCTGGCAAATATTTAGCATGGCAATTGAAGAAAAGAAGAGAGAATAAAACAATCACTTGTTTGAAAGATGGAAATAAAGAGATCTCAGACCCAGGAGGAATCAGGAGGGAATTTTATAAATAATACTCAACTCTCTTTCAAGTGAAGCAAGCGGATCCTCAAAAAATGTTGGATTACCTATCCAAAGTTAATTTGATACAACCAAACCCTGAAATGAAAACATTTTTAAATGCTGTAATAACTAAAGAAGAAATCAGTAAAGCAATAGCTGAGGCAAAAATCTCTAAAGTTCCAGGCCCGGATGGCTTTTCAGCTAAATTTTATAAAAAATTTCATGAAGACTTGGTCCCGGTGTTGGAGATTCTTTTAAACGAAATTAGAAGGACAGGAAAGATTCCAGATTCCTGGAATGAAGCTGCAATCACCTTAATTCCTAAAGAAACGCAAGATTTAACAAATGTAAAAAACTATCGGCCCATTTCATTATTGAACAACTATTATAAGATATTTGCAAAAATATTGGCAGAGCGCCTTAAAAAGTTTTTGAAGGACACTATTGTTGAGGATCAAGCTGGTTTTTTACCAAATAGACAAATTAAAGACAATATGAGGGTTGTCCTGGACGCAATTGAGTATTATGATAAACACCCTGAAAAAGAAGTTGCTTTTTTATTTTTGGATGCAGAGAAGGCTTTTGATAATTTGAATTGGGAATTTATGTTTAAAGTGTTTGAGAAATCTTTGATGGGCGCAGAATTTATAAGAATGATTCAATCGATATATAAAGAACAAAAAGCTTCGGTGATTGTGAATGCAGAATCAACAGATGTGTTCCGGGTAAGAAAAGGTACTAGACAGGGCTGTCCCCTGTCACCATTGTTATTTATCTGGATTTTGGAGATTTTGCTACAAGCGGTTAGAGATGATAATAACATAAAAGGTTTGAATATTGGAGGTTTTTCATTTAAATTAAGAGCATTTGCGGATGATATCATGTTTATTGTTGAAGATCCTGTTAATAATATGCCTAAGGTATTTGAAAAAGTGAAAGAGTTTGGCGATCTTGCAGGGTTTTATGTCAACAAAAATAAATCTAAGATATTGTGTAAAAATATGATTGGTTCAAAGCAACAATTGTTACAAAATGTGACAGAATGTGAAGTGGTTAAAAAGGTTAAATATTTGGGAGTCGAAATCACAATGAAAAACATAGATCTATATAAAAATAATTATGAAAAATTGTGGGGTTCGATAAAGAGTGATTTAGAAAAATGGGAAAGGTTAAGACTATCTCTTCTTGGAAAAATTGCCGTTGTTAAAATGAATGTATTGCCCAGGTTAATGTTTTTGTTTCAGACAATACCAATTGTGAAGGATGGGAAAGTCTTGGTCAAATGGCAAAGAGAAATCTTTAAGTTCATCTGGGCAGGAAAGAAGCCAAGAATTAAAATGAAGATAATGTATGATACTAAAGACAGAGGTGGCTTCCAAGTTCCGAATTTGCGTTTGTATCATGAAGCTGTATGTATGTCTTGGTTATCCGATTGGATCCATTTGGAAAATAGAAAGCTGTTAGCTCTTGAGGGACACGATTGCAGATTTGGCTGGCATGCCTATCTTTGGTATGGGAAAAATAAAGTTGATTCTATGTTTAAGCATCATTATGTAAGGAGGACGTTGTCTGATGCATGGTCCAGGTACAAGGATACAATCTCGGACAAGAGGCCTTTGTGGATTGTACCAGTTGCTGTTATACATCGGTTTTCTGAACATAAAGGTCATGACTGGTTGAAATATCAGGAATTATTGCAAAAAGAAGGGAAAAAATATGTTTTAAAGCCAAACAATGAATTAGGATTCGAATACGGTTGGTTACAATATTGTCAAATAAGGGATATTTATAAAAAAGATTGTAAAGAATTTGGCTTTAGAGCCATATATGATGAATTTGAAAATCTATGGTTGAATAGAGAGCGGAAAATGATTTCAAAGATGTATAAAATTTTGTTGTTTGTATATACACTGGACGAGACTGTAAAAGAGCAAATGATAAAGTGGGCCATAAATATGAACAAAGAAATCTCTATGGAATCATGGGAATTTTTGTGGAAAAGATCTTTTAAAATGTCTACTTGTACCAATGTAAAAGAGAACTGTTATAAGATGATGTATAGATGGTACATGACTCCAAAAAAGATTGCTAATATTAGTATGGATAAGAACTTGAGTAACAAATGTTGGAAATGTAAAAAAATAGAGGGTTCTTTTTACCATATGTGGTGGTCATGTGATAAAGCGAAAACATATTGGTCTAATATACATTGTGTGATGCAGAAAATATTAAAAATCCCAATTGAGAGAAAGCCAGAACTTCTTCTCCTCGGTTTGACAATAGAAAAAATTCCACAAGAAAAAAGGACACTGTTATGGTACATGATTACGTCGGCGAGAATGGCCTTTGCTCAGCAATGGAAAATGGAGAAGGTGCCAGATATACATGACTGGTTGAGAAAACTGCTATTTTTAGCGGAAATGGACAAAATGACAAAGAAGTTAAATGGACAAATGGCAGAACAGTATACAAAAGATTGGGAAGAATTGAAACTGTATCTAGAAACTGAATATAGAATGAAGGGGAAAATATATAACTTGGATACGTATGGTTATTGAACGAGAAGTGAAGTGAATTTGGAATTGTATTATACTGTTATTTGAGAATATGTTGTAATGGTAGAGGTTTTATATAATGTGTTACCTGGTTTGTCAATGCATGTAAGTTTAAACTTGATTACCGTCTAACATATATTTTTGTTTGTTATTAGCAGTGTTGGAAGCCTATTGGGGGGTGGGGGGAAGGGTTGGGAACTTTCTGTTTCTGAAATTGTATTGGTACCGTTATTGAAAATGTTGATTGTTTTTTTTTTCCCCCAATAAAAAATTTTGTTTTTTAAAAAAAAGAAAGCTGTGTTTTTTATTCTAACCCTAATTCTGTTACAACCTGGGTTCAAATGGAGGGGTCAGTCTGGCCCTCCAATAGATTATGTGAAATCATCTGGAATCTTCTATCTCATAGGCCTAAGCCGACCTTGATAAATCCATATATAAATCTTACTATGAAAATTTGGGATAAATATAGATCTACTCTAGTTCCCGGTGTTTCCCCAATCATTTCATTTTTGGGCCAGATTTGATTTCCACCGGGTAGGTCGTTGTTAGAGTATGCAAACTTGCGTGAAAAACAAGTGTTCAGAATAAGAGATCTGTTGATAAAAGGTAAACTTGAGTCTCGGGAACAGTTAGAAAGTAAATTCAAGATAACGTTAGCTTGGTTTCAATACATGCAATTGAGCCATGCGTTTGAAAAGTTAAGTAGTTGTAATGACTTCAACGCACCTATGTCAGATTTTGAAAAAATGATACTAAATGAAGATCCTAACACAACGGGGACCATTTTGATTATTTATAGGACGTTAAATGGCAATATATGGCTCTCTAAGACTACAACTCAGAATTCGTGGGAAAAGGAGTGTTCGATATTAGAGTCTGAGCAGATTTGGTTTAAACTTTGGGACTCCTATCCCTTTAAAACCAACAACACCCTAGTGAAACAACAGTCTTTTAAAATATACTCCTGTTGGTATTGCATCCCCCATAGATGGTTTTTGTGTAAACTTAAAAACACACCTGCTCGTTGGAAAGTGTGTGGCCTGAAAGGAACATTCTTTCATTGTTGGTGGCGTTGCCCCTCTGTTAATTTGTTTTGGAAAGCTTTCCAGAACAGTGGGCTTTGAAATTCCTTTGTTACCAGAAGTAATTCTTTTAAATATGTGGTCTAAAGTATCCTTGACAAAACGGTTACTGGAATTATTAACCATTTTATTTTCAGCAGCTAAATCTTTACTTGCACAAAAATGGAATCAACCTACTATACCTACAGTGCAACAATGGTTTTCCAAATGCTAGGACTTACTGATTGCAGACAAACTCGCATCTCAAATCTCAGCAGCCTATTCCCCCAACCTAAAGAACTACTTCTTGGAACGCTGGCTTCCATTTTTTGATTTTGTAGCTACCCACTCGGATTCAGAGATATATTCATGTCCTGTAAAATATCAACATTTTTATTTTACTAATTGGTTCTATTTTTATAATTCGCATAATTCTTAATATAGATAAGATTGTACTTACTTAAGTGCAGTTGCATCATTGATGGCTTGTTAGTGTTGTATTGTTATTGATGTTATCTATAATTAAAAGTAAATAAATAAAGTATGTGAGAGCTGGGAAAAAAGTTTAGTTTGGGTTTGTAGTTATATCTATAAAACAACAGGGACAAGATGGGCTCCAGGTTCAGGGACGACAACAAGGGGGTGAGCAGAGAATTTACAGGCCCCCTCCAGTACCCTGCTTGCTCTTCCCTTCCTGCCTACCCATCCACATGCCATACCCAGCCTGTGCTCCCAGCTTTTTGAAAGACCTCCCACCACCTGTGCTCCCAGCTACTTGACCACCTACAGCCCTTCCCATGATAGTGCAGCTGGAAGTGCTGCCTCCATGGTTGCCAGAAGCTCTACCACCATTGTGCACTACTTGCATGCATGTCCTTCCTTCAGAGCCATCTAGTCCCACCCCCTGCTCAGCCTAGAGCATCCCTGACAAGTGTTTGTCCAGCTGCTACTTAAAGACTGCCAGTGAGGGGGAGCTCACCACATCCCTACGCAGCTGATTCCACTGTTGAATAACAGTCTATTCTTAATGGACCAATGCCTTTTTTTGAAAAGCTGTCTGGGCAGTTGTTGCTGCATTGCCCAGAGACAACAGGAAAGGAAGTTGCAGTGAACAGAAATGATCGACTGAAACACAGGATTTGTTTCCAGCATTCCCCTGAAGCAGAACTTCTCTTAAGCTGAATCAAAACACACATCCTTCCAAGAATATGGAGGAATGGTAGTGCAATGCCAATCCATGCTGCAAGAATTGAACTTCTATTATACAATATAAATAATTGCCAAAATTAAAAAGAAAAAAACACTGCCCAAACAACAGCTCCTGGAAAGATCAGGAGAGTAGCATGGAGGAAATAGGAGAATGGTGGATAGCTACCAATGTTGCCTGGATCCACCATAATTGCTGGTACACTGATGGCAATTATGCCACAAGTGGCATGACTGGAACCCTCCAGGTCAAAGTCTAATTGAAACAGAATAGTACAATAGCTAACCCATGTAAGGAATGAGGAAGGACAGGAGCAGCCATATTCTGTGAGAACTGCGGCAAATGTGAAAGGATAAATGTGCTACTGCATTGGCAATATTCATAACTTACTGCACAGTCAGCATGAATCAGATTCAAGGTAACTTTTGCAGACCATCATGCTATACTGGCTTATATGAGAGTAAGCCTTGTTGATTTCAGTGGGATTTACTTCCAAGTAAACATGCATCGATTGTGGTAGGAGTATCAAACTGTGAGAGCGCTCCTGTAGGTACAACATCACCCCACCTGGACCATTAATTTGCTCCACCTAAGAAATTTTCAAACTTTCCTTTATAATTTTTCCTATGACAGCTTTTTAGAATAAGATTTGGGCAGTTAAAAATAATAATCTGTAGTGGATGGGGTTTCCCCAAATTGACTCATACCCCCAGCCATCTGACCTATGGAGCTTTGCAAGTAAAGATTCTCCTTGTTATGAGAGGAAGTGCGGATTCTGCAAGAGCAGGTGATCTGACCTGAAACAAATCGACCTTTTAATAATACGGTTAATATCATGGATAATTTAAGGAATTAAAGTATTTACAGAAGTTATTCATTACTGAGCAGGTACAAGCTTTTGATCTTACATAATTTTAACTATATTTCCGACAGTAATAATTCATATATAGTAAAATACAGAACAGCATTTGATCTTCGCAAAAGGATTACAGCTTCTGTGCATTATAATGAAATCATCATCGATCTTCTATTCTGGACATCGGCGGGCTCGCTATGTCCCTGAATCACGGGCCACGTTCTTCCCTGGAACCCAATCCAATGAATAAATGAACAAACTCTGAAATCAATGATCCACCGGCTACAGAAATGCACTTAAGATAATAACGGCAAACCGACGCAAACCAATATTATAAAATATAAATGGGAAAATAAAGACCGAACAATTCTACACCATCCAGCGCAACACAGCAAAATTATCAAATCAGAAGCCACTCTTTAACCACGCATGCGCCGTGATAAGGAAGTCTTCGCATTTCTTCTGTGTCACCACCGCCTCGTTTCCGGCCACTTCTTGCTGCCCTCCCCTCCATGCGTCTGCGTCGCTGGAGTCGTACACCTTCCTTTTGTGGTGGTGCGCGTGTGGGCAAGGAAAAGAATAGCAAGAGCGGAGATGGCGCTGCACGTTCCGAAGGCTCCGGGCTTTGCCCAAATGCTGAAGGAAGGGGCGAAGGTGAGCGAGAGAGACGGGAGCTGACGCGGGAATGGAGGCCGGGCGCGGAAGGTTCCAGACGCGAAGGCTGCGCTGGGAAGCTCCATCCAGACGGTTCCATGCGCCTCTCGAGGGGTGGGGCTAACTGGGCCCGAGCCTCCCGTTGGAAACGCGTTTGTTTGACGCCTGTATGGCGCCGAGCTAACGGTTTTCTTTCTTTTTTCGAGCATGGCATGGGTAGGGATAGCGCCCCTTCTCCCTCCGACTTCCACGGGGTATAAAGGGAGGCACCCCACGCTTCATTTCGCTCGGTAACGTATGAATAGTAGGGTGGAGCCGCCTGGATTGGCATCCCCTTCCCCGCCATTGGTGTCTGTGGCACAGAAAGGGCGCTGGTAGCAAGAACCGGCTTTGAATACGGTGCGGGGCTTTTGTGAAGCTTTGTGGCTTGGCTGCTAGCGGTCGGGTACTTTGCATCCTTCCAAAATTTTGTAGTTTAACGGCTATACAACCCACTCCCCGTATTGCCACTAGTGGATACATCTAGAGAAGGATGTAGGTGTTTTCATGCTCCACATTTAATGTTAATCTGGAATTCCACTGAATGTAAGCTGACAGAACATTTTTGCTCTGTTTCCTTTTTCAGAAATTAAATTTGGTACAGTTTGGTGTCTTTAGCATGGGGACCTTCCTGCATGCTTGGTGATTGGAAACAGGCAGTGCTAGCAGTGTTAAAGCTTCTATGTTTTGCAGAGCTACATACCTTTTGTCGTAGCAGGCAAGATTTTAAAAAGCTGATCATCATTAAAGGAGCTCTATTCTCCATTATGAACCCGTCTGTTCTTGCTACCATGTGGTACCTTACTTCCCTCTTTTTCTCTCCTATTTGCTGTTAAAATGGTACACAAAGATAAATTCTTAGGTTATACAGAATAAGAATATGTATATTTTAAACTGAGTGTGATTTCAAAGGAATCCAAATTTCCGTACATAATAGAATTTGGATTTATTTGAAGTCTTTCATAATTAGTTGAATCCAAAAATGCTCTTCTGATACTGTAATGGAGATTATGGGGGTGGGGTGGTGATTTTTGTTCATTCCTTCCTCCCGTTCCAGACCTTAGAGAGTTCATCAGGGTACCTTGATTACCAAGAACAGTACAAAACAAGATAGCAGCTTAACAAATAACTTCAAGTAGTCCATAATGCCTCCTGCAATGGGGCTGATGTTGTGGACTGGGGAGGCCAAGATGGTTGGACAGTCACCAACTCAGCTGAAGGTCTGGTGGAACAGCTCTGTTTTACAGGTCCTGTGGAACTGTAATAAGTCCCACAGGGCCTTGATCTCAGCTGGAAGCACGTTCCACCAGGTTGGAGCCAGAGCAGAAAAAGCCTGGGCCCTGGTTGAGGCTAAGTGGACTACCAGAAGATGTTGATCTGCCAAGCACAAGGTTCTCCAGGGCACATGTGGGGAGAGACGGTCCCTGGTCACATAGGGCTTTAAATGTTATTACCATAACCTTGAACTGGATCTGGAGTTCTGTTGTCAGCCAGTATAGTTGGTGTAACAGTGGCTGAATAGAATGTTAGAGTTGGAAGGGATCTTGCAGGTCATCTAGTCCGCCCCCCTGCGCTCTGCAGGAGCATAGCCAAAAGATACCTACAACATACCCAAAAGATGGTCGGCCAGCCTCCACTTGAAAATGTCCAGGGAAGGAGCATCCACCACCTCCTGAGGCAGACTGTTCCACTGCTCAACCACTCTTACAGTTAGGAAGTTTCTCCTGATATCTAGCCGGTAACAACTCCCTTGTAATTTCCACCCATTAGATCTAGTCGTGCAATCCGGAGCAAGAGAGAATAGATCTGCTCCATCTTTTACATGGAAATACTTGAAGACTGCAATCATGTCCCCTCTAAGTCTTCTCTTTCCCAGGCTAAACATACCAAACTCTTTCAGCCTTTCCTCGTAAGACTTGGATTCAAACCCTCTCACCATTCTGGTTGCCCTCTTCTGGACACGCTCAAGCTTGTCAACATCCTTCCTAAAGTGTGGTGCCTTAAACTGGACACAGTACTCCAGGTGAAGCCTGACCATAGCAGAATAAAGCAGAACTACCACCTCCCATGATCTGGATACAATGCTTCTGTTAATGCATCCTAAGATTGCATTAGCTTTCTTCACAGCCACATCGCACTGCAGGCTCATGTTGAGCTTGTATCAACCAGAACAACTAGATCCCTTTCACATGTGCTGCTGTCAAGCCAAGTCCCTCCCATTGTATATCTGTGTCTTTGATTTTTTGTGCCTAGATGTAGGACTTTGCATTTATCTCTATTGAATTTCATTTTATTTGCCTCAGCCCACTGTTCCAGCCTGTCTAGATAATTTTGAATCCTGACTTTGTCTTCTTCAGAATTAGCAGTCCCACCCAGCTTCATGTCATCTGCAAATCTGATAAGCATCCCCTCTATGTCTTCCTCCAGGTCATTTATAAAAACATTGAACAACACCAGACCCAGGACTGAGCCCTGTGGCCCTCCACTCGAGACTTCCCTCCATGTAGACTTCCCTTCATTCCACTCGAGATTTCCCTCCATTTACGAGCACTCGTTGGGTATGGTTTTTCAACCAACCATGAATCCATCCAATGGTTGCTCCATCCAGCCCACACTTAACCAGTTCATCCTCAAGGATATTATGAGAAACTTTGTCAAATGCTTTACTGAAATCTAGATACACTATATCCACAGCATTGCCAGAGTCAACCATCTTACTAACTCTGTCAAAAAAGGAGACAAGGTTGGTCTGGCATAACTTATTCTTGATAAAACCATGCTGGCTACCAATTAACTCATTCCGTTCAAGGTGCTCACAGACAGAGCATTTGATAATCTGCTCTAGAATTTTTCGAGGTATTGATGTCAAGCTGACGGGCCTGTAATTTCCCGGGTCTGTCTTTTTTTCCTCCTTGAAGATCGGGACAACATTCGCTCTTCTCCAGTCTTCCGGCACAATACCAGTACTCCAGGACATCTCAAAGATTAGAGCCAGAGGCTCTGAAAAAACATCTGCAATTTCTTTTAGCACCCTGGGATGCAAGCCATCCGGCCCTGGAGATTTGAAAGTATTTAAGGCAGCTAGATGCTCTCTAACCATTTCCTTACTTACTCTGGACTGGCAGTTCCTCCTTCCTTCATATGCCCTGCATTCTTCAGTTTGTATATAGCTCGCCTTACGGTTAAAGACTGATGCAAAATGAGAGTTGAGCAATTCCGCTTTGTCTTCATCCCTTGTTAAGACTTGACCATCTTCCCCTAGCAATGAGCTTACCCCATCTTTGTTCTTCTTTTTGCTCCGAACATAGGCATAGCAACTGTTCTTGTTATTTTTAGCATCCCTCGCAAGCCTCAGCTCCATCTGTGTTTTAGCCTTTCTGACACCATCCCTACAGATTCGAGCCTGCTTCTGTACTCACCCTCACTAATTTGACCCTCCTTCCATTTCCTGTACATTTCCTTTTTAGTCTCAGCTCTTCAGAGAGTTCCTTGTTCAGCCGCCTTGGCTTCATTACCCGTCTCCCACCTTTCTTTCTTACTGGAACAGTTTGCGATTGTGCCTTAAGCACTACATTTTTCTGCATCACCCATCCTTCCTGTGCAGATTTCCCCCTCAGCATTTCCAGCCATGGAATCCTACCTAATATTTCTCTTATTTAATATAATATTTTGAAATCAGCCTTCCTGAAGTCCAGGATACGAGTCCTACTATGTCCTGATTTCACATCCCTCACTATGTCAAATTCCAAGCTGACATGGTCACTGTTCCCCAAGGATCCTACAGCATTCAGCTCATCAACCAGTCCTTTCCTGTTAGTCAGAATTAAATTTAGGATAGCAGATCCTCTGGTTCCCACTTCCACCTTCTGAGAGATGAAGTAGTCCTCAAGACTATTCAAGAATCTGCAGGATGCCCCATGTCTAGCAGAGTTAGATTTCCAGCAAATATCTGGATAGTTGTAATCTCCCATAACCACTATACCCTGTCTCTGTGAAAGTTTAGCAAGCTGTTATACAAATGCATCATCCTGTTCCTCTGGTTGGTTCGGAGGTCTGTAGTCTGTAGTTATACACGCCCACACAGACATCACTGTCAACAAGTGCACCACCGTATCTTGCCCTAGCTTCAATTTAAGAACATAAGATAAATCAATGTTGGATCAGGCCAGTGGCCCATCCAGTCCAACACTCTGTCACATAGTGGCCAAAAATACCAGGTGCCATCAGGAGGTCCAACAGTGGAGCCTGGACACTCGAAACTCTCCCACTGTTGACCCCCCCCAAGCACCAAAAATACAGTGCATCAGTTGCCCCAGCCTGAGAGTTCCTATCTGTACCTTGTGGCTAATAGTCACTGATGGACCTCTGCTCCATATGTTTATCCAATTCCCTCTTGAAGCTGTCCATGCTTGTAGCTGCCACCACCTCCCATGGCAGTGAATTCCATGAGTTAATCACTCTTTGGGTGAAGAAGTACTTCCTTTCATCTATTCTAACCTGACTGCTCAGCAATTTCATGGAGTGTTCATGAATTCTTGTATTGTGAGAAAGGGAGAAAAGTACTTCTCTCTCTGCCTGCTCTATCCCATGCATAATCTTGTAAACCTCTATCGTGTCACCCCTCAGTTGTTGTTTCTCCAAGCTAAAGAGCCTCAAGCGCTTTAACCTTTCTTCATAGGGAAAGTGTTCTAGTTGCCCTTTTCTACACTTTTTCCAGTGCTGTAATATCCTTTCTGAAGTGTGGTGACCAGAATTGCACACAGTATTCGAAATGAGGTTGCACCATCGATTTATACAGGGGCATTATGATACTGACTGACTTTTTTCAATTCCCTTCCTAATAATCCCCAGCATAGTGTTGTCCGTTGTTTTGCAGTCGCACACTGCAATTTTCGGTGAGTTATCTACTATGACTCCAAGATCTCTCTCTTAGTCAGTCTCTGACAGTTCGGACCCCATCAACATGTATTTATAGTTAGGATTTTTGGCCCCAATGTGCCTCACTTTGCACTTGGCCACATTGAAGCCCATTTGTCATGTTGACACCTCCTTGCCCATCTTCGACAGATCTCTTTGGAGTGCCTCACAATAATCCTTCCTGGTTTTTACCACCCTGAACAATTTTGTGTCATCCACAAATTTAGCCACTTCACTGCGTAGTCCAAACTCCATTAATGAACAAGTTAAAAAGCATCACACCCAGTACTGATCCCTGTGGTACCCCACTGTTTACCACCTTCACTGTGAAAATTGCCCATTTATATTTGCTGTTGGTTTCCTGTGCTATGACTATTGAGCTTACTTAGGAGCCTTTGATAGGAACTTTATCAAAAACTTTCTGGAAGTCGGTTTCGGTGACTCACTAGACAGGTGCACCTCATCGAGCTCTGATAGATGCGTTCCGTCCCGGGCCAGTAAGAAGGGAGACCGGATAATAAGAACAATAAACCCTTTAAGATATTTCTTTACCATATGCAGGCAGTTGTAATGTTACAGATCATATACAATGTATAACTCAAGGCTCCCCAGTTGTGCTGGAGATCTGTCTTCCCCTAAGACTTTTCCCTGGATAATAGAGCTACAGTCCTTCCCTGTGTGTGTTGGTGTTTTTCCTATAAACAGAGGTCTACCCTTCCGAGTCTGGCAAAACCTCTCTGCAGAGTCTTATCTGTCCCTCTGCTCTGTGACACCCTGTCACTGTGCCACAGACTGAGAGTTTTCCCTCAGAAGGAAGCCACCAAAAGCCCCTTCTCAATAACTCTCTCAGAACAGAGCTCTTCAAACTAACCACTCTCCCTTTCTCTCCTCAAGCTTCCAGTCCCTGACTGCCTAACTGACCAGACCTTTCCCCCCTCCTGGATACCTTCCATTGCCGTGGAGGTGGCTCACCAATCAGAGTGAGCCTCTGACACTGCCTACATTCAAACTGTTTTCACTCAGTTCATCACAAAGGTGTTTCATTCATTGTTCTGAGAATTTCATCTCTTAGAAGTCTCTTGTGGAATCTAACATCTACTTCTCTGGGAAGCTGATTTCTTCTGGCATAAGCTGAGTTCATTCTAAATGCAGTATCAGTTTCATCCAATGCTTTCTCTGTTTCTTCTGTCTTTGTATATTTTGCCAATATATGTGCCATCTCTCTCCTCATGTCTTCCTCTTTCTCTTCTGGAATATTTTGAAATCTTAATATAAATGTTGCTTTATCTAATTCCAGTTTCATAAGATCTTGTTCCAAAGAGGTTTGTTTGGAGTCCATTGCCTGTACTTTATGATCTGTTTCCTCTGCCTTATCTTCCAATTTAGAAGTTGTTTTATGCAACTCAGCAATCTTCTGGTTATTCTCTAATAGTTGTTTCTGAAGATCCTTGATCTTATTTGCCAATTACTGTGACATTTAATTGGATCCACAGCTTCTGCAGTTGCAGTTTTTATAGAGGTTGAAACTGTCTCCTGGATCAATATTTGCAGATCTTTCATTGTGGCCTGTGGTAGGCTAGAGACTACTGATTTTATTCAACCTGATGAACTAAAGGTTTGTGGTTTGGGGACGTGCTGTTTGTGCCTGCCATTTTTGCTAAACAGTCTGAACACCTATTAAAATAGCTTATGTTTTGGTAGTTTTAAAATACTCAGTTTTCCTTTGGAGTAACCTTTTGATCTAAAATCATGTATCTAAAAAATATCGGAAATTCGTATCAATACCGAATGCTTGTTTTCTATTTGTAGCATTACTCAGGATTGGAGGAGGCAGTGTTTCGAAACATTCAGGCTTGTAAAGAGCTTGCTCAAACAACTCGTACAGCTTATGGACCGAATGGTAAGTTCTTGTTTATATTTATAAACATAGACTTAATACTTTCCTTTAAACCTAAAAGAGCAATTGTAAAGGCATAACATCTTACAGTGGTTTAATTCTTTCATTGAGAAATCCAGGAAATATACCACTTGTTCCAATTCTGAAACTTTTCATATTTTATAAAGGCAAAATATTATCATGCATCTTCTATTCAACAAATGCCTGGCATGATTAATAGTACGGTTAATGTAATTTACAGTGTAGATTGTAGCTGTACTTAAAGTGTTGTGGTTTATTTTGTTTAGGAATGAACAAAATGGTTATCAATCATTTGGAAAAGCTTTTTGTTACTAATGATGCTGCTACTATCTTAAGAGAGTTAGAGGTAAGTTCTTCTTGTGTCTTTCACCTAGAATCATCCACATTAAACATGGGAATTTTTCCTTGAAGTATTTTGTTAATATCATATTCTTTATCAAGGCATGCTTTTCTTGATTATCAAATTTTCCTTATGAGGATCCCTGAGTCAGGGATTGTTGGGGGCAAGAAGAGGGAAAAATAAGATGGCATGGTGTGGGAGGAGATTTGAACAAAGGTAGTTCTGTGTATCTTGTCTTTTTATTTACTTCATATATATCCTGCAATTCTCCCCAGTGTGGACCAGATCCAGTTTATATTATTTTCCTCTTCTCCATTTTATCCTCACAACAACCCTGTGTGGTAGTTTAGGCTGAGTGTGACTATTCCAAGGTCACCGAGCAAGCTTCCATGACAGTGGGGATTTAAATCTGGGCTACCAGATCCTAGTCTGACACTCTATAACCATTATACCTGTTCTTTCATATTAATTTGTTAAAAAAGATGGAGGTTGGGAGCAGTTTTAGCCGCTGATGGTTAGTGCAGAAAACTTGAAAAGCTTTAAAAAGTGTATTTCATGTTGAAATAAATTCTTGCTGGTAGTACTACATCAACATTTGCTAGAAGTAGCTACAGATGTTTATGGTGGCTCAGCTTGTGTCTCATGAAACATTCAGTAGCACTGTATAAGCTGAGTTCCTTACTGTGCAAGCCTGTGCACTGTTATTCAAGTCTAAACGCATTGATATCAGTGGGCTTAGGAGTGAGTCTGTTTAGGATTGTACTGTTACTGTAATAGTATGGTAAGGCATGCTAGGATTTGCTAGATATTTGCATATACGCTTAATAGTTCTTATATATTTTTTTAAATAGGTTCAGCACCCTGCTGCAAAAATGATTGTCATGGCTTCTCATATGCAAGAGCAAGAAGTTGGTGATGGAACAAATTTTGTGCTTGTTTTTGCTGGAGCTCTCTTGGAACTCGCGGAAGAACTACTAAGAATGGGACTTTCTGTTTCAGAGGTAATCCCCCTCCCAACAGATTATTGTAATTCAGAATAGTGTTCCAAAACTATGTAATCTTGGTGATTTTTATAGAGCTCAGATTCTTCCTGTTATCAGAATCTTTTAAAAATACAATTGCTGCTTGGTGGCAGCACATGGTCTCAAAGGGTTGTTTTTCCTAAGCTCCATTCAGCCTCCATAGAAACAGCAACAGGAACACCATAGAATATCTTAGTTGCTCCACCTCCAACCAATGAGTTAAGGAACGAAGACATGTTTCTTACATTGTTTATTTCTGTTGTAAGCTATTTGGACTTGAATTGATTAAAAAGGGTAGTCTAAGGCCCCCTGGTTGTGGAAGGGTAGCATGATACAGCTTGGTCTTGTCAGAGCTTGGAAGCTAAGCAGGATTGGCATTTGGATGGGAGAGGAAAGCAATCCGTTGCTTGCCTTGAAAAGCCCCTTGCTAGCCTCATCAAAGTTGGTTGTGACTTGACATCACTTAAGCTCACACGTGAAGTGCCCATGTGCACAAAGAAGGCACTTTCTCTTGTATAAGGAGGAATCTGCAATTTTTACAGATCTCCCACTTGAGCTGCAGCCCAGTGCACTGCAATTTATGCATGTCTTGAGGAACCCTAGATCTGTAGAACAGAAGTTTTAGGTGGCACAGTAAGAATCAGAAGAGAAAAAAATAAACTTCTGATGCTTGATGTCTTTGAAGAACAGTAATATATTTTGATTGTGTTCCACTATACTTGCATGTACAAAGTTCTTTGCACAGCCAGGCTATTAGAAGTAGTTGCTGAAACAATACCAAACTTATTTTGAGCTGTACTGTAATACATGTTGTTGTCATTATTACACATGTTGATATATTTAATTTAGGTGATTGAAGGGTACGAAAAAGCTTGTAAAAAAGCACTAGAAATTCTTCCTGATCTAGTGTGCTGCTCCGCAAAAAATCTTCGGGACACTGATGAAGTGGCATCTTTGCTACATACTTCAGTAATGAGTAAACAATGTGGCAATGAAATGTTTCTGTCTAAGCTTATTGCACAGGCATGTGGTAAGTATGCATCATTTTAGCTAAACATAATAAAAGGGTTTTTTGGCCTAAACATTGAACTTTAATTAACATTTTGACTTAATATTTTACCATTTTGTGCACATCAATCCAGCCGCAAGTAAATGCTTAGTGTGCTAAGCAATAACAAAGGAGAGCTTCAGTTTTGAGGGGTTTCCAAATATTGTAGAACATAATAAATTTTTTGTCAAGTCTTTGATCTTTTATATTCATATTAATGTGGATCAAGTTTTAGCTTTTGTAATAAGAAACACAGTTAAAGTCACTTTTTGAATTTCCTGGTAAGGTTGGATTTGTTATGTTGAATGCTGCTTTCACTGCTTAGATCATATCCTTCCTGGGGCTGCTGGGTAGATCTGTTATAATGCCCTACAGCTTAAGGCTAGCTCTCATTTGTGCCTGAGTGAAGGAACAGGATGACTCTGGGCAATTGGGCCCAGCATCGGCTCTTAGCCGGTGGCTCTCAAGCAGCTTTTGGCAGTCCCACCCCCATTGCCCAGCTACATTGCTGGGGGTGGGTGGTATCAGCAGATCTGAGGGCTGCTAGTTTCAATTTGGGCCACAGCTCATATTTAAAAGGAAGAGGCTTGCAGGTGCAGTGTCCATTTGGGGCCCTTTTTGTAAACGTAATACTGGTGTAGGTTTTCCTGGCACCATACCATAGCTTGGCATTGTGTGTAAAAAGCTCTGTATTCCCATGCTTTATTCTCAACTTCTGTGCTTGCAGACATTCAGTTACTTCCAATTTAGGGTAGACCATAGTTTTCTGCTACATCCAGATTACTAAATTGGTGTTTGTGTGCTACTGCCAAACCAGGATTGTATACCACTGGTTGGGATCCTGTGATTCATGGACTCAAGGATCATGGACTTTCCCTGTGTTCCCCTCCCCCCAGTAGCCATTTCTGATTTCAGGAAGTTAATTTTGTGTTGTTGGGAGTGCAGGTCAGAAGGCCGTGTTGGGTTGTGGTAAGGGATCAAATCCTTCCTTCCTTCTCTTTCTATGTGGGTTCTGTGACCCTAGGAATAAACTTCTGTGGGGTAAGAAAAGACCGCTGTGAGGATACATGACCATTGGTGCCTTCTGTTGATGATCACTGGGTCCCATCCACTCAATCTAGCCGCAGACTGGTGCTGAAGTGGAAGCAGCTAGATCATAGGTCATTACAACATGGTTCCTGTAGTGCCAAACTGTTTTTTTTCTATTTTTTTAATTTAGAATTTGACTTTATTGTAAAAGAGAGAACAGTAACAAAGGCAAAGAGCTAATCAGTCTGTACATCCCAGTACATATAATCCTATATCATGGATATTATTACATTAACAGAGGTCATAGAGAATCTAAAACCACATTTTCCCCGTTTTAAAACAGTTATGTTTTAACATAACATCAAAATTCTGCTGCTATATCTATTTGGCAATATATTCAAGCAAGAAAAAGTAACAACAGAGTAGGGCTTCAGAGCATTACTTTTTTTTTGGAGCTGAGTATGACATTGTCTATTTTGTGCCCATATGAAATTAACTAACCTCTTCTACATTTTGTCATAAATAACATAATAACATAGTAGAGCTATAATAATATCCATGGATGAATAGAATTTTAACAAACTAATCATTCCAGGTACAACAAGTCACTCGGTCTTAAAACAGTGCCTCCTAAATGAATAGGTTAATAAGTTTTGTTTATATATATTTTATCTTCCAATGTGGACCTAAATTAAGAGGGCCAAATGAAATCGGTTTTGAGTTGCATGTGCTGATATATTGTCATTAATTTCATTTTTGCATATTTTTAAAGCCAATTTTAACTAACTCTAAAAGATTTTCATTTACCCAGCTTTTATTTACCCATTTAAAAAAAACCAAAATAAAACTCGTGGCTTTTGTTTAATTCTCACAGTATCTATTTTTCCTGAGTCGGGCCATTTCAATGTTGATAACATCCGAGTCTGCAAGATCTTAGTAAGTAATTTTTCTTCTCAGTACTGTGTGATCTAGAGATGCACATTTTGGGGATCTTTTAGTTGACTATGATGCAAACTTTGATAATCTTGGAGTTCTGAGAATTTTGAAACTATGTTTGAAAAAAAAAATCTGAACTTTAGTTGGAACCAAATAAGAGGATAGGATATTGACGGCCAGTTTACCTCAACTTTTAAGCTGCTTTAAGTCTCAATGGGGAGAAAAGTGGAATATAAATTCCTAAATAAATTAATCTGTGAGTTATGAGTTTTTTCCAAGTTTTTTGTACAACTACAACATTGAAGATGTGTCCAGAAAAACACAAAAGGTGTGATTATTTAGGAGCAGAGTTTGTGGGAAAGGAACAGTGCTGGCCATGGACAGTTTCTCCCGCTGTGGAAGAATATGAATTGGAAAATTCTATGGACAGTTTTCTAGAAAATTTTCCAGTGTACTGAAATAGTATCACCTGATTTTTTGCATCTATTTAGTAAACAAAATTTAAAAGTACTATATGTAGTTTTTAGGTCCCAATAGAAATGTTTGATTAGAAAAAATTGCATTGTTTAAATATATAAGAAGAAGAGAAGAGATTGGATTTATACTCCGCTCTTCACTACCCGAAGGAGTCTTGGAGCAGCTTACAATCTCCTTTCCCCTCCCCTCCCCACAACAGACACCCATAGGTGGGGCTGAGAGAGCTCTTTTGAGAATTGCTCATGAGAGAACAGCTTTGAAAGAACTTGTGTCTGACCCAGGGTCACAGCAGCAGCTGCATGTGGAAGAGTGGGGAATTCTCCCAAATTAGAGTCCGCACTCTTAACAACTACGCCAAACTGGCTCTCTAGAATAAACAAATTCAGAATTATATTGGACATTATTTATTGGAATAATAATTGAAAAAGTTCAAATACAGTATAGCATGTACGTCCTTTACACAGTTTAAATTTAAGGGGGACAAGACCTAAGGCCCTGAAAACAGTTGATGCATGAATTCTAGCTTTCCCAAAGAACTGTGCATAACATGGTTGTCTGGTCACCTATTTAAGCAAAATTAAACCCTTTTGACAGACATTACTGAGGAGCCTCAGTTTCACTCATTGCGATGTTACTTGCTTTATGCAGCAACCCTCAATTGACACTGTATGTATAAACCAATAAACAGTATAAACCAATAAACAGTAATCTCTGAACAGCAAATCAGATTGGTGATCAAAATTTTTGACCCATACATCCAGTTTGTTGAATTAATTGATACATATGATGCTAACTTACTATTTGCAAATCTATAAAATACATGTGCACATGTTAATACAGTTCCACAGAACAATAAAGCACTGGAAAAATTTTCCATCTCATCTCAAATTCTGGCTTTGACATCTATATAGTGATATAGTGCATTGATTTGAATCAATACTATAATGTTGGCAATTATTAGCTATTGTTTCTTAGGTCCAGAATTTAGTTTCTACTAAACTTGGTCAACATTTTAGATTGAAGTGCTTTAAGCTGAATTGGCACTTGAATTTAATATTCATCAAGTCATGAACATGTTCTCTAATAGAGAATCCTGTGAGTATAAAAGGACCTTTCCTGTTCATTTCTTTATCCTAAATCAAATTAGACAGATAGGTCCAAGTATGTGCCAGGGGATATGGATATGTGGAGGCAAAGACACAAGGAAACATGAAAGAAGTTCTTAACTATGACCGATTTCATTTGAGTGTGAGCTCCTCAGATGAGATTGATGTTTACAATGTACTCTTGAATTTATATAAAGCAGTTTTACTAAGATTTAATAATGATTGTAATTTTTATTTTCTTCAGGGTTCTGGTATTTCTGCTTCTACAGTATTACATGGCATGGTTTTTAAAAAAGAAACTGAAGGTGATATTACCTCTGTTAAAGATGCTAAAATAGCTGTATATTCTTGTCCTTTTGATGGTATGATAACGGAGACCAAGGTATGTTTGGGAGTTTATCTTACCATAAATTTATAACTAATTATATGAGATATGTATCTGGGTACAGGCCAATTTACACTGAAGTTTCTCTGTGGTATCCCACTGGGACCAAGCAGAACTAATTCTAATTAAGGACTTGTTCATATATATGCTGCTTATTTTCCCCCTAGATGATGTCTCTTATGTATGGGATTGCATAGGGAAACCCCAGCATAAGCCATATGGGCTTTCTTTTTGTGTTCTGCTTGGTCCCAGTGGGATACAACAGAGAAACTTCAGAATGGGATAGAGCTTTGTTTAAAAAAAAACTTGAATAGATCACTAGCATGCTGTTTCTGTGAATGTAAAAAACAGTATTAAGAGACCAGATTTTTCTGAAAAATTATAATTAGAAAATTTTCTGATGCCCTAAATAAAATGTGATCTGATTTAGTGTTGTTGTTTTTTACTTATAGTTACTAAACAAGTTTAAAGGCACACCATGTTTTATGTCTCAGTAGCAGCAGTCACTTGCTGAAATATTGGCAGGCGGATCAAGTGTTTACATTCATAACATAAGTTAAGAGTTTTATGGGGATACTATTTTCACTGGAACAGTACTTTTAGTCTAAGCTAATAGAGAATGTACTGCCTTTATATGGTTTAAGCTTAAGAAAAATCCAAAACAGTTAGTTATTTTAGCACAACTAAAGTACTGTATATATATGCCGTGGCTGTTCAGCTATGTTAACAGAATAGTTCTTCCAAGAAAGTCACTAGGCACCTCAGTTCCATAACATCCTTTGCATTGCTTGTTTTGTATCACTTTGGCAGTTAACAATATCCCTGCTATGTGAGGGGACAGCTGTTAATACACATTTTAGCTTTTAGATTTCATTTGACTTGTATAGCCAATCAGGTGAATCCATAACTAGTTCCCTCCCTCCAGTATAAAGATCTTTTTGGTGCCATCCTCTCTCCCACCCCTGGTTTACAAATATATAAAACATGTATGTACTCTTAGATGCAATTCCTAGGGACAATTACCTGGCAAGTATTAATTACAGCTTTAAAACTGGCACGCTTGCCATATATTAATTGTCCCTAATCTTATGAAACAGTGAACCTGTAGAAATGGAGAATATTCTACAGAGGAAAAATAAAGCACTGAAAAAAAAATTCCATTTCAGAAAATCTCTCACATTTCTGGTTTTATTCTTTTACAGGGAACAGTGCTGATCAAGAATGCTGAAGAATTGATGAATTTCAGTAAAGGAGAAGAGAACTTAATGGAGTTGCAAATCAAAGCTATTGCTGATGCTGGTGCAAATGTTGTGGTATCTGGCGGGAAAATAGCGGACATGGCCCTTCATTATGCTAACAAATACAATCTCATGGTAGTCAGGTAAGGCTTATAAAAACCACCTATTTTTAGAAAGGGTACTTTGTAAATCAGATATAATAACTTGATAAATTGAATTTGATCCATTATCAAAATTCCATCTTTCTTCTAGCATTACGGATAGAGAGAAACCATAATATTTGCTGTCTCTGGGGTTTTTTTTCAAGGGAAGCTGGCTGGGCTGATTAGGTTTTGGCCAGATCCAGAAAATCACTTGTTTCCTTACACAGCATTGTCAAATCAGTTAACAGATCAGTTCATGCTTTTGCTTCAAGAGATCGGAATTATTTATATTTGTTTTGTAAACATATCAGTGGATCTTGCTGACTGTGCAAGACAAAAGTCAGCCTACTGTTGTGCTGGAGAGAGTGGCTGTACTGCGGTAACCTTTTCTAGAACACCTTATCGCTATAGTCCTGCACAGATGACTCATTGGTACATTTACTCACTGCGCAGGAAGGGAGAGTGGGCCTTGCCTCTGCACAAACTCCTAGTTGTCCACATGGTATGACTGCTTGGAAGAAATGCTGATAATGGGGAGGGGGCGTGCATGAGGGGTCCTTCCTCCAAGTGTTTGCACTATGTAGGCGACTTAGCAGTCGTGCAGAGGCAGGGACTGTGTACTTGAGGTCAATATTCCTCCTTGCATGGTAAAGCATATGTGGACATGTGGTCTGCAGGGCTTATTTAAACAAGGGAAGAAACAGTCATTCTTCCTTTGCTGGGAGGAAAGCACCCAGGTGGATCTTGTGATATTTGTAAATTATTTGTACTGGGCTGGTAGTAAACACTCACAGAACCTTTGATTTCAGTGTAGTAATACAATTTTTCAAACAACTTATATCTTTCTTGAAAACTGTCTTTTTTTTTTTTTAAAGGCTGAATAGTAAATGGGATCTCAGGAGACTCTGCAAAACAGTTGGTGCTACGGCCCTACCCAGACTGGTATGTAAACAACAAGAAGTCACACAGTGGAGATGTCCTTCTTGGCATAAACATAAGTCTTACTGTTTTCATTCACAGATACCACCTAATCAAGAAGAAATGGGTCACTGTGATAACGTTTATTTGTCAGAAGTTGGAGAGACACAAGTAGTTGTTTTTAAACATGGTATGTTGCTTTGTCTTTAAATGATGAGGTTTAAGTAGGCTTTTTGGCCCACGATTCCCATAGGTTCAGTGTCCCTCAGTGAGTAGGCTGCTTATGCAGACAAAGAAGGGGAGGGGTAGAGAGAAGATCAGGGTTGTACTTGGCCAGATACACTGGGAACAGGCTGTGCCTCAGTGCTTTTGTTAGTGTCTTGGGCTTGCCTTGGATTCATCTAGTGGCTGTGTAGGTTTGAGAGGCAGTGATAGGCATAAGCCACGTCTATTACCTTCTGTGCCACCATCCTCAGTGGCACTGCCACTCTTCAGGAACTCATACTGGTTGTTTGGGCAGAGAACTAGCCCTTTGTGCTGAGCAAAATAATGTGATGTGCTGCTCAGCGTGCATGCTGGAGTTTACCTAACTCTGTACTGTTTTATTTTTTGAATGTAATATGTACTCAAGTTCTGCATTTAGGTTTCAAAAGAGTTAATTTCTTAACAGAAAAAGAAGATGGTGCCATTTCTACTATACTAGTTCGTGGTTCTACAGACAATCTCATGGATGATGTAGAACGAGCAGTTGATGATGGTGTCAATACATTCAAAGTACTCACTCGGGTGAGTAAGAAATGACATATTGTTAAAATACAACTACCTACAGTTGCTGAAGTGCTAATATGAATGTACTGTTGTACTGAGATTCAGCCTATTTGGTAAGCTGTGGAAACCTAAACTCTGAAGCCTTTATACATAATGATAAAAATCCTGCCTTCCAAAGAATTTTACGGTTACTTCCACTGTTTTGCAGGATAAGCGCCTTGTTCCAGGTGGTGGTGCAACAGAGATTGAGTTGGCTAAGCAGATCACTTCATATGGAGAGGTAAGTTACAGACTGACTTATTAAATGTAGCTATCTGTTACACTGCTTGGTTTTTTTAAAAAAATAATCTGTTTTGCCTTTAGACTTGTCCGGGTCTTGATCAGTATGCTATCAAGAAATTTGCTGAGGCATTTGAAGTAGTACCCCGTGCCCTGGCAGAAAATTCTGGAGTTAAGGCTAATGAACTCATTTCCAAACTCTACGCAGTACATCAAGAAGGCAACAAAAATGTTGGGTTTGATATTGAGGTAAGAAGTTAATTGTCTGCAGTAGCCAGCAGAACATGTTTCTGTAGGAAAGCATGTGAAAGACCCTCACCAGGGAGAAACCATTGGGACAGTTATTTATAACTTAAGACGGTAGACCAAAAAATCCTTGCTTTTACCTGATCTTGACATTTTACTGATGTACAGCAGATATTTTGTGACTTTAAAATAGAATTTATTTCATGCAGGAAAGGTGTGTGTCTAATTACGTGACGCAGTTTTTCATCCGTAAACTGCCTTGAACATTGTTTAAAAACAAACTTCAATACAGAATATCTTCTAAGGCATAAGAGTCTTGTAGGTAAAACAAGAATCCTGGTAATAAACTAATACTGGTTACCCATGATATATGAGTGCAGGTTTATTCACAGGTTTTTGGGGGGAGGGGCGCACAGATTAATTGAGGGTCACCAGAATTAGCTGTTGGCTGAGATTTTCCATGCAAAAAAGAATGTGTGAGGTGTATGAGCTCAGCCGCAGTTTGAGTTCATGCATATCTGGCTTAATATTGGCTTGCTGGAATGTCTGAATATGCTTATTATTGACATCTTGCAACATTTTGTATGAACGTGTTATATAATTTAGTATATAGCATATTCATACAGATAGCTGTTCGATCTCAGCCAGACTCTGATTATATTCCAAAAATGTATTTAATAAACTCACATGGAAATTTAATACTTAGCACAGTGAGGAGTCATTGTTTAGATGACTGAAAAGATTCAATTTGATCTCCTTTGTTGTTGCCTTTATTAAAATTAGAATGGCTTGATAAAAAGATTTGTTACCATGTGTGAACTAAACGTGTGTTAGTTGAATTAATTTTCAAGGACATTGCAGTACAAATTAAGGAGCCCGGAAGTACCTTGGTCAGTCTCAATTTTTTCACAATATTTATTCATATCGTGTGTCAAAGAATGGAGAAGGGGAGAGAGGAGGATGGAGGGAAGACTGACTTATTTCTACTGAGTGGGGTTGTCTTCTTGTGCAGGCATCTGATCCAGGCAGGCCTCAGGTCTACACCAGCCTGAATGTTAAAGAGTTCTAGGAGGGGTCACTTGAAAAGTGGAAATCCATCTAGCAGTTCATGTAGTACTCAAGAAAATCTGGAAAGAAGAGCATGCAGAAGAGGATAGGGAATGACAAGCAAGTCAGGATCCAGAATATACAGCTAAAGCTGAACTGAGCAGGAGTTCCAGGATGTGAAGGGCAGCTGTTGTTATTAGGGTTGAGAATAGTGACAAAAATTTTGATTTTCATGGGATTGGAGAGAGTAGAGATGCCTGAAGTAAGCATTCAGATTAACTGAAGAGGAGGGAAGGGGTTTGATATGTAGAGGAGGTGCATTCAGGAAGCATTTTCAAATGGAATGCTGTTGAAATAAGGAGAGTCTGAACAAGGAAGAGGTTATTTGACAGGAATAGCCTGCTTTGGTTACAGGCTGAGAACTTTGGAGGTCCTTTCTGTTGGGTAGATCTGACAGCAGGATATTGTACTTTGACTGGGTGGGGGTGAGACATTTCAGAATAACAGACATGGGACTGACTAGTATATAAAGTCATCTCTCTGGGCTTGCTGTTTATCCCATGGCTTCATTAAACAAGCTAGCCTTTACACCTCATGTTCTAAATTCAGTCCTTCAAATGTGGTCTGCTCCTACCCTTTCTCCTAGACAATCTAATCTGCTGTTGTGTTGCACATATCCTCTGTCTGCAGCTCACCTCATTTTGGTGAAGATCTCTATAGACAAATACAGGTGAAGAACAGGTGGCTTAGTCACAGACCAAAGAGGGGTAGAGACTGGTGCCACAAAAATGGAGGCAGAACAGTCATGGCAACATGATGGGAAGGTGGGAGCTACGACATTTTTCAGATATGAATAATATCTGCTGTGTTCTTTTGACAGGCTGAAGCTGCAGCTGGGAAAGACATGTTGGAAGCTGGCGTGTTAGACACATACCTTGGCAAACATTGGGGTATCAAGCTGGCTACACATGCTGCAGTCACTGTCTTAAGAGTTGATCAGGTGAGTTGGTACAATAAGTTTTCAGTGTTTCAGGTTTTGTAGTCAAGTTAATACGGTGTTGATAGGCTTTTATTGCAGGAATGCACACTACCCAGAATTCACCTATTTTGGGATGTTCTGCTGTTTAGGGCTAACTTTAATGTCACTTTAGCATATAGAATTTTCTGCTGGGGACAGTAGGTCACTATCTTCAAAGGATAATGAGACAGAGCCAAAGTATTGCAAAAAGATTTTGACTTGCAGAATGGAACTTTCCTGCCTCTCCTCTCCCAACTGCAGCCCCCCTCCCATTGGGAGACATGGTGGGAACAGCACTGTCAATCAGTCCTTTATTGGCATATGAAATAGATAAGATGGAACATAACATGCAGATTGCTTTAGGATTACCATTGGATAAATATACCATCAAATTGGCTCTTTCTATTTTATCACAATGCAACTTTATAATGCATTGCAAAAATATAGCCACATTCTCAGTTATATCCAGACAGGAGTCATTCAAGATAAAATGAATCTTAATGGGGTCAGAGAGCCCTATCTTATTTATCAAAATAAAGTTTAAATATTTAGTACTAATTTCTACATAAAAAGGGCAATAAAAAATGTGAAATTGTTTCAATGCAACTTAGCTTACAGGGACAATATCTAGCTGAGCATGGTTCTTTATGGAATCTTCTATACAGGATTGCAGATGGCGTTGGCGTAACATTAAATCTGGCCAAAGAGAAAGCTCTGCGTTGTTGTAGGATTTGCAAGGAGTGGCCACATGAAGCAAAATGGCCTACTTTTACTGGAATCTCCAAGCTCAAGGGAAAACAAGTTTTGTTGGCTGGGCTACAGAGATTTTGTGATTGTGTCCAAAATTCTGTGTTTAATCCTATGGAATGTATCCGCTTGGGAAAGTATAAATAGTGAATCCAAGGATAAGCTGATAATACTGATTTTTTCCCAGTGGAAGCTAACAGACGATTCATATTGTATTTGGTAAATAAGACTAAAGGGATCAGAATTATAATGTAATTGCAGCCAGAATTTAATAGTGGCAAGCCACACCCTGGTTTCAACTAGGGTTTATCCATTTTCCAAACTGGATCTGCAGTGGGAGTGAGAAATTAGTGAAAATCATCTGTATCCCTGATAGAAGTGTCATTCCACTAGCAGAAAATGAGGTTGAATCTGTCCTGTTGCACACACAAACAGGTGTTCATACTGTTGATCTACAATGATTTAATGAAACTTTGTGAAAATTTTTGTGAAATTTCTGTAGATTATTATGGCAAAAGCAGCAGGTGGTCCAAAAGCCCCTAAATCACCAGGACACTGGGACAAGGATGACTGGAAAGATGACCCTGAACAGTAGTGTGGAGTAAGAGTTAGTTTGAAGTTCCACATTAATGACAGACATTTGCATGATCACTTCACACATGGCCTGGCTGTTTTGTATTTTCTGCCCAGATCTTACATGAGCATGTGCGTGCAAGACAAATGTCACTTTGTAACAATCTGCTCAAAATACTAAGGATGCAACATCTGTTGGATGTTTCTAAAACATGATTTTAAATCTGGAACTGAATGTGCATAATTCACCTTACATGGTGGGTTTTTTTACTACCGTGGACTAACATAAGAGCCCTGCTTTATGACTAATATCTTGTTTGCCATAGTAGCATAGAACCAAGTATTTCTCTGTCACAGAACAGACATTTAAAGGTACACTGATTCCAAATTTGAAAATTCAGTGCAGTCATCATGGCAACTAATCTTCAAGTTTATCTTCCATGAATTTTCATACTCTCTTTTTAAAAACATCTGTGCTCTGGCTATCGCCTTACTCTTTAGCAGTGTTAAGTTAATGTGTTGTATGAGCTGCTGTTTTGTCTGTCCTGAATCTAATGCCCATGAACTTAATTGAGTCATTCACTATGAGCCTTTCCTAGTACTTTCCTGGTAAGTCAGCACCCACTTCGACCCCACAAATATATATGTAAATATATGATGTGGAGATAAAATTTTAAGTTTTTAACTTCCTTTTATACTTTTATTTGCCTTGCTTCCCATTCACCTAGTGTGAAAAAGTACTGAAGCTCCAGTTCACTTTCTATCATCATAAAATTATTTGTTATCTACAAATTTGGCCACTTCATTGCTGACTCCTGATTGTTTTTGAAGAAATTAAATAGCTCCTAATGCAGATCCCAAGACTGTGTTATGAACTGCTGCAACCAGTTGCTGGAATAGTGGTTAAAAGCAGTGGACTGTAATCTGGAGAACCAGGTTTGATTCCCCACTTCTCCATATGAAACCCGCTGGGTGACCTTGGGCCAGTCAGAGTTCGTTCAGAACTCTCTCAGCCACACTTTCCTCACTGTTTTGGGGAGAGGAAGTGAAAGCAATTGTAAGCAGCTTTGAGACTCCTTAGGGTAGAGAAAAATAGGGGTATAAAACCCAACTCTTCTTCATCCATGGTAGGACCATCTTATCTGATGACATTTTTACAAGTGAAATGTATAGGATAGTATATTCAGGTTTAAGTGTATTTTGACAATTATTTGCCAGTTTAATATTTGCAGCAATATAGTCTTAAATGCTTTGGCCTAGCTGACATTGAGATTTATGGTGATAATGTATCCTATGAACTCTTCTGGAATATCTGGCACTACTTTGGGAAAACTTCCCAAATAATCCTGCTGACAAATATGCAAGAGGCAAAACTTGTATGTGGCACACCAAATAGAGACCAGATTGAGCTATGGGACTTAATCACTGATGCTTTTGTATATGAAATTGTCCTCTAAATATTGTTGGCTTTATTAGTGTTTTTCTAATTAAAATTGCATGTAAACTCACAGAATTTTGAGGAAATATCAATAACATGACAGTCACGTTGTATTTGTGGTCTGCTTGGTTTTTTAAAAAAATAGTGGTGGATCGTGCTCCCTCCTGAGATCGAGGCCCTGCGGGACCCATTACAGTCCTGCAGGGCCTGTAAAATGGAGCTGTTCCGCCAGGCTTTTGATTGAGGCAGCGGATGTTCAACCATTCTGGCCTCCCTTGTTCATGGCCCTTTCCCAGTGCCTGCTGTCAGATAATATTATTGGTCACTGGAGCACCTATATTTACCTGATATGAAGCATGGGGTTTGATGATATTGTCTATCGTGCCAACAACTGTTTTATTGCTTTATGTCATAAACTACATGACTAAATGTTGTAAGCCACCCTGAGTCCACTTGTGGGATAGGGTGGGGTATAAATTGAAATAATAATAATGATAGTAATAATATTTAGACGGCTTGGAAGGAACTTGGAACGTTGTTTGGTAAGGTTTTATTACAGAGAGTGCAAATAGGAACATCTAAACTTTTCATAGTCAAAACTAAAATCTATAGATTTCATTCCAGTTGGATAAATTATGCATTAATTAGGGCACTTCGTACGTACATGAGGTACACATTGAATAATAAAATGCAATTCTGCCATGCCTCTTTCATTCAGATGAATCTTGTGCTACATAAGAAATCAGAAGAAGTCTAACAATTTCTTTTTCTTCTAGATAATCATGGCAAAGCCAGCTGGTGGGCCCAAGCCTCCGTCAGGGAAGAAAGATTTGGATGATGACCAAAATGACTAAAGTGTTCCTGAGCAGATTGTGTATTAGTGTTGGTCAGCTAAATTATGAGATTATTAGATACCTGTCTTGTAATGCTAATTCAATAAAATGTTTCCACCTGTTCTGATACAACTTTTTAATTGTAATAAAATATTACAAAACATAATATGAATTATTTCTATGTATAAGCCAGTTATTTCAAATGGATTTTATATAGTAGATCAGTCCTACTTTTCTATTGGAGGATGGCTGGATCCACCCTAGTCACAGTATGCATAAACTAAACACGATCCTTGCTTTAAATGGAGTTCTGTTCCCTCCCCCATCCATGATAAAATGTTTTGAGGCTTATACCCCAGGGTATTTTTAGATCTAAATTTGCATTTTTGAAGCCTTAAGGTAGTTTCTAAAAGCATAAACATTTTTCCCTTGGTAGCTTAAGTGATTTGGAGGGAGGGAAATGTCTGCTCTCCTTGTCCATTTAATGTCCAAAAATACCTCCCTATTCTTATATGTATACAATATAATGAAGAGGAAGCTGCATACTGTTAGATCATAGCTAAGGTGCTAGCCCTATATATTTCTAGAATGGTAAACCCCCATGAGTCAGTTGTGACTTGGCAGTGTTGAAGATATATTATGTGTTTTCAGTAAACAGAAGTCTTGCACTCAGATAATTGTACACTGTAGATTCTTCACAGGAAAGGTGGATCTAGCAAACTATCCCTGAAAATTTGACACTGCAGGTGCTAGAAATTATACACTATGCTTAGCAGTTGTATGTGTCATAATGCCAGCTGTTAAAACCCAATATATGAAGGTACCCTTTGTACTGAGACCACTGATCTCTCAATGTCTACTGGTTCTCCAGGATCTTATGTCTTTAACTAGAGCTGGAAATGCTCCAACTTCAATACTTCAATTTAGTCTAGTTCATAAACTATCTTGTAGCTTCTGTTATCCATAGCACCCCAAAAAGCAACGACAGTGCTAAATAAGCATTCTAAACCCGGTGTCTTTTTTTTTTTAATCAAACTCAGTGTTCTCTACACAGTTCATAGTAATAAAAGTTTTCATCTGTGGATCAGAATTTAAGTTAAAGGAAGAATGTCCACATACAGCTGCCTTTGTTAAGCTGTTGGCCATTATGGAAGAGAAACAAGATTAGTTTTATTGAAGCATTTTTATTTAAAAGCATGAAGGGTAAACTTGCTCTGTATTGAACACGATTATAATTTTGAAACAACTTCACTGGGCCTCATTTAATTTAGTCCTCTGAAAAAGGATCAAGTAGCTCGTTCACAGTAGTCGTTCATAGAATAGGAGATATGCTTGGGCACTGAGCACTTTTGACTCTGGTACAGCTTGCACATGGGTATCACTAATGTGAAACCACTGCCCTTTGGAGGATTCGATTCCTGACGCTGCAAAACAACAAAAATGGCTTAAACATTTCTACTATTACATTGTCTTGCAGGGATTTTTTTCATTTAACATTCTGTGTTATTATATTGTACTTACTTTGCTGAATCTTGCCATGGAGCACAAAATCAGAAAGTTGGTTGTTGGCAGCTCTTGTCTTCACATAGGCAACGTAGTGGCCAGATCTCATAGTACCACTGTGTTCAACAACACCATATAAAGAGTATAATACTCTCTGACTCCCTTCTACAACATTCTGTGAAAATATAATTATACTTTAAGTTTGTCAGGTTCTTCAGTCAGTCACACAAGGCTTCTTCAGAAGACAGTGTTTAATAGTGGTTCAGTACTAAAGACACGTGTAGAGTCTGTGTCTGTAATGACTACATACAGCAAAGCCTGCAGAGTTATACTACATTCAAACAACCCCCCCACAGCAGAAGCCAATTGATACAGTTAGTGCGGGCAAGCTAGCGAAAACAATTCAGAAACCATTATAGTTCCCAGTGTAAGCCTCCAGTTGGAACAACAAGGTCAACGGGACCTGATAAGAAATTGTGTGAGAACTTTCAGCAGAGAAGGAGGCAGATGCACTCCCATCGCATTCCATTAACCTGACAGGGCTACCTGACAAAGTAGCTTGATTTGTTGATTTCAATAAACATAGCTGAACCTAACATTTTTAGCTCTTCTGTACTACCTGCATTCTCTTTTCTCAGCAGAGCCAGACTACTTCTAGCACACAATCCTCCATGGAAATGACAGTGTATTCCTATTAGGTTAGAAGGGGCTTAATACCTTGCTTAAAGCAGGTGCAAAACAAAGCCAGTGTTTTGTCAAAAAGCTAAACTGTACATAAGATGAAAGCTCTCATTTTAATCCGCAGCCAAAATGCTGTTTATATACAACATACAAATCTCCAATGCTTTTCTTAGTAGAAAATAAATTTCTACCGAGAGCGTTATTAGTCTTTGATTTGCACGCACTAGTAGAACTTGGGACAAGGCGGGAGGGGAGAGGGCAAATACACAGAAAAGTTTCTGAATATGTAAGCTGGCAAAGAAAATCTAGGGTGAAAGTGCAAAGATTGACATATACAGTAGGGCATGAAGAACAATTTTTTTGAAAAACAATTTATTAGGATATAATAAAAGTTCAAACATACATCAAAACCTAAGTTATTGTACCTCCTTTCCTCTTTTCACCCCCCCTTTATGACTTCCCAAAGTGCTCCAACCTCCAGCCCAAAACTTATATCTTCTTCCTCCCTCCTTTTCTCATTGATCATTTCTACAGGTAACGTATCTTCCAACCGTTATTCTTATATATTTATCCCCCTTTTCTACTTTCCTTAATTTTCATTAGTTATCAAAGGAAAGCAAATTGTCCTTTACATCCCAGTATTTCTCTAGATAGTCTTTAAAATCTTTCCAGTCTGCAAAAAATTCTTCTGCCTTCAAGTTCTTAAGCTTCCCTGTCATTTTGTCCATTTCAACCATAAAAAGTAATTTCTTTATCCATTCCCCAATTTTGGGGACCTTGTCTTGTTTCCAATATTGAGCATATATCATTCTGGCTGTTGTGATCATGTACCACATCGATGTTCTTTTTGCCATATTAACATCTTCCAGTTTGAGCCCCAAAAGTAGTATTTCCGGTTCTTTCTTAAAACTACATTTCAAATTTTTTTCCATTTCTGCATGTTGTTGTTCAGTCGCACAGTCGAGTCCGACTCTTCGCAACCCCATGGACCAGATCACGCCAGGCCCTCCTGTCTTCCGCTGTCTGCTGAAGTTTGCTCAATTTCATGTTCGTTGCATCGATGACACTGTCTAACCATCTCATCCTTTGCCGTCCTCTTCTTCTTTGACCTTCAATCTTTCCCAGCATCAGGGTCTTCTCCAGTGAATGCTCCCTTCTCATTTGGTGGCCAGAGTATTTGAGCTTCAACTTCAGGATCTGGCCTTCCAGGGAGCAGTCCAGGTTGATTTCTTTTAGGATTGAATGATTTGATCTCCTTGCAGTCCAAGGGACTCTCAAGAGTCTTCTCCAGCACCATAGTTCAAAAGAATCTATTCTTCGGCGCTCGGCCTTCCTTATAGTCCAACTCTCGCAGCCATACATTACTACGGGGAATACCATTGCTTTGACCATGCGGACTTTTGTTGGCAGGGTGATGTCTCTGCTTTTTATCATGCTGTTTAGGTTTGCCATCGCTTTCCTCCCAAGGAGCAGGCGTCTTTTAATTTCATGGCTGCAGTCACCATCTGCAGTGATTTGGGATCCCAGGAATGTGAAGTCTGTCACTACTTCTACGACTTCCCCTTCTATTTGCCAAGGAGTGATGGGGCCAGATGCCATGATCTTAGTTTTTTCGATGTTGAGCTTCAAGCCCACTTTTGCGCTCTCCTCTTTCACCCTGAGCAAGAGGCTCTTTAGGTCCTCTGCACTTTCTGCCATCAGAGTGGTATCGTCTGCATATCTGAGGTTATTGATCTTTTCCCCAGCAATCTTAACTCCAGCTTGTGATTCATCCAGGCCAGCATTTTGCATGATGTACTCTGCATATAAATTAAATAAATAAGATGACAATATACATCCTTGTCGTACTCGTTTTCCTATGCTAAACCAATCAGTTGTTCCATATCCGGTTCTAACTGTTGCTTCTTGACCCTTATACAGGTTTCTCAGGAGACATGTGAGGTAGTCTGGTACTCCCATCTCTTTAAGAACCTGCCATAGTTTATTGTGATCCACACAATCAAAGGCTTTAGCACAGTCAATGAAGCAGAAGTCGATGTTTTTCTGGTACTCTCTTGCTTTCTCCATAATCCAGCGAATGTTGGCAATTTGATCTCTAGTTCCTCTACCTCTTTGAAACCCAGCTTGTACTTCTGGCAGTTCTTTATCCACGTACTGTTGGAGCCTAGCTTGTAGGATCTTGAGCATGACCTTGCTAGCGTGTGAAATGAATGCAATTGTGCGATAGTTTGAACATTCCTTGACATTGCCCTTCTTTGGGATTGGAATGTAAACTGACCTTTTCCAATCCTGTGGCCACTGTTGTGTTTTCCAAATCTGTTGGCAAATTGAGTGCAGCACTTTAACAGCATCTTCTTTTAAGACTTTGAATAACTCAGCTGGGATACCATCACCTCCACTAGCTTTGTTGTTAGTAATGCTTTCTAAGGCCCATTTAACTTCACTTTCCAGGATGTATGGCTCGAGGTCAGTGATTATACCGTCACGGTTGTCAAGGACATCGAGCTCCTTCTTGTATAGTTCTTCTGTGTATTCTTGCCATCTTTTCCTAATCTCTTCTGCTTCTGTTAGATCCCTACCGTTTTTGTCCTTTATCATGGCCAGCTTTGCATGGAACGTTCCCTTGATTTCTCCAATTTTCTTGAAGAGATCGCTAGTCCTTCCCAATCTATTGCTTTCCTCTATTACTTTGCATTGTTCATTCAGGAAAGTCTCCTTATCTCTCCTTGCTGTTCTCTGGAAATCTGCATTCAGTTGGGCAAATCTTTCCTTTTCACCATTGCCTTTAACTTTCCTTCTTTCCTCTGCTATGTGTAAAGCCTCATCAGACAGCCACTTTGCTTTCTTGCATTTCTTTTTCTTTGGGATGGCGGTGATTGCTGCCTCCTTTACAATGTCATGGACCTGTGTCCATAGTTCTTCAGGCACTCTGTCTATCAAATCTTGTCCCTTAAACCTATTCTTCACCACTACTGTATATCCATCGGGGATGCAATCTAGGTCAAATCTGAATGGCCTAGTGGTTTTCCCAACTTTCTTCAATTTAAGTCTGAATTTTGCAATGAGTAGCTCATGATCTGAGCCACAGTCAGCTCCAGGTCTTGTTTTTACTGACTGGATAGAGCTTCTCCATCTTTGACTGCAAATTATATAGTCAATCTGATTTCAGTGTTGCCCATCTGGTGATGTCCATGTGTAGAGACATGCATGTATCTCATTTCTACATGTATTTCTGCATGTATCTCAGCCCAAAACATTTTTGCTTTGTCACATGTCCACCAGATATGATAAATGAGCCCTCCACTTTTTTACACTTCCAAAATAATTAACTTTACCTAAAAAGGCACTACAAACCAGCCACAAAAGGAAGGAGAGGAAGCTTGTACCAATCCTCTCTGACAGCAGAAGTAATGGAAATCATACATCTCTGAAACCTCTCCAGATACTGAGTATCTGCTGCTTTGGTATCACATTAGTGGGAAGGAAGAGACTTTCCAGGGATTCACAGCTAGTATTGCTTTTCTTCCCCAATCCTGCACAGAGAATTCCAAGTATCACTGTGAACAGATGGTGTTACGTTTCAGGTGTAGCTATGCAAGCAAAAGTAAGTTGAGGGACAGGGTTCTTTTATCTAGGGTGTCCAGATGTCCTCTTTTTTATGTCTGTCCTCTTGGACTCTTTTTTCTAAAAAATTATGAAAATGTCTTCTTTTTTTGTTGGCAGGTTGAGCCCATTTTGCTCTATAGTCTGCCAGTGGAGAGAAGTTTCAGTTTAGCCAACAGCATTTTTATTTATATCTTATTTTATTATTAGATTTATAGGCTGCCCTCCCCACAAGTGGGCTCAGGGCGGTTAACAAACTGGGCATGTATGCCAATAATTAAAACAGTTAAAAACAAGATAAAACAATCATTTATAGTCATTTATAACAGTACAAAGTGCTCTTGCTGTCTCAAAAAGATCTTCAGTAACAGGATGGCATCCTGGTGGTGGTGGTCCCTAATCGATGATATCAGTTCCAGGCAGCACTGTCGTTCATATGTCACAGGGCCACCTCACTTCCCCGATGTTACCCAGCCCAGTTGGTGGTGGTGGTGCTGCGGTGGCGGCGCCTACTCAAAAGCCTGGCGGAAGAGCTCCGTCTTACAGGCCCTGTGGAACTGCTCAAGGTCCCGCAGTGCCCGGATCTCCTCCGGGAGCTCATTCCACCAGGTAAGAGCTGCCACCGAAAAAACCCTGGCCCTGGTTGCTGCAAATCTGGCATCTTTGGGGCCTGGAATCACCAGGAGATGTTGCGTCCCCGACCGTAGTGCCCTTGGGGGAACATATGGGAAAAGGTGATCCCTTAGGTATGTTGGACCCTGGCCATATAGGGCTTTAAAGGTAAGAACCAGCACTTTGAAGTGAGTCTGGTAAGCTATTGGCAGCCAGTGCAGCACTTTCAGCACAGGCTGGATGTGCTCTCGCCTAGAGAGACCCATCAACAGCCTGGCTGCAGCATTCTGCATTAGCTGCAGCTTCCGGACTTGTGACAAATGCAGCCCCATATAGACAGTGTTACAGTAGACTAACCTCGAGGTAACCATCGCATGGATCACTGTGGCCAGGTCATCGCGGTCAAGGAAGGGAACCAACTGCCGAGCCAGCCGAAGATGATAAAAGGCCGACTTGGCAGTGGCTGCCACCTGAGCACCAAAGGCGCCCCATCGAAGGCTGGAAGAGGGAACCGCAACTCTGGCCCAGGACCTCCATCTTCTCCAGGTTTAATTTCAGCCGACTCAGTCTGAGCCACCCAGCCACAGCTTGCAACGCCTGGTGAAGGTTGTCTGGGCTGGAGTTTGACTGGCCAACCAATATCAGATAGAGCTGGGTGTCATCTGCATATTGATGACACCCAAGCCCATATCTCCAGGCAATCTGGGCAAGGGGGTGCAGATAGATGTTAAACAGCATTGGGGACAGCACTGCCACCGAGGCACCCCACATTCAAGAGGATGTCTCCGGGACTGCTGATCTCCTATTGCCACCCTTTGTCCCCGACCTTGGAGAAAAGAGGCGAGCCACTGAAGGGCAAGCCCCTGAATCCCCACGTCGGAGAGGCGGTGGGTGAGCAACTGGTGGTTGACCGTGTTAAACATGGCTAACAAATCTAACAGCAACAGTGCCGCCACCCTGCCTCGATCCAGATGCCTTCAGAGGTCGTCAGTAAGAGCGACCAGCACTGTCTCTGTCCCATGTCCTGGGCAGAAACCGGACTGGAAAGAATCTAGAATAGAAGCGTCATCCAGATAGCTCTGTAGCTATAGCATTACTTCTCTGTATGCCTTTTGAATAGGACATTTCTGGTGTTGCTCTTGTTAGCTATGTAATGACTGGAAATATTTAACATGATTTTAGAGGCCCAGTAGAAAATGAGTTTGGGCAAGGTTGCCTGGCAACCAAGCTTGATACAATGTTTGGATTCCCTACTAGAAGCTTCTGCTTATGTGTGTGAGAGAATTGAAGGCCTTGCTTTCTGTTCTGTATGTGTTGTGTCTTGTATCTCAAATTCAAATACCTACATAAGAACATAAGAGAAGCCAATGTTGAATCAGGCCAATGGCCCATCTAGTCCAACACTCTGTCATACAGCGGCCAAAATATACCAGGTGCCATCAGGAGGTCCAGCAGTGGGGCCAGGGCACCAGAAGCCCTCCCACTGCTGCCCCCTCCAGCACCAAGAATAGAGTGCATCACCTGCCCCAGACTGAGAGTTCCCATCTATACCCTGTGGCTAATAGCCACTGGTGGACTTCTGCTCCATATGTTTATCTAATTTCCTCTTGAAACTGTCCATGCTTGCAGCTGCCACGACCTCCTGTGGCAGTGAATTCCATATGTTAATCACTCTTTGGGTGAAGAAGTATTTCCTTTTATCTGTTCTAACCCGACTGCTCAGCAATTTCATGGAGTGCCCACGAGTTCTTGTATTGTGAGAAAGGGAGAAAAGTACTTCTTTCTCAACCTGCTCAATCCCATTCATAATCTTATAAACCTCGATCATGTCACCTCTCAGCCATCATTTCTCCAAGCTAAAGAGCCCCAAGCATTTTAACCTTTCTTCATAGGGAAGGTGTTCCAACCCTTTTATCATTCTAGTTGCCCTTCTCTGCACCTTGTTTATTACTTCAAGACTCTGTGGACTTGATCACTCCAGTGAGCTCTGGCAAACAGCTCTGTCCCTTGGAGTGTGAATTTGCATGGGATGCCTTCATTGCATTTGCTGCCTTCTGCTGCTGGTGAGCTTCCTTGTGTGCTGAAGAGAAGCCCTTTGAACTATCTGGACCAGCAAGGCAGAAGGTGAAGCAGCTTTATTTTTTCTTCATGACCAGGGATATGCCAAAGAGGAAGTTTAAATTTAGCACTGAGGCTGAAATAAAATTTCCTTGTTTCAGTGTTGGCAGAAAAGAGAATGAAGCAGAATGCACTATGTGCAAGAGGTTTTGTTTTTTTCCTGTGGCAAACGAAGTCATGATTTGGAAGCACATGTCAACAGTGCTAAACACAAGAAAAAAAGAGGATAGAACTGTCTTAATACCCCAAAGGTCAGTGAATTCTTTATGAAACAGAATTCGAGAACAGAAGACTGAGTTATAGCAAGTGAAAAATTAAATCAAGTGATAAATTCTGATTCAGACATAGTTGAAACAGTTTCCTGTTCAAGAGCAAAAGCTGAGGCCATTGTCAAGAGTGCTTGCTCTGTACTCTGTTGCTATGGCAATTCAGGATTTAAATGACATTTTCTGCTTAGGTGTTTCCACAGATTCAACAACCGGGGTTCACAAAAATTATTCCATGTTGTGATACAATATTTTCATAAAGTTCATGGTATTAAATCAAAATTGATACAGCTGAATAGCATGCCAAATGAAAAATTGGAAGCAGTGGACTGTGATACACAAGCATTAAAAGACCATGGGCTCCTTACACTGTATTGCATCCTCTGGCGACAACATGAACACTAATTTTGGAAGAATCATTTGCTCTGGAAGCAAAAACATCTTCCATGTCTTGAAACATTAATTAAAGAGAGAATTAGTTGGTGTTGGCTGTCCAGCTCACTTCCTTCACAACTATATACTGCATGGGACAGACACATTGTCTCTAAACACAGAATGCATCATAAATGAAGATTTACAATTATTTCTCCATATATACAGGAGGGAACAGAAAATCTAAATAGTTACTGTGAATGCAATGATACAAATTATAGACAATTATTGTCACATAGTAGAACAAGATGACTATTACTCTTTCCTGCCATAGAATGGTTACTGGCAGATGTTTCCTGATATGAAATCTTTTTCTCTGTCTCAATCCAATCCACCATCCCTACTGAAGAAATTCTTTGAAAATGACTTAGCAGAAACATATATGTGGCACTAATATTCCTTAATGTAAATATTCCATACAAAAATCCAGAAAACAGAAAGCAGGGGGGATCAATTTGAAAGTATTTATTGTATTACAGCCAGTTTGTCAAATGTTGCAACATAGAATTTGAAGCAACCTTCCTTTCACTGAAAACAAAAGAAATCCTAAACAAAGGAAAGAAAGATGAACTAGAGAAAGAGGTTATCAGCCTTTTGGCTAAGATCAAGCGTAGAGGAAAAAGTTGGTCTGTTTATGGAAGAAGCTTCTTACTTGTACTAAGAGTGTTTGGAATATATGCAGAAATGGACAGTTTCTGATATCCTTTCATTTGACTATGTTTAGTATACCATAAAATATGGAGTTTTTCCTTTTGCTTACCTTACACTTAACTGAGCAAAAAGGCGCCAAATCCATTACTTCAGGAAATTTTATGTGCTTGTTCACTTTTTTGAGATTATACCCAGCCTGGGAGAAAACCAAAGAAAGAGGTAAACAAAACAAGTAAAGAATAAAGAGCAGCAGGTTCTGCCTATTAATACCAGGAAGTAACATGCTGAATTATGAGCCTGGTTATTAGATAAATCAATGTTATCAGACAAGCAACTCAGTTCAATTTCCTAGTCTACTGAGTTTCAGTTTTGTAGTGGTTAGCAAATGCCATGTATCAGAATGTAATAAAGCCATGAATACTGGACTTAAGAAAACAATGTAAGATTTAAAAAAGTTAATTATACCTGCTGAAATCTCTTTAAGTGAAGAGTTAAAACTGGAGGAGCAAGAGAAATAAGCATTTGCTTTTTGGCGTTAGTATATATGTGTTTCTTGGTATCTGGTGGAGGAAAAAAAGAACATGACTGATTAGATATTGAACAGTACCACCTGCTGTTAAATTGCTTAAATCTATGCTGTAGCTGATAACAGAACACTGAACTCCAGGCACACTTTCCCTCCACAAATTAAGCATTTCAAGTCCTATTGGTTTCAATAATAAAACTAAATACATGCTTTTCTCCTCTACAGAATTCAATGAAATTTAAGCAAATGAACTGAACTTTGGCTAGACTATCAGTAACAGTGAAAACAGTTTCTGCCACTCTGCTTCCCAGATGATCTCTCTTTAGTCATTACCTTTATAAATTGTACCCTTCAAGGTGCTTCTAAATACAGGCCAACAGGGCTATTTTTGGGCAGGAATGCACAGGAATGGCGTTCTGGCTGGCTTCAGAGTTGGCCATGCCCACTACAGCCAAAACCTCTGTGTGCGTGGCTACAGAGGGAAGGCCTGGAGAATGACCCACCCCCAGCAACTCTGAGATGGACGGGCCGGGGGGGCCCCTGGAAGGATTGGGGTGCGCGGGCAAGCCAAGGGATGGCAGTTTAAATTGCCTCCCTTCCAAGGGCCCGCTTGCCCAGGCTCCCTGCAGCCATTGGGCACCTGGGCAAGCCAAGGGAAGGCAAGGGTGTGTGGCCTAATATGCTAATTAGTTTCTGCTGTTGGGTGTGGCCTATTATGCTATTGAGTTCCTGCTGGGCTTTTTCTACAAAAAATAATCATTTCACATAATAATGGAAGTTTTACAGCATCTTCCTTTCCAAGTCTAATTTTGCTTGTCTCAAAGAGTAAAGAGCTAGTTTTGAGATTACATTCCTATAGCTACACTTTAAAGCCAAATGCTGGAAGTTGGGTGGGGGGAAAAACCCAGTCAGACGTGTATATCATAGAAGGTGGAAGTCTGATACATAGGTGTTGACGAGCTCCTAAAGCAGGTATCAAGAACTTGCAGTCAAGAGGCACCAGGTTCCTCTGACATGATGTAAATTCAAACAGGAACAGAAACTGGAACCATCTAGGCTTAACCATAGCAATTTCCACAACCTATAGAGTGTAATTTGAGACAAAATATTGCCCCAAGTATATGCACAAATATATATATTGCAACTGATGTGCGTACAAAAAAACCTTGTGTTGCTTATGGAATATTTCTTGATTTTTTTTACTGCAACTTTTGTTAGGTAACTACATACTAGCATAGTATTATATTTTGCTGAATGAGTGGTGTGGAGAAGGGGAGGGAGATGAGCTAGAATAAATGGACAGAAGTGCCATCAAAGCTAAAGTTGGGTATGAGACCACCTTGGGGAAAATTATGCTTCCTGAGAAGCTGCATCCTTGTTATATAGGGAGATGAATCTTACCATACCCTGCCACATTTCATGTATCTGATCAACTATGGGGACAAGGTAAGATTTGCCTCATCAGACAAGTCTCATAAATTCTATTCTAAAGATTATACTCAGAAACTGCTAACATCAGACATTCCCTTTGAAATAAGAAAGGAGGAAATATAAAGACTTAGTCTTATTTCTACAAAAAACTTCTACCCCCTACAAATGGATTATCCCAGAAGGCATTTTCTTCAAATACAATGATAAAAAAGAAAGGATTGACTCTGTTTCAAAGGCTAAAGACTTTCTGGAACAGTTGCAAAAGCCAGAAAAGCCAGCAAAGCCTCAGGAGGACGACAATGAAGATGACAGCAACCAGAGAAGTCATGGAGAAATTTCATCATCATCTACTGAAGAAGAATCTGACTCAGAATTAGGGGCTGCAGTCCCTAAAACCCCTAAAGCCAACCAAGACTATAATCTCAGAAAAAAGAAAGATAAACATTAACTTTTATCTCTAGAACATGAATTTAACCTACTCTTAGCGGATTCTCAGATGTTCTTTATATAGTTCCAGATGTTTTTACTAACTCTTTACATTTATACTGCACTTTTAAATTATTAAGGAGTAAAAAATGATTGTAAACATTGTATGATCACCGCTTTTTGGGCTTTTAGTGGTTATCTTTACTTTCTCCCATAGTTTGTAGTTGACCCTTCCCTTGATTTCTGTGTAGTTTTTAGAAAAGCAATTAAAAAAATGATTAAAAAAAAAGAAATCGCTAACATCAACAATTATCCCTGTTCATTTTTGCCATCTTTCAAAAAGTTACTTTCACAAACTACATCTTTTCCTTACATTGGTAATTACAGTTTTCTAGCACCATTTGTAACAGTGCTACCTGGAACTGCTGCCCTTGAATGCAGCTTCAGAGAAAGGCAGGCTAAAAATGCTCTAATTAATCTTTCATATAGTTTTATGGAAGTAAGACTTTCCCTGTTCCACCAAAATGACTGCTGATGGTAATCACATATACAAAGTTGAGTCCATAGGTGTCAACTTCAGGGGGGCTTGAGGGCTGAGGTTACCTCCGAAATTTTCCAGGGGTGACTGAGCCCCCCCCGGGCAACCAGGCTCACAAGCCTTGCCACTACCACCCCACGCCACCCCCAACCCATTTTGAAAGCAGAGGGGTTTTTCCCTCTGCTTTCTGAGACTTCAGGTGGGATGGTAGGAAACTCAGGGCTTGCTTCCTGAAAGCTAAGCCCCAGCTCCCAGAAACCCTCAGTTGGGCCTGGTGGAGCTGGGGGCTGCACATGTTTTCAGTGCTTTCAGCTTTCCCGCGCAGAAAGGTAAGGAGCTGTCCTGGGGCTCCAGCGAGGGGGTGATGTTTTCAGGGGTGGGGTGGTGGGCACTAGGCAGAGAGTGCCCAGGCTGGCTGGCTGAGGCCAACCTCGGGGTGGCTGGGTGCCCAAGCACCTTTCCTGTGGCCTTGTGCCGCTGCTCTTGTTTTCCCGCTCCCTGCAAGGCTTGCCTTGCAGAGAGCCATGCAAGGAGGTTGGGGGGAGAGGCTGGTATCCTTGGAGGATTGCCGGCCTCGGGGAGGCTGGGCACCCTGCACCCTTTTTTTTCCCTCTCTCCCTGCAAGGCTTGCAGGAGGTCAGGAGGTGGGGGAAGTGGGGGGGGAGGCCAGCATCCATGGAGGTTTGCCTGCCTTGGGGCGGCTGGACTCTTGGGCACCCTTCCTGCAGCCTCGTGCTGCTGCTGTTGTTTTCCCACTCCTTGCAAGGTTTGCCTTGCAGAGAACCATGTGAAGTGGTTGGGGGGAGGCCAGCATCCATGGAGGATTGCCAGCCTTGGGACGGCTGGGCGCCCTGTGCACTTGTTCTTCTGTTTCCCCCCACACACAAGGCTTGCCTTGCAGAGCCACGCAGGGAGGTCAGGAGGGGGGAGGCCAGCATCCATGGAGGATCTCTGGGCGGCTGGGTGCCCAGGCACCTTTCCTGCAGCCTTGTGCCACCAGAGCCTTTTATTTCCTCCAAGAGGAGACTCTTCTGAGTTCTTTGTTGAGCTCCACCCCTTCCCTTGACAGAGAGAGGATATTAGGAAAGCCAGGAATCAGCAGTTTACAATCACTGAAATCGCACACACAACCCATGAAGGGAGAGGGGGGAGGGGGAGGGCAGGTGAAACCTCGAAGAGTTTAAATGCATACATTCAAGACCAACTCTCCCCTGAACTCCTGGATAAATTATGGAGAGGGATTTCTATTTTCTTTCTTTTCATTTCTCCCCTCCCTCCCTCCCCCCTTCTTTCCTTCCTTCCTTCCTCTCTTCCCATCTATTTGCTTTCTTTCCACCTCTCGCCTCCCTCCCTTGTTAAAACATCCCTAGTTAGGGTTGCCAGGTTCTCCCTGTCCACCTCTGGGGGATGGGGGTGGCCCAATACAGGTTGGGTAACTCCTGGAGATTTGGGGATGGAGCCTGGGGAGGACTGGGACCTCAATGGGGTACAATGCCATAGAGTCCACCCTCCAGAACATCCATTTTCTTCAGGGAAACTAATTTTTGTAGTCTGAAAATGAACTGTAATTCCAGGGGGTCCCCAGGTCCCACCTGGAGGCTGGCACCCCTAGCTCCAGTGCTGAAACTGGAAGCTCTGGTTCTTCTGTATGGTGAATGCAGACCACTAACATTGGCTTGCATCTGCTGAATCACCCTGCTTCATGTAGGATGCACAACAGCCAGGTGGAGCAGAGGAGGGGTGTATTTTACTTAGGTCTATATATCCTTGATTGAGAACAGTTGGTTTTTTTTCATGGTAGTGGGGGTGGGCTGCTCTTCTTTCAATCTCCATTTCATTTTTAAATTGTAAGCCCATCTGCATGAACAAGATGAGGGGGCGTGCAGATCAGAGGCCTTTTAAAATTTCCTTTTGATCTATGTGCAGCCTGGAGAGAGAACATTGGTAAGGGATGTGCACTCTATGTTCATGCTCTTCGTTTTGCTGTTACTTAAAATGCTGTGGTAGTTTCAAAGGGGCAACCAACTGCAATGTACTAAAAGGAATGACAGGATTGCCCATTGGAAATAATGGGAGAGGCTTGAAGGCCCATTGGAGATAATAGGAGCCAGGAATGCCAGTTGACTTGCATGGGCTCTGCTGAAATGAAATACACTGCAGCCCAAAAAAAGTTGCAAAGAAAATGCAGAATGGTTTTTCCAATAAGGTTTTTGGGTCCAGATAGGCTATTCTAGGACTGTAATGACAGTTCCCAGAGTGGAAAAACATTCCCTAGCAATAGAATCTGTGCTGCATTTTAAGGTGGAGTTTCTAAGCAGTGTGCTAAGAAGGTACCTGTTCCTGGGGTTAGCCCAACCCAGGGGCATTGCTATGGGGGTTCCCAGGGGTTCCCAGGCCACCCTAATTTTCTGGGGAGCCCCTCCCTAAATGCCACATAGTTCCACCTCCATAGATAATGGCCTGTGATGTCACTGGCTCCTCCCTATGATGTCACTGGGTCCCAGTTCTTTTAATGACTTAGCAATGCCTCTGGCCCAGCCCCAGCCCCCCCTGGGAAATTGCAAAGTCTACGCCCTTGGTTGAGTCAGTAAGTAAAGAAATAACTTAGCATACTTGTTGCAGAATTCTTTGGTCCACAGAGTTGTCTTCGTGTGCATATATCACAGAGAAGTTTATTATTTTCACAGAGTTTTTCATTACGAGTAAACTGATATAAACAGTGAAGGACTGAATCTTCTTCGATGCTCATCAGTTCCCTATTTGCAAGAGTACAAAATGCTGTTTCTGAGTCCTCATTCACTACTTCATAGATTTTTGAATCAGTATCAAGTTCATATGAGATATCCATATTATCAGACTCTGCATCCAAGGATAATTTGTTAAAGATGTGAGAAATCTCATCTTCCTTGAAAATTTTGTCTTCCTTAGAAATCTCATCTTCCTCCAAAATCCTGTTTTCCTCAGAAATCTCCTCTTCTCCCTTCACAATCCTGTCTTCCTTAGAAATCTCCTCCTCTTTCTTCATAATTTTGAGTTCCTTACAAATCTCCTCTTCTTCCTTAGCAATATCCCCTTCCCTGGGAGAGAGGTGATCAAATTTATTCACACATTCTACAGCAGAAACCAGATCTTCTGTGAGAAAATCCATAACAGCTTCATTGTTTGCATCCTGGTCATAACATTCTGGATTTCCACTACTATTCCCTGTATTCTGTACATCTTTTGTTACCTCTTGTAAATGATTGTTTTCTTTTTCATCTGCACACTGCTCTTCACATCGGTTTAAAGATTCTTCCTCTTGTTTTAGGTCAGTAACCTCAGCACTACTTTCTGTTTCTTTATTGCAGTCTTGACCAACTGCAGACTGTTCAGTGACACAAGTATCTGTTAGATGGATCACCTTTTCTTGAATTTTTTGCTGTCGACGCTGATTCTGTTAAGTGAAATATACAAAACTTAAGAGGGAATTCAAAAGGATAATAAACTCAGTGTGTGTTGTACAAAAGAAGATTAAACCCAGAGTATTCTAAGCAAATGCCCCTCCCCAATGGCATCCTTCAACCCTCCCCCCAAAAAACTGATGCTGGGGACTTGGGAACCTTGCGAAGAAGGCTGTTGGTTGAGATAGCCCCTGGCCCAATCTTAAGTAAGTAGGATGTCATCTGGATACAACCCAATTTATGCTATATATAAAGTTCATATAAACTGAAAACATATGTAGTGTGTGTAGTAACTGCAATGAAAAAGAGCATCCGAGTAAACAAAGTACATCAGATCTTCTGAAGAAATAATATTAGGCAGGGCTCATTTCCTGCAGGAGCGCACGGGAGCGAAGTTCCGGCAGTAAGGTGCCCAGGGGGCAGGCACATGCAGCCCCCCCCACCTTTCCTTGCCCGCTGGCCAACCCAGCGGAGCACTGCTGCGAGCTGGCCCTTGAGCTGCTCTGCCACAGTGTGGGCCATGGCACCCAGCCCACCCAGGCTATGCCCATCTTCATGCCAGCCCTGGTGCGGCGCCTCTGCAAGGCGGGCCCCAGTGACTCCTGTGAGGAGCTCCACCCTGGCCTCCTGCACCTACTCGGCCTCCTCCTGCACCTCTGCCCCACTACCGCCCTGACCCCCTACCTGCTCGAGACCATGCGCGTCCTCTGCGCCGCCCTCCTGAGCCCATAAGCAGCCACGCACTTTCCTGTGCTTGCTGGCCATCCAAAAGAGTCCAGTGACACCTTTAAGACCAAGGTTTCTTCAGGTACAAGCTCTCCCTCCTCTGTGAGAGCAGATCTGCGCACTCTCCCCCCCATAGCTAGCAATCCAAAACAGTCCAGTGGAGCCTGAGCAGTGGGTATTGCCTTCTGACACACTTCCGGTGATGTCAGGGTGTGTGGCATATGCAAATAAGTTATGCTAATAAGCTCCCGCACCTCTTTTTCTACGAAATGACCCGATATTAGGTATGACAAATGGGTGGTGAAACCTAAATCGAGGACTTATATATTAAACTAAAGAAAACACTGATTCTTAACATCACATTATTAATCAAACCTCTGCAAACTGAGTACTATTAGTCAGGCTTGCATCCACCTGTTCTCCAACAGTGACTGATACAGGAGTGCGTGCATTCCTCTTAAAGATATTAATTCCTTGACACAGGTCTATAGTCTCATAAATATCACCATAAATATCTTCATATGCTCACTTGCCAAAAGGTGGTTGGAGATGGGCTTGGAGAAGAAAGGAAGAAAGCAGAAATCTGACATCAAGCCTTATAAGGAAATTCTGCTTTAAGCCTTTTTTAGATCCATAACACTGAGATGTACAGCTTGCAATCTGCAGGTAATGAAGTGTCTTGTCAAACATTATGTGTGAAAGGAGTATTGAGTACAACTTAGAAGCAGCTTGTACAGTAGAAATAACTTGCATAAACATAAGCTGGAGGAGAAAACCAAACATCAAAGCTACTCACCCCCAAAGAAGTCATACCTATTATTTCACCTTTTTTTTTTAAAAAAAGGATCCTTTTAGTATCAACTACCTTTAAGAAATATAGCTGCTGAATGCTCTGCCCACCAAAGTTACTGGGGGGGCACCAAACAAAAATCTCTTTTTATGCCTCACTGCAGCCCCACTTCACTACCAACCTTTGCTTGCTTTCTGGCCATTTTCTTTGCCTTTTTCTGGAGATGTTTACTGGTCCCAGGAACCTCATCTCTCTCCTTCAAATAACTGTCAGTTTCCATGTTGTTGTCTTCATCTTCCACCTCCTTTTCCTGTACATTTTTAATATTTTTATCATTTGTTTTCTTCTTACCACTCTTAAAAAAAGAAAATGATGAACAGTTCAGAACAGGGACAAGAACTAAATTCCACCATAATGGATTCATTTTGCATCTTCATTGTGCTATGAGTACAGACAAAAATTCTCAAGATGGAAAGAGATAATAGCCCACTGCAAGTTATTATCTGCAATCATCTGCTGGGAAATGATGGATTTTTCTTTATTTCTCCCTATATCAACTTGGTCTCATTCAGCTTATAATACAAAGGATAGAGCTTTCTGTCACAATCAGTCTCACAGATGTCTCTAATAACCCATTCCACTAACATACAATTGAAGCAGAAGAAACCAGTAAGTGCTGCTATTATAGGGCTGCTTTTATTTTAAACTCATCATTGAATGTAAAATATTGCACCAAGGAGGTTTGAAGGCTTGAGAGCATCCTTGTGTTGCCCTAAACATCAATAGGACTTTCAATTGAAAGGGTTACCATATGATAATAGTTTTTAGATTAGCTTTCTATCAGAAAATTCTTCATCAAGATTTCATCAAAAAAAGGTGATAAAATTTTTGCTGTTAGTTATTCCTATTTTGTTCCATTCCCCACTGTTCAGAATCTACATAGCAAAGCCTGGATTTCACAGACAGCCTATCTATACCACAACCAACCCATCCATCCCTCTGTACTTACCTGATCATTTAAGACAGGGAGTGACAAATCAAGGAATGACTCATGAACTAAAGAAACCTGAAATAAACAATTGGCCTACTGTTATAAAAATGGCCTGAATAATTTGAGGCTGCTTAAAAAAAACATTAGATTCCAGAAAAAAAGACATGCAAGACCCAGTTTATTTAAGAACAACCAGGATTAAATATAGAGTTTCTTAAAAAAAGAAAAGTAAAAAGAAAAACTGTAAACCCCTGGTGCTTTAAAAAAAAATGAATTCAAAGCAACAGTGCTTAAAAAAAGAGAGCAAAGGTATAAATACAAAATACAAACACAGACTGGACTACAATTTGAAGCTGAATACAAGGGCGTAGACTTTGCAATTTCCCAGGGGGGGCTGGGGCTGGGCCAGAGGCATTGCTAAGTCATTAAAAGAACTGGGACCCAGTGACATCATAGGGAGGAGCCAGTGACATCACAGGCCATTATCTATGGAGGTGGAACTATGTGGCATTTAGGGAGGGGCTCCCCAGAAAATTAGGGTGGCCTGGGAACCCCTGGGAACCCCCATAGCAATGCCCCTGGGTTGGGCTAACCTCAGGAACAGGTGCCTTCTTAGCACACTGCTTAGAAACTCCACCTTAAAATGCAGCACAGATTCTATTGCTAGGGAATGTTTTTCCACTCTGGGAACTGTCATTACAGTCCTAGAATAGCCTATCTGGACCCAAAAACCTTATTGGAAAAACCATTCTGCATTTTCTTTGCAACTTTTTTGGGCTGCAGTGTATTTCATTTCAGCAGAGCCCATGCAAGTCAACTGGCATTCCTGGCTCCTATTATCTCCAATGGGCCTTCAAGCCTCTCCCATTATTTCCAATGGGCAATCCTGTCATTCCTTTTAGTACATTGCAGTTGGTTGCCCCTTTGAAACTACCACAGCATTTTAAGTAACAGCAAAACGAAGAGCATGAACATAGAGTGCACATCCCTTACCAATGTTCTCTCTCCAGGCTGCACATAGATCAAAAGGAAATTTTAAAAGGCCTCTGATCTGCACGCCCCCTCATCTTGTTCATGCAGATGGGCTTACAATTTAAAAATGAAATGGAGATTGAAAGAAGAGCAGCCCACCCCCCACTACCATGAAAAAAAACCAACTGTTCTCAATCAAGGATATATAGACCTAAGTAAAATACACCCCTCCTCTGCTCCACCTGGCTGTTGTGCATCCTACATGAAGCAGGGTGATTCAGCAGATGCAAGCCAATGTTAGTGGTCTGCATTCACCATACAGAAGAACCAGAGCTTCCAGTTTCAGCACTGGAGCTAGGGGTGCCAGCCTCCAGGTGGGACCTGGGGACCCCCTGGAATTACAGTTCATTTTCAGACTACAAAAATTAGTTTCCCTGAAGAAAATGGATGTTCTGGAGGGTGGACTCTATGGCATTGTACCCCACTGAGGTCCCAGTCCTCCCCAGGCTCCATCCCCAAATCTCCAGGAGTTACCCAACCTGTATTGGGCCACCCCCCATCCCCCAGAGGTGGACAGGGAGAACCTGGCAACCCTAACTAGGGATGTTTTAACAAGGGAGGGAGGCGAGAGGTGGAAAGAAAGCAAATAGATGGGAAGAGAGGAAGGAAGGAAGGAAAGAAGGGGGGAGGGAGGGAGGGGAGAAATGAAAAGAAAGAAAATAGAAATCCCTCTCCATAATTTATCCAGGAGTTCAGGGGAGAGTTGGTCTTGAATGTATGCATTTAAACTCTTCGAGGTTTCACCTGCCCTCCCCCTCCCCCTCTCCCTTCATGGGTTGTGTGTGCGATTTCAGTGATTGTAAACTGCTGATTCCTGGCTTTCCTAATATCCTCTCTCTGTCAAGGGAAGGGGTGGAGCTCAACAAAGAACTCAGAAGAGTCTCCTCTTGGAGGAAATAAAAGGCTCTGGTGGCACAAGGCTGCAGGAAAGGTGCCTGGGCACCCAGCCGCCCAGAGATCCTCCATGGATGCTGGCCTCCCCCCTCCTGACCTCCCTGCGTGGCTCTGCAAGGCAAGCCTTGTGTGTGGGGGGAAACAGAAGAACAAGTGCACAGGGCGCCCAGCCGTCCCAAGGCTGGCAATCCTCCATGGATGCTGGCCTCCCCCCCAACCACTTCACATGGTTCTCTGCAAGGCAAACCTTGCAAGGAGTGGGAAAACAACAGCAGCAGCACGAGGCTGCAGGAAGGGTGCCCAAGAGTCCAGCCGCCCCAAGGCAGGCAAACCTCCATGGATGCTGGCCTCCCCCCCACTTCCCCCACCTCCTGACCTCCTACAAGCCTTGCAGGGAGAGAGGGAAAAAAAGGGTGCAGGGTGCCCAGCCTCCCCGAGGCCGGCAATCCTCCAAGGATACCAGCCTCTCCCCCAACCTCCTTGCATGGCTCTCTGCAAGGCAAGCCTTGCAGGGAGCGGGAAAACAAGAGCAGCGGCACAAGGCCACAGGAAAGGTGCTTGGGCACCCAGCCACCCCGAGGTTGGCCTCAGCCAGCCAGCCTGGGCACTCTCTGCCTAGTGCCCACCACCCCACCCCTGAAAACATCACCCCCTCGCTGGAGCCCCAGGACAGCTCCTTACCTTTCTGCGCGGGAAAGCTGAAAGCACTGAAAACATGTGCAGCCCCCAGCTCCACCAGGCCCAACTGAGGGTTTCTGGGAGCTGGGGCTTAGCTTTCAGGAAGCAAGCCCTGAGTTTCCTACCATCCCACCTGAAGTCTCAGAAAGCAGAGGGAAAAACCCCTCTGCTTTCAAAATGGGTTGGGGGTGGCGTGGGGTGGTAGTGGCAAGGCTTGTGAGCCTGGTTGCCCGGGGGGGGCTCAGTCACCCCTGGAAAATTTCGGAGGTAACCTCAGCCCTCAAGCCCCCCTGAAGTTGACACCTATGGCTGAATATACATAACCACAATATAGAATTTTAAGTAAAAACTAAGAGATGTAAAGGTAGCATCAGTAAACTTATAGTTCAGCATCTTATGTGCTTATATGCACTGAGAAAGACAATTTATAGTGCTATCCTAAAAGGGGGGGGTCAAAAGCACTCAAGGAGTAAACTGTCCTTTGCTTCAGTGTATGTCCAAGATATGCCAGAGTAAGGTCCAGTTACGATGGCGCAGGCCCCCAGCACCACTCCGTCACACTTGGGTGCTGGTGAAGGGCTGCGATGACAGCCTGTTGACACAACCAAGGTGTAGACCCCTGTGCCAGATGGTTTTGGTGGTGTAGCCAGAGGTAATTGGCTCCCTGAGCCCTTTTAGCCTGGGAATGCCCCCTGCCAGAAGTGGAAAGTTATGCCATCAAAAAACATGGCATGGCCCATAGGTGCTTACTGAACTGAAAAACTGAACTGAAAAAGTCGCCTCCCTGCCGCTGCAGCCTCGTCAATTAGGCTCAGAGGAACTCAGGACGATGACCACAAGCTCAGCCAATAACCTCCCTTCCCAGGGCAGCCAAGCACCCTCCCCACCACCCATCCACAGCCCCCCCCCCCACTTAGCCAGGAAATGCTTGACCTCTCCCATTTCAGAACCCTAACAGGCACCCCACCTTTGGAGGCTTGTCCCAAAGGGACAACCACACATTGACAGGTAAGCTAGGACAAGGATCCCCAAACCTGCTCCCTCTTTCTCCTTGCTTGAGGCTGGGTGCCACGAAAGCTTTTCCTGCATTCAAGACGAGTATTGAGTTTGTGCAGGGGCAGCACAAGCCACAGATATTCATACCCTGGCCAGCTACCCCTTCAGAAACCTACATTTTCTTTTTAGTCAGAAGATTTAGTCCAAATATTTCTACAACTCTTTTACATATGTTTCTTTGTGCATCAAAATTAGCCAGAAAGTACCCAGCATCCTTATGAAAAAGAATCATGTGAGACTGCACACAGCTATGTGCAAACCGTTTGTTATATACTCTGCTAAGTGCTTTGCCTCTTCTATTCAAAACAAGCTATGGCTGCTCCATGCTTAACAAAAATAATCCACCCTATCTATAGAGAAAGAACCATTATGTTTATGAAAGTAGTACCTCTGACCTGGAATACGATAAGTACCAAGGGTCACCAGCCTGAAATTTTCTGTTGCTAAGTGAGAATCTTTCAGGTCAAGTCCTGAAAGCCAATTTGGTGTAGTGGTTACGTGTGCGGACTCTAATCTGGGAGAACCAGGTTTGATTTCCCACTCCTCCACTTGCACCTGCTGGATGACCTTGGGCAAGCCATAGTTCTGGCACAGTGGGCACAGGTGTTCTTGAAAAAGAGCAGTTTCTGTCAGAGCTCTCTCAGCCTCACCTACCTCACAGGGTGTCTGTTGTGGGGAGGGGAAGGGAAAGGACTTTCTAAGCTGCTCAGAGACTTCTTTGGATAGTGAAGGGCGAGGTATAAATCCAATCTCTTATTATTATTATTTAGCAGAATTTCAAAATTCATCAAAGACTTTTGCATGAAGTTAGCAACAAATTATTCTCTTGCTACTAAACAATTATGAGTTCCTGCCATTTAAATAAACATAACTTTGAGTGAAAAAGAAACTACTTACAGTTCGACATTCTTCACACATGATGGTACTTGTTAATACTCCTCCAAAAACACGATCCACAAAGCTTTGTGGTGCCTTTCTCTTATTATACTCTGAAAAGTTAAACAACAAAGTAATAAAATTCTGTCTTAGAAATCAATGGGCTTCTAGAAAATGTTATGATGTGACAGTGATCAGCACAAGAAAAATATAAACTCCATCCTGGGAGCAAATAAAGAAGCTACAAATCTTGAGCAGGGTGAAAGAAAAGAATAGAGATGAAAAAACTTTCAATGACAGAGTTTTTAATGTTTAATAATTAAATGTTTAAATAATTAAATGATGCATCCCTCTGATTTAATTAATAAGCCAAGGTCCTGTTTTAGATGCACCCAAGGACTTTACCTCATGCCCAATGGAACTTTAAAAGAAAACTTGTTTTTAATTAATAAAAATAAGACCAAAGCCTCATATTATCACAGTCTTTATTTGAAAACCCCATTACTTTCCACATTGAACAAAACAAGACTGAACTTGTAAACATGCAATTTAAAAGGAATGAACACACAAAAAAGATACTGAAAGAAAGGACTTTTCAAACAGAGAATTGAATCACCTAGATTCGATTCTAGTACCACTCTAGAGACCAACAAGATTTCAAGATTTCAAAGGTTTTGAGAGTGAAAGCTCCCTTCATCAGATACAAGTCAGAATGGAAATCTCTATGTTCTTATATTTCTGAGTCCTTATATCCCACTCAGAAGGTGGGAGGAGTGTTGCAAAGAAGGAACTCAGGACACAAAGGACTGTTCTAGCAGTTCAACTGCAGACCAACATGGCAACCCTCTGAAACTATCTTCATGGAAGAACTGAATCAGTTACTTCAATGTGGTAATGGGATGAAAGCTATTTTTCACTGGGTTCCCTGCTTCTATAGCCACCTACTGTGTGTCCCCCACCCCAAAGTGGCACTGCTGACTGCCACAGGACCCTCAAGAAAAGGATGTCTTCCAACACACGGGCTACAGTAAGGAGAGAACCTTGGACTGGTGACTCCTGCTAAGATGCCCTCCCATGTCATTCCGCTCTAGAGTGTCCCGCAACCTTCAGTGGGGGCATTCTAAGGTCTGTAGAAGACTGTTGGTGGAAGGGGAAGCCAGTGACAAAGAGTTACCATAAAGTCACTGCACCAGGAGTCCCCAACACAGTGCCCGTGGGTGTCATGGCTTATGCAGATTTTTAAAAACATTGCATTGGCAGCAACTGCCCCCATAGCGCAAAGATCCAGCAGTATCCATTTTGTCGCAGCCATTTTGAGGATGTGTTCACCACATCCAAAGGTGCCTGCAGGTTTAAAAAATCTGGAGACACTTGCACTACACTGATGTAACTTACCACACAACCCAGCTTTTTTTAAATTTCACTATATCTTTCATCTTTTTACAATTTAAGAGCAAACTTTTACTGGTAGAGCAGCAATTGAAGGTGGCCTAGCTTTCTAAAATCTGACAGTACAAACACATAGAAAATAGAAATAGATCAATGTACAAAGAGGCATACAGATAGAGCCAAACATAAAAAAGTGGTAGTTAGCAATGTTCCTTCTAACCGTTTTTCCCTCCTGAGTGGAGCAGTTCACATCCTGAGTAGAACATAACTACTGTAATCTTAAAATGGGCAATGGGCAGTCCAAGACCCTGTGCAGCTCCAGACTGCTGCTGAGTGCGGCTTCCTGTGTTTATGTATGGCTACTCACATGCACAGCTTAGAGGGAACACTAGTAGTTAGGTTTTTCTTCTTTTATTTTTTTTAAAAAGCATACTTCTGCAACCATGCTAGTTAAATGTAAGCCAAGTAATAATCTACCACAGGTACCAGGAGACTATCCAATGCAATGCAGTTTCTAAAGCATGAACCTAAAGCATTTATTTCTTTAAGGTGAGCTCTAAACAGAGGGAAAAGGTGGAGGAGGAGGGCTGCATTTTCCTGCACTGGACTGCTGTCTAATCTATCATCCATTCGCCTTTAGGGACAGAATTCACACAGCCAGAACCAGCCAAGCTGTCCAAAGAACATCAAAAGTGGTGAACAAACGTAAAAATGTTACCTTTAATTTTCTTCTTTAGCTCTTCATTATCTTTGTCACCATAATTATTCAGTGCTTTAAAAATACCAGCACACATGCGCTAAAAGCAAGCATAATTTTATAAAGCTAACAACTTTTTCCCAAGTTTAATTTTAACCACCATAAAACGCAAACAGCAAAATTAATCTGCAAATCAATGTACCACAAGAATATAGACTATTCGTGTTAACAGCATGTCTCATACCCATATGCCCTGATTTAACATTTCTGGGGTGTGCACCAGGATTCTCACGTGCACACAGGACAAAATCCAGACATTATTTGTGATTATGCTTAAAGTAACAGGAGTAAGTTAGTTGGGACAGTGTCTCTCTTATTTTGTTTAAAATACTGATTTACTTAGAGAACTGCCCACTCCCTCCTCCTAATATTATAGACCAAAGAGTTGGTTTAATTGCACAACAGAGCTGGACACCTTACATTTCTTCTTACTGGAAGAATCTGGGAGGAACTTTTGTTAATTGTGTTCTAGGCTGGACCCAAGTTGTTTTCTGGGAGTGGAAGAAGGCAGATCACACTATTCCCCCCTCAATATACAGATCCCATGTTATACCTGAGGATCCCCTGACCTTGAGGAGCAACATTTTGGAGCTGCAGCAGTGGAGGCAAGAAAAACCTGCTCAGTAAGCAGTCATTTGGATCCATATATGTCTCACATTTCTGTTGCGTGTGTAGATGCATACATAATTCAAAACATGAGGAATAAACATTCAGTTTTGGGAGCCTAATCATATGTTGTTCTCTTAGAAGCAAGTCCTACCAAAATCAATGAAACTTACTTCCAACTACATAGGACTACAGGGGATGTCCACTTCATTGCTTTCAAGACTTCACAATGATTAGATTTTGATGGACTGTACCCACAAACTCTGTGGGCTGGGCCTTATGACTACCACTTATAATGGACTTTTCTAATGGAGAAAGTTCTCTCTCTTATTTGAAGGAATTCTTTCTCTGTTGGAGGAAAACTTGGTAGAAGAGAATCAGTAGAACCAAACCTGCAGGGGCTAACCTCATTCTCCTTAATGTTGCTCAAAGGAGATGGGGAGTTTGGGGTCCATTCTATACTAGATACATACTTGAGTTTCTTCTGTTCGCATCCCATCTAGTAAATAGCGAAGCAGCTCCTGACTGTCCTGCTGCTGATATCCTTTAAAACGTATTGCTCTGTTTGAAAAAACAAAAGTTTGCATAGATACAAGTTACAAGCCATAACATTTGGTACAACCTTATACACACACAACATGCATTGTTTAAGAACTTCTAAACAAAGCAAAAGTAACTTGGTTAGGAAGTCCCATACGAATTTAAAAAAACAAAAACTCCCAAGGATTCAGGCTCTAACTATTCTAGGAAAGTGACAACATTAATGGAAAATTAATTAGAACTTTGTTCCAATGTTTTGTTCCCAATAGGCTAGATACCTCTGTTCAAGGAATGGTTCTCTCTTGCTTGCATTCTTCCTTAAAAGCTTCTTTGAAAGCTTTATCAGGGAACCTTTGAGAACTCTGTAGAATACAGCAGGAATTCACAAATACCTTTCGTCATGCTAAGGGAGGGTAAAGTCCTACAAAACTCTGTAACACTGATAGGGAAATATGACAGACAAAATTTAAACATGCTACAGATGTCTGATGTTCCTAAAGGAACTTTGAACTCTGATGTCTATAAAGGAAACATTACATCTCAGTGATAACAAAAATATTAATTCGTCACTAAAATCAGCCTCTGCACCACAGCATTGGAAAATGACAAATATGTCATCTATTTTTAAAGATGATTAGGGTTAGGGTGATTAGGAAGAATATTGACTGGTGGATTCCAGTACTTACCGCCTTATTTGCCACTACTGATAAAACAGGAAAAATACCTAGAGACTGGGGGTGGCAATAATTGTCCCTATATATTAAGATGGGAATAGGTAAGATCCGGCTAATTATAGGCCAATTAGCTTACTGAACACTATCAGTAAGCTTTATTCTAAACAACTACAATGGAGATTAAAGGATTGGTTGGAACAAGATGATTTTCTGGCTCAGGAACAAGCAAGATTTAGAGAGGGTAGATCATGTATGGATCAATGTCTGATTCTTAATCATCTAATAGCAAAATACTCCTCAAGTGCTGCGACATCTTTATATGCAGCTTTTACAGATTTTAAAGCTGCTTTCGATTCTATATCAAGAAGATGTTTGTGGGAAAAACCAGAAGTAACGATAGACGTCTTCTTTTTCTGTTGAGCTGTTAAGAATACTGAAACAAGAGTACATTGTAGCCCACAAGGACATTTAACTAATTTGATAAAAACGGAGAAGGGGGTAAAACAAGGATGTATACTAGAACCTCTCCTTTTTAATATATATATGCAATATATTATATATATATGTGTGTGTGTCTGTGTGTGATATGCTAAAATGTATGAGTAACCTAGATTTTCACCCCCCAAAGCTTCTTGATAAACATGTATCAATTCTATGTTACACTGAAGATGCAGTGCTGCTTTCAAGAATATCAGTTGGTTTAAAAAGAGCCTTAGCTGCCCTCTCAAAATATTGTCAACAAAATTTTTGTTGTTCAGTCGCACAGTCGAGTCCGACTCTTCGCAACCCCATGGACCAGATTACGCCAGGCTCTCCTGTCTTCTGCTGTCCACTGAAGTTTGCTCAATTTCATGTTCGTTGCATCGATGACACTGTCTAACCATCTCATCCTTTGCCGTCCCCTTCTTCTATGACCTTCAATCTTTCCCGGCATCAGGGTTTTCTCCAGTGAATGCTCCCTTCTCATTTGGTGGCCAAAGTATTTGAGCTTCAGCTTCAGGATCTGGCCTTCCAGGGAACAGTCAGGGTTGATTTCTTTTAGGATGGAATGATTTGATCTCCTTGCAGTCCAAGGGACTCTCAAGAGTCTTCTCCAGCACCATAGTTCAAAAGAATCTATTCTTCGGCGCTCGGCCTTCCTTATAGTCCAACTCTCGCAGCCATACATTACTATGGGGAATACCATTGCTTTGACAATGCGGACTTTTGTTGGCCACACCATTTTTTCTATGGGATTCCTGGCCACAGTAGTAGATATAATGGTCTTCTGAGTTAAATTCGCCCATTCCTGTCCACTTTAGTTCACTGACTCCCAAGATGTCGATGTTCATTCTTGCCATCTCATTTTTGACCACGTCAAGCTTACCTTGATTCATAGACCTTACATTCCAGGTTCCTATGCAGTATTGTTCTTTGCAGCATCGAACTTTCCTTTCACCGTCAGACACATCCACAACTGAACGTCCTTTCGGCTTTGGCCCAGCCGCTTCACTCTTTCTGGGGTTACTCGTACTTGCCCTCTGCTCTTCCCCAGTAGCATATTGGACACCTTCCGACCTGAGGGGCTCATCTTCCGGCGTCATATCTTTTAGCCTTTTGTCACTGTCCATGGGGTTTTCTTGGCAAAGATACTGGAGTGGGTTGCCATTTCCTTCTCCAGGGGGTCACGCTTGGTCTGAGTTCTCTGCTGTGGCCTGTCCGTCCTGGGTGGCCCTCCACGGCATAGCCCACAGCCTCATCGAACCACGCAAGCCCCCTCACCACGACAAGGCAGTGATCCATGAGGGAGTCAACAAAATTACCTTGATATAAACTATACTAAAACAAAAGTAATGGTATTTTCCAGAGCTTGGTTGGTGCTGGAGCTCACCCCGTCAGCCAGGACCCCAGGGGGTGGGCACACGTAGCAAACCCTGCACCCTGCTTTCAGCAGTCTTCAGTCGGGCCATGAGGAGCAACAGGAAAAAGGTAAGTTGAAGAGGGGCCCCAAGAGAGGCCTGCCCCACCTCTTGGGCCCGCAGCAGACCCTGTCAAGAGGCCCTCCCGCCCACCCCCTTTTGAGCCCACAGCCTGCTGTGGGGCCCTCCCGCCCCCTTCTCAAGCCCATGGCCTGCCACGGAGCCTGCCAAGAGGCCCTCCCACCTGCCCCCTTCTCGAGCCCATGGCCTGCTGTGGGGCCCGCCGAGAGGTTCTCCCACCCCTCTTCTCAGGCCTGTGGCCTGCCACGGAGCCCACCGAGAGGCCCTCCTGCCCCCTTCTCAAGCCCATGGCCTGCCACGGAGCCCGCCAAGAGGCCCTCCCACCCCTCTTCTCAGGCCTGTGGCCTGCCATGGAGCCCACCGAGAGGCCCACTCACCCCCCTTCTTGGGCCTGCCGTGGAGCTCAAGAGGATCTCCTGTCCCTCTTAGACCTGCAGCCTGCTACGGAGCCTGCCCTCCCACCCCCTTCTCAGGCCCATGGCTTGCTATGGAGCCCGCCAAGAGACCCTCTTGTCCTCCTTCTTGGACCCTTGGCCTGCTGCGGAGCCTGCTGAGAGGCCCTCCCACCCGTGTTCTTGGGTCTGTGGCCTGCTGTGGAGCCCAAGGCCCTCCCACCCCCCTTCTTTGGCCCGTGGCCTGCTGTGGAGCCCACCAAGAGGCCCTCCCACCCCTCTTAGGGCTGTGGCCTGCTGCGGAGTCTGCCGAGAGCCCCGCCTGCACCCCTTCTCAAGCCCGCAGCCTGCTGCAGAGCTCGCCGAGAGGCTCTCCAGCCCCTCTTTTCGGGCCCGCAGCCTGTAGTGGAGCCCGCCAAGAGGCCCTCCTGCCCACTCCCCTTCTCGGGTCCGCAGCCTGCCACAGAGCCCGCCAAGAGGCCCTCCTGCCCCCTTAGGCCTGTGGCCTGCCACGGATCCCGCTGAGAGATCCTCTTGCACAGGCTGTCTGCCTGCTCTTTTTCTCGGAAATTATGGGAGCTTGTACAACTTGCTGTAATGCGATGAAAAAAATGTGAGTCAACATATTAAGGGAGAACATCAGTGTTCTCATATATTAGTTTATTTCATTTTAAAATATACATTCCATGTACTCACTCAGCTTCCATGACAGCTTATGAGCATTGCTCATAATAATATACCCTAAATTTTGAAATATTCCAAACAACCAGTGGTTGAAACGTTTTACAGATTAGAGAACCAGTAGTGACCAGAGATGCCGCTGAGAATATTGATGTAAACGTGATGGCCAGACAACTTTACCTTGATCTAACTACTTTGCTTATCTGATTGAATTGCCTCAATGTTTTCTGTCAAAATGTGTCTTGACCTCCATGCCAAGGAGCTTTTGTTCTTGTGTAGTAGCCATTTGGGCTAAAGGTTGATGGCTAGGTCATGCCCTGGCAATAAGAAACAAATAAGTTGCAGCTTGCTGCCCCTTTTTGCTCATTCATAGTCCAAGGACTAAATCCTATCAGAGAAGAGGTACATATCCCCCGGCAGTCATAGTTGGACCAACTGAATGGCATAGGGACCAATCCCAAGCAGGTCTACTGAGAACTAAGTTCCACTTTATCCAATGAGGCTTACTCCTAGAAAAGTGTTCTTAGGATTATAGTCATGGAACTGATTGTGGAATATGAGAGAAGAGATAAATGTGAACAGGGGATCTAAGGTATAATTTAGCTGCAAAATGCAGCCATGATGAAGAGAGGTTAAGTATCAAGGCTGTAGTGCTGGAGAAGGGGCTTCAAAGCCCCCCTCCCCCCGGCATTTCCTTGAAAATTTGCTCTTCTGCGCTGTTTCAAGCCCTATTAGATAAGAGAGATAAACACCTATCATTTTTACTTATGCAGGTTTAAGCAACCAGTGGGAGGGCACAATGTAAGGAGACAGTTAAACTCCTGTGGCTACTTTTTACTGAAGTACCTAAATAAAGGAGGCTCCAAGAGACTTTTGGGTCAGTCAGGATTGGTAATAGAGCCAGTCAGACTGTCTAGCTGTACAGAAGAGAGAGCTGGTTGCTCCAGACATCTTCCCACACTTCAATGGGTTGAAAGGCATAAAGGAAATCACTAGGGTTGCCAGGTCTGGGTTGGGATATTTTGGGAGTGGAGCCCGAGGAGGGTTTGTGGAAGGGAAGGACTTCAATGGGGTATAATGAAGAAGAAGAGTCGGTTTTTACACCTCACTTTTCTCTACCTTAAAATCTCAAAGCAGCTTACAATCACCTTCCTTTCCTCTTCCCACTATTTACCAGCTACAAATTAACAGACCTATTTTTATGTATTGCTTGCCCTGTTAGTTTGTAGGAATCATCTTGTTTGCCTGAAATGTTTAAGAACATCAGAACATAAGAACATAAGAACATAAGAGAAGCCAATGTTGAATCAGGCCAATGGCCCATCTAGTCCAACACTCTGTCACACAGCAGCCAAAATATACCAGGTGCCATCAGGAGGTCCAGCAGTGGGGCCAGGGCACCAGAAGCCCTCCCACTGCTGCCCCCTCCAGCACCAAGAATAGAGTGCATCACCTGCCCCAGACTGAGAATTCCCATCTATACCCTGTGGCTAATAGCCACTGGTGGACTTCTGCTCCATATGTTTATCTAATTCCCTCTTGAAACTGTCCATGCTTGTAGCTGCCACCACCTCCTGTGGCAGTGAATTCCATATGTTAATCACTCTTTGGGTGAAGAAGTATTTCCTTTTATCTGTTCTAACCTGACTGCTCAGCAATTTCATGGAGTGCCCACAAGTTCTTGTATTGTGAGAAAGGGAGAAAAGTACTTCTTTCTCAACCTGTTCAATCCCATTCATAATCTTATAAACCTCGATCATGTCACCTCTCAGCCGTCATTTCTCCAAGCTGAAGAGCCCCAAGTGTTTTAACCTTTCTTCATAGGGAAGGTGTTCCAACCCTTTTATCATTCTAGTTGCCCTTCTCTGCACTTTTCCCAATGCTATAATATCCTTTTTGAGATGTGGCGACCAGAACTGTACACAGTATTCCAAATGAGGTCGCACCAATGATTTATACAGGGGCATGATGATACTGGCTGATTTGTTTTCAATTCCCTTCCTAATAATCCCCAGCATAGCGTTGGCCTTCTTTATTGCAGCTACACACTGTCTAGACATTTTCATTGAGTTATCCACTATGACTCCAAGATCTCTCTCTTGGTCTGTCTCTGCCAGTTCAGACCCCATCAACGTGTATATATATTTAGGATTTTTGGTTCCAATGTGCATCACTTTGCACTTGGCCACATTGAACCCCATTTGCCACATTGACACCCACTCACCCATCCTCGACAGATCCCTTTGGAGTGCCTCACAATCCTCCCTGGTTTTTACCACCTTGAACAACTTCGTGTCTTCTGCAAATTTAGCCACTTCACTGGTAACTCCCAAATCCAAATAATTAATAAACAAGTTAAAAAGCATCGGACCAAGTACTGATCCCTGTGGTACCCCACTGCTTACCACCCTCCACTGAGAAAGTTTCCCATTTATATTCACTCTGTTTCCTATTTATAAGCCAGTTTTTGATCCACAAGAGGATGTCCTTTTATCCCATGACTATTGAGCTTACTTAGGAGCCTTTGATGAGGAACTGTATCAAAAGCTTTCCGGAAGTCAAGGTAAATATCATCTATTGGATCCCCCTTGTCCACATGTTTGTTCACTCCCTCAAAAAACACTAACAGGTTAGTGAGACAAGATCTTCCCTTACAGAACCCATGCTGAGTCTGCCTCAATAGTTTTTGTTCATCAATGTACCTACTAATTCTTTCCTTAATAACAGTTTCCACCAACTTATCCGGTATTGATGTCAGACTGACTGGCCTGTAATTTCCCGGCTCTCCCCTGGAGCCCTTTTTAAAGATGGGAGTGACATTAGCTACCTTCCAGTCCTCAGGAATGGAGGCAGATTTTAAAGAAAGATTACATATTTTTGTCAGGAGATCCACAAGTTCACATTTGAGTTCTTTCAGAACTCTCGGATGAATGCCATCCGGGCCTGGTGATTTATTAGTTTTTAAATTGTCCATCAGTCGGAGGACTTCCTCTCTTGTCACCGCAATCTGATTCAGGTCTTTCAAACCCCCTCCCGAAATTGGTGCTTCTGGAGTGGGCAAGCACTTCTCCTCTTCCACAGTGAAGACAGAGGCAAAAAATGCATTCAGCTTCTCAGCCATTCCCCTATCATCGTTCACTACTCCTTTTACCTCTTGGTCATCCAAGGGCCCCACTGCCTCCCTGGCTGGCTTCCTACTTCTAATGTATTTGAAGAAAGTTTTATTGTTGGCTTTTATGTTTTTTGCGATATGCTCCTCATATTCCCTTTTTGCTTGCCTGATCACAGACTTGCATTTTATTTGCCATAGTCTGTGTTCCCTTTTATCAAGCTCACTAAGACTAGCTTTCCACCGCTTAAAGGAATCCTTCTTATCTTTTACAGCTTCCATTACTTTATTTGTTAACCATGCAGGCTTTTTTCTATACCTATTTGTACCTTCCCTAACCTGCGGTATATTTTTTTCTGAGCTTCTAGGGCTGTATTTTTAAACAGTCTCCAAGCTTCCCCAATAGTTTTGACCTTCTCCACTCTTCCTTTCAATTTCTTCCTCACATGTCCCCTCATACCAGAGAAGTTACCCCTTTTAAAGTTAAAAGTGGTTGTGTCAGTCTTTTTGGGCAACTTCCTATCTGTACAAATGTTAAACTCAATGACATTATGGTCACTGTTCCCAAGTGGTGCAATCACTTTTACATCTGTCACCAGGTCTTGGGTGTTACTTAGGACCAAATCCAGGATCGCCTCTCCCCTGGTAGGATCTGTGACCATCTGTTCCATAGCACAGTCATTGAGAGTGTCTAAAAACTCAATCTCTTTTTCCCGACTAGAACTCATATTGACCCAATCAATGTGTGGGTAGTTAAAGTCGCCTATTACGACACAGTTATTTCGTCTAGCCGCTATCTTTAATTCATTCATCATTTTATAATCCTCCTCTATCTTTTGATCTGGTGGGCAATAACAAACTCCCACTGTTAAGCTTCCTTTTGGACCCACTATTTCAACCCATAGCGTTTCCAGAAGCAAATCCAATTCTCTTACCCTCTCAATCTTACTGGACGGTATACCCTCTCTGGCATACAGAGCCACCCCACCTCCAACCCTTCCCCCACATCCTTCCAATATATTTTATAACCAGGAATCACCGTATCCCACTGATTTTCCTCATCCCACCAAGTTTCTGAAATACCCACAATGTCTATCCCCCCCCCCAACACCAAGCCTTCCAACTCCCCATTTTTACCTCGGAGACTTCTAGCATTTGTGTATAAACACTTATAGTTTCCCACGTTTGTTAAGCCCACAGCCTTCCTCTTGCTGCCTCGAGACCTTGCCAGGCAGTTCCTATCATTAGCCACAGTCTCAGTGGACAATTGTAATCCATTTCCTTGTACAAAAGTAATAGCTACCCCTTCATCTCTTTGAGATGAGCCATCCCGAACCAGAGACTTTTCTTCTCCTGTCGGCTTTCCCCCATTATTCAGTTTAAAAACTGCTCTGCCACCTTTTTGATTTTGAGCGCCAGCAGCCTGGTTCCTTCTCGGGACAAGTGGAGACCGTCCCTTTTGTACAGCTCCCTCTTGTCCCAAAAAGCATCCCAGTGCATAACAAACTTGAACCCTTTCCCCCTACACCACCGTCTCATCCACGCATTGAGACTTCTGATCTGTGCCTGTCTCTCCGGCCCTGCGCGTGGAACAGGTAGCACTTCTGAGAAGGCTATCTTGGAGGTCCTGGCCCTAAGTTTCCTGCCCAGCAGCCTAAATTTCTCCTCCAGGACCTCACGACTGCATTTCCCCACATCGTTGGTGCCGATGTGGACCACGACCACTGGCTCCTCCCCAGCACTATCTACCAGCCTATCTAAAACATGCATAATGTCCGCTACCTTCGCACCAGGCAGGCAAGTCACCATACGGTCAGTATGCGGGTTCGCCACCCAGCTGTCTACCTGCCTAAGGATCAAATCACCAACTACCAAGAGCCCCTCTCCCACCCTTCCCAGGGATGGTTCCTTGGGATGAAAGGATACCCGTTCACCAGTTGAAGAAGAGGTCCCTTCTGAGGGCACATTCCCCTTATCCTCAGCATGGTGCCCCGTTTCCGCTTGACCCTCATGCTCCCTGGCAGCAGCCGGGCTGCCAGATCCAGAGTGGGACATATCTAACAAGTTCCCAAAAGTCTTCTCCGTGCACCTAACTGACTGTCTCTGCTTCTCCAGGTCAGCCACCCTGGCCTCAAGGGAGCAAACTCGCTCCCTGAGAACCAGGAACTCCTTGCACCGAGCACACACCCAAGACTTCTGACCAGTGGGCAGATAGTCATACATGTGACACTCCATGCAAAACACTGGATAGCCCCCAACCCCCTGCTGGCCTTCTGGCTTCATAATTGTTTTTAAACAAATACTTTTCTATAACCCCCCTTTTAAAACCCTTTGTATTTATATGGTTCCTGTTGTAGAAGTCTACTTACCTTACTGGGAACCCAAGGAGCCCAGGTCCCTGGCTTTCTGGCTCTTCCTGGGCTTCTTACAGAGCCCCTAGGCTGAGATTCCCTAGGCTAAGAGCCACAGGCCAAGAGCCTCACCCTTTTGCTCTCACCCTTCGGCTCATGCCAGAGGCTCGTGCCTCTTGCAAGCTTCCTGCCTTAAATAGAAGTGTCCCCCAGGAGAGGGTGTGGCCAGCGGCTACTCAAATTCACCCAAGGCACTTCATGACAGGCAAACAATGACCCTTTCACACCCTAACTCCAGCAGCCAGGAGTCCGTTACAACTCACCCACACACTCCCAAATACAGTCCCACACACAGTACCTTCTCAGCTAAAGCACCGCAGCTGAAAGTAAATAAATAAAAATACCACTCACCCCTCTGGCAGCTCAAACACCTTGCTCCTTCTCAGAGCTCAGCTGGGTCAGCTAAATGTTTGCTGGGGAAAGTTGGACAAGATATCAGAACTCCCCACTTTTCCCTATCCTGCTTTAAAAAAAAGACTCTGGCAAAACCAAGGGGGAATTGCCTTTTTGAATTCTTGCATGTAATCCTGGCTTCATCAGAGCTGGCTGCAAGAACTATAGACTTTCGGTGTGTGCATGTGTGCCTGTGAGCCAGGGATTGGGAGCAGCACTGTTAACACTGTTTGTGTAAGTGTGTGAATAATTTGTGTATAGTGAAAGTCAAGACTGATTCTGACAAATGGTCACACAATAATAGCACATTTTTACTGAGGAAATACATATTGCTTTTGTGGCACTTTAAAATGTATGTGAGATGAATATATTAGAATTGGTTGCATTTCACTGTTCATTTGTTTCCAGTTGTGTGATTTTATCAGTCTATGTGGTGCCAGTGTTCTGGTGGTTATGGTACTGGATGTGGGAATCACATGTTGAAATCTGTACCCTGCCTGGAAGCTTGCTAAGTAACCTTGAGCCAGCCTCTCTTGCGTGCGCCCCTCCCTGACCCAACCCTTCCCTCCCTCATTTGCTGAACTGTGTGTGGGGGGGGGGAAGTGGAGGAGAAGGCGGCGAGCATGTTTATTTGGGGATGGCACTTGTGGCCTCCTATGCATACAGGCCTGGGTCTCAGTCCCAGAAGAAATAAGAGTATAAGTCTTCTTTTGCTACTTTTTGCCACCCTACAGGAAATCTGTATTCAAAGGGGAGTCTGTGATGTTTGCTGTTACGAAGATGCTGGGGAAGGATCCCTCACCAGTGGCACAAAGATCTTTCAAAACCTCTGAGGTTTAACAGCTTGCAAAGTATGCTCTTGGTTCGGTCCAATAGAAGATACCATTTTTAACTCTTTTATATTTCACTTTGTGGTATCAATAAAGCAAATAAACAGACCGAAAGGGCCAAAGACAAGAAACAAAAACCAGTACGCAAGAGGTTTACTGAACCAACGGTTGGCACCCTGGAGGATTCCTCTTCGTTGCTGAGTGACCTCACCCTGCCATCCTGCTCTTCCTCATGTGCATCCAAAGAGAAGTAAGAGCCATGGCACCCCTGCTGTGTCTATACATGTGTGGGGACTTCCAAATTGCTGGGGGGGGGGGAAATGACTCTGTCTGCTACCCAACCCAACCACTAGGTTGAAGACCACAACTCGAGATCATTGGGTTTTGTTTAGGCAAAAATTAGCGGATGTGATTTCATTGTTGTTCTGGATCCAGACTTGTCAGTATTATTTAAAAACAGATAACCTGCTTTTCCTCTCTGCAAGTGACCTTGTTGTGGCCGATGAAAATAACACTAAATGGCAGTGATATAAAACCCACAGTCAACTATAACGGAGAGGAAGGCTGCCAGTCAAACAGAAAAGGAACTCTAAAAGCACCTCAGCCATCAATGCCAAAGAGAATAAAAATATATTGACCTGGTATCTTGGTATCCCCCCTCTTTACCTGACATGGGTGGTTTGTTTGTTTTTCCCCACGTGTGCCATCAGGTAGGCTCGCCAGTTGAGTTGGGAAATACCTGGAGATTTTGGAGGTGGAAGCTGAGTGGTGGGTGTTGCCTTCTGACACACTTCCAGTCATGTCAGGGGGTGTGCCATATGCAAATAAGTTATGCTAAAGAGCTCCTGCACCTCTTTTTCTACGAAATGACCCCTGGTATTTTCTAAGAAACCTAAAATATATAGTTGGAGTATTGAACAGGTTCGGTGTTATAAAAATCTTGGTGTAATTTTTCAATCAACTAGTTCAATGAAAGGTCATAAAGACTATGTTTTAGCAAATGCACAGAGGAGTATTGGTGCAATACGTAAGTTTTTCTGGTGTAAAGGTGGTAGAAATTTGGAACCTGCTATAAAATTATTTAACATCAAAGTTCTTTCACAGTTGCTATATGGAGCAGCTTTACAATCCAAATTTTTAAGAGCTATATTCCAGTTCTCGATGACAGTACCAAATGCTGCAATTCACTTAGATGCAGGCCTGGTTACAATAGAAGCAAAACTTTGGATTAATGCCTTTAATTACTGGTTAAAATTGATCTTTTTGCCTACTGGCCTTATCCAGTTTGTAATGCAAGATAAGAGTTTACCTCTATGGAGAAAAAAATTAGAAGACAGACTGACTTACTATGGCCTCACTGAACAATTTATACGCTCCTCTGGATATTTACAAGCCAAATCAGTTATAAGGCAAAGAGTTTTAGATATGGAACTGCAGATCCAAATGAGTAAAATTAAGAATCCTTTATTTGATCTAACCACTTGCAGTAAGCTAGTGTTGGGATCATATGTCAAAACTTTAGAGAACGCCAAACACAGAAGAATTTTTAAAATCTTAAGATATAATGCTTTGCCTGCTGCCATTTTAGAAGCCAGATATAATAAAACCACACAAAGAGAATGTGTTTGTGGAAAGGGAGAAGAAACTCTGGAACGTGTGTTTTTTGACTGTAGATTATACCAGCACAATAGAGAGATATTTATAGATCCCATTATAAAGTCATATCCAGGGCATGGTAGGGGGACTCTCCTCTCAGTTATGTTGGCAGATAAAAATCCGAATATAGAATCATAGAATGTTAGAGTTGGAAGGGACCTTGCAGGTCATCTAGTCCAACCCCCTGCAGTCTGCCATACATACCTACAACATACCCAAAAGATGGTCATCCAGCCTCTGCTTGAAAACATCCAGGGAAGGAGCATCCACCACCTCCCAAGGCAGACTGTTCCACTGCTCAACCACTCTTATAGTTAGGAAGTTTCTCCTGATATCTAGCCGGTAACAACTCCCTTGCAATTTCCACCCATTAGATCTAGTTGTGCAATCCGGAGCAAGAGAGAATAGATCTGCTCCATCTTTTAAATGACAGCTCTTCAAATACCTGAAGACTGCAATCATGTCCCCTCTAAGGCTTCTCTTTCCCAGGCTAAACATACCCAACTCTTTCAGCCTTTCCTCATAAGACTTGGATTTAAACCCTCTCACCATCCTGGTTGCCCTCTTCTGGACACGCTCAAGCTTGTCAACATCCTTCCTAAAGTGTGGTGCCTTAAACTGGACACAGTAATGCAACCAGGATCTGGACACAATGCTTCTGTTAATGCATCCTAAGATTGCATTAGGTTTCTTCACAGCCACATCGCACGGCAGGCTCACGTTGAGCTTGTGATCAACCAGAACATCTAGATCCCTTTCACATGTGCTGCTGTCAAGCTAAGTCCCTTCCATTCTATATCTGTGCTTTTGAATTTTTGTGCCCAGGTGTAGGACTTTGCACTTATCTCTACTGAATTTCATTTTATTTGCCACTGTTCCAGCCTATCTAGATCATTTTGAATCCTGACTCTGTCTTCTTCAGTATTAGCAATCCCACCCAGCTTCATGTCATTTGAAAATTTGATAAGCATCATCTCTATGTCTTCCTTCAGGTCATTTATAAAAACATCGAACAACACTGGGCCCAGGACCGAGCCCTGTGGCATTCCACTCAAGACCTCCCTCCACATAGATGCAGAGCCATTTACGAGCACTCGTTGGGTATGATTTTTCAACCAACCATGAATCCATCCAATGGTTGCACCATCCAGCCCACACTTAACCAGCTTATCCTCAAGGAGATCATGAGAAACTTTGTCAAATGCTTTACTGAAATCTAGATACACTATATCTACAGCATTGCCAGAGTCAACCATTTTAGTGACTCTGTCAAAAAAGGAGACAAAGTTGGTCTGGCATGACTTATTCTTGATAAACCCATGCTGGCTACTATCTATTAACTCACTCCGTTCAAGGTGCTCACAGACAGAGCATTTGATAATCTGCTCTAGAATTTTTCCAGGTATTGATGTCAAGCTGACAGGTCTGTAATTTCCTGGGTCCATCTTTTTTCCCTTCTTGAAGATTGGGACAACATTCACTCTTCTCCAGTCTTCCGGCACAACGCCAGTACTCCAGGGTATCTCAAGATTAGAGCCAGAGGCTCTGAAATAACATCTGCAATTTCTTTTAGCAAGCCATCCGGCCCTGGAGATTTGGAAGTATTTAAGGCAGCTAGATGCTCTCTAACCATTTCCTTACTTACTCTGGACTGGCAGTTCCCCCTTCCTTCATATGCCCTGCATTCTTCAGTTTGTATACAGCTCACCTTACAGTTAAAGACTGATGCAAAGTGAGAGTTGAGCAATTCCGCTTTGTCTTCATCCCTTGTTAAGGCTTGACTGTCTTCCCCTAGCAATGAGCTTACCCCATCCCTGTTCTTCTTTTTGCTCCAAACATAGGCATAGAAACCTTTCTTGTTATTTTTCGCATCCCTCACAAGCCTCAGCTCCATCTGCGCTTTAGCCTTTCTGACACCATCCCTACAGATTCGAGCCTGCTTCTTGTACTCACCCTCAGTAATTTGGCTCTCCTTCCATTTCCTGTACATTTCCCTTTTTAGTCTCAGCTCTTCAGAGAGTTCCTTGTTCAGCCACCTTGGCTTCATTACCCATCTCCCACCTTTCTTTCTTACCGGAACAGTTTGTAATTGTTCCTTAAGTTCGTATGGTGGGTAATTTGGTTGGTTAGCCAATTTTATTAGGAGAAAGTGGAGGGACTATAACAGGCTGGATTTTGATTTGATCTGAATTGTATTGAAATTTGTAAATATTTTAATGTTTTAGTGTTTTATAACATACACTGCCACAAGATGTATTATTTTATTCTGACAGCTGTTACATTAACTCTATTCGCTTTATTATGGTCTTTGACCACAATAAACTATTGACTGATTGACAAATGTTTTCTGTTTTTAAAGATGGCTCCACAGTGTATGCAGGATGTTACATGCCAGTTAGCCTAGTGTATGTTTTGTGTATGTTAGCTGAAGATGTTAATATGCTTCTGTACACGGGTTTTTCAGAATCCTTATTATCACAGAACAGAAGCAGATACTCACTTTTTACAAACCTGAGAGAAGAGTTCTTTAGGGCTCACATTTCCTTTTTTAGTCTCTTGCATTTCTGTTAGAAACTGGCACATTGCCAGTGTCAGAGGTCTTGGCTGATCAAGTTTAACCACGAGAGGTTCCTATATACCACAAAAAGCAAGAGAACTGTTTGATTACTGTTTGATTTAACCCATTCCTTCATCTGATATGTCTACCTAAACAACCAACTCGCCTAAGCAAAATAAGCATCCATTTTTCTAAATGTAAACTAAATGCAATAAATTTTAAAAAGTCAGGTGAGCAAAAGCTCCTGAGCCAGTTATTTCTGGAAGGATCCATTAAGTGAAGTTGCTTTAGGATTGCAATTTCCTTATTTTATAGCTTAAGAAAGACTTCAATAAAATCAAGCAAAAAGGGTCTGAAGAACATGTTAGTGCATAAAATCAATGCTTAAAAGATTTTTTTATAAAACTGTTAATGCACTAAATTTGCTAAGGTTCTGTTCAGCACAAAGAGTACACCAAAAATGGTACCCACAATATTTTTGTGCAAATATTTTAAATACTATAGACTGAATCCTTCCTGGTGTTAGTTGAACAATGCTCTTTTTAATTTTTATCCCACTTCTACTAATTGAAACCAAAACCATCATTATCCCCTCTTCCAGACTCTCCTCACAACAACCACCTTTGGAGTTTGGTTAGGATTGTGACAAGCCTAGATCACCTGAAAAGCTTCCATGGCAGCACAGGTATTTGAACCTCATTAGCCAGGTCCTAGTCTAACACTCTACTCACTACAGCATGCCTTCTCTCTTGCGCTTGTGGAAGCAAGCTTTCTTGCTTCCTCCCTCCCTCCTGAAATCACACCCCCATTGTTTGCTGGACCATCAGGAGCAGCATTGGGGCAAATTTTGGTTCTGCTGTGTGTGTGGAGGGGGGAGAGGTACATAAAAGGCCCTCTTCTCATTGGTGGAATAATCTTCCACGGTAAGAAAACATAAAACACTCAGGGAGATAGAGACTTTAGAACATATGTTCTTTAAATGCCCATACTATGAGGTGGCACGTAGAGAAATTATCACTCCACTGACAGGAAAAAACTCAGGTCTGCCAGAAAAAACTAAACTTGAATTTCTTTTAATTGACAAACATCCCAAGATTACTCATCAAGTAGCCAGTTTTTGTATGGTGATACTTAGGTCACGGAAATTGTTTAGCAGTTAGTTGTAAGTGTAACTTTATGCTAGTCTTGGATGCATTTTACTTGGAAGCATTTTATTTTGTATTTAAAATCTTTATATTAGTTTTTAAACTTTCTGGAATGTTTTATCTGTAATTTATATATATACATATTTGTAAGCATATCTGGTCTAAGGACTGTAATAGAAATAAACTGAACTGAAACTACCATGATGTGCATTTTGATGGTACACAATCACTATGTGAACTCAAACTTCCATCTATCCTTGCCTCAACCTCAGAGATTCTTGAACTGCCCATAGCTTTGCAGGGTCTTACTTTGTAAAAACAGAACAGTGATTCTCAGCCTTGTAAGAATTACCCCTGGAGACTAACCAATGACCAAAACAAGGGAAGCTGAAATGCAATACCTGAAGAACTATGCTAGGGAAAACAGTCATATATGAAAAAATAACTCCTGACCAATTTCACACATTACAAAACAGAGGCCCACTTACCATTATTGAGAATTCCGGAGGCTCAATGGTAAATGTCGAATCAGCCATTTTAACCTCCTTCAGCAGCTCTCTCAGAATTGGTGTCTGTGATAAATTCTTTAGGAAATAATAGAAATGTTATCATTAGCAACTTGACCACTCATCTGTGCCCCTAGAAAATGCCTTACTGATGTCTGGAAGACCATTAAGATGAACTTCTGTTTCACTCACCAGAATTCTCCCATTCAGCCTGCTCTGTGTTGGTAGGTGGACATAAAGACTTATGCCCTGCCTAGAATTTCCATGGACACATGGGGGGACTGATTTTTGCCAATTCCACCCTCCTTCCTCTAGAAGACCACTGATATTCACCCCAGATATCCCTGGGGACCTCCAGTTCCCCAGGATGAGCATTTTGGGCTGCCACAAGAATGCAGACTTAGTAAAAATTGTTCCCTCACACATCTGAGGAAATTCTAGGCAGGATCCAAGTTTAGAGCTACAGCATTTAAAGAGGAAAGACAGACAAATACGAGCAGGTTCCGTGGCCAGAATACATATACATCAGCATCTTATACTTAAGATGCTATTGTTTAAAACTGACGTTGTTAAATAAACAGAAGATGCTCCAGCAAACAACTTTATTATATTTCTCATAAATGGTACACTTAAACTCAGCCTCTCTCAGCAACAAGTGTATGTGTATGTATGCATATTTTTCATTTGTATATTGGGTAACCCTTGTGGGGCTATGACACAGCCAGTGAAGAAGATTGCTGTCTGTCTCTTGGTTGGGAGCTGGGCTGGGCTCAGATAAGCAAGGTCTTATTCATAAGTTGCAGCTTCCTGGCCAAGCTTCAGTTGTTGGTGAACAGGCTGGATCCAGCACAGCAGAGAACATGCTGTCTCCATACATTCAGATCTATACAGGAAACTTTGATTTAGGTTCCTCTGATTAAAGACACAAGAGCTAAGCCTTTTAAAGAAGTAATCCTATGGGTATGGAACACCTCCACAAATTACCTCTTCATGTCATTTCAGTTGGCAAGAAAAACGTTTGTAGCTTATGAACTGGATCCAGGCTAAATCATTAACTTCCACCATTACCCCTTCCCCCTGCAGCCCTCCTCCCATTTAATTCTTCAGGGTTCCCTATCCTCCAGGAGCTGTATTTCATGATCAGGGGCCTAGAGACCAAGCCCTATGAAGAAAGGCTGAGGGACTTGGGAATGTTTAGTTTGGAGAAGAGGAGGCGGAGGGGGGACATGATTGCTCTAAGTATTTGAAGGGCTGCCAAAGGAGGGCAGGGAGCTGTTCCTATTGGCAGCAGAGGAGAGGACTCACAATGATGGGTTTAAATTAAGGACAGGAAGGTTCCAGCTGGATATTAGGAAAAACTGTTTTACAGTAAGAGTTGTGCAACAGTGGAATCAGCTGCCTAGGGAGGTGGTGAGCTCACTGGTGGCAGTCTTTAAGCAGCAGCTGTACAAACACTTGTCAGGGATACTGTAGGCTGATCCTGCATTGAGCAGGGGGTTGGACTAGATGGCCTGTATGCCCCCTTCCCACTCTGTGATTCTATGATTCTACGTAAATCACTGGGTTTTAGTGGGAGGAGAAAACACAGGAAAAATCCATTCCACTGACAGAAAATTTATTTTGGATCCAAATCTACATGTATTATTGCCTTTCTTCCCAGCTAGCACCCAAGGCAGCTAGCAAAATCATGTATAGCAACATTAAATACAATATATCCCCCCCCCATTTTAGCTAGAAATGTTTAGTTTCTCAACTTTATGTCTCTGACCAGATGGTTATACCTATTTAAAAACTGTTTCCTTTCTAAAAGTGTTTGCGATATTTTTGAACTGATACAGACTGATTTATTGTGCTATTTTAATTTGTATACTTTGCCAAGAACTATTGAAGGTAACCATAAAAAACCGTAAAGGGAAGTAACAGAATGAGCCACATGAGAGGATCCACAAACAGAAAAAAGCTTGCATAGACAGACAATAAGATATTAAACCACCTTTATACCAGACTCACAGGGCTGACGATACAAGTAGCTTGAAAATTAGGTGGAAACAGATTTAGTAACCAGTGGTGCTTCTAATGCTGCTTTGATATAGTCAAAGGAGCAAGGACATTAGTCACTGTGGAATATAAACAATTTCTACCATACCTGCAGAACAGCGTTAAAGAAGCATGTATTTCCCAAGTTACTGAGACCCTTCACCATAACTTCCACATTGCTATTTAAATGAAGGTTGTTGTCCTTCATCAAGATTTCTTTTTTCTCCTTTTCTTCCTCATTTCTATAGTCTTTTATTTTCTTATTTCCCAGCTGCTTATTCTCTTCATCCATGGATGCTGAAATGAGATCATTTGAAGCATATTTTAAAAACAACAGTCAGAGAGGGATGTAAGTGAGCTTACTAATACCACAGGTAGAGTTATAAATACACAGAGTTAGATCTAAAGGACAGCCAGTTTTATTTGACAAATAACTATTTCCCACCTCCCACTTCTTGCCACAATCCCTTGAACTCCCTAAAAAGTGATTTCTACAGGTCATGGGATCCTCAGCACAGATTGAATGTGTGTGTGGGGGGGTTTGAAGTGGGAAGGGGAGAATCAATGAAAACTGGCCCTTCTCTTGCAATGTGAAATTACACTTCCACTCATGGAAAAGGACTTTGGATCTAGTCTATTAGTCTGAAACATTTAAAACCCTTCAAGCTCAAGAACAGTAATATATTATAGATGACTGGCTTCTGTGCGTATGATTCTCAAGAGTCTCTTGGTGAAAACAAAAAGCTGGGACTACTGACATGATGAGACAGGTTAATTAATGTTCAAAATCATGTATAAAAGGTGATTATGGCTCCTGCCATTGTTATAATGTGACACAATGCCTAGGATCAGAGGCAAGACAGAAGCTTGTGCTACATCAAAAAGGTCACAGGCCAGTTAAGTAAGTAATTAAGTAAGTCAGGCTTTCAAATGCTTGCTATCCTGATATTGCTCAGACATAGGGCTATTGCCTAAAAACTTGACAGGAGATTAGTCATTGTGAATAAAAGTGGATGCAACACAGCCGATTCTCTTGGTCTACCCATTTTCCAATTACTTTGATGTCTGTACTTATGCAACCTATGACTTATTCATTTTCCTAACTCACTATGGAAGTTTGTGACAAATTTATTAGTAAACCAGTTTACTGTGATCCAAGACCACAATATTCCCAACCTGAAGCTTAGTGGCAATTAAACATTAGAAAAAGAGGCCCCTATAGAAATTACTGTTGTAGGAACTTACTTGGAGCCTGGATGTTCACAAGAGCTTGCTTTCTAACATAATCCACAAGTTGGCCCAACTGAGTAGAACTGTTGTACTGGACTTCATTATCACACAGATAGCACCTGTGTTCCCAGAAAGACCAAAGGAAAGCAAGAAAGACACAAACTCAGACTTAAGAATGTGGCTATTTTCAAAATACAGCAGGACTACTACAGCATGGCATAAATACATTTAAATAAAGGGATATTTGCACTGGATAGGAAACAGAACTAGTTGTTATAGCACAAAGTGACCAGAAGTACCACTATTGCAGTTCTTTTGTTCTATTGCAGCTCTATCTGTTGCTGGGTGGCCAGTCAGGCTCTAACCTGGGAGACCTGGATCGGGTGCTTCAGGATGTGGTGGGATGGCTGAGACTGAGCCGATTGAAACTGAATCCGATGAAGATGGAGGTCCTATGCCTGAATTGGAGCAGCTCAGGGTTAGGGATCCCTTTACTGGCCTTCAATGGGGCGTCATTGGTGCCAGCAATGAAGATCCAGAGTTTGGGAGTGCTCCTGGATGCCTCCTTAATGATGGAAGCCCAGGTAGTAGCCACTGCCAAGGCAGCCTTTTACCATCTTTGGCTGGTCAGGCAGTTGGTTCCCTTCCTCGAACACAAAGATCTGGCGTCAGCGATCCACGCTATGGTCACCTCGAGGTTGGACTGTTGTAACGCTCTCTACATGGGGCTGCCCTTGGGGCAACTCCGGAAGCTGCAGCTGGTGCATAATGTGGCGGCCAGGCTGCTGATGGGCCTCCCTATGTGGGAGCACATCCAGCCTGTCCTTAAGTCGCTGCACTGGCTGCCAATAGCATTCCGGATCCGCTTCAAGGTGCTGGTTTTGACCTTTAAAGCCCTATATGGTCAAGGGCCCGTCTACCTGAGGGACCGCCTTTCCCCATATGTCCCCCAGAGAGCAGTGCGATCTGGGACACAACTTCGTCTGATCCTTCCTAGCCCCAAAGAGGCCAGCCTGACAACAACCAGGTCCAGAGCATTCTCTGTGGCTGCCCCAGTGTACTGGAACGAGCTCCCCAGTGAGATCTAGGCCCTGCGAGACCTTCAGCAATTTTGCAGGCCCGTGAAGATGAAGCTTTTCCACAGGGCATACCAATGAGATCAATGCCATGCCAACTGAGCCATGTCGACCCATTAAGGGATTATGTTGTGGTAGATGGAGATGCTGTTATTTATTGTATTTTAGCCAGACTGTTTTAAATGAGATCCTTACATTTTTATGCATATGGGTTTTATGATGTTGTAAGCCACCCTGAGCTGCCTAGGTGGGATAGAAATGAACAAATAAATAAATAAATACATTTTGCTCTCACAAGACTCTGATGTCTACATTATCAGAACTTGTTAACTATGTTCCAAGTTTTGAGTAGTGGAGGCTGTTGTATGCAGTAGAGAAACCTTGCTCATTATAGAAAGGACTGAGCAACTCAAGTCCCAGTGAGTTAAATTATCTTATTTACTGGTAAGCAATTTAGGATTAATGCCATTTCTTCCACTGAAAATGACATGACTGAGCTTTGGTAATGGGTACAGTAATGTGATACTGCCTACCAAAAGGTACAATATTAATACAAAATATTCCAATTTCATAAAAAAAAAATCTATAAGAACAATCAATTGTGTGTACTGATTTAAATACAAACCTTTGGCTGCAATCCAATACAAGAATTTAGAATAAATTCTGACTTGCCAGAACAAGCCATCCTCTCTGTTGGTTCTGCTGTTGTTTGAACTACAGAATAGGCACCGGCACAGTGTATGTTATAGTATATGCTATGCAAAGAAAAAGTAGCTGCATTTAAATCCTAGTCCAATAAATGAGCAGACATATAAAGTGGCATAAGATAAATTTCAGTAATATTTGAGCATACTTATTTTAGTCTGCTTTTTATCCTGCCTAAGTGGAAGTTGGTGAGCAAAACTGCCTCCTTTTCCCTACTACAGCCCACAGTACCATATTAACTGCTTCTCAGGGTGTGTGTGTGTCAGGGTTCCCTACAAACAGTATTGGGTGTGATGTGGGTGTCGGCAGTGGAATACTGTCCACCCTCTGCCATTACAAGTGCCACTGTGCGGGTGTTATACAAGTTTTGGATTCACTCCTGTGTATCTCGCTCTATATATGCTAGTTATACCCGCAGAGAGCCAAGCTAGACATGATGGTGTCCTCATGCAGCCAAAAGGACACTGCCATAGTTTTAAAATGATTTTAAAATACAGTATGATAAAGAACATGAAAAACAAAAACAGTTTTGTAAATATATGGTATTATGATAAATGATCAGGGGAAAATCAAGTCATGGCAAGATATTAGAGATGAAGGAATAAACATACAGTGGTTATTATTATATTATCAGCTTCAAGACTAAAGAAAATCATTAACACTAAAGGTGGAACTCTAAGTTCCCATTGATTGGGACTGAGTTCAAACAGCTGATTATAAAACAAAAAGAGCATTAATTATAATGGACATAAGTTATTACTCCAGCTAGAAACCAAAGAAGAACAAGTGAAAAAGTGTATAATTAAATGGATGCAGACCTTTAAAGAACAGATATCCATGCATCGATGGGAACGGTTATGGGGAAAATATATCAAATTTACAGCCAGTCAACCATTAGGAGAAAATTGGTATTAAATGTTTTTTTAGATGGTATATAACTCCAAAGGAAATTTACAAAGGAAAATGCTGGAAATGCTAAGATATAGATGGAACCTTCTTCCATATGTGGTGGATTTGTAAAAAAACAAAAAGATATCAGAAGCCAAGAATATGCTACTAGGTATACTGCCTAACAAACTGCCAAAAAATTTAGAAGAGATATTCAAATATATGGTGACAGTGGCTAGAATTATCTGTGCAGCAAAATCGAAAATAAATGCCTCTCCTCACATAGAAGAATGGGAAAATAAATCTGCAGACTATACAGTAATGGCAAAATCAACAACTTATGTAAGAAACATTATGAAATCTGAGGTGAGATGGAGTGTGTACTATGCAAGCGGGAGACAAATTCAGAATGAGTAGTCTAAAGTATTGTATACAAATATATTGTAATAAAAAACAGAATCAGTTTTAAATGTAACACTGAATATAAATGTGTGTAAGAAGATGAATTTTTGGGAGAATTTTTTTTAATTATGAGATATATAATAGTCTTTCCATCTGTATTTTTTATATTGCTTAATTGTTATCATTGTATCATTGTATCTTATAGACAGTGTCCCAAAAACTTCTCAATGTAACAAAGGGGTATTGAGGAGAAATATTTTCTGTTTCAAAGAAGAAGACTCAGAGGAGGAGATTGGATTTATACACTGCCCTTCACTTGGAATCTCAGAGTGGCGTACAAACTCCTTTCCCTTCCCCTCCCCACAACGGACACCTGTGAGGTGGGGTGGGGCTGAGAGAGCTCTTTCAAGAACTGCCCTTTCAAGGACAGCTCTTGTCAGAACTACGGCTTGCCCAAGGTCATCCAGCAGCTGCAAGTGGAGGAGTTGGGAATCAAACCCAGTTCTCCCAGATTAGAGTCCGCACACTTAACCACTGCACCAATCATCTTTGATATATTCAATTATGTTGTGTAATCCTTTTCTAAAATTATATATATATATAAATAAATATATATTTATTCAAAAATGGTTTTCCCTTCATCATGTTTCCCTTCCTCACCTTTTTAAGTGCTTGAAACAACTGTGAGTGGGGGTGTTACTTCTGGCAATTGAAAAGGCATGCAGGGTTGAAAAACTTTAAAATGGTGATGGCCTTTCTGTGGTAGCTACAAAGGCACCATCACATCTGGTTTGGCCCTCAGTGAATAGTATGACCAGTGGCACAATAATCCCATAAACAGAACAAAGTACATATTTCATTTATTTAAATATATATATATATATATATATATATATATATATATATATATATATACACACACACACACACACACACACACACACACACTAGGGAGCAAAGCCCGTTGTGGTGGAAGACAATGGGCCCTAGAAAGGAAGGGAGGGAGGTGGAAGGAAGAGAGGGTTGGAGAAAGGAAGGAAGGAATAGGAGGAAGAGTGAAAGAAAGGAGAGAGGAAGAAAGGAAAAGGGGGAAAGGAAGGGAAGAGGGGCAGAAAAGGGCTTCCGTGGGCCCAGAGAAGGCCTTTTCTGTCCCCCACACACCATCCTCTGGGCCTTGTATGGGGGCAGTAGGCAGTGTGTGGGGGGAAAGGGCTTCTCTGGGCCTACTGCCCCCATAGAAGGCCTAGGGGATGGTGTGTGGGGGACGGAAAATGGCTTCTCTGGGCCTACTGCCCCCATAGAAGGCCTAGGGGATGGTGTGTGGGGGACGGAAAATGGCTTCTCTGGGCCTACTGCCCCCATAGAAGGCCCAGGGGATGGTGTGTGGGGGACGGAAAATGGCTTCTCTGGGCCTACTGCCCCCATAGAAGGCCCAGGGGATGGCGTGTGGGGACGGAAAAGGCCTTCTCTGGGCCTAGTGCCCCATAGAAGGCCCAAGGGATGGCGTGTGGGGGCGGAAAAGGCCTTCTCTGGGCCTAGTGCCCCCATAGAAGGCCCAGGGGATGGCATGTGGGGGCGGAAAAGGCCTTCTCTGGGCCTAGGGCCCCCATAGAAAGCCCAGGGGATGGCATGTGGGGGACGGAAAAGGCCTTCTCTGGGCCTAGTCCCCTCATAGAAGGCCCAGGGGGTGGCGTGGGGGGCGGAAAAGGCCTTCTCTGGGCCTAGTCCCCTCATAGAAGGCCCAGGGGATGGTGTGGGGGACGGAAAAGGGCTTCTCTGGGCCTAGTGCCCCCACAGAAGGCCCAGGGGATGGCGTGTGGGGGACGGAAATGGCCTTCTCTGGGCTTCTAGTGCCCCCATAGAAGGCCCAGGGGATGGCGTGTGGGGGACAGAAATGCCCTTGTCTGGACCTAGTGCCCCCACAGAAGGCCCAGGGGATGGCATGTGGGGGATGGAAATGGCCTTCTCTGGGCCTAGCCCCTCGTAGGAGGCCCAGGGGATGGCGTGGGGGGGGGTGGAAAAGGCCTTCTCTGGGCCTACTGCCCCCATAGGAGGCCCAGAGGATGGCGTGTGGGGGACGGAAAAGGCCTTCTCTGGGCCTACTGCCCCATAGGAGGCCCAGGGGATGGCGTGTGGGGGACGGAAAAGGCCTTCTCTGGGCCTAGTCCTCTCATAGAAAGCCCAGGGGATGGCGTGTGGGGGACGGAAAAGGCCTTCTCTGGGCCTAGTCCCCTCATAGAAGGCCCAGGGGATGGTGTGGGGGGGCGGAAAAGGGTTTCTCTCACTTGCCTCAGCCTTGAGAGCCTGTCCCTGCGCTCACACTCCAGACGGTCCTCTCTTGTCGGAGGACTGGAGCAGACTGAGCTGAAAACACTGACCTGGGCTGACGTGGGCGGGACTTTGCGAAGCAGCCAGTCAGCCCTGGATAGTGTCTTCTGACTGCCAGTTCTTGAGCCGAATCAATTATGACAAGCATAGAATCTTGTGGAACCAAAATTCAAATATATATAAGGACAGGATATATATTTTCCACAGTCAGTCTAATGATTCCTAAGGAAGCATACAAAAACAAAATGGTATGACAAAATGGTAATTTAAGGCCATACACTCATTCCAATAGTTTTCACGCAAGAAAAACCAATGTGCCTTTCCATATGGCACTGGGAACCAGACAAACTTACCACACACTCCAGTTGTCTAAACTGAGAACCAAACAGTGAGGCTCTGATCTTGGGGTTTCATAATGTTTTAAAGCATGCTGTTCTTTAGAATCTCTGCCACAGCCCTGCAACATTGAAAACAAGAAATATGAAACACAGTTTATCAAGCTACACTTGAACCAAATCTGGATTATAAGTAGTGGTAAGAGAGAACACTGTAATTATTGTTAGTTATACATATTTTAACTTTGGTATGGGTGTAATGGGGGGGAGAGAAGATACCCTGTGGCCACATTTGAGACACAACCATATTGAAGGCTTGTATTCTTCTTCCTCTTCACATTTCTCACGTGTCTCAATGTCCAGTGACTGGCAGTCCTGGCAAGCATTCCAATCCACATTCTGCAACACCTTTCTCAGGTGACCTTGTTCTAATCCTTTGCGAAGGTGTTTGCATACAGGCTCTATCAAAAACAAACATCAAAAATATATAGAAAGTGAGGGTCACAATTAGAAGGAACTACATGTCATTACAGCTTGTATAATACAGTGTTGGATTGTAAGGACCTGGGGTCAAATTTCTGGTCAGCCTTGGCTGTGCTTCTGTCTCACAGCTTCTACCCTCCCATAAGGCTGTTGTAACAACATGAGATAGCCCTATGTGTGCTATTCCTCAGCTCCTTGGAGAAAGGGCAAGATGCAGGTGGACCCAAAGAACCACATGGTGGAGAAATATAGAAACCAGTACTCTTCCACAACCATTTGGGCAGTGCTACAATAGGAAGCTCTTTGCTTGAGTCTGATGCAAGTGGAATAACATCTTTAAACTGCATTTTATACTTCCCACGCAACAGCTCTTGCACAAGGTATAAAACAACCCCCCCCCCAATGAATGGAAGACATCTTATATCTACAGGTAAACAGCTGCTTCTGCAAACACCCTCTGATCATGTATCATACAATCCAACATAATGAGTTTTTCCTCTAGGTCTTAAAAAATCTTTACATTTCTAACAGTTTGCTTATTCTGAATAACCATTTTTTTAAACAACTACTTTTCTGTCTTTTAATTTTTAACACAAAGACATATGATGCAGACTTTTTAAATGCACATAAACTTCTGAAGGCCAATATAATTAACTCTCTGGTATTATGGCACCCATATCTTCCTTCCCCCAGCTTCAACACTATGCCCTACTTTTGCAACATTCTCAACATATTTATGTCTCAAGAGATTTGTTTACTGACATCTGTGTAACATAACGGGAATATACATGGGCTGTCTTTACAAAGGAAGATGTGAAAAAGACAGAGGAGGCAATTCTTTGAGGATACTACCTCAGATACCTGTCTCTGCCATGTTTCAGTATAGCACTTGGACAAGATGGTTGGCATTTGGTACTGCTGAGTATTGCTGATTTCAGCACATCTTATGTGCAGTATTCATTATTCCTATTGATTTAAATGGGACAGACCAGTCCAGCTTCTGGCAAGTTCTTTGCTATCTAATGTGATCTTGGTCAACTGAAAATTAGACCACAAATATATTTTGGATTACACCTCAAAATATGAATTGGGCCAATCAAGTTTATGAAAAAACAGTGTTGTTTCTACAGGACATAAATTGCACCAGAACAGCATCTTCATAATACCGTTAGGGAAAAAGCAGGCTCTTCTAGAAGCCTTTTTCTTCCCTAGAATTACTCAATAAAAAAGAAGTTGTGGAGCATACCTAGCACTTCCAGTGACTTGTCTGGCTGCACTTGTCTTCCCTTTATTCGCTTTTTTCCCATGTTGAGCGCTTCAGGGTTTTATTTCATATGAAACAACTGTGATCTAGAAGAAAGCAAAATTTAGGATTCTTAGTTTTCAAGAGATTTGATAATCCTAAAAAATTGCTAAAATATTGAACATTAAAGACTTAATCATTCAAGGTGAAGAAAAATCCTGAACACAATAAGGCACAAGAGCAGGAATAAGGCTTTAGATCACAAATCATATTTCCCTTCTTTGTATGAGTCTTAAGAATTGAACTGGAAATGACCCCCATTGCTTAAGGATCTACACAGAACAATCTATCTAGTCTACAGTTTACTAACTGGTTTGGCAGCACAGCACTCATTACAAACACATTATGTACAGGAAGGTACTCTCACTGAGAAAGCTAGTGTGGGCAATGGATTACAAAGATAATCCTTGCTTAGTCACTGGTGTCCATGGACAAGTTGTTTCTCTTCTTCTCAGGGTTGTCGTACGTGTATTTGGGATAACTCCGTTTATATTATCTTAGTGGGAAAATGGGATATAAGTGGGGATCGGGCCTGGGGATCCTGCATCACCTTAGACACTTTTTTTTTTGCAAATAATTTTTTATTTAAATATATAAAAAACCCAGACATAAACATCAAGCACACACCACACTCCCCATACAGAAAAACAACCTACAGTATACACATAACAACAAAGAAAAGCAAAAAAAGAGAAGTAAAAAACAAGCAAATTAAGGCATTGGTAGAGAGCTCAACATTCAGCATAAATACAAAGAGAAGGAATTTTTTCCTTTTATCTTTTCCTATAAACATGCATAATTAGTGGGTGCGTTCAGACGCGCCGTTTGAGCCGTTTTCAGCACGGCTCAGAAACGGCTTTTCCCTGCGCGTTCACACGCCCAACATCTGCCCACCGTCCCCAGCCGTCGCTTTCTGGAGCAAACCCCTTTGAAACGGAGTATTTTGGCACCACTTACCCAAGTGGTGTTTTCCATGATTCTCCGTTTCAAGCCGCACTTTTCCCTGTCTGATCGCTCCATCCAGCCACTTCCGGGTGCTTCAACCCCCCTCCCCTCTGGGAAGCTGCCTCCAGCTTCCGGTTTTAGTCCTCCATTTTTTTTCCCCCTTACCGGTGTGCGCTTGAGCGGAGCTCCGCACTTAGGTTAAAAAAAGAAAAGGTTTACTGGTGCCTAGTTTAGGCATTTAGAGGAGTCCGGGATCTCGGGGAGGCCATTTTTAAAAGGACTCTTCCTTTAAACTTTAAAGGGACCTGTTGAGCTCGCTCTTCTTCGCACCGGCCAAACTTCCTGTTCGGGAGAGGGCTGCCTGTGCGCATGCTCAAAGGAGAGGGGGAAACCCCTCCCACCTGCAGGAGGACGGCGGGGCGCTCGGAAGGAGGAGGTGAGTCTGAGCGCGATTCTCCAGTTTAAAAAAAAAGCGCATCGTGCCGGAGCAGTTTAAACCGCTCCAGCACGCTGTCTAAACGCACCCAATGTATAGTTAACACTCTTAGACACCTTTAAACCACTAACCAGTTACGAAGGTAGAAAGCCAGCAGGGGAGTGGGAGCTATCCAGTGTTTTGCAGGGTGAGACACATGTATAATTCCACTGGGTGGGAAACATGGGGGTGTGCTTACTGCACAGAGCACTTGGCTCTCAGAGAGCAGGTTCATTCCCTTGAGACTAGAGTTGCCCAACTAGAGATGCTGAGGCAGAGAGAGAGATTTGGGGAAAGAGACCCTTAAGGACTTACCAGAAAAAGTCCCACTCCTGTGCTCATTGCTCTTCTGCTGTTGTGGAGAGTGAGAGTCTTGAGGTTGGAGGGCATCAGTCTGAGGAAGAGGGAGCCTTAGAAGTGACCTCTTCCTCGGACAATGGAGCAATATGCTCTCATACTAAGGATACCCCTGAGAGGCTGGGAGGAGGTGGGATTCTGGTAGTGGATAATTTGATCATTAGGAATGCAGAGAGTGGAGTCTGCAACTTGCCTGTCTGGTACAAAGGTTGTGGACATCACACACTGTCTAGATAGGTTAATATATAGTCCTGGGGAGGAGTCAGCAGTCATGGTACATACTAGCACCAAATGATAATGGAAAATATAGTTAAGTTAAAGGCCAGGATCTCAAAGGTAGCATTCTCAAAAATACTGCCAGTTCTATGTGCAGGGCCAGATGGACAGGAACAGAACGGGGGTCTCAATGCGTGGATGAGAAAGTGGTGCGAGGAGGAAGAGTTTATTTAGTTTATTTATTTGGACATATCCCACTCTCCCCGCAAGCAGGCTCAGAGTGGGTTCCAACAATATAAATACAATATATAATACAATTAGAACCACTTAAAATAATATAAAATAGCACAAAAAACTAAAATACCATGTCAATTCTGATCCAATATCTTAGTGATTAAGATGGAATTTAGATTTGTTAGGCACGGGGAAAAGAGATGGGCTTCACATGAACCAAAAGGGAACTAGGCTGCTGGCTACTTAAAAGTGAGGGTGTATTACTGCCCAACTGATCAGACCCTTGAGGCTGATCTTGAGATGGAGAAGGAAATAAGGGAGGTGACTAAAGGGGATAATGTTATTATACTGGGAGACTTCAGATAGCCTCACATTGACTGGGTAAATGTGTGCTTCAGTCATGCTGTAGAAATAAGATTCCCAGACATCATAAATGACTGCGCACTGGAACAGTTGTTCACAGAGCCAAACAGAAGAGTAGAGATCTTGGACCTAGTTCTGAACATATCTCAAGAACTGGTGAGAGATGTAGAGGTTGTTACACCAATTGGGTAAAGTCCAAAACTGTAACATTTGATTTCAGAATGGAGAACTTTACAAAAATGAGGGTAATAGAAAGGAAGCTGAAGGGGAGAGGGGACAAAGATAATTTTTCTCCCTCTCCCGAAATACTAGAACTTGAGGTTATCCAATGAAACTGATAGGCAGTAGGTTCAGGACAGACAAAAGGAAATCCTACTTTACATAGAAAGTGAATAAAATGTGGAATTTGCTGCTAGAGGATGTATAGATGGCCACAAGAATAAACAGTTTTAAAAGGGGATTAGATAGTTTCATGGAGGATAAGACTATCAATGGCTACTAGCCATGGTGACTGAGGGGAACCTCCAACTTCAGAGGCACTAAGCCTCTGAATCCCAGAGCTAGGAGGCAACATCAGTGGAAGGCCTCAGCCTCTATGCCCTGTTGTTGGTTGTCCAGAGGAACTGGTTGGCCACTGTGTGAGACATGATGTTGGACTAGAGGGGCCACTGATCTGATCCTGCATGGCTCTTATGTTCTCATGAAACTGGGAGCTGCTGCACACAAACCAGATGCTGTAGCAATTATCCATGGCCTCTCCCCATCTTTCATTATGCCACTTATATGATGTCACTGTATGCATTGGCTGCCAAGAAGATTCATGTGAAATTTTCACACTGATGTTCAACGCCCTATATTTTACGTTCTGTCCTGGTTCCGACAATTTCAAAATTGTTTTTAACCTTGTTGTGTTTTTACTATAATATTTATTAATGCTGGGACAGCTATTATTATATTGTTATGGTCTTTGGCCTCATGCAATAAAATTCTACCTACTCTCCCTCTCTTAATATTAACTGATATGACAATTGTGTACCGCCCACTCTGTTTCTTTTGCTCCATGTTTCTTTGGCTCCTGATTCAATCCCTTCTTCTTTAGCCCTTCCATGCATCTTTTAAGGGCATGAGGGAGCTGGCCTAGGCCATCGCCTCATGTGGGAGCTCTTATGGTTCTCTCAATTTCTTTTGGAGTCAGAAATTACAGAAGAAAACAAGCAGGGCTTTAAGGCAGAAGAAATTAAGAGCCATGTGCACAGTCTGACAAGACAGCGCATGTTGTGGCATACTATGTTGTTTGTGCCAACAGCAGCGATACTTAATCTATTACAACAGCGGTTCTCAACATTTTTGGAGTGGAATCTACTTTTTGAGATCCACTTCCAAAGAAACTTCAGGCTATTTTCCCTTCCTCAACATAAAACTCATCAGAGAATACTGAACAAGTTTATATTTTATTTTTCATTAAAAAGGTTATTGAGCAATATGTTGTATTTCATAACCATTTTACATATTACGCAGAGGCCCAAATTTGCCACGGATGTTCCTTCTCCTTCCTCCTGATTCATTTGTGTGAGAGCTGCTGCGGCAGCTGCCAATACAACACAGTAGCAACGGGGCTTCCACATAGCAGGTTTCCCACAAATCTCATGCCACAGCCCCCCCAGCAAACCAAGGCTTATTTTTTTTTTATCCCCATGATTCAATGGTGAATTTTTTAAAAATAACCTCCCTTCATGGCAAGGGTAGAAAATGGCTGTTGCAGGGACAGGGAAAATGACTGCTCTGCAGGTGGAACTGGGAAATCTGAAGTTTCCCACCCACCCCGCAGCTCTCCAGGTTTTGCTGTGTATGCGTGTCCCCCACACTTAACAAAGCAGGTTTGGGAGAGATTGGGAATAAAGCTGAGAAAACTCCAGGAGTTGCATGAATGCATCACAATGGCTTAGGGAAGTGCGGGGGGGGGGGCACTTCCCAAATAGCATTGAACTTGGTAAATAATCTGTGTGGAAATGGCCTCAGTGGTGGACAGCTTACTGAGAAGCCATTTACCTAATACATTCCTGGTTGCCTGCTCAATTCACAGGGCCATGCTGAGCAGGCCCAGCCAGTGCCTTATGTGAACTTAATGAGCACCTTAGAATCCTTTGCAATGTACAGATTTTTTTCAGCAGACAAGCCTGTACAGTGAATTAAAGTTCTGGCAACACCTGAACTGAAACTTCTACAGGAAATTTAGTCAAATTAACTTGATATACCTCCAGACTATTACCAAGTCCAGATATCTGACAGCTGGAGAGAGAAAAAGGAAACAGAACTCTGCCTTTGGTGATTAAAATACAACTTCACCCTGCTATAGGTTTTTCCCTCTTTTAACGGGCACTTCTAACACTGTGACATCCTGTCAAAAATAATAGGAAGATAATATAAAGTTGTGCTTAAGTACTACAGGTCAAACAAGTCAGATGGGATTTTCTAAACTAAACCACAAGGTGCTCTCTTCCAAGGTTTTAAGAGATTTTTAAAGTGTACACTTTGCAATCTTCTGGGTTGTACTCAGCCCAAGAATTTCACAGTTGCATCATATGATATCATGAGGAGAGCTTGTTTTAACTTCTCTGTGTGTGTTTTTTTAGAACAACATTACATATTCCTATTAAACACACTGCTCAGTAGAGGATATCCAGAGCTTGTCTGCTTGGCTCATTAGAAACATATTATGTACAGGAAGACACTCTTGCTGAGAAAGCTAGTGCAGACTATGGGCTACAAAGATCTGGGTTCATTTTTGGTGTAGTGGTTAAGAGCCAGTTTGGTGTAGTGGTTAAGTGCATGGACTCTAATCCGGGAGAACCGGGTTTGATTCCCCACTCCTCCACTTCCACCTGCTGGATGACCTTGGGCAAGCCATAGTTCTGGCACAGCTGTTCTTGAAAAAGAGCAGTTTCTGTCAGAGCTCTCTCAGCCCCACCTACCTCACAGGGTGTCTGTTGTGGGGAGAGGAAGGGAAAGGAGTTTGCAAGCCACTCTGAGACTCCCTTAGGTAGTGAAGGGTAGGGTATAAATCCCATCTCTTCTTCTTCTTCAAATTAGGCCCCTTGGCCACCAGCAAGGAATGGGTGGTAGGGCTGCCAGACTCAGGTTAGGAAACTCCTAGAGATTTGGGAATGGAGCCTGGGGAGGACAGGGACCTCAGTAGGGTACAATACCATAGAATCTATCCTCCAAAACATTCTTTTTCTCCAGGGGAATTGATCTCTGTAGTCGAGCTGTAATTCCAGGGGATTCCCAGGTCCCCCATGGAGGCTGGCATCCCTAGTTCAAATCCTTGCTTAGCCATGAAGTTCATTGGTGGCCATGGACAAGTAACCATCTCTCAGTCTACCTCTCAAGATTACTGTAAGTACACTCAGATAACTCAAAGGTGAAGAGCAAACAGTACTATCATACTATTAACAAGAGGCCATGTTTCTAGTTCTTTCTCAGTTTAAATCCTCTTTTAATATGACAACAGATGTTCACAAATATTTCTATGAATACAAGATTTAACAACTGTGAACTTAAGCAGCCCAACAAGTAAAGATTAAACACATGGGAGGAGGGGAGAAGAGCTTTTCCCATGACTTCAGCTCCATGCCTGGAAAGTTTCACATACCAATCTTCTGCATGTTAGGTGAATGTTAATGATCTTGGACAAAGGGCAATCCAAAAGCTGGCAACTCTTAATTAAATGCGAATGCTATGCCCCAGTGACCTGAGAACACGTGCACATCCTCAGATCCTGCAAATCCTCTTTGCAGCCCTAAACACTAGAGCAGAGCACAGGGAGAGCCAGTAGGAACAAAGCACAGGAGTTTCTAACTCCCAGAAAGGACCTCTACTGACTGATACTATTACCAACAGCTTCTCTCACATTATGCCTACAGAAGCAATGTCAACTCCAAAGCTTTTAAGACATGAATTTACAAATAATAGTAAAGGAGTAACAGCAATCACAAGTCTTCTGAATACATGAGGAAGGTTTATGCCAAGCCAGACTACTGGATCATTACTATCCACTGACAAGCAGTAGTTCTTCAGGATCTCTTACAGGTAAAAGTCTTTCCCCGTACCGGTTACCTACCATCATTTAACTGGGGGGTTGGTGGGTCTAGAATTAAATGAGGGACTTCATTTTGCTATTCAAAGGGTTTTTAAAAAACCTCTCCTGAGCTTTTTGTTGAAAAATCACTTCCAGAAACTCAGCTGGGGGGGGCAAGAGCCCCCAGTCACTGCAATTAGTAATGAACATAAAAAAATAAGAGAAGCCAATGTTGGATCAGGCCAATGGCCCATCCAGTCCAACACTCTGTCACACAGTGGCCAAAAATCCCAGGTGCCATCAGGAGGCCCACCAGTGGGGCCAGGACACTAGAAACCCTCCCACTGTTGACCCCCACCCAAGCACCAAGAATACAGAGCATCACTTGCCCCAGAGTCCCTATCTATACCTTGTAGCTAATAACCACCGATGGACCTCTGCTCCATATGCTTATCTAATTCCCTCTTGAAGCCGTCCCTTAGAAGGTCCAGCACTTTTTAGGGTCCAGGAGAAATCTGCTCCTCCACCCTTTGATTGGCCACTTCAGCTTCTTCTCAGCCCGCCCCTTCTACCCTTACTGACACCAAGTGAAACCAATGGAAAAGCCACGGCATGTTCAAGCGGAGAACTAGGAACCTCCGAGCGACTAAGAAAACGTCAACCAGCAGTGTTCCGGAATCACGCTCTACACCTACACTCCCTACCTGGAAAACGAAGTCTTGAACTGAAATATCGTACTACACATCTCCGCGTCTGGACTGGAGAGTTATAGTTACCAAACAGCTCCGGAGTACAGCGCGACGCGATTGGCGGCCCAGGAGCATAGATACCAGGTATTACAGAGCGGCCACTCCTCTCGTCAGGCAACTTCCGGTATGGCGACTACTGGGAAAAGCGGGAGAACAGGGGATGGAAAGGCATGATGTGAACTGAGCATGTGCGTTGACTGTCGGGCTTTTAAGTCGTCATCGGGGTTTTCCTGGTTTCTTAGCTAGTTAGCCAATTGTCGGATGTGAGATAAATGCGAGCTTTACCTTACTTACTTGGGATTAGGCTTTGTTGCACGTAGTGGTAGTTATGTTGACGCAAAATCAGGCTATACAGTTCCCGTGTATTTAGGGGCATTTATTAGGATCCCAGTGCTGCGGGTCACTACATGCCTACTTGGGGAGTCAGCGGCACTTAATTTGTTGCTTAGGTAAAGGTTCCCTTGCTTGAAAGCCAGTCGAATCCGACTCTAGGGTTGCGGTGCTCATCTCCGTTTCAAAGCCGAAGAGCCAGCGCTGTCCGAAGACGTTTCCGTGGTCATGTGGCCGGCATGACTAAACACCAAGGTGCACAGAACGCTGTTACCTTCCCACCGGAGTGGTACCTATTTATCTACTTGCAATTTCTTGCTTTCGAACTGCTAGGTTGGCAGGAGCTGGAACTAGAGACGGGAGCTCACCCCGTCATGCGGCACTCTCGGGTCTTGAACTGCTGAACTACTGACCTTCCACAGCCTGCAGTTCAGTGTCTTAACCACTTGAGCCACCTCAAACCCCAATTTGTTGCTTACTTCTGAGTAAATGTATTGAGTTTGTGTAGTCAGAAGTCAATTCAATACTAAGGTTCACAATGGTTTAGACTGGGGTAACTGTGCGTCGGATTGCATTGTTCTTCCCCTGAAAGAGTGCAGTAATTAGGCATACCTAATCTCTATTTTTCAAAATTGGCTTAGGTGCATTTAAGATTGTCCAAACGCTGTTATTGGCTCCCGCAACATTATTTACATAGTTGATTTTCTTTCTGTGGAGATTTACATGGAGTCCCACTTAGTTTTAATGACTAGATCTCTGGTTGTGTGCATGTGTGCTATTGGTACACCACTGGATTTAAAATTTATCTAATTTACAAAATACCTAAACTGCTTTTCAGCTGTCACAAAGGCTATCAAGGCAGCTAACAAATTAAATAATACATAGTAAAATTACATTTTGAAGACATTAAAACCAATCCAAAGAGTGATTAACACATGGAATTCACTGCCACAGGAGGTGGTGGCAGCTACAAGCATGGACAGTTTCAAGAGGGAATTAGATCAACATGGAGCAGAGGTCCATCAGGGGCTATTATCCACAAGGTGTAGATAGGAACTCTCAGTCTGGGGCAAGTGATGCACTCTATTCTTGGTGCTGGAGGGGGCAGCAGTGGGAGGGCTTCTAGTGTCCTGGCCCCACTGCTGGACCTCCTAATGGCACCTGGTATTTTTGGCCACTGTGTGACAGAGTTTTGGACTAGATGGGTCATTGGCCTGATTCAACATTGGCTTCTCTTATGTTCTTATGTTAACCCAAAACAACACCAATCATTTAAACAATTAAAGCCAGAACTACAATACATCCAAAGACATAAAAACAGTTAAAACATAGGGCAGGAAGGAGGAATCACTGGGCAGTGCCAAACAAAGCAAAAAAATCTTCACCCACTAGCAAAAGATGGCAATGGAAGAGGACAGATTAATCTCCTTGGGGAGGGAGTTCTAGAGTTTTTGGTGCCATGACTAGGAAGGCCCTCTCCTTGATTTGGGGCACCTGAAGCAGGGCTCCAAAGGTAACCACAACAGCCCCACAAGAAAGACAAGCCAGATTCCAGACCCAACAGCAACAGCTCCCAGAACCACAGCAACAAGGAACAAATAGACCACCCCTGGACAACAACACTTCTCAAGAGCAGCTATATGTTGAACACAGCACAGTAATCTAATCTAGATGTAACCAGGGCATACACAATAGCCAGATCATTTCTACCCAGGAAAGGCTGCAGCTGGCTTAACTAGTTGAAGCTGGTAAGAGGTATTCCTGGCCAGAACTGCCACCTGCTTATCCAGCAGGAGTCCTAGGTCTAAGAGCATCCACAGACTATGAATATATTCCTTCAAGTGGAGTGCAGCAGAACAGGTGCCACTTTATAACCCTGGTCAAAATTTCTGCTCGCTAGTAGCACTTCCATCCTGCTTTTATTAAGTTTGAGTTTATTAGCCTGCACCCACTCCAAAACTGCTTCCAGCATTGTTTCAGCCTTCTTGGGATCAGCTGGAAGCATGAGACAGAGCTGAGTCCAGAAGGATATCCTGACTGATGGTATCGTCAGGAAAATCAACAGATCCCTCTGTCCATCTCCTGGAGCAGGTTCTCCTCCAGGGCATCCAATGCTGTCTCAGTCCACAACCAGGCCTAAAAGAAGATTGGAAAGGATCTAAATGTTTTGCCTCATCCAGGAAAATGTGAAGTTGTGCAGCCACTCATTCAGTCACCTTGCTTGGGAATGGAACATTTGAGACTGGACAGTAGTTACTGAGATGATGAGCTCTCCATATAGAGAAGACCTAAGTGATGGGGGAGGGTATTTAGGTTCTTTTTGTACTACATTTATTCCCAAGTTTACAACATAATTTTATTAAGGCTATTTGCTTAGATCTTTTTCGTGGTCTCTATGCATCACACCTCTGGGATATAGTGCGCTTGCGCTGACCTTGATCGGTATAATGGAAAGTGAAAGGGATTTTCGCGCCCGCTCCCCGGTCACATGCCGGGCTCCACTGCGCATGACTTGGGGGAGGGCATGAGGATCCCGCCAGTTCTCTTCTGACCGCTGCGTTAGTAGGACCTTTCCGCCTCGGTCGGTAATAGTTGTTGGCCTGTAGGCCTCGTTTTTTCTTCTCTTTAGTTAGTTAGGAAAGTAGTTTCTAGTTAGTCTTTTTTGGACTGGTCTCTGCTTCCGTGGAGCCTTTTCTCCACCCCTCCCTTCGGTCTATGGTCGCTAGGTGGGGTTTCTTTAAACGGTGCAGAAACTGCAGCAAGAAAATTGCCCCCCCAGATGGACATTCACTCTGCCTCTTGTGCCTGGGGGAATCGCACCACATAGACTCCTGCGTCCACTTTTCCAAGTTTTCTAAACCAGGAAAAATCAGGCGGCCAGACTTCATGTGGCTTTGATGGAGTCAGTTCTATCTCCTGTGATGGCCTTGTCACAAGATACTTCTGGGCATGCTTTGATGTAAACGCCCATATTGGAATCGGCAGCCGCTCTTTCTTCGACACTGGCTTCAATCGACGCTGAAAAATCGGTGCTGAAATGCCCAATTCAGGCGCAACAGTTCAACACTCATATTCCTTCCAAGATCCGGAAGGAGGGCGAGGACATTTGGCGTATCAAGTATAAGAAGCACAAGAAATGCTCTCTCAACAAGGCGTCGAGTACCCGACAAGGAGGGTACCTGAACTGAGGTAGTAATACCTCCTAGAGCCACTTTGCTTGATACATTAAGCCGAGGGCAGCTACAAGGTATTCTGCGGTCACCTTCACTATGCCCAAATCAGTCCACCGACTCCGACCAGGAGATGGACTTGACTCAGATTCCTCAATCCCCCGAGGTCAAGATCTTGCACCGAGATCAGGAGGCACACACCATTGTCCCTTCGCCTCCCATCAGATTTGATGGTCAGGATTGATCTCCTGTGCCCCTCCAGCCGCTGCACTGGGATCAGCGCTAATGGCAATATTTATATGGGGCTTATCCTTTTCAGGGATCGATGCCGTGACTTCCCCCGCCTCCGCCCAGGGAGTGGGATCGCCAGTCCTTATCTTCTAGGCTCTCGGTATACGGTGACATCCTCAATGCTGAAATTCATTAAACCATCTCAGTCAAGACCAAATGCTACCGTTCCCGACATACAACCGTCAACAGCAATATAGATTCTGGAAGCGTCCAAACTGCTGCCATCAACACCGATGCAGCCATCAACACTGCAGACTTCGTTCTCTGAACCTTTGGACCAAGCCAGTTCCTAGGCTTCTCAGTCGGAGGAGGATAGTCCACATCAACCATTAGAACCGTCCCCGCCTCAACAAGTGGGAGACGACCTCTCTATCTCCCCATCAGAAGACGTCAAATCTTATGGAGATTTCGTGAAACGGATGGCTGACAAGTTGGCTCTACCCACCATCCAGCCTCCCCCAATCTTCGACATCGTCCAGATGGACACTTCGACGTCCGTAGCCCTTCCCATGACTTTGATTCTTCTGAAACTGGCCAAGGACCCCTGGATGCACCCTTCATCTGTTCCAGTATCTAATAAACGACTGGACCATATGTATAAAATTCAGGAGTCGGGAGCGGAATTCCTCTTAACCCATCCGAAGCCGAACTCCTTGATAGTGACGTCATCCACCAAGAGAAAAAGTAGTCACTCCACGCCTTCCGACAAGGAGGGTAGGAAGCTCAGCTCCTTCGGCAGAAAGTTCTACACTACAGGGGCGATGGGGATTAAGGCATCGAACTATGCTGCCTGTATGGGGCACTATCAGTTTGCCCTGTGGGATCAAATGTCGGAATTTCTCACTACTCTCCTGGCGGAGAGCAGTCATTGGGCCTGATGCATACAAAAAGAAAGCATGCTCCTAGCAAGCATCAACTGAACGTCTCCAAGCACACCCTAGATGTAGCGGCAAAGACCCTCACCTCTGCAGTCGCCTTACGTCGACTTGCTTGGCTGCGTTCTTCTGCCTTACATACAGATACCAAAACCATTGTCAAGGACCTTCCCTTTGAGGGCAATGGCATCTTCAGCTCTACTACTGATGTAGTACTTCAAGAGCTTGGCAAGAGCATCAAGACATCTCGCAGCCGAGTTTCCAGGCGATCACCATGGCAGTCATCTTCACCTGGGTCTCTGGGAGAAGTCTGCCAGCATCTATGGCTGGGTGGGGGTGCGTACGACTGTGTCACCCCAGGAGTCCCAGGGTGGGACTCCCAGCCAAGGGGTGCTAGAGGGCCCCTCCCCTGGTGCACTCAGCCGGAGAAGGGTGCTTGTCGTAGAGCGTCCCAAATGGGAACAAGATCAGCACACTGGAGCAAGCAGATGGTGATCGAGCGAGTATGAATGCAGAGAGACAACCACTGAAAGTGTGAGTTGAGTTCAAGCGAGAAGCACCCACGCAGTTGCGTCCCCCTAGCGAAAACGAGGGGGGAGGGAACTTCCTCCCGATACAGACTGCTTGCAAGCGATTTAAAAAAAAAACTGGAAAAGGGGGGACAGCAAGGAAAAAGCGGTGGAAGTGAAGTTAAGAGTTTGCATGAGCTTACCGGCATGATTAAGAACTTCCAGAGACTTTGATGAACTTTTGCTAACTGTAAACAATCCCCAAACATGGCACCGCTGAAAGATGTGAGAGACAAAATACCGAAAGTTAAACTTTCTTCTGGAAGCTCCAGCCCTCTAAATTCGGTGCCTAGACAGGACCAAACTGCGGAACTCCAAAGGCTGCTGGCGGAGGCGCTTCGCCCTCTACTGGAGAAAATCACAGCTATAGATAATAAGCTTGATTAGATTCTCCCGAAGAACTAGTAATCAACTCTTAAAAGCGACTAATGGGATTACCTTGAAGTGGAGAGACAAGGAAATTAAAGTTATGAAGGACATTCCATTTGAGATAAGACGAAAGAGGAGGAAATACAGAGACTTGGTGATATTTCTACAAACCCAGAAGGTCGTGTACATATGGCTGGTTCCCGAGAGACTAATCTTTCGGTATGCAAACGGGAAAGAAAGGATTGATTCAATGGATAAGGCTTGTGAATTTTTGTGTCAACACGGACGTCCACCAGGAGAGGGAGAATGTACTCCGGATGGCACCAAGGAGAGCGAAGAAGGAGAGACTGGATCTTCCTCAGGGGACTGTAGCCCCTAAATTAAGCTATCACTTAAGGGGAAAGAGGGGGGAAAAGTAGTTTGTTAATGTTCTCTGGAAGATGTTAGCAAGGAACGTATTAACAGGAGGCAGCTCTTTATGAAATTATGTCTGTATTAGCGAGTGAATAATGAATAATATTTTAGTGAGATGATTATTTTCAGTGGAAGTCAATTCACATTTACAAGGCAGATTGTATTTAAATCGATTGTATGATCACTGACTCTTGGGTTTTTAGAGGTTATCTTTCCTTTCTCCTGTAGATTGTAGTTCCCCATTCCGGAATTTTCTGTTGTAGTTTTGTAGTAAATAGAAAAAGCAATAAAAAATCCCCTTCGGGGGGCCAAAAAAAAAAAAAAGATGTCTCACAGCCTAGGAGTCTCTCCCACTACCAAGTCAACCAAGGGAAAACCCTGGACTAAGCAAGGGGCTCGGAGACCAACGCCAAGATCTCCTTCCAAAAACCAATGGTAGAGTACAAAGCCCTCCCGTTTGGGCTCTCTATGGCCTCGCAGGTCTTTAAGGAAGTAATGGTGGTCATAGTGGCATACCTCCGTCTGAAGGGCATCCAGATATTTCCCTACATAGACGACTGGTTGTTAGTGGCAGACTCAAAGACTTCCGTTCTCGCTCACATAGACCTAACCTTGACCACCCTGGAGTCTTTGGGCATCAAGGTGAACCTACAAAAGTCTATACTCCTTCCCTTCACAAGGGTACAGTTCATAGAAGCTATTCTGGACTCTGTGGCATGCAAGGCCTTCCTCCCTCCTCAAAGGGCAAAGGACATTATCAACTTAGTGACTCTCCTACGCAGTATGGAGAGTGCCACCGCAAAGCAAGTCCAGTGGCTGCTGGGCTTGATGGTGGCCACTACCACTGTCACTGTTTTCGCCAGGCTCCGCATGAGACCGTTGCAGCTGTGGTTTGTTTGAAAATTTCACCCATAGCGACACTCCCAATCCCTTCGTCTCGTCTTACCACAGATTGTTCAGGACTCTCTCCTTTGGTGGGCAGACCCTGTGAATCTCTTGGTGGGAGCTCCGTTTCACCCTCCCACCTCAGCGCTCTTGCTGACAACAGATGCGTCCTCTGGGGTTGGGGGGCACATCTCAAAGGACTTGTGTAGGGGGCTCGGTGGGAATCCCACGTAGCCAGTCAACACATCAATGTCCTAGATCTCCTGGCAGTTCAGTATGCACTTTCCACCACCTTGTGACCCAGCAGGTGGTCACGGTCCTTACGGACAACGCCACAGCCCTGTGTTACATCAACAGACAGGGCGGCACAGTATCCAGAGGTCTATGCCGTCTAGCTGTGGAAATCTGGAATGAGTGTCAGTCGTGAAACACGTTCTTGAGAGCTGCCCATTTTCCAGGAGCTCTCAATGTTCAAGCGGACTTCCTGAGCAGGACATGAGTAGGAACTCAACTGGAACTATCTCTAACCAATCTTCCAACTTTGGGGTTTTCCAGAGGTGGATGTGTTGCGACACGTCACAACAGGAAATGTTGTCTCTTCTGCTCCAGAGTGACGGTCTCCTTCTTCCGTGGTCACACACTTATGTTTTTCTCTTCCCTCTAATTCCTCTGATCTCGAGGGTCCTCAGCAAAATACTGAGGGAGAAACCTCACTGTCTCCTGGTGACTCCATGGTGGCCACGGCAGCACTGGTTCCCCATCCTGTTGCACTTATCCAAGGGCTCCTTCATCCACATTCCCCCAACCACGGATCTCCTCCTTGCAGGAAAGGGACAGATACTGCATCACGAAGTGCAGCATCTCAAACTCACAGCCTCTCCTGGCGATTAGGGACAGAATAGACACTGTCCTATTGAACTGTCAGAAGCTTTCCACACGAGCTTCCTACTCTGGGAAGTGGAATACATTCCTATCCTATCTCACTTAGTTGGGATTACCACCACCCCCTTTGGATTTGATGACAGTCTTTGGGTTTTTGTTGTCCCGTGTAGACCTGGGCCTTAGCTGTGCCTTGCTGAAAGTCTATTTCACGGCAATTTCGGCTCACCATCTGCCTATTGATGGTCACTCCGTCTTCTCCCACCCACTGACTAAAAAGTTCCTTAAAGGTTTGGCCCACCTCTTCCCTCCATCGCGTGGTCCCACACCAGCATGGGACCTGCCCATGGTAATGAGACTTGTGGACAAACCCTTTGAACCAATGGCTACTTGTAGTCTGCAGCTTTTGTCGTGGAAGATAGCATTTTTGGTCATGATCACTTCTACTAGGAGGGTGAGCAAACTGTCAGCGCTTTGTTGTGACCCACCATATTTATGTTTCCAGCATGATGAGGTCACATTAGCCCCAGATGTTTCCTTTCTGCCAAAGGTGGTTTCAGAGTTTCACATAATGCTGACATTGTCCTCTCAGCATTCTTCCTGTCTCCTGCGACCAAAGAAGAATGCCGGCTACATTCATTGGACATCAGAAGAGCTCTTCTCTTCTATTTGAATCGAACAAGGCCTTTCAGAAAGTCACCGGCTTTGTTTGTTTCCTATGCTCTACCCTCCTCTAAGGGCACATTCTACCCGGGCAGTGGCGGCACCTACAGCCTTCCTGCAAGGTGCGTCGCTATATGACATTTGCAATGCTGCGACATGGGCCACACCTCACACGTTTATGAAGCATTATGCCCTAGACATACGTCTTCATCAGCGTGCAGCAGTAGGATGAGCAGTGTTGCAGGCGGTGCAGATTTAGGACCTCAGCTCCCCCCTCCTACGGGTGTGTGTGTGTACTGCTTGCTAGTCTCCTAGAGGTGTGATGCACAGAGACCACGAAGAAGATAAGCAGGTTGCTTACCTGTAACTGATGATCTTTGAATGGTCATCTGTGCATTCACACCAACCACCCTCCTTTCCCTCTGCTTTTGGACCTTTCCTTTCTTTAGAGACTGGGGGCAGCGGTCAGAAGGAACTGGCGGGATACTCGTGCTCTCCCCCTAGTCATGCACAGTGGAGCCCAGCACGTGACTGGGGAGCAGGCACGAAAATCCCTTTCGCTTTCCATTATACCAATCGGGGTCAGTGCAGGCGCACTATATCCCAGAGGTGTGAATGCACAGATGACCACTCAAAGATCATCAGTTACAGATAAGCAACCTGTTTAAGCTTTTGTTTGTAGTTATTTCATTTGGTGCCAAAGATACATATTTGATGTTACTGTGCTGTTCCTTCTCAAAGCTTTTGAAATAGGGAAGGCTTGATATATAATTAATGCTACAAAGCTGTGCAACGTTACCCTAATGGACACAAAGTGTTTTATTACTGAATAAATATGCATGGGATTGGAATGCAGATACCCTTTTGTGAGAATTCTGTGAGTTTTCATTTTAAAACTGTCCAAAACAGTTAACCATCAGAATGTAAAATAAATAAACAATAATAAAGTAAAACAGCAGTGAATATAAACTCAATATCAAATAACTAGAAGAACTAAACAGTATTTTAAAAATCAACCAAAAAAACTCAGAAAAGAACAAAAGGATAATTGTTTGACATCTTAAACCATTAGTAAACTTTCCAAGCAATCCTCTTTGGGAAGGACATTCTATAGGTGTACACGGCAACTGGAAAAGCTTTCTCAATAATCTTCATGTGCTTCATGTCTTATGGATGTGGGAACAACAGAAGCACTTCTGATTCAGATAAGGAAGAAGGTGGTCTTCCAGATATCCCAGACTGCTCAGGGTTTTAAAAGTCAAAATCAGCACTTTGAATTGCACTTGGAAACAAATCAGTTTCTGATGTATGGCTCTTAGAACAAATATGTTACAATATGTCCTCATTAATAACCTTGTTGCTATTTTCTGGACTAAATTTCTAAAAAGTTTTCCAAGGTAGCCCCATGTACAATATACAATAATTATGATTATCAGTATTTTGGAATCGTTGATGGTTTAAATCTCTTCCTTCAAATATAGCTGTATATAGCATTAGCAGTTGCAATTACTAAAATTATTTCTCCTCTACCTTGTTCAGGAATCACATAAACAAAAATGAGCAATTTGGAAGAAGCTGAAGTACAACTTTCTGAGTTAGATTTGCTCTCTAGTATGTTTCCTAATGAAGATGAATTTAAGGTCACTGATCAACTCGCCTTAGCAGAACTAAAGGATCTTGTTGAAAGATGTTCACTGGAAGTGCCATCTTCAAAAATACAATTTATGCTGAAATTAGAATTAGAGACTCCTGGTGGTGATAAGGTAATATGCGCTTCTTGTTCTAAAAGAAGTAAGTAGGATAACTGAAACTAGATTTTTAGTAACCTCTAATGTTTAAAATCTCTTTCTAGGCTGAGTTTTCTTTGTCCTGTGCATTTCCATTTAAGTACCCAGCTGTTCTTCCAGAAGTTACTATCAGGTACTACAAGTTTCGATATGGAGAGATGTTGGATAACCATGATATGATGTCCATATTTGCTATCCCTGTGATATATCAAATCAAATTTATTATTATAGTTCGTGACCAGCACAGGATCAGTTACAACAATGTACATGAATCTAATAAGTTTTAGGAAATACACAGTATTTAAAATTACTGAATGGCCTATGCATTCTTAAAATCACAGAACAGACTGAACAAAACATCTGCATTTTATGATTCAGCTACATTCTGTGTTAATTCCCTGTGAATTCTGCATGATGTTGCAAGAAATCTGGCACAGGGGAGTGTGAGCTAGGATTTGTGTCTGAAAGAAACTTCCTCGTAATTTCAGATTCAGAGCAGGCAGAAAACCTCCCAAGCAAGGGTGCAATAATCTTCGCACAGATTTCCTGGTAGAAACGGCAGTGAAGCAAAATATGCTCATTTGTCTCGACATTCTCTGCTCCACACGGGCAAACCCTCTCTGCTAATGGGATCTTCCTATAATGACCCTCCACTACTGCAAAGGGGAGTATATTCCATCTAGCCATAGAATAAGCCCTGCGGTGGGATGGGACCTCTAACAGTGATAAGTAGGCTTTTGGAATTACAATGTATCTAGTGTTCTTTGACGTCAGGAAATCTGAAACTCTGCTAATCTCTCCCTGCCTTTCAGTATCCAAAATCCTTTGGTTGACCAGGGCCTTTGCTTGATCTAAGGGCATTTTTAAGAGAAACTCTGGGGAGAGGCCAAGCATATTCAGTTTGTGACAGACTGCCTTTAACCAACTGGATCGAAAGCCATCCTGGAGAATTAATGGTGTAAGGTCTTGGGAGGAATGGTTTAGCTTAAGCCATAGATTAATAGATGCAAGGCTTACCCTAGCCCCCAGTGTAATATAAAGATCCTAAAGAATGGAGTGAGTTTTCATGTTTTAAATATATTAGGGTCAGTAACCTCAAAGTAAACATATTTGCAAGTGTCTGCACATTCAGGATCTCCATGTCCAAGGGTACTGTTAAAATAAGTATGTCACACGTGAAACCAAATAAGGGCTATCACTGTAAATTTAATCAATTTCCTTTCTCTATTCAACATACCGAGCAGATTTTATGTAAAACTTTTGTAGTTCCTGTTGCCATTGTAATTGTTTATTGATGAAGGTCTATCCCTTAAACTTTCCTCTCTTCTCTATATTATGCACTCTTTCTCTTCCAGATCGTCATCCCTAAGCCGATCACAGCAGATTCAGCTAAACACAGATCTCCTAGCTTACTTGAAGGAAAATTGTGCTGGTGAAGTTTGCATATTAAATGCTAGAGAATGGGTTAAAGATCATGCTGCTGCCTATATCAACAAGGATCTCTCATCTTCCTCTGGCAGGAAATCAGTTGTTAAAAGATCAGAAGATATTTTCACTAGACTCTGGATTTACAGTCATCACATTTACAACAAACAAAAAAGAAAGAATATAGTTGACTGGGCTAAGGAACTTAATCTATCTGGATTCAGCATGCCTGGGAAACCAGGTATTATTTGTGTAGAAGGTCCACAGACCATGTGTGAGGAGTTTTGGGCAAGGTTTGTTCTTTGTATGTTATATATTGAATTTAAAGTTCTGCTGCAATTGGTTAATTGTAATGTTTCATGTATTAAATAAATATAAAGCCAAATATATAGTAAAACATGGAAAATTTCAGGAGGGACAATCTAAACAAATACATATATTATGAATTCTCACATACACCCCCCCCGAAAGAAAGAGAAAAACCCTGTCAGAAGGCAAGATTTTGTCAATTAAGCTTTGAAAAAGATAAAAAGCACATGTACTCATGGAACTTCATTTTTCTCTAAAGGCAAAGGTAAAGGTTTCCCTTGCTTGAAAACTAATTAAATCTGACTCTAGGGGCTGTGCGCATCTCAGTTTCCAAGCTGAAGAGCCAGCGCTGTCTGAAGATGTTTTTGTGGTCATGTGGCCTGCATGAATAAACACTGAGGTGCACAGAACATTGTTACCTTCCCACCAAAGTGGTACCTATTTATTTACTTGCAATTTCTATGGGCCCCCAAACAGGTTGCCCCCATTCCCTCCATTGTTCTCTATGGTGGGGAAAAAGTTACTTTTTCCCCACAGTGCTGTTAGTAGCTCTGGGGGGAGAGGGGGTTTGAGGGAGAGGCTCCAAACTTTCAGAATAGCTTTGGGAGCTTCTCCCCACATACACTCCCACGTCTAAAAGCAATTGGACCAATGGGCCTAATTCTATGGGCACCCAAACAGGTTACCCCCATTATCTCCATTGTTTCCAATGGGGAAACCCAGCCAGAAGCTCTTAAGGCAGGCAGCGCCTAGCAGTCAGACTCTCCCAGAGAATCTCAGGGAAAGTGAACTGTCTTGGGAGGTGCTTGTTTGCCATGAGAACAAGTGGCACACTCCAGAACAAGTGGCACTGTGGCATTGCAAGCATGCCACAGTGCCACACAGAAACCCCAAAAGACCAAAAGGAACAACATTTATACATGTATAAATTGATGGTGCAACCTCATTGGACCACACACACCTCAAAAAGAATATTTATAGCACTGGGAAAAATGCAGAAAAGGGCAACTGCAGAGGAAAGGATGTACTTCTTCACCCAAACAGTGATTAACACATGGAATTCACTGCTACAGGAGGAGGTGGTGGTGGTGGCTGGCATGAACAGCTTCCAGATGGAATTTGACAAACGTATGGAGGCTGGAGCAGACAGGAAAAAAACACCCCCCCCCCACCAAGCAACAGCAACCAGCAGAACTTTTTAAAGTTGTAAACCTGTAAGAACCAAAAAACCTTTCATCTTTTCTAACTTCTAACCTGACTGCTCAGTAATTTCATTGAGTGTCCACGAATTCTTGTCTTGTGGGAAAGGGTGAAAAGTACTTCTTTCTCTACCTGCTCTATCCCATGCATAGTCTTATAAACCTCTTATAATGTCACCCCTCAGTCATTGTTTCTCAAAGCTAAGATCCCCAGACGTGATAACCTTTCTTCATAGAGAAAGTGTCCTCCTCTTATTATTGCAGTTGCCCTTTTCTGCATTTTTCCCAGTGCTATAAATATTCTTTTTGAGATGTGTGTGGTGTGAGTGGTCCAATGAGGTTGCACCATCAATTTATACATGTATAAATGTTGTTCCTTTTGGTCTTTTGGGGTTTCTGTGTGGCACTGTGGCATGCTTGCAATGCCACAGTGCCACTTGTTCTGGAGTGTGCCACTTGTTCTCATGGCAAACAAGCACCTCCCAAGACAGTTCACTTTCCCTGAGATTCTCTGGGAGAGTCTGACTGCTAGGCGCTGCCTGCCTTAAGAGCTTCTGGCTGGGTTTCCCCATTGGAAACAATGGAGGTAATGGGGGTAACCTGTTTGGGTGCCCATAGAATTAGGCCCATTGGTCCAATTGCTTTTAGACGTGGGAGTGTATGTGGGGAGAAGCTCCCAAAGCTATTCTGAAAGTTTGGAGCCTCTTCCTCAAACCCCCTCTCCCCCCAGAGCTACTAACAGCACTGTGGGAAAAAAGTATTTTTTTCCCCACCATAGAGAACAATGGAGGGAATGGGGGCAACCTGTTTGGGGGCCCATAGAATTGGACCCCCTGGTCCAATGTTTTTGAAACTTGCTGGGTATCTTGGGGAGAGGCTCCATCAGCTACCCAGTGAGTTTGGAGCCTCTCCCTCAAACCCCCTCCCCTCCAGCCCCCAGAATATACCCTAAGTTTTCACCATTGACTTCAATGGCCCATAGGATATAATGGAGCTGAAATTGACATTCGACTGCCTGAAAGACTCCCGAGGACGCTGGCTGGGGACAGGGCTTGGCTCCTGAGCTGCCGGAGGTGCGCTTCCCCCAAAAAAAGACCCCTGCAAGGATCAAACTGGAATAACAAGCTTAGTTTATATGGTCACCATTTGTTTGCATTTAATTCTGGGGAAAACACAGAGAATGAAATAAATATATCGAAATCAGAGATAGACCATCTATCTCTGATTCTGATATATTTATTTCCTTCACTATGTTTTCCCCTGGAATTAAGCTTGTTATTCCAGTTTGGTCCTTGCATCTGTTAAACACTGTTTATTATACTTATGTTAATTTGCTGCTCACCCTCTACCTATATGTATGGACTGGTAATTTCCATTTAATTTTGTGTCTGAAGAAGTGTCTGCGCACATGAGATCTTATACCTTGAGTAAAGCTTCATTGATCTTAAAGAGGCCACTGGACTCAAACTTAGTTCTAGCCCATATCAGTTAGTCATAACTAAGTGCATCTTATGCAGAGTTGTTTCAGTCTAATCTCATTGCCCTATTTGAACAGTGATATAGTAGCACAGAAATGAGCTTCACAGTAAAAAACCAACAACAACAACCAGAACTGTGAAACAAATATCAAAATAGTAAAAATGCCATCCTTTATGTAGTTTTCTTATATATCTAAGTAATCACTGAATATTACAAACTGTATTACAACATTAAAACTTCCAGCCTCAGTGAACAATCTCTTACTACTCCAGAGTTACTATCCTCTGTTCAAGTGTATACTATTACAGTTTACATAATTTGGGCAGAGATATAGGGCAGCAATCCTAAATATAACTTTCTTGGAGTTAGCCTCATTAAATTTACTGAGATTTACTTCCAAGTAAATATGCTGACATATGCAATACATAATTCCACTGAAAGCAATGAGATTTACATTAATTGCGACCCACATGTTTTCTTTGGTTCGCTTGGGCATAGTCATGGCTAATTTATCTGGACGATGATTATTGCGCTTTTGAATTTGTGATTATCTCATTATTTTTAGAATCAGAAGATTATCATGGCAACGAATTTTAATTCGCCACAGAGAGGACATTTCCTTAGAGGGGACTGAAGATGAAATGGAGAAACAAAGGAAATTTTCAAGTTTTGAAGAAAAAATATTTGATGCACATGGTGCCAGAGGAAACCACATGGATCTAGGACAACTGTATCATTTTTTAGTTGATAACAGATGTGCTGATATCTTTCAAATGTACTTTGGAGTTGAAGGACAATAGGCAAGCAACTGGGGAAAATCCATGGAACATTAAGTGAGAGTTGATCAGACTTCCTTGTTTTTCCTTTTGATCTGAATTTTTACCAACAAAACATTACTAAGAACTTTATTACCAAACATTATAATTGGAAGCAAGGACAGTGATTTCAGGGAAATTTCAGCAAGTAATTTGCAACCAGTCTGCAAGTAATTTTCAGTTATGAGGAATAACATGTTACATTCGGTTTATGAAATCCAGCCTCATTCTCTTCCTTTTCCTTACCTGTTGCACCATACTAGCCTATTACTGTATTAATTTAATCTGTCTCAGGTTTGATGATATGCAGTTGATATTGTAATTTTTAATAAAAGAAATTACCTACATTCAGTATATTATCCAGTTTATATGATTTGCATTCTCTAGATGTAATTTTTAAGAATAACACTTCTATACTCCAACTGTTTGCATATAATGTAATCCAACTGACTTGTTCAACACATTAATTCCCGATGGGTAGTCACATTGGTCTTTGTGCAGAACAAAGTTTGAGTCTAGTGGCACCTTTAAGACCAACAAAGTTTTATTCAAGGTATAAACTTTTGTGTGCATGATCACTTCTTCAGATACCAGATAATTTCCAGTAATCCTAATGCATAAGAGTCTGATTCTATGCAAGCCACCCCCACTAAATTAAGTGGATTTAGGATGACAGCTCATGCCTAAAATGCTATGTGCTTCTCAAGTCCAGGCTTAAGAACAGATGACTTACAATATGATTTGGGAATAGTCAGAAATTGCTGTATGTCAGACCTCACATCTATTAACACCACTTTTGAGATTCTGGTTTATGGAATCCATACTAAAATGTGACTAATACTAATCTTGTAAAACAATTCCAACTGTAGAAAATGTCTTCAGGGAATTAAATTAATCTGTCTGCTGAAGAAACCCAGTGTACTCTGGGAAGGTCTGAGGCACATTCTAGAAGTCAGTTCTTTATACAACACAGTAACAAGCATACATTAGTTCAAAGTGGGTAGCCGTGTTGGTCTGAAGCAACAGAACAAAGTTAGAGTCCAATGGCACCTTTAAGACCAACAAAGTTTATTCAAGGTGTGAGCTTTTGTGTGCGTGCACACTTTGTCAGATGATGAAATGGAATTACATATCATAGTTGTATATATAGGAGTGGTTTGCTAAATTAGAATGCAAAATAGTGAGGGCACATTTTCTTTAACAGATCAAAAGAATGACAAGCTTAGTTCTTGGTTATCATCTGTTTCGGTTCAACTAGGGGTGGGGGAAGCAACATAGGTAATAAATATGTTCAGGCCGGATTTAGATGAAGAGAGGCCCTAGGCTACTCCACTTGTGAGGCCCCTCCCAATCCCCCACCCTCATGACTAGAAGGAAATGGAAGAGTGTTATTAACAAAACTGAGTGAAGCCAAGGATGATGACCGGTATTTAAAATTCTGCAATTCACAATTTCTCCTCTAAAGGATGTAAGATGTTATTGTTAAATACCATAGTGATTAAAAAAATGCATAAATGTTAAAATTAACACTGAAAAACTTTTGCAATAACTGAACTTTGTAAACCTTTGGTGGAAAAAGCATTAATTTTTAGGAAAATGAAGTTGTAATGTTAATTTTTAAAAAAACCCTTGAGTTTACAAATTATATTGCCTGGGAAGTGTAAATAATATGATCATGATTACCTGACAGTGTGGCACTTTTAGAATCTACTTTATGTCGTCATTAAACAGTCAGTTTTAAAATACATATTAAGAGGTAAGCTACAACCATCAAATACAGTAAGACTTCCTCATAGCAAAATCGTCCAAAACTTCATCAAAATTTGTCTAAGTTTGTCACTTTCAAAGTACAGAATGCTCAGTGCGGACAACCTCTCTTGAGACTTCGTGGCCCTTAATTCATTTTTAAACCTTTTGAGTTTTTAAAAACTCCTTTCTCCCGAGCAGTTAGTGACCATAAAGCTAAGAAATAGCCGCAAGATTGCTTCCACATTAGGAAAGGCCATCTGAATTTTTTCCTTGCATATAATTTGATAAAGGTCTGTATGAGATGGTGAGTGCTCTTCTGTAAGCCCATGGCTTTGTCTCACATACAGGTGAAAGTGCAAAAGTTCATCAATAAGTTTCAGGTCAATATCTTCTGGGTATGCTTCCATCAACAGTTCAACACCTTGCTGAATTTCTTGGTTAGATGCTGTCAGATTAGCAAGAATGAAAAACAATTGTGCAACATCACTGTACACAGTACTTCTTTTTAAATTGGCTTCAAGTGCATCTAATACAGGATGGGCTTCTGTCACTCTTCAGTAGCTGCCACCACTCACTGACTTCCCTATGCCTTCTTGAGGGGCAGTGAGACTGCTCTGGCTGACTCCTGGGGTTTGGAGATGAAAACCCCTAACTTTGTGTTTCTCCTAGAGGGTTGGCACCTGCACATTTTTAGGCTTTTTCCCTCCCAGGACCCTGTTAGTGGTCAGAATGGCAGAGACTCCGTGGTCAGAGCACCATGGGGTTTTAAACAAAGAACAAAGATTTTATTGACTATTTACAAGTAATAGGATTTTAAACAGGGAAAGAAAAACACTACCGGGCACAAATAAAATAAGACAAAACACAGTTCCTCTGTCCCTGAACTGATTCCTGTACTTATTTTTCCATGGGATGAGGTTCAGTTACCAACCTGCAGCCTGGCCTCCTGCCTTCTACAGGTAGTTCTGGATCCCTCCAAGGATCCCTTCCCACTGCTGCCTTCCCTGATCCCCAAGGCCTCTCTCTGCCTGTGGGCAATCTGCAGCAAGAGCCTCCTGGCCTCTCTGAGGATTGCAGGATGACTCCCCCCTCCCAGGCTGGCTGGAGCATTTATATCTTCTGACTCTGCCCCCTGGCCCCAGAAGGTCTGCTTCATCTGCCATGGTGGGTGGTTCAGCGGGCCTCCTACCTGCTATATCCCATCCTTGTTGCCAGTGTTAAGTATGAGACTTAAGGCAGCAACTCATAACAAACGGTTCAGCTTTATTTACAAGGTAGGACGAACACAGAACATGAGAGCAACAGGCTCTCTTTTAAACTATCCAGACTTGGTAGGCCACACCCTTAGTTGAGATAAGAACCAATCAAAATATGAACATAACCAATTAAATCATTTTCCTCCTGCACCTTTCTTGTATCCTGATTGGACTGCTATGCAGAGTATCTAATCAGTTTGCAGGAGTTATGATACCAGTCTTAAATAGGAGATAGAATTCAAGCTCAGGCATTATGTATACCAATATATAACAGGCAGACTCTAAACACTGAGAGTAAATAAATAAGTTCATTGAAAGCTACCTTGAGCTCCTTGGAAAGACGATAAAAGGGCATATTTGGAGAACAAAATTCTGTAACTATTTTTTGTTGGGCAAGGGATCTACGTTTTTCAAGGGTCTAAAAGTCACTGCGACCGGAAAGAGCGTCCAAACTGGCTGTTTAAAGTCTGTCAGCTCACTGCCGTCAGAAAACTCGTCTCAGTGGCTCCGCCAGCGGCAAGGAAGGGAGGAGACTTCTGCGCCTTCTCCACAATTCCTTTCGCTTCGTCCATCTGCCCCGGAAACCCGGTCTCTCTTCCTCTGACTGGCTGGGGTCTTCGTTTGATTACGACGTCGCCGCTGCCGCTGCCATGGGGGGCAAGAATAAGCAGCGGACGAAGGGCAACCTGCGGGTGAGGCAGTCAGTCCGGCTGAGAGGCGGGGCTGGCTGGTGTTTCTCTTCCTCTCCGGGCTGGAAGGCCTCCTTTCGCTGTCAAGTTTTTGGGCAGGGGAGGGGGGAACTTTTGGCCAGGCTGGGAGGAAACTCTGGCTAACACTGGCAGCCCTTCCGCTAAGAGGCGGAGGCAGCAGAAGTGTGAAATGCTATGATGTCCTGTCAGTTACCTTTTACTAACACGTGTCAGCATCCATTTCCACAGCACTCCTCCTAAATACGTTGTGCGAGGAGGGGAGAAGGACTGGCGGGTGACAGTCAGGAAGAGAAAAGAGGCAGCGAACGGGGCCTAGGAAAGCCTTTTCTGCTCTTTCTTTTACCTTGATATGATCGTAATCAAAAGTCTATATAACTCTGAAAGAGTTAATAAAAGCTTTGTGATTATTAAGAAGACATGTGGAATGGTATAGTATAGCTCGATCTCCTTAGATTTCCGAAGCTAAACAGGGTTGGTAAGTGGAGGGGAGATCACCAAGGAAAACTTTGCAGAAGGCGGCAATGATGGACCGCCTCTGCTTAATCACTTGCCTTGAAAACCCTATGGAGTCCCATAAGTTGGCTGCGGCTTGATGGCATTTTATGCACACACAATTATTAAGAGAGTGAATTCGATGAGTGGATGTTTTGCTGTGGTGTGGTGACTTTTTTAGGTGTCTGGTGTCTGGTGGAATGGACTCCATATGATTGCAGTATTGACCTGGGGACAAGTTTACAGAATTATATAGCCACAAGGAAGAGGCTTTATAGTTGATGGTTGTCTTTGTTAACTGGATCTACCACTATACAGTCTGAAAATTATATTTATTCAAAATTCAGAAGGTTGGCCTTTTAATCTGAAATTGGGCTTCGATAATTTGTCTTGCAAATAGTATAATCTCACTAAGTTTCAGACAAATCTGATTTAGAGAGACCACGGCTGAGGAGTGACATGATTGAGGTTTATAAGATTATGAATGGCATTGAGCAGGTTGAGAAAGAAGTACTTTTCTCCCTTTCTCACAATATAAGAATTCGTGGGCACTCCATGAAATTGCTGAGCAGGGTTAGAACCGATAAAAGGAAGTACTTCTTCACCCAAAGAGTGATTAACATATGGAATTCACTGCCACAGGAGGTGGTGGCAGCTACAAGCATGGACAGTTTCAAGAGGGAATTAGATAAACATATGGAGCAGAAGTCCATCAGTGGCTATTAGCCACAAGGTATAGATAGGAAATCTCAGTCTGGGGCAGGTGATACACTCTATTCTTGGTGCTGGAGGGGGCAGCAGTGGGAGGGCTTCTAGTGTCCTGGCCCCACTGCTGGACCTCCTGATGGCACCTGGTATTTTTGGCCGCTGTGTGACAGAGTGTTGGACTAGATGGGCCATTGGCCTGATTCAACATTGGCTTCTCTTATGTTCTTATGTTCTTAAAATATGGTTGTTTAAAAGGTTTGCTTGAAGTAGAGAGGTCAGAAGGTTTTTGATACATTTTTGTGTACTGAAACATTACTTTCAATGAATCCTGTTCCTGGTTTAGATACACTGAAAATATAGGATTGTTCCAAGAGTCTTATTGGTCTGATAAAAATCTGATCTGTGTTTTTTAAGTTTTAAGAGACTTCAATCAATCAGAGTACATTTCTCCACATATTTTTTTTGGGGGGGCACACACCGATACTCAGCATTATAAGTGCAAAACACCAAGCTGCTTACATGTAGTGCAAATTAAATGAGGCTACCTAATTTACAGTTTCCATGCATATGACTGAACTTCTAACAATGGAACTGCTCTCTGAAATGGAAGGTTTTCTGATCCTAGAATAGCTGGTGGCTGGTATTCTTTATTCTGTCCTTGAATTAACAATCACACAAAGAGAAAAGCCCATCTGTTCCCCCAAATTCTAGCCTCTTTCCCTTGCACCTGGTAAGAAGAAGAAGAGATTGGATTTATAACCCATCCTTCACTACCCAAGGGAGTCTCAGAGTGGCTTACAAACTCCTTTTCCTTCCCTTCCCCAAAACAGATACCCTGTGAGGTAGGTGGAGCTGAGAGAGCTCTGACAGAAACTGCTGTTTTTCAAGAACAGCTGTACCAGAACTATGCTAACTTTATTCATGTACATGGTGCTTCAGCTGAGGGAGACTATAAGAGGGTAACAAAGACTTGTTCAGATTTCAGACATTTGTTCCCTATGAAGAAAGGTTAAAAGGTTAAAGGTTAAGGTTGAAAGGTTAAAAGGTTAAAATGCTTGGGGCTCTTTAGCTTGGAGAAACGACGGCTGAGGGGTGACATGATCGAGGTTTATAAGATTATGAATGGGATTGAGCAGGTTGAGAAAGAAGTACTTTTCTCCCTTTCTCACGATACAAGAACTCGTGGGCACTCTATGAAATTGCTGAGCAGTCGGGTTAAAACAGATAAAAGGAAATACTTCTTCACCCAAAGAGTGATTAACATATGGAATTCACTGCCACAGGAGGTTGTGGCAGCTGCAAGCATGGACAGTTTCAAGAGGAAATTAGATAAACATATGGAGCAGAAGTCCACCAGTGGCTATTAGCCACAGGATATGGATGGGAACTCTCAGTCTGGGGCAGGTGATGCACTCTATTCTTGGTGCTGGAGGGGGCAGCAGTGGGAGGGCTTCTGGTGCCCTGGCCCCACTGCTGGACCTCCGGATGGAACCTGGTATATTTTGGCCGCTGTGTGACAGAGTGTTGGACTAGATGGGCCATTGGCCTGATTCAACATTGGCTTCTCTTATGTTCTTATGTTCTTATTTGTGGAGGGAATGGGCATATAAAGAAAGAATTAAGGACATATCCACTTGTCTCACCCCACTATCCACTTATTCATCAGAATTTGGCAAATAGCCTATGCACAAACATCTGAAAGCACACAAGTTCTTTTATGATTGTGTCTGTCCCACCTGTAGCTGAATGTGGTTGGCAGCAGTGGTTATGTATGTATGTGGTTGTGTGTGTATATATGTACATGTATACATACACGCACACACACACATGTATGTGTGTGTGTGTATGGCAGAAATGTGTGGAGGGCCAGAGTTCAACAGTTTTATAAGTCAGAACCAGTACTAAACATAAAAAAACCTGAAGAGTCCCTTGGCACTTTTCTTGTGGCCTTTTAAGGTACCTCACAACTCTTTCTCTGCATTCATTTATCACAAACCAACCATGATTTCTTTATGATGTGAATAAGCCTCCAATGCTAGTTTTATTCTCTGGGTTCCCTTGGTTTAGAATCTCGGTTACTAGGGAAAAAAGCTAATCCAAATTAGTTATGCTGGTCAAATTTGGATGTCCAATTTTGATTATTTTGAATCAGGAGGTTTTCAATTGGGGATCGGTGGCGGTGGCAGCAGTAGGAGGGAACTGAAGGAAATGTGCAAACCTGAGAATGAACCAGACTTGAGATTCATGTACCTTAGGAACAAATTGTGGCTTGTACGTGACATCTGAACACAGCCTTTTTTGTGCTACAACAGCATGCATTCTTGGCTGCTCTGGAACGATCTCAAATGTACAATTCAAGGGAAACCTGAGAGCAGAAAAAAATGGCAGGTAAAACTTTGAACAAGCAGCAGTGTACCTAGAGGACACATCTAAAATGTTCTGGTTACTTCTCCCTAGGGTTAGCTATTCAGAACAGCTAGCTGGTCCTGTTATGTAAAGCAAAAAGAGATGCCCAAAGGCAGGCAAGCAGTTCATAAGATGCAGAATTGTAGGTCACAAAGATAAAACTAAACAAAGTTTTCAGTAAATGTAAATGTTAGTAATGTGTTGTAAATGTAATCCCTTTCTCTTTAAAAACAGCCCTCTAGCAGTGGTAGAGCAGCAGAACTTCTGGCCAAAGAACGAGGAACTGTTTCTGGGTTTATTGGCTTCGGCACTTCTCCTGGCGATCTAGGATATGTTCCTGCAGTTCAAGGAGCTGAAGAAATAGATAGCCTTGTAGATGCTGACTTTCGAATGGTGCTGCGAAAACTTTCCAAAAGAGATGTTATAACCAAATTAAAGGTAGGCCTGTTTTTAAAGGTTCATCATTTAAAGTACCTATAGACAAAAGAGATGATAAATAATTTGTACACTTGTTTTTTCATTTTCAGTTTTGTACATGTGTTTGCATTGTAGGGTTAAGCAATTTGTTCAGTTTCTTTGCAGTTATCTTGGTGCCATAGTGGCTGAACTTGGGTTGTTGCCTGGAAATTCATGCCAAAATTTGGTTAGTCTTTAAGGTGTCACTGGACTTCTGTTTTTATATTTTTTAGTTGCCTTGGATTTTAAAGAGGCACACATATATTCATTGTTTTTAATTATTACACCAGTTTGGTATAGTGGGGAGCCAGTTTGGTGTAGTGGTTAAGAGCGCGGGCTCTAATTCCCCACTTCTCTGCACGCATCTGCTGGTGTTACCTTGGGTCAGTCACAAGTTTTCTCAGAGCTGTTCCCTCACGAGCAGTTCTCGGGAGAGCTCTCTCAGCCCCACCTACCTCACAGGGTGTCTGTTGTGGGGAGGGGAAGTGAAAGAAGATTGTAAGCTGCTCTAAGACTCCTTTGGGTAGTGAAAAGCGGGGTATAAATCCAACCTCCTTCTCCTCCTCCTCCTTAAGACTTATGTGTGCAAAGAATGAAATATACAAGGAAAAGTAATGGTAATGTTTTGAAATTTCCATTAGCTGCCTTTCATTACATTGCACCCTTTGTCTCCAGACTCTGTATTATGTGTTTCTTAGTAAGCCGTAATATCTGAAGTGGGGACTTCAAAAATATTTGATATGCTTCCTGCACATATCTTGTAAAATTATTATCCTGCAGTGATGAAAATAGATGTGACATCTAGTACACAGATTTTAATGCTGTACATCCAGAATTAATAGAGAAGAAGAAGAGGAGATTGGATTTATACCCTGCCCTTCACTACCCAAAGGAGTCTCGGAGCAGCTTACAAACTCCTTTCCCTTTCCCTCCCCACAACAGACACCCTGTGAGGTAGGTGGGGCTGAGAGAGCTCTGACAGAAACTGCTCTTTTTCAAGAACAGCTGTTCCAGAACTATGGCTTGCCCAATGTCATCCAGCAGGTGCAAGTGGAAGAGTGGGGAATCAAATCCGGTTCTCCCAGATTAGAGTCCGCACACTTAACCACTACACCAAACTGGCTCTCTTGGATCCAGAGCAGCACTTCTTTGGGAGCAAAGATTTTTGCCTGCCTCCCCCCTCTTTGGGGTACACCAAATCCCCCCCAATCCTGCTTCAGGCAATCCCCTAAGAACAGGATTTGTGGGTATTTCAGTTTGCCATGGAACAATGTGAGGTTGGAACATTGTGTTCTGCTTGTGGAAGTCTTTGCACTTATAGAAACACTGCTGTGGAAGCAAGTCAGTCAGATGAAATGAGTTCACTTTATAAAGTAATCAGTATATCCATAGACATGTGGAAAGCTTCATAAATTATCAGCTTGCTTTTTAAAAATTTTTGTAAATTCTTAAAATTTTGTTTCTACTTTTAGGCTATGCAGGAATTTGGGACGATGTGTAAAGAGAGAGAAACAGAGACTGTTAAAGGAGTTCTACCTTACTGGTCTAGAATTTATTGTAAAATATCCATTGTAAGTATTGACAGATTATGGCAAAATTGGACCACACTGTGTCTCTCAAAATTTATCACAATAATTGGCAAAGTAATCAGTGGTTCATTTAATTGTATTTTTGGACAGGTTGATTGCTTGAAAGAATGTTTAAAGCCTAACAAAGAATCAGTTTGTTTTATTGTTATATTTACAGGGCAGTGTAGGAAAACTTACACTGTTTTGTATGTCTTAATTTTTAAATAATATATTTGCAGATAGTTCATGTATTTGCCGCAGACCCCTCATCATGTGGTTCCTCAGAGTCCCTCAGGAGCAGCATGTTGTAGAGATCAGTGAGCAGCAATCGGAGGGGGGAGCAGGAAAGTTCTGTTCCACTGATGGAAGATTTAGTCTGGATCCAACCCAGAAGCTTGATCCAGACAATCCTGAGTAAAGTGGAGCTTGTGGAAGAGATCTTTGCTGCCTTTCCCTTCTTTCTGTAGCCTCTGCATCCCTGAAAAGTTATTCCAGAGAGGGTGGAGAACCTTGTAAGTAGCATGGGATATAGCAGTGGGGCTGCATTTGAAAAGGGGAATGGGCAGAAATAACTTGAATTTTTATACAAGAAGATCAGGAGCTTACATAAGAGTGGAGAGAGGGGAATTTCTCACTGCAGCCCCCTGTACCATATCCAACCCCATTCTCAAGGTTTCCTGATCCTCAAGAGCAAATTTTCCAGGGAGTTTAGGGGGCCTCAGAAAGAAGGGGAATGTGGCAAAGAGCTTTCCTCAAGCTCTGTTCCATTCAAGGTTGTCTGGCTCCATCCCAGTGCTTTAAGCTGTGTATGTGTATTTATCTGTGTAGGTATACATATATTTTCAATATGTTTTATAGGATCATGATCGCCGGGTCCGAGAAGCGACACAACAAGCTTTTGAGCAGCTTATTCTGAAAGTTAAGAAAAATTTGGCTCCTCATTTAAAAAGTCTTATGGGATACTGGCTGATAGCTCAGTGTGATACTTATTCTCCAGCTGCATCAGCAGCTAAAGTGGCATTTGAAAAAGCTTTTCCACCAAGCAAGCAACCTGAAGCCTTAATCTTTTGTAAAGGTGAAATCCTGAACGTGAGTTTCCCATTTTGTATGGCTGTTTTAGAGCTTTAAGCAGATGGTATTTTGCAGTTTGAAAGCAATGAATCCTTAGAGGTTCTAATATGTAATGTTTATGTTGTCCTTAGATTATTTCATACTTGAATGATTCTATAACTTGCAGTTGTTGTGAAAATAAAAAAGAAGACAATCCAAATGGATAGTTCCAAGAAGACAGGAAGGAAGAGGAGGAGATGCTGTGCTGCAGACACCACTAACAGTGGTTCCACAAATTCACTTAAGTCTTTGACCTTTATTATTGGTTGAAGCTGTTAGCACAGGAGCTGTGAAGAACACTGGGTTTGAGCCACTTGCTCTTGCTCAGCCTAACCACTCACAGAGTAGATATGAAGATAAAATGGCAGAGGAGAAAACATTTACGCTGCCCTGAGCTCTTAATAAATATTCCTCTTTTAGGAAATACTAGTGCTGCTGTCATCATGGGTAAAAGAATGTCCTTAAATAAGAAAAATATAGACTTTATTCAAGATTCATTTGACTGTTATTTACAGTTTGAAAAGTATAACATTGAACAGAATGCTAAAATGTATTACTTTTATTAATTTCTTTTTCTGAGGACAGGTTTTCCCCATTCATAGCATTAAATACTTTGTTGTTGTCCAGGTGCTACAAGATCATCTTCTAAAAGAAACACCAGATACACTAAGTGATCCACAGTATGTATGTTTAATTGTTGGATGGGAAGTAATAAAGTGTATTATGTTGTGTTAATTTCAGTAAGTTTGTAAAACTGATGGTGTGTCTTGAAAATAAGAAAGATGGTATGCTCTAATTTTGTCATGCTAGATGAGAGGAAGCATTTTTCCCATTCTCTAGCTCTGTGTGCACACACTTGGCTCCCACACAAAGAGGCTTTCCCATTCAATTTAGTAAGGACAGGCCTGCCCATTTTGTGTGTGCAGAATTGCCAACTAATTCTACTGAAGTGAATTGAGAGTTCTTTGTGTACGTTGTCATTTTCTTGCTCACCAAGAGCTGTTGAATTAGAGCAGTTATCTTCTTAGAAGAGCACCCTTTACATTATTTATTTGTAGAACTTATACCATGGCAATGTTGCCAACTGAATTACAAAGTTATATATTTAATTCATTTTTTCTTTCAGAACTGTGCCCGAGGAAGAAAGGGAAGCCAAATTCTTTCGAATTTTAACATGTTCTTTGCTAGCTTTAAAGAAACTGCTCTGTGTATTGCCTAGTAGCGAGAATTGCTTACTGGAAGAGAAACTTAAGCCTCTACTGTCGCAAACCAAGTTCTGGAAATATGGGAAGCACAATACTCCCCAGGTATTTCCCCCCTCTTTTGCATTCATTAAAGTTTCTTTTCAAACCAGGCCTTTAAGATAGAGCATCAGTTATGCTTTCATGAGCGTATGTACATATTTTTGTGTGGATAACCTGGGAAGGAATGTGGGAAGAAACATTTTAAGAAGGCTGATGCAGATTAAATTTATTATCTTTTGCTATGCTGTATAACTTTTTTGCTTACGGTCTTTTGCTTCTGTCTTCCTGGTTTCTGCCCTCTTTAATATCCACAATGATAAGTGAAAATATTGAACAGAAAATTGGGTTGCCTACTCTGTTTGTCGCAGGTCATGGGGGGTAGGGAGGCAAAAACATGAATGCCTAATTTCAATCAGTCTGGTATCTGGTTTTGGTCAGTAATTGCAAAGTACTTTACTACAGCTTGTCTGTGTAAAGTAATGCTTGCTTCTGAACATGTACAGAATGCATTTTACTTGTCAGGGAGTACCCACTGTCAAACTGCTGTTCTTACTCCTGTCTAACTGCCCCCCCCAGGGGGGGGAATTGGGACTAAAAGACTAAGGAAGCATAATGCTTAGTGAAGCTTAAACTTTGGAACCTTTCATTATAAAATAAAGAAGTACTTTACTGTAGCAGGACAAAGGGTGCAGGGGCATATTATTCTGGCAGTCTTAAGTCTCATCTGTCACCACAGAAGAATATGATCTTTATATGATCGCAATATATCTGTGCCAATAATAATCAGTTCTGTGAATACAGAGACCAAATACACCCTTCATATGTGTAGAGTGCTTTTTTCTTCACTACTCACTAACCATACACATCTGTCTACCTAATATTCCAGGATTTCTATACTGGAGGGGAGTGGTTTGCAGGCTTAGAAATTGCCCATTTTTAAAATTTAGGGCCAAACCAGATGTGACAGCTTCCACAGTCCAAGCTGTGGATGACAATGCCATTTTAAAGAGATTTGAAAATGCTCTGAGGGCCCAGCCCCACATGCTGAGGTACTTTTGTTTCTCCTCCCCTTTGCATTTTAAAGTGCTTAAACAGCTGTGGAATGGGGCAGTTGGTGAGATTGTTGAATTGTTTATCCTCTCCCTCCCTCAAATGTGATTCCCCACAGGCACTCAGTTTGTGTGTTCAAATTTTCAAACTGCTCTACTTTGGAAAATATCACTTGACATCTCAACTCCAGGTTTTCCTGGATGTTGCTACTATCCTGGACCCCTTCCAGTCTGGCTTTTGCCCTGACCATGGGACAGAGGCTGCACTGGTTGCCCTCACGGATGACCGGAGACACCTGGATAGAGGCGGGCCGGCACTGCTGTTACTTCTTGACTTAACAGCAGTATTCGACATGGTCGACCATGATCTCTTGGCTCACTGCCTTACCAACGTTGGGATATGGGGGACTGCCTTATAATGGCTTTCCTCCTTCCTTTATTGTCAGGGACAGAGGGTGGCGCTTGGGGAGGAATTATCCCAGTGACCTCCACTAATATGTGGTGTGTCACAAGGGACTATCCTCTCCTTGATGCTGTTTAACATCTATATGCGCCCCCTTGCCCAGTTGCCTGGCAGGTATGTGCTGGGTTGTCATCAATAATACTGATGATACCTAGCTCTATCTGTTGCTGGATGGCCGGCCAGACTCTGCTCTGAAGATATTGAACAGGACATTATGGGCTGTGAATGGACAGTTTGAACAGAGTCGACCGAAACTGAATCCAATAAAGATGAAGGTCCTGTACCTAGGCTGTGGGGATCTGAGACTGGGACTCCAACTCCCAACTCTTGGCAGGACACTATTGGTGCCATCACTGAGGGTGAAGAGCTTAGGGGTGGTCATGGATGCCTCCCTTTCTATGAAGTCCCAGATAGCCACCACTGCTCAATCAGCCTTTTATCACTTCCAGCTGGTCAAGCAACTGGTTCCATTCCCTGTCTCACTTCTCAGGACTTCTCCACAGTGATCACTACCAGATTGGATTATTGTAACTTGCTCTATGTGGAGCTACTCTTGTACTTGACCTGGAAACCACAGCTAGTGCAGAACACAGCAGCATGGATGTTGACAGCAATGTCTGTGCAGGCGCGCATTCAGCCCGTGCTATGCCAACTGCACTGGCTGCCAGTAGAGTCCCGGGTCCAGTTCAAGGTTTTGGTGCTTACCTTCAAATCCCTATACAGCCAGGGACTTGCATATCTTTGGGACTGCTTCTCCCCATATGTGCCCCACAGAGCCCTATGCTCCACTGATCAACATCTTTTAGCTGTCTCCGGTCCAAAGGATGTCCAGTTAGACTCAACCAGGGCCAGAGCTTTTTTGGCCTTGGCCCCTGCCTGGTGGAACAAGTTCCCACTTGAGATCAGGGCTCTGTGGGATCTGTTACAATTCTGCGGGGTCTATAAAATGGAGCTATTCTGCTGGGCTTTCAGTTGAGGCATCAGATGTTCAAATCCATCTAGGCCTCCCTTGCTGACAGTGCTGATTTCTTAATCTAGCGATTATCCAGTGGTGCCACTCTGAAATGCTTCCATCTGAGCTCTGTTAACAAGGCAAGCTTGCTGTGGTTTGCTGCACAGTCCATTTTAATATTGATTTTATTGTTAAACTCTTATCTATTGTTATTGTAGTCATGATCTTTAAATGACTTTGTAACCTGGCCTGAGCCCACTTGTGGGGAGGGAGGGGTAGAAATCAAAGTAATAAATGAATGAATGAATGTTTGGAGCAGTGTGTCACTCTTGAAGGCCTGTTATCTTTAATATAATGTCCTGTAAACCTTGTTAAAGTTCTTGAGTTTATTTATGGTTGTAATCAGCACAGCAGTTGCTTCAGTTGTGGCTTGTGGCTTTAGTGAGTGTATTCGGCATTCTATAGGAAGGCTTAATACTTAATTAAATGTTTCTTGTTCTTTGATTTTGACAAGCTATATATATTATGAAAATGCCAAACATTTGTAATTTTATAGACATGGTTCAGCAAGATTTCATTTAGCCCCTCTCTTTTGTACTCTAGGTCCGTTCAGCTTTCTTTGAACTAATTTCTGCTCTTTGCCAATATGTTCCTGAATCAGTGAAAGCTGAAGCATCAAGAGTTTGCCCAGCAGTTCTTCTCAGCATCGATGACAGTGATGCTATTGTATGCCCTGCTCTTTGGGAAGCTGTGCTTCATGTTCTTGCAACCATTGAGGTAACACAAGAGGCAGAATGAGGGGTTAGTTCTTGCACTTATCTGGAACTTGCTCATCTTTCAGTCTGTGTTTCTGAAAACAAACTTCGGGTACCTAGTAAACATTCTAGTACAATCTAGTACATATGTACATATACACATTATAAAGGCTTAATTATTTTATAGGCATTGAACTTCTCAGATGAGTTTAAGTATAGTTATGCTGCTCCTACAGCATAAGACTGTGCAGAGGCTCCCATCACAGTGAATTAGAACTTTGATTTTTCTTTTGGGGAAAAAAACAGTTTGATAATTCAGTTTGTGATTAACTTGCTGAACAGTCTTAAGTAAGTCATTACTATGATGTGGGAGGACATAGTAGCAAGGCTCCTTTGGTCTTTTGGAGGATAGGTCTGTCAAGGGCTACTAGCCATGGTTAGTGAGGGGAACCTCCACATTCAGAGGCTTAGTCCCAGAGCCAGAAGGCAACATTATTAGGAACCCACATACTATTGGGACCACCTCCTCCAATATGTCCCCAGAAGAACGCTGAGATCAATGGATAACAACTTACTGGTTCGGCTGTCCTTGACTAGGGCCAGAGCCTTTTTGGTCCTGGCCCCGACCTGGTAGAACTCTCTGCTGAACAACATCAGGGCCCTGCGGGATCTTATACAATTCTGCAAGGCCTGTAAGGCAGAGATTTTACGCCAGGCTTTTAGTTGAGGGCAGTAGCCCTCCTTTTCTTCCTATGGCCCCCATGTCCCCTTCCCTGCCCTGCTGCACAGAGCACTGCAGCCGGCAAAATGGGTTGATCACCATCTGAGCTGGTTGTTTTATTAATGTATTGTGATAATTTTAATATGTTGATTATATCTGACCTGTTTTATCTGTTTAACATTGTAAATCACCCAGAGCCCATTCGCAGGATTGTGTGATTAATAAATTTAATAAATAATAATAACATCAGGGGAAGACTGTGGCCTCTCTGCCTTGTTGTTGGCCATCCAGAAGAACTGGTTGGCCACTGTGTGAGACAGGATGCTGGGCTAGATGGACCATTGGTCTGATCCAGCAGGGCTCTTCTTATGTTCTTATAACAGTTGTTAAAGACCTTTGTGCCTCATGAGAAAGAGAGAAGGAGAGAAAGTATGAGTGGAACAAGCTCCATGAACAAAGGTTTACAGGGTGGTGGTTGATTTCCTTTTCTTTCTGTAGCTCCCTGTGCTGATTGCCGTTTTTCTTCAGGGGTCTTCTGGCCCCTTGCCAGCAACTTTATGGGGGTAAAAAGAGAGCACAATTGAGGAAAGGGAGAGGGAGATGCACAAAAAAACTTCCTCTATTTATGGAGACTTGGGTCCAAAACAGAATGTGACTATATTCTTCAATCTTTCTAAAGAGAGGTCAGTGAAGTTTCTGCTTAGAACATCTGTGCACTTAAAATTGATCTAAGTTGTTCAGATGTTTTTTAGAACCTGTAATATTGGCTGAACTCATACATTACAACATGTCATAGTTTAAAATCCTAGTTTGAGGGCATGAGAACAAACCAAAGTTTTGTCTGGTTCAGACATCACAACAAACGGTGAATTCTAAAGAATCAAGAAGTCTTCAGCCTCTGAGGCGCAGGTAAGGAGAAGTGGAATGGAAGTTCAGAAACCCAAGGACATGCAAGTCTTGTTCCCATCATGAGGAACCAGATAGTTGTTATATCTGAATAGATTTAATTGCTAATTTGAACTAAATTCAACAGATTGGAATTTTAAGAACATAAGAACACCAGAGAAGCCAGTGTTGGATCAGGCCAGTGGCCCATCTGGTCCAACACTCTGTCACACAGTAGCCAAAAATACCAGGTGCCATCAGGAGGTCCAGCAGTGGGGCCAGGACTCTAGAAGCCCTCCCACTCTTGCCCCCCCCACACCAAGAATACAGAGCATCACTTGCCCCAGACCGAGAGTTCCTAATACCCACTGGTGGACCTCTGCTCCATATGTTTATCCAGTTTCCTCTTGAAGCTGTCCATGCTTGTAGCCGCCACCATAGGGAAAGTGTTCTAACCCTTTTATCATTCTAGCTGTGCTTTTATGTATGGCAGGTGGCATAAAGCAGTCTGGGTAGATATTTCTTAAAATAGACTGGAACTTGTATTAGGAAGCTATTCTGAAGTAAAGTAAAGAACACTCAGTTGTTTTATGCATGTTGTATTACTCTCTAGGATTGTTGGATTCATGTGAATGCCAGAAAGGGGGTCCTGCCAAAGCTGTGGATAGTACTTCAAGAAGGAGGACGAGGTCTTGCTACTATCATATATCCTAATCTGTTACCGTTCATTAGCAAGGTACCTCATGACATTACTGAACCAAAGCTGGACTTTTGTAGAACCTTTTTCACCTTCGTAATTCAAGGGTATGAACAACTATTTCTGGTTATTCATTTAAAGAATTGCTTTATCTCTGTGTCTGGAAATAATAATGAACACAGAATTTAAACCATGTTAAAAACTGCAGGTGTCAAACCTCAGTGTTTAAAATATCATGTATCTGTCAGCTGTAGTGTCTTGATGAATGTTTTTTTGAAAGTATGCTGTTTTAGTTTTTCTAATCTGGGTTTCCGAGTTTACATTTCCCTATACTGTTACCTACATTATTACTTTTCCATACTAAATTTCTAATCAGTATTGTAGTGCTTTGTAAAATCAGTAGTTACATTTTAATCACTGACACTTTAACACAAAGTCAATAATGCAATTCATTCTGAATTTTGTGCTTACCTAGCATGTTGACTGAAAGAGCTACAACTAGCCGTTCAGAGTGCTCTGCAATCTTATCGGCATTTATGGAATGTTTGCGATTTACCATATTGCAGAACATAGGTGAAGAAGAAGAAGACATTAAAATTCAAGAAATGCTTATAAGTGATCAGGTATTTATGATGAGGTTCTCAAAATACCATTGAGTTTTGATTATTTTTAGTTATTTTAACCAAACTTACCAATTTTGAATTGAGATCTTGATGCCAGCTGTGTATTGCATTCGTTCATTAAATTGGCAGTTGATGGAGAAGAGGAGAACTCTTTATGGCTCCCTTGCCTCCTCCCCATACCCTCTACTATTACATCTGAAGCTTCCTGCACTTACTGGAGATGGTATGGGAAGGAACAAAGGGTTGGTGTAGTGTAAGCTTAACCTGTGTCCTTCTTGGTATGTGTGCACACATGCTCTTTGTGTATGGAGAGTCAGTAGCATGAAATCTTTGAAAACCCTGGAGGAACTTTTCCTTCTCACTCAGCTTCATTCATTGAATGTTATTTTCCAGACAGTTAGCTGGCGTTGGCTAATTTTCAGTGTGAAAGTGAGGGCAAGACAGTAGATTCCAGAACAGGTAAAGTGAGTTAAATATGAATATCCTGAACAAATTGGGACTATGACAAATGTTTACCACTGAACACCTGGTGGGCAATAGGTGTGGCTTTGAGCAAGCTGACAGTTCCCTGTAAAGTATCTTTCAGAACTTTCAGTTTTCTGTGCCTGTCTATGTTCCAATCTATTGCTGATGCCATTTTTATGCCTTCTTTCTCTGCTACATGATCTTGACAAATGAAAGATTACATAACATAATGAAGTCACAGTGTCCTGTAGCCAGTTAGACTGTGTGACAATGTCAGAGTGACGTCAAATAATGATGAACCAGTTTTCCTTGCTCTGAATAGGTGTTGGGGTATATGGAGGAAAGAAGTGGGCTGCTGCTCCCTGTCTTGCATCACTACACTGCGGCAGCATAGCAGGAGTGGGGCCGTTGACCTGGTTGCCTTGGAAACAAGAATGTGGAAATTTTTCCCAATCTGAGCCTACATAATGGCCAGATACTCTTTCCCAGTGTCCATGAGCATATAAGTGAAAACTTTTTTGTTTTGTAACAGGAAATAATTAATGAAAAGCAGCCATTGTCTGCTCAGAGTTAAAACTAATTTGTGTTCCTCCTTACAGCTAATTCCTCTCATAGACACGGTGATTAAAGAGCCCAGGTTACAAAATGGGCCTTTGTTTTATGAGGTAGCAGACCTTTTAAGCTCTTGGGAAACAAGAAGAGAAAATTCAAGATGTGAAGAAACAGCTCTCACTTTCCAAAGAATGTTGTCGAACTTTTGGGATGGACTTTCTAAAGTTTGTGTGGTCCATGTTGACAGAATAGATGTGGATGAGAAAGCTTTGGCCGCTGTGTCCTGTTTGCTAGAAGTCCTTCAGAACCCGGAAGAGAAGTTGAAACCAAACAAAAGAAAAGCTTTAAAGATCAGGTTTTCAGAAGAAGCTGAAGTTGAAAACAACACTGAGAATGAGACATATGTGGATGTGGGAAGTAGTAATGAACCTGGCATTATTTTTCATGCACAGTATCTTTCCCCTCTAAGGAAAGAACCTTTGGAAGATTTAGTTTGTACACTTGCAGAACTTAATATTGTTTATACCAGTGATCAAAGATCTGACCCGCACTTGAAGTTCCTCTCTGCTCTGCTCAGCAACTTTGCTTCTAGTAGAGTTTTCCAAGTACTCCTAGAGAGTAGGAGCAATATTCAAGAAGCTATAAAACCTCAGTATGAAAATCCATCTCTCCAGTTTCTGTATGAAAATGTAATAGATTGGCTGAAAGAGGACTGGAGGAAAGAGACAGACTTTTTGGTTGATATTTTGTATAGTGTCCTCCATTGCTGCAGCAGCACCACAGAAAGAGAAAATATTCTTAGTGATTTAACAAAGGTACAGTTTTATAAACAAAATATCTAAATCCAAAATCTCTGTTACATATATTTATTTTGTAGACGGTGATAGTTTGCAAGATTAGTTTAGTAGTTGGATTGTTAATTGGCTTGTTTGATATTTGTCCGTGGCTTCCAACATTGTTTTAGATAATTCTGATGGGGATTATATAGTTTCAGTATTTAGTATTAAAAATAAGCAGCGTTAATGCAATCCTGAAGTTAGATTTTAATTAGTTTTTAAAATTTCTTACAGTAGCCCACCCTAGCTGTCCACTGTATGCCATGAAATGCTTAGTATGTGCCCAAATTCATATGGGGCACCTCTGCAAACTTACTGATGACAACTTTTTAAGCAAAAGAATATTCCACTCATTTAGCATACCTTCATAAACTGGGAAGCTGTTCATAATGCAATCTCATCAGTGTTTTGTTTCCTGGCCAGAATATAGAGGTAAATAAATAAGAGTCCAAATCTCTCTCCCCAGCTAGCATCAGTTTGCTGAGGCTCAATCAGCTCATGAAGAATTATGAAACTAAGCTAAGAAAAGGGTGGTTGTGCTTCTCTTGCAGTATATTTACTTATGAATTTGTGGGTGTGAGTGCTGATTGCAGGTCATATGTATGTGAACATCTGTGTGACAGAGGTCCCTAAACAGTTAACGCCACTCTAGGAAATTGGCAGGGCTCCCCATGTTACATAATATTTTAACTTTCTCTGTTTGGTTTAGATGGATCTGAAGTGGAAGATTCTCCTTCAAATAATTCAGAAGGTATTGTCAGCTTTTTTGTTCTCACTTGGTACATATTGGTTTGAGTCCAGAATAATTGCTTCCAGTCACACTTGGCATCAGCTTCCCCCATAATGGTACCATCCCCCATGATGGTCAGGGGCTTTCTGGAACAGTACCCCAGATGGCGTGAAGGGTTGTCACAGAGCAGTAAAATCCGCCACCTCCTGTATGTGTGACTGCAGTCAAATAATAAATAGTTGATTGACAGCTGACAGTGTTTGACCTGTCAGTTGACTGGTATGTCATGCATTCAGCTTGGTAGTCTCTTAACGTATGTTCTGTTGCAAGTTTTCTTATTGGTTTTACACATGTGCAAAACTCCACATTTATAAAATTGTGTTGCTTTAGCTGTGTTTATTGAAGGTAGAGCTAGATGGAGGAGAAACATGTAACTTAGTGTGTACAGCTTCTCCATATGGGCCATGGGATTCCTGGGTCTATTTTGAAAATTGCAGTTAGTCTAACTAAAGCTAAAAAGGATCATTAAATATATTATTGTTGGACTATGTTATTGTCTTTCTATTGAAAGGATGGTCCTATTTCTGTGTCAGCTCATAATTTTTCTAGTGTGGCAGTGTGTTAGTCTGTTGCAGGAAAAAAATACTGTTTGGTATCTTAAAGACTAGCAAGGTTACTGAAGCCTAAATTCAAGGTGCTACAAGACTCCTTTTTATTTTCATTATTTAAAATAAATAAATAAAAGTTAGGTCTAGAAAAATGTATGCTCAAGCCCCGCTGATCACAATGGATTGCATTCTGGATTTTTAAACTTATTGCTATACAGAGACAATTGTTATGTAGTGATCATGCCCCCTTTTAAGACAGGCTGTGTCATCTGAATTTTCTCTGTTGCAAATCTTTGCAATTTGAGGTCTGTTGCCAAGCCAGTATCTGAATCTAATAACCTGGATGGCTTCTAACAGTACTGCCAAAAGGCAGATCTCTTAACACTAAAATTTAATATGTTTATTAAGTTACCTGCTAAAATCTCCATTTGAAGGAAGATATGATCCTTCTCCCACCTTTTTTTTCTGTATACGGCTGGCAGCCACAAAATGAAAATGGCTGCTTTGCTTGCGCCACAATAAGGGAAGGGAGAAAACCTGGGACAGTCTCTGGAGCTGAATGGGAAGGGAATTATTAAAGGAGGGAAGCAATTCTGGCTGTTGTGGCCCCCACCAACCAGCTCAGCAACTCAGATGAAGAGCTTGAGGAGCCAAGACTATCAGCTGAGGAGAACCAGCAGGATCAGCCTATCATGGCTGGGGTACCTGCTGACAGGGGTCCTGCAGCACCAGAAGTTATCTTGCCAGAGCTTGCAAGGGAGGCCTTGCCACCGGCCCCGGAAATAGCCACCAGGCGTCTGCTGGGCAAGATGCAAACCTGCGGCCATAGCCTCTCAGGGGATGCTCTCACTCTGCAGGAATGGTGATGGCAGAAGGCTCAGACTGAGGTGGCCCCAACGGGGGCAAAGTGCTCGACTGGCTGCACGCAACCCCATCCCAGAGCCAAACTGTGGGAACAATAATTTCTTTGCAAGATCTTGGCCCAGGCACAGTGCAGCTGCAGGAGCTCAACACCTGATGACATCCCAGCCTATGTAAGCCAATGCATGGGAAAGCTGCCTTGTTGGATCAGCCAGTCCCCTAGGCATAAGCCTGTGCCAGCTCCAGCTTCTTGCCTCCGGTTCCTGTTCTAGCCTCCTGTTCCTTGCCTTCTATTCCAGCTTCCGGCTGCCTGCACGTATTGTTGCTCCCAAGCCTCACTCTCTGGACCTGAAAGCTCTGCTTCAGAGGAGATCATCTGATGGGGCAAGCCTGCAGAGCACAGGACACTGGTTCAGGACTGTTTCCCTTTCTATTCAGTTTCTAAGATACATTTGGGGGGCTCTAGATTCACAAGAGAAAAGAGAATTCTTCTGCTTGCTTGTGTTTTGTGGCAGTCCCTAGGTCAAAAAGGTGCCTGTGAGCCCTGAAAAAATTCCTGGTTGCAAGAATATATCATGACACTCTCAGCTGAAGGGTGAGCAAAGATGTCTTTTCTTCAGAGGAAGAGCCAGTATGGTATACTATGAATCTCTGCTCTGCCATGGAAGCTTGCAAGCTGACCCTTGGGCCAGTCACACCCTTGCAGCCTAACCTACCTCAAAGGGCTGTTGTGAGGATAAAATAGAGGAGATAAGAATGGTGTGAGCTGCTTTGGATCCCCAGTGAGGAGAAGGGCAGTGTAGTAATGAATAAATAAATAAGACTACCGCTACAATGCGAGTAACTGGGTCCATCTTTTGGTCGTAGGTAGCCTGACTAAAATGAGCTTAGTATTTTATTTACTTGTGTGTGTGTTTATGCAACAGAATGTATTTAAAGGTCACCTGTTTTCAAATGAATAGTAACAGCTACTCTGAATAAATCTCTGTTGTTGTGTTTTTATGATTTAGGCATGTTCAAGCTTGGAGAAATACTCCTTGGTTTCTAGTTGGCTAAAAGGGAGCGTGTTAGGGGAGAAACTTGTAACTCTGGCTGATGATCTGTGCAGCACAAGCCTGAAAACCACAGTTGCTTCAGTAGAATCCTTCCACTCAGAAAAATGGGCTCTACTAAGCCTGGTGTTATCACAGCTTATAAAAAATGGTAGGGGACTTTGGCTTTCCTTGGAAATAATATTTATTTATTTGTTGGATTTCTATCCTGCCTGCCCAGCTGAGGTCGGCTCAGGGCAACTTACATAAAAACCTGAAATTACATAGAATAAATAAATTACATTAAAAACATGAATTACAATTAAAATGTACAGGTTTCTTTGAAATAATAAATGTGTTAATGTCATAGGTCTGGCATTGGTAGGAAGTGTGAAACACTGACACTGTTAAGCCAGACCTAAGATAATGTACAAATAAGCAGTCAAGACTGTGGTTTCTAATATGTGGAATGTAGCCTCACTGGATTCACTTAAAAGAGGTGTCCATGATTGTTTCAGGTCAAGTTAACTAATGTGGTGGAACATTCAGAACACAGGATATGCAGAGCTTTTACTGATCACAGAGCAATTTAACACTCTGTCCTTTTCTATCAATAGAGTCCTTGATTGGTGAAGTTTATGTCAAAAGGATAATTGACAAACTTCAAGCAGCTCTTTCTAAAGCCAAGGATCTTTCAGAAGCTGGAAATGCAGAGCCATCTGTGTCATTCATCTGTGATGTAGCCTCTAACTTCTTTAGCTCAGTTAAAGGATGCTTGTTGATGCCATCATCAGAAGATTTGTTGTTCACTATTTTTCAGTTGTGTGCAAAAAGCCAGGCTACAACATATTTGTCAGGTACATTTCCATTTGGCTAGGTCAGCTGCTTATTGATGCTTCTTTGGTGGGGGGATGTCCAATATGTGGGATTACTTCTTCCACCTGCTCCAGCAGGCAGGAGAAGGAAGGCCTGGTTAGTCGTCATCCTGCTTGCTCCAAAGTGCTCTGACTTCATTCCCCACTCATGGGATTCTCCCTCAGGTTTTTAGAAGATATATAAACACTGGTGGTGACATAAGGACAGCATAAAATCATTTCAAAAGCAAGTTACAGACTGGATTTGGTTCTTAATCATAGCGCTGAGGTAGAGAGATTAACATTTGCATTACACTCAGTGTAGGCCAGCAGTTAAAACACTGCCGTTTTCTTTTATTGATGTAGATTTCCTTGTAAATAAGCTGAAGCACACCTGGATGTGTGGCTTAACATCACTTGTGCATCAGCTTGGTGGTACGCATAAAGAGAGCACCTTCCTGCAGAGATCTGCATTCTGGGTGAAGAACCAGCTTCAGTCATCTGTGATGGATGTTAAAAGGTAGCTACATAGTCTTATGGCTTGTTTCCTCCGGCCCCTACAGATTTTGCTATTGTATTTTATTCTTCATGTAAAATGCTGGTTTCCTTTCATGTCAGTCTGCAGGTTTTGATTTCTGCAGTCAGTGATTTGCTAACTGAATTGTTGGAAGCTGATGAAGTTTCTGCTTATATTTTGAAAGACTACATTGAATGGCTGACCCCAAGCAAATGTGAATGGGAAAAGATGCAGGATTCCCTATCTACTGAGGTACAGAGTTGACTTACACAGTGCAGTGTGTCCTCCCGTTACCAGAGAAAATTTGTGCTGTGAACTAAAAATCTGTGCAAGAGATGAAAACTTGAATATGGAGAGTGCAAGCATGTATATTGCACAATATATTTCTTTCAAATATAAACAAAGATTTCTTAATGTGCAAGGCCTATAACCTTTGATGTAACAATATACCTTTCTTCAGTAACCTGTTGTTACATCAAAGGTTATAGGCCTTGCACATTAAGAAATCTTTGTCCCTTGGAGTGGAAGGAGAGACTGCCCCTCACCTCTTTTTCTGGTCTTCGGTGCTCCACATTAACAGCTTCATCAAGAGCTTCTGCTCTATCGTTACCTAATTGTGGACAGAATTTTTTCTTACCTCCCCAACTCAGTTAGGCTTTTCATAATGGCAGTAATATTCTCGGCAGATACAGCCAAGAATCCTAATGTGCAGGCATGTTGTCAACAGCCTTGGAGTGAAGGCCTTCAGGAGTTTGGAAGGAGCCAGTTCTTATAGCACAAACAGAGATATCAGGCAGCTATAGCAGCAGAAGGGTGGAGTGATTATTTATAATTATAATTTACAGATTCTTTTGTAAATACTAACATGTTTGTAGTAATTAAGTTTCAGATGTCAGTAACAGTAATCAATACTTTTAAATAAACAATAGTATTATAGTTGTTTCTAGTAGATGCGCTTTTCTGTGTGCTTTATGTATACATGTGTTTATGTTGCAAAAGCATCTTTTCAGAAAGAAGAAAGTTATTTGGCTGGGGAAATTGCAAATATCTAAAGTATTGTAAATGCCCCAAATCAACTTGGTATGGGTCTTTTATCTTAATGTGTTGTAATTAAGTTGACTGTGATTTTTCAAAAGGAATTGTACCATGGTCTGATCTTGTAAATACTTATGTACATTGTAATCTCATTAAAGTGGACAAGATTACTTTGTAACTGCTCAGAGGCATGTTACCACTGCTAATGCTCATGTATGCGGCAGAGGTGCTTTGTGTATAAACCGGGAAGTTAAGCCTTGATATTTTATTTCTCTAGAATGTAATCTAATATATTAATGAATATGAGAACAAAATTGGTATGTGCAACACTCCTGTGCTTGTATATGGAATTCAAATATGTTCCTTGGTGATTATCACTTCATCTGCGTGTTTTTATTACAATCACTTATTGCAGTTTGGAATCTTAATGTGATATTCTTGTTTCAAAAGTAATAACATATTTAAAATGTTGCATAATTGTTTGAAAAATTAACATTTAATTTTCATTTCTTGTCTGTTGTCCCAGTGGTTAAAGAAACCTCTTTTGGAAGGAAGGCTGAGTATGAATTGCCATATTTCTGGAACAGATCTGAGACTTTGTGTCATGGATAAACTTCCAAGCCATCTGTGCACTACAGCACTGTTAAGCAGAGTGACACTGTTGATATTGGGAAAAGGAGTGTTGTTTGAAAACCAGGACGTGGAAAGAAGCAAACTTGAAAGTGTCAGTAAGTAACAACAAAAGAAAATCAAACTTATGAGAATTTATATTTTAATAACTGATATTTTTAAAAGTTATGAATTGGTAAGCATAATTTTTAGTTAAAATAATCCACTTTTGTGTTGTGCTTTCTATGGCTTGCTGTTTCTCGAAGCTCTGACTGACTTAAAGCACTGTGGGTATTTTTCTGCTCACACAGAACTTTCTCATGCACATTCTGTTAATTGGCAGCACAGAGATGAGCTTTCTGTACACAAAGCTGCGTCCTCAGTTGAATTGAATGGGGAAGACTTTGCATGTATGAAAGCTCTTTGTGTCTTTAGAATGCTTATGTGAACAAAAAGCAGACCAGTGTGGTCCATTGAATGGTACACTGAATTTAAAACTAGGAAAAAGGGAATCAGCAGATCTCAGTTGGAATTCTGCCTGTAAAGATCTTGGTGAACTAAGTCCTGCTAGAGACTAAAGCATTATCGTTGGATCCATTGGTTCCATTCTGCTTTTGTTTTGCCTTTGCATAGAAAGAAAAAGACTTAGCAAAGGAGGAGTCATTGGATTGGATCCCACAGAGTTGTTCTGTTGCAGAGATACTCTTCACCTTTGTGAGAGGAAGACCCTTTTGCCTCAGGGGAAGGTTCCTCGTACCAAAGGAAAGCACTACCAGTAGTAGAATGGATCTATAGGGTCCAGACCAGTCCAGATCTAGCTTGGAAGCAAGGTAGTCAGTGGATCCAACACAGCATTTATTACATTTATAACAGCAGTAACCTACTGCCAGTTTTCCTTAGTGACTGTTAACATACAAATTTACATTTTCATCTGGGCATTTCATTCCTTTTCAAAAGTTTACTTTGGAATGCTTTATATTGTTGACTTTTTTCTTTAGTTGCAGAACAGCTTTATGCTTTACAGTGGATTGAAGAACTAGCAAACCCACCGTGCCTGCTTCTTGAATTTCTTCAGAAGCTTGAAGTAATGAATATTTCATCTGAGAAATTATGTGCTCTTAGTAATATTCCCTGTCTATTACAAACCTTATATAAAAGGTAAGTATACTAATTCCTGTGCTTTTGTTGCTTTCTAGCAGAAGTTCTGTCATTCTGCCTCTTTGGATATAATCTTCCTTATCTTCAAAATATTGTTGTCTTGTGAATTCTTCGTGGAAATGAACATATTTATATTTCCTAAACAAATCAAGTGTATCATGGATACCCTTCTGTTTTTTCATAGATCAAAAGAGAGTGGAAGACTTTGGACCTTAACTTTGGCTAAAATGATAAATACAAAGAATATTTCATCCTGTGAGATAAAAGCCCTTTTCAATACAACAGAAAGGTAGTATGCTCTCAGTTCTTGGAGAGTCTTATTGTGGGATGGATCCAACCAGCTTTTCTGATGATGAAAGAGGAAGGAGGTCCTCATTGACTGCCAAAAAAAGGGCTGTGCTGGGGATCATGGTACCTGGATGTACAAAAGTCTTGTTGCACAGGCATTGTATTGAGGGGAGGGGATGACGATGATGGGTTGATAGTGAATGAAAAAGCTGCCTGGGTCCAGCCCTCTGTCTGCTGCTGCCACATTGACAAAGCAGGAATTGTCATGGTGAATTTAATGCTAGAAAGAGAAGCGTTATTCTAGTCTCAAAAGAGGTGGCAGGGACAAAATCACATATTAGCTACCATATCACTGCAGTGTCTGGATGTTCTAACTTGGTTACAGTTTGGAGCCAAGATGGCAATCTCATTTCACTTTATTTGTATCCTGCTTATCCTCTCAGGAGCTTGGGGAAGCAACATGGTTCTCCTTGCCTCCAGTTTATCCTCACAAGCCTATATGGTAGGTTAGGGTTAGAGAGAGTGATTGGCCCAAGGTCACTCACTGAACATCATGGCTGAATGGGTCCCCCAAGTCTTCATTAGAGACTCTAATCATAATAATAATGATGATAATGTTAATACAACTACCAGTACCATTACCAGAGTTAGTGGCTGAGTTCAGACTGGCAATTTGCCCCGGTAGGGACCCAGACCAGCGACGATTCAATCCCAGAGTAAATTGGGTGTTCACACAGGCACATCTGCCTGGCGTCCCCCACCCGTAGCCAACCCGTGCTGTTGCACTTCACCGCTGGATTAAAAAGATACCTCATAAAACTGGTAGCAAATTCGAAAGCCCGCATGTGTCGCGCGTTTCTCTGCTTCTGCGAAGTCTGAACACGCAGCCGAAAAGCCGGGAGCAACCCGCATTGGGCAGAAGGCAGCAGAGGTATGATTGGCCGTGCTCTGCTCTACTGCCCAATGCGGTGCTGGTGCTGCGGGGTCCTCCCCCAATTGGCAAAATGTGCTTATGCACTTATGCGCATGAGCGCTCATGCGCACATACACCCACAGCCTAATTAATGGGGAAACGCCGAATACAGCACGCCCCTGCATGCGACAATCTGAACGCTCCTGCCCGGCTCCGCCTCGCATCTTCCGGCAGCAGCCTGGGCTGTCTGAATGGGAAAACCCATAACAATTTATTCCAGGGCTTTTTTGCTACGACTGGCTACCGGAGCAAACTGCCAGTCTGAACTCAGCCAGTATACAAGGTTTTGTACCCTGCCTTTCTGCCCTCATAGGGCCACCAAGGCAGCTAACAATTTAAAACATGAATATACCCACCACCCTGGCTCTCAGGTGTGACAAAGATTTGCTCCAAGGAAAGTATATTTACCATATGAGGTACTTAGACAAATAAATAATGAGGACTGATGCAGGTAATGCTGATCTGGCCTAGCATTTGAGTCTTATATAAATCTCAATCAGAAGTATGCCTGAAGTAAGTTTGAAAATAAAAGGTCAATTTGGGGTGGGATTTCCCCCCACCAGACAACTGGCTGGCGGCAGGCAAGAGCCTGCAAAAGCAGGGGTTCCCCTGCTCCCACCATGGGGCTGGCAACCCTAAGGGCATCTTTCATAAAACTCTGCAATGAAAACTGCATATGAAGTCTCCTTTCTCTGTTCCATGGCTCTTCCAAACTATTATATATTTCAATGGTAACTAATTCATTTCCATATTCACTTTGTCTCATTTCCATGGACAGTTTTTTCCCTTTAACAGAAGGCAACTTGCACACACTTCAGAATCTGTCTCCATTTTTACTTGAAGAAGATAAGGAGGAGCTTGTCATTCAGTGTACTGCTAAACTTATGACATGCGACAAAATTGAGCTTTCTAAGATTGATGGTCAGTCCCTTATTTTTTTTCTCCAGTGCTATATTAAATTTCAGAGGCAGGATTTTCAGTGCAAAGATTTAATCAGGTGTTAGTTGCTTCTGTCTTTCAAGACAATATGAAAACTCTTTAAGGGTCATAATTCTGTCTGTTGACTTGTGGATTTCATTTGTACGCTTTATTTCTAAATGCACATTCCTGCTTATTTTGCAGGAGTGCTTAACAGGCTCATCAGGTGTAAATAAGCTTCTTTTTAATACTTTTCAGTTTATTACAAGATGCAGTAAAGGAAGTTTAACAATAAGATAGAGTTTGTAAGTCAGTTCTGTGCAACAGTGATAGAAAAAAAATGGATAGCTGGGACTTTCAGGATTTTAAAAGGAAGCTCTCAGTCATACAAATGTATGTTAAGAGAAGATATAGCACAACCTTGTTTTAGCACAGACCTATAGACCTGTAAAATAAAGGATGGGAAGATAGATGCTGAATATTGGGAATTATTTGTTTACCTCTCTTTCCTTTCTTCATTAGTTTGTTCTGATCTTTGTTTCCTTGTTATGTGCCAGGACATGTAATATAGCCTTTTAAACCTGGTATTTTACTCTGTTATAGGACCTTTTGGATATCTTGCTATTTTAAATTCTTGCTTGAGTGGTGGAAACATTGATTGTAGAGAATTAATGCCTGGAATATTAAAAATAATTATATCCTGGCGACATGACTATGAAGACATCTTTCTTTTTAGCTGGTGGGTGATATTTGTGTACTTTCTTATTATGTTTACATTGTTACACATTTGCAATCATAGTGTTTACTAGGTTCACTCTGAAACTCTCTTCTGTTGAACATTTTGGAGCAAGAGCTATTTTGGGCAGAAGAGTTACTTCTGCATATGGAGGAAGACTCACATAGTGAAAGTCTGAGATCTCCAGTATAGGAATGTAAGCCTTCTCAGAAAGTAAAACAAAGTTATACAATGCAATAATGCTAGTTATTATTAAGGAGCAGCTTAATAAGAGTTAAAAATAAAGAATCTTTACATATAAAAACATACACTTATAATCTTAACTCTTCCTCTCCATGCCCAAGCAATCTAAAGGAAGCAAGTCCTCAGTTACTTGGATTCAATATTGAGATGATGCGTTTCCTTTCTCTGTTGCTGAAAAATTCTTCCTCTCTGCTGGACAGCGAGTGGGATTTTGTCATGTGTTCCATGCTGGCTTGGTTGGAGGTAAGTAATAAATATAAAGGCAGAAAATGGTATCATTACTTCTATGTAAAGGCTTAAATTTACAGACATAGTTCTCTTTTAATCCACAGGGAGGCAGTGCTACCTTAGGTTAGTTAGCATGTAAAGTTTGTAAACCACCCTGATTGAATAACATGGTTACAATGTTATTCCATATAAGCTCAAGCTAGTCATGTTTTCCAATTTGTTTACAACATACTCTGCCAGATTAATTTACATTTGATTGGTCTCTTTCTCACAACAAACTGATAAATGTTTTGCCTGTTCAAAAATATGTATGGACAAATGGGAGACCTGCAAGAACTCATTTTCCCTCTCCCATTATTTTCTCTTTTTCTTCCCTGAAAGCCCCTATCAGCCAGCCTTTTTCTTCCCTGAAACTCTCCTCTTTACCTACTTTCTTCTTTCTTTCCCAGCCACCAGCCAGCCTTCCTTCTCTCCCCCTGGGAGCCTCTACCCAGGAAAACTATGGCCCACTTGTGGACACCAAGCCAGGCACAGTTGCATGATGGGGAACCATAAGGACTTACAGGGGGCATCTCATTTTCTCTGCATCCACTTAGCCATGCTATTTCCTTTTTCCGCCCTCTTGGTACCCCCATATCTTTGCCATTCCCTGCTTCCTTTCCATCCACCAATCAGAGATGCTACCCATCTCCTGCTATGTCTGTTGTTTATTTCAGTTATATCCTGCCTTTCTCCACAGTGGTCACCCAAAGCAGCTTATATAATTCTTCCATTTTATCCTCACAACAGCCATGTGAGGTAAGTTAGGGTGAGAATGTATAACTGGCCTTAGGTCACATAGTGAGCTTCCACAGCAGAGTGATGATTTGAACCAAACTCTAACCACTACCAAACACTGGATTCCAGGGGTGACTGCTGTTGAATAGAGGAGCAAGTAGCCAGGCATGGGTGGGTCATGCAAGTCACCCAGTGGCTGCTGCCAGGCCTAACCTTGATGATTACACCCTTAAAGGCCAAAATAGCCCTGGAAACAGCTCTTCCTTTCCCTCCACCTTTTTCTGACACAAACCAAGGCTTGCAGGGTGGCAATACTGGTGTGGTTGCCTAGCAACAATAACTGAGGGTATTTTTTTAAGCTACGGGTGTTGCTTCTGTTATTTGAGAGTCAGGGTTTAATTCAATGTACTTTTTAAAAAATTACAGACTTTTCTGCAAATCTGGAATGTTTTTCAGGTTCATAGATCTGTCTTATCTCTTCACGTCCCCAGTTACTTGATTTAAGTACCCTAAGAATTAGCCATCTTGAGAATTAGATGTATTGACAAATAGGAATCTACAAGGACATGTGGGGTGAATTTTCCTCTCCCCCACTAGTTCCATCTTTCTCTTCCTTGAAAGCTCCCATAGCCCCTCCCCATTTACTGCCTCCTCTCCCATCCACAAACATAGCTAACCTATGTTTTATTTTCTCCCGATCTTCAGTTTTCCATCCTACCCTACCCCAGCACCCTCTGCCCAGGAAAACAATGGCCCAGTTGTGTGGTGATGGTTGCCAAAGCAGGCCCAGTTGCATAGTGGGGAACCTGCAAGGATTTTCTAAGGGAACCCATTTGCCCCGTCTCAGCCTCCCCATATTATTTCCTCTTTCCCTTCACCTGACAGTCCCCATATTCTCAGTTTTCTTGGCTTCCTTCTGTCCTTCCCACCCACCCACCAGCAATACTTTTATCTGCCCATCCATCTTCAGCTGTATTTATTACTTATTTACTTCATTTATACCCCACCTTTGTCCACAATGGGGACTCAAAACAGCTTACTTCATTCTCCTCATCTCCAGTTTATTCTCAGAACAACTGTGTGAGCAGGGGTGGACTGGGAATGGAAAACCCTGGGAAAGAGCCCTGCCCCAAAGGAGGAAAAGGAGAGGACGAGACAGTCTGTCTGATCCTGCTTCTCTTTCACAAAGGGAGGATTGATGGAAGGAGAAAGAGGCAGCCTGCCTAACTAATTGGCCAGGTGCTGCTTCCCTTGTGCAGACTGGGCACTGCCTCACTGCCTCCCTCACCTTGGCTGGGCCAGCTTGGCACCACCCTTGCCTTGTGCAGGGCTTGGTTGGAAGCTGTCTGCCTTGCCTTGCTTTGCATGAAGCTTGGCTGGGTGGTGCCATCTACCTCACCTTGCCTCATGCAGGGCTTGCCCCAGTCACAGCCATCTGCCTTGCATTGCTTTGTGTAGGGCTCAGCTGGGCATCGCTGTCTACCTCACCTCACACCTTGTGTGCAGCTTGACCGAGCATTGTCATCTGCGGGGCTTGGCTGGGATGGGCACTAGTGTCTGCCTTGCTTTGCACAGATGGAGCCAGGTGCAACTACCTCCATTGTCTTTCCTCTTACTCAGAGCTCTGGTGGGCCAGGCTCCAATTTCCCTGGCTGGCTGGATGCTACCTCTCCCACCTTGTGTGGGGCTTAAGAGGTCTGGCTCAGCCCAGAGGGCTGGCTGGCCCAGGTGGATGGGGGAGGCCGTCAGCCCACAGGAGGCATCCAAGTGCACTTAATGGTCAGCCCTACTTCTGTGAGGTAAGTTAGGCTGAGACTATGTAAGGGGGGGCAGCAGTGGGAGGGCTTCTAGTGTCCTGGCCCCACTGCTGGACCGCCTGATGGCACCTGGTATTTTTGGCCACTGTGTGACAGAGTGTTGGACTAGATGGGCCACTGGCCTGATCCAACATTGGCTTCTCTTATGTTCTTATGTCTTGCTCCTTCACAGCTCTAGTCACTGAATTTAGATATCCAATGATCTGGCTGACTTTGCTATTAGAATATAAGATGATGATGATAACAGTATAGAATGAGAATCATTAAGGCATTACGTAAGCTGTAAAGACTTTTGAGAGATACTCAAAGACAGAAATTGCTTTTATTTGTCATAAAAGAAAAAACAGCTTGATAGAGATGATAAATTAAAAGAATGTATAACCAGGGCCGGCTCCAGGTGTCTGGGTGCCCTAGGCAGGACAGCTTGGGGCGCCCCCCACCGGGGATGCCAACCTCCCAGTGGGGCCTGGAGACCGGGGCGGCGGTGGTGCTGGATTTCCTGGGCGCTCTGCAGCTGCGGGCCCCCCAGGAAAGCCAGGGAAGGGGGCGGGGGTCTAGCCGCCACTCCCTCCCTCCCAGCACCGGCTTTCCTGGGGGCTCCGCGGCTGCGGGACCCCCAGGAAAGCCGGGAAGGGGGCGGAGGTTTAAACCGCCGCCCCGTCCCTCCCAGCGCCGGCTTTCCTGGGGGCTCCGCGGCTGCGGGGCCCCCAGGGAAGGGGCGGAGGTTTAAACCTAGGCGAGCGCCTAGTTTGCCCAATGGGCGATCTGGCGGTGTGTATAACATGATGGAGGTAAAAATTGTGTGGTTGGGTATTAACATGAGAGAAAAAGAACAGAAGTCTATCTCTGCCTTTCTTTTCAGACCACAAGTGAAAGCCAGGCAGTCTTTTTTATTGCACTGGTACAAGTGTTTGCCTGTGTGAGCTGTGACTTGACTACTGCCTTGAGTGTCTACTTCCAGGCATTAGCTCCAGAAATCATTGAAAAACTTCCAGCAAACCTCATAAGTGAATGGCAGGAGTTCTTTTCTGAAGGCATTCATAGTCTGCTTTTACCTTTGATGGTAAAAATCACAAGTAAGTTTGTGGCAAAAGACAAAAGACCAACTGACAGTATGGAATCCATGACACACTGTCTACAATGCCAGCTCATTTATTTTAATAATATATATTTCTATCTGTTTAACTTCAGTAAAACTGACACTGCACAATTAGAGATCTAGTGCAAGCTATAGCCAATGTGTCAGGGTCCTTAGTTAGTCAGCCAAACACCAGGCCTTGTTCATTGAAACAAGAATAGCATTTATTAAGCCGCAAGACTAAGTCACTAAAACAGAAGCATTGTTAAGAATACTTTGGTTACATGCAGCATAGAGATATACCCTAAAGGGGGGGAAAGGGCCCCTCCCTTCTATCAATGGAGGAACCTCGCGCGCGCGGGAAGCCCAGAAGCTGTAAATAATAGTTCACCCTCCAGCCCACCTTTCCCAGCCTAGCTGTTGTCTTTAGAAAGCGATAGGAGACAGTCAGCCTGGCATTCAAGGCCACTCTTGGCCTGGGATCTTAAGATACGACCCGGTTGCCCGGGCAGCATCGGCAGCTCCCCACATTCCATCCCACCAGTCTCAAAGCATCAATCAACACCCGACATTCCCATCCACCCTCCCTTCTCTATACAGTCCCATCCTCCCTCCCTTCTCCATCCATTATGGCAGGCAATACCTGACATTCTGCCCTCCTGATAACAAATCTATCCCTTCGGTTTCAAAGGGTACAATTTATGGAATGCCCGGACCAACTTTGGCGCAAGAACATGTTCCGCCCGCACCCACTCCCTCTGTTCCGGCCCAAAGTCCACCCATTCCACCAGATAATACAGTCGATTTCGAGACATCTTTGAATCCAAGATCTGCGCAACTTCAAAATGCTGTTCCCCCCCACCATGAGTGGCGGTGGGGCGGGGCGACGAGGTCTCCATGCATTCTCCGCAGGCGCACGTCGCAGGAGCCTTACATGAAAGACAGGATGAATAGACTTTAGCGACTTAGGCAAGTCAAGTTCAACAGTGACATTATTAAGTACACGTACAATTTCAAAAGGTCCAACATATTTCCAACCGAGTTTGCGGCTCGGCTGCACGCCCTGAAGGTTTTGCGTGGAAAGGTAAACAAAGTCACCACACTTTGGGGTCCAGGACAAGTCGTGCTTTTTGTCAGCCTGCACCTTATAGGTTTTCTTAGCGCTTTCAAGAGTCTGTGTCAACAGAGGCCAAGCCATTTGTAGGCGTTTGCACCAGTCACCTGCATCTCCCGCCAGGAGGTCGGGAGAGGACAAAAACGGCAGAGGCGGGGCCTCATATCCGTGCACCGCCATAAATGGTGACATTCCCGTCGACGTGTGCTGAGTGTTATTGTAGCAGAACTCAGCCAGAGGCAAGAGGGAATGCCAATCATCTTGCTGAAAATTAGTAAAACATCTGAGATATTGCTCAAGGGTTTGGTTGACCCGTTCGGTTTGCCCATCCGTCTCTGGGTGGTACGCACTGCTGACCCCTCGCTCCACCCCTAGCAGTGACATCAATTCTCCCCAGAATTTGGATACGAACTGCACCCCCTATCTGAGATCTACTTTAGCTGGCAAAGTGTGAAGTCTCACGACGTGTTGCAAGAACGCTGAGGCAAGCTTCTTAGCAGAGGGGATCGAAGCGAAATGGAACAAAGTGAGCCTGCTTGGTAAATAAATCAACAACAACCCAAATAACAGTCTTCCCCCCACTGGGCGGCAGGTCGGTAATAAAATCCATTGAAATCACCTCCCACGGCCGATTCGGGGTGGGCAAGGGTTGTAAAGCTCCGGGGGGCTTCCCCGGTCGAGGCTTACTCATTAAGCAAGTTTGACAGCCATTGGTAAACAGAGATAGATCTTTACGCAGTCCAGGCCACCAAAATTGCCGTTGTAAAAGTTGAAGCGATTTCACAAACCCGGTGTGTCCCGCAAGTTTTGAGCCGTGAGCCCAGCCCATCACCTCCCCCCTTAGGGAAAGTGGGACAAAAAGTTTTCCATTTTTGCGCCAACAGTTCTGTGCGTCTTGCGAAACCCCCTCTTCCCCTTTTAGCGCCTCATGATCAGCAGGAGTCATTGCAGAAGCGAACTTCGACTCCCAGTCAGAAGGAGGCGGGGAGAGGGGAGGGTTCAGTGCTTGCTTGCGTGTAGTAACCGCCCCTCCCAGCTGGGAGGGGGTAAAAACGGAGTCCCGGACCTCCTCCCTTTTGCTGCCGTGTTGCGGGAGGCGGGACAAGGCGTCAGCTAGTGAGTTAGACTTCCCAGGGAAATGGTGTAAAGTGAAGTTGAACTTTGAGAAGAAATCAGCCCAGCGCAACTGTTTGGCGTTTAGGGAGCGGGGTGAGCGAAGGAGCTCCAGATTTTTGTGATCAGTCCATACCTCAAATGGAACCCGTGCCCCCTCCAGCCAGTAACGCCATGTTGCCAGCGCTAAGCGGATCGATCCCGCTTCTTTTTCCCACACGGACCAGTTTCGTTCTGTTCCATTGAATTTTTCAGACACATATGCAAGGGGGTGAAGTTTGCCGTCCTCCCCCTCTTGGAGGATTCACCCCCCCATGGCGATATCGGATGCGTCAACTTGGACAATTAATTTTTTAAGTTCATTGGGGTGGGCCAACACAGGCTCCGAAGTAAAGAGAGCTCTCAGGCGCTCAAACACAAGTTGGCACTCCAGAGACCAGTTTAAACGTGCGCCCGGCCGTGTGCAATCGGGGGCTTTCCCCTTTGTTTTAAGTAAGTCAGTAAGGGGAAGGGCCACCTGCGCAAAGTTCGATAAGAATGATCTGTAAAAATTGGCGAATCCGAGAAATGCTTGGAGTTGCCTCCTCGTCTTGGGGGGCTCCCACCCCACCACATCTTTTACTTTGTCAGGGTCCATCTCAATTCCCCTTTGAGATATGCGGTAGCCCAAAAAAGGGATCTCAGATTTGTGAAACTCACATTTTGACAGTTTTGCAAAGAGTTTGTGCTTGTGCAACGTTTGGAGGACTTCTCTCACCAATTCCACATGTGATTTTAGGTCGGGGGAGTACAAAAGTATATCATCAAGGTAAACAAGGACCCCCTTGAACAAATACTTGTGTAACACCTCATTAATCAGGTTCATGAATACTCCTGGTGCCCCTTGAAGTCCGAAAGGCATAACCAAGTATTCAAATTGTCCCAGGGGGTATTAAACGCAGTTTTAAATTCGTCCCCCTCCCTGATCCGCACTCGGAAGTAAGCATCTCTCAAATCCAATTTGGAGAATACCTTTCCCCAGCCACCGCTGCCAAGAGGTCTTTGATGAGGGGCATGGGGTATGCGTTAGTGCTAGACACTGCATTCAGCCCCCTATAGTCCATGCAAAGTCGCAGACCCCCGTCCTTCTTTTTCCGGAACAGGACAGGTGCGGCAAAAGGGGAAGAGGCAGGTCTGATAAACCCCCTCTCCAAGTTTTCGTCAATGAATTTCCTCAGCTCCACCTTCTCGGATGGGCTCATGGAATACAGTTTACCTTTAGGCAGTTTTTGATTCGGCAGTATCTCAATAGCACAGTCACAGTTTCTGTGGGGGGACAACTCATCTGCTTCTTCTTCCCCAAAGACAGCAGCCAAGTCCCGGTATTCCCTGGGAATCGCCTCCAGTTCGGCTTCTGCCACCCCCACCGTCACTTGATCATTACCCACACGTAGGAATCCCCAGTCTCTTTGCCAAGTGTGGGTTCTACACTTCTCAGAGATGAAATTAACTTTCCCGTCCCCCCACAAGATGTGCGGGTCATGGTCGAAGAACCACGCACTGCCTAGGACTAGGGGGAAACGGGCCGCAGGGGTAATTATGAAGGGTCTCACTTCCCAGTGATTCCCTATCCCCACGCGCAACGGGACAGTCTCGTATTTGCACGGCTCTTTCATCGTGGAGCCGTCCATCTGCGTGAATACTAGGGGCTCTGTTAGCTTCACTACTTTCGCCCCCAGACCCGTCACCAATGAGGGGTTAATGAGATCTTTCCCACACCCCGAGTCAATGAGAGCTCGTACTCTCACATGGGTCTGTAGACCCGGGTCCATTAAGGTCACGGTAAGGAAGAAAAGAGAAGGAGGTCTGCTCACCGGGATTTGCGCTTGTGAGTCCGGGACCTGCTGTTCAGCGCTATTTACAGCAGGTCCTTCTCGTTTCCTGCCTTCGTTGCTTCTTCATCCGACAAGTCCGAAGTCTCGCTCAGAGGGGTGATTTGCAGAGCTCTGGCCCCCCTCGGTTTCGCTACTGGCTTGGGCGTGGAGGTCTCTAACTTTTTCTTGGTTCCCTTCATCCCCCTGGGTGGCGTGGAAGCTCCGGGGCAGCTCGCGGCGAAGTGGCCCGCCTCTCCACACTTCAGACAGAGCCCTTGCTTCATCCTGGATTCTCTCGTGCCGTCTTTGGGTCTCGGGGTTGCCGGCTGGTTCTTCCCCCTATGGGTCGGCGGCTGGCCCGATTGGCCTCCTTTCCCCAGCGCTGCCGCATCATCCAGATGGATGGTTTTCAGGCGGGTCTCCATGGTGACCGCTGACTGCATCCATCCCGCCAGGGTGTCGGGGTCGTTCCCGCGCGTCACGGTGCGGCGGATTTTGGAGTTGAGTCCCAGCCGGAACTGCTCCGCTAAGACTCCGTCGGGCCATCCCCGTATTTTTGCAGCGAGCCGGCGGAACTCCGCTATGTACTCACGGACTGATCGGGAGCCTTGCTTGAGAGCGCGTAGGGCCGCTCGGGCTGTCTTGTTCGCGTTGACATCTTCGAACTGCTCCTTCATGGCCCACATAAACGCATCGATTTCTCGTAACTCCCTCCCATCCGCTTGGTGCAGGGCTACATACCAGTCAGCCGCTGCTTCCTTCAGGTGCGACGCGATGGCGTCTACCATTCGATCTTCACTCTGGAACAGGTGACCCCAGTTCTCGATGAACTTTTCCGTTCTCACCAGGAAAAAGGAGAACTTCTCCTGGGTCCCATCGAAGTCTGCATCGAGGAGTTCGGCCGGCTTCGGCGGTAGGAAACCCCAGGGCTGCTGCGGTCGCGGCGCCGGCGGCTCTTGTACTGGGGGTCCCGCTGGTTGGTCTGGTGGCCCTGCTGGTTGCGCAGGCGGGCCCACTGGTACGATGCGCTGGTCAGGGGGCGGTTGCCCCGGGGGCGCCTCTCGTTGCCTCCGGTCCATCTCCTCCCGGATGCCATCCGAGATCATCTTAGGGATGCGGGAAAGGGATTCATCTAGCATTCGGATTAGGCGGTCGTGACTCGGGTCGCCGCTCCATCTCCGACTCCCTCCGATTCCCTCCTCACCTCTGGACTCTCTGGTCAGGTCTTCCATCCCTTCCGCTGCGCTCAGCTGGTGTATCGATCGCTCGTAGCGACTCTCTCTCACCGAAGCACGCGGAGTGTAGAACCACGTCTCATGCATCTCGGCTAGGGGTTTCACCCAATCCCTCTACTGCTTGGGTCAGGTTGTCACGCCACCGTAAGCCGCTCCATAGGGGTCCCCATAAGGTCCCCCCAGGTTGTAGTCCGGGCCCCAAGTTACCGGAACGTAGGTGATGGGCCCTTCTATGGGGACGACCGCGGTAGTGACTGGTACTGTCGTTACGGGAGGTTTTTTCTCCTCCCACTGGTCGTCTTGCCGATCTTGATCCTTGTCGGTCGGGAGAGTGTCTTCTTCACCGTCATTTTGGAGCAGCAGGTTTCAGACCAGTCCCGACGAAAAGAGGATTCTTAACAAACTGTCAGGGTCCTTAGTTAGTCAGCCAAACACCAGGCCTTGTTCATTGAAACAAGAATAGCATTTATTAAGCCGCAAGACTAGGTCACTAAAACAGAAGCATTGTTAAGAATATTTTGGTTACATGCAGCATAGAGATATACCCTAAAGGGGGGGAAAGGGCCCCTCCCTTCTACCAATGGAGGAACCTCTCGCGCGCGGGAAGCCCAGAAGCTGTAAATAATAGTTCACCCTCCATCCCACCTTTCCCAGCCTAGCTGTTGTCTTTAGAAAGCGATAGGAGACAGTCAGCCTGGCATTCAAGGCCACTCTTGGCCTGGGATCTTAAGATACGACCCGGTTGCCCGGGCAGCATCGGCAGCTCCCCACATTCCATCCCACCAGTCTCAAAGCATCAATCAACACCCGACATTCCCATCCACCCTCCCTTCTCTATACAGTCCCATCCTCCCTCCCTTCTCCATCCATTATGGCAGGCAATACCTGACACAATGCTTCTAGGGTGATGCATGATCCTAAATTAGAGATATTCTTCCCATGGTTTCAACATCCTTTCATTCTACCTATGCCTCCAGTTTTTCTCCTGCTGTTTTTAATCCCTTCCCATTTCCCATGGGGAAACTCCATACATAGAAGAAGAAGAGATTGGATTTATACCTTGCCCTTCACTACTCAAGGGAGTCTCAGAGTGGCTTACAAACTCCTTTCCCTTCCCCTCCCCACAACAGACACCCTGTGAGGTAGATGGGACTGAGAGAGCTTTGACAGAAACTGCTCTTTTTCAAGGACAGCTGTGCCAGAGCTATGCCAGATTCCCCACTTGCACCTGGATGACCTTGGGCAAGCCATAGTTCTGGCACAGCTGTCCTTGAAAGGACAGTTCTTGAAAGAGCTCTCTCAGCCCCACCTACCTCACAGGGTGTCTTTTGTGGGGAGGGGAAGGGAAAGGAATCTGCAAGCTGCTCTGAGACCCTGAGAGAAGGGCGAGGTATAATCAAATCTCTTCTTCTTCTCCTTCTCCTTTTTCTTTGAATGTGGAGATTCCCTTTAATTTAGCATTTGCAGTGGACATATTCTCAGTGAATCTAACTAACCGCCTTTTAAAGCCATCTGTGCTCATGGCCCTCACTTCATCCTCTGGTAGCAAATTCCACAATTTAATTGTTTGTCGAGTAAAGAAGTTCTTTCATTTATTCATCCTGAACCTATTGCCTATCAACTTCATAGGTGCCTCTTGAGTTCTAGTATTATGGCAAAGGGACAAACGGCTGCCCCTGTCCACTTTTCCCACCCCTTCTTGCCAGAATTAAAACTCTTTAACCTTTCAAGATAGGCTAAATTGATGAAATAGGATAAACATCCATCCATTTAACATCAGTTTGTTTCATCTGCTTTTCCACACTTTTAAACTCATTAAAATTATGAGCTGGTTAAAGTGTCTAATAATGATTTATCTTTTGCTGTCTTTTTATATGTTTATTAAAATATTTTTATCCTTTTGGCTGTTGAAAAAACATACAAGAACATTTTCAGTATTTTTGGCTGGTTTGGGAAATAATAGTGCTCTTTAACTTCTGTGATAAACTGCAAAACTTAATGAAAGTTGTCTTTTATCTTCCTTTGACCAGGAGAAGAAAAAAATACGTCAGAAACATCGTTTCAGAACTCTGTGTTGAAGCCCTTGGGTGAAGCTCTAATGTTTGTCTCAAAGCATCAGTTACTGAACCACAAACTTCCTTCCAAATTTGTTGCTAGCCAGAAGACAAACCTTCCTGATAAAGTGCAGATCTTGTTAAACACACTATCTCCACTACTGCTGTTCAGAGCTAGACCTGTTCAAATCACGGTATACCATATGCTAAATAAGTAAGTTGGTTACTCCTCCATATATATAGTTTGATGTCTTTCTGTTTTCATTTTCACCTTATCGATAGAAAATTTGCTTAGGGGGAAAAACAACTAGGCATCACCTTGCATTAACAAAATAGTCTTAATGTGTTCCACATGATGCACAAACAATAATTGTCTATGTACTAGCAGTGATCTTGGTGAATCATATAAATTAGGAGCCTGTTAAATCCTTACAGTTTTAAGTGCCCTCCCAACATCATCCTAAGACACAGGGATCAGCTGCTGCTCTTTCTGCCATAAATACACATAACTGGAAAGTCCCTGGAATAAGGGGCCCAGAAAGTGTCTCATCTGGTCCACTCTTCTGCAGAGAAATTGCTAACCATTGCTGTACCATGGTGGGTTGTTCCACAAATTCCTTTCTGAAGGCAGAGTAAATGAGTGAAAGAAAGCGGAAACTATGAATCTTCTACTCCTTCTGCCTCTCCTTACCCAATAGTGAGGTATTGCAGGTCTCCTTTTACCATATACAGTAGCCAGTATATTAAACATAATTCATGTTGGGGCAAGGATGAGAGGAGGCAGTAGAAGTTCAGCATCACAGCAATATTGCATTATGAAAGTCACCAGCTCAGATGCTTAAGACAGAAGCCTTTCTCAACCACAGACAATTATGCAGTCTTATTGTGGCCTGTTTTATGTGGATGACTGTAATGTGTAACAGTGTGTTCACTTTAGTACTTAATTACCAGTGGTTAATGAAATCAGAATAAGATCAATTCTGGCCTTTAAAAATATGGACTGATTCTTTTTTCTCCTTTATTCAATTTCCAGGTTAATGTCTGATTTGCCTGAATTTGACAATAAAGACCTCAAATCCTATGGTGATGAAGAGGAAGAACTATCATTGTATGTTTCTTTGCTAATAGCTGAGATTGAAATTGACACACTTGCAACAGTATTTGAATATTCAAGGTTTATAAATCTAATGCAGATACTTTGTGTACAAATTTCAAGGCTTTCTTTGCTCCTACAACATTTTTCCTAAACATGAGTTTCAGTCAGATAGAGACCTTCCAAAAAACCCAAAACAAAATGTAATTTATTAGCTCTACCTGGATAAATTAATGTGGCTCCTCTGATATAACACCACATTTTTCAGGCTTTGAAACAAGGGGCAGAAAATCAGTTATTATGTACTTTCACAGCTAAATATGTACAGATCTGTCTGTATGTACAGACCTGCAAAAAGACTTGTAACTAAGGAAGGAAGCTACAGTTAAAAGGGACTGGCAGTCTGTGTCATGGGTAGCTACACTTAGTGTTTAATCATGAGTCTCAGGGAGGAGGAGGAGGAGAGAGGCACACGTGATTTCAGCAACAGTCTGGATTTGTGCACATTTTCTTTTAGTTGCATTTGGATGTGATACCTGAAGGCTGCTTGATTTTTTTTTAACATTCTGAACAGGAAAACCCGTCTGACAGTAATATCAACAATTTCCTTTCTCCTTTTCATTTTAGGTCTCCCCCAGCAGCTCTTATGACTGTACTTGCCACTCAAGAAGACTTACTAGGAAATGTCCTAGAATGCATTCCAGTTGGAGAGTTTGCAGTTGTTCAGCCATTGAGTGAGGAGTTTTGCCTTGTTTTAGGGTATCTGCTCACATGGAAATTAATATTAACTTTTTTCAAGGCAGCATCTTCTCAGGTAAGTGGAACCCAATGTGCAAATTGCACTTTCACAGATCTGTACATGAGTTGTTCTGTGGCAGTTGGTATAAATGGCATTTAATTGTACAAAACAATATAGAGATCTCATTTCTGACTAAAGGAAGGAAAGATTTGGAAGTGCATAAGGCACTTCTTATACCTGGCAACATACCTGGCTCTTACATATGTGAGCAATCTGGCTTTTACCAAGGCAACTATATTGCTGTGTTTATAGATAAATGGTATGCTGAATGTTAATTAATGGTATGCTGAGTGGTATGCTGAATGACCCACAGACATAGAGTTCTCCCTCTGAGAGGAGGACATCTTGATAAGGAGGCAGGAACCAAACTTTACTTCCTGTCCTCTCGGTGGGACACGCCTCTCAATTCAGTTTTGTTCCTGCCTCAGTAGGGAAACGGAGGTTAAGAAGAAGGCAATGCTAAAGTCACTGGGTAGATGAAGGATGGGACATAGCTCAGCGGTAGAGCATCTGCTTGGGAGGCAGAAGGTCTCTGATATCTCCAGATAAAGAACCTGGCAGTAGATTATATGAATACTTTCTTTGTAATCAAACAGAAGAGGCACAGGCAGTCTCTTCTGTTGTGGCCAAAGACCCTTTAACAGGTTCAATCGAGATGTTAGACGACCTTCATCGGGAACATCCAGACAAACGTCAGGAGAAATCCCTTTCAGAACAGTCCAGGCAGACCCTTCTCCCCTAGGGATGATAAATTAGGAAGAGACATCTAGGTGCTGGTGGGGGATGCCTATTGCTATTTCACCAGGAAAGGGTCAAGTCCAATGCAGACAACTGGTCTGGGGAAGTCACTTCCAAAGGCTCCTCCATTGGTTTCCTGAGCAGAACCCCAGACCACCTCGTCCCCCTCACCAATAATAAAGGGCTCTGTCAAACTACAAGAACGCTGGATGCTTCTCATCATCTATCCAGCATCCTGGCCATAGAACTGGTTCCCTTTACTGAGAGAGATCAAGGTATTTACTTGATTTTTTTTGCCGTTACAAAAGTAACAGAAGCTGGAGGGCCATCTTGGACTTGAAGTTCCTAAACAAATTGTGAAGTTACCCTTCACTCCATCACAGAAGTCCTACAACCAGGGGAGTTCCTGACATCAATCGACCTTTAACAGGGGCATGCCTACATATCCCTATTTTTAGCTCTGAGCACAAGCCTATACAGGACACATTGGACACTATCCAGTGTCTACAGAATCTCGGCTTTCTGGTGAACCTTCAGAAGAGTCCTGTGATCCTACCTCAATCAATAGAACACCAAGGGGTGATCTTGGACATTTCCCCAAATTGCATCTTTCCCCCCAGTGCCAAGATGGAGAAAGCCCAGTCGTTCTACCGCCAAATCATCAAGAGCAAACAGTCTTCATGGATGACCCTTGTCAAGCTAATGAGTCTGTTGGTACATTACATATACACTGTTCCTTGGGCTCTTTGGCATGTGAGACCTTTTCAACAGCCTCTGCAACCCCATTAGTACAGAATCATGAAACGAGAAGATCTACTGGTCAGGATCTCTCTCAAGGTATAACTCGGTCTTCCTGGTAGACCAAAACACAGCACCTCCTATGGGGTCGCACCTACTATTCAGAGGGCTGCAAACAGATTTTACAGCTGGCAGCCTCCAGGGCTGGGGTGCTGTTCTTCTCAACTCTCTAACTCAAGGCTCAGGTCCAGAGAGGTGAAGAGATTGCCCACGAGTCTCTTAGAACCAAGGAACATTCGGTTGGCGCTCCTCCACTTCCATTCACTAGTATCTGGACTCCACGTACTAATCAGAACAGACAATAGGGCTGCCAAGTCCTACATACACAGCCGGGGGGGGGTGGTTTCCAGATCCTTACGTCTGTACTGAGAAGCATTCCAGTTGTTCCTATGGCAGAACCCATCATCACCCCCATCAGAGCGAAGCACTTAAAAGGAACCCTGAATACCCAGGAAGAGGGGCTCAGCTGTTGCCAATTGCAAGAAGGGAAATGGTCCCTGGAACAGGATCGGTTCCAGATGATTGTAAGTTGATTTGGTCTCCTAATTGGAGACCTGTTTGCATCCCCGCTCGACTTCAAGGTGAGAAGGTTCTTCACCAGATTCTATCTCCACAACACAGTGGCAATGGATGCACTGATGTCTCAGGGGCCCTCCGGTCTTTTGGTTGCATACTCACCGACTTCTGTTTTACCAAGTCCTTTGAACAAGAACAGAGGGTGGAAGTAATAGTAGTGGCCCTGTACTGGCCATAGAGGCTGTGGTTCTTGGAGCTCTAGCGTTTTGCACTACAACCAACCTTCCATTTACCAGTGATGCTGGACATGCTGACACAGGGTCCACTTCTGGCATCAAGATCCTGGTTGGCTTCACTTGACCGTCGGGGCAGTTAAGCAGAAGTTTCTCAGACTAGAGTACTCGAATAAGGTGACGGACACCATGCTGGCTTCCAGTAAACAGTCCACCTGTCGGATATACAATACCACCTGGAAGGCCTTTGTGAGATGGGTTGGGAGGAAGAACGTTAACCCTCACATCAGGAACGTTCTAGCCTTCCTACAAGATGGTCATGACTGGGATCTGAAGGCTTCTATGCTCAGACAAGTAGCAGCCCTTTCTACGGTTCTGCCTACCTTCAAGAGTTGGGGGTCTCTCTGGATATCTTCATGTCCATCGCCTTCTTGAGGGAGCGGCCCTTTGAGACCCGCCGACATCCCACAGGTTCCCGACGTGGAGACTAAACATGATCCTCAGTGCCTTGACCAAGCATCCCTTAAACCTTCGGGGAGGTTTCCTTGAAGTGGCTACGGATGAAAACTATTCTTAGTGGCTGTAACTTCAGTTCATAGGGTGCCAGAGCTGGGAGCTCTTTCTGTCAACCCTAGATTTTGTGTGTTCCGTAGGACAAGGTAGTGATGTCCACAGATCCTACCTTCCAGCCTAAAGTGAACTCTCAATTCCACAGTTCTCAGAAGTTCTATCTTCTTCCTTTTGTCCAAATCCGTTTCATCCAAGGAAAGACTATGGCACCCACTGGACGTGTGACGGGCTCCAAAGACCTTCTCCTCTGCACACACAGCTTTAGGAAGCACACACAGCTATTTATTCCCATTTTACCCCCAATAAGGGGTGTAAGATGTCCAAGCCCACTACCAGCTCTACTCTCAAGTACTGCATTGCCGAGGCCTATAGGGCATAGAAACATAACGACTCTTTCGATCCGAAGTGTAGCAACGAACGTGGCTTTGTCCGGCCAGGCCACAGTGGGAGAAAATTGCTAAGCTGCCACATGGTCCTCTGTATGCACGTTCATAAGACACTATAAGATCAATCTCTTCAACTCTGCTGATACGGCCTTTGGGCGCAGAGTCCTTCAACATGTTCTGACATGCAGACCATCACCCACCCAAATACTGAGGACACTGCTATGGGAAGTCCCATCAAGATGTCCTCCTCTCAGAGGGAGAACGGGCCATTGGTACTTACCGTGAAGGGTCCTTCTCCTCTGAGATAAGGAGGACATCTTGGCCCTCCTATGTCATCATCATCTTTTCTGCCAGTTCTATATCTTCTTTCTTTATCCTTTTGGTCCTTCTTGTCCCTGTCCCACTCCTTGTCTATTAATAGTTTCAGTTTTTTTGCATTTCAGCCGAAGTTGGCTCTGTTATTAAGACATTGTTTGATGCATTACTGCTGCTGAGAGTTACCAAACTGAATTGAGGGGTGTGTCCCACCGATAGGACAGGAAGTGAAGTTTGGTTCCTGCCTCCCTAAGGATAGGGTGGGAAAACACCCATCAAGATGTCCTCCCTATCTCAGAGGAGAAGAACCCTTCACGGTAAGTACCAATGGCCCATTTTTAGTGCGCTTTGTATTGTTTGGCATATAGTTTAGCTAGACAGGATTATTTAATCTTCTCTGAATGACTGCATGTTGAATTTTGATCTACTTATCTATAAACTGTAAGCACAATTTCAGGTATTTAAAAAGTTATGGAAGAATAGGAATATAAAGCTCCAGTTTTTCTTCATGTATCAGTACACATTATTATCCAACATCTTGAGGCTGCAAAGGGTACACACTGTAGTAGCGTACCCCCCCAATGGAAATTAGGGTGGCCTAGCATTCTGTTGCGTGAACCTTTTGTTTAATGTGGTCCTTGTTCATGGTCCTTTTCTTTGTTCCCTTCTATAGTGACCCACAGACATGCAGATTTTGTTGGACTTATGACATATAATTTAGCTAGATAGGGTAATTTAATCTTCTCTGAATGACTGCATGTTGGATTTTGATCTACTTTTTAAACAGCTTGAACAATGATACCATCAGTGTACTTAAGAGTATGTGTTAAAACTTTATAGGGGAACGCTATTATCTGCTTTGAATTCTACTACACCTTTTTTCTTGTTGGATACATTCTTTTGTCTGTCTGTTTTTGAGAACACATTTCATTGGGAATCATTTTTATATATTTTTTCTTCACTGTCAGTTACGAGCTCTTTATTCACAATACCTTCGAAGAACTAAGAGTTTGAATAAACTGTTGTATCACCTGTTCAGGCTTATGCCAGAAAACCCAGCTTTTCCCGGATCAACAGCTGAATTTCCTAATAAGGACACAAAAACATATTTTACTGAAGAGCTCAATCTAGATGTTAAAGGTCAGTCAAAATGGTTTTAAGCTTTTTAATTATTAAGGTTAACCATACTTTAAAGTGAAACAAAATGATCCCATTCAAGAGTCTTGAGTCCCGTTTAAGTCAGTGAGACTTACTCAGGGGAGTGTTCCTAGGAGAGCAACCTGAAAGACCCTTTATTTCTAATTTTGAATCATAAGTGAGCTATTGCTAGAAAACACCTGGAATTAGACATATCCTTCAGCACAGTCACTGCAAATATTATATTGTCATTGTTCTGTCATGATACAAATCATGCAAGGGGAAAAAACCCTCCTAACACTGTTTTGGAGTTTAGTTCTCAGACTGTTAAAAGTTAATTCTACATTTGTCATTTATTATAATAGTTACACTGCATGTTTTGTCTTGAGTTTCCCAAGTCAAGCTCTTAGGTTATGTCTGTCATCGTATATTCTCATTATATAACTGGTGCATTCTGCCCCTCATGTAAAGCCGTTTTCAAATGAGCACTCCATTTACAGGTGTGTTTGGCAAAGTCAATACCTCCTGAGCTGCCAGATTCTCTGCCGTGTTGCTCATGAACTTTAGCACATGGAACTGTACTTGAGAGTAAGCACTGCAACCTTCTGGTTTAAGCAGGCAGATGGCTCATCTTTCACAAGCAGGTTCATTAATGACTAAAAACCATAGCCCATCAGTTGAGACAGCAGCATGTGGGTAACTCCTGTGTTGTGCATGTGTGGATTGTAAACATGCACAGTACAGCATATAATTGTTCACAGACTATGAGTAAGAGTTTTCCTGTCCCAGAAAGAAAACTGTCAACTGTGCATTCTTTATTTTGACTTAGGTTTCTACTAAGCAACTAATTTTCCTTTAGCACTAGGAAGGTGAGGAGCAAAATTAGCCACTGTGGAGTAGGCAAGGGATTTGTCAGAATTCTCAACAGGCAAAGCCTTGTCTGCTCTCACTTGGTGAGTCTATCATGTACCCCAGCATCAAGTAACAGATTTTATCACATCATGAGAAGTAAGCAGTTGAAATTGTGGGAGATCTGTGGAGGAGCTATAGTCTCTTATTTTATAACCACCTTTCCAATGTGTTCTCCAGACATGTCAACACTGTCATCACAGATCCCGCATCTGGCTTGCTCAGTTTACTGCATGACATTAAAAGATTTGCCAGCCATGGTTCGCCTTTGGTGGAATAGCTGTGAGAAACGAGTCTTCAGCATTGTAGATAAATTTACAAGCAAATATGTCAGTAACATCCTTTCATCACAAGAAATATCTTCGGTGCAGACCAGCACACAGTTGTTTAATGGCATGATGGTTTGTATAATCTTCACCAAGTCTGCATGCATTTATTTATTTGTAAATTAACCCCATTTTAAATGGGCTGAAGTCAGCATAGTCAGAGCAGGGAAAAAGTCCTGGAAAGCTTTCAGACTCTTTCCTCCTTTTAAAAAAACAAGTACAATATGTGGCAAAAACAAGAACACCCCTGTCCCCAACTCAGTTGCCTTGGTTAAGAAATTATCTTTTGAACTCAACTGATCTGAATATTGTGATCAATGGCACAATAAGCTCTCAGCTAAATGTAATGCACTTTGTGTATGCCTGCCCTTGAAAACAACTCAGAAACTACAGCTCATTCAAAATTCAGCTGCATACTTATTTAAGGGTGTTTGTCATATCATACACACCTGTGTTAAAACATCCATGTTGGCTGCTGATTAAATTCCAGGTCCAATTCATGGTGCTGGTGATTACTGATATAACCTGGGGCCCACATACTTGAAGGACCACCTTTTCTGATTTAGACTTATAAGCTTTGTTAGCTCTGCCTATCAGCATTTGTGCTGGAAGTCCAGTAGGTATCTACTAAGAATAGAATTTTCTTGAAATTTGCCCCTCAAATTATGGAATAATTTACCCTGAAGCAATGTACTAGGCCTCTGCTGACATTTCATAAGGCCTGTAAAACTTATCTGTTTCAGAACGTTTTCTGCTATACAATATAAAATACTGGTTCTTTTATATTTGTTGAAACTAGATAGAATTTTAAACATTTTTGGAGCTTTAAGCTAAAACAGATATGTCTCTTTTAAAGTTTTTTGGTATTACCTGCCTTCTGATATTGGGATGGACAGGATGAAAATATTTTAAATAAATATATGGTTATCTACAATTGCACTACTATACTATACAATATGCTTCGAGTCAGCCCTAAAATATATAGACATTTGAAGTGGTACCAAAAGCCATCTCCTCAAAATCAGGTTTCTGAATGTTTTCAGTTAGCACAAAGGTTGCCACAGTACACATATACTATGTGGTACTTCCTGTTGAATTTTCCAGCCCTGAACAGAGTGATATTTGGAAGTGTCTTGTAATACCTGAAATAACACAGGTGAAGCAGAATTATTTCTAGGATAATTGTTTTTCTTGTGCTTAGCAATAGAAAGGAAAACAAAAAGTCAAAGCTTGCCAAAGAATTGATCCTGTATTACTTCTAAAAATCCAGTTATGTAAATAAACAGAATGCTTTATTTGACAGATCAAGTGTCCACTTATGCTTCATATTGTAGCTAAAATTCTGCGTATACTACATTAGAATGCTCTGCTTTGATGTACATTTAAAATCATTTGGCACTATAAAGATCTCTGGAAAGTGGGAAGTTTTCTGTGCGCTGAACATTTCTGTTTTCAACAGGTAAAGGCTCGATCTGCTACTCGAGAAGTCATTGCTACATACTCAGTCGATGATATATTCATCGAGTTGATAATACAGCTTCCCCCAAATTACCCCCTGGGCTCCATCACTGTGGAGAGTGGAAAGAGAGTTGGTGTAGCTGTTCAACAGTGGCGCAACTGGATGCTACAGCTGAGCACATATCTCACTCATCAGGTATGTTTCTAATCAGAATCCTCTCAATTTGGAGAACACTGTAGTAGTTCAGTCCTCGCTGTATAATATCAGAAACAGCCCACATTATACAAGAGATTTGCTCAGAGCAGCAAACGAGTGCAGGAAAACTGCAAATCCTGCTGTTTACCGTCTGACAGTGCCAGTTTGACTTGACCAGTATAACGTCCCTTCAGAGGACACAGCTTTTTCTAAAAGACCGTGTTGCTATGAAATTTTTTACAGCTAAGTTGTTACTTTATTTCTTTATTAAAACATTTATATCCCACCTTTCCTCTTGGTTCAAGGCAGCTTACAATAATAGTTAAAACATCTTACCACCATCTATATTTCCCCTGAAATATCTGTATAGATGAGGGAATCCAAGAAAAGCTGGAATATTGTAGGAAACAATATAACAATGTATTATTGACTACTATGAAGTATTTCCTTCTTCTTTTTTTTAGAATGGAAGCATTATGGAAGGTTTAGCTTTATGGAAAAACAATGTGGATAAGCGTTTTGAAGGTGTTGAAGACTGCATGATCTGTTTCTCTGTTATACATGGTTCTAACTACTCTCTTCCCAAAAAAGCCTGCAGAACATGCAAGAAAAAGTTCCATTCCGCCTGCCTTGTAAGTACCTGGAATAAACACACTTCTCATTTAAAACAACAGGAAGTGAAACAGAGCCAAGCTTTCCCATGGGAGTAGTTATACGTGCCACTCAGAGGCAAATATGTAGAAACTGCATGATTTTAGTGAAACTGAGAGAATAAATATTCCTTGACAAGGCAGCACCTATCTATCCCCTCAAATAGCTGACTAATATCAAGCATATTTGCTCCATGAGAATGACTGCTTTTAATTTTTTGTTTTACTTTTTCCAGTACAAGTGGTTTACATCTAGTAACAAGTCCACCTGTCCACTTTGTCGAGAGACCTTCTTCTGAAATACATCTCTACTTCTGTGAATTTCTCAAACACCAAGCACACCTGGATTCGGTTATGAAATAAGCTAATTTTAGCCTTATTTAAAATAAAAATCTTGTATCGTTTGGTCATCATGATCCATGTCTACAGAATACAATTTCCATTAAAGAGACTTATTTATTCTTCCCCATATTTACCTTTTAAGAAGAGTGAGATAAGGAGTTTGAAATCAAAGGGAGATTTCATTCCCATCTTTCTTCCCCCCCAGTGGTTAGAACATCCAATCATTCAACCCCGGGTCTTCTGTCTACCTCACACTTTCAATCAGGTAAGGGGGGTGCGTCTCTATTGGTCCCAGATGAGAACAGGCTCCCAAGCTTTCTAACACCAAAATTTGCCATCTCTTGTGTAAATCAAAGAAACTAGTGATGTTTCTAAAGGTAAGCCAATAAACCCACTGAAAGGTTACAACAGTGGTCCCCGGTGTGATTCCTATGAGCACCATGGTGCCCACCAGTTTGGTTCCTAGTGCCCATTTGCTTCTTTCTCCAAGAAAAAAAACAACCCTGCCAATACTATTAGTTTCTCTGCATTTCTGGAGTATAAGATACATCAGAAGAGTCCAGGAGCCTTTGTTGCTGCAGGGAGCACCTGTTTGTACATTTATTGTAGGATGTGTGGCATGGAACTTCCCCGTATTTTATGACTGGGTCTCAACTCCCATGGCAGCTACTTTGCTGTGTACCCACTCTCACTTCCTAAAATGACCAAAATGACCAATGAAGTTCCAAAATATTGGAAAAGTGCATGGAAGATGGCTGTAGCAACTGCTTGGGATGTTACAAGATGAAGAGAGGCAAAAAGTACTCTTATGGGAGCAAAGAACACTGGTAATGGTCTTCTCCCAATTATATTTCTTGTAAAAGTTTGCAATAAAAAGGTACAAACTTGCATACCATGGGGTCCAAACATAAATCCTGCAGTATAATGTTTTCCTGCCTGCTCTCCACCTTCATTGTAATGACTCCTTTCCACAGTGGTGAATTTGCACTATTCAACAACTAACTCAGCAGATGAAATTAGCTTCTTCCAACAAAACCTGGCTATTTCGCAGAGCCCTCTGAAGCCCCTCCCACCATGACAAATCATAAACAAATTCATGACAGCATAATTGTACAAAAAATATTTTTTTAATTATGATTTACCCCCCAGTGTAATAGCATATGAAGTCTTCAGGATTTACAGAATCTGAGTACTGAGAGATTTTCACTTCCAGCTTGTCTACATACTGCCTTGGTGCCTTTTAAACCAGATTTCTGTAACATTTCTATAATTTCATCTGCAATTAAATAATAAAAATTCAGTTTAAATTCAGCAGTCATCAGCCATATCCTATTAAATAATTATTTGCCACGTCTCCCCTGATGAGGAAATCTCTTCCCTTTTGCTTATTTGACAAAGTGCAAAAAAAAAAAGGGAAAAAAAGACAGACTGAAGCTAGAAAAATAAAAAGATAAGTGGTATACAGGACAAATTTAAGAGTCCAGTGGGCACCTTTAAGACCATCAAAGGTTTATTAAAGGTATGAACTGTCGTGTGCAAGGCACACTTTTTCAAATATACAGGACAGCTACACATAGGGAGGGGCCATAGCTCAGTGGTACAGCATCTGCTTGGCATGCAGAATGTCCCAGGGTCAATCCCTGACATCACCAGTTAAGGGGATCAGGTAGTAGATTATGTGAAAGAACCTGCCCTGAGAGTGTAGAGTCACTGCCATTCTGAGCAGAGCAGACAAAATGACCTTGATTCAGTATAAGACACCTTGATGTGTGCATACTCCCTATGAGAGCGCCTTCAGTACCCCAGTGGACATGTCGAAGGTTTTTTTCTTTTAACTGTGAAAGTATGTGAATATGGATTTATAAAGGCGGATTACCAGGAACAAACTGACTTTACAAATACTGTTAACTGCACTGTCACTTCTGGCTGTCTCCAATTCTGCTTTACCATTATTACCTGCTTAATAAAGATGTAGAAATTCTGTTCTGGAAGATACCCTTTACCCATTTTACACCCTTTGATACATGCTTAATAAGATTTTATGTTCCTTACAAGGCCATCTATTGACAGTATGACTTCAGTGGCAATAGTTCCACCTTGAAGGGCATATGTAGCTCAGACTAGGTATTAGAAAAAGTAGGTGCACCCAATTCAATATAAAATCCTCTCCAAGACACATTCACAAAGATTTCACAAGCAGTATTTTCAGACAAGTGAATTATTAACATGACAAGTTAAGACTACTCTTTCAGTGAACTAAAGAATTTAAAGCAAACAATACCTGGATTATTTTCTTTAACTGTAACTAGGTAGAATAAACCTCTTGTTGAAAGCAAGTCTGACACAACTGGAAAGAGCCTATCCATAACTTCTCTGCCATTTTTACCTCCAGCCCAGGCTGCTGCTATTCCATGACTTTTCACCTAGAATAAATGAAATAAGAAAATTGCACGCTGATCATACAATATTTCCAGGAACAATTCAAGGTGCAGGTATTGACCTTTAAAGCTCTATAAATTTTGGGACCAGCACACCTGAATGACCGCCTACTGAGATTAGGCATGTGGCAACCCAAGAGAGGGGTTCACTGGTTGTGGCACAAAAACTTTGAAATTCACCTGTCCCCTTCTGTTGCCATCTTCCACCAGTAGGTGAAGACTTTTTTGTTTCATATGGCATACCCTCAGTAATCCCTTTTTCATGCTGTTTTAAATATTTTGTATGTGTATTTTAGTTTGGCTTTAGTTATGTGTTTTTGTTTGGTTAATTGTTTTTAAGACATGTGTCCACAGTGTATGTTTTTAATCTGTTAGTTGTCTTGAATGGCCCTGATGAGGCCAGAAAGTCAGGGTATAAATTTTGCAAATAATAAAATAAACTTACATCGTAGGATAAATAACATGACCTTTAGCAAACTGCAAGCCTAAGCACATTTACTAAATAGTGGGTTGGATGTGGCAGTAATTTCTACTGGCAAAATGGATTTCTGCGTGTGGAATGAGACTTCCTTGCTTTCCTGTTCCATGCCGGATAGGGAACCCTATGGAACAGCATGTTGGTTAAACTGGGTCGGGGGGTCTGCAGTGGAGGGAAAAAGTGTGGGGGAAATCACAGCAACACATGTAATTCATTACTGGAAATTTACCGCTAGATCCTCCCCAGCAGGTCCTACATGCCACCAGCTACTAAAGGGATCCTCCTTATACAAACACACTTATCCAAGAGCAAGCCCCATAGATCAGAGGACTGTAACTCTGAGTAAGCATGCTTAGGTTAAGGATGCAGGTGTCAGAAAACACATACTTAACTAATATTAAGAATAAGAATTCCTCACAAGATTACCTTATTAAATATGAAAACAGGTTTGGAACTGAAGGTGAATTGTTAAATATTAAAACCTCCACAGACCTTAACTAACATTTTCAGATAACTACAGTGAAATATTGCATGTTTTGTGTGTAGCAGCTGGTATCTAGTGTGCAATGAATGCCTTCCTTAAATACATGTTCTCACCTCAACAGAAGGAGTTACCACATAAGGTGGGTTAAACAGCAGCAAATCAACTTTCCCAAGAAGTCGTGGCAACAATCCTGTTACCTAGACATAAAATGAAGCAAAATAAAAGATGCCTTTTATTCCTTAATTAACAAATTCCATTTTGCATTAAAGGACACATATAAATCTCATTACATGAAATGTAATGGGAGTCAAAATTTGTCACGTGTAACCCAAATACAGAAAACTCATCTTCCAGATTTTGGGGGGAGGGGGGAATTACAGGTATGCAAACTGGGCAAGTGACTTTATATATAGAAAACTGACAATTTAAGAAGTGTTTTGCAGTCTTTCAAAACACTCCACAAGAATAAAGCTAAATCAGTCCTGTGAAATTTTTCATGCATCTGCCAGTCTACTAGAACAAGCCTAGTTCTGTCACAACTGCAGCTTATAATGGATACACTGAAAGCTGAACAGGTACTGTATCCTGACTCTCTCCTTTGCAAAGTACAGACCCTGATCTGCACTATACTGTCACTTCTGCCAGTCCCCAATTCTGCTCTATCACAGAATCCAAATAAATAAAATAAATCTGCCAGATAAATGTTCTGAGCCCAGCAGAGTGGTTGGACCCTACCCAAGGTGAAACAAAATGTTAATACAATTCATAAGCCCTTAGATATTAACATAGGATGTATAGTAATTGCCATTAAAATGTACTGAGCCCCAATTCAAATGGCTGTCTCTTCAATGGGAAAGAAAACTAACATGGGACAAGAGAGCAGCCTCTTTCCCACTTCTGTCATACCAATACTGTACATTACTTGTGGCAAAAACTTTTCTCCAGGCTCAGCACAACCTTTTTGCTGCTCTTCTGGTATCCTTCTGCTGGGACTTTTTCAAAGTGACAGTTGTTGTTTCTGACATATGTAAGCTAGACCCCACTGCTTGCCAAAGCCAGTTGCTACCAACACCACTAAATCTGGCCCAGGCTATACAAGACAGTCAGGAAAGAGTGTATGACAACAATAAATCACTAAGCAGAAAAAACAGAATATCTGAGCTAACCTGAAAAGCTTGCTAAAATTTATCAGAAACAGCAACTTTTTAATTGCAGTGATCATAAGACAACTTTAACAACCCACTAAAATGGCTGATATATCAGATGGATCAGTCTGAAACTCACCAAATCAGTAATTATGGGTTGAATGTCAACTTTATTACGTAAAGCTGTCTCCACTGTGCACAGACCTGCTACAGGGTTGATTTCAGTACATCTGTAAGCACAAAACAAGTAACATTTTAATTAACATGTTCTATTATTTATTAATTTAGAGAAATTTAGCCATTTAGCAGACCTTATGGGCAATACAATACAAACTGAGTACCTATAAGCTGCATTGCCTACTAAAATCCTAGGTAATGCAGCCAGTGTGGTGCAGTGGTTGAAAAGTCACACTACAACTGCGGAGCCACTGGTTCAAATTTCTGTTCATCCATACAGCTCACTAGATAAGCCTGACCTACCTTGCACGGGTTACAGTGGGGATAAAACTGAGAAAGAGAAGAGGCATAATGGCTTCAAATCCCTACTGTGCCACGAAGTTTACTGGGGGATCTTGGGCACTGGGAAACTTACAGTGCAATCCTAAACACATTGTAAGCCAACAAGAAGAAAGGTGGGATATAAATGTTTTAATAAGTAAATATACTGAGAGATAAATCCCATTAAGTTCAGTGGGACTTACTCCCTAGTAGGTGTGCTTAGAATTGTAACCTGTGCCTTACCTTTTAATGTGAAAAATGGCAGAAGGGCAGAACCCACATAGGCTGGCCTAAATTGTTGGAAGACTGGTGTGATAAAAATCTAATCAAATATATTATTTACCCAGTTTAAGTATTAGGATACTGTTTACAAAAAACATCACACCCAGAACTGAAACATAACTAGCCTGATGGCATATTGTATATTCCTAGTAAAGACATGAGAAATGTTACTCATAAAACTATGTTATACCAACACAGTCAATACATTAGTTACTGTAAGTAAACAGCTGGTAAATAGCTTTAAGGGGAGTTCTATCAGATGAAGGGATATATCTGCCACCAAAGCAAAGAAAGCACAGTTGTGACCCTCATTTACCACCACTAACCAAACCTTATGAAAGAAGAGTGTGCTTCCAATCAATATAATGGTTCTATTGATCATGTCAAACCATAATTAAGGAAGCATGTTATCTAAACTGATAAAGTAAAATTATAAACTAGAGTTGGCAAAGCATGGCTTGTAACATGATTCTGCATGCTGTCTGCATTGGCTAGCCATAATTGTGCCCTTTGCTCCGGAGGATGCTACACAACTATATAAGAGTGAATATGAAGCAAAGAAAGAAAAGTGGACAGCTGTTTATTTCATTATTACAAATAAACAGGTAACTTTATATGACTTCTATGTCTTTAAGCAGACAAATGCATCCTACTCTTCACCTAGCCCTAAGTAATATGAAATGGCATAATACTTACATGTATAAAGCTTTGGATTCAATCAACGATGCCACAAAGGTTGAAACTACTCCAGATCCAGATCCTACTTCAAGGCAGATTTCAATGCTAAATGTTTTCAACATAAAATATTGGAGAAAAATTAATGCCATACTGTTATACAGAGAGAATACATAAGAATGGCTATATGAATTATAATATTTCTGATTAATTATTCTATACAATATTGTTAAAATCCTGAACTTTTAAAATCTGTATTTCCTTATTCATGAAAAAGGTAAAGACACAGATGTTCAGCATAAGCTTTAATTTAGTAGAATATTCTGTAACTATTAAGAACCTTCAATTCATGTAGTTGTCTATTTTTCCTAAACATTACATCTAGTTTTCCAGGGTGCTATACCTCACTCAAAATGCACTGTCTGCAACCAGAATAGCTTGTGTGTGTAGAAAGTTTGGGGGTCTTCAAAACAGCGATAATCCCTGTAGTTTTCCTGTTGCCACTGCACTTGCCAATTCAGTGCAGCATCAACAGTTCATCCTGATAGTGAGTTTTCCTGACCCATTGTTTCACAGCTGTTATTCCCACCCACCATCAGGGGCCTTTTTTAAAAAATGGCAATATCTAGATCACAATGATGTTGCAATGTTATAACAATATACCATTACATTCTCAGAATTCCCAGCCTGCATTTTGAAAAGTCTCTATCCCCTTTTTGCTTTGGTGATAGAAGGGGAAAGGTGGATCTTGACAATGGAAAGGGCTAGAATTGTATTTTAGAAAACAAAATTGGGAATTCCAAAGATTTAATAGATTGATCTTCATAATGTTTTAATGCTATAGTGATCTAGATATTTTCAAAAGCCCCATGATGACACAGGGGAGGAAATGGTAGCTGTGGGTGAACACAGCAGAGGAAATGGCAACAAAGTGAAACACAGCATACCTTCCAACATAGGAGGTACTGGAAAGGCTTCCACCTGTTGCCTGAGATAACTGCTTCTACCAATAAACTCTTCCAACATCTGATGCAACCAGGGCTCTTTTTGTAGCAAGAACTCCTTTGCATATTAGGCGACACATCCCTAATATAGCCAGTCCTCCAAGAGCTTACAGTAGCCCCTGTAAGAAGAGCTCAGTAAGCTCTTCAAGGATTGGCTACATTAGGGGTGTGTCGCCTAATATGCAAAGGAGTTCCTGCTACAAAAAGAGCCCTGGATGCAACCAAGATTATTAAGAGATGCAATTTCATTCATGTAGAGAAAACCCTACAATGAGATCAACTGAAGCAGTTGCCTCCTTTGTGAATCTGTATTTTAGGGGCCTTTATGCTAACAGTCAAATCTGGCTCACAGGACAAGTTATCAGCAAGTTCTGCCAAGTCCAGCTGAAACCACTGAAAAGCAAAACTATTGTGCCTAGTGGACTTCTTGCGACTTGTTCATTAGTGGAAGAGACTGCTATTAAAACGTTATGCATCGAGTTCCAGACTTACTATTATTGAATACATTTGTACTCTGAATCTATGATAGAGTTCAAACTTGATGAAGAAGAGGTTCCAGGTGTCCTATTGAGACACTGGCTAGACCCATACTTGTTAAATTTTTAAGTTTGCTGTAACCCACCCAAGCATTATCTGGGATCAAAATCTCTTGGGCCAGTTTAGCTGTTGTGCTGCTAAGCTTCTCTGTGTTAAATCCTGGAAGATTCAGACTTTAACAGTTCTTACACACACTGATTCCAACACAGAGAAGTATAACGCTTTGGCTTTACCTGAATTTTAAAAAAATGTTCATAGAGAGCTGCATACACTCCGGCTACTGCACAGGGTTGCCACCTCAATGTGGGAACTGGAGACCCATCCAGAATTACAACTGTTCTCCAGTACACAGAGGGTGTGTTCAGACGCTCCATTTGAACCACTTTCGGCACGCTTCAGTAACTGATTTTATATCTGCGTTCACATACCCAACATCTGTGCACCGTCCCCAGCCGTCGCTTTCTGGATCAACCCCCCTTTAAAATGGAGTATTTTGATACCACTTACCCAAGTGGTATTTTCCTGATTCTCCGTTTTGAGCCGCACTTTTCTGTTGTCTGATCACTCTGGTGTTGAGCCACTTCCAGGTGCTTCAACCCCCTCCCCTCTGGAAAACTGCCATGGAAGCCTCAGGCTTCCACTTTTTGTCTACCATTTTTTTTAAGCCTCGGCAGTATGCGCATGGGCGGAGCTCTGCTCCTAAGTTAGTAAAAGCAAAGTTTGAATGGTGCCTAGTTTAAGCATTTAGAAGAGTTCGGGATCTCAGGGAGGCCAGTTTCAGCGATAAAAGTTTAATTTGAAGTGTTCATTTAAAGTTTAAAAGGAAGTATGGAAATCGCTGTTCTCCACAGGCTCAAAAATTTTAGTTCTAAAGATGGCTGCCTGTGCCCATGCTCAAACTGAGAGGGAAAAACCCCCACTGATGCACACTCCCAGTGGGGAGCAATGTGGCTGCGCAGCCATCTGGAACAAGGAGATCAGTGAAATCCCGATTCTCCCCCTTAAGCAATTTACACCACTCCCAGCACACTGTCTGAATGCACCCAGAGATCAGTTCCCCTGGAGAAAATGGCTGGTTTGGAGGGTGAAATCTATAACATTGTACCTTGCTGAGATCCCTCCCTTCCCCAAACCCCACCCTCCCCAGGCTCCACCCCTAAATCTCCAGGAATTTCACAACCCAGAACTGGCAACCTTATGCACCAACCTGTAAGAAGTAAGCAGTTCAAAATAAACGTTGTTAAAGGTAGTTATCAATGTTTATATTACAGAGATTACAGAGACTGTCTCCTCATCACCATTGAAACCAAGGGCCTGGATGCGTCCTCTCTATTAGCACCTCAGCAGGCATTCTCAGTTCTGATTAGCTGCCGCTCACTCCCCCCCCTTTCCAAGAGATGCTTCCCGTTCCTCACTTCGCGCTTCTCAGTTTCTTGGCGTCTTGCTCCAGAGCGTCCAGGAGCAGGAAAGTGTCCTCGGCGGGCTCGTAAACTTCGCTAAATGAGCCTTGCGCCCCAGCATGCTCATACCACGGCGTGGGGATCATGCTACTCCCTTTCCTGTCCCGCCCACCCGCGCAAGCGCGCTAGGGTCTGTCTTTCTTACAGGATTGAATGCGCTTGAAAACTAAAGCCCCGTCTGCCACTAGCCCCACTGCCTTCCCATACGTCATTAAAAGCCTTAAGAAACGATGGACGAGCAATGGATTCGGGCCCGAAAATCTGTGTCAATTAATAGGGTGGATTGGTCATTAAGGCCACCGTCTCCACTCCGCTTCCAGGGCCACCCCAGCCCGAAAAAGAGGGGCAGGCGCAGTGGCGAGCGACGGAACAGGGCAGGGCGAGGCTGCTCCGTCACCTAATCAGTCTGTCAGTATAATTTTCGTCACAGGGCAAGGAAGAGAACCATGCTGGCAGACAGGGCTCAGCTCCTTGGTGGTAACGGGTACCTGGCATCTGAAGAGGCTGCAGACTAATTGGGGCAGTACAGCACAGCAACGGAGCGCTGTTCGTCAAGTCTGGTTGCTGTAGTTTTTCATTTCCACGCGTGCCCCTGCAGACTACACGCCAGCTGTGGCTTTAAGGGAGGTTTGAAGAAGGTTGCTTGGCAGGGGGTGATTCAGCTGCAGTTCTGGCAACTAACTCCAAAGGAAATGGGGTGGGCCTGATTTGTGTGTCTGAAGTCTGGGAACACAGGAGGAAAGTGAGAATTCATGCACGACGTGTGTTCAAGTTGGCAATAGGTAGTTAAGCTTTGGGAAGGTAGGTCAGTTATAGATATAGAGCACAAGAAGAGAACAAATATTAACTTTCAGCTGCTCCCCAGGAGGAAGTAAAAATCTGGGGAAATTAGATTTAGCATTTCCGATTAGTGCAGGAGAGAGGAAGGTGGGCCAAGGGCTTGAGGAGAAAGGGAAAAGGAGGGGAGGGACTGAAGACGTGAAAGAAACTTGACTAGGCCTTTTGAACAAAAACTGGCTGCGGAATCCTGTATATAAATGGAATGAAGGCAGCCTTTAACTAGAATACAGCTCTGAGTACCTGTGAATAATGCCTACTTTATAATATGATCCAGGTTCAATCAGAGAAAGTTGGAGTCAGTCTGAGGAAGCCAAACTGCCACCTCTCTTATGCTAAAGAAAATGCTGGTTTGAGGACACAGTGCCCACACAAATAACAAAGGGATTTTTTATTTTTTTTTACAAAGCATTGGTGCTCCTTGGTAAGTTTGAAAAAAGGACTGAGACCTGAATATTTATTTACAAAATTTGTATGCTGCCTTTCTGCCCGCACAAGGGCCCCCAAGCTGGTGAACAATTTAAAATCTACATAATAAAACCTCATTTTTAAAACTTACATCAACCCCCAAACACACCTAATTAAAACAATTAAAAACAGAGTAAAAATACATATAAAACATAAAAAACAGCAATTAAAACATTAGTTGCTGTAGATTTTCCAGGTTGTGTGGCCATGGTCCTGGCATTGTAGGACCTGACGTTTCACCAGTAGTTGTGACTGGCATCCTCAGAGGTATAACACAGAAGGATGGAGTACTCTCTATGTCAAGGTGAGCAGAAAAATCGTAGGCAAAATTGGTAGGCAACCAATTAAAACATTGTTCAGGAAGAAGGAATGCCAAACAACACAAAAAGTCTTCACCTGCTGGCAGGAGACAGCAACAAGAAAGTATAGATGAAACTCCTTGAGTAGAGAGTTCCAGAGCTTTGGTGCCACAACCAAAAAGGACCTCTGCTAGGTTGCCACCCACCTAATCTCAAAAGGCATGGGCACCTGAAGCGGGCCTCTGAAGATGACTTTAGTGGTCAGGTTCATAAGGGAGTAGGTAGTTCTCCAGATATATTGGTCCTGCACCATATAGGAGTTTGAAGGTCAACACCAGCAATGTTTCTTCTAAGCTCTAGTGTTGAGAGCAAAAATTCTACCTCACGAACAAAAAAAGCTAGTAGCATTAAAGTTATGAGTGAATCTACATTTAACTATTGCATAAATTAGTTCCATAACCTTGTAAAAATCTCAGAATGAATTCCTTTAAACAATATTTAAATTTAACAATAATTTTAACATTATAAGAGAAAGCAGAATCAAGCCAAATTTCATTGCAGAAAATATTGTCCTCTATGGGCGTACACCAAGCCTCCACAGAACAGGTCTACTCACCCCAGTCTACTATATTGATAGACCTGGCCTTGGACCATTGTCCTGCACTTAGCCTTAGAAAATGGGGGGGGGACTCTTGCAGTCCACTTTGTTTTTTTGCTTTTTTTTTAGTGAAATATGACAGTTTAACAGGTCAAGTATAACAGAGGTGGAACAATCACTGTCAGAACTCTGCTTAACCTAACAAACAGGAAGTTGCTTAAATATTATCAACCTGCCCAAACTACTTATTTATTCAAGTATTTATATCCCACCTTTACTGTGACTCAAGGCATCTTACAAATCATACTGAAAAGCATAATAGGGGTGTGCAAAAAACCCTATTTTTCCTGCCCCATTATAGCCTGTGCAGACCATTATAGTTGATGGGTCCCATAGGCTGTAATGGAGAATTGATCTGGGGCTCTGGGGGGCATTATTTTGTAGGTAGCAGCATCATATTTGCAGCATAGCTGCTGGTGCCTCTCCTCAACTCCCTCCCCCCAAGTTTCAAAAAGATTGGACCACAGGGTCCAATTCTATGGCCCCAAAATGAGTTGCACCCATCCAATGAAGGGAAAATGCTCCTAAGTTGGAAGCTAATTTTTTTGATCAGCTAGCTAAAATGTTGTGTGCCAACACCCCCCTAGTGCAGCTTAGAGGGAACACTGAACACCAGCACCTTGAATCGTGCCCAGAAACAAATTGGATATCAGTATAGATGGGCCAAGACTAGAGTGATATGGCCACTACAACCCACTCTAGTCAACATCTTGACTACAGCATTCTGTACCAATTGAAGTTTGTGAACACTTCTCAAGCACAGCTCCTCCACAGAGTGCACTGCTCTAATTTCATCTAGATCAGGGGTGTCAAACATGCAGCCCAGGGACCAGATCAGGCCCCCGGAGGGCTTCCATCAGGCCCACAGTGGAACTGGCCATCTCCGGCTTCCAGTTCTGCTGCTGCTGCATCATAGCTTGCTTCGCCAGACTCTCTTAATCATTCAGCCATTTCATGTTTTAACCTGGGTCCTAGACTCAGATCTCTGAGGATGAGATTTCAGTGGCGAATGTCAATAAATCAAAAGTAGGTTTGCAGCTTACAGAGCTAATGTTTTAAGCATGTTTTTATTTTAAGTAAAAAAAAATCTTTGTGTTTGTGTCCTTTATAAAGTTTATATCTCCGCTACCTGGCATTACATTTTATGACACACATGGTCTCATTTATGTCAGACCCAGCCCTCATAACAAATGAGTTAGACACCCCTGATCTAGATGTAACCAGGGCATGCACTACAGTGGGAAAATCTTGTCTTGTTACCCAACATGGTTGTGAGGATTTCCTGAGTTTGTTGGGGAATTAGCCAGGAAACCCAAACGATGCAAGAGGGGGTAATCAAACAGGATCTCCACCTATGTTTATGGGGATTTTTCCTTCAGTAGAACTCTCAAAATGAACTAGGCTGTGATTCATGAAATGGCTTTTATTAAAGAGAAATAATTAAATCAAAATGTATTAATTGAAAAACACTATATGAACAAACATGCAAGTTCAGAAATAAAGGTGGTAGCTTACAGAGACAAGGGAACTTAGAATAATAGAATGTTAGAGTTGGAAGGTACCTTGCAGGTCATCTAGTCCAACCCCATGTACTCTGCAGGAGTGTAGCCAAAAGATAGCCCTACAACATACTTGAAAGATGGTCATCCAGCCCTGCTTAAAAACGTCCAGTGAAGGAGCATCCACCACCTCCTGAGGGAGTCTGTTCCACTGCTCAACCACATTTACAGTTAGGAAGTTTCTCCTGCTATTTAGCTGGTATCGACTCCCTTGTAATTTCCACCCATTAGATCTAGTCTTGCAATCCAGAGCAAGAGAGAATAGATCTGCTCCATCTTTTACATAACAGCCCTTCAAATACTTGAAGACTGCAATCATGTCCCCTCTAAGTCTTCTCTTTCCCAGACTAAACATACCCAACTCTTTCAGCCTTTCCTCGTAAGACTTGGGTTCCAGCCCTCTCACCATCCTGGTTGCCCTCTTCTGGACACGCTCGAGCTTGTCAACATCCTTCCTAGAATGTGGTGCCCAAAACTGGACACAGTACTCCAGGTGAGGCCTGACCATAGCAGGATAGAGCGGAACTACCACCTCCCATGATCTGGACACAATGCTTCTGTTAATGCATCCTAAGATCGCATTAGCTTTCTTCACAGCCACATTGCACTGCAGGCTCATGTTTAGCTTGTGATCAACTAGAACACCCAGATCCCTTTCACATGTGCTGCTGTCAAACCAAGTTCCTCCCATTCTATATCTGTGCCTTTGATTTTTTGTACCTAAGTGTAGGACTTTGCACTTATCTCTATTGAATTTCATTTTATTTGCCTCGGCCCATTGTTCCAGCCTATCTAGATCATTTTGAATCCTGTCTCTGTCTTCTTCAGAATTAGCAATCCCACCCAGCTTCGTGTCATCTGCAAATTTGATAAGCATCCCCTCTGTGTCTTCCTCTAGGTCATTTATAAAAACATTGAACAACACTCTCTGTCTCACTAACCTGTTAGTGTTTTTTGAGGGAGTGAACAAACATGTGGACAAGGGGGACCCAATAGATATTATTTACCTTGACTTCCGGAAAGCTTTTGATACAGTTCCTCATCAAAGGCTCCTAAGTAAGCTCAATAGTCATGGGATAAAAGGACAAGTCCTCTTGTGGATCAAAAACTGGCTTATAAATAGGAAACAGAGAGTGAGTATAAATGGGAAACTTTCTCAGTGGAGGGTGGTAAGCAGTGGGGTACCACAGGGATCAGTACTCGGTCCGATGCTTTTTAACTTGTTTATTAACGATTTGGAATTGGGAGTAAGCAGTGATGTGGCTAAATTTGCAGATGACACGAAGTTGTTCAGGGTGGTGAAAACCAGGGAGGATTGTGAGGCACTCCAAAGGGATCTGTTGAGGATGGGTGAGTGGGCGTCAACGTGGCAAATGGGGTTCAATGTGGCCAAGTGCAAAGTGATGCACATTGGAGCCAAAAATCCTAAATATAAATACACGTTGATGGGGTCTGAACTGGCAGAGACGGACCAAGAGAGAGATCTTGGAGTCCTAGTGGATAACTCGCTGAAAATGTCTAGACAATGTGTAGCTGCAATAAAGAAGGCCAACGCTATGCTGGGGATTATTAGGAAGGGAATTGATAACAAATCAGCCAGTATCATCATGCCCCTGTATAAATCATTGGTGCGACCTCATTTGGAATACTGTGTACAGTTTTGGTCACCACATCTCAAAAAGGATATTATAGCATTGGAAAAAGTGCAGAGAAGGGCAACTAGAATGATAAAAGGGTTGGAACACCTTCCCTATGAAGAAAGGTTAAAATGCTTGGGGCTCTTCAACTTGGAGAAACGACGGCTGAGGGGTGACATGATCGAGGTTTATAAGATTATGAATGGGATTGAGCAGGTTGAGAAAGAAGTACTTTTCTCCCTTTCTCACAATACAAGAACTCGTGGACACTCTATGAAATTGCTGAGCAGTCGGGTTAGAACAGATAAAAGGAAATACTTCTTCACCCAAAGAGTGATTAACATATGGAATTCACTGCCACAGGAGGTGGTGGCAGCTGCAAGCATGGACAGTTTTAAGAGGGAATTAGATAAACATATGGAGCAGAAATCCACCAGTGGCTATTAGCCACAGGGTATAGATGGGAACTCTCAGTCTGGGGCAGGTGATGCACTATTCTTGTTGCTGGAGGGGGCAGCAGTGGGAGGGCTTCTAGTGTCCTGGCCCCACTGCTGGACCTCCTGATGGCACCTGGTATATTTTGGCCGCTGTGTGACAGAGTGTTGGACTAGATGAGCCATTGGCCTGATTCAACATTGGCTTCTCTTATGTTCTTATGTAACACTGGGCTCAGGACCAAGCCCTGTGGCACTCCACTCGAGACTTCCCTCCACGTAGATGCAGAGCCATTTACGAGCATTCGTTGGGTACAATTTTTCAACGAACCATGAATCCATCCAACAGTTGCACCATCCAGCCCACACTTAACCAGCTTATCCTCAAGGATATCATGAGAAACTTTGTCAAATGCTTTACTGAAATCTAGATACACTATATCCACAGCATTGCCATTTTTTTTTTTAGTAACTCTGTCAAAAAAGGCGATAAGGTTGGTCTGGCATAACTTATTCTTGATAAACTCATGCTGGCTACTACCAATTAACTCATTCCGTTCAAGGTGCTCACAGACAGAGCGTTTGATAACCTGCTCTAGATTTTTTCCAGGTACTGATGTCAGGCTGACAGGCCTGTAATTTACCAGGTCTGTCTTTTTTTCCTTCTTGAAGATCGGGACAACATTCACTTTTCTCCAGTCTTCTGGCACAACATCACTACTCCAGGACATCTCAAAGATTAGAGCCAGAGGCTCTGAAATAACATCTGCAATTTCTTTTAGCACCCTGGGATGCAAGCTATCCAGCTCTGGAGATTTGAAAGTATTTAAGGCAGCTAGATGCTCTCTAACCATTTCCTTACTTACTCTGGACTGGCAGTTCCTCTTTCCTTCATATGCCTTGCATTCTTCAGTTTGTATACAGCTTGCCTTACGGTTAAAGACTGATGCAAAGTGAGAGTTAAGTAATTCCACTTCGTCTTCATCTCTTGTTAAGGCTTGGCTTTCTTCCCCTAGCAATGAGTTTACCCCATCCCTGTTCTTCTTTTTGCTCCAAACATAGGCATATAAACCTTTCTTGTTATTTTCAGCGTCCCTCGCAAGCCTCAGCTCCATCTATGCTTTAGCCTTTCTGACACCATCCTTACAGATTCAAGCCTGCTTCTTGTACTCACCCTCAGTAATTTGACCCTCCTTCCATTTCCTGTACATTTCCCTTTTTAGTCTCAGCTCTTCAGAGAGTTCCTTGTTCAGCCACCTTGGCTTCATTACCCATCTCCCACCTTTCTTTCTTACTGGAACAGTTTGCAATTGTGCCTTAAGCACTTCATTTTTCAGCATCACCCATCCTTCCTGTACAGATTTCCCCCTCAGCATTTCCAGCCATGGGATCCTACCTAGTATTTCTCTGAGTTTTTTGAAATTACCTTTCCTGAAGTCCACGATACGATTCCTTCTATGTCCTGGTTTTACATCCTTCTCTATGTCAAATTCCAAGCGACATTTCCCAAGGATCCCACAACATTCACTTCATCAACCAGTTCTTCCCTGTTAGTCAGGATTAAATCCAGGATAGCAGATCCTTTGGTTCCCACCTCCACCTTCTGAGAGATAAAGTTGTCCTCAAGACTATTCAAGAATCTGCAGGATTCCCCATGTCTAGCAGAGTTAGATTTCCAGCAAATAACTGGAGAGTTGAAATCTCTCATAAGCACTACATCCTGTCTCTGTGAAAGTTTAGCAAGCTGTTGTACAAATTCATCATCCCGTTCCTCCGGTTGGTTCGGAGCTCTGTAGTATATCCCCACAACAATATTCCCTTCTTTTCTCCCTTGCTCTATCCTTACCCACACACTTTCAACAAGGCAGCTCTCGAAATCCTGAATTTCAGTGCAAGTGTATTCATTCTTGACATATAGTGTCACCCTGCCTCCTTTTTTGTTTATTCTGTTCCGTTTGAACAAGGTATATCCTTCAATCACTGTGCTCCATATATGAGACTCATCCCACCAAGTCTCAGTGATACCTGTCAGATAATACTTACTTTCCAATATTTGAAGTTCAAGTTCATCCTGTTTATTTCCCATACTCTGTGCATTAGTATAAAGACATCTCAGTTTACAGACATCCGTTCCTACTATAGGGCCCTTCGAATTTACCGGAAAATTACTGAACTCACCTCTCTCCTGTTCATTTATTCTCTGGTCACTCCCTTTCTTGAACTTAGTGTTGGGGATGCCGCACAACATCAGGCTTTTTCTTCCAACCCCCAATGGCCTCAGTTTAAAGCCCTCCTGATCAGATTCGCAAGTCTTCCAGCAAAGACATTCCTCCCATTCTTTGTAAGGTGCACCCCATCTATTACCAACAGTCCTTCACGTTGGAGGTACATACCATGGTTCAGGAAGCCAAATCCCTCTCAGTGGCACCATCTACGTAACCAGCCATTCACCTCCAGTATCCTGTTCTCCCTTCCCTACAGTTTGGTGTAGTGGTTAAGTGCGCGGACTCTTATCTGGGAGAACCGGGTTTGATTCTCCACTCCTCCAATTGCACCTGCTGATGTGACCTTGGATCAGTCACAAGCTCTGGCACAGCTGTTCTCTCAAGGACAGTTTGTGTTAGAATTCTCTCAGCCCCACCTACCTCACAGGGTGTCTGTTGTGGGGAGGGGAAGGGAAAAGAGTTTGTAAGCCGCTCTGAGATGCCTTTGGGCAGTGAAGGGCGGGGTATAAATCCAATCTCTTCTTCTTCTCTTCTTCTTCCAGCTCCATGGCCCTCAACAGGTAAAATGGAGGGGAACACCACCTGTGCCCCCAGAGCTTTCACCTTCTTGCCCAGAGCCTCGCAGACTTCAGAGATCCATTCAAGGTTTCTTTGGGCCGTATTGTTTGTTCCCACGTGGATCAGCAGGAGCGGGTAGTGATCAGAGGTTTTGACCAGTCTTGGAATTCTCTCAGTCACATCTCGGATACACGCTCCAGGAAGACAACATACCTCTTGAGATTCCTTGTCCGGTCTGCACACAACTTCTTCTGTCCCTCTCAGTAGGGAGTCACCAACCACCACTACTCATCTCTTCCTCTGTGGAATAGCTTGTTTCCTTCTCTGCCTATGTGTTTGTGTGTCAGTCACATCCTTTTGATCTCAGAGTGTGCTATTCTGATCTTCCACCATCAGAAGCAGCTGGTAGCGATTTTGCAGCTTCACTGACTGTGTTTCCTGATTATCTTACTTCTCAAGGTCACATTCTTCCACTGTCAGTTTCGGACCCTTACCAGGAGTGATACTTGTCTTTGTACCATGATCAATGACTGTGTAATGCTGCCCTATGTTGCTATTGCTTGCCAGTTCTGGCAAAGGTGTTCACCTGACCAGAAGCCATATCTTACCAATAAACCTGGTTAAGGACTATTGTGTACAGAGTGGTTACTCCAGGACCTGACAGATTGCCAGAACTACCATTTTCTCCGGCCCGGTGAACACCCCCTCCACCTGGAATGGGGAATGGAGATGGAGGCAATGAGGCCGGCACCAGCACCAGGTCTGAGCCAGATGGGGCCGCCCCTGAGGAACACAAGAAGTCCCACAAATCAACTGGGACTAAACCTAAGAAGCAAGTTGTGTTTCAACCCTTGGATCATTGGGACGAACCAGCCTGGCTGGGCAGCACACCTGGGTTCTGAAGGGCTCGAGTATGGGCCAAGAAGGAGCAGCGGAGAGTCTTCCGCTCTTTCCAAGATGACCCGGAGTTGGGCCGCATGCATGACGAGTGGGAAGATGAATCCCTACATGAGTGGGCCCAGGCCAGGGTGCATGCTGAGATGAAGGAGCTTAAAGAGGGTTCGTCCCAACGATCCAAGGGTTGAGAGATGGCACATCTTTATTTTTATTTTTTTTACTGTGACTATACCGAACCCGGAAGGGGTGACCCAATCGAGGGTGCAAGCCTTCTTAGACTCCGGTTGCTCTCACGACCTGATTAGTTACTGGGCTGGGATTGTGAAATTAGACGATCCCATGGTTTTTACCCAGATGGAGTCATGCCAATTTTTACCATGCAGTTGTGCCAACACCAAACTGTAACTATGCCAGTGGGGGTGTTGGGGCACTGGGGAAAGTGTGCTTTCATAATACACCCCATCGCTCAGTTCCCAATGGTGTTAAGGAACCTGTGGTTGGCAGCCCATGACCCGAATGTACAGTGGAGTCGTGGCATGATGACATTTTTGGACCCTCATAAGGCTCATCAGTAGAATCCCGATTGGGGGGTAGAGCCACAACTCACTTCCGCGCGAGTGTGTCTTGCTTGGGATGAACTTAACTCCATCTCAGAGGAATATCGAGACTTGAGGAGGGTATTTGAAGAAAGGGAGGCCGATGAACTTCCCCCTCATAGGGAAACTGACTGTGCCATTGAGATCCTCGAGGGGCATATAATGCTGAAAGGCAAAGTATATGCCATGAACCCTGCAGAGAGAGAGGAATTGCGACAGTTCATTGACAGAAACCTCAAATGGGGTTTCATTCAGCCAGCCACCTCCCCTTTCACCGCTCCCGTCCTTTTCCAGAAAAAGAAGGACGGAGGACTTTGGTTGTGCACTAACTATAGAGGTTTGAATGTGGTGTCCATGTCAAATGCTTACCCTTTACCCCTCATAAAAGTCTTGTTGGGGGAGGCTGCTAAAAGGAAAATCTTCACTAAACTGGATCTGCGGGATGCTTATTTTCGGGTTTGAATCCGAGAGGGAGATGAGCATAAAACCGCATTTAACACCACTCTGGGACAATTCGAATATTTGGTCATGCCCTTCGGCTTGGCTGGCCCTCCGGGTGGGGGGTTCATGAACCTAACGAAGTTTTGCACAAGCATTTATTCAAAGAAGTAGTTTGTTATTTGGATGATGTATAGGTGTATTCCCAAGATTTGGAGTCACATGTGAAGTTAGTGAGAGAGGTTCTGACGGTTCTCTACGATAACCAGTTATATGCCAAGCTATCTAAATGTGAGTTCTATAAGACTGAAATAGACTTCTTGGGCTATTGGATTACCCAACAAGGATTGGGGATGGACCCTAAAAAGGTCCAGGATGTGCTAGGATGGGAACCCCAAAAAACTATATGTCAGCTTCAGAGTTTCTTAGGATTTTCGAACTTTTATTGTGCCTTCATCCCCAACTTCATGCAGGTGTCCCTACCCCTGACTGATCTGTTAAAGACAAAGGGAAAGGGGCCTGATGCCATGAAGGGGGGGAGTAAACTGGACTGGTCCTCCGATTGCCAGCTGGCTTTTGAAAACTTGAAGTCCCTATTCACTTCCAAGCCCATCCTCCATCACCCCAATGAGTAAGAAAAATTTATAGTGAAGTGGTTGCCTCCAATGTGGCAATGGGTGGGGCCATTTTGCAAAAGGGAAGGGACGACAAGTTGCACCCCCTGGCTTATGTGTTCCAAAAGTTCTCTGGGGCAGAGAGAAACTGGGCGGTTTGGGACAAGGAAGTGACAGGTGTCTAATTGGCACTCACAATGTGGCGCCATTGGCTGGAGGGAGCCTGTGTGCCTTTCGAAGTGTGGACTGATCATAAGAACCTGGAGGCACTCAGGACCCCCCGCCACCTTAATGCTAAACAAGTTCAGTGGGCTGAATTCTTTTCCAGAGTCCAATTCACTATTAAGTACCTTCCCGGAAAGTCCAATTTCCTAGTTGATGCTCTGTCCCGCCTCCTGCAGCACGCTAGCCAAAGGGAGGAACTAACTGACACCATCTTCTCCCCAGCACGACTGCGAGGGGCTGTACAGACGTGTAGCCAGGCAAAGAAAAGGGGCGTGTAGGAAAGCCCCGGCTGGCTAGTATAATTCAAGGAAGTCTTCTTGGCACAGGCCCTGGACTTAGTAGTATGAGAAGGTCTGCAGCACCAAGAAAATAGCATGTGGTGTAAAGGGGAGAAAGTCTATGTACCCATTTCGTTACGGGGTGACATTTTGTCCCAAAATCATGATAATAAACTTTCTGGGCATTTTGGCTACTTGAAGACCCTACACCTTGTTCAAAGACAGTTTTGGTGGCCAGGCATGAGGAAAAATATTTCAACCTATGTAGCCACTTGTCAAACATGTATAATGAGTAAACGGGGCGGGGGGGGGGAAGGGTTCCAGGTCAGTTGCAACCTTTGGAAACCCCTGAATGTTACTGGTCCATGATTTCTATGGATTTCATTACTGACCTACCAGTCAGTCAAGGGAAAACGGTAATATGGGTGGTCGTGGATCTGTTTTCTAAACAGACGCATTTCATACCATGGAAGAGTGTACCGACTGCAAAGCAATTAGCCACCCTTTTCCTACAATACGTGATCAGGCTGCACGGATTGCCCAAGAAGGTTGTGCATGACCGCAGCACGCAGTTCATTGCCAAGTTTTGGAAGGAGCTCATGAAACTCCTCGGGGTTGAGCGAGAAGTGAGTAGCAGCCACCATCCTGAGATGGATGGCCAGACCAAATGGACTAATCAAATCCTGGAACAGGTATTATGGTGTTATGTGAACTACCAACAGGACAATTGGGTTTCCCTGTTACCCTTTGCCGAGTACAGTTACAATAACTCGGCCCACAGCTCCATTGGGATGAGCCCTTTCAAAGCGGTCCACAGATATGAAGGAGGACCTCTTCCTCTGGTTGATCTAGGCCAACCCTTTGCTAGTGATGTTCAATTGTGGTGGTCTAATGTTACAAAGAATTGGGGGGTACTCCAGGAAACTTTAGAAAAGGCCAAGAAAGACTATAAGAAATATGCTGATGGAAAACGTTGCCCCGAGTGGTTACTCTGTGTATGTCTCTACCAAGCATATAAAAGGCTTGCAACCCCGGCGGAAGTTGGGGTGGAAATATGTGCCTTTTAAAGTCATAAGTGTTATTAACAAAGGTGGCTGTTGAACTTGACCTCCCTAAATCCCTATGTTCTTTCCATCCTGTGTTTCATTACAGGTTATTGAAATGGGACCCAGGACCCTCACCCTGGGCGTGCAAACCTCCAGCTCCACCTCCTCTTCCGATTGATGGGGAACTGCACCATGTAATTGAGGAGGTTTTGGATTCCTGGTTGTTTCATGGGCAGTTGCAGTACCTCATTAAATGGAAAGACTTTGGTCCTGAAGAAAATGAATGGGTTGCTTCTAAACATGTTACGGCCCCCACCCTTCTTCGAAGGTTTCATAAAATGTAACCCTGATAAGCTGGGGGGAGGGTGAGCTTGAGGGTGGTGGTATGTCAGGTTCGGACCCTTACTAGGAGTGATACTTGTCTTTGTACCATGATCAATGACTGTGTAATGCTGCCCTATGTTGTTAAGGCCTATTTTTGCTTTTGTAACCCCTACTTGCCTTGTCCATCTGTTACCTCTGCTTAGTACCTTATCTGTCCTCCCTGACATTCCCAAGGGGGGTGAGTGTGTGAATGAATGTGTGGAGTAAGGTAGAAGCGCTGCTCGTAACTTTCCTGAAGCTACCCCCACACAGTTCACCGGCCCCAGCTGGGTCTGTGACCTTGGGAGACAGGAGCCTTGAGATACAGCTAGCTGAGGTTGTATAGTCTTTAATGACCTGTAGTAGCCTGGGTGAATGTGATGTATGTTTGATGGATGGACCCCATGCCTTGAAACCTGTTCTTGTGTTATTGCTTGCCAGTTCTGGCAAAGGTGTTCACCTGACCAGAAGCCATATCTTACCAATAAACCTGATTAAGGACTATTGCAATACAGAGTGGTTACTCCGGGACCTGATATCCACTCACCTACCTGTTCCTTGTTACTTCCTTCCTCTTGCTTAGGATTTGCTAGCTCTTGCTATTCTTTCAGGAGCCCCTCTTCCGCATGTCTAAAAACCTTTCTCCCTCCCTGATATTACTCAGTGTACAGATTTATTCCATGGGACTATATTTACCTATCCAAGGAACAAAGATCCAAGAAGGAAGACGAGCGAAACGAACCAGCATCTCACTCTAAGTAGGGTGCCCAACTTTTTTGTTGGGGTATAGGTTAGTGGATTTCCAGATACACACACATTATTGAACAACACGCATCTGGTTATACCCTTTGGAGCATGACGTGATTGCTCCTAGAACATTGCTGTGATGATGTGAATGAAACAATGTCTTAACCAGAAAGCTTCATAACGTTCCCAGGAGTTGCAAGTACAATGTGACATTTATTTTAAAAGGTCTATTGTGTTTGGTGACCTCTAATTGCTAGAACAAGACAAGTATCACACAAAGGATTATGGGATTAAAATAGTTTCTACTAGGTTTTTAGTTAGGATGGCCAGATAGGGGAAGGTCAGGCAAGGTAGGGAGTTGGTTAGATTTACTGTACTTTTTCTGAGAAAATCAATCTTTGACGTTGATTGATTAAAAGAGGGAAGAGAACTGCCAGAAAACAGACCTTTGCATATTTATTTATTTATTTTATTCAATTTATACCCCACCCTCCCTACCAAGGTAGGCTCAGGGCAGCTTACACAAATGCATAAAAATACTATTAAAATCCATCATAAAATCCATCATACCAAAAACTTTAGGATCAGTTTTTCAGACATGCCTCTGGTCAATATTCAATGGCACACATTCCATGTGACTGTAGGGATCTATTTTGATCTCTTATTTCCAGACCAGGGATGAGTCCTGAATGAGTGATCCTGTGAGATGCTAAGAGAGGGAAGGTTGCTTGTGTCACCTGTTTATAGGTACCAAGCTCTTCCTTCCAAGTGAGGAAGGGGTCGAGGCCTAACATTTTGCCCAGGAAAGGCCTGCAGCTGGTTAAACAGTTGAAGCTGGTAAAAGGCACTCCTGGCCACAGCTGTCACCTGCTTATTCAGCAGGAGTCCCAGGTCCAAGAGCACACCCAGGCTATGGACTTGTTCCTTCAATGGGAGTGCAACCCCATCCAGAATGGGTGGCACCTTAAATACCAGATCAAATCTTGTACCCATTGATAGCACTTCTGTCTTGCTGGGATTAAAATATGTGGAAAATTGAGTTTTTGTTGAAAGAAAAACAGCACTCAAGCATGATGATATTAAGCATACAAATAGCACTAAATACAATAGTGCCCATGATGAAACACAGTTATTCCAAATGCCCATTCGGAGTTGTGCAACTTGTAGCACTCAAGAAGAGTAGGTACTAAACAGGGAGAACAAGAAGGAAGAATATAGACTTTTAGTCGGTGCAGTTCCTAAGTACAGATTCCTTTAGTCGACTTACCAAACAATCCTAAAAGGGAACCTTGAAACTACACAAACTGGGATAATTGGATCCAGTCAGTGTGGGGTGCTTGCCAGGATCGCAGGCAAACCCAAGCAAACAAACCCAGGTAGAGATCCAAGGATAGTGGAATCCTATGCGCACTGTGCAGGCCCATGCAATCCTATAGACACTTTTCTAGGGGTAAGCACCACTGAACAGCCTTGAGCAGGTTTCTAATTAGAGGATTGGTCTCAATAAGAAAGCACTTGAACACTGCTATGCAAGGCAGAACTGAGTACATCAAGGAGGCTGAAACTCAGAGCACACAGTAGGGCAGAACACAGCTAGATCAAAGTACAATTTGGAGAAAGTCTGAGTTCATTTTGGGGCTTAGAATGGAATATAATATAAGATTAATTTTTATTGGATTTCGGAAGGGTGCTCAGAAATGATGAGTTAAAGGGAAACTTCCTGATTGGCAGAAGTTGTGGCAAAGAGAGTTCTGTGTTCTGGAAAAATTACTAGTTGAAGAAAAGATGGGAAACTTGGAGGCATGAAAGTTTTCAAGCTTGTTTTTGTTACCTCATCATAAAGAGTACCTGTTCTAAATTGCCTAGTCTTGAATCATGAGAAGAGGCCACATAGCTGAAAACACTGATTTAATGTGACTTTTTGTCAGAAAGACATGTTAGTGCAATGCAAGGCTTTACATCAAGATGCATTTCGTTAATTGTTGGACCTTCTTATTAATGGTCTAGAAGCCATGGTGCTAGGTCTGTGTCTGTATCCTTCTGGGCTGTCATTGTGTTAATGAATTATGATGGAATCAGAAGGGACATTCTCTGATCCTGCTCTCTTTCTGCCAGTTTTCATCCTCTGTGTTGGAAATAGCCCAGTGCTGTGTTTTGTGGGCTCCACGTAAACATGAGTGACAGAGATGAGCAGCTTTTGAACCTAAGACAGAAGGAGAAGAAGAGTTGGATTTATACCCCACCCTTCACTTGGAGTCTCAGAGCGATTTACAATCTCCTTCCCCTCCCCTCCCCACAACAGACATCCTGTGAGGTAGGTGGGACTGAAAGAGCTCTTTCGAGAACTGCTTGTGAGAGAACAGCTCCGAGAGAACTGTGACTGACCCAAGGAGGTGAGTGGGGAATCAAACCCAGTTCTCCAGAGTAGAGTCCAGTGCTCATAACCACTGCACCAAACTGGCTCTCATCATAAGCATACCTCTTCTAAATTGCAGAAAGGTGTTGGAAGGGTACTGGCTTTGGTGATCCAGATCCTTCTTTAGTTTAGCAGGCTTTAATGCAGCAGTACTTCCCGGACCTAATGTGCTTGCAAGACTATAAAGTTACACAGAGCCATGTTTCAGTGTAAAACAAAATAAGAACTATTTTATTCTAGAAATACATACTCGATAGTGCAGGGTAAAGAGATAGGAACAGCTCCTACAGTATTTAACTAGGAGATGGATCTCCTGCTCCTTCATCTTGTGTGCGTGGAAGAGAGAGAAAGGGGGGAAGGAAATGGAAGGAAGTTGCTTTCCCTAAAGAGTACTGATCTACACTGCAAAGGGATTCAGTCACAGTAGAGTAAACAGGAAGTCTGCCTATATGCCTGCAACTCTGGTCACTTGCGCCTGGAGGCTGAGACACTGGGACATCGCATCTGGTTCTTCCAACAAAAGGTTGGGCAAAATGGAGGTTTGGTAGCAACAAAAGCCCTAGTCCATGCTCCTGCCTCACCCCTCGGTAGAATTGGGTTTTGCTGCCCTATATAGATTATTTTAATTGGTTTCATTTTTTAATTTATTTTTATTTTTTGTAAAACAATTTGCAGAAAATTGTTGTAAAATATGCATTAATAAAATGCATCAAGTAAATAAAATGCATCAAGTAGCCTTTAACTAGAGATGCTCAAACACTTGCCAATTTGGCTCATATATTGTTTGCTGGTCAGATAAATTGAGCTGATTTTTTTGATGAGCAATTTGACTGTCAACCCATTTGTTCATTAGGTTGCTTCACTGTATTCTTTCCAAAACATATGAAATTGCAGGGGTCATTTCATAGAAAAAGAGGTGCAGGAGCTCATTAGCATAACCCATTAGCATAAATTATTTGCATATGCCACACCCCCTGACATCACCGGAAGTGTGTCAGATGGCAACACCCACTGCTCAGGCTCCACCTCAAAAATCTCCAGGTATTTCCCAATTCAGAGAGAGAGAGAGAGAGAGAGAGAGAGAGAGAGAGAGAGAGAGAGAGAGGAAGGAAGGAAGGAAGGAAGGAAGGAAGGAAGGAAGGAAGGAAGGAAGGAAGGAAAAGCGATGGGGAGGAAGGAAGGAAGAGAAAGAGGGAGGGAAGGAGGGAAAGAAGGCAAAGAGATGGGGAGGGAGGAAGGAAGTGGAAAGAAAGCAAATAGGGAAAGCAGAGTGGGAGGGAGGGAGGGAGGGGAGAGCTGGAAAGAAGGCAAATAGATGAGAAAAGGAAGGAAGGATGAGATCCTCTGGTCTCCCTTTCAATCCTTTTACAACAACCCAAGCAGGTAGACACACCTGCCTCCATAGCCAAAGAATCAGAGCCCTGGTCTCCCTTTCTACTCCTTTAAAAGGCAAATCTCTTTTAAACAATTCCCATACAGCTCCACAGCAGCCAAAATGACAGATATACACACAAACAAATATTCTTATTCTTTATGGAACATCTAACCTGGGAGACAAGGCAAGGGATAGGAAGTGAGATGAAAGCTATAGATATGGCACTGATAGAAAGAGGGGAATATACACAGTGTAAATCCCACTGAGTTCATTGGGACTTACTCCCTTACTGCTTGCATGCTGGTTCTCCCACCCACCCCCACCCCACCTGATCAAGCCCCCGCCACTCCTCCACACCAGCCAGGCCGCCCGTGGCTCTCCCACCCCCCACCTGATCAAGCCGCCACTGCCCCACACTCCTACCAACTTACCCTGCCTTCTAGCTGGTGGCAGTGGTGGCTGAAAGCAGAGGCAGCATATGCTGCTTCCTGTTCCTCCTGCTCCTGGCGTGACTGAGGGCTGTTGGAAGCTGGGGGCAGGGCTTGCCATTCCTGGGATTGTTACTGTCAGAACAGTGTTCCTGCTCGTTTCACTTGGAAATGAACCCTGTGAAATTGTGCAATCTCTACGTAAAGGCCTTAGGACAATTCATCCGTAGTTTGGGAGTTGGTTGTCATCAATATACTGATGATACTCAGCTCCATATATCTTTATCCAAATTGGTGATGATGTGGCAGAGGTCCTGAATTGCTGCCTGGCCATGGTGGTTAACTATCTAAAAGACAACAAATTGAAATTAATCCCTGAAAAGACAGAGGTAATGCTGGTTGGGAAAGTGGAGGCCCTGAAGGACATAATTCTCCTCACTTTCAAGGAGTTCAGCTGACCCAGTTAAAAGCCTTGGAGTCATACTGCATGCAGCTTTATTACTGGAGATGCAAGTTAATGCAGCTGCAAAAAAGGCTTTCTTCTAACTTAGCCTATCCTGTAAAATGGCCCCATACCTTGATACATTTGACCAGGCCACCTGGACCCATGCCACAGTAACATCAAGGCTAGACAATGCACTGTACACTGGTCTCCCCTCAAAATCAATTCTGAAACTTACGCTGATCCAGAGTGCTGCAGCTCAACTATTAGTGGGAGCTAGACGCAGCATGCATGTTACTCCCATTCTGCAAACCCTCCATTGGTTTTCCATTTGTTACTGAGCTCAGTTTAAGGTATTGGCTACCACATATAAAGCCCATCATGGTCTTGGCCCCTTATTTACGGGACTTTCTATCTCTCTGTGTTCCACCATGACAACTCCACTCATGGCAGCAGGGATTTCTGCAGATGCCATCCTACAAATGGGCAAAATTAGCAACTGCCTATACATGTGCTTTCTCCGTTGTGGCTCTTGCCTTCCCAAAGAGGTCAGAAAACTCCCTCTCTCTTGACCTTCTGCAAACTATGTAAAACTGAACTATTCAAGAGGGCTTTCCTCACAGTTAATGAGGCTGCACAATACAAAATGCTTTCATAAACTTACTAGGCTAAGTGATGGGGATCTATGGTCTTTACTGCTGTATATAGATCCTATTATGTAATTTCAGTACTGCTTAATGTGTCATGTTAATACTGATGCTATGCTCCTTTCTGGTGGTTCCAGTCTTCTAGAAGAAGAGCTGGTTTTTATATCCCACTTTTCTCTACCCTAAGGATTCTCAAAGCAGCTTACAATCACCTTCCATTCCTTTCCACATAAGTCACCTTGTGACTGAACTGTGACTGACTGAAGGTCACACCAGCAGCTCCATGTGGAGGAGTGGGGAATCAAACCTGGTTCTCTAGATTAGAGTCTGCCACTCTTAACCACTACACCCTGCTGGCTCTCTAATATCCTAATGCATTAGTTATTGAATATCTTATTTTGTTGATTATACTGACTTACTATGTGCAATCCGCCTTGAGTTCATGTGAGAAAGGAGAACTATAAATAATGTTAAATAAATAAGAGTTTTTAAGGTCCTCTTCAAAATGTGTTTTCCTAGTGTTCTTATTATGCATCAGTGTTTTTATTATGCATCTGTAAAAAGATGATTCTTAAATGCAAGTAATAAATAAGTTGTTGATATAGGATTTACAAGAAACTAATATGCTTTCATAATGTTCTCAGAAGAATGCTTTCAGAATGCACTTTTTTTTTCCTTGCAACACAATAACAGCCAGCCCTGCTGCATAACTTGGTGGGCAAATATGATATTCTGGCCAAGAATGAAGATCATTTCAAATTCTTCAGCTTGTTTTTGGGTGGCCAAGAAAGCTTAGCTTCAGCAAAAGCTCTTGTGGGCTGATCTAAAATTATCTCTGATTTTTTTATTTTTTTTTTGGCATAACAACATTGGAAAGCTGTAGTGACCAAGAATAGAATCCTATTTGTGAAGATTTATAGACTTGTAATTTTGCATGAAGCCTAATGTTAGGCACAATATTATTGCATTGGTGGGAGGTTATTTTTATAGTGTTTCTGGTACAAAATAGTAAAGCATGTTGTATTTGTCTTTTACTGTGCTCTTCTGTTACCTTGTACCAGTCAGAGCAAGTAATCTTAATATTTTGATACAGGACTATGCTGTTCCTTTTCTGACTTTGTACAAAAAATATAACTTCTATAGCCATCACATCAATCATTTTGAATAGACATTTTGAATAGACATCATCATCTAGGATCTATAGTCTTGTTAGTCATGTCCATTACCTCACTGTTGCACAAGGAAATCTAATTAATGTCCTTTAAGTTATACCAGCAACACTTGAATCATGTATTTCTTTGCTGTAGTGACAAGTTGTGGTAGACTGGTTGGAGAAAAAACAAGGAATCCTGTGGCTTCTTAAAGAATAGTGCATTGTGACATAAGTGTTAATGAACTACATTTTATGCATCTGTGTAAGATAAAAAGTGATCCATTCACAACAGCAATAATTTGGAACAAGTGAAACTTGCAGAGACGATGAATCCCTTCCCCCTCTTTGCTTCCTTCCCTCTTCTTCTTTCAATACAAGACCTCATGGACACTCAATGAAATTGCTGAGCAGTCATGTTAGAATGGATAAAAGGAAGTACTTCTTCACCCAAAGAGTGATTAACACATGGAATTCACTGCCACAGGAGGTGGTGGCGGCTACAAGCATGGATGGCTTCAAGAGGAAATTGGATAAACATATGGAGCAGAGGTCTATCAGGGGCTATTAGTCATAAGGTATAGATAGGAACTCTTGGTCCAGGGCAAGTGATGCTCTGTATTCTTGGTGCTTGGGGGGGCAACGGTGAGAGGGCTTCTAGTGTCCTGACCTCACTGGTTGGACCTCCTGATGGCACCTGGTATTTTTGGCCACTGTGTGACAGAGTGTTGGACTGGATGGGCCATTGGCCTGATCCAACATTAGCTTATCTTATGTTCTATCAATCCTCCCTCCCTTTCTATCCTGTCCCTTATCTACTTACCCCCATCTCTTTTGCCCCCTCATCCCTTCTCTGTCAATCTACCCACCTTCTGTGATAACCTACCCCCATTTCCCCCCTTTCTCCCATTCCCTTCAGCTGTCAACCTTCACCCTATTTCACTCCTTTCTCCCATTCTTCTTATCTGTCAATCCATCCCTCATCTTTTTTGCTCCCTCTCACATTTTCTCCACCAGTCTACGCAACCCTTGCTTCTTTCCCTATCTACCACCTACCCCTGGTACTTCACTCACCTTCAATGCTGCAGCTCTCCCCACCTACCCCCACCTTTGCACTTCACTCACCCCCACCCTTGCAGATGGTGGCATATCTCACACCGGAGGGTTACCTGAATGGGCATGGGGAACTGGGTTAGTTGCAGAGCTCAGGTTTACATCTCTTTGATTATTCATTGTTAGTGGTGAGTTGTCATTTTAGGTTATAAACTGGCTGTAGGCAAGTGCAGGCCTATCAGCCAAGGCCGGGGTTGCTGGGTCTCACATTATGGTGGAAGAACTCCTGCCCCCCTCCCCGCATTGGCTGTTGCAATTGCTACTAAACTGGGTGGTGGGAGAAAAATGGGGGTGATTGGCAGAGTTCTGGTGAGACATCACTTCTGGTTAAACCACAGAGTTTTTGCCAAATTCTACAGTATCATTGGCAATGTGATGATATCACTTCTGTCATGCTAGAAATGACATTTTTACATTGCAAGCAAGTTCCCCCACACACAGGTTAGTGTCCTGCAGGTTGCCAGCTTCATGTTGTTTAGGATAGGCCACTGTTTACACACTGATTATATGCTAGAGTAATTTTAGTCGGTATCTCTACAACATTTTCTCATTTTCTCTTCTCAATCTATTGTCTTCTAGAAATGTTCTGTTGTCTACAGGAACAGTTACTTGTATAAAGTAAATTAACTGGGATGCATTCCATTATTCTTGTAATGGAGGATTGCATTAGGAGCTGAGATTTTTGTATTGTCAATATTTATTAAATTAATCCATATGAAGGTTGTTTTGTCTCTACAGGTGGCCAACCTTTGGATTATAATACAAGAAATGACCTCACAGTTTTGAGCTGTAGTAGATGTTGGTTTTGGCCACCTCAGTCCTCATGAAATCTGCTTAATTATTGCTTTAAAAAAATCTTTAAAGTTGTGCTTATACAACATTTATTTTTAGTGCTTACATAACCTGAATTGATTGTTTTCCTTGGATGAAGGCATGATGTTGTTGCCAAAAGAGTGTCTATTTCAATTTCTAGAAATTACTGGCAAGTTAATAATTTGTTTTGACAGCATCTCTATCATGTAATTATATTATAGAAATTACACAGGTTTTTTTAAATGGAAACTGTCACTTATACAATGCAGGGTTCAACTTTCTTCATTACTCAGAGAAGTTTTTTAACTGAGGAACATGCAAGACAGGATTTCTTCCCAGTCAAAAGATTCACTGTTTTGCTGGTTACAAATCTATTTATTTATTTAAAACATTTTTATGCCACCTTTCCTTCCAATCAGGTTCCCCAGTGCAGCACACATAAAAATGTTAAAACATTTGAGCAATTAAAAACATTTAAAATTATAAAATAATTCAATAAAAACACCTAAACAAGAACAAGAGAGGATGACCTATCTTGTCCCCTATTAACACTTGTCCCCACATAATAGAAGTGAAGAGCACAGACTTGCTGTAAGCAGTTAACAGCTCTGTCCTAAGATCTGTCATGCCATCACCATACTGGTGCTTTGACAGTATAGCCATTCCTGTGCTCTCCTGCCAGAAGAAACTGCAAGTGTTGTATCACTAAGGTACTGAGAGCATAGGACCAGCACAGGAGTCCATAATGATATTGTAACATCCACTAACATTGGGTTGGCATGGTAACGATGGCCATATATCTGCCGTGTGGAAGGAGCCAATCAATTCATGGTAACAGGAGCACACCCCTCTGACATCACTATGGCCAGCCCCCTATTGACAAAACAGATGGGAGGGGGATAGCTCAGTGCCCTCAACAGTTATGATTATAATGTGCCTAGCAGAAGCTTTGTGACTATTATCATCTGGAGATTGCAGCACATGGGGTTTCAAATCCCCTTCCACAAACAACTACTTTTGTGACACAAAGGAAAGGAGGAATGGGCAATTCAAGCAGATCATCCAACCACCTCCACAGCTGACTTGGAAGACCCCCCCAAAAAAACTCAGTTTTTCTCAGACAAGAGTTTCATTCAGGGAATCATGCACATAGGGGAAGTTTTTGCAACACAAAAAGAACAGAGACACTAGTACATCCACAGAAGGTATCCTTTCCCCAAAAAACTGATGGGAACAAATTGGAGCTTGAGCTCTAGTGACTGAAAAGATGAGAACAAGGCAAAACTAACCTTTTGGTCAGTGGCTATCCTATCAGACACGAAACAGAAGGAGTTGGCAAGACTTTACCCAAGGCACAGCGTTTCTTCAACCATGCAGCTAACTGAACACACAGAAAAAGGATACATCATGGTGCATTTGGTCCTGATTACAAAAACAGGACCAGAAAGACTGAAGTGAAAGCCTGAGCATGGTGGGAAACTACAGGTGTAATATAATGTTCCAGAGTCAAGCTTTGCCTTGGCTAGTAGGTCGCCTGGGAGGACCTGTATACATCTTGTCAAATCCAGTCATTGAGAATGAGCAGCTCATTTTGCCTGGCCTTCTCAGATGCCACTCATTTTGCTTAGCACTCTCCTATCTAGCCAGCCCTTCCCCCCAGATTTATGAAGCTGATTCCCAAGCCAGCAGGTTTTGTTCTCCATCTCCCTTCTATGTCATACAGCCTGTTTCATGATTTATTTGTATCCACAAAGATCTATGGGATTGTGACCCTGGGAAACCTGTCCACTGCTGGAGCAGAACTGTCCAAAGAGTGTGGTGTAGTGGATTGTCAGACTAGGATTTGGGAGACCTGGGATCAAATTTCCGCTCTTCCATGAGCTCCCTTGGACAGTTAACACTGTTTCAGACTCACCTACCTCACAGGGATATTATGAGGATAAAATGGGGAGAGCAATGTTTTTTCTAATCTATAATGAGTCACTTAGGTGGGAGGGCAGGATAAAAATCGAACAAACAAACAAATAAATAAAATAATGTACTCGGTCAGGAAACATGGACTGGGATTACTAAATGAAGCAGGAGAGCAACTCATATAATTTTGTTAAGCCACCATATTTGGTGTGGAGAAAAAAGAGAGCTATCAGAGAAAATTCCACTGCAACGTGGAGTTAAGCAGGGCTGTGTTCTTGCTCCTCAATTATTCAGTCTGTATTTATATGATCTGAAGACGCATCTATTGGATCCCAGTTTTCATTGTCCATCACTGAACAACCAAAATATACCAGTTCTGTTGTATGTAGACAATACAGTCCTGTCAAGATCCATTATTAACCTCAGAAAAATACTGAAGGTATTTCTATTGTCAAGGGGAGAAACTTTCTATAAATTATAATAAAGCTAAAGTTGTGATATTTCAATGCATCCGGTGCTTATATAATTGGAAAATAGATAGAAGACCAATCAAGCTTGTCTCCCAGTATCATTATCTGGGGATTCTATTTCATGGCACCCCATATTTCACATTCCACCAAACTGGCAATTCGGTCAGCTGTATCCATTTCACATTTCTTTTTTACAGATGGAGGACAGTACATTCCAGCAGCCACTGTGACCTATGTGGCAAAGATGGAAGCACAGTTACTATATGGTGTACCCATTTGGACTAAAGGGATTGAGGCTGTATCTGATCAGTTTGCTAAGCCGCTATTACACTTCTTATGTTTGATTTTAAGCGCCCCTAAATGCGTCTCTGGACTTGTTTTACAGGCAGAGTTAGGTCAAATTTCTTTGGAGGCAATGGCATGGATCAGATATTTTATCACATTAAGACTCTCAAATCTGAACTGGGATACAGTTTATTACCTCTTATTCGTAATGAGTCATTACGATAAATTAATGGACTTAAAATTGTCCACTTTAAGTTTGCCAGTTGTTAGCCAAATTGCCTTATGTCTTTTGTTAGGAGGTGAACTTTGAAAATGCTTTTATTTGTTATTTTCTGACCTGCATGCACACCAGGAATGGTGAGAGCAAGTGTCTTTGCTTTGGGAGAATGTATGCTTGAGTTAATGTGACTCTCTGTGTAAGAGGAGGTACCACACAGCCTGTATTTCCATGCAAATGAGGTCACAGATACATCTTGCACACTTACCCAGGAGCCCTTGGGAACAAGAAGGCTCCATATTAGCATCTCCATTACAGCTCCTTCAACAGAATGTAGAAACAACAGCTTTCCACCATTGAGAGAATCTCTACCTCCACGTAACCCACAGGATGTTTAACGCCACAGGTGTGAAGTCCGTCGCTTGTGCATGGCCAGGTCCATCTGCATACTTAAAGGTTTCCATGCCAACCCATCTTGACACTTCGACCAAACCTCCCTTGTAGTAAGGTGTAGATTTTCAGCATTGCCCCACCTTAGTAGGAGGGAACCCACACATCCTTTAGCCAATGATATAGGGATGGGATGGACCCAGAAACACCCCAAGCCAGCCCCCAGACTAGCTGATAAAACGGGGTGCAACCTTTTGTTCCAAAGAAGAAGGAGAAAGAAAGAGAGAGGAAGAAGCAGAACAGGACAAGCTTGCTCTCCTTACCAACAAGATAGCTAAGGTAACTTATTGTGTTAACTTGGAGTCGCGACCAAGTAACCCTCACGCATGTTAGCTGGTTCTAACTGTGTGTAGCAAAAGTAAGAAATCCTTAGTTAGAAACAATCCTTGTTCCTGAACACTGGAAAACCGGATCTACTGGAGCAGATAAGTATATGCTTTCCCCCTCCTAAAGACATACCTTTAGCTTAAATCCCAATATTGTTTTCCATATCTACTGTAACTAAAAGGAACTTGAATGTATGTGTGTGTGAACCTGTTTTTGTATGCCTGTAATAATAAGAACACTCAGTAAAGAGAATCTTGATTCAAATTAAGAAACCTTTGTCAAGCATCATTCTTTTGAAGAAATAGGCTTCTCAGACAACGAAACTTGCTTTCTCTGTATACACTGGCAAAAAGACCTCAATAAGTTAGTCAGCCACTGCGTAGATAAGCAGTCCGGCTAACACTTTATCAAGCTTGGGGGAATTATGATATTAAAGGGCAACTGGCATATAGCGCAGGGATATAACCTGTGTATACCAGAGTCAGAATTCCCAGAGACTGTGAATAGACAAGGAGACCAGGCTGATGTGATAATTGGTCTTTTACTTAAGAATTACCGAGCATACAATAATAACTGGCACACATAAACAAGCAATACAGATCTAGGAAAAATAGGCATGAAAAGACAGTGACTTTTGCATTAGCAGAAATATCGTTGGTGGGAGATACATTACCTGTCTGGTGAGATGAGTAGACTGTGCAGCAAAAAATAAAGCAAAAGAGAGAGGGAGTGGGTCATGAGCTGTCCAGTGACACGTGGAGTGGTCCCAAACTGATCAGGGATGGAACTGAAAGGTGGGCTGGGGGTGAAAGCTCAGAGAGAGAAGAGAAGAAGAAGAAGATATTGGCTGGTTTGGAGGTAGAGTCTATGGCATTGTACCTGTCTGAGGTCCCACCCTCCTCAACACTCACCTTCTCCAGGTTCGACCCTCAAATCTCTAGGAATTTCCCAACCTGGAGTTGACAACCCTATCTCCTCCCAGCCAACCATCAACCTAACTTTAGTTTTCCATCTCCTCCCCATCCCTCCTACAGAGCAGTTGTATTTTGAGGACTCCAGCCACCACCTGGAGATTGGCAACAATGGTTCCCCATCAGGGAATGGCTGGATTGAGGGTGGAATCTATGGCATCATACCTGTCTGAGGTGCCACCCTTCCTCAAACCTCACCCTCCAGGCTCCATCCTCAAACTCCAGGAATTGCCCACCTGGAGTTGGCAACCTGATCGGACTGGGCCCAATGAGTTTCTCCCAAAGGAGGAGGAGGAGGAGTTTGATTATACCGCCCTTCACTGCCCAAAGGCGTCTCAGAGCGGCTTACAAACTCTTTCCTTCCCTCCCACAACAGACACCCTGTGAGGTAGGTGGGGCTGAGAGAACTTCTGACAGAAACTGTCCTTGAGAGAACAGCTGTGCCAGAGCTTGTGACTGACCCAAGGTCACATCAGCAGGTGCAAGTGGAGGAGTTGGGAATCAAACCCGGTTCTCCCAGATAAGAGTCTTGCACACTTAACCACTACACCAAAGTTGCATGTGCAGAGAGTTTCCCTTAAGTAGCCAATTTGCGACCTGTGGCAAGACCCAGGTGGTCACTGGTTCCCAGGTAATGTAGAATAATAAAAACAATACCTTAGTATGGATAGGACAAAAGAAACCACCACTGGACAATTTAGGGTTGATGAGAGCAAGGGAGTGACACCTCTTGGAGAAGGGGTGAAAAAAGGGACTGGGAAGGAGGGTGCAATCACTTTAATGATTCAATCTGGATTGGGCATAATGTCATGGGCATAATCTGGATTGGTGGCAGGGTGGCTCCAGAGCATTTTTTGTTTTTGGCTGGGCAACAGTCTTTGTTTGAAGATGACTCGGGGAGAAGGAATGTGCTGCGTGATGGAGAAGCAATCCCAAGAAATCAGAAGGAAACTGAGACCTAGAAGAGCAGTCATGAAGGAACTAGAAGGGATCCTTAAGTGTTAGGAAGCATTGCTGGAGACCAAGATCAAGACAATTCATATGATGATATTCTCCATTGCTATCTATTGATGTGAAAGTTGGAAAATGAAGAACACCAACCAGAAGAAAACTGATTAATTTGAAATGTGATGTTGAAGCAGAATTATACAGACACCCTGGACTTCCAGAAAGACAAATAAGTGGGTTCTAGATCAAATCAAGCCTGAACTCTCCCTAGAAGCTAACATGACCAAACTTGAGGCTATTGTACTTTGGTCACATCATGAGAAAGCAAGACTCTGGAAAATACTTCAAAAATGGAAAGCAGCAGGAAAAGAGGAAGACCCTAACATGAGATGGATTGACTCAATAAAGGAAATAATGGCCTTCAGTTTGCAAAACCAAGCAATGCTGTCAACTGTAGGATGTTTTGTAGGCCATGAATTCATACAGTTGCCATAAGCTGGAAATGATTTGACAGCATGTAACACACACACAGAGGACCATCCAGGAATCTGCGTTACAGTACAGCCTTTCCTAGAGATCATGAAGGGAGCCAGGGCCATTACCCCTCTTCTAGCTTCTGTTAATCAGACTTGCCACTCAGGTAAGTCAGTCATCACACTTAGGAGATTCCATCATCCCATTTTCTCCATTGCATCAGCTGGTACCCATCATTCCTCCCTCCTCTCTTATGATCACTTTTGGCCATATTCTGCTTTACCTTCACAAAAATCCAAACCAACAAAAAACTGCCATGATTCTGAAGTTTCCCCAATCAGAGAGTACCCAAAACTCTTCAGTCACAGAAAAAAGTCTGAAAGATAGCCCAATGAGAGAAATGTTAAAAAAATGCCACTAAAAAGGTTTGGTCCCTGTAGTAAAGGCCCAAAGGAAAATAGGATAAAACCAGCATCCTAGTAAAGGAGATATTATATTCAGTTTGATCCCCAATGAATGCTCTTCCACAGGGCCAGCTTACTCACTAGGCGAACTAGGCATTCTCCTAGGGTGGGCCGGCCCTTAGGGCGCCAAACTGCACCCGCCCCCTCCCGCCAAAAGCCCTGCATCTCCCTGACCTAGCTGGGGACAGGCAGCCTGACCAGGGCAGTGCATGACCAGGGCCGCCCCCTCCTGCCAAGCACCTGCCTGGGGCCTGGCTGGGCACCACCAAGGCAGGTGGGTAGGGAGGCAGCGTTCCTTCCCTGGTGCTTGGGGGGGGAGAAGGTGGAACTCTTGTCAGGCCGCCCGCCCATCCCCGACACCCTGCCCGCCAGCTGTCTCCGCCCTGTTCCAGTGGCCACCAAGAAACGGGACCGGCAGGGATGGAGGGGCTCGCGAGGAGCCTGGCTGGTTTGCAAATAAACCCGCTCCTGATGGGGGTGGGGAGGTGGGCGTCATGGCAGTGAAAAGGGCAACCCCCTCCCCCATGCAGGAGGCCTCTTGGGGAAGGGGCTGGACAGAAGACAGCCCATCCCCTTGTGATGGAGCTCGGACGGATGGAGCTCAAGGGCCAGCCTTCTTTCAACCACCCCTGTGCAGTTTCTCTCACTCTTTTGATATTTTTCATGTGTGCGTTTGTGTGTGTGTGTGCACGCGCGCACCTGGAAGTCATGGTGACCGACCCCCACTGGGGGCCTGGAGAATATTCAGAGAGGGGCCTTCCCTGTTCAGAGATACCCCCCCTTGGAGGGGGCCGAGAGTTGGTGCTTTGGAAAGTAAGGGAGCCCCACAGCCAAGGACACCCAGGCAGGCAGGCAGGCAGGCAGGCAGGCAGAGCGTCTGTCTCTCTAGCGAGCCACCTGGGCTGTGGGGCGTGCACGTGCCTGCCTGCCTCTAGCACGGGGGGTGGGGTGCCAATTTTTTTGAAAATTGGTGGGCACACGGGGGGTGCACCAGAAGGGATCCTTGCCTAGGGTGCAAAATAAGCTGGGACTGGCCCTGTTCTTCCACAACTGAAATCATTGGACAGAGACCCCCTCCTTCCACGTGACCTCCTCCCTCTACCACTAATTTGGAACTCCTTCAAGACCAGTCAATATGTGAAACTTTCTGCTAAGCCTCTCACTCTTTCTTCTTTTCAAACGTCATCCCTTCATTGATGCACAGCTCAAAGAGAAGCTGTATCTTCTGTCCCTTTCTGGGGACAGTGTATACTTATAAAAATACAGCGTGTGTTCTGACTTTCTGGACTTGCCTGAAGTTAATGAGCATAACAGTGACAACTTCTACTAGGAATTAACTAATTTGCTTGTTGTTGCTTATTCCCCAAACGCTTATGTGATTTTTATATGCCATCTGGTTATTTGCATTTCAGTAATTCTCCAGTTTAGTATTTTTATTGCTGTTTCAATCTACCTGCATTTCTTACTTTTCCTTCCATTAATTTTACATGTTCAGTAAAGATTAAACTATTAAGTATTGTCTTCCTCACTGCCTGCCATTCTTATCCCTCCCTGAGGTATTACCCAAGTTTGCACTCATGTCAAGCACAGACAAAAGATCACTTGACACAGAAATCTAGGCATGCATATGGGAACAGAGTTCTACACATGTATTCAGCATTTCTGGCAACACAAGTGGCACCACTTAGACAGTCTTACCATACCCACCCTTTTGTGTTATCCACACTTTGTGATTCACTTGATTAGAGAGAAGATGAAATAACTGGGCAAATATTTTCCCAGCTCTGTGGGGAGAAGCGTTAAAACTCTCTGCAGCTTCTGACTGTCCTGTTCCACAGACCTCTGATTCTGCAAGGCAGACAGGACTACGACTGTTTGACCAGCAGTAGCAAAGACTGGGGTGCAGTGTCTGGCATTCACCCAGGATTGTGGTTTTGCTCCCACACCTGCAAATGGGGTTTCTCAGTCTGGTTTTGTGCCAGTGGTGTAATGATGTCACACTGGCATATCTCCAGGGGTTCCATCCCTTTTCTGCACTGTGCATACTTACCCTGTGCCCCTAGCTGCTGGCAACTGTGGAGGGAGAAACTGTTGTTAAGCCAGTATACTCTAACTGCATACTGCAGTAGTCAGGAAATAACACAAGCTATTTGCACTAAATCACACTCTGAGGATGGACTCCCTTTCCTTGCTTACTATTTCAAGACAACCACTCCTGTAGGACAACTACTTCAGGACAACCATTCAATATTTTAATAACATCAATAATGTCTCTCTATAATATAATTCTGTTTTGGTCATGAACTCTCCTGAACATTCCACACACTCCCTAATCAGTTGGCTGAATGATCTGTCACTCAGAACATGTCCCTAGCTACTGCCTGCATTGCCTGAGTCCCACCCAGCTGCCACTCAAGAGTACTCGTGTGCCATTGTGTGGGTGCTGGGTTTGCTCCTCTTCCCCGCCCACTCCAGCCTCTGGGCCCTCTCAGAATTTCTGGCAGACAGCTTTCTCTCTTGATGAAGACAGTTGCCTCCTGTGTGAGACTAAGGTCGAATCTGCATTTGCATTTTTAAATCAGTTGCGTGCTGTTGTGATGCAGTCTTTCTCTGTGCTTGTTTGAATGTTGTTTGGAGAAGATTCTTTTAAAGCAGTATGGAGGTGCAATGACAGTGGAGCTGCCCCGAAAGGACAATAAACATATGCGGACATGCAAAAGTATGCTAGCACTGTTGAGGTATGAAAATGACACCAGATGTGGACAGCTTTTTGAAGACGGAGTCAAAAGGCTGGGGCACTGGTGGGAAAGATAAATGCAAATTCGGCCTAACTTTTTCCCTCAGTAGCTGTTGGTAGGTGTAACGAAATGGCAGTTACCTGTGCCTGTGAGATGGCTGCCGTCTCTGTGTTTAAAATGTTCCCCCAGAAGGCTTAATTGAGCTGTAGTTCCAGAGAGGGGCCTGCAGGGGTATCACTCACTGGGTTAAATGGAGCTTCCTCATCTGTTGGCCTACACTTCCCAGCTGCACCAAGGCCAAAAAGTGTGGGAAAAGAGGGACCTTGGGGCGGGGCAGCATCAATATAGACTCCAGCTAGGCCACAAGCTGGAGACGTGGGGGGATGTGGGGGGACAAGCTGGACTGGGGAATGAATGGAAGTTTCCCTGCTCTCTTGGGCAAGAGAGAGAGAGGCTGAAGCAGAGCCAGTCCAAGGAGAGATCCTATCCTGAGCCCAGAACCTCCAGAGCTAGAGTGTTGTGTGTAGGGAAAGAGGATTGTGTTTAACCCCTGTTTATTTATGCCCTTACTCCTACAATTGTGCCTTATTTATTTAGTGTGTGTGTGCTCCATAATTGTGTAAATAGTTAAATAAATTCTTTTATTTGGGCTAATAATCTGTGTTGTGCTCTGGCCACATAGTCTCCCCTGCTCTGAACAATACTAAAGGGAGAGGGTAGCCCAGGGAAGCAAGGAAAGGCCAGACCCTTAGGTTGCCAACTTTTCAGGGATCCCCCAAAGACCGGGGATTACATCTCCAAATAGGGAGATTTGGCCAGAGGGGTCTCACTGTCCCTCTAAAAAGGCAGTAACAATTCAGTGAGTGATGGCAGCAGACTTAAGGAGTGAGATACGCCCGTAGGATGAGGGTGGAAGGTGAACAGCTGAGTTGTAAACTGGAGCCCGTTTCACTACAGTAGGCAACCAAGCTTGATTCAGACAAAGGAAGGAAACCCTTTGCAGGCATTTGTGAGGAACTCATTGGGGCTAGTCCTTACTAGGATTGCCAGCTCCAGGTAGGGAGATTCCTGGAGATTTTCTGGTAGAGTCTATGGAAGCCAGGGTTCAGGGAGGGGAGAGGCCTCAGATGAACAGAATGCCCTAAAGCCCACTTTCCAAAGCAGTTATTTTCTCGGGGGGGGGGAGAGATCTGTTGTCTGGAGTTCAGTTGTGACACCTGGTGATTTTCAGGCTCCACCTGGAGGTTGGCTACGCTAGGCATCACAGTCAGTGCTTCAGAGCAGGGTCTGCTAGATCCAGGTTCTTGCTGTAGAAGCTGAGTGGGTGATTTTGGACCAGTCACAGACTTTCAGCCTAACATACCTCACAGGGTTGTTGTGCAAATGAAAAGGCGGAAAGGAGAATGATGTAAGCTGCTTTGGTCCCCGTTGCAGAGAAAGACTATTTTTTCTCCTGGGAAACTATTGTCACCAATCTCCAGGTGAGAGTTGGAGATCACTCAGAATTACAACTGCTCTGCAGATGGCAGAGATCCGTTCCCCTGGAGAACATGGTGGACTCTGTGTCCTTATACCCTGCTGAGATGACCCCCAAATGACAGCCAATGTGACATGGCAGTCAGGGTTTCAGAGCACCATAGAGGCTGCAGGTGGATGGGTGCGGGAAGATGGAAAGCTGAAGAGTGAGGGGGAAATAAAGGTATGTTGATGCTTGGCTGGGAAGGAGATTGGGTTGCCAACTCCAGGTGGGAAATTCCTGGAGATTTGAGAGATGGAACCTGGAGGGATGGGACCTCAGACAGGTACAATGCAATAGACTCCATCCTCCCAACCAGCCATTCCCTCCTGGGAAACCACTGTTGCCAATCTCCAGGTGAGGGATGGAGATAACTCAGAATTACAACTGATTTCCGGGAGGGAGGGCAGAAGTCAGCTGCAGTCAGACGGGCAGATAACGGTAGGTTGATGGTTATCTGGGAATGAGATGGGGTTGCCAACTCCAGGTTGGGAAATTCCTGGGGATTTGAGGGGTGGAGCCTGGAGAGGGTAGAGTTTGAGGAAGGGTTGGATCTCAGACAGGTACAATGCCATAGACTCCACCCTCCAAACCAGCCATTTCCTCCTGAGTAACAATTATTGCCAATCTCCAGATGAGGGCTGGAGATCACTCAAAATTATAACTGCTCATCAGATAGCAGAGATCAGTTCCTCTGGAGAAAATGGTGGACTCTGTGTCATTATACTCTGCTGAGGTCGCCACAGCAAATTGACCCTGAGTGTCCAAGGCCTTGCCATTCTCCCAGAGCCTCTTTCTAGAACTCATTGTATTTATTTCCACAACAGGCCTTATTCCTAGTCATTAATATCTCTGAATAGCCTGTGCCTCGCTGATATGACCCAGACCATGCACTAATTGATTGTGGACTCCCGCCATGTTGTATGCTGTTGCTAGCACTTTACGTATTGTTTTTAGACTTAATTTATTGTAATTTTAATTGAGAAGTTGTTTTACCAGTAATAATGATGTAAGCGACTCTGAGCCTGCTGCGGCAGGGAGGGTGGGATAGAAGCCAAATACATACATACATACATACATACATACACACATACATACATACATACAAGACCATGTAGGAATACCTACAAGGAAAAAATGTCCTTGTAGGTATTCCTACAACATGCTTGCAATGCTTGTGAGGTACTCCCCCAACATGTTGCTGCAGCAGGTAAATGGAAGCTTGGGACTAGGAATCCCCAGCCCTGTCCAGAGGCTTGGCAGGCCTGTTCTGTGATTTTTAAATCTTTGAAGTCAAGTGTTTTCTGGAGTGAGCTATCAAAATTACAAAGGCCTCGAAATGTTTGCTATGTTTGCCTGAAGGATTCCTTTTTATAGTGCCACTTTACCAGTTTAAATGGTACGTTCTATGACTTTATATACAGTTAGTGACCTTTACCTAACCTCCAACAGTAATTTAAAATATACAGTGTGTCCTCTCATAGTCTGAAATATAGAGCCTTTCAAAAGGGATAAACAAAATGATTGAGATGTACCCTAGCAGCATTTAAATCTCAGTGAAATGTTTCCTGGAAAGAAACCCATTTTTCCGTTCTGAAACATAAGGCCTTGAACATTGTGTTTTAAAATGGAACACTGATGAGAAAGGTAATAACTGAACAGCAGTGTTTTTTGGAATGAATGCTCTGCACAGTGCTCTCTAAGGATTTAGTTGTTTATCCTCAATATTATACTGTCAATCCACATGTCTGAGTAAATTCTGTTCTCTCTAATAGCCCCATCCTGATTAACCATCATTGAAGACAAGATTTTAGGAAGAATTATTGGGTTTGTTGTAGGTGTCCCCATAAAATTCTGGACACAATACTTTTACACAGACATTGTTCAGAAATGTGTGTATACAAACACTTGTTTGAATATCATTGCTTTTAATGGACACCTTTCCAAAATACTATAAAAATGATCAGCAATCAGAGGTAGCTTTGAACATCTGACATACATCATTGAGAAAACAAAAGACAGACATGCTTAATTAAAGGAATTCCATCAAACTGTGTTTGCTGGGCATTCATTTGTATTAAATCACATATCTCCTTATAAATATTTATCTTTTGGTTTCGCAAGATTCCATGCGCTCTCATTGGCTGTAAAATGCCCTCCCTCAGCCATTGGCCCATCAGCCACCACTCAAGAGTACTTGCGTGCCATTGGCCGGGTGCTGGGTCTGCTCCTCTTCCCCACCCACTCCCCCTGGCAGACAGCTCTGTCTCCTGAGGAAGACAGTTCTCTTGACTCCTGTGAGGGACTGTCCCCTCAGTGGCTGTTGATAGGCAGCCAAGCTTGGTTCTGTGAGTAAAAAAACAAAGGACTTTCAGCATAACCCCCTCCCCCGCCCATAACCCCCTCCCCAATGTCCACTTTCCTGTCAGAATAAATGGAAAAAGGCTCTTTCTCCTGCTTAGCTTCAGCATAGCTGGCTAGCTGGCTAATGAGGTGGGCCAGCGACCATCAGACCATTTTCTTCAACTCCCCGCTGTGTGGCTGACTTTCCCCTAGGGCTGCCAATCTCCAGGTGGCACCTGGAGATCTCCCACTGTTACAATTGACCTCCAGATGACAGAGATCAGTTCCCCGGGAGAAAATGGTTGCTTTGGAGGGTAGACTCTATGGCATTATACCCTGCTGAGTCCTTCCACACACACCCCAAATGCTGCCCTCCACAGGATCCACCCCCCCACATCTCCAGGTATTTCCCTAATCAAAGCTGGCACCTGTACTTTCTCCTCTGTCAGTAAAAGGCCCTTTCCACACCTATGTTGGCCTTTGGTGTAGTGGAGAGCCAGTTTGGTGTAGTGGTTAAGTGTGCGGACTGTTATCTGGGAGAACCGGGTTTGATTCCCCACTCCTCCACTTGCACCTGCTGATGTGACCTTGGGTCAGTCACAAGCTCTGGCACAGCTGTTCTCTCAAGGACAGTTTGTGTTAGAGTTCTCTCAGCCCCACCTACCTCACAGGGTGTCTGTTGTGGGGAGGGGAAGGGAAAAGAGTTTGTAAGCCGCTCTGAGACGCCTTTGGGCAGTGAAGGGCGGGGTATAAATCCAAACTCCTCCTCCTCCTCCTTTGGGAGAAAACTCATTGGGCCCAGTCCTGATCAGGTTGCCAACTCCAGGTGGGCAATTCCTGGAGATTTGAGGGATGGAGCCTGGAGAGGGTGAGGTTTGAGGAAGGGTGGCACCTCAGACAGGTATGATGCCATAGATTCCACCCTCCAATCCAGCCATTCCCTGATGGGGAACCATTGTTGCCAATCTCCAGGTGGTGGCTGGAGATCACTCAAAATTACAACTGCTCTGTAGGAGGGATGGGGGAGGAGATGGAAAACTAAAGTTAGGTTGATGGTTGGCTGGGAGGGAGATAGGGTTGTCAACTCCAGGTTGGGAAATTCCTAGAGATTTGAGGGGTCGAACCTGGAGAAGGTGAGTGTTGAGGAGGGGTGGGACCTCAGACAGGTACAATGCCATAGACTCTACCCTCCAAACCAGCCACTCCCTCCTGGGGAGCCACCAATCTTGGGGGTGGGCTGGAGATCACTCAAAATTACTACTGCTCTTCAGGTAGCAAAGATCAGTTCCTCTGGAGAAAATGGTGGACTCTGTCATTATACCCTGCTGAGATTGCCACAGCAAATTGTCACTGAGTGCCCAAAGCCGGGGCACTCTCCCAGAGCCTCTTTCTAGAGCCCATTGTATTTATTTCCACAACGGGCCTTATTCTTAGTTTGTATATAAATCACAGTGGGATTACTAGTGATAGCCTTAAGAACAATCTGTAGATTAGACTAAATCCTAATCTGTAGATTAGACTAAATCCTAAAGAGTGGGATTTAGCTATAGGACTGCTATTATTGATTTGGATACTTAGGTCTACAGGAAAATTGGAACAAAATAAGAAGGGGGGATTTTTGTATGGCCTTTACTTAATTTATTGGCCACACAATTTGATTATTATTGGCAATCAAATTTAGTTTAAATCTGTGGTAGGATAGGTCTGTGTAATTGTTCAATTAGCAGGATTGTATACTGCATGCTACCATCGGTGCCTATAATATTGAGTATTCTGCTATCTGCTCTGCTAGTGGTCTGAAGGTTTGTGGAGACCACTGGGGACAGTGATGTTGGGCCAAGGGATTCCGGTGCTCCTGGGGAGGGGAAAGTATAGTGGTGGGAGCAGGCAGTGTATTAAAGGAATGGGGCGGAGAAAAGGGAAAGCTCAGCCCTATTCCAGTCTGCGTCCCATCCCAAGGGATGTTGGCAGTGGGGCTAGGAAGAAGAACCCCTCACCGAGATTGGTGTTGTGCAACGCCATGTCTATAAATAATGAGACCATGGGTACAGGAAGGGGAGACAGTAGCTCTCTCCCAACTTGCCCCTCCTGGGTTTTCAGTCCTTCACCAATCATGGACCAAGGGGTGGGGGGGGGAGTGGCGCTATCCATCAGGAAGGCTTACTCCTTCAGGGCGCTTCCGCCTCCAAGGATCATGGGCATTGAATGTGTTGGCTTGGTATGGGAGGCCGGGGAGAGTTTGGCAATTTGGCTGGTGTACCGACCGCCTAATGCACCTGCAAATAGCTTGCCATCCTTGATGGAGGCCATAGCAGGCTGGGCGTTGGAACACCCTAGACTGATAATCGTGGGTGATTTCAATGTCCATGCTGATGACGCAACCTCTACTCAGGTAGTGGATCTGGTGTCGTCCATGGTGGCACTAGGACTCTCCCAATATATAATGACCCCCACTCACCAGGCTGGGCACATGCTCGATTTGATTTTTGTGGCGGGGGTAACAGTGGACCAGGTTACCACTTTGGTAGTTCCATGGTCAGACCACCATGCCCTGAGGGCCCACCTGAATGTCCCACCTCAATCCTGTTTAGGTGGCGAGCGTATTTTAGCTCGCCCACAGAGCCAGATGGATCCAGTGCAGCTCCAGATGGCTTTGCAGAATCTGATGCCCCCTGGTGGCTCGTTAGATGAGCTTGTAGGGGACCGGCATAGCCCAGGCGCCCTCTGCACCCTTGCTCTAGGCTTGCTCCTGGTTTACCCAGGAGTTGTGGCTTATGAAGCAAGGGCTGAGATGGCTAGACAGACGGTGGCGCTGTGCTCGTGATGAAGCTGCAAGAGCATCTTATAGGATGTTTATAAGATCCTATGAGATGGCAGTCAAAGCTGGGAAGAGGGAGTACTACGCAGCCACAATTGCATCCGTGAGTTCACACCCAGCCCAATTATTTAGAACAATTCGGTCTATAACTACTCTGCCACAGGGCAGGCCAAATGCTAGGGAATTGGACATAAGCTGTGAAGCATTTGCAAGCTATTTCATGGATAAGGTCTTGTTGCTCCACTGCCACCTCCCCACCACAGTTGATATAGTAAGTGAGCTCAAGGCTCCATAAACATCTTTGATCCCAGTTCTGGATCATTTCGACCCACTCTGCGTAGACAAAGTTGACAAACTGCTCCCAGTTGTTTGCCCCACCACATGCTGCCTTGATCCATGCTCGTCATGGCTAATTAAAGCTGGCCATGATGGCTTTTGAGGCACCCTGAGGGAGATTATCAACATCACTCATTGAGGGTCAGTTCCCTGGGGTGCTTTCCCCGTATGTTCCCCAGAGAGCACTGCAATCTGGAACTCAAAACGGCCTGTCTCCCCCTGGGCCTAGGGACACCAGGCTGGTGGTAACTAGGACCAGGGCATTCTCCCTGGTGGTGCCAATGCTTTGGAATGACCTCCCTACTGAGATCAGAGCTCTGCAGGACCTCCAGCAATTCAGCAGAGCCGTGAAAATGGAGCTATTTTGCCAGGCGTTCCAGTAACAAATTGATTTCATCGGTTGTGTAGCACTTGTATTGTATGATATCATGCCATCATTTTAAATAGTTTAACTATATTTATTGGAAGTCTTGTGGAATGTTATTTTATGTTGTTTTGCTGGTTTTATATTGTACGTTGGTTTTAAGACTTTATGTAAGCTGCCCTGAGCTGCCTCAGCAGGAGGGTGGATTAGAAATTTATTTATTTATTTATTTATTTAATAATAAATTAATTAATTAAGGAAGCAGTAGTCTGCCCTCTGTTGAAAAAACCATCTCTGGATCCAGCTGAACTGGCCAACTATTGGCCAGTTTCCAATTTGCCCTATTTGGGCAAATTAATAGAGAGGGCGGTAGCGAGTCAGCTACAGAGCTTTTTGGATGACACTTCCATCTTAGACCCCTTCCAGTCTGGCTTTCACCCTAGTCATGGGACAGAGATGGCACTGGTTGCCCTCACGGATGACCTCCGAAGGCATCTGAATCGAGGTGGATCACTGGTGCTGATGTTGCTGGATCATCAGCTACTGGCCTGCCGCCTCGCCGTCATAGTAATTCAGGGGCTTGCCTTACAATGGCTTGCTTCCTTTCTCCAAGGTCAGGAACAAAGGGTGACACTAGGGGAACAGCAGTCCAAGAGGCATCCACTGGACTCTGGAGTGCCTCAAGGGGTAGTGCTCTCCCCAATGTTATTTAACATCTACATGTGTCCCCTTGCCCAGATTGCCCGGAGGCACGGGCTGGGATGTCAACAGTATGCTGATGACACCCAGCTCTATCTGATGTTGGGTGGCTGGTCCGACTCCAGACCAGAAGACCTGGACCGGGCACTACAAGCCATGGCTGGTTGGCTTAGGCTGAGTCAGCTGAAACTGAACCCGACGAGGACATCGGTCCTCTGCTTGAGTTGGGGCAGTTCAGAAGTGGGGTTCCCACCCCCCGACCTTCGATGAGGCACCATTGGTGTCAGCGCTGGAGGTTAGGAGTTTGGGAGTGCTCCTGAATGCCTCCCTAATGAGGGAGGCCCAGGTAGCAGCCACTGCCAGGTTGGCCTTCTGCCATCTTCGGCTGATCAGGCAGTTGGTTTCCTTCCTCAACCATGCCGACCTAGCAACAGTGATCCATGCTATGGTCACTTCGAGACTAGACTACTGTAACACTCTCTACATGGGGCTGCCCTTGTCGCATATCCGGAAGCTGCAGCTAGTGCAGAATGCTGCAGCCAGGCTTTTGATGGGTCTCCTCAAGTGGGAGCGCATCCAGCCTGTGCTGGTGCAACTGCACTGGCTGCCAATAGCATACTGAATCCACTTCAAGGTGCTGGTTCTTACCTTTAAAGCCCTATATGGCCAGGGCCCAGCATACCTGCGGGACCGCCTTTCCCCATATACACCTCAGAGAGCACTTCGGTCAGGGTCTCAAAATCAATTGACCCTCCCTGGCCCAAATTTTCGGTCAATAGATAAGGAGGCTTGCGACTACCAGGGCCAGGGCTTTCTCGGTGGCGGCCCCATCCTGATAGAAAGAGCTCCCAGAGAATATCAGGGCCCTACAGGACCTTTTGCAGTTCCGCAGGGCCTGCAAGACAGAGCTCTTCCGCCAGGCTTTCAGCTAGGGTGCTGCCACCATTATAGAGCCCTGGCTCTTGGTTTTAACATTTAGCATCAAGAAGATCTGGAGCAGAAGGATTTTTAGAGAGTACATCTTGAGTAACTCTCTTCTGCACTTTATGAAACGTTATTAATATGGAATTGTTTTATATAGTTTTATGTCGTCTTAACTGTTTTTATGTACTGGCTGTAAGCTGCCCTGAGTCTGCATTGTGGGGAGGGTGGGGTATAAATGTGATTAATAAAATAAATAAATAAATAAATAAATAAATAAAATCTGTGTAGGGAATTGTTAGCCAGAGGTGCTGCCTTACTATAGGGTAGCCCCAACAGCAGGGGCACCCCTCTCCTGACCTGAACCAGAGACCTACAAAAGTCAGGCCAAAGGAAGGCACTCCTGGCCTGAAACACAGAGCTAGCCACATCTCTGGGAGGAGGGTCTCCATTTTCAGTTTTTCATATAAGGCAGCCCTCCAACGCAATCTTCAACCTCCCCTCCTCCATCAGCAACAATGAAGGCAGGTTCCTCCAGGTGTAGGTATCTGCATTTCTAAAGGCTATTCAGTTGCCATCTGGCACAAAGCCCTTCTGTTTCCAGAACTTCACCTGACCCTTCTGTGATTCCTATAAATCCTTTGTCTCAACACTTGTTCTTTCTGCCCCATCCCTCAGGATACTGAGATAACTAATCAAACATTCAAAATATTAATGATCCTTTCTGGCATCTATCAGGAACCCATCTCCCACCTTTTGTGTAAATCTGGGAACCATCAGTGGCCATCAAGACCCATTCAACTAGCCATCCAACACCTGGCTAGACCCATCAGGGCTATTGTGCAGCTAAATTCTGCCCCTCTGAAAGCTCACTGGTCCCACCTAGGGCCTGCTCCTCCAGACGCCACACCTCCTGAGGCTCATCAATGGTCCAGGTAATCTTTTGTCTTCACTTGGGCCTCACCTGGGTAAGCCCCTCAAGACCTCCCATTGGTCAGAAGTGTTCTCTAATGTCTATATCCATCCATGCACAAGGTCTAAGGGTGTGCCTCTGCCCTGATGCCAACTGGCAGTCCACCCCAAATGTGTTTGGGTCACAATCCTTCTTCATGGCCTTCTGCACATCTAGAGAGGTAGCTATGCAACCCCCCCTCCCATGCTTCGCCCACTTTTGTCTTTGGTTCTTAAGATGGCTCCAACCTTTTTTTCCCTAGCTCTTGAGTATGTACGTGAGTGCTAATTATATTTTGTATGCTTGAGAATTATTAAGTAAAAGACCAATTATTACATACAACCTCACCTCACCTATTCACAGGCTCTGGGAATTGTTGCTCCAGTATACATAGGTTATGATCCTATATTTTATGCCTATTGCAATTTAATATTCATAATTCCCCAAGTTTAATATGAAAATAAGGCAATTTGGTTAACAGAATTATACATCCCTGACCTGAATACCCCAGGCTAGCCCAATTTTGTTAGATCTCAGAAGCAAAGCATGGTTGGCCCTGGCTAGTATTTGAATGGAGACCTCCAAGGAATACCAGGGTTGTGATGCAGAGACAAGTAGTGGTAAAACTCCTCTGAATGTCTCTTGCCTTGAAAACCCTGTGGGGTCACCATGAGTCTGCTGTGACTTGATGTCACTTTCCAGGGAATTGTATAAGTGTAATGAAGTACAAGGTAAGGGGCAATAAATTAAAATTTTAAATAGTAGAAGATAGTTTGCAGGAAACAAGCCTAAAGTTTTTTTAAATAATCTTCATGCACCTGAGACAACACTGTCATTGATGGGAATATGTTATATGCATTCATTGTTTCCTCTTAATGTCACTTTCAGAGCATTATAGCTAAAGTTCAACAATTAGTAAGTAGAATGCCATTTTGCTTAAATAGCTCAGTGGTGCAGCACACAATTTGTATGCCAAAAGCTCAGGGCCTTTGGAGTTGAATGCACACAAAGCTACAACACTGAATCAGGCCTTTGGTCTACCCTTGGTCCTAGTATCTCCTCTGACTAGCAGTAACTCTCCGTGGTCTCAGGTAGAGGTCTTTCACTGGAAATGCCAGGGATTGAACATGGGACCTTCTGTGCACAAAGCAGATGTCCCTCCCATAAGCAATATAGGCCAGTAGCATCAGCTGCCCAGTGTGACCTGTCAGTGTAAGTCATGTATAGACATTTTAAGAAGTGCTTAGCTTTCTTTTAAAGTGTGGTTGATAAGGGTCTCTGTGTATTCTTTTGGTGGCTAGAGATTTCTGTCCTCTAAAGCCGGGCATAGAAGCTGTCTGATCTGTGGTTCACATCAGTGTCTACAAACGATTTTAAAAATCAGAATGGGGGTCCTTGTATTTCTAAAGCTTTGAGAACCATTGGCCTAAAGTACTCATTGAGAATCAGCATATCCGATGCAAACAAGCTGCACAGTAGTGCTAATGCCTTCACTGATTACTGCTGATCCTTGAGACACATCAGGGGATCCTGCTCTGACTTTCTAGAATGGAGCAATTATATACCCTGTGGGTTGTGTGATACATGGCTTGAAGGCATCTCTGTGGTTTACTGGGCCTTTTCCACCTGCACTGGTGCAGGAAGAGTTGTGTGCATGCAGCAGAACATTTTTGTATAGACCCTCTTGCTGTCAGCTAATATTCACAAGATGCTAAAATATTTTGTTCAGAACCAGTTTCTGTAGTTGCTTAGCGTAACTGTGGATTCCACATACAGCCCTTGATCCATTCTCCCTCCTATAAGAAGAAGAAGAGAAAAGATTGGATTTATACCCCACCCTTCACTCGGAGTCTCAGAGCAGTTTACAAACTCCTTTCCCTTCCTCTCCCCACAACAAACACCCTGTGAGGTAGGTGGGGCTGAGAGAACTCTTTCCAGAACTCTCCTTGAGAGAACAGCTCTGACAGAACGAGGGCTCTTTTTGTAGCAGGAACTCCTTTGCATATTAGAGGTCTTCTTACAGGGGCTACTGTAAGCTCCTCCCTCATGGATCACTGCCTTGTCGTGGCGAGGGGGCTTGCGTGGTTCGATGAGGCTGTGGGCTATGCCGTGGAGGGCCACCCAGGACGGACAGGCCACAGCAGAGAACTCAGACCAAGCGTGATCCCCTGGAGAAGGAAATGGCAACCCACTCCAGTATCTTTGCCAAGAAAACCCCATGGACAGTAACAAAAGGCTAAAAGATATGACGCCGAAAGATGAGCCCCTCAGGTCGGAAGGTGTCCAATATGCTACTGAGGAAGAGCAGAGGGCAAGTACGAGTAACCCCAGAAAGAGTGAAGCGGCTGGGCCAAAGCCGAAAGGACGCTCAGTTGTGGATGTGTCTGACGGTGAAAGGAAAGTTCGATGCTGCAAAGAACAATACTGCATAGGAACCTGGAATGTAAGATCTATGAATCAAGGTAAGCTTGACGTGGTCAAAAATGAGATGGCAAGAATGAACACTGACATCTTGGGAATCAGTGAACTAAAGTGGACAGGAATGGGCGAATTTAACTCAGAAGACCATTATATCTACTACTGTGGCCAGGAATCCCGTAGAAAAAATGGTGTGGCCTTTATAGTCAACAAGAGAGTGAGAAAGGCAGTATTGGGATACAATCTCAAAAATGACAGAATGATCTCGGTCCGAATCCAAGGCAAACCATTCAACATCACAGTAATCCAAGTCTATGCCCCAACCACTGCTGCAGAAGAGGCTGAAGTGGACCAGTTCTACGAAGACCTACAACAGCTCGTAGAACTAACACCAAAAAATGATGTCCTCATCATCATAGGGGACTGGAATGCTAAAGTAGGAAATCAAAAGGTAACCGGAATAACAGACAAGTTTGGCCTTGGAGAACAAAATGAAGCAGGGCAAAGGCTAACAGAGTTTTGTCAAGAGAACACGCTGGTCATAGCAAACACCCTTTTCCAACAACCTAAGAGGCGTCTCTACACATGGACATCACCAGATGGGCAACACCGAAATCAGATTGACTATATAATTTGCAGTCAAAGATGGAGAAGCTCTATCCAGTCAGTAAAAACAAGACCTGGAGCTGACTGTGGCTCAGATCATGAGCTACTCATTGCAAAATTCAGACTTAAATTGAAGAAAGTTGGGAAAACCACTCGGCCATTCAGATTTGACCTAGATCGTATCCCCGATGAATATACAGTAGAGGTGAAGAATAGGTTTAAGGGACTAGATTTGATAGACAGAGTGCCTGAAGAACTATGGACAGAGGTCTGTGACATTGTAAAGGAGGCAGCACTCACCGCCATCCCAAAGAAAAAGAAATGCAAAAAAGAAAAGTGGCTGTCTGATGAGGCTTTACACATAGCAGAGGAAAGAAGGAAAGCTAAAGGCAATGGGGAAAAGGAAAGATTTGCCCAACTGAATGCAGATTTCCAGAGAACAGCAAGGAGAGATAAGGAGGCTTTCCTGAATGAACAATGCAAAGTAATAGAGGAAAACAATAGATTGGGAAGGACTAGAGATCTCTTCAAGAAAATTGGAGAAATCAAGGGAACGTTCCATGCAAAGCTGGCCATGATAAAGGACAAAAACGGTAGGGATCTAACAGAAGCAGAAGAGATTAGGAAAAGATGGCAAGAATACACAGAAGAACTAAAGAAGAAGGACCTCGATGTCCTTGACAACCACGATGGTATAATCACTGACCTTGAGCCAGACATCCTGGAAAGCGAAGTTAAATGGGCCTTAGAAAGCATTACTAACAACAAAGCTAGTGGAGGTGATGGTATCCCAGCTGAGTTATTCAAAGTCTTAAAAGAAGATGCTGTTAAAGTGCTGCACTCAATTTGCCAACAAATTTGGAAAACACAACAGTGGCCACAGGATTGGAAAAGGTCAGTTTACATTCCAATCCCAAAGAAGGGCAACGTCAAGGAATGTTCAAACTATCGCACAATTGCACTCATTTCACACGCTAGCAAGGTCATGCTCAAAATCCTACAAGCTAGGCTCCAACAGTATGTGGATAGAGAACTGCCAGAAGTACAAGCTGGGTTTAGAAGAGGTAGAGGAACTAGAGATCAAATTGCCAACATTCGCTGGATTATGGAGAAAGCAAGAGAATACCAGAAAAACATCTACTTCTGCTTCATTGACTATGCTAAAGCCTTTGATTGTGTGGATCACAATAAATTATGGCAGGTTCTTAAAGAGATGGGAGTACCAGACCACCTCATATGTCTCCTGAGAAACCTGTATAAGGGTCAAGAAGCAACAGTTAGAACCGGATATGGAACAACTGATTGGTTTAGCATAGGAAAAGGAGTACGACAAGGATGTATACTGTCACCTTGCTTATTTAATTTATATGCAGAGTACATCATGCGAAATGCTGGCCTGGATGAATCACAAGCTGGAGTGAAGATTGCTGGGGAAAAGATCAATAACCTCAGATATGCAGACGATACCACTCTGATGGCAGAAAGTGAAGAGGATCTAAAGAGCTTCTTGCTCAGGGTGAAAGAGGAGAGTGCAAAAGTGGGCTTGAAGCTCAACATCAAAAAAACTAAGATCATGGCATCTGGCCCCATCACTCCTTGGCAAATAGAAGGGGAAGTCGTAGAAGTAGTGACAGACTTCACGTTCCTAGGATCCCAGATCACTGCAGATGGTGACTGCAGCCATGAAATTAAAAGACGCCTGCTCCTTGGGAGGAAAGCGATGGCAAACCTAAACAGCATGATAAAAAGCAGAGACATCACCTTGCCAACAAAAGTCCGCATGGTCAAAGCAATGGTATTCCCCGTAGTAATGTATGGCTGTGAGAGTTGGACTATAAGGAAGGCCGAGCGCCGAAGAATAGATTCTTTTGAACTATGGTGCTGGAGAAGACTCTTGAGAGTCCCTTGGACTGCAAGGAGATCAAATCAGTCAATCCTAAAAGAAATCAACCCTGACTGTTCCCTGGAAGGCCAGATCCTGAAGCTGAAGCTCAAATACTTTGGCCACCAAATGAGAAGGGAGCATTCACTGGAGAAGACCCTGATGCTGGGAAATATTGAAGGTCAAAGAAGAAGGGGATGGCAAAGAATGAGATGGTTAGACAGTGTCATCGATGCAACGAACATGAAATTGAGCAAACTTCAGCGGACAGCGGAAGACAGGAGGGCCTGGCGTAATCTGGTCCATGGGGTCGCGAAGAGTCGGACTTGACTGTGCGACTGAACAACAACAACTGTAAGCTCTTGGAGGATCGGCTACATTAGGGGTGTGTCGCCTAATATGCAAAGGAGTTCCTGCTACAAAAAGAGCCCTGCTTGGCTTGCCCAAGGTCATTACCTGCCTCTGTGTCATAACCCTATTATTCCTGGGGTTCTCCCATCCAAATATTGACCAAGGCCAACCCTGCTTAGCTTCTGAGATGTGACAACATTGGGCTGGCCTGAGCCATCCAGGTTTACATCTCTAGTCTCCACCAAAAGTGTGTTCCTCTATGAAAACACAAAGATCCATGGTTGGATTTCATGAATGGAATCAAGACAGTTTTGATTCAATGTTTTTCTACCCCCCCTTTTCCATTTTTTAACCATCCATTCATAAACTGATTGAACTTGGACTTGCATTGGATAGCCTCAGCCACAGAGTGCACTTCTAGCACTATCACTTCCACTAGCGCAAGGGCTCATAGCTCAAAAGGACGTGCACTTCACCATGGAGGCTGAGTACTGCACACAGAGGTGTTGATCTTTATTTGCAAGCTTAGTCAATCGATGTATAGATGACTGAAGATGGAAATTTGGGTGGATGGGCTGCAGAAAAACAGACTTGAGTCCAAACTGATCCTACTTCCTCCCAACCATCCCTGAAAACCAAGCACCTGCATATATCATACTTCTGCCTATAGTCAGCAGCAAAGTCCTAGACATGACCTACATCCTATGCAGAATCTCTCTGGTTCTAAGGCCGCTGATTTCAGCATTCTTAGACTGCAACAACTCTGCATAAGATTAGACAGCAGCTATGCCAGAGAGAAAGAACAGTTTTAGCTTCTGATTCATTACACCCAGCTTGGACTATGCTATTATGCTTAGGTTTTTAATCTGTTTATTTAAAATATTTCTGTGCTGCCTTTCCACTCAAGGTAACAAAATACATATAGATACACACACACACATAATGATACAACTAGGGAAGAGGGCCAACAAGAGTTACTGGAGATTTGCCAAACAGAATAAAAAGTAATCACCTGCTGGTGGGAGACAATACAGAAGATTCTTCCTGGAGACAAAGTTCCAAAGTATTCACACCACAACTGAGAAGGCCCTTGGGTTGCTGCCAGTCTAAATTCAGAGAGCAGGGGCACCCAAAGCAGGGCCTCTGAAGAAGACTGGAGTAGATGGGTAGGTCCATATGGAAGAAGGTGATCCTTCATGTATGCTGGCTCCAAGCCACTGAAATCAATGGACAGAGACCCCCTCCTTCCATCTAAATGCCCCTTCCCCCACTAATTTGAAACTCCTTCAACTGACTGAAGACTTCAGGACCTTTAAAGGTCAATACCAGTCCCCTGAATGAGCTCAGAAGCAAATTGGAAGCTAGTATAGATGGAACACGACTGGAGTGATATGGTCCCTACGACTCACTCCAGTCAACATTCTGACAGCAAAATTGTGTACCAGCTGTAACTTCTGGGAAGCTTTCAAGTGCACCCTCATAGAATGCATTGCAGTAATCGAATCTATGGCTGAGTTCAGATTGGCAATTTGCCCCGGTAGGGATCCGTTTCAGCGATGCTTCAAACCCTCAGTAAACAGGGCGTTCACACAGGCACATCTGCCTGGCGTCCCTCACCCATAGTCAACCAGTGCTGTTCCGCTTCACTGCCATGTTAAAAAGATATCTCATGTAACCGGTAGCAAATCCCAAAAGCACGTGTGTGTCCCAAGTTCCCCCTCTTCCAGGAAGTCTGGACGCTCCACTGATAAGCCGGGAGCAACCTGCGTTGGGCAGAAGGCAGCAGTGGTATGATTGCCCATGCTCCGCTCTACTGCCCAATGTGGTGCCGGCGCTGTGGGGTCCTCCCCCAATTGGCAAAATGTGCTTATGCGCATGAGTGCTCATGTGCACATACACCCATACACCCACAGCCGAATTAATGGGGAAACGCCAAATACAGCACGCCTCCAAGGCAGCAGTCTGAATGCTCCCGCGCAGCTCCGCCCAGTATGCTCTGGCAGCAGCCCGGGCTGTGTGAACAGGAAACGGGTTTTTTTTGCCGCGACTGGCTCCCAGAGCAAATTACCAGTCTGTCCTCAGCCTATATGTTACCAATGTGTGAACTGCAGTGGCAAAATCTTTCCTGCTCAGGAAGGGCTGCAGCTGACTCACTAGCAAATGTTGGTGAAAGGCACTCCTGGCCACTGCTGCCAGCTGCCATCTGGGCTCAACAGGCTATTTATTTTTATCAGTAATAAGGTTTATTATAGCTTGCATTGTGCACTGAAGATCTACTTCATTCACTTTAGATAGATGGATAGATAAAAATTTCCAAATTATTGTTTGCCATACTTCTTGTCCCATCCCATGCTTGCCTCTGAGGATGGAAGTCTGCAGCTGTGATAGGGAGAACTCTGGGGCACACTTTGTCATAATATTTTACTCACTGTCATTGTGGGACATATTTTAAAGAAAAACTGACTTTCCCCCCCTCTCGCTAACCCACCATTCCTATTGTTCCATTTTCCTTTTCCATTATAAACATATTACGATTGTCAGCACACAATAAGCAAACACCAAAACTTGAGACACAAGCCTTTTCTGATAACCTCTTTGAAATTGGGTGTTGCATTATTTATTAAAGCATTTACACTGGAGGTATGATAAACAATACTGGAGATAAGGGGTAAACAATTTATTTAAAGTACCTAGGATAGAAGCCCTGACCTGGATGGCCCAGGCTAGCCTGACCTCATCAGATCTTAGAAGCTAAGCAGGGATGGTTGTTAGCAGTCAGACCCCTCCTCCCACAGAAGGGTAGTTTAGCATCAGAGAGAAAGGTGAACACCCTTCATACAAATATCTCCTCCAAAAATCATGACTGCAACACTGCCTGGAGACTGAAATGTCACACACAACATGGTTGCCAGTAAGAGACAAGCCTGGGCAAACACTTCTCTTTTTGCAAGGTGAAGTCAGAATGGCTGACTTTCTAATCGCCTCTCCCCACCCTTAAGGAGATGCATAATTAAGGATAATAGGTTTCCCAAGAAGCTATGACCTCACCTTGGTACTAATCCCATCAACTATCAAGCTTTATTTCTCCTTATCTATTGACTGAAAATTAGCAACACTTAAACCTATTCTTCAAAACTGGTAGTTTTCCCATCCAGCAATTATTGGGTCATTGAGGAACATTTACATCTTTAGTTCATCTCAGGAAGAATCTATCAAGGCTCTTATCCACCTCTGAAAAGCTAATCAAGTTATTGTTTTCGAGGCAAATACATCAGCATAGTCCCAGGGAACATTTTTCCTATATCAAGTGCACCTAGTCAGCAGGCAGTGTGTGTGTGTGCCGGGACTCTTCACACACACCCAACTTGTGCGTGGGCCTCCTTTCTCCCTCAGTGTGTGTATGTGTCTTGGATCCTAAATACACCCCCACTTGCATGTGGGCCTCCTCCTCTCTGTGAAACACAGATCGTTTCACTGCTTCTGCAGACCTTGCTTTCCAAGATCAGTAACTATTGCCTTCCCTGAATTGCTTTCCCCCGCTACTCACTTTTATCTTCCTCTTAGCTTGTTTGTGTGTTTCCCCATGTGTTTTGTGTATATAATCTGCTTTTTTATTATTTTTCAATAAAAAACCTTTCTGAGTGAACATCTGCCTGGTTTATTTTTGAGAGTTCTCTAAGGGAAAAATCCCCATAAACATTAGTGGAGATCCTGAGTTATCTCCACTCACTCTGTTTCCTTTAAACTGCCCCCAATTCTCCCAATTACATAGGAGACTGCCTCTTTGGGTAACATGGCCCTTGTTAGTATTTAGATGGGAGACCACCCAGGAAGTCCAGGGTCACTCTGCAGAGGAAGGCAATGGCAAAGCACTTCTGAATGTCCCTTGCCTTGAAAACCCCGTGAGGGGTCACCATAAGTCAGCTGTGACTTGATGGCATTTTCCTTTCCATTCTGGATAATTTAGGGTAGCCATGTTGGTCTGCAATAGAACAGCTAGATCCAATGATTTAGCAGCCCTCTTAGGATTTGATGGCATCCCCTTGGCAAAAGATACCTGTGTTGTTTTGGTGCCTTTTATTTCCTCTCTACATCAGAGTCCATGGATCAGGCAACCCAAATTTATGTGTTGTCTAGAACCATCAACAAATAATTACCAAATACAGCTTCATCCAAAGTCCACTAGATGACAACTGAGCCACACTGAAAAGCACTGAAATGCTATGTGTGGCTATTTCTTTAACTGTCAGTAGGCAGAAATGTTTTACTTTTCTCTTCTGCACCAAATATTCTAGTTGAAGACTACCAGTGAAACAGCAGCCTGGCAGAAGCCTCTAACATAATTTGTATCTAGAGGGAGGTAGCCATTGCTCTGGAATGCCTGACAATTAATTAGTTCCTGAGCTGAGGAGAAAAGTCTTTTTGTTAAGTCTATAGCCAAGTGGAATTAGTTTTCACAAAGCCTGCGTTTGCAGAAATAATATAATTATGTTTCTCCCAGAAAATTACAGTGCTTAGTTCACACAGTTAAAAGAATCCATAAATTTTTGTTGAGTGTAATATTCCAGATGGTAACCATCAGAATTTTTACAATATTATTTGATAGAGGAACTTGGCAATTAAGATTTTATACACACACACACACACACACACACAATAGTTCATGATAACTAGATTTATGGTATGGCATATTTTAAGGAAATGAATGTCTTTTTTAAAAAATCCACAAAACTACTATAAAATTCTTGCTATAAATTTTACTGTCTCTGGGCTCTTACATAACTTTTTTTTTGTATTTGCAGTAAAACAGTGTAGTTAAACTGCTGTTCTATTTAATTTGTAGATACCCTAAGGTACACATAAGACTTTAAAGGATATGGCTTATAAAAATTCAATCTATATAAAAATCAGTTTATTTTAGCACATTTTTGCCAAACTTGCTTGAATTCCTTTAAATAGATTTACAGAATGTTTGAGGCAACAATGCTTACTTCAATTTCATATGTCCCAAGGGCTAAATCTATCCAAATATTTCAAGCTTTGCTTCATATCACAACTGTATTAATGATTCTAGCAAAATTAGCTTAACTGTAATTATATAATAGAATTGTGGTTCTCTCACAGGAAATAAGGTTTTTATACAGAATATATGTTTTCTCCTTGATACTTCTGTTAAAGATCCCTGCAAATATTTTCTCATGGTTAGTCCATAGTTACAATCCTATATGAAAAATACTGTGATTTGACATGACATGTCTTCCACAATTCCACATATATGATTAGACTGCCCCAGGATAGAGAGGGAGGTCACCACAGGGGTAAACTGGCCTGCTCATTTTTTATTCAGGTTTTTAAAAATCTGTTTTGTGGCAGACTTTCCTTCTCAATTAAAATGAGTAATTCATTTTTGGATATATGTTTAGTTCATAATACACAAAACAAACATTATAGATCTTGGAATTACTTTCTTACATAGGCTTGACCTTTTGAAATCACACTCTAACTGCAGTAGATAAGAATTTTACCACTGATAAAACAATCTTTTCATTTCTACAGCATAGCAAAGAGACCACAAATCTGAATGATCTACCAAAGAGTTTAGAAATCTAGGGCACCAGCAAATTAAATCAAGGTCCAGAATAAAGACTGCAAGATAATAATGCAGGCATAACAAACTCAGTAACATTACTCCCCCAAAGTCATACCCTTTCAGATCAATGAATTTGCTTAAATCTGCTCTCCAACAAAACTAATAGTAGGGCATTATTTACTTGGTAGAGTAGATATTTAAGGATAGTCAAAGAGGTAACATATTTAGCTTGATAATTTATTTGATAGATCCATGGAGAACATGAACTTCTAGCAGCAATGCCAATCAAAGTACTAGCAACCTGTTTGGGGAAGGACCGGCCTGCATAAATATTTTTGATGGGATTCTCCATAGTTGCCCATGAGATTACTCTTCATGAGATGCAGCTTAAACAAGAACTGCTGTTTACTGAATTTCAGCTGAGGCTGCCTCACACTGCCAGTGCACTATATATTTGAAATGCACAAGATTTCTGCTGTCAGGATAAATTTGGGTATGTTCTGCCAAACCTGAACATTATCACTTTATAACAAGAAAGAAGGAACACCCAAACACATAGAAAATGAGGGGCCCCCATAACAGGTAAATCAGCAAAAATTAATTTAAAAAATCATATAGTGCCAAACATTTCATTACACAATGACAATATGTGTGAACAGTGGATATTGCTGGGCTTTGGTCCATGTTCCTTTTGCTAGGTGCTTCCTTCCTTTCTCACCTTTCTCTATTAGGCCCCCATTTCCTTCATAATCTCTTTCCATCAGCCATGTTTGCTTCTGTTTGCTGTTTTATCTGCTTCCTTCCCTCAAGCTACCACCACCCCTTTCCTCTCCTCCTTTCTCTAGTCCATCAGGTTCTTTTCCTATTTTGTTTTCCCTAGGCTCTCCCATCTACATAGCTCATTTCTTAAGCCACCTAATTCATTCTTCCTTTGCCCTCCTAAGCTCTGCCTGCATCTGTCACCCTTCCACATTCCCTCACCCTCTGTTGGAAACCAGTGTGGTGCAATGGCTAGAATGTCAGAATAGGAGGATCTACAAATCTCTCTATAACCATGAAGGTCATTGGGAGATCTTGGGCCAGGTACAATGTCAGAGTCTAACCTATCTCAGAGAGTTTTATGAGTATAAAATGGGTGGGAACTTTACATACATCTTCTTGAGCTCTTTGAAGGAATGGCTGACTAAAAATGACATGAATAGAATGAGAGATTGCCTTTTTCTTAAGCTCTCCACCTGGTACTGCTCCAGTTTTTCTTCGCTTGTACTCTATGGTCTCCATATCTTCTTTCCTAGGCTACAACCTTCTCCATCTCTCTTGTCTGGATCACCCACCTCTGCTTGTTGCCTGTTCAGCCTCAGACCCTGCTAGTTATCTTCCTTTTATTCTAGAGTGCCAGCCTCCAGGTGGCAGCTGGAGATGTCCTGAGATTAGAACTGATCTCCAGGCGACAGAGATTGATTCACCTGAGAAAATGGCTGCTTTGGAAGGTGTGCAACTGCAATAAAAAAGGCCAATGCTGTGCTGGGGATTATTAGGAAGGATATTAAAAACAGATCAGCCAGTATCATAATGCCCCTATATAAATCAATGGTGCAACCTCATGTGGAATATTGTGTACAGTTCTGGTCACCACACCTCAAAAAGGATATTGTAGCATTGGAAAAAGTGCAGAAAAGGGCAACTAGAATGATAAAAGGGTTGGAACACTTTCCCTATGAGGAAATGTTGAGGCGCTTGGGGCTCTTTAGCTTGGATAAACGATGGCTGAGGGGTGACGTGTACAGTTCTGGTCACCACATCTCAAAAAGGATATTATAGCATTGAAAAAAGTGCAGAGAAGGGCAACTAGAATGATAAAAGGGTTGGAACACCTTCCCTATGAAGAAAGGTTGAAATGCTTGGGGCTCTTCAGCTTGGAGAAACGACAGCTGAGGGGTGACATGATCAAGGTTTATAAGATTATGCATGGGATAGAGCAGATAGAGAAAGAGGTACTTTTCTCCCTTTCTCATAATGCAAGAACTCGTGGGCACTCAATGAAATTGCTGAGAGGTCGGGTTAAAACGGATAAAAGGAAGTACTACTTCACCCAAAGAGTGATTAACACTTGGAATTCACTGCCACAGGAGGTGGTGGCGGCTACAAGCATGGACAGCTTCAAGAGGGAATTAGATATACATATGGAGCAGAGGTCCATCAGTGGCTATGAGCCACAAGGCATAGATAGGGACTCTGGGGCAAGTAATGCTCTGTATTCTTGGTGCTTGGGGGGGGGGCAACAGTGGGAGGGCTTCTAGTGTCCTGGCCTCACTGCTGGACCTCCTGATGGCACCTGGTATTTTTGGCCACTGTGTGACAGAGTGTTGGACTGGATGGGCCATTGGCCTGATCCAACATTGGCTTCTCTTATGTTCTTATGTGAACTTTATGGCATTATACCTCATTTAAGTCCCTCCACTCTTCCAACCCCACACTCCTCAGGCTCCAAAATCTTCAGGTATTTCCTAACCCAGAGATTGACTAAGCCATTGTCATCTAGAGCTGTTGCTGTCAGAATTCTTCAGTACAAAATTCATATTCACATCACTATTATTATTAATAAGGACTTGATAAAACCCTAATAAGGTCCATGGGATAAGATTGCAACAGGATTTATTTAAATGCATTTATCATTTATTTAGATGACTTTGCTGAATTGATTAATGGATGGTTAGCCTAGTCTGTTCCAGATTACCCATTTAGATGCTGTAGAGATTTGCTTGTCAAACTCTCTGTGGTTTAGGACTGCATAAGTTTCCTTCCATTTTCCACACATCACTTGACAAGGCCATCATGATGACATCAAATTGAAATTCAGAGTCATTAGTAAGCAAGCCAACAGCTTTTGGTGCAACTGCAACAAATAGTCTTGCTCTTCCATCCAGAGAGGAAGGAAAGCATTACAGCAAATACAGTATTGCTATATCATAGGAACAAGTTCTGAAATTCACAGTCTGCTAATGAGAAAACCTTTTAATTATTAATTTGCATTGAAGTTCCATGACAGAGTTTGCAGTCCTGAAAATTCATCATGGTTTAGTGTGCCACAAATGCTTTCTTGGGGAAAAATGGAAACAAACAGAATAAGAAACTAACTCTACCATATGGAAATGAACAACTAACATGTGAAAGGCAGTCTTGGGTCAAAGTATTAAAAGCCTTTTTTAAAAATGCAAATCCTTATAGTTCCAACGACATGTAAACTATCAAAATGCTACAATTTGTCTTGTGAGGGTTGATTAAGCCCAGTACAGCTTACCAGGAAAAGCAGAATTTCTTTAGTGTCATAGGACAAATCTTTTCCTGCCCTGTTATCTGGGGATACCAGAGATGGAGCCCGGAGAACCTGTACAAGAAAAGTGGGTGGTTTACCACTGAGGTACAGCTTCCTTGTGTCAGGCAACCTGAGTAGTGTTTGTAAGGTAGGGCTCTCCCATGCAACATGTGCTTGTGTTAGAATTTCCCTGTACTTTTAAAAATATTTGTGTGCGTGTGTGTGTTTTGTGTGCTTGCCTGGAAGTAATGGTTGACTTCTGGCAACCCCTACTGAGAGCTTGGACATTTTTCAGAGAGGTGACTTAATTAGCCTACCACTGTGTTCTGCCTCTGGCATTCCTTGGAGGTCGCCCTTCCACGTACTTCCCAGAGTCGGCCCTGCTTAGCTTGTGAGATCTGATGAGATCAGGCTTGCTTGGGCTGTACAGGTCAGGGCAAGAATTTTGCTGTACTTTTTGTTGAGCTCCAAATGTCCAGCCTGGGAACATGAAACTTCCTGTGCAGACAGACCCTTAAGGCGGTCAGTCTCAAAGATAACCTCGAAAAAATTGCCAGTAGTAAACATCAGTAACACTTGTCTATATTATCTTAACAGAAGGAGGTGCCCTTATAATAGAAGAAAGCTGTAGACTATTTCATTTGGCAGCTGGAACTGAAAACAAAAACTACTATTTAGCTTCACATCTTGTGTTCCAAGAATTAGAGTGCACGTTACACAAACCTCTTAACTTAAGCAGAGGGCATCAGTTTTAATTCAAACCAAAGATGATTCTAGATGTCAAACTTTCTCAGTTAATTCGTTGAGTAACTTCTAAATTATTTAGACTTTTAAAAATATAACCACTGTTGGCAAATAAAATTTTAAAATTGTTTTGGGGTAGATGGAAATCTGAAGGAAAAACAATTACAATTAACCATTTCAAAGGGATGAACACTAGATATATTTAGCATTGCTGATACATTTAAATAAATCAATGAATTCCAGAGAGTAGAAGTGCTAGCTAGTTGCATTAGAAATACTCTTGTGACATTTTAAAGACTAACAACATTTTATTCCAGCATAAGCTTTCATTGACCCATGGTATCACTTGTGAGCGTATGTTATTAAAGGGACTTTATTCACACATCCAGCATTCTTACATGTTCTGATCTTTGGCATGAATTGCCACCATCTGGAGGATATTAACCCTGTGTGATACTGATTCCAGACCTGTCCAGAAGTTTTGCTGCTGGAGGATGCATGCATGTATGGTCCCTGTGCTGTATCAGGTGGAAGAACCAGTCCTTTTCTTTGACAAGGCAAAACACCCCCATCCTTAAATCTGCCTTGTAGCATGTGGTGAAACCACTTGTGCTGATGGGCTGCATGTATCTTTCTTTAGCAAAGCAACTAGTACCTCTCTGGGGCTGTCAGGAAAATAGTGTGTGTATGTAAGATTGTAAGCATCCTCTCCCTGTACATCACAGTCCCTATCCAAATCATCCCTCATGTGCCTGGGAACTGAGTTCTCAGCCTGGAACTCACACCATATGATTGATCAGCAGGAACCTTGGAAGACATGAGGAAAACATAATGTGCAGTTAGGTTCTGAGCTGCAAGCTCAAGGGAGAAGATTAGCATAGAATACCACACACAGTGAAGATCCAGTTTTAAAATACTGACTAATTTATCCAGGATATTTTTATACCACCAGAGTCTTGCTTGAGGCAGCGTACAATTAAAACAATGTAGCAATAGAAAAAGAAGCCTTTTAAAAAAAAGTCATTGGACTTAAACAGTGTAAATCAAACAAAATGCAGTGCTAAAAAACCTGTCTTCAACTGCCTCCTGAAGATCAAAATGATGGGGGAGCAGGCACATCTCCCTGGGACATTTTTCAGGTTTGTCAATTCTGGGCTCCAGTGTCCAGATTTAAGTATCGTCAGATTTGGCTACATTGAGAATTAGATATATTGATATTACAAAAAGTCTCCAATGCTTTGTACTCCAAAGGGGACCAGCCCACATAGGCATTACTCTTGGATCATCTCAATGATAGAAAAAATAGGAAGGAGGCTTCTGGTTTTTGGCTCAACGATGGCGGTCACTCTCCCCTTTGCTCGGGGGAGTGACACGCACAACAGCGGTATGGGGGGAGGCTGCCAATGCAGTTTTCCCACAGAGCCCTAGGACAGGGGTCCTAGCCATAGGGCTTTTGAGGGGTAGCCTCTTTGATGGTGTAATGCCGGAGAATTGAGGCACCCCTCCGCCCTGATGGTCCTGTTGCTGTGTGGCCTTTGGGCAGTAGCTGGGCTGGCCGGAACACGTGCTGGAGATCGAGCACAATTGTGATAACAAAACTGAGGTCGAATGGGACCAACAATGAACGTGAGTTAGACTTAAACAGACTATAAATCAAGCGGAAACCCTTATACCCCCCCATCTTAAGGACAGGAGAGAGGAGGGACGCCTCCTCCTTACATAAACTGATAAGCAAAAAAGAAGGGGGGGAGGGGGATTACAAGCAACTGACTTGTTTTGAGAGGCTTACCAGAGCGGATTTGTTCTGAAAGTGATTTTCAGAGATGGTGAAACAGCGATTGGCTTTTGTAAACAATTAGCCATAATGGTGGGCGCGGGGAAGAAAGGAGTGAAACTGAAACCAGCAGGCGGCCAAAGTCCGAGGCTGCAAGAGGGGGTTGATGTCATAAAGCTCCTAGTGGATACTCTCAAGCCTGTGATGGAACAACTTGCTGGTATTAACCAGCAGTTGGCCACACTTAACCAAAGCTTTGCATCACAGCAACTCCAGCTGGTGGAGACGGTTAAAAAGATGGAGCAAACAGAGGAAATAGTTAAAGAAATGTACTCCGTAAACAAGAACATGAAGAAAAAGATGGAAGAATTAGTGAATAAGCAGAACTACCAGGAAAACCGTTTACTCCAGCTACAAATGGAAAAGGCAAATATGGTTTTCAGATTTCAAGGGGTTCCTGAAGCACCGAATGAGGACCTGAAAGAAGTGCTCAGTGAAATTATCACACCAATAACAAGCTTAAAAGTGGAAGAAATCACCCATGATATGGAAGCAGCATATAGGGTGTACTCTAACTACACCAAAAAAAAATAAAAAAATAGCCTGCCTGGGGAAATAATGGTCAAGTTCTCAAGAAGACAGACCAGAGATGTAATTTTGAAAGCAACATCAGCAACTCCACTGAAACTGGGAAGCACAGTCTTTGAAACTCTAAAGGACATTCCATTTGAAATTCATCAAAAAAGGAAGAACTACAAGGACCTGATTCTTTTTCTTCAAACTAATCAACTCTCATACAAATGGGCGGTGCCAGAAGGGGTCATTTTTAAATTTAATGATAAAAGAGAGAAGATTAACTCCATCTTTAAAGGTAAAGACTTTCTAAAATGCAACCTGGGAACAAAAGAAGAAGGAGAAACCGGGTCGAGTGGCTCTACTCCCTCAGAGACGGATGACGACCTGGCCGAGGAAGAGGGTGCTGCAGCCATTAAAGCATCTTATGATTTAAGAGACAGAAAGCCTCGATAAAGGCAGAAGGACTCTGATAATTGCCTTTATGAAGCGAGCTGATGGGGAGGCTCTGAAATTCCCTCATAACAAGTAAAAAATTAATACAGTAGCTGAGCTAGATAGTTTGCATTGTTTACTAACACTAGAGTACTAACATTTAGATTAAGAGGGATAAGATCTCCTTCTCTTGGGTTTTTAGTTTAGTGTGGGTTTCTTTTCTTTATCCTTAGTTCTTTTCTTATCCTTTATACCCCTATTTTTCTTTTGTAGTTTGTAGTGTATAAGCAAAAAATCAATAAAAAATCCCCTTTGGGGGGCCAAAAAAAGCAGAAGAAAAAATAGGAAGGGTGTAACAATACTCTATAGTTGAATTGCTTACTATGCTCCTATTGCAAGGGATGACTTGATTGTTATTCAAGGAGAAGCTTCTGTAGGACAAGGGATTGATGAATCTGATTTTCATTCCTTTCTGTTATATCTTTGACATATATGCATGCTTGTATTTATTATTTTATATTGTTTCTATTTGTATTTTGCCTTGCCAGACACACTGGATCAAGGCAGCTAACAAGATCAAAATATCATAAAACAATCCAAAGTTAAAACAGTTAAAAACAACATCACAGTTAAACAACATCAGTTTACAGATAAAAGCAGCAAATGATGGCGGTATTCAAGTCAACCCAATGGTAGAGATAACATCCAACAAAGTCAGATGATAACGATGTTCCAAGTCAACCCGGTGGTAAAAATAGCATCCAGCAGGGTCCCGGGCCAGAAGATGTTCTAGGGCACGTTCATCAGTTGCACACTCATAAGTGGTGGTTCCTAATCGAAAGCCTGGTGGAAAAGCTCTGGTTTACAGGCCTTACGGAACTGTAAGAGGTCCCGCAGGGCCCTGATGTGCTCCGGGAGCTCATTCCACCAGTGTGGAGCCACCACTGAGAAAGCCCTGGCTCTGGTCATAGCCAGTCTGGCTTCTTTCGGAGAGTCAGGTGATGTTGTGACCCTGACCTCAGTGCTCTCTGGGGCACATATGGGGAAAGGCGGTCCCTCAAGTAGGCAGGCCCCTGACCATATAGGGCTTTAAAGGTTAAAATCAGCACCTTGAACTGAACCTGGTATGCTATGGGCAGCCAGTGCAGTGTCCTCAGCACAGGCTGGATGTGGTCCCGTGTAGAGAGTCCCATCAACAGCCTGGCCGTGGCATTCTGCACAAGCTGCAGCTTCCAGATCTGGGACAAGGGCAGCCCCATGTAGAGAGCATTGCAGTAGTCTAACCTCAAGGTGACCATTGCGTGGATCACTGTTGCTAGGTCATTGCATTTGAGGAAGGGAAGCAACTGCCTAATCAGCCATAAGTGGTAAAAGGCCGACTTGGCAGTGGCTGCTACCTGGGCCTCCATTATTAAGGTGGCATCCAGGAGCAATCCCAAACTCCTAACCTTCGGTGCTGGCAGTGGGATCCCTACCCCTGGTCCACTCCAACTCAAGCACAGAACCTCCGTCTTCATTGGATTCAATTTCAATCGACTCAGCCTAAGCCAACCCACCACGTCCTGTAGCGCCTGCTCCAGGTCATCTGGAGTAGAGTTGGACCAGCCACCCGACAACAGATATAGCTGGGTGTCATCAGCGTACTGTTGACAACCCAGCCTGTGCCTCCAGACAATCTGGGCGAGGGGATGCATGTAGATGTTAAACAACATTGGGGATAATACCACCCCTTGAGGCACCCCACAGATTAATGAGTGCCTCTGGGACGTCTGATCCCCTAGTGCCACCCTCTGTCCCCAACTTTGGAGAAAGGAAACAAGCTATTGCAAAGCAAGCCCTTGAATTCCAGTGTTGGTGAGGTGGTGGATCAGTAACTGGTGGTCAACAGTGTCAAATGCTGCTGACAGATCCAACAGCACCAGCATCGCTGTGCCGCCTCAGAGGTCATCTGTGAGGGTGACCAGTGCTGTCTCCATCCCATGACAGTGCTGTCTCCATCCCATGCTGTCTCCATCCCATATGGTATGCTAATGAGCTATTAAGCTATTAGCATATGCCACACCCGCTGACATCACCGGAAGTGATGTCAGAAGGGGAAGCAAAAGGGGGGGGTGGCATCTTCAAAAGCCTCCCCTTCCCTTCCCCAGCTGGTCTGGGTGAGGGAGCTAAGAGAGAAGGGGTTTAAAGTTTAAACTCCTTCTCATGAGAGTTGGGCCACAGAAGGGGGAAAGAGGGAAGGAAAGAGAGAGAGTAGAGAGAAGGAAAGAAGGAAGGAAAGAGGGAAAGAAAGAGAAGGAAAGGGGAGGGAAAGAAAGAGAGGGAAGAAGGAGGGAAACAGGGAAAGGAGGAAAAAAGAGAAGAGAAGAAGGAGGGAAAGAGGAAAAAGAAAGAAGGAGGGAATGAAAGAAATTCATTTTTTCCCACCATAGAGAACAATGGAGGGAATAGGGGCAACCTGTTTGGGGGCCCATAGAATTGGACCCCCTGATCCAATGTTCTTGAAACTTGATGGGTATCTTGGGGAGAGGCTCCATCAGCTATCCTGTGAGTTTGGAGCCTCTTCCTCAAACCCCCTCCCCTCCAGCCCCCAGAATATACCCTATGTTTTCACCATTGATTTCAATGGCCCATAGGATATAATGGAGCTGAAATTGACATTCGGCTGCCTGAAAGACTCCCTGGGACACTGGCTGGGGGTGGGGCTTGGCTCCTGAGCTCCCGGAGCTGTGCTCCAGTGCGCTCCCCCCAAAAAAGACCCCTGGGTCCTTCTATAACTCTCATAAATGATATTTGAGAGGTACGGAGCTGATGTATAAGTCAGTAATATTTTCAAACTGCTGTAGTTTATAGGGGGTATCACTTCATCGTTTTGAGATTCACTGTCACTCAATCTCTGTAATACCAGGGCCTTTGTTTTATTCAAACCCATATCAAAAAGCTCTTCTGGATGCAAACCAATCATCCTTACTTTATCAATTATCTTTGCAGACTGTACAGGGTAGGGTTCAGTGGCTAGGAGATAGGGTATTAAACCCTTCAGATTTAAATGTATGCTTAACCAGAAATAAATCGCATATTCCCATATTTTAGCTCTACTCTGGGGAAGCCTGTTTCTTGCCTTAAAATAACATTGGAAGTACATCTAGGTGCATTAAACAAAGCCCTAAGAAATTTTGATTGTACATTTCCTAAGATCTTAACTTTAGCTGTTAAACCAATTTATGACCATATAAAAGCTGAGTTAAGGATTTTGCTTGGAATAATTTTAGAGCTGCAGGTATAAAGTCTGAGTTCTCTTTCCTAAAACAATAAAAATAAAAATCTAAGGATAGCATTAACCCTTTTTTCTGCAGCGTTTGCTGATGCAATTGAATGAGTCTTAAAGCTAGCACTGTATGTAAAAACAGTTCCTAGATACTGTAAGGTTTTGACCTGGTCAATGCTGTTACCTTTGATTTTCCAGTTAGCCTTCCTATACTGTATACTGAAATGTAAAATTTTAGTTTTTGAGTAATTGATTAATAACTGTTCAACATCACATTGATCACTAGATAATTTTTTCCCAATCTCTTTATTAATTTTCCAAACAAAAACAGAAAAAAGTTAGATTCATATAGGTATCAACACATCACAATGATCTAATAAATTGGATTATAAATAATTTGATTACATAATCCTTGCATTCTGATAACAATAATCCTAATCCATTTCGTGTCTTGAGTTCTTCTTTAATTATTCCAGCAGTAAAATTAATAGACTACTGTAACATCATTACTCCTGATCTGTCTTAATATCTATAGAGCTATTTTGATCTTATTTTCTGTTTAAATCAAATAAAGTACAAAGGCTTAGAATTCATTCCTGTTTTACAAAATAAAACAATAACAATAACCCATTTCGTATCTCAAATTCTTATTGAGTTTTACCAACAGTATAATTAATAACCTACTGTATATTCTCTACTCCTAATTTGTCTTAGAATCTATAAAACTATTATAATCTTATTTTCTATTTAAATCATATATAGTACAAAGGATTAGAATTCATTCCTATTTGCAAAACAACCACATTCACCTTCTATGATTATTTTCTTTTTAACTTATTTCTTCAATATCTAAACTACCACTACAAAATATAATTACATAGGGATATAACAAAGTAAAAATCAAAGAGAAAATTAATATAGTTACAAAAAAACAGCAATAATAAAGACACTCTCCAATTACAAATCTTAACAATAGAATCACTTCCAGTACTAACATTTTCCTAAGAGTGAATCTCATTTATCTAATCCTAACAAAAATAAATAAATAGATAATTATACCAAAATAGAAGCACCACAAACACGTTGGACTTATAACTTAAACTAACAATACATAATTCCAACTTCTCCTATCATTAGTTCTAAAGGATTTTCATTTTCAGAATCAGGCTTTACCAAGTGAAGTAAACAGCCTATATCTTTTTACAAATAAATTTTACATTATTGTAAATACCTCCCACTCCCTTACACAATAAAGCCACATATTAAGCAAGGCAAAGGATGTAAAAGGAGGAGGGTAGGAAAGAAAATGAGAGTGCTCTTATAAAATTCCAAGCCAAACAAAAATTACTAATTTACTAACTCATAGCTTCTCATAATATCGTTACATTTCATTTCCTTCTTACACACACCATTTATATCACACAGAGAATTATGCTACCATATTAAACATAGTTTTTGTTTCCTTTTTCTTCCCCCTCTTTCTATAGCTTCTTCCTTTCTTCCAATCTCCTCCAGATATCGTAGGTCTTTATACTCCTGTGATTTTATTTCCAGGTTTCCTTTCCCATAATTCCCTAAACCAAACAACAATCTTTTAAAAGCCTTACGTTTTTTTACATGGACCCTTAGTTCTTTTTCTCTTGCCGTCTTCCTCTTTTTTCCCAAAGGGAGGTTTAGGAAAGGTCTCTTTCTCGCCTCTGGCTCCAAATTTGTTACTTCCTCCACATTGCATTTAGGAATATCATCCTCCTGGATCTCCTTTTCAATGAGCAAAGGCTGATTATCAAATGTCTCTCTTTCCTGATCAATATCTTGCACTTTCTCCACATTTTTCAGTGCTTGCGTTTGCTCCTTATTGTCTTTCACCTCCAGATAAAAAATTTGGTGATTTTCAAAAAGACTCTCATAGGCTACTTTGACTGCTTGGGCAACTTCCTCAAATAAGATTTTCCAAAATTGTTCCCAGGTGAGATCGCCAACTTTTATCTCCTGGTCTATCTCCTCATTATCATCAACTGACTCCATACTCTAGCTCCTACTTGCATAGATTTCAATTAATCAAATCCAATGGTCCTTGCACTATGTTATTCTTTAGATAGTAGAATTTCAGACAGTACAGGATTATTTCTTACCCCCACCATATCACATCAGTCTCTGTTCCCAAACAAAGTTTATGGCTGCTTTCTCAAAGCTTGGGAATATCTGCAGGGGCTCTTCAAGTCAAAAATATTCTCTGTTTCCACTGAAACACATGAAGTAAATTCTTCCTTGTGATGTGTAGAATATATATCAAAGAAAAAAAATTAAAATGGCTGGTTGCTGCTATGCAAGAACATGGCGGACATGTCCTTGCTCCTCCCAATGCTCCTGCTTTGGAGCAAAACCAATCACACCCCCGTCTTTGCCAGATACGGGGGGGGGGGGTCGGAACAAGTTCCTTGTCACCCGGTTTCCCTCTGAGAGACCTGGTGGAGCCTGCCTAACATTTGGGTGGCTCCAAAAAGAGCAAAAGTGGATTGGACGGCTCGGGAGTGTCTCGAAAACTGCCCATCGAAGCGCCACACCGGAATTGGAACCTCCGATCACTAGATTTTTTATGGCATGTTTTAGGCGAACTTTATTTTGTGACAAAAGAACAGCATCACTTGCATACATCAAGATTGACACTTTCCCCCCTCCTGATAAACTGGGGGCATGGGTATCCATTGTATGCAGACATTGAATCAAAGTATTCACGTACATATTAAATAAACAAAGGTGCAAGCAGACAACCTTGTCTGATTCCCTTTTGTACTGGGTTTTATTGGATAATTTACTGTCCTGTGTATATCTTATTTGAAGCTTATTATCCTCATGTAATTTAATTATCAAGTGTAACAACCTTTTGTGTATTGATGTGTCTTCCAGCTTTGCCCATAGTCTTCCCCTTGAAACAGTATCTAAAGCTGCTCTAAGATCCATGAATGCTGCATATAGATTATAGTTTTTGAGGTCCAAAACCAAGAGTGTCACCCCCAATGTCGGAAACACAATGACATCACTCCCGGGTGACATCATCATGTTGCATGCATCAGAAGAACTCCAGGAAGAATTGGGAGTCCCCCTGCAAGCAGCCAGATAGGACCTGGCAACCCTAACATATCTCCAGGAGCTTCCCAATCTGGATCTGGCAACCATACCCCCCATTACTCCTCCAGTGTCCAGGTGGCACCTGAAACCTTATCTGGAGCATACTTGTTGTCTCCTGAGATGTGACATGATTCAGTCATGGTGGGGAATTAAAAGAGCTATGGTACCATTTTAAGTAACTGGCTGAATCTTGATGTATTTGATGAGCACATTTCATTCGGCTTGTGGAGTCCTGCAAAACTTCCTTCCTTCCTTCCTTCCTTCCTTCCTTCCTTCCTTCCTTCCTTCCTTCCTTCCTTCCTTCCTTCCTTCCTTCCTTCCTTCCTTCCTTCCTTCCTTCCTTCCTTCCTTCCCTTCCTTCCCAATAGAAAAATCTTTCTTAACACTAAAAGCAGTCACTACCATTGTGCTCTGACACAAGTCTCTAGTGCTGGAAAGACATGTGACTTTATTGAACTGAGCCCTTGGGCATTATGCATTCAACACATGTTAAATGGCAGAATAAAGTAGGCTTTAAAAATATTGCATAATCAACACTTTTCATCTCCTTCCCCTCTCAGGAATTTGGGAATGCCTAAAAAACATGAATATTTTCAGGTTGCAGTGACTCATAAATGTTCTTTTCCTTTTGTTGTTTGAAAACTCATTAAAACAAGATGGGCAGATCAATATTCTGTTTTCTAGTTGAGATCAGAGTTTATGTACTTTAAGTTAAAAATAGTAATTTGATTTATCACCATGGTTTTTGTGGTATTGTAGTAATATGTGAATGAGGTAGTAGGAAGGGTTGTTCTTGGTGATATTTTGGTCATCTCACCACCTCACCTGTTTAATCTAGCTCTCCTGTCTCTCAGCACCAGTAGATGTTCACAGTAGCTGTTTTCTCCTTCCTATTTGTTCTTAATAACCAACTTAGTTGGCTTTTAACTTTTACTGTTCTTAATAACCAACTTAGTTGGCTTTTAACTTTTACTGTAATACTTCTTAAAATATCTCTGGTATCCCCATAGCTTTCCTGTTACTCTGTTTATATCTAATCCTAGATCAGACATTCATGACACACTTGAGGCACTTAAAACTGAGTATACTTTTAGTTATTCTGGTAAATCTATACTACTTCTCCATTACACAGGCTAAGCTTGCACTACTACATACTCTTAACTTTCATGCAAAGTTCATAAAACATGCATAAAACAAATCATCTTTCACCTATGTATAGTCAGCAGTTCATGATTTGAGACGACATCGTGTGGGAAAGGTCAGGTGACATACTGGTCTTCACAGCTTGGTCCTGAGCCAGCACATACTACACTTCCTTCTACCACCAAGTTGTGGCTGGGGACAACTCTGTCTGCCCTTTAAGGCCTCAGAATGGAAGGGGGTTTCAATTTCACCTGAATTCTCCACCTCCCTGGGAGGGTTGGTGTATGAAGCTCATCTAAGTCTACTTCCAAAAGTCAATGGCAGTGGTTCATACCTTATTAATTTTAAAAACCAGGGAGTTTAGGAAGTTTCTGATGAATGTGGGGAACAGCATGGGATTTAAGAAGCACCTAAGAAAATTAAGAGCTCAATATCTGTTTATTAAATGTTTATACTCCATCTTTCCTCATGGTTCATATATAACAATATATAAACCTATTTTTTAATGTTTAAGATGCTCATAGTGCAATTCTGAACAGAGTTATATCCTTCAAAGCCTATTGACAATGACTGCATTGGACTTCTAAGGGTATGGCTCTGTTCAGGATTGTACTAACAGTTAAAAACGTTCTAAAATTACTAATTTGATTTGTGTGACATTGTGAAATGTTCACAGAACTATTAAATTAGTCCAGCTATTATGTAAACAATACTTAGGTTAATTTTTTGAAAGGCACAAGACTGCAAGAACAGCTTTAGGTATCTGGCTGGGAAAGACAGCAAATTTGTACTATCAATAATATTTTAACAGCCAATTTAAATATTTTCATTTCAGAGTTGGTTTGATTTGGCAGTTAATTTTGCAAATGTTTTGAACTCAAATGTTTGCCCCATTCAAGTTACTTAAAAAATGATGCTTTTCCTTTGGCTGCCCAAGGCAACACAAGAACATACATATTATGTTCTACTCTGTTTAAATTTATCTTATGATTAATTAGACTATTACACCAATGAAACACCAATGTTTTTGCTGTTTTTTCACCCAAAGTCACTTTTTTGTTCATTCTGGGAATAAATGTAGCCAAAGTTATTCCAGTAATTCTTAGTTTATGGGAAGATGTGAATTGTACATTTTGTTAATGCAGCTGGGTGTGTGTCTGTGAAGTCACAGCAGACTAATAGCAACCCCAGCAAGGGGTTTTCAAGGCAAGTGAGTGGTTGGCCACTGACTTCCTCTGCAAAGTCTTCCTTGGTGGTCTCCCTTCAAGTACTGACCCCGATTAGCTTCCCAGATCTGACAAGATTGAACTATACTATACTGCCATCCCACTGTAGAAGGGGGTAGAAGACCAAAATCTACTGTTAATTAATTGGTTAATAGTTAATACTTCAGCATGACAGAGATATTTTAATTTATATATTCAGAATCCTAGCTTACCTATCACAAAAGTTAGGAACAAGTTATATCACTTTTAAATTAAGTAAAATAATTCATTAAATAATAAGGTATTCAAGAAGCTGAGGTGGCTATGATGTCACCATGCTACGGAGAAGCTGGAAAATTCATAAAACTTTAAGCTGACCCAGCTGAGCTCTGAGCAGGAGCTAGGTGTCTGAGCTGCTGGAGGGGTGAGTGGTATTTTTATTTATTTATTTACTTTCAGCTGAGGTGCTTTAGCTGAGAAGGTACTGTGTGGGGGACTGTATTTGGGACTGTGTGGGTGAGTTGTAACAGACTCCTGGCTGCTGGAGTTAGGGTGTGAAAGGGTCATTGTGTGCCTGTAATTAAGTGCCTGGGTGAAATTGAATAGCAGACTCCTGGCTGCTGGAGTTAGGGTGTGAAAGGGTCATTGTTTGCCTGTCATTAAGTGCCCTGGCTGAATTTGAGTAGCTGCTGGCCACACCCTCTCCTGGGGGACACTTCTATTTAAGGCAGGAACCCTGCAAGAGTCACGAGCCGAAGGGTGAGGCTCTTGGCCGGTGGCTCTTAGCCTAGGGACTCTCAGCCTAGGGGCTCTGTAAGAAGCCCAGGAAGAGCCAGAAAGCCAGAGACCTTGGCTCCTTGGGTTCCCAGTAAGGTAAGTAGACTTCTACAACAGGAACCATATAAATACAAAGGGTTTTAAAAGGGGGGGGTTATAGAAAAGTATTTGTTTAAAAACAATTATGAAGCCAGAATGCCAGCAGGGGGTTGGGGGCTATCCAGTGTTTTGCATAGAGTATCACATGTATGACTATCTGCCCAGTGGTCAGAAGTCTTGGGTGTGTGCTCGGTGCAAGGAGCTCCTGGTTCTCAGGGAGCGAGTTTGCTCCCTTGAGGTCAAGGTGGCTGACCTGGAGAAGCAGAGTCAGTTAGATGCACAGAGAAGACTCTCGGGGACTTGTTAGATATGTCCCACTCTGGATCTGGCAGCCCAGCCGCTGCCAGGGAGCATGAGGGTCAAGGGGAAACAGGGCACCATGCTGAGGATAAGGGGAATGTGCCCTCAGAAGGGACCTCTTCTTCAGCTGGTGAACGGGTATCCTTTCGTACCAAGGAACCGTCCCTGGGAAGGGTGGGAGGGGGCTCTTGGTAGTTGGTGATTCGATCCTTAGGCAGGTAGACAGCTGGGTGGCAAACCCGCGTACTGACCGTATGGTGACTTGCCTGCCTGGTGCGAAGGTAGCAGACATTACGTGTGTTTTAGATAGGCTGGTAGATAGTGCTGGGGAGGAGCCAGTGGTCGTGGTCCACATCGGCACCAACGATGTGGGGAAATGCAGTTGTGAGGTCCTGGAGGAGAAATTTAGGCTGCTGGGCAGGAAACTCAAGGCCAGGACCTCCAAGGTAGCCTTCTCGGAAGTGCTACCTGTTCCACGCGCAGGGCCGGAGAGACAGGCACAGATCAGGAGTCTCAATGTGTGGATGAGACAGTGGTGTAGGGGGGAAGGGTTCAAGTTTGTTAGGCACTGGGATGCTTTTTGGGACAAGAGGGAGCTGTACAAAAGGGACGGTCTCCACTTGTCCCGAGAAGGAACCAGGCTGCTGGCGCTCAAAACCAAAAAGGTGGCAGAGCAGTTTTTAAACTGAATAATGGGGGAAAGCCGACAGGAGATGAAAAGTCTGTGGTTCAGGATGGCTCATCTCAAAGAGATGAAGGGGTAGCTATTACTTTTGTACAAGGAAATGGATTACAATTGTCCACTGAGACTGTGGCTAATGATAGGAACTGCCTGGCAAGGTCTCGAGGCAGCAAGAGGAAGGCTGTGGGCTTAACAATCATGGGAAACTATAAGTGTTTATACACAAATGCTAGGAGTCTCCGAGGTAAAATCGGGGAGTTGGAATGCTTGGTGTCGGGGGGGGGGATAGACATTGTGGGTATTTCAGAAACTTGGTGGGATGAGGAAAATCAGTGGGATACGGTGATTCCTGGTTATAAATTATATCGGAAGGATAGGGGGGGAAGGGTCAGAGGTGGGGTAGCTCTGTATGTAAGAGAGGGTATACTATCCAGTAAGATTGAGAGGGTAAGAGAATTGGATTCACTTCTGGAAATGCTATGGGTTGAAATAGTGGGTCCAAAAGGAAGCTTAACAGTGGGAGTTTGTTATCACCCACAAGATCAAAAGATAGAGGAGGATTATAAAATGATGAATGAATTAAAGAGAGCGGCTAGACGAAATAACTGTTTCATAATAGGCGACTTTAACTACCCACACATTGATTGGGTCAATATGAGTTCTAGTCAGGAAAAAGAGATTGAGTTTTTAGACACTCTCAATGACTGTGCTATGGAACAGATGGTCACAGATCCTACCAGGGGAGAGGCAATCCTGGATTTGGTCCTAAGTAACACCCAAGACCTAGTGAGAGATGTAAAAGTGATTGCACCACTTGGGAACAGTGACCATAATGTCATTGAGTTTAACATTTGTACAGATAGGGAGTTGCCCAAAAAGACTGACGCAACCACTTTTAACCTTAAAAGGGGTAACTTCTCTGGTATGAGGGGACATGTGAGGAAGAAATTGAAAGGAAAAGTGGAAAAGGTCAAAACTATTGGGGAAGCTTGGAGACTATTTAAAAATACAGCCCTAGAAGCTCAGAAAAAATATATACCACAGGTTAGGAAAGGTACAAATAAGTATAGAAAAAAAGCCTGCATGGTTAACAAATAAAGTAATGGAAGCTGTAAAAGATAAGAAGGATTCCTTTAAGCGGTGGAAAGCTAGTCTTAGTGAGCTTGATAAAAGGGAACACAGACTATGGCAAATAAAATGCAAGTCTGTGATCAGGCAAGCAAAAAGGGAATATGAGGACCATATCGCAAAAAACAAAAAGGCCAACAATAAAACTTTCTTCAAATACATTAGAAGTAGGAAGCCAGCCAGAGAGGCAGTGGGGCCCTTGGATGACCAAGGGGTAAAAGGACTAGTGAAGGATGATAGGGAAAAAAAATGTAATCTTTCTTTAAAATCTGCCTCCATTCCTGAGGACTGGAAGGTAGCTAATGTCACTCCCATCTTTAAAAAGGACTCCAGGGGAGATCCGGGAAACTACAGGCCAGTCAGTCTGACATCGATACCAGGTAAGTTGGTGGAAACTGTTATTAAGGAAAGAATGAGTAGGCAGATTGATGAACAAAAACTATTGAGGCAGACTCAGCATGGGTTCTGTAAGGGAAGATTTTGTCTCACTAATCTGTTAGTGTTTTTTGAGGGAGAGAACAAACATGTGGACAAGGGGGACCCAATAGATATTATTTACCTTGACTTCCAGAAAGCTTTTGATACAGTTCCTTATCAAAGGCTCCTAAGTAAGCTCAATAGTCATGGGATAAAAGGACAAGTCCTCTTGTGGATGAAAAACTGGCTTATAAATAGGAAACAGAGAGTGAGTATAAATGGGAAACTTTCTCAGTGGAGGGTGGTAAGCAGTGGGGTACCACAGGGATCAGTACTTGGTCTGATGCTTTTTAACTTGTTTATTAATGATTTGGAATTGGGAGTAAGCAGTGACGTGGCTAAATTTGCAGATGACACGAAGTTGTTCAGGGTGGTGAAAACCAGGGAGGATTGTGAGGCACTCCAAAGGGATCTGTGGAGAATGGGTGAGTGGGCATCAACGTGGCAAATGGGGTTTGATGTGGCCAAGTGCAAAGTGAAGCACACTGCAGCCAAAAATCCTAAATATAAATACATGTTGATGGGGTCTGAATTGGCAGAGACGGACCAAGAGAGAGATGTTGGAGTCGTAGTAGATAACTCAATGAAAATGTCTAGACAGTATGTAGCTGCAATAAAGAAGGGCAATGCTATGCTGGGGATTATTAGGAAAGGAATTGAAAACAAATCAGCCAGTATCATCATGCCCCTGTATAAATCATTGGTGTGACCTCATTTGGAATACTGTGTACAGTTCTGGTCACCACATCTCAAAAAGGATATTATAGCATTGGAAAAAGTGCGGAGAAGGGCAACTAGAATGATAAAAGGGTTGGAACACCTTCCCTATGAAGAAAGGTTAAAATGCTTGGGGCTCTTCAGCTTGGAGAAACGACAGCTGAGGGGTGAAATGATCAAGGTTTATAAGATTATGAATGGGATTGAGCAGGTTGAGAAAGAAGTACTTTTCTCCCTTTCTCACAATACAAGAACTCGTGGGCACTCCATGAAATTGCTGAGCAGTCGGGTTAGAACAGATAAAAGGAAATACTTCTTCACCCAAAGAGTGATTAACATATGGAATTCACTGCCACAGGAGGTGGTGGCAGCTACAAGCATGGACAGTTTCAAGAGGGAATTAGATAAACATATGGAGCAGAAGTCCATCAGTGGCTATTAACCACAGGGTATAGATGGGAATTCTCAGTCTGGGGCAGGTGATGCACTCTATTCTTGGTGCTGGAGGGGGCAGCAGTGGGAGGGCTTCTAGTGTCCTGGCCCTACTGCTGGACCTCCTGATAGCACGTGGTATTTTTGGCTGCTGTGTGACAGAGTGTTGGACTAGATGGGCCATTGGCCTGATTCAACATTGGCTTCTCTTATGTTGTTATGTTCTTAAAATGGCAAACCTTTGACTGTACAAAACTTGATCCAGAAGCATGATCTGTTCATGCATGAGGATCTCCATTAAGGATCATGTTGTATATATACTGATTATGTGTGTTTGTGTCTGCACATGTTTGAAAAAGAATATAAGAAAATAAGGGCCCTGCTGGATCAAATCAGTAGTCCATCTAGTCCAGCATCCTGACTCATACAGTGGCCAACCAGTTCCTCTGGATGATCAACAACAGGGCATAGAGGCTGAGGCCTTCCACGATGTTTCTTCCTTGCTCTAAGATTCAGAGTATTAGTGCCTCTGAATGTGGAGGTTGCCCTCAGTCACCATGGCTAGTAGCCGCTGATAGATTTATCCTTCATTAATCTAAAACCCTTTTAAATCTGTTTATTCCTGTGGCCATCACTACATCCTCCGGCATTAAATTCCACATTTTAATCACTCTCTGTGTAAAGTAGTATTTCCTTTTGTCCATCCTGAGCCTATTGCCCATCAACTTCATTGGATGCCCCTGAGTTCTAGTATTTTGGGAGAGGGAGGAAAATTATCTTTGTCAACTCTTTCCACCCTATGCATAATTTTATAAACTTCTGTTATGTCCCCCTTAGTGGTCTCTTCCCCCCTATTTTTAATCAATTGTAATTGTTTTATATTTTTACATACAACACAAATACCAAACAAAAAAATAAAACAAAACAAAACACAAGCATTTGATAACCTCCTGTCCAATCAATAGTAAATGCCATCTGTGAGGCCAAGCACCATTCTTGCCTCCCCTCAAGGGTTAAGGTATATAATAATAAGCTTGGGTCTTCCTTGCAGATGTTGCTAATTAAGTGCTTCAGCCTGCCTGGCACCTTATCAGTCCAAGGCCAGAGCCATTGGCTTCTCATGGCAGCACATTCTTAGTCCTGGGAGGGGGAAGACCAGGAGCAGTGATGTAAGATTCTGGAGAATTCTCCTGGAGACATGTTAAGATTGGATGTCACCATCACCTGACTTGAGGGGTCAGATGTATAATTATAATATCCCTTCAGGGGCTTAGTTACCTATCTGAGACTTCATGGACAGAGGCCTGACTCTATGCTTGGCAATTGCTGAAACTGTAGTCTACACTGATTTGAATGTAAGTTCTATACCACCAGCAAGATTCCTAAGTAGTGTTAAGTAGATAAAAGCTAGCTTTACTGTCTTGTGTCCTCTGTGACTTTGGGTAATCTGTTGGCTATATTCATATTAACTTGTCTATTCTTCCAGTAAACTTCATAAATATTTTTTAATGACATCAGTCTGGTTACTTGTGTGCTCTTGCCCTAGGAACTCACAGAGTCAGCCTGTTCACTCCCTTGACACCATCATATTATGTAATAATTACCAATCACACAGCCCCCCCACACAAAATATGAAAATATTTTGAATTATTTCTTCAAATTAATTTAATTATCTGTTTAATTGATCTTTAACTTCCTTCTTTTGGAAGTCCTTCCTTCAGTCCAGATTTGTCTACTGTTATTTAATAGCATCATATTTGCATTCATTAAGGCTATGCAATTGAGAAAGAGTGTCTGCACCATGAACAATAACTTTTAAATGAAACAAATTTTGGGTGATACAAAATGGGGATCAATGGGGAAGTCCCTGGGTATAATACCCTTTTCCATTTCTTCCATACCAAAATATGGCCATGGAGTGTTGACAGCAAATTCAACTTTAATTTTTTACACAAAGCATTATTATATAAGTGATATCCCCAATCTCTTTGAATTAAAAATAAAATAAATAAATAAGTGATTAAATGTCTCAACTGATATGCATCATAGTATAAAGAAATATTCAGAATGCCCAACCCTCCTTAGAAGTTTTGCCATTCTTGGTTTTTTTAGTTAAAAATAAATTGATCTGATTTTAATTGCCAGACCTTCAAAATCCTGTCTGAAATATGGAGAGGTAACACATTGAATAGAAAAGATAATGTGGAAGAATAGATATTTTAATCTAATTAAATCCATTTTCATCACCTCCACAATATTTTATGGTTGTATTGATGCATTTTATTTAAGGTTTTTGGAATAGATACTCCAAGATATGTAAAGCTTTTATATACTAATGGTATATTTAAAGTGTGAGAGGCTTTCAACTGAACTGCGTGGGGAATATTATGGCATAGTTTATCGGATTTTGTAAAGTTTACCCTAAGGCCAGAAATTTGATTGAATTTTTAAAGTTCTGCCTTTCAAAATTGTATAGTATTCCTTTAAAATTTGTAAGATATAACAACATATCTTCTGCAAATGCTGTTAGCTGATATGCTTTTTCTCCACACTTAACTCCTCTGATACCTTGATTAGATCTTAATGTATTACCTAATGGCTCCAAAGCTAAGATAAAAAGTAATAGGGAAAGTGGGCATCCTTGTTTAGTATCACAATTAATATGTTTTGGGCTGGAAACACAATTGTTTATTGTTACACTAGCAGTATATGACAAATAGATAGCCAGAATGACATTATTACATTTATTTCAAAAATCATAAAAATGTAATAGCTTTTAAAGTAATCCTAGTTGACTGAATCAAAGGTTTTATAGATATCTAGAGCTATTAATGTTAATTCTAAATTCCCTTTTTTAATTAAACAAAAGACCCACAACTTTCTTGATTGCATATGCAATGGAACGTTTTTGAATAGAACCATATTGATCTGGATATACTAATGTTGGAATATAAACACTCAATCTAGACGCTAACATTTTAGTAAAACTTCTATATCTGTATTCATTAATGAAATCAAACAATAAGATTCCTTGGATGTTGGATCATTATTTAATTTTGGTATTAAAACTAATTTAACTTCCAACTGAGAGGGAGGCAATGGAGAACCTTCCATGATCTCATTAAATAGAGGAAGAAGGTGGGTAGTGTTGTGTCCTTGGACTGCCACCAGGGGTCTGCAGCCTCAGTCCTTAGCTTGGTCCCAAACACAATAGGGGACAAGGATACTAGGCCTGTTGCGCAGCGCATCTGGAACAGTTTAACCAGCACCTCAGTCGCACTTGCACTCAGCAGCAGTCCCTCCCTGCATCCAGAGGTTTTCCAATAGTCAACCACACTGAGATAATCCAGTGGTTACTATATACAGGAATTTATTTACAAGTTTATACAGCTCTCTGACAAAATGCTCTGCCATACACCATCACCATCAGAAGAAGGTAACTACTGTACAATACACTGACATATATACATTGGTCAGCCAATCAGATCAGTGCTGACTCATGATGACTTGGCTTGCATCAGCCCAAGTCCAAACTGGCTGAAACTGGTTCAGTGCAGCTGTCAACTGTCACTGTAGATCATCATGATCAGAGTGCTGAAGCTTACACACCAACAAGGCCACTCTTAGTCCTCCAATAGGACCTTTAGTGGGAGATTCAAACCCCCCCAATGGAAGTGGGTGTGTTTGGGATGGGTGTATATAGTTGGCCCTTGCCTGGCCATGTGTGACTTTTGTGTGAAGTACAATAAAAACATGTTGTTTAGCATGTCGTAGTCCGAGTCTCCATGCTGTGAACCTAGTACTTTACAGGTAGCTAAAATATCTTTATAGTGCTTATACAATTCTGATATGAACCCATCTAATCCAAGTGCAGAGCCTATTTTTAATGCATTAATTGCCAAATTAATATCTTTGAAGGTTATACTGCTGTTTAACAAGTCCATAATCCTTAGTTCCAGCCAAGATATATTTGCCAAAAGACAATAATAATTAATTGTTGAAGATTGGACCTGATTCCCCAAATAAAAAATTATTATAAAACTCCATAAATATCTTTTAGTTTATTAACCATTTTCACCTTTGAATTTTTAATGGCCATAATCAGTTTTTTTTGCTTGGCTGTCTTGACTTTATTTGCTAATAGATTAGAACACTTCCCTTCAAAATCATAACTTTGCTTAGTATACCATAATTTCAATTTGTTCTATTAATATCTAGTAAATTTAACTCCTTTATTTTTCATTCTAATCTTTTTTTATCTAAAGGGGATCCTGATCTTTTATGTATTTCTGATAACCTACCAATTTCAGCTTCCATATCATTAATTTGTTTCCAGCCAGTTTGGTGTAGTGGTTAAGTGTGTGGACTCTAATCAGAGAGAACTGGGTTTGATTCCCCACTCCTTCACTTGCTGCTGCTGGATGACCTTGGGCAAGCTGTAGTTCTGTCAGAGCTGTTCTCTCAAGGACAGTTCTGGAAAGAGCTCTCTCAGCCCTGCCTACCTCACATGGTATCTGTTGTGAGGAGTGGAAGGGAAAGGTTTGTAAGCTGCTCTGAGTGAAGAACGGGGTATAAATCCAATCTCCTCCTCTTTCTCCTCTTCTTCATTTTTAATATCGATAAATTCTGAATACATAATCCTCTCACCATTGCTTTCATTGCTTCTCATCAAAGAGTGTGTGAGATAGAGACATCTGAATTCCCTCGAAAGTATCTTTTAATTGTTATTTTAAGATTCTGCATACTACTGTGCTCTGTCAATAAAACTGGATTAAATCACCACTGTGTACTTTGGGCTAGTCTTTTTCACATCAGTAACTGTGATGAAACATGCTGTGACAGGGGCATGATCTGTAATTTTTATCAGTCCAGTTGCCATTCTATTAACCCAGTGTAAAACCTCTTTAGATACAAGAATCCCATCCAGTCTTGAGAAAGTACCATATACTGAGGAGTAAAAAGAATGAGAATCAACAAATGGATGTAATTCTTCCCATAATTCACATAATCCATACTGTTCTGAGAGCCAGTTTGGTGTAGTGATTAGGAGTGTGGACTCAAATCTGGGGGAACCGGGTTTGATTCCCGACCCCCCTACATGCAGCTACTGGTGTGACCTTGGGCAATACTCTCTCTAAGCTGTGGAGTCTTGTGAACAAAAATTCTACATTGTGAGCTACTGGCATTAAAGTTGTGAGCAAGCAATTTGGCTACTGCGTAAATTAGTTTGCTTTAGAGCCATCCTTCCTGAGCTAAAACAAAAATATGACTGGAGGCTAAAAACTGTGAGCTAGCTCACACTTAATTCATCTTAGAGGTAACACTGACTTTGGGCCAGTCATAAGTTCTTTCAGAGCTGTTCTCTCAAGGGCAGTTCGAGAGAACTCTTTCAGCCCCACCTACCTCATCTGCAAACTTGACCACTATGCTATTGACCCCTAGTTCCAGATAATTTATGAACAATTTAAATAATACTAATTTGCCTGGGACAAACATTAGGCTGATGGGCCTGTAATTTCCTGATTCCCTTCTGGATCCTTTTTTAAAAATTGGTGTAATATTTGCTACTCTCCAGTCTTTTGGTACAACGGCTGAATTTAGTGATAGGTTACATATACTGGTTAGTAGATGAATGATCTCACATCTGAGACTTATCAGTTTTTAATTTCACTAGTAGGTCTAGAACTTCATCTCTGGTCACTTCAATTTGGCTTACTTCTTCAGACTCCATTCCTGAAAATAGGGGCTGTGGCATGCCCCACATTGTCCACAGAGAAGCAAAAAAGTTGTTGAGCTTCTCTGCCTTCTCCCCATCTTCCTTTAGCAATCTCTTGATTTCTTTGTCATCTGAAGGCCCCACTGCTTCTCTAGCTGGTTTCCTGCTCCATTAAAAAATACACTGTTTGTCTTGATGCCTTTAGCAACCCACTCTTCAAAATCTATTTTTTGCATGACTAATTATTGACTTACATTTTTTTTGCCAGAGCCTGTGGTCTCTCCTATTCAATTCATTGGGGCAGGCCTTCCACTTTTAAAAGAAACCTCTTTACTTTCTATAGCTTCTTTGACTTGTATCCAATGTTCCTTCTAAGCTGAGTTAGTGTGAGCTAGCTCACAGTTTTTTAGCCTCCAACTCACACGTTATTGTCTTAGCTCAGGAAGGATGGCTCCAGAGAAAAATAATTTATGCAGTAGCCAAATTGCTCGCTCACAACTTTAATGCCAGTAGCTCACAAAGTAGAATTTTTGCTCACAAGACTCCACAGCTTAGAGGGAGCATTGCTTGTATTTTTAACCACACAGACCTTCTTTTAGACTTGATAGTGCCTTTCCCTACCTGTGGAATGCATTCTATTTGGGCTTCAGTTAGTGTGTTATTAAATAGCTTCCAAGCATCCTCTAGGGGATTTGACTCTCTTACATTTCCCCTTCTTATTATTCCCACCATTTTTGTAAAGTTCCCCCTTTTGAAACCAAATGTTAAAGTTTTGGACTTTAGGGTTGCAGTCACAAAAATAATCTACTTTCCAACTGGATTTTGCCAGTTCACACAGTAGAATCCAGTTGGAAAGTGCACTGAAAATGGATTGGAAGTGGATTATTTAGTGTGTGTGACTGCAGCCTTGGGGTAACTTTCCATTGACCTGAATGCCGAACTTAATAACATAGTAGTCACTGTTCAAAACTGTTGTAACAACAACTACATCTCTCACCAGGTCTTGAGACCTGCTCAGAACCAGGTCCAAGATCACTACCCTCTTGTTGGCTCTGTGACCAACTGTTTTAGTGCACAGTCATTTATGAACTACATGTTATAACATGCCATCGTTGATTTACTGACAGAATGACCATCATTGTGAGCACTAAATTGTTAAACTGTTATTGTTTATTGTATGATGTTTTAATCTGTTTTTAAATGTTTTATCTTAACTTGGCACATGTGGCTGGTAAATGTGAGCTGCCCTGACCCTGTTCACGGGGAGTGTGGGATACAAATGTAATGAAATAAATAAAATAAATAAATAAAATCATGTCTAGGAATCTCATTTCTACAGCATGACGAGCAGATGTTTACCCAGTCAATATGCTGGGGAGTTAATTCCCCTGATGTTTTCTAACATTGATTTTATTTCCTCTTTGATGTACAATGCAACAACCACGACCAACCCATCCCTCCCTTTCCTGTCTATAGAGCTTGTACCCATAGATTTCCCCCATTCCACCATGTTTCTGAGATACCTACTATATCTAAATTGTCATCGAACACCAAGCACTCCAGCTCTCCCCATCTTGGCTTGGAGACTTCTAGCATTGGCAAATAGACACCTATAATGTGTTTCCCTCTCCAGTAATGCTCACCTCCCTCAACCCCTTAGTCACCACACATGGCCCTCAGACGCCATCATGCCCTCACTCCCAAGTTCTATTATGTTCTTATCAATATTACCTGAATGTTTACACAATCATCCCTTTGGACTGACTTATCCTGAACTGAAGTATCTCAGTTCCTGTTGGCTTTCCTACTGGGATTAGTTTAAAAGCTGCTCTGTCACCTTTTTGATACTAATCACCAAGTAGCTAGGTTCCCTTTAGGTTCAAATGAAGCCCATCTCTTTTGTACAGGTTCAGCTATCCCAGAAAGTTCTCCAGTGCCTAACAGTCTAAACCCTTTCTCCTGGCACCACTTTCTCACCCACACATGGAGACTTGTGATGCGTGGCTGTTTAGCTGGCCTTGTGCATGGAACTGGCAGCACTTCTGAGCATGCTATCTTTGAGGTCCTGGCCTTTAACTTTCTGACTAATAATTTTTTCCTCCAGGACCACACAACTGTTGAATAACATCAGGTAATTAAACCAAAGTGTCCAGTGAACTCAAAATGCACAGAAAATGCACATCTGAAGCTGTTGTACACTGATGTAATCGGAATATAAGATTGCTGTTACGCTATGTTACATTGTGGTTTTACAAAACAAGTTCTTAAGTTCTAAAGTGCCCTGTAAACAAAACAAAATATTTTCCGACACAGCTAAGAAATGATATAAGTTTCTCTTTCCTCTGGCTCTGCTATCCTTTGCCCTCCACCCTGATAATGTTCATATTTTAAGTGACAAATAGGGTCATGTCTTGCTTTTATGGAAAACAGAACCACTGGGTTTTGGGAATTCTATTATTGACATTTTGGAAACAGTAATATATGAAGTGAAGCTTGGCACTGTATCACTGTGAAGCCCAGAAAATATTTGGCTTGATTTTAATTGTATCCAAGTTACTGAGAGATGTTCCACTGATAACACTGAAAACAGATTTGGAAATTTCCATTATAGAAATTACAATACATTAATGTACTTATATAAAACAAGCTGAGGTTGCCAGTTATTTGCTAGGCACTTGCATAACACACACACACACACACACACGCACACACACACCATAAGGCAGTGCACAGATTCAAATGACTTGGATTCCTATGGGATTAGTATAGACAAAGCAGAAATGCTCAATGAAAGTATGACTATATAAGGGCTGTTCCTTATGAAATGAGGTTGTGTGTGTCATCTTGTACTTTATAGCAGGTCATTGTGTGCATGATCTCTTCAGAGTTGTTGTGGCTTGATCAGCAAACTTCTGTCTACTTGGAGTTTTGTTACCAAGCAAGTAAATGGGAACACAATCAAGAATTGATAAAGAAATATGTATCGCTTTCCAAACTGGCCAAGAATTAGCCAGATTCTTGACTTTCATCATGCACTACAGAGTAGTATCAGAGGACTGCACATGGATTCAAGCTGAAATTTATAAGACACATTGTGTACTAGGTCTATCCACAAATATAGTAACCTTTTGGATAGAGTCAGCAGAACATACCAAGTTTAATTTATTGTTTGCTACCAGATAAACTGAAATGCTTCTGGATATAAAACTGGTCTCTTTCCACATTATGACCTTTGCTTTCATTTACTGGTGATTTGAAGCTGGGTCTGTTGCTTCGGGCCTGCTGAGAGGTTCCGCATTACCAACGTTTGTCATTAGTTGCCCCGCTTCTTGTGTTCTGCATTAAAGTTTGGGTTGTAGCCATTCTCCCTCCCATTGTGCACTTCTGCTCCCATCATGCAACATGTCTGTGGCATAGCCTTTGTAATTTTTCTTTCTTGGTCCTTTGCATTTATGTTGTAATGTTGTCAGACATAGAAAACAACCTGGAACGCCATGGGGGGTGGGAGTGGAGGGGGAGTGCAACACCCATTTATAAACCATTTCATTGAAAAGACAAATTATATACTTTTTTATATATAAAGAATTTTATTGGTTTTGCATTACTACGGGAAATGGGGAAAGGTTACTAAATCCCTACCTCTAAAAATTTATAGGATATGGGTGAGGGAGACTAATACAAGAAACTCTACTGGGATGGGGGAAGGAAACTAAACCCTACCTCTAAACACACTACTGGACATGGGGGAGGGAAGACTAACATGGTGACACGATCTGGTTACATTTGTGTCATTATCACCTGATGTTACAAAGATTTGTTGCTTATAAAAAGGTTAACAAAAAATAACAAAAAAGGAAAATTACAAAAACTGGCTAGTTAATAAAAACTGCATTTTCAATGATAGTCTTAGGTTCTTTTCTTCTTGCGTTTCTTCTTTCCTTGGGGTTTGGGTGCGGCTGTTCCTTTCTCTGACTCCGATGTGTCTGAAGAACTGAAGAGTATTGGGCTACTGCTTTCTGAATCCTGTGAGTAGGATTCTTCTTCTTCCTCTTCTTCCTCCTCATCCTTTTTAGGTTTCTTATCTTTGTTGTGTTGCTTTAAGTTGAAGTGTTGATCTACAAACTTTTTAGCCTTAGGAACAGAGTCAATATTATACTTTCTGTCTTCATATTTGAAACTCAGTCCTTTGGGAAATAACCATCTGTAAGGGACCCCCTTCTTCTGTAGAGAGAGAGTAAGTTCATTGTACAGTCTCCTCCGCTTTCTGACTTCAAAGGGGATATCCTACAGGATTTTTATCTCCTCATTCTTGATTTTTAAGGGGTTCCCCTGTGTAGATTTCAGCACCCGATCTCTGGTAGACCTTCTCGTAAACTTCAAGCATATTTCTCCAGGGAGTTTATTCTTTTTAATAAAATCTGGATAAGCCCTGTAGGCCCAGTCCATCTCCTTCAGTAGATCTTCCTGTTTGTAATCCATTATTGGAGCCAAAGTCTCTGATAAAATAGCCTTTAAATCTTCATTCTTTTCTTCTGGAATCCGTTGGGAACGTAGAATGTACATGGATCTTTCCAGCTGTAGCTGTATTAATTGTGTTTTATTGGAGGATCTCTCTTTTTCTGCTTCATCCACTCTTTTATTGATACTCTCCATCTGTTTCTCCATTTTTTTTAAAGTCTTTTCAGTTGCTGAGGTCCTTCTGTCCATTTGAGAACTCTGCTTTTGCAAATTATCCATTTTTACATTGAGATTAGTTATCTGCTCCATTAAAGGGCGCAGTGCATTTGCTAGCAGTGTGGACATATCCGTAGCTACTTCCTGGTTGTGGGAGGGAGTCATTTGTAGATTGTTTCCGGTTGACGTTTTTTTCTCCAGACCTGGCTTCCTCCCTCTCCCAGCCATAATATCAACAAGAAGTAAGTTTCCCAAAACAAAGTAAAAGTTGTCAGAACTTAGTCTGCTTTTCGTTATTATGCAACTTTTGTTTTTGCTAATCCTCTTATGCGTTTAGCTTGTTTCAAAGTTGTTTTTAAACTTTGTTTTAAAACCGCATTGTTCTAAATGGGGGGGGGAATTCTTGAGCGTCTCCCTCCCCCCTGTCTCTTTGCCCTTAAGCGCTTCTAATTACTACCAAGGCTCTTGTTCGCTTAAATCACCTGAACAATGCTTAACTCATGCTTTGCAGCCTTAGAGATGTTTTAGAAGCTTTTCAAAAACTGTTGATCGTGTCCGCTGATCCGGTAGTTGTCTCTTGGCGCCATACTGGCTCTTCAGCGATGGGACCTTTCGGAGATAATTCCTTGGCTGTCACCTTGGAAGAGGTTCTCCTCAGCTCTCCAGGCTGAGGGTCTCCTACAGAGACCCCGGGAGGGTCCGGGACGCCAAGCTTCGGCGCAACCCCATCGGAGCAAGACGGGGATGCGACCAAGCAGCGAAATGCTTAAACCAGAAGTCCCCTGATAAATTATATACTTGAACAGACTGCGGTAGCTACCTGGTTATAAATCCATTCTCCTCGATAAACTTGCCTAATACCTTTCCCAAGAGATAGCTATTTAAAAAGTTAACCTGGCAGATGGAGGGGTGCCTTGTTTGCACTGCCTCCTCTGCTGAACTAGAAAGTTGAGCAATTTTGTGCATGGAGCCTATGTTAGTACAGTGGTCAGCATGTCAGCCTTGTAACACAAAGCTTGTGAGTTCAAACCCTGAGTAGGGGAATTTAAAAAAAAAAAATGGGCATTTTTTAGAAAGCAACACCCATCTCTCTCCAGGCTAATATCGCTGTCGGCAGAAAGAATCATGATTCCATGACATTATTGTTCAAAGTGTGTGTTCAAAGAAGCTGAAAATGAGCAATTCTCTGTGGATTACTATTTTCGCAGCCAAACCACTGTACCACACCACCCAGCAGAGCTACCTTTCACTCTGTCTGCTCTTTTCCTGAGCCAGACCTGAGCTCTCACTGCTCTCTCCCTGAGGCAGAACTGAACTGAACTCCTGCTGTGCTTCTCTCCGACATTCCACCCCCCCCTTCTGAAAAGTGATTGGATGCTGGAGTAGCATTCCCACAGGCTCAAATGAGTGGCTGTTTTTCCTTTCAGGGGCTAGACAGCCTCCTGTCTGTCCCAGCTTCTCTTGTTTATGTTGGCATGTTTTTATTCATCTGATTTATTTATTTCTTCTACTGGCTTGTCTTGTCTTACTGATTTGTTTTATTGTCTCAGTTGACTTTGTTTTATGGGTTTAGTTAGAAATCACCTCTAGCAGGTCTGGAGAGACAACATACAGATTTCCTAAATAAAATCTGTACCCTTTTGTAGGAAACCTGATTATTTGAAAGCCAGATCTGTCCATGCATGGAGTAGCCATCTTCTATTAGTGCTGTATCATTCTCTTGCAGAAGAGAGGACAGGTACAAATCCCTAATCATAAAGGGAAAACTTCATATGTGTTGGAAGTTCCAGATGCAATGTCCCCTGCCTCAGACCTCCAGACTGAGTGGCAAGAGAGGTGAGATAGCTAGATAGGCACACTGACCTTTCTTCCTGTCTTTACTCTTATGCCACTGTCCCCTTTGAAATGCAGATTGTGTTCTCAGGGATGATTTCCCCTACCTTCTTTTCTCTCACTCTGTTAAAGACAAGCTCTCTTCCTGCACACACCAAGAGAGAGACATGCAGTCCTCTCTTGGCACCATGAGGCAGATGGGCCTCTTGCCATCTGCTTCCATCCTTTAGCTAGTAAGTTAGTAATCTGTCATGTTTCCTATCCAACGTGTACTTCTTAAAGAGAGAGCTATTTCTCTTCTAAACTTGCAACATGGCTCTGTGTAGTTTTGTAAACTGAGTAACCTGGTTAAGTGAAGCTGCTGCATTTGTAGCTTTATTTAAGCACTCTGCTAACTAATGGTGACTGGACTAACCACACCAGTTAACCTCAATAATATGGACTGCTAAGGCAAAGTATCAGATGTATTATTCATTCACCTAATCTATGCCTGCCTCATTGGATAATGCAGTTCACCAAATTTAAAATAATCTTAAAATCTTCAGTGCAATGTACTAAGAAAGAAATTTAAGGCCCAAGCCCCAAAATAGGTAAGCATTCTTTGGAAAGAGTTTCTTTCATGTACATCCCAGGCATCTGCATTATAACAAGAGATACCATAATCTTAGTTTAACTGACACAGTGATTTGAATACAAGACTGGTCTGAAGCTAAGCAAGAATGACTATTAGTACAGAATAAAGATACTGTATATTATCCAGACTGTAGAAGCCCATATAGAGGGTTTGAAAGAGCACAAATTTTTGCCTTGTGCTAGGGCTCTTGTAGAAACAGAAACATAAGAAAGGGACCATGGGTGCTGCTTGTGCAAAGCCAAACTTATTGTATCTCCAATTAAATTTCTGTTTGCATAAGATATATAAGCAGTTTCTGGGCACTATAATATATAGGGAAGAAAGTGCTAGATGTTGCACAAGAGCTTGCACAGAACCACAATAGTCCATTTATTTTTCTTTTTGCATACTGCTGGATACAAGCCAAAGTTTCTCACTAGCACAAGTCCCTTCATGTGTGGCAGGCACAAGTCCCTTCATGTGTGGCAGGCAAGCAATGGTCATACACCCATGTGTGCGGAAATATAAATGAGCGGCCTGCAGCAGAACACATTTGCAAAGTCATGAAGGAGTGGGGAAAGAAATTCACCTTTGCATTGGTAGACTTGCCCCTGTTGTGGATATATGAGCAGAAGCGGGATGCTGAAGTCAGAGAAGTATAGCTAGGTTTGCCAAGTCTGGGTTGGAAATTTCTGGAGGTTTAGTGGTGGTTTGGGGAAGGACCTCTGCATGGTATAATTCCACGCAGTCCATTCTCCAAAGCAGACATTTTTTCCCCAAGGGAACTGAACTCTGTCATCTGGAGATCAACTGTAATTCCAGGAGATCTCCAGGCCCCATCTGGAGGCTGGATGGTTAGCAACAAAAAGAAACCTGGCCACCAAAGAACATGGTGGCTAGACACCATAAAAGTTGACACCAGCTTGAGCATGGAACAACTCAAAGAAACAGTACAAGTCTGAAAAATGTGGAGAGAGCCAAAAGTCAATCATGACTGAATGGCTAACAACAACATAGGCTATATGAAATCATGTATTCCCTAATGGGATTTTTTAAAAAAAAAAAGCTTTAGGGATAAGTGAGATTTTATTCACCATCAGAGAAGTGATCAAAAATCAAAACCCTTGCTACACAGCATATTTAATCCACACTTTGCATAGTTCAGAGAAGGGACCTGATTTTGCTTGCTATCTGCTTTCAATGTATGCTCCTAGATACTTCCTTGTTACAGCTCCCAGCTAGGAGGGCTCTTCATTTTTGTCACTTGTGTGTCAGTAGTGCTTCATTTTTTCTTTTCTGCATGTATGTTGCTCCCTCTAGTGGTTGATTTGATATTACATTGCTGTTATATCCAGCATATTTCCCTGTGCTTTAAAACTCCAGGGAAATATGTCAGACATACAACAATGTAATATCAAATTGACCACTAGAGGGAGCAAAACATGCAGAAAAGAACCCCCCCTGAAGCAATAGGGACACACAAGTGATGGAAATGAGAGTGTGGAAGACCCCAAAACTACAGCAGTGCCTTGCCTTCTGCATATGCTGTTGCTCCGGAAGTGAGTCTTTGGCCACTGTAAACATATTTGAAGTTATACAGGTGCAACAATCAGCTATATGTACAAGTATTGCAGCATTTGATACCAAAGCAAAAGCTACTATTGTGGCTCTTTACCAGAGCTCTTTTCTTTGGTTTTGGGTATACTTCTTATCTGCTCTAGTTTGCAAAGGGTAGTATAATATCATAATCAGACAAATTCTTTTGTGTGTGTCATAAACTATAACTATAATCTGTTAGTCTTGAAAGTGCCAGAAGATTAATTGCTGATTTATTTGCAGCAATGAATCTTCTGTTATCTTCAAAAGCCTGTTGCAAAAAAAGCAGCAATGAATCTTCTGGCTGCTTCAAGACTAATAGATTATTGTTGCAGTTTATGGCAAAAAAAAAAAAAGTTTAGAAACAAATACTGAAAAAACAGTCATGAGAGTCTGACTCACAAATCAAGATAGTGAACAAGACTTACAAAGAAAATATTTTCTATGTATGTTACCAATAAACACTACATTGTTGTTGTTCAGTCGCACAGTCGAGTCCGACTCTTCGCAACCCCATGGACCAGATTACGCCAGGCCCTCCTGTCTTCCGCTGTCCGCTGAAGTCTGCTCAATTTCATGTTCGTTGCATCGATGACACTGTCTAACCATCTCATCCTTTGCCGTCCCCTTCTTCTTTGACCTTCAATCTTTCCCAGCATCAGGGTCTTCTCCAGTGAATGCTCCTCACTCCCTTCTCATTGGTGGCCAAAGTATTTGAGCTTCAGCTTCAGGATCTGGCCTTCAAGGGAACAGTCAGGGTTGATTTCTTTTAGGATTGACTGATTTGATCTCCTTGCAGTCCAAGGGACTCTCAAGAGTCTTCTCCAGCACCATAGTTCAAAAGAATCTATTCTTCGGCGCTCAGCCTTCCTTATAGTCCAACTCTCGCAGCCATACATTACTACGGGGAATACCATTGCTTTGACCATGCGGACTTTTGTTGGCAAGGTGATGTCTCTGCTTTTTATCATGCTGTTTAGGTTTGCCATCGCTTTCCTCCCAAGGAGCAGGCGTCTTTCAATTTCATGGCTGCAGTCACCATCTGCAGTGATCTGGGATCCTAGGAACGTGAAGTCTGTCACTACTTCTAAGACTTCCCCTTCTATTTGCCAAGGAGTGATGGGGCCCGATGCCATGATCTTAGTTTTTTTGATGTTGAGCTTCAAGCCCACTTTTGCACTCTCCTCTTTCACCCTGAGCAAGAGGCTCTTTAGGTCCTCTTCACCGTCTTTCTGCCATCAGAGTGGTATCGTCTGCATATCTGAGGTTATTGATCTTTTCCCCAGCAATCTTAACTCCAGCTTGTGTTTCATCCAGGCCAGCATTTCGCATGATGTACTCTGCATATAAATTAAATAAGCAAGGTGACAATATACATCCTTGTCGTACTCCTTTTCCTATGCTAAACCAATCAGTTGTTCCATATCCGGTTCTAACTGTTGCTTCTTGACCCTTATACAGGTTTCTCAGGAGACATATGAGGTGGTCTGGTACTCCCATCTCTTTAAGAACCTGCCATAATTTATTGTGATCCACACAATCAAAGGCTTTAGCATAGTCAATGAAGCAGAAGTAGATGTTTTTCTGGTACTCTCTTGCTTTCTCCATAATCCAGCGAATGTTCGCAATTTGATCTCTAGTTCCTCTACCTCTTCGAAACCCAGCTTGTACTTCTGGCAGTTCTCTATCCACGTACTGTTGGAGCCTAGCTTGTAAGATTTTGAGCATGACCTTGCTAGCGTGTGAAATGAGTGCAATTGTGCGATACGATAGTTTGAACATTCTTTGACGTTGCCCTTCTTTGGGATTGGAATGTAAACTGACCTTTTCCAATCCTGTGGCCACTGTTGTGTTTTCCAAATTTGTTGGCAAATTGAGTGCAGCACTTTAACAGCATCTTCTTTTAAGACTTTGAATAACTCAGCTGGGATACCATCACCTCCACTAGCTTTGTTGTTAGTAATGCTTTCTAAGGCCCATTTAACTTCGCTTTCCAGGATGTCTGGCTCGAGGTCAGTGATTATACCATCGTGGTTGTCAAGGACATCGAGGTCCTTCTTGTATAGTTCTTCTGTGTATTCTTGCCATCTTTTCCTAATATCTTCTGCTTCTGTTAAGTCCCTACCGTTTTTGTCCTTTATCATGGCCAGCTTTGCATGGAACGTTCCCTTGATTTCTCCAATTTTCTTGAAGAGATCTCTAGTCCTTCCCAATCTATTGTTTTCCTCTATTACTCTGCATTGTTCATTCAGGAAAGCCTCCTTATCTCTCCTTGCTGTTCTCTGGAAATCTGCATTAAATTGAAATGGGCAAATCTTTCCTTATCCCCATTGCCTTTAGCTTTCCTTCTTTCCTCTGCTATGTGTAAAGCCTCATCAGACAGCCACTTTGCTTTTTTGCATTTCTTTTTCTTTGGGATGGCGGTGAGTGCTGCCTCCTTTACAATGTCACGGACCTCTGTCCATAGTTCTTCAGGCACTCTGTCTATCAAATCTAGTCCCTTAAACCTATTCTTCACCTCTACTGTATATTCATCGGGGATGTGATCTAGGTCAAATCTGAATGGCCTTGTGGTCTTCCCAACTTTCTTCAATTTAAGTCTGAATTTTGCAATGAGTAGCTCATGATCTGAGCCACAGTCAGCTCCAGGTCTTGTTTTTACTGACTGGATAGAGCTTCTCCATCTTTGACTGCAAATTATATAGTCAATCTGATTTCGGTGTTGCCCATCTGGTGATGTCCATGTGTAGAGACGCCTCTTAGGTTGTTGGAAAAGGGTGTTTGCTATGACCAGCGTGTTCTCTTGACAAAACTCTGTTAGCCTTTGCCCTGCTTCATTTTATTTTGTTCTCCAAGGCCAAATTTGTCTGTTATTCCGGTTACCTTTTGATTTCCTACTTTAGCATTCCAGTCCCCTATGATGATGAGGACATCATTTTTTGGTGTTAGTTCTACGAGCTGTTGTAGGTCTTCGTAGAACTGGTCCACTTCAGCCTCTTCTGCAGCAGTGGTTGGGGCATAGACTTGGATTACTGTGATATTGAATGGTTTGCCTTGGATTCGGATCGAGATCATTCTGTCATTTTTGAGATTGTATCCCAATACTGCCTTTCTTACTCTCTCTTGTTGACTATAAAGGCCACACCATTTTTTCTACGGGATTCCTGGCCACAGTAGTAGATATAATGGTCTTCTGAGTTAAATTCGCCCATTCCTGTCCACTTTAGTTCACTGATTCCCAAGATGTCAATGTTCATTCTTGCCATCTCATTTTTGACCACGTCAAGCTTACCTTGATTCATAGATCTTACATTCCAGGTTCCTATGCAGTATTGTTCTTTGCAGCATCGAACTTTCCTTTCACCGTCAGACACATACATCCACAACTGAGCGTCCTTTCGGCTTTGGCCCAGCCGCTTCACTCTTTCTGGGGTTACTCGTACTTGCCCTCTGCTCTTCCTCAGTAGCATATTGGACACCTTCCGGCCTGAGGGGCTCATCTTCCGGCGTCATATCTTTTAGCCTTTTGTTACTGTCCATGGGGTTTTCTTGGCAAAGATACTGGAGTGGGTTGCCATTTCCTTCTCCAGGGGATCACGCTTGGTCTGAGTTCTCTGCTGTGGCCTGTCCGTCCTGGGTGGCCCTCCACGGCATAGCCCACAGCCTCATCGAACCACGCAAGCCCCCTCGCCACGACAAGGCAGTGATCCATGAGGGGGAAACACTACATAACAATGAACAAATTCCATCAAATCATAAGAAAATCCTTGTATAAGAATACATCAATGTGGTACTATCCTTTGCAAACTAAAGCAGAAAATACAACTACCCAAAGCCAAAGAAACATGAAGGCAATTTCACATGCAAACCTTACTTGTTATCTGTGATAAAAGTGGGAACACATGTTAGGTGCATACCTGACTATGCCTTGAAATCATTGCCTTAATTTCCCAAAAGTAGGAAAAAAGTTGCAGACAACCATATTGGCTGACACATAATCCAGAACTAGAAAACCAGTCCGCATAATACCTCTTTATTAGGGCCAGCCAAAACGGCACAAATTATTGTGCAAGCCTTGGTTCATCAGAAAACTTCATCAGGCAAACGTTGCAAAATTTTAAAAGTAAGGAGAAAAAAGGCAGACTCTTATGTCATGTGCTACACATCCTTTACATGTGAAAGACCCTTCTGCCCGTGTATATCAGGTTCCCAATTTGTGGTAGCACTCCCAAAGTATGAGGCATAAAACAGCTCTTAAATCAGATAAATCTATTTCCCTAATAAGATACAAAATGGAAAAATGGAATAGCAAAAACAGTAAAATGAGACAGTCAAACAGTTGAATATAACAGCAAGTACAAAACCTTTTCATAAGCCTACCTGCCTATGAGCAGGTTTATTGGTGAGAAATCTGGAAAATGGGGTCCAGTGGCATTAAGGCAAGCCAGTGGTGCCTTGAGGGATGAGGGGGAAAAGAAAATATATGATCCTGATCCTGAAGAAAGGAGATGGGTGAGAGTCTAGTTCTGGAGTGAGTGATGAAAAGGCAGGTCTGCAGCTGAAGTTCCAGGCTTCAAAGAAGGGGAAAGTTCAGTGATTTCAGCAAAAGAAAATCATCCATGAGGCTGGGGAAAGCAGCTACAAAGGTAGGAGTGGAGGGGGTGATTTTTATATACCTTTAATTATATCAACAGTGAAGCAGTGGCTTTGCTGGGACAGCACTGGACTTAGGACTGAAACCTGAAATCTGTTGGAGGGCTTGAAAATAACTGGTAAACTTGTCCCCCAAAGAGCTTGGGTGATGAAACTTGTGATGAAGTTGGGATGTCAGTAAGAAGCATTCAGGCTGACAATGACTGGGGCAGGGCTGGAAAGTCTGCCTCGGAACTTAGTTTGAATCAAGCTGGGCAGTGGAGGGGGTCTGGCAGAATCAGGAGCCTCAGTAATTGTCTCCTGAGTTTGAGTCAATTGTTCATAGCCAGAGGGCAAGGGAGCTCTAGAGACTTGAGACAAAAGGCCTTTCATCAGTGTACTCCATAAAGCATCTCAGCAGGTAGACTACTCCATTCTTGCAGTCTCCAGGTGAATTCCTGCCAATTTTAGCCCCCCCCAAGTTGGATATTTTATCCAGGCTGCTAGCCAAAATATCTTTAGGGGTTAATAAATATGGGAGTCCCCATGAAGGGGGTCTCGTAGCTATCAGCCAGCTCTGCTGGTATTAAATGTTGACAGGCCAGCATTGGCATCATGGGGAGAAATAAAGAAAGAAATGGAGAAATAAACAAGCACGGCAGCCCCAATTGTTAGCTGCCCTGAGCCTTAGGGGAGGGCAGGATATAAATCGAATTATAACATAAGTAAATTTGTAACTCATCAGCCATCTCCGATGTGCCTCAATTGTTTACTTCTTCTTTTAATGATGCCAGTGCTGACTCTGATACCCACAGTAATAGAACAAATTTGTTCACCTGTCAGCATCTAATAACACCAGAGGTGGCATGAGAGTCTGCCTTTTTGCTCCTCAGCTTTTATTTTATAACATCTGCCTGATTAAGGGTTCTGATGGACCTGAAAGCTTGCACAATATTTTGTGACATTTTGGTTGGCCCTAATAGAAAGATATTATGTGGATTGGTTTTCTTGTTCTTAATTTTCCCAAATCAAAGCATACATTGCCACACAGGCCACTAGATGGCAAACCGGCTACATTAGCAGTCTAATGCACTCATGTTATTGATGTATCACATACCATTTTTACTTTTAGACGAGCGAGGCAGCACAATTTGTAACTCACCAGCCATATATGGTAGCCAACAGATGTTCGGTATATATGCTGCTTTGCTACCTGCTTGGGGCTACAAAAACAAGAAAATAATGAAGCACCTAGCAGGCCACAGTGCATGGCTAGTGAGCTCTACTGGGCTTGGGAGATCACTTGGGAGGTACAGACCTGATTTTCAGTAACAGCAGTACTTCATATTCATAATTTGCCATCTTAATGTAATAAACCAACTTTCCTTGTGCATGAGTTGTTAGGAACTGGGTGAAATGGCTGGCACTGAGTTGGGTATGAGTTAGATGTGCATGGTTCATTGGCATTTAGCTGGGATCTTAGGTTCCACTGGAAAGTACACTTTTGACTGGATCATATTGCACGCTATGCTATCTTCAGTCACTATGCTTAGGCTTGGAGCAAGGCATAATCCAAAGTGTGATTATATCAACTCTTATATCTTTCAAACTTTGTTATGTCTTAGCTTCATTGAACAAGCTTTTACTCCATCTCTCTCTATAAATCCAGACTAATTTATGCGTTGGAGAAAGGTGGCTGTAGCCTAAGAAAACTTCTGCTACAATACATGTCACCAGGCCTGTAATCCTGTGAATGTTGCCATGAGAATAAGTTGCAGTGAACATATTGGGACCTACAAACAAATAAGCATGAAGAATCAGGCTGCATGTCATTTTTTATTGTTACAATAATTTAATGGTACTTTACAGAAATGCACCCACGAACTTGTGTACCCATGTATCTTTTGTAAATAGCATAGTAGAGCTCTCCATGAGTGTGAGGAGTGAGTGAGTGACCTGGCATTAATATGCTATACCATCTGCAATAACTACTTGGGCCTATGGTTGACATCTCAGTTGCATTCAATCAATGGCTGTTTCTGCATTGTTTTTTCCCTCCATTGTTTTATGAAACCCACGTTGGAACAGAAATTCCCCTCTGCATTGCATGCTGGTTTCACTCCCTTTGTTTATCGGGATTGATGGTATAATTCACACTCCATGCCTCTTTTGAGTTCTTTGATCGTGGGATTTAATTGTATTTATTATTTATTTATAATCAAATTATACCCTGCAAAGCAGGCTCAGGGCGGCTTCCAACAACAGACACAACAATACAGAATAAAAACATAAATAATACAGGATTAAAACACAGCCTTTAAAATAAAGTCTTACAAAATATCGGAGTACTGGCGGCAGTTGAAAATCACATGAATAAAGTGCTGTCAAACAAAGTGCTTTGATGTTATTCCATGTTTAGATGTTATTCTGCTCATTCTTGAGGCAGCTGCTTGATGTTAACATTATGGGCCGTGTGCTAGGGTGGTGGCGGCCCATAATTGTATGCCTGGCGGAAGAGCTCTGTCTTGCAGGCCCTGCAGAACTGTGAGAGGTCCCACAGGGCCCTGATCTCCTCCGGGAGCTCGTTCCACCAAGTAGGGGTTGCCACTGAAAAGGCCCTGGCCCTAGTAGCAGCTAGCCTGGCCTCCCTTGGGCCAGGGAGGGACAGCCAATTTTGAGACCCAGACCATAGTGCTCTCTGGGATATATATATGGGGATTGTACCTTCTGCATAGATTTATGGCCATTTTATGGCAGTTCAGGGGTGACTCTGCAGTCAGTACCACGTTGCCCTGAGGTATCTGGATGTGGTTTTGAGCTGCACTTTTTCCTCCCAGTTGAGCAAATGCTAGATGCAGAATCGCCCAACATGTCAGGTATTTCACTGCAACTGTAAGCCAAGTTACACTCTTCAAAGCATGTAACTGTGCTTATGACTTGTTTAGTTCATCTTCTACCCTAAGCATGCAATGTTCAGTTTCTTCATATTTTACTTAATGAAAATATTCAAGTGGAGGTAACCATGGAGGAATTCCAGTTCAAACATCTGGAGCCAGAAGAATCCAAAAAGACTGATATATAAAAAGACTGATATGAAGAATCCAAAAGGACTGATTTCCGAATTAATGGGGAAACACCGAATAAAGCGTGCCCCCCCGGCGCGGCAATCTGAACGCTCCTGCCCGGGTCCACCCCGTATTTTCCAGCAGCGCCCTGGGCTGTGTGAATGGGAAAACCCAGAACAGTTTATTCCGGGGCTTTTTTGCCACGACTGGCTACTGGAGCAAACTGCCAGTCTGAACTCAGCCTTTCTCTATGCTTGTTTGAAGAGTTGTTTGGAGGCCTAATCTGCATTTGTCTTTCCCACCAGTGCCCCAGCATTTTGACTCTCTTCAAAAAAGCTGTCCACATTTGGTGTCATTTTTACACCTCAACAGTGCTAGCATACTTCCGCACATCCACATATGTTTATCATCCTTTTGGGGCAGCTCCACTGTCATTGCACCCATGCACTGCTTTAAAAGAATCTTCTCCAAACAACATTCAAACAAGCATAGAGAAAAACGGTGTCACAGCAGCACGCAACTGATTTAAAAATGCAAATGCAGATTTGACCAGAGAAGATTAATTTAAAGTGGTGTGGAGGCGCAATGACAGTGAAGCTGCAATGATAGGGCGATAAACATATGCAGACATGCAAAAGTATGCTAGCACTGTTGAACTGTGAAAACGAAAGCAAATGTAGACAGCTTTTTTGAAGACGGAGTCAGAAGGCTGGGACATTGGTGGGAAAGACAAATGCAGATTCGACCAGGGTCTTTTATCATACACTTGAGCAGTGAAATACAAACTAATAATCAACAATACCTGTAGGCTACACATTTTTGAAGATTTTGAAGAATAGCTACTCCCAATTGTTTACTGATTTTTTTTGTCTTTCTAATGGAACATACTTTTAAACAAATGCAAACATACAAGAGTACAACCATGCAAGGACATTCTTTATGTTTACTTTATTTCAAAGAAGAACCTATCTGTATTTCTTTTGAACTTTTGGCTGATACAACCAAATGTACAGCATAACCCTACTGCAAATTCTTACAACATCTCCAAATTAGGAACAAAGTAAGTACATTCTTGCATCAGGAAGGGCTCCTTTGTCTGATCTCAGATCCTTCAGTTGTGACACCTGTGCTTCAGTTACTAGACAATTTGCCTTCCATATTTTTGTCTCAAGGCCTCCAAAGGTCCATTTTATCGTATGTATTTAATTTCCCATTTCTCTTTATTTTTTACAGCAACTTTTTTCTAGTCCTTCCTGTATCTATATGTTATAGCTGTATGATTGTTCTGTACTATTATATTAGCCAATATGTTCCTCACTGTGTTTGACCTCTGAGGAAGGCCTATGCAGGCTGAAACGTATCAGGACAAGTCCATTAGCCCTTGTGTGTTTGAATTTGGTATTTTTACAAGAGGTGTGATTGGGCCCTTATATATATATATTTTAAAAATGTTAATAAATACATCTATCTTTTTATACACTATATATATTAAGCTTTTATTGTTGGCCCTCTTTTCCAACTAACCTTTTCAGGTTCTGGATTCTAGTTTTTTTAGGTTCAGTTCCCCCCCCCTTTGTGTCCCAGTCAACTCTCTCATTGACCATCAGATGTGTAGCCAGATTTTTTGTTCAATGGTTACTTATAAGAAACTAGCAGTAAGTCCCATTTATCTCCTAGTAAATATGCAGAATTTATCTTTCCATATTATGAAGTGCACACAGGATGGGTTCTGCATCCCCACCGCGTAAGTCACATTTCATCTGTTCCATTGGTTACAGGGTAGAGAACCTCAACCCAACCTGTGCACTCTGTGATATGTGAAGAAATGGATCCATATGTCACTGGGTGTTGTGCTGATATAATTCTTCATTTTCTGGATTTTTTTTTGTTTGGACAGGAAAATCTGTGTGAATGATGACAATAGCACCATGTCTAAAGATGTAACTGAGATTTATCAGCATAACTGTGTGGACAAAATGTCAATCAAATTTTAAATACACTTACCTCCATGGTAAGAAAATTTTCACTGACAGTATTTACATGTGTGCATTGCAGACAGCTGTTGAAGATCAGAAGAAGTCCTTTTCCTGACCCTTTTCAATTTCTTGTACTTGAGTAAACAAAGGCAGAATTAATTGAAGAATTGGAATGAAAATATATCTAAACACACATTATGTTTTATAAAACAAAATTAAACAAAAATTAATGATAAACATACCATATATTTAAATGTTCTGACTCTTTAAACTCCTGGATTTTTTTGCCCAGGCTCCATTAACATCCAAAATATTTCATATCAGAACTACTGCCTAGGCCATAAATTTACATGGAGCATTTCATGTTTTGTATTTTGTCAGGCTTAAAATCCCATTTCAGCTAGATCACTTCAGCACTTTACAAAAGAAAGAATCTAGAGGCAATGAGAAGAGAGGCTGGGGTACTGCTGGTGCTAGAATCTTATGGCAAGAGGGACACCTGGATTTAAACCCATTAATTTCCAGTTTTATACTGAATATTTTGCTACCATATTTTACTACAGAGCTTCTGGTTTTTTTCCCCAAACCTACATCCAAATTGACCACTCTCTATAGACTGAAGATGGCAGTAGAGCACTGGAAACAGACTCTTTTTGAAATCAAAAAAGCAATTGGAAATCCATTTAATTTTTAGTAGTGCACCAGATTTGTATCCATTTTCCCCTCCAAGTTGTGTTGTTTCCTGGAACCTTTAATTTTTATTGTCATTTATGATGAAACTTAAAAAAATATTAGTGAGGCTGTTGTTTTCAGACGTTCACACTATTGGCTTGGTTACCAATGTACCTTCCCTGGGAAGGAGTCAGTGCATAAAACTTCTTTAAGAACTCCAGTGAACTGCAGGATCTAAAAGACAGAGAAAAAACATTTAACTCTTGAATGATCTCAGCTGTTAGTTTGTAGGCCCTTGGTGCACTGTAGAAACCAGCTTTTTTGTAATATCTAGTTCTTTAGTTTTTTCTTGATAGCATTTTAAAATGTATTTCAAAATGTATGAGAAGTAGATCAGCAGTCTAAATCCCTCCCTACTTTTCAAGATTTCTAGCCTACATTTAGCACTGTGATACTAAAAGTACAATCCCAAGCATAAACACACCCTTCTAAAGCCCATTGACTTAGGAGAGTCTCTGTTTAGCATGGCGCTGTTAGTCTATTATTTTAACCCCTAACTAGGAAGTAAGCTCCACCAAAATCAGTGAGCTCTTCCAAGGCTGCCAAGAGCCACCATGGATCCTTGGACAAAGATTCCACCTGCCCCCCAAATGACCCTGATCTATACCAAATATTGTAACAAAACAAATAATTTGGCTTGCTGTTACCATGAATCTATAGTAATAAAAGAATTGGTCTGTCCATCCATCTGTCAATTTGTAGCAAGCACAACTCATCAGAAAATAAAGCTAGGAGATTCAAAATTGGCCACCAGCTTCAGGGTGATTGTGGAAATTCAAGGGCCAAAAATGAAAGGCATTGGAATATCCTGGCTCAGGTTATCTCGAGATACTCCCACCAAGCTTTTTGCAATGGAAATCTAAGGGACTCTCGTTTTGACAGGCATAACTCATCAGAAAATAATGGTACATGTTTGAAAACTGGCCACGAACCCCAGATTGATGGTGAAAGTTGTAGTGCCAAAATGAAGGGTGAAAGACTGTGAATGATGTTTGTTATAAATCCAAAAAAATAAAAAATAAAAAAGGAAGAAAAGCAATACTTGTTGCTTCATCAAGTATTGCTGCAACCCTTTTGGCCGGTGGAAGAACTGGTTATTCAGTATTCAAACTACTGTTAAATAAAAATCTTCCCCTTTCTGACAGCAACTCCCTACCCCACCCCCTATATGTAAAGCTTGAGGAAACTATTTCAATGTATTATTATATTATTATTTATTACTTTCGATTTATATCCTTCATAGCCAGGAAACTGGCTCAAGGCGGCGTACAGTGGTTAAAATACCATAAAACAATAAATACAATACATATGATAAAATTCATTAAACAATAGGTTACATAAAGTGCTAGTGTGAACAGAAGGTGATTCCTATGCTATATTCCCAGTGTCATACGGGCGGTAAATCCAACGTTGTAACCAGGTCCATACATAGCCGGCTCGCCCACTAGGCGAGCTAGGCGCTCGCCTAGGGCGCGCCGGCTGCAGGGGCGCCAAACCGCGCCCCAGCCCCTCCCAGAAAAAGTCCCCCCCGCTGCTCCCACCGCCTCCCTGAGCGCCCCGCCGGGGCTCAGGAGGCGGCAGCGGAGCTCGCCGCCCTCCCCAAAGCTGGCTTCTCTCCCCCACCCCCACCCCCGCCCTCCCAAGCCCACCGCGGGGCTGCGGTTGCTGGGCTGGGCCGCGGGGCGGCCAGGCGGCGGCGGCGGAGCGGCTTCTCCACCCCCCCACACGGCCCTCCCAAGCCCAGCGCCGCCGCTGGGAGGGAAGGGGCGGGCGTTCCAAGCCCGCCCGTTCCCGGTTCTCCCCGGGTGCCTCGCAGATGCGAAGGGTCCGGGAGAGGCTGCGCCGCTGCTGGGAGGGAAGGGGCGGGCGTTGCAAGTCCGCCCGTTCCCCGGTTCTCCCTGGCGCCTCGCAGCTGTGAGGGGCCCGGGAGAGCCGCGCCGCCCCTTCCCCGGCTGTCCCGGGTGCCTCGCGGCTGCGAGACACCCGGGAGAGCCGCGCCCGCCGCCCCTGCTGGGAGGGAAGGGGGGCTTCTAAGCCCTCCCCTTCCCCGGCTGTCCCGGGTGCCTCGCGGCTGCGAGACACCCGTGAGAGCCGCGCACGCCGCTCCTGCTGGGAGGGAAGGGGGGGGCTTCTAAGCCCGCCCCATCTCCAGGCCCCACCGGGAGGTTGGCATCCCCGGTGGGGTGGGCGCCCCAGGCAGTCCTGCCTAGGGCGCCCAGAAACCTGGGGCTGGGCCTGGGTCCATAAGATGTTCCATATTCAGTATCTTTTTCATCACTGGCAGCCCCTAATCAAAGACCTGGTTTTACAGGCCCTGTGGAACTGCAGAAGGTCCCGCAGGGCCCTGAGGTCTTCCGGGAGCTCATTCCACCAGTATGGAGCCACCACTGAAAGGCCCTAGCTCTGGCATCCCTCAGGCCCGGGACAGTCAGGTGGTTCTGTGATCCCGACCTCAGTGCTCTCTGGGGAATATGTGGGGAAGGGCGGTCCCTCAGGTAGACAAGCCCCTGACCGTATAGGGCTTTAAAGGTCAAAACCAGCACCTTGAAGCAAATCCGGTATGCTATTGGCAGCCAGTGCAGTGCCTTCAGCACAGGCTGGATGTGATGTCATGTAGAGAGACCCATCAACAGCCTGGCTGCTGCATTCTGCATTAGTGCAGCTTCCGGATTTGGGACAAGGGCAGCCCCATGTAGAGAGTGTTGCAGTAGTCCAATCTCGAGGTGACTATAGCATGGATCACTGTTGCCAGGTCATTGCATTCGAGGAAGGGAGCCAACTGCCTAATCAGCCGTAGGTGGTAAAAGGCTGCCTTGGCAGTGGCTGCTACCTGGGCCTCTAAATGTATCTGATGAAGTGTGCTTGCACATGAAATCTTATACTGAGAATAAAACGTTATTAGCTTTAAACATGCCACCGGACTCAAACTTTGTTCTACTGTTAAATATTGTGAGCGCAGCAATCAGGGGCAGGCCCCTCGTATCTATAGAAGGCATCATAATTGGTAAAAGATGCAGGAGCAGTTTTCCTCTTTCTTCCCAGACAAGCTGTGCCTGCCAAAAATGCCTTCGGCATCTATTCCATTTTTACAGCCTGGGCCTCCCAATATTACTCTTTATAGATATATGTCTAATTTGGGAATTTAATATTTACACACACGTATATGTCTACAAATATAGGATATACTTCTTACATCTAATGAAGTGGACTCTAGTTCGCAAAAACTTTTTGTCACAATAATTATTTAGTAAATAAATCAGTAAGAAATCTATTTCAGTTTACCCTAGTAACTTTACCTATCACAAAAGCAGGGACAAGCTGAATTGTACAATGTTTCTGGATGATAAATACTGGGACCCCTGGGATTGATTTTTTTGACATTAAAGAGATTATGTCATTTATCGTATAGCAAAGTAGCTTTTACACAGGTCATAAGAACATAAGAAAAGCCAATGTTGGATCAGGCCAATGGCCCATCCAGTCCAACACTCTGTCACACAGTGGCCAAAAATACCAGGTGCCATCAGGAGGTCCAGCAGTGGGGCCAGGGATTGAATAGATCCCCCACAAACACAATAATAATCATAACATCTCAGTGTCTGAATTGAGAGTTCTAACTTCTGTTCTACATGTATAACCACTAAAACAGATTAATGTTCCATTACTATGCATGTAAAGGGTGGAGGAGAGGGGAAGCACCATTTTACTATTTTGTTAGGTTATGGGAAAATTAAACCCCTATTCTGTTCATTATGTTAGCAAATACTTGCTACTATACTACTATTAAGTGCAAAATAAATTGACAATCAGGATAAGGATTAGAAGGAGTTGAGACCAAGACTTGAAAATAAAGAGGGGGACATGTGGAAAAATTAGGTAGAGGGAGAGAAATGAATGAGAAAATTGTGGAAAAGAGGGAGAGAAATTAAGGAAAAGATAGGGAAATGTTGTTTTTTCATGCTGCAATACACTAATTACTGCTTTGCAAGATCTGTCTGGGCAGGCAGAACGATACAGCTGAGTGCAAGGAAAGGAAGAGGGAAAAAATATACTGCTGGAAACAATGACTTCCTTAGCAGTCTGCAGTATGGCATTCACTGTAGTAACCATAAGAACATAAGAACATAAGAGAAGCCAATGTTGAATCAGGCCAATGGCCCATCTAGTCCAACACTCTGTCACACAGTGGCCAAAATATACCAGGTGCCATCAGGAGGTCCATCAGTGGGGCCAGGACACTAGAAGCCCTCCCACTGCTGCCCCCTCCAGCACCAAGAATAGAGTGTATCACCTGCCCCAGACTGAGAATTCCCATCTATACTCTGTGGCTAATAGCCACTGATGGACTTCTGCTCCATGTGTTTATCTAATTCCCTCTTGAAACTGTCCATGCTTGTAGCTGCCACAACCTCCTGTGGCAGTGAATTCCATATGTTAATCACTCTTTGGGTGAAGAAGTACTTCTGTAGTGTCTGTTAGTGGAGAGCGATGTGGTTCGTCCTTACCCCGAGGAGGCCCGCAAATCACTACTCACACGCACAGCACAGTCCTGATCCGCAACACCGTTTATTCAGTAGTTTTATTAGTAATAACACAAGCCCCGACCTGCAGGGAAGAAGGCTTAAAAAACGGAGAGTGGGAGGGTGCGTCTCCTAATCCTCTTCAGGTGCATAGAAACAACACAATTCCATCTTAAAGAGATACACACCACAACTTCCTTTTATCTGTTCTAACCCGACTGCTCAGCAATTTCATGGAGTGCCCACGAGTTCTTTTATTGTGAGAAAGGGAGAAAAGTACTTCTTTCTCAACCTGCTCAATCCCATTCATAATCTTATAAGCCTCAATCATGTCACCCCTCAGCCGTCGTTTCTCCAAGCTAAAGAGCCCCAAGCGTTTTAACCTTTCTTCATAGGGAAGGTGTTCCAACCCTTTTATCATTCTAGTTGCCCTTCTCCGCACTTTTTCCATGCTGGCTTGATTGATGGACTTCGTGTGATGTGTAAGGCAAGTTTGCTTCAGTTTTGCAGAAACACCAGTCTAGTTGATAGTGCCTTCATGCTCAGACTTCCCTGTGCCCCTATTGGTCGCAGCCAGAACTGCATTAAAATAAAATAAATGGAAATACAATCAGCTTGATGCAGCATGACACTAGCTTCGGGAGCCCTCCAGCTGACTTGGGCCCCAGGAATTTTGTCCCCTTCAGTCTCCCACTCTCAGTAGCCCTGGGATCTACTTCTGTGTTAACATAGTGAAGAGCAAGCTACAAAGAATGCCATTGCAATAATTAATGTGTCTATATTTATAAGCCTGGCGATTTTAGTGATGGATAAATAGTATATATTGACTTTCTGTTAGAGCTTAACCCCGTGCTGTGACTTGTCCATATTTTCATCACCAAACCTGCCAGACGTAGTCCCCTCAAAGCAAACACTTTACTGGAGATATCGCATTCCATCTATTGGTTCCATTCCTTCCCATTTCCTGGGGACAGGAAGATTATTGAATCTGACTGTGCTGAGCACTAATGAAATCCCCCATTCCTGGGAAAAAGTTTTTTTGTCTGAAAAGGCTGTTTAAGGAACAGAGCCTTGGTCAACAAAGACTGGTGATCACCTTGTGAGCCATGCCTTTTCATATGTATAGACACAACAGTTAAGTGGAATAGTCACGTTTGCAGGAAATATGCCTCTGGTTATCAGGTGCTGTGGACAAGCAACAGAATACAATATCATGGCTTTCAGTAATGTTTCAGGAGTATTGTTATGGCTCCTAGTAGGGGCAGCATTGGGACTAAATTAATCTTTGCCTTAAGCCAGCAAACCTGTTCTTAGGGTTTTTGCTTTAAGAAACATACACATTTGGGATGTTAGCTCCGAGAGTCATGTTTTAATAATTCCCCCTACAAACAAGCCATAGAAAGGATATGATGCAATCTGGCAGAATATCCGAGGAAAAAGGATCAGTCATCATCCAGTTCCTAACGGAAAGTATACCTGTAGCAGGAGAAGGGCAACACACCCTGCAGAAACCTTCGAAATCAAGCCATTTGTTTTTGAAAAGCGGCTGCTGCACAGATTAGTACTGCAGATCAGTTTTCTTGGGTTCTCCAATACTGTGTAGGCTAGACATGGGGGAAATTTCCTGATGTGTTCACACTCTAATGGCAGCTGTTTGCTGTGAACATTTGATATCTGCAAAGCAGGATCCCTTCCCCCCCACACACATTGCTTACATTCTCTGTGGTTACATTATATTCTGTTGCAGCTCACTCTCATTTTTAGTTTTATTTTTTACTGAGAAGCATATTGAAAATTATTATGAGAAACAGATCCAACAGCATGCATGGCCCGATATTACACTGTAGGAAGGGAAAGCACAGTTTGACTAAATGGAGTTCACAGAAGGCACTGTGCTGTCTCCCATCTTCTTCCTTTGAACAGAAAGAAGCACTAATCCTTTTCATATATTCTAATCATGCATACCCGCAACCCTCCAACTACACATAGATCTTCCTGATGTATGTAGTAGTCATATTATGTGAACAGGGGCCATGTGCATATTTACCAGGCATATGTCTGATTGAATTGACAACTGAATTTTTCAGTGTTCATGATCATGTATACTTAGGCATGTATACCCACACTACCCCTGTTCATGCAACATGGCAACGATACTATAGGATCTAAACATAGTAGACTCCTGATATGTGTGACTGCAACATCTGAGAAGGCCTACTATAAAAGTTCTATAGCAGGGAGAATCTTAGCTCTTCAAGACCTGTCTTAGGCAGGCCCGTAGCTACAGTGGGGCATATCGGGGCTAGGCCCCCTGACTTACTGACAAGGCCCCACGACTTCCCATCCAGCCCAGGGCCCCCAAGCAGTGGTAGGTGCAGGAAAGGAGCCAGGTATTCCTTTAATTCAATTAGCCAGTGCCCCCTAAGAAATTTAAATACCCCCTGACTTAAAAAATCCTGGCTATGGGCCTGGTCTTAGGGTTATAACACTCTGTCCGCTAAGCCCCCCCCCCCAATTGCTGAATAGGGTCTGGTGCCTTGAATAGCTGCATGGCTGTCAGAAATTCAATGGATGAAATTTTTCAGCAATGATAAAATTCTCACTGTTTAATCTTATGACTGTCATACAGCTCATGGAACATAAGTCGGGGGAAAGGGAGCAAGTTTCCAAAGTACCCATCACTTGATTTCTAGGCACTGTCCTGTCTCCCATCTCCTTCCTTGGAACAGAAAGAAGCACTAGACCTTTTCATTCATTCTAATCATGCATACCAGGGACCAGTGTTCCCTCTAAGTTGAGTTAGTGTGAGCTAGCTCAGTTTTTAGCCTCTGGCTCACACATTTTTGTTTTAGCTCAGGAAGGATGGCTCCAGAGCAAACTAATTTATGCAGTAGCCAAATAATTCACTTATGACTTTAATGCCAGTAGCTCACAAAGTAGAATTTTTGCTCACAAGACTCCACAGCTTAGAGGGAGCATTGCCAGGGACCGTCCAACTACACATAAATGAGTATACTAGGAAGTTCCACTTTGCCTTAGACATCCTTGCCCCCCAATTCTAAGCATTGGTTGACTGCTCTGGTTTTTGTACCACCATTGTCTTTCCATTCTTCCAAGAAGACCAAAGATGCAACTTGATACCAGTTCCACCCAGCACCACTTTGTATTCTAAGCTGCCCGGCAGCCTGTATACAGGAGTCAGACAAGAGGTCATATGATCAGGGCCTGAAATATTTGGTCTCCTCCCTACATACTAATATCTGGACTAACAAAGCATTCTGGAGAATTTAAAAGCTTGCACACTGTTTGTATTATTTGTCTTGGTCTTAATAAAAGGTATTATATAGCTTTTGTTTTTGAATTCTGGTACACTTTGTTACATTTATCTGCACCTTGTACTTTGCCATTTGATCTGTAACAAGTTGGATGTGGTGGTGATATTAGCTGTTGTCTCCTTGATAAGAGGTATGATGTTTCACTTGCTAATTGCTGTGTATCAGGCCTAAGAGTGGGAATGACTGTCTCTTTTTTGGCCAGTTGGCCACACTACTTTGAATTATCTCTCTCTTAGGAGTTCTGGCTCTAAAAAAGAATATGCCCATTTATGTCCATTTATAGTGGATAAACTCAACACTTTTGGTATAAGATGTTGACAGCTCAAGTTCACAAACCACTCATTACTTGCACCACTCTGAGGGAAGGCACTTTTTAAAAATATTTTATTTATAGGTTTTCAAATATATACACCAACAAAAAAAGAAAAATATATAAACATTGAGACAAATAACAAAAATTCCAAAATACATTCTTGATAGTATACATTTGTTAACGTACTTTTCTGGTTACAATTCTCAATACGATTAGAGTGGTTTGAGTCTTCATTTTTTAATTTTCTTTTCAATCCATTCATATATTTTTTCCCATCTATTTGTATGAGCTAACTCATCTTTCCCTGAGAGTATAAGGTTTAGTTTATCCGATTCAGCTATTTCCAAAATCTTGTCCACTATTTCCTCTGTGTTGGGGACTAACTCTTTTTTCCAACATTTGGCTACTGCGATTCTTGCTGTTGTAATTATATAAAGAATAATTCTTTGGTCTTCTTTTTTTATTCCTACCGGTAACATATTCAATAAGAATATTTCTGGTTTTAATTGTAAATTCACTTTAGTAGATTCTTCAATTACTTTTATAATCATTTTCCAGAAATTTCTAATTTTTCCACAATTCCACCAAATATGTATATATGTTCCCACCTCCTTTCTACACCTCCAACAGATATCCGATGCTTTTTTATAACACTTTGCTACTTTATCTTGTGTCCAGTGCCACCTGTAAAACATCTTATAAATGTTTTCTTTGTAGTCAGTCGCTCTGAGGATTTTGAGAGACTTCCACTGTCTGGACCATTGCTCTAGAGTAATGTTTTGTCCTAAATCCTTCATCCAATAAATCATGTTTGGTTTAACTGTCTCTTCCAACAAATCCTCTGTTAGCAGGAAGTTATAAAGTCTTCGTATCAACTTATCCGATGAAGAGAGCCAAATTTTATCAAGTTGTGTATCAATATCCATAAATTTTACTTTTTTATCTTTGATATACCTAGAGTTTAATTGGATTTTTTCCCAAATAGTTAGATTTGCTTTTTGCATTTCTTGTGAATCGAATGATTTTAATTCTTTTTTTTCTGTCATTAGCATTTCGTAAGTTAATTTTTTTTCTTTTGTCCACAGTACCGGTAAGGTAAATGCTTCTACTGGGGAAATCCACCTCGGTATTTTAAGATAGTACCTATTTTTAATTTCTCTCCAAATTTTGATCAGAAGGCCTCTTATTACATGGTTTTCAAAGATTTTTGACTTTTATCTATATTGTACCATATGTGGGCGTGCCAGCCCATCGGCAAGTCATGCCCTTCTAGTTTTAATGTTCTATCCTCTTCTAATTTTATCCAATCTCTTATCCATCCCATTGCTGCTGCTTGGTAATATAAATTCCAATTTGGCAGTCCAAGACCTCCATTTTCTTTTTTATCTGTGAGCAGTCTTCTGTTAATTCTTGGCTTTTTAGCTTGCCATACAAAGGATCTGACCATACCTCAAAAATTTTTTGTTTGTTAATATGGGAAGACATTGAACCATAAATAAAAAATGTGGTAATATATTCATTTTAATTGTGGCAATTCTGCCCATCCATGAAATATGTAACTCCTGCCATCTATTAAGATCTTTTTTTATTTCTTCTAAAAGTTTTATATAATTATTTTTGTACAGATCTTTATTCTTTTTTTTTTTTATATCAAAACCCTCCTAAAAAGGAGAGGAATTTATTCTTTTTATAAATAGAAAAAGGTAGGGTATATAGAGGGATAAAGAGAAGAGCGGAGTGAGTATTCTGTTAATAAAGGTTAGTTTAAATCAATATAGATACAGTTTTTGGCAATCTCCGTGATTTGAGAGTCTTCTTTTCATCTAACAAAAATTCAAAATAACTCTGTTAATAAGGTTAGTAATGTCCTTTGGGGTTAATTATTAGTCATCTCCTTTTTGACGTTTCCCGAACAGTTATTTCTTAGGTTGTCTTCCTTTGGTATCCCTCAAGTTATAGGATGGGCCACCTTTGGTTTTCACTTCTCCCGCTCCGGCACCTCCCTCCTCTGGGCCGCTGTCATCTTCACTACTCAAATCTGTCCACGTTGCGAGTGCTGCCTCTTCCTCTGGACTGGCGTGTCTCTTCAGAAATTCCTGCGCCTTGAAGATGGAGTCAATCTTCTCTCTTTTATCCTTGTACTTGAACAAAAGGCCTTCAGGGAAGGTCCATCTGTATATGACCTGTCTTCTTTGTAGAAAAGTGGTCAATCCTTTATAAGCTTTCCTTTTCATCCGGATTTCATAAGGCACATCTTTCAATATTCTGATGGTCTGCTCCCCAATTTTCAAGGGCACCGCTGCAACTGCACGCAAGATTTGATCTCTGGTACTTTGCTTGACAAACTTGACAACCACTTCTGCTGGCAGATTATTTTTTTGTAAATGTGGAGTAGGCCCTATAGACCTTATCCATTTCTTCTTTTAACTCACGCTGATCTCTGCCAGTTACGGGTGCCAAGGCATTCGCAAGTATAGATCTGAGATCTTCCTTCTCTTCTTCTTTAATGCCCTGAAATCGAAGAGTCAGATTCGATTTTTCCATTTGCAACATCAAAATTCTTTTTTCTTGCACATCCTGATGCTTTTCTAACTTGTTGACCCTTTTCTTCACTTTTCCGATGTCTTCCGACGAGACCAAACATTTCTGTGCGATCTCCTCCATCTTCTTTGACGTCTCTGTTAGTTGCCTCTGTTGACTGTTGAGAACACCTTCCATATTAGTTAAGGTTTCGCTGATTTTCTCTATTTGGACCAGCAGAGGGTGCAGTAGCTCGCTTGTCTGTTGACTGACAGTCGGCTCTGGAGGGGGATTACCCGGACCGGAAGTCCCGCCTCCCTTCTTCTCAGTTTTCAAAGGGATCTTCTTCATGGCAGACATTTCTTGTATTTGTTTACTTTATAAAAGTTCGTGACGCGTCGCTCAGGAGTCCCGCTAACTCATTCGCTTCAATGGCACCCCAAAGGTAATTTCACCAACCCTTCTTCCCTTTCATCCCCCTTAGCTTTCTTATGCAAGTCCCGCTTCTCAGTAGGGGGGAATTCCCCCTCCTCCCAGCCGCTTATTCGCTTACGGGGGAAGGGCTCGGGTTTCGCTTCAGATTCAGACCTCCAACTCACGGTTCCTGCCGTTTCTTCTTTTTGCTTTAATTCATCGCTGTTCCTCACTCCTGTTGGAAATCGGTGGCGTTGCTAAGTCCCATTACGGGCACACCGCAGCGGGGCCGATTGGGGCGGGGAGAAAGCCTCAATTTCCCGGCTGACTGCCGGCAAAGAGGCTACTCCCCAAGCGCCCCCGGTTTGGAGCCTTTGCCTAAGGCTCACTAGGGTCTTGCAAACCTGCAAAGACCCCCCCAAACTGCGTGTGGGCTAACCACCTCCGGGGACTTCCCGAAAGGTGGCCGCCATTCGCAACGCCGGAAACCGAAAACCTGTACAGATCTTTATTCTTGTCACAATAATTCCTAAATACTTAATTTTGTCAACTATCTGTATATTTGATATATTTTGAATCTTAGTGTTTTGTTCGGTCGTATAGTTTTTTGTTATAATTTTTGTTTTCTTTATGTTGATCTTTAAGCCCGCTACTTGACCATATTCATATAAATCATTCCATAGATGTGGTATTGATATTAATGGTTCTTCCAAAATAAATACCAAATCATGCGCGAATGCTTGGAGTTTATAATGCTCTTTCCTTATTTTTATTCCCGTTATATTTTCATTATTTCTCACCATATCATTTAATGTTTCCAATCCAAAGATAAACAGTAGTGGTGATAGGGGACATCCCTGTCTAGTACCTTTCTGTATGGGTATATTGTTTGTTAATTCTCCATTAATAATAATTTTCGCATATTGTTCATCATAAATGGCTTCAATAGAATTTAAATTTTTTTTCCCCACAATTCCATCTTATTAACTTCTGTTTTAGGTATTCCCAATTGACATTATCGAAGGCTTTCTCTGCGTCTAAGATTAAGGCGACCTGCTTTCCGGGATTTTGTTCGTAATATTCTAGAATAATAATTATATTCCTTATATTGTTTTAATTTGTCTTTTTGGAAGAAAGCCCAACTGATCTTTATGAATAACTTCTGCCATGATCTTTTTAAACATATTTGCTAAAATTGTTGTGAAGATTTTATCATCTGTGTTCAATAGAGAGATGGGTCTATAATTTTTTATTTCATTACTCTCTGAATCTGGTTTGTGTATAAGAGTAATTAATGCTTCTTTCCATGTCGTTGGGATTTTACCTGTAACCATAACGTTATTAACTACCTCTTTAAATAAAGATGTTATTTCATCTTTGATTCGTTTATATATTTCAACTGGAATTGCATCTGGACCTGGTGATTTCTTTATTTTTGAATTTTAATTGCACTTACCAATTCACATATGGAAATATTTTCATTCAATTGTTTCCTTTGCTCCTCTGTAAACTTACCTGTTTTATGTTTCAATAAAAAGTCTTCAATTTCCTGATTATTGTGCACTGTTTGTTGATATAGGTTTTTATAGAATTTCTCTGTTATTGTCTTTAATTCCTGTATTTTGAATTTTATTTCCTCATTTTCATCTTTTAATGCTGTGATGGTTTTCTTTTCTCTCTCTTTCCTAAGTTTATAAGATAGCCAATGAGACGGTTTATTTTCATTTTCAAAGAAATATGCTTTTGTGTATTCAATTTTCTTCATTATTTCTTGTGTTAACCATAGGTTTATTTGATGCTGTTTTAATTTTATCTTTATTCTTATCTCATTTACATCTTTTTTATTTTGACTTGCTTTTTCCAGATTTCTTAGTTCCGTGGTTAATGTCTTAAATTTTTCTCTTTTTTGTTTATTTCTCCATGCCTCTTGATTGATAAATATACCTCTAATAAATGCTTTTAACGTATTCCATATGATGTTCACGTTTGTATCTTCTCTCTTGTTTACTTCAACAAACTCTTTTACTTCTTGTTTGAGTTTTTTAATAAATTCTTTATCCCTGGTTAAACTTAAATTTATTCTCCATCGATTAATTTTATGTGTTCCTTGAATTGATGCCCACATTGGATTGTGGTCAGCAAAGGAATTTGCTAAAATTTCAATCTCTGTGAAAAGCTTTGCTATATTAGTATTTACCCACACCATATCTATCCTTGACCATGATTTATGTCTATTTGAAAAAAATGTATAATCTTTTTTTTGTGGGTTTCTGGTTCTCCATAGATCTATAAGGTTAAATTCATCTGCTAATTCTAAGAAATTCTTCATTAGCACTGCTCCTGATTTATGTGTTTTTTTTGTTTTTTATCCTATCTTCATTAGGATCGAGTACAGCATTAAAATCTCCTATCAAACATACGTTCTTAGGATTTTCTTTAGCAATGTAATTTTTCAATTCTGTGAAAAATACGTCTTGATTTTGATTTGGGGAGTATATATTTACAATTAGTATTTCTGTTTCATTAATTTTTACCTGCACTCCAATCATTCTTCCATTGGTAGATCTAAATTTAAATATGGGATTTAATTTTTCTTTAACGTAACTACCCCTCTCTTCTTAACTTTATCTGAAGCAATAAATGCTGTACCCAATCTTTTACAAGTTAAATATTTTTCATGATCTTCTTTTATATGTGTTTCTTGGAAACATGTAATATCGTTTTTTAGTTTGATTGCTTGATGTATGATTCTTCGTCTTTTTTGAGGACTATTTATACCGTTAACATTCACGGATATTAAAGATACTTTTTTACTCGCCATCTTTTTTATCTTTCCTTTTAATACCTATATTCTTGAGTTGCCATCTTGTTTGTATTTGGGATGCAGTTTTATATTTTAGTTGATATTTTTTATAGTCTTTTTTCTTTGAATGTTTTGTTTGGTCTCTAGCTGTACTTGTTTCATATACCTTACCCTTCCGGTCCTCTTTGCTTTCCCTTTCCTCTTCCTCTTCCTTCTCTTCTTCTTCTTCTTGTTCCATGTCTTCCTCCTCTTCCGAAGGTCTTTGCCAACCCAAGTTTTCACCAAATCTTTCTAGAAAATTTTCCAATTTAAATACAGAGTCTATCTTATGTCTTTGACTTCTATAAGAAAATTGGAGGCCTTCTGGAATTAACCACCTATATTGGGTCTCATTTTTTCTTAATAACTCCACCAAGACAGCATATTTTTGACGTTTCTCTCTTATTCTCCAAGGTATATCTTTCAAGATTTTTATTTCAGCTCCTTCTATTATCAATTTCTTTTTATTTGCCTCTTGAAGAATTTGGTCTTTTATATTTTTCCTTTCAAATTTCACAAATACCTCTCTTGGCATTTTATGTTTTCTGGAATAGGCCAAGTTTCTTCTGTATATTGTTTCAATATTTTCCTTTAGCTCTTTTTCATTAGATATGTTAAATTGTTCAACAATATTTCGTGTGAGTTCCTCTTTTAAACTTTTTCCCAGTTTTTCTGTAATATTTTGAAATCTAAGGGTGGTTTCTGCTTTTTCCATTTCTAGCATAATAAGTGTTTCTTCCATTCTTTCTGTTTTCGTTTTTAATTCCCAAACTTCTTGATCTATATCTTCTACTTTTTCTTCCAGTTGCTTTGTTGTTTTAGTTAGTTTTCTAATTTCTAACTTAATTTCTTCTGTGTCGCTTTTTAGTTGTTTTGCTATTTGATCAATTTTGTTCTGTATTGGTTCCATCTCTTTTTTTATAATTTCTGCATTTTGTTCTGCTGTCATTTGTAAGAAGCTCTGCATCATTGCTTGTAGATCTGCTGTTGTCACGTATGATTTGATTTGGGATAGTCCTGCTACTTGACTTGGAGAAGCCGTGGATCCTTTTCTGCCTACTCCTGTAGCCATGTTTTATTTCTAGTTTTCTAATATTATTAATAAGAATTAACTTACTATAATTGATGAAGTTTTGATTAAAGTTACTTTATATATTTTTATTACTGAGTCCAATCCTATGTTAGCCACTATAGTAATTAATTAATTAATTGGTTAATCACTTTCTTAATTAGTTAGAGAGTCTTATTTGTAATCTTACTTGAATATTTGGTTGGGTTAGAGTTGGGACTAATTGATTGATCAAATATTATAAATAGGGGTTAACTTAATAAAATTGATGAAGTTTTAATTAAAGTTACTTTATATATTTTTGTTATTAAATCTGATCCTATGTTTGCCACTATAATAATTGGGTTAGGGTTGAGACTAATTGATTAGGGCTACTTGATTAATATAAATTAAAGATTAACTCCTAAAATATTCGTGAGCTTGTCTTATACAGATTAGTTTAGTATTTAAATACTATTTATTAATTTTGTTAATCACTAATCTTTTATTAACATATATCTTTTGTCTGTTTATTTATTTGATTTTTATTGTTTCTTAGTAGATTACCTGTCTATGTAATTTTGGATCCCTCCGAAAGTCCTTTGATACTTCTGCTTTTAACTTAACACTTTAGGATCTTTTCTCTATGTTTGCATCATAATTTAGGTCTATGTGTAGCTCTTCCTTCCTCTACCAATTCCTCCCCCCCCTTTTCTTTCTTCTTCACGCCGCTTTCCCGCCCTTCCCAATGAAGTCTTTATCTCTTTACTCTTTCTTCCGCCTCTCTCTCTCTTCTTGCTGTCAATCTCCCGCCTCTTCCGTAAAGGTTCCCGTCCGCGTTTTGCCGCTCCGTTTCTCAGACGACTTCCCAGTCTCTCTCTTTTCCCCCCCGCTTCGCTGTGTTGCTCCTCCTCCCTCCGCCTTTCTCTCAGCTCCTCGCGTCGCTCTCCTGCCCCTCCGATCCTCTCTCACGTCGACTTCTTCTACTCCTCTACGTCACTCTGCCACCGGGAAACATTTGATCCTGCTTAAAGAGACAGAGATTACTCAAATTAATTAAAAGAGGTAATTCCCCCCCCTAAGTTATATCTTTTAATTTCTTACCTAACAGTTCCCTCAACTCTTGTTTTGCATTTCTTTTACTAGCCACTTTTCTTACTACTTTGCCATTATCTTTTTTACAGCCAGCTCTCTTCCCTTTGTTTAGTTGCCCGCTTGGTGTTTATTGGTTACTACCATCTTTTTTGCCCCCCATTAGACATAATATAAATGCATTTAAGTATTTAAAATACTTAGCTTTGGTTGCACTGCATATTTTCCTCTCTTCTTTCTCTTGTTAGCTTTCCCATTCCACTCTTGGGCTCTGCGAGGTTTTCACAGCAAAGAAAAAAAAAGAATTTCTTGCTGACTTCTCCCACACTCCTGCATTGGAACTAACCAAAAATAATCCCCTGAGTAAGCCGCCACTCACTCAGGTTAGGTTTAAGTCCCTTGCAAATACCTCTAAAAACTAAAGAAGTATTTTGGCTATGAAATCAAAGCCAAAAAGTGTGGTTATAACTTAGAAACGTGAGGAGCTCTTCCCCCACACGTCTATCCTCTCTGAGCGTCCGCCATGTTTTTTTTCTAAGGGAAGGCACTTTGAAGATCACATCAAACTACATACTGAGTCAAGCCACTGGTCCATCTAGCACAGTATTGCCTTTTCTGGAGGTTTCTCTAATGTCCTAACAACAAAAAAGCCACTTCTGTATCCTTCCACTGAAGGGTTTTTAACTGGAGATGCCAGTTTGTGAACCTGGGGGTCTCTACATGCAAACCATGTGCTCCACTATTGAGCTATGATCCTTCTGTGATTTCCTCCCAATTGCTTTTGCCAGAGTGTAACTTTTAAAAAAAATCTTTTTACTACGGTTGATTGGTTTTGGTGCAAAATGAATATTGCCTGAGGTAAAAATCTCTTCTTTCTGCACTGATAGAGAAGATGCAGGGCTCTTTTTGTAGCAGGAACTCCTTTGCATATTAGGTGACACACCCCTCATGTAGCCAAACCTCCAAGAGCTTACAGTAGCCCCTGTACGAAGAACTCTGTAAGCTCTTGGAGGATTGGCTACATTAGGGGTCTGTCGCTTAATATGCAAAGGAGTTCCTACTACAAAAAGAGCCCTGAGAAGATGGAATAAATGCCTGAGATGTGTTGACAGAAGAAGTCTATCTGCTATCCCACAAGAGAAACATGGACTTGAAGGCCAGTGTGATATAGTTGTTAGAGTGTGGGAACTTGGATTTGGGAGGAACATGGAGGATAAGTCCATCATTGGTTATCAGCCATGGTGCTTAAAGGAAATTTCCATATCCAGAGGCAGTTGCCCTCTCAATACCAGTCCTAGGAGGCAATATCAGGGGACAATATTGGCTCTGTGTCCTATTTGTTAGCCCTCTGGGGCAAGTGGCTGCCCAGCGTTTGGTGCTGGACTAGATGAAGCACTGGAATGGTCCAGTTGGGCTCTTCTTGTATTCTTACCCAAATTTAAATTTCCATTCATTCCCAAAGTTTGCTTGATGGCCTTGGTCTGGCATTCTTTCTAAACCTAAGCTATATTGTAGAAGAGAAGAAGAAGAGATTGGATTTATACCCCACCCTTCACTCAGAGTGGCTTATAAACTCCTTTCCCTTCCCCTCCCCACAACAGACACCCTGTGAGGTAGGTGGGGCTGAGAGAGCTCTTAGAGAACTGCTCTTTCAAGGACAGCTCTGACAGAACTATGGCTTGCCCAAGGCAATTCAGCAGCTACAAGTGGAAGCATGGGGAATCAAGCCCAGTTGTCCCAGATCAGAGTTCATGCACTTAACCACTACACCAAACTGGCTCTTGTAATGCTCTTGTGAGGAAAGCCAGGAGACGTGCATGCTACAATGAACTTTTGGAAGGAAAGGTGGGATGAAAACATAATAATACTTGGAAAAAGGTGTAAATATTAGTGAATATATGCCAAAGAGAGAAGATCAGCAGACCATGACAACTGTGTTGTTTCAACCATCTCAATAGTGTATGTACTGCTACATATGGTAGGCAGCTATTATCTGTTATTGATTAACTATTTAGGGACACATAGGCTGAGTTCAGAGTTGCAATTTGCCCCACTAGAGCCATGTTTCAGCCACGTTTCCCAAGCAGATTAAAGGGGGTGTTCACACAGGCACATCTGCCTGGCGTTCCCCACCCGTAAGCAACCCGTGCTGTTCTGCTTCGCTCCCGGGATTAAAAGATACCTGTTGAAAGTGGTAGCAAATCCCAGAGAGTGCCTTTATCCTGCTGCATTCCGCTTCCTGGAAGTGTGAATGCTCAGCCAAAAAGCCAGGAGCAACCCGTGTTGCTCCCAGTGCATATGATTGGCTGTACTCCACTCTACTGCATAAGATGCATATGATTGGCTGTGCTCTGCTCTACTGCCCAATGCGGTGCTGGTGCAATGGGATCCTCCCCAAATTGGCTGGATGCCTATGTGTGTATGAGCGCATGAGCACATATGCGCACATGCGCTCATGCACTCATACACACATAGGCATCCAGCCGATTTACCAGGAGAAAGCCATTTACAGCTGCGCCTCCGGGCCAGTAGTCTGAATGCTCCTGCGCGCCTCCTCCTGGTATGCTCCTGCATCAGTCGGCCCCGTGTGACCGGGAAAACCTAGAACAGTTTGTTCCGGGGCTTTTTCCCCATGACTGGCTCCTGCTTCAAATTGTCCGTCTGAACCCAGCCATAAGGTATACAAATTGAAGTCACTCAGAACAACGATTCTGCTCAGAATCCATAAGGATCAATATCAGTTCAATGAGTTCAGCTATTCTGTTGCTATTCTGTAAAGTACCGTGAACATTGATGGACATATACCCATAATAGTCTACCAGCATTATCCTAGGCTTCTATGGTTGCCTAAATTCAATGCAGCATTTAAAATTGATTTTAAAACCACTTCTTTTGTGGTTTGGTAGTCAATGGCAAACTTATTTAATTTTAAACTTTTCTGTGGTATAGAAAAATAATAATCCAAGTAAATGCCAAGCTTCCTAAAAACAAGATTTTTTTTTAAAAAAAGATCTTTTTCTTTTGAAACCACCCAAGACCATTAAAACATTAATGGTGAAAAAAGAAGAATGAAATCCCATCTTAATTAGTTAAAAACCTTTAACAAAGCAGACCACCAGCTGACAGTAGTTAGGCAGGAAGGATTACATAGCTCTGATTTGTACAACTTAGAGACATTTCACTGGTAGTGTATGTAAGACAAAAATTATTGGAAAGGATTATCATGGGAGAGAATGTTATGTGTGTCACGCATCTTTTTAAAAATCCTGTTGTTAACTAATGCACTAATCTGTATCAAGGGAATGTTGGTACATTTGTTGTTCTCATATCCATATATGGTTTCCTTCTTAACAGTAGATATAATTAAAAACCTGAATCATGACAGGTAACATTGTAAAACAACTAGGGCTTTTTTCTGGGGGAACATGCTGGAAAGGAGTTCTGGAACTTCTTTGACAAAATTCTTTTTAAAATGCTTAAAAGTTCATGAGTTTTCAGCATACAGACTGAAAAATTATTTTCCCTCTCGAGAGTTCCAGCACCTCTTTTTCCAAAACACACACACAGGGCCCTGAAAACAACTATAATATAATTTCAGGTGGGTAGCCATGTTGGTCTGCAGTAGAAAAGCCAGATTCAGGGTGCATTCAGATGGGCAGTTAAATCTGCCATTGGCCCGGCTCTAATTTGATCCAGATCTTTTTTATCTGCCATTGCACGACCAGACAGCCCCCCTTACAGCACGTGTACTCCATGGTGGATTGTCTAGATGGCATCCACCTGAAGGAGCTGTGTGGTCATTTTTTTAAAAAAAATCTATTTGCACATGTGCATCTGTGCCTCAACATGCACTTGTTTTTCCATGCATGCATGGAATTGAATGGTTAAACTACCACCAGTGGTACCTTTTAACGCAGTTCATAAAATTCACGGGCCGTTCAGAAACATTAAATTGTCTGGAAAGTTTGAGTGGACCTCTGCATCTGTCATGCATTTATGTGTTTATGTGCATATTGTTTAGAATTTTTTTAAATGGTGGCCGCACAGGATGGTCTGACGTCAGACCATCCCAATGAGCTGACTGCACGATGGAACTATCAGATGGGGAAAAGTCTGTCAGTGGCCTGTCGGGAAGCAAAAACACTGGACTTTCAGCAGTATCAAGTATGGCTCCCTAGCGCAGCAAAATGAGATGATCATGGAAGAGGCATGTTTCCCAGATGTTGCTGTCTGGTCATTACCTTTAAATCCATCAGGCACAAGTGCCTGGTGTGGATCTAAAAACCCATCTGATCAGGACCTCAAGTCCAGTAGTACCTTAAAGACCAACAAGATTTCCGGGGGATAAGCTTTTGAGAGTGCTAGCCTAAGTAAAAAATTCTGGCCTTCAAAGTCTATCCAGTAGTACAAAGGAAATCTCTGAGAAATGTGAAGAGATTTATTTTTATGATTGACTTATTCTCTGGCATGGAAAACAACCACAAGGATCTTTGAATCTAAATGTTATGCGGGGGTGGGTGATGGTGGTTTGATGTCACTATTAAAAACATGCATCAGTTGTTTATGGTGAGGTGAAACAAACTAAGTGTAGTGAACTATTGATCAAAATATTTGAAATGGTTGTGTTGCTTTTAGATTTGGTCTGCTGCATAAGCACAGATAGAAAGGGTACACAAGTATGAATTAGCATAATCTTTTATACTAAAAGGGATTTTATAAATGACTCTTCCTCACAAGTGCACCATTAAACTCCTTCAATGGTTCATTAAAATGTGTATTTGATTCTTCCCTGGTCATTATGTTCTTCTCATCCAAATGTATTTTTGGCACTTGTATTTGAAATCTCCATCTAGTGATCTTATTCAGCTGTCAGACTCGGGTTCACCTTTTCCTTTGTACTCTGTACCTGTGGCATTACCAGCCTGCTTATTGTAATCTGCATCCCCCATTCCCTTCCCCCTCGGTGTTGTGAAGGCTGCCAGCCAGCAGTTCCCAGATTCCCCAGCGTGTGAATCTGTGGGAAATGGTACTTCTTTATTTTTTGTGACTGTGACATTACTGAACCCCCAAGCAAAAACCCAAATCTGGATGAGGGAGTTAATTGACTTGGGGTGCTCTCAGGACCTCATCATCCCAATCTTAGTTACAGGGTTGGAGTCTGACGTTCATGAATTGGGAGAACCTGTACTTTTCACCCCAATGGATGGGACTACTATGCAGTCATGCAAATTCCAGACTGTGGAACTACCGGTAGGGGTACTGGGGTATTGGGAACAAAGGGCGTTCATAGTGCACCCTATGGCCCAGTTCCCCATGGTCTTGGGCAACCCCTGGCTGGTGGCACATGACCCTTATGTTCAATGTTGTAAAGGGACATTGACATTTTTAGACCCCAGGTGCAAGAAGTACCAATGAGACCCAGCATGGGGGGGGAAGAACCCTGCCAGGCCCCAGCACAGGTATGCTTGGCCCAAGAGAAACTAAATGCTATTCCCCCAGAATACTGAGACTTGAGAAGAGTGTTCGAGGAAGGGGAAGCTGTCGAACTACTTCCCCACCAAAAGACTGACTGTGCTATTGAGATATTACCAGGGCACAAAATGTCCAAAGGAAAGCTGTATGCAATGAATCCCTTGGAAAGGGAGGAACTTTGATGGTTCATTGATAAGAACTTAGAACAGGGTTTCATCAGACCCACTACCTCCGTTTTTACGGCTCCCATACTCTTTCAGAAAAAGAAGGATGGGGGTCTGAGACTGTGCATGGATTACCGGGACTTAAATTCAGTGTCTATGTCAAACGCTTACCCCTTGCCATTGATAAAGGACTTGCTAGCAGAGGCGGCCAAAGGAAAGATTTTTACAAAGTTGGATCTTTGGGATGCGTATTTTAGGGTATGCATCCTAGAGGGGGATGAGCATAAAATGGCATTTAACACCCCTCTGCGACAGTTCGAATACCTGGTGATGCCGTTTGGGCTTGGCGGGGCCCCCAGGGGTATGCACAAACCTAATTAACGAAGTATTGCACAAGCACCTATTCAAAGGGGTTGTTGTTTATCTTGATGACATGTTAGTGTACACACAGGACCTAGAGGCACATGTAAAGTCAGTACGTGAGGTTTTGACTGCCTTATACGACAACTGTCTGTTTGCCAAACTCTTGAAGTGTGAGTTTCACAAGACGGAGATAGACTTTCTGGGGTACTGCAGAAAGCATTACCAATCTGCTTATTGTAATCCGCATCCCCCATTCCTTTCCCCCTCGCTTTCACCAGCTATAGCAGATGTATCCAGCTGTCTGCTTATTGCTCACCCTCGCTGACATTCCTGCTGGGAGGGAGAGAAACTGTGGGAGGGGGAGCGACTGTGTGAATGCTTGTAGACTAGGGAGGCAACACTGGTAACCATTTTCCCAAGCAGCACCTCAGGAACTTTCACATGAGAGTGTCCTTGAAGTTGATAAGACTTTTGAATGGCTAGTTGAACCATTGTATTCGTCTAGGTTCTTAGGATTGCTTATACTTTTGAATGTGTGACATAGCTGTGGAATGTGGGGTTTAGTAATACACTGGGTCCCTGCCTTTGCTCCCTGGTCCTGACAAAGAAGTCACCTTGGAGCATCTCAAAACTTTTCAATAAACTTTCATAAAAGAAAGGCTGTGTAGAGTGTGAGTTGACTGGGAACCTGACATCAGCATTTATTTAAGGAAAATAAAACATGTATAATTGTACCCTTCCTTCAAAATACAGACTTAAGAGACTGTTCAGTGATGCCCAGAGTAACCTGAAAGCTTATGTTACACACTGCAGTTGGGTGACATCTGATCTTTAAACTTACTGAAGCAACAATTCTTATTAAAAGCAACTCTTTTAGTAAGGCAGTGGAATGAAAAAAATGGCAGGCTGCATCTGGTTTAAATATTGTCGAATAACATAGTGGTATGACTGGATTAACAAGTGGAGAGAACGAGCTCATATTCCTTGAAAGATAATAAAATAAATGTTATTTGCTCATTCATTCTAGAGCTACTGAAATACGCTGAAAAATGAAGCTACTGAAATATGCTGAAAGTCTCTCTCTCTCTCTCTCTCTCTCTCTCTCTCTCTCTCTCTCTCTCTCACACACACACACACACACACACACACACACACACACACAAATAAATCAGTATGTAAAGATGTTCACCTTGACCTACCTATTATTTATTTCAGCAGGAGAATAGAAGCGGTGGGGGTTTTTGGGTCCTGATCTAGGCAGGATAATATCTGTGTAGAAACATGACTATCTACACAAGACGGAAGTCATGCATACAGAATTTATTTATTTTATTTATAGTCTGCCTTTCTCACTGAGACTCAAGGCAGATTATGCAGCAATGCAATCAGTAGAATGAGACATCTAATAAACATTGTAATAGGATTAGGATTATAGATATCTGACAGAAAGCATGAAGTATTAGACATGACATGTTAAACAGTGCAGAAATGGTATTACATAAATAGGAAACAATGCTGTGAGAGTAGGATGATACATCAACAGATGATACTTACTATACATAGTGGTATAGTCCACCATCCCATTTCCTTTACAAAAACACATTCCTGAACCATTCTATTATGATTCAGCCATATTACCTCTATAAAAATGCCCCCCTAAACAATTCTATTTTACATAGTTCATGAAATGATGGAAGTGTGGGAGCCTTCCTAACCACCTCAGGTTATTCCTTGGGGGGTGGTAGGAATTACAGGGATCTGTGCATGGTTCCTTCATGGCACAATGAATAACAGCTGACTTTCATCACTCACAGTGTTGGCTACCCTTATTGTGGGAGGTGACTGTCTCTTTTCAGTACAGTGACAGTTGACAACTGGAAACATCAAGAGGATGGGGTGGGAGACGCTTGCACACTGCAGCAAGCCTGCAGTTTTCTGCTGCTTGCAAAGGACTCTGGGATGGGGGCCAATCTCTCTCTTTCTCTGTGTTGATGTCTGTGGGACAGAAGCAATGAAAAAGACCATACATCAAAACTGACCCTGTTTCACTGTTTTTGTTATTCCAGCATTTGAATTTGGTTTACCAAATTACTTGCTGAAGTTTATGAAATCTTGGCTTTGGCATTTTGAGATCTTCAAATCTAATGAAGGTTTTTCACACAGGGGCCTCAAAGGAGACAAATTTGCCACAGTTTCTCTCTGAGTTTACCTAAAAGGAACAGAAAGGGAGCAATTAATTCTTATGTGCTGATTGAGTATGCGCTTGTAATAGGAAGAGAAACAGAAACTCTGAGAGGTTCCATTTTCCTTGAACTTCAACTCCCTCATAGAATCATGCAGTGCGAAGGGACCTCCAGGGTCATCTAGTCCAACCTCCTGCACAATGCAGGAAATTCACAAATCCCTCCCCCTCCACACCCACAGTAACTGCTGTTCCACGCCCAGAAGATGACAAAAAACCTCCAGGATCTCTGGCCAAACTGGCCTGGAGAAAAAAAAAATTCCTAACCCCGAAGTGGCAATCAGCATTTCCCTGGGCGTATAAGAAAGGGCCCTCAGTTGTTTAAAATCAACATTTTCCTGGTGCATTTAAGTAAGCAGGCCATCATGAGAAGACCATATACAGCACATTAAAGGGTTATTGGTGATAACATGTATTTATTTACTATATTTCTGCTCTGCCTTTTTCCACAATGAGGACCCAAATCAGTTTACATCATACTCTTTGCCTCCATTTTATTATCACAATGACCTTGTGAGGTAGGCTAAGCTAAGATTGTATGACTGATCCAAGGCTAACCACTAGACAACACTGCCTATCTCTCCTTATATATAAAAGAGTTTTGTTGTCTCTCCTGGACACACTTCCACAGCCTTTGGCCTGCTCAGCTGCCGCTCTCACAGTCTCCCAATCCCGTGGCTGCATTGGCTCGCTGCCTTGGGTCGGCCCCACCCACCGAGCCGGTGGGCAGCATTTCACCTTCAGTCTGGAGGGAGCCAGTGAAGGGGATGGACGCTTTGCCAAGAGAGCGGCAACCCCTCCACGGGGGCGAAGGAGGCAGACCTAGCGAGCAGCAGCAAGCAGGGGAAGTACTCACCTTCTCTGCCCCTCATGACCCCTCTCCCTCGGCCACAAGGTCTGCACCGCAGAGAAGGCTAACCAGCGCCTTTCAAAGGCTCCTCCGCCTTCCTTCAGCAATGGTGGCAGGGCCAGGGAGGGTCTGGCCTAGAGTAAACGAGCTGCGGCTCTCTCCTGAGGAAAGCTGGACTCTCTCCTGAGGAAGATACTTCTTGTGGCTCCTATGTGGGACTAACTGTGACTGTCTCCTCAGTGGCTGTTGTAGGCAACCAAACAACCAAGCTTGCTTCTGTGAGTAAAAAAACAAAGGCCTTTCAGCATAACCCCCTCCCCCGCTTGGCCAGTTTCCTGTCAGAATAAACTTAAGATGCCTCTCACTCCTTTTTAGCTCCACCATGGCTGGCTGGCTAATGAGGTAGGCCAGCAACCATCAAACTATTCTCTTCAACCCCCTGCTGTGCAGCTGAATTTCCCCTAGGGTTGCCAATCTCCAGGTGAGACCTGGAGATCTCCCACTGTTATAATTGATCTCCAGATGACAGAGATCAGTTCCCCTGGAAAAAATGGCTGTTCTGGAGGGTAGACCCTATGGCATTATCCCCTGCTGAGTCCTTCTATCCCCCCCATGCTGCCCTCCACAGGATCCACCCCCAAATCTTCAGGTATTTCCCTAATCAGAGGTGGCAACTGTGCTTTCTCCTCAGTGCTTGTTGCTAGGCAACCAGGTTCTGTCAGTAAAAGGCCCTTTCCACACAACTTTGGCCTTTGGGAGAAAACTCATCGGGTGCCAGTCCTGATAGGGTTGCCAACTCCAGGTGGGAAATTCCTAGAGATTTGAGGGGTGGAGCCTGGAGAGGGTGAGGTTTGAGGAGGGGTGGGACCTTAGACAGGTACAATGCCATAGACTCCACCCTCCAAACCAGCCATTCCCTCATGGGGAACCATTGTTGCCAGTCTCCAGGGTAGGGATGGAGTTTATGCAGAATTACAATTGCTATTCAGACGGCAGAGATCAGTTTCCCTGGAGAAAATGGTGGACTCTGTGTCATTATACCCTGCTGAGGTCGCCACAGCAAATTGATGCTGAGTGCCCAAGGCCAGGGCACTCTCCCAGAGCTTCCTTCTAGAGTGCATTGTATTATTTCCACAACAGGCCTTATTCTTAGTAAAGGCATAAATGACAGTGTTTATGTAAAGGATCATTCATAATATGTTTAGTTCTCATAGATCACAGAATTCAATCCACTAACACCTCAAAACTCAGTTTCCATGTAACCCAGTTAACTTAACACAGGGGAGGGGAAGAGAAGACATCCTTTCTGCTGGAAGAAAAATCCTCATGCTCTTCAACATCCACCCCTTTGAGTTTGTTTTTTTTGGCCCCCATAGAGGATTTTTTAATGCATTTTCTATAAACTACAAAGAAATAAGAAAAGGTGATTACAAACTACAGTAAGAAATCACTAAAAACCCAAGAGATGGTGGTCATACATAATGCTTACAAAATTAGCTTCTAGTTGAATAAGATTATGCTTTGCTATGCTAAGTGAGTACGTAATTCTTAATGCTTGTACTAGTCACCAACAAATCTGACTATATAAAGAGTTCTATAAAGAAATGATTAAAATTCATTTAAAACAGTATCTAGAGACAATCACAACTCATTTTTTCCCCGTTTGTTTCTCAATCGATAGCTTAATTTAGGGGCAGCCGCCCCACATTCAGAATCTGAGTCCTCATCAGAAGGTGCCAGTGCTCTTTCTTCTTCACTTCCCTTGCTGCTGCCGTCTTCCTCTTTCTCCTCTTCACCTGCTGGACCGGCATCTTGAAGTAGAAATTCACGTGCCTTTACAACAGAGTCAATTTTTCTTTCTTGTCTTTAAATCTGAAGAGGATGCTTTCTGGAAAACTCCATTTGTAGGGGACATTATTTTTCTGTAGGAACAATGCCAAGTCTCTGAATTTCTTTCTCTTTCTCCTTACTTCAAATGGAATGTCCTTCAAAACTCTTATTTCTTTGTCTTTGATTTTCAGGATGGCTCCACTTGTTGCTAATATCCAACTCTTTGTTTTATGGGGGGAAAGTAACAGGAAATGAGAAACATACAATTAACTAGAAGAATGAAGGGAAGGCAGAAACAGTGTCTGTGTGATGCAGGCAGCTTGCTAGTTCCAAAGAACACTAAAGTTGTAAAATGGAACAGTAATTCCGGAATGGGAGCCGTGTTAGTCTGTTGCAGTAACAATAAAATATTTGTAGCACCTTAAAGTCTAACTATTTTTATTCTAGCATAAGCTTTTATGGGAATGGACTCCGATCCATGAAAGTTTATGCAGAAATATATATTTTTTAACGTTATTAATCTTTAAGGTGTCTCAAGGCTTGTTTTTATGATGGAGCAGGGCATCTTTAGAAAAGCCCCAGGTTGGAGCAGGGCATCTTAGACTCGAGCTGCACCAGACCCTTAAAACACACAGACAATCATATTTTCCCATGCAATGTCAGACTTAGGAAGGCTCAGCTGGAGAAAATAAGCATTTGTGAGTCAGCCCTGCACAGAGATTTCACATACATGTTTAACAGGAGTGGTATTTGAGTATTTATCCAACAGCTCTCTGCCAAAGATACCTCCATATTCAAATGCAGTACGCTGATGCTTACAATGTTAGGAACCATCAGAAAAAGGCCTTGGCCTCGGGCCCATAGCTACAGTGGGGCATCTCAGGGCTAGGCCCTCTGGCTTACTGGCAAGGCCTCCCAACTTCCCATCCAGCCCAGGGTCTCCAAGAGGTGGCTGGTGTGGGGAAGGAGCCAGGTATTATTATTCCTTTAATTCAATTAGCCAGTGTCCCCTAAGACATTTAAATATCCTCTGTCAAAAGTGCCAGTCCCATCCAGGGTGGGAACTTTTGGTGCAAGGGGAGTGCATTGCAAAACAAAGTTGCAAAATATTTGAGGGAGTATAAAACTCATCCAAGCCTTGGTAGGTTGCCACCAGGTCTTTCAATCTATCCCAACAGCTCAGAAGAGAAAGACCAAGCCTCCAGGCTTCTCAGGGAACTTAACAAAAAAAGTCAGCCTTGCAGAGCAAGACTGCAGACTGAGTTTCCAAGACAAAACAGTTAACTTGGTAGGCGGTCAAGAGTCAAGGCTTTTGGATTAGGCTTTGAGGTTAATTGAAGGCAAAAACCGCAACAGAGTAAAAATATAATTATTTATTTAAGGTGCAAAAATACCTAAGAACAAGCCTCAGACAGTGAAGGAATAAAATAATCAAAACCTAAGCTTTTCCAGCATAGCTAAACATATAACAACAAGGTTCCAGTTACCCTTTCCAGGTTGCAGAGGCAGTCAGTTTCAGCAAGACAAGGGGTCCGGTCACATTGCCGTTTTGATCAGGATTCGCTGCTGTTTCCTTGCACATGTCAGTTTCACGTTCACACGCGCCAATCCGCCTCCTGCCCCAAAGCAGGCTCACTCACGCAATGATGCCGGGTTTTCCTGACCCCTGGAAAATCAAGTGTTTTCCTAGCACTTCTGCTTTGAATGCGTGATTTCACCTATCTGGACAGCCCATCTTTCGCAATGATTGCGATTAGGGCCGTCTGAACGCTCTTTGTGCTTTTTTTTTTTTAAAGCTTCTGGTTTGAGCGCTTGAGCAAACATGCACTTAATAAATCCATTTAACGTTTAATAATGGATTTATTAAGTGCATGTTTAGTCAAATGCTCAAACCGGAAGCTTTAAAAAAAATGCACAAAAGACGGCCCTGGAGGTGGGAACGAGAGGCGGGGGCTCCAGCAGCCTGGATGGGGCCGGCAAGGAGGATGGCAGAGATGGCGGACACAGCAGAGCCTGTTTTCATGGGGCAATGGCGGCGGTGGCGGCACCCCCCCCCCAGTGTCGGCAGAAGCAGCACCCACCTGAGCCTCCCCCGTGGCCAGCAGGATCACCTGGAGGGACGGTGCAGCAGCAGGCGAGCGGGTGCTGTATGTGAGAGGCTGGCTGCATCTAGTCAGCCCAATGGGAAGAAAAATGTTCCCGATTTAAACAAAGCGGGAACAAAGCGCAATTACCTTTGCAGTGTGACCAGAGCCAAGATGTTCACACAATCAGCCATTCCAGACAGGAATCAAGACAAGATGCCATTGCTGGGTACTCTGGGACTATTGATAAAGCCATGTCTCCAGGCTCCACCATCACAGTGGAAATAGTAACTGGATTTATACGGGCAGGGTCTCTGACCAGCCCTAGGCCTTTGAACCAATCAGAAACCCAAGAGGTGATGTAAATCTCTCTGTTACTAGGCATGTGACATCCCTAGATGAACAAGAGCAAGAGGGGGAGGAGTGAAACTATCTGCAGCTAGGTCCGCCCCCCCAGGTGCATGTAGCTCAATTGCTTTGGAATGTGCTAATTGGAAGCTCCAAGGGCTATTGGTAGCTTGGTACTATCTTCAGCTGAAAACAATTTAGCAAGGTCACAGCGCTCTCACTGCTATCTCTGTCTCTGGGAAAGGTTCTGCAGGCCTCTTTGCAGTCTGAATCAAAGATTTTACTTTGTAAACCAGAACGAGGAACCATCTTCCTTTATACCCCCCAATTTAAAAAATCCTGGCTAAGGGCCTGCTTGGCCTTGCTTGTTGGCCTCCAGGGCAGCTGGTTGGCCACTGTGTGAAACAGGATGCTGACTAGATCAACTAACCACTGGTCAGATCCAACAGGGCTCTTATGTTCTTATCAAAGAGACTGGATTAATTACATTATCAATTAAAGTTCTCTTAAAGCTTTGTTTCTGAACAAGTCTCCTTAAAATGGCTGGGACTGTGTAAAACTTTTTCTCACAAAGTTGCACCATATGAAGTCACACCTTCCTCTTCTTGTCTGGAATTTTATCAAGAGTTAGAATAATGGTTCAGGTCCCAAGCCCCAGCTAATGATGTTATTATGTACTGAGATCGAGGCAGCGTTCAAACAAGTGATTTCTTTATTCAGCTCAGAACACAACAAACAGCACACAGAACAAGCCAACTATATATATTTTGAGCTAGGAAAACCACACCTCCTGAAACAATAACGTCCAATCATAAAACAGTGCTTTGGACCAATGAAAACTGTTCCCACTGAAGTTCTCTCCGGATTGGTCTGTTTGCAGCACTGACCAATCTGGTTGTGTATTTTAGAATGCTGAGCTTCTATGGAACTGTGACCTAAGCTCACATCTAATAACTCAGTAAACTGAATACATAACAGAGGTATTCATAACCCAACAAGTGTAAAAATTTAATTTGTACCTTTAATTTGACCTCTGACAGCATGCCTCAGGCCCATGAATAAATGAATCTTGGAAAGAAATCACAAAATGTATCAGGCACCCACCAAGTTATGCATCACTAATGAGGACACAATCTGAACAGCAGAGATGGCCCTTCCACAATAATATTCCATACAGCACAATGGGTTGCATCCACCAAGATTTTCTGGCCTGAAAAAGGAAAGAATCCCCTTTGGCCACTAAAATGGTCTATGTTGGGGATCATGGGACCTGCATGTACAAAAACAACAGTGAATATGGGCTGCACTAAGTAGGGAAATTTGGCAAGATAGACTGGAAAAGATGGTTGGGTTTCGGTTTCGGCGTCGCGAATGGCGGCCGCTTCTCGGGACGCTCCCGGAGGCGGTTAGCCCACGCGCAGTTAGGGGGGGTCTTTGCATGTGCGAAAGACCCTAGTGAGCCTTAGGCAAAGGCTCCGAACCGGGGGCACTTGGGGAGTAGCCTCTTTGCCGGCAGACAGCCGGGAAATTGAGGCTTTCTCCCCGCCCCAATTGGCCCCGCTGCGGCGTGCCCGTAATGGGACTTAGCGGCGCCACCGATTTCCAGGAGTGAAGACAGCGCTATGGTTTAAAATAAAAAGAAGAAGTAGCATCGAATCGTGAGTTGAAGATCTATTTTGAAGCGTAAATCGGAGCCCCCTGCATGCGTATAAACGTTGGGAGGAGGGAGGAGTTCCCACCCCCTTTGAGAAGCAAGATCTACAAAGGGAGCGCGAAGGGGGGCTGAGAGAAAAAAAGTGTTGGTGAAAGTACCGTTGGGGTTGCATGGAAGACTGCGATCATCTTAGCTTCCTGGGGGATGCGGCACGAACTTTTTAAAAGTAAACAAAAAAACAAAATGTCGATAATGGAAAAAGTCCTGCAGACACCAGAAGAGAAGAGAGGAGGGACTTCCGGTCCAGACAGCCCCCCCCAAGAGCTTGCTGTCAATCAACAGGAAAAGGAGATGCTGTGCCCCCTGCTGGAACAATTGCAGAAAATCAACGAAACTCTGTTTAAAATGGATAGTGTTCTCATCAGTCGACAGAAACAGATATCGGAAACAACTAGAAAGATGATGGAGATCGAACAGAAATCGAATCTGATTCTTGGTTTCCAGGGCGTTAAAGAAGAAGAGAAAGAAGATCTCGGATTTACCTTGACAAATGTCTTGGCACCCCTAACTGGCAGTGAAGCGATAAAATTAAAAGAAGAGGTGGATGAGGCTCCCAAAGCCTATTCCGCTTTTATAAAAGAGAATATTCTGCCAGTAGAAGGGGATGTTGAGCATAGCAAGCGACAAACTGGAGATCTAATTTCATCTGAAGAGTTTATGGAGCCCTGGAGGCTTGAAGGCCAGAAGTTTAAGGAAAAAGAGAAAAGAAAGAAGAAGGATTTCATCTTCAAAATACAGAAACTTCTGAAGAGACACGCCAGCAGGGAGGAAGATGCAGTATTCAAAATTGGGACAAGTGAAGAAGACAGCAGCCCAGGGGAATGTGGTGATGGAACGGAAGACTTCAAAGTAAAAATGGACTCAATTCATAACTGGAAGAGATTTAAAAAGAAGATACTTTGAGGACTGTTCGTGTAACATCTGGAAGGAGCTGTTTAATTACTAACCCCAATGGACTTTACTAACTGCATTAACAGAGTGACTTTGGACTTTGCAATAGTTAAAAAGAAGATCTTCTAACCATGATAGATGCCAAAATTGGTATTGGTTATTAACCTAAACTAACCCTCACTAACAGGAAAAATTTCACTCCATCTTTTTCTTTCTCCATCTGTCTACCCTTCCCGTTTCTTATAAAAAGAATAAAATTCTCTCTTTTTAAAGAGAGTTTTACAAAAAAAAAAAAAAAGAATGGCAAAAAAAAATTTCCTAGTTGAGAAAAAAATGTATTTGCCCATTAACAAAGTTCTGCAGTTTAAATATGAGAAAGATATGATCTACCTCCAACAAAAGCATGGCTCTGAGGAAAGATTCATTCTGCCCTGTGATTAATATCATTCTCCTCTCCTGCATTTTATCCTCACAAACAACCCTGTGAGGTAGGTTACACTGAGATCCATGACTAGCCCAAGGGCACCCAGGAAGTTTCCATGGCAGTCTGGGATTCAAACCTGAGTTTCCCAGATCCTAGTCCAACACTTCAACCACTACATCAAGCTGGCTTGCATTATTACATTATACACTGATTGTCTGGAAAGGCCTTTAATACTTGGTTGCTGTAGGATGCAGTCCTTTTTATGGCAAAATTTTAAACTATCTTAGATGCTTGCCTTTCTCTGTAAGCTCACTGGAATAGAATAAATAGTTGGGTTTGTTATGTAGGCTGCTTTTTAGTTTTATTTGTATTATACTTCAAACTGATATTTTCATGTTTTAATTGTTAGCCATCTCAAGGCTGCCTGGTGGTGAGAGGCAGCATGTAAATTTAATAAATAAATTTTAAAAGTTTCCATTGGTCTTTTAAAAAAACTAATACAACAGTCTGGATTGGCTAATAAGGCCTCCTGGCCATTTAGCCAGTCTTTGACAGTGATTAATATTGGATGCCTTATAGGAAACATACAAAAATTTAAGCCTTGAGAAATTACACTAAACCTGGAAAATTTCATCCCAAAATAAAGCTCTAGCCAAATATCAGATTTAAGCATTCACAAATATTTCCCCAAGCGTTCATCAATAATTGGCTGAAGTGCCGGTTAGGTATTCTTGGTGGAGAAGAAAAGACAAAAAGTAGGAAAAGACATTAGGGTTTTTCCCCAATGTTCCTTTTTGTCATTTTAAATAAAGCCTGAGACACTGTACAGTTTAGCAACAATGGAACTCAAGACAAAAGGAGAAAACATTGGCTGGCATTTGACAGGAAAGTTATATTTAATGAAATATGCATTTTCCTTTCCTCCTTGCCTGTCTGCTGTAAAGGCTCACTTATTAAGGACTGGGATGCAGGTTTATTGTTGGTGCAAAAATAATGCGTGAGGTGATGGGACTCTCAAGACTGTTTTATTTTAAGGACATGAAATGTAGGAAAAGCAAGAAGTTATAAATCCTTATTATGGAAAATAAGGACACTAACAACCCCTTCAAGGAAAATCCTGTTTCCCTTTTCAATGTAAAGCTCCCAGTATCACTGTCTACTGGGTATGGAGTGCTGGTGGGAAGGCTTAGAAGCTTATTTTACCCTGTATTTCCAGTTCATTGGTTTCAGCAAACTTATTTCAGAGAAAACATTTCCATTCATGTGCTCAAACCACCATCTAAAAATGCATCAGATAAGACAATGGTATGCTGTCTGATACTGACATTTGTAGCTTATTTGGTCAAAACACCACATTTTGCTATGTTTACCAATGACTGCTGTCAGAATTTTCCATGACTTTTTTCCTGGATCTGGATTCTTTTTCATTTCTGTATTTTCTTAGCCAGGAATTTAAACTGTGCATCCAGCCCACTTTAGAAGTGCCCATGAGATTCTGACAGACAAGCTCAGCAAACTTTTAAAAGAGCTATTTGGCCAGATTATGGCTTGAATACATATGGCAAAGACATTACCTTGTAAGAATTTGCATACACCTTACTGATTGGGTACTTCAAGTAACACCTGATTGTAGATGATCAAGGCATTAATTTTAAGCCCATTTACATAAAGGTACAATTAAAGAAATTCAGTCCTGTATGGACTCACAATTTGTATTCTGTTAGTACAGTGAATTCATAATCTTCTGATTTTCAAAGAGAAGTTTCCAAAAATGTTTGGAATCTATCATCATCATTATAATTATTATTATTTAATTAATTAAATTTCTGGATTGTCCTGTCCCTAATACACAAGGCTCTGGGCAGGTTAAAAACAATATAAAATTACATATTAAATCCACAATCAGTTAATGCTTATTTAATAGTCTCCATATGGTGTCCATAATTTGGTCCCAAACCTACTCTGGGCTGTTCTTCTATCTTGTGGGCAGGTTAAGGAGGAGGTTGAAGTGGGCTGAATGGAAGTAAAGATGGTGCCAGCTATGATGGAAAACCGTTGCTGTCCTCAACCAAAAGCCTGGTGGAACATCTCTGCCTTACAGGCCCTACGGAATTGCATTAAGTCCCGCAGGGCCCTGATGGAAATTGGCAGAGAGTTCCACCAGGTCAGGGCCAGAGCAGAAAAAGCTTTGACTCTGGTTGAGGACAGCTGGATATCTTAGGGTCAGGGATCACCAGCAAATTGCTCTCAGCAGAGCGCAATGCTCTCCCAGGGACATACCAGTAACAATCACTTTTTAAAAACAATTTCAAATTTAGTAATAATCTTTTTTCAAAAATTTGACCTCTATGAAAGCATGAATGCAGTGGCATTTATTTCATTTTTAATCATCTTGTGTAGGGCCTACAGTGTTATTCTATTATAGGCCAACTAGTACAGTTATATGTCATGTATTGTAATTGTGTTATTGAAGAAACGTATGTCACCCCTTCAGAGATGTATTCCAGGTGGCTAACAAAGAAAAGTGATACCATCCAACCACAAAACCAGTATCATAATAACAAGCAATTAAAACAATCTAAAACTCAACAGGCTAAAATGAAATTCATAAACAGTCCTTAGGCTAGACGTGTAAACATGGTAAAAAAAATGAAACTCCTCAGTTAAAATCTGGGTAAAAATAAATGCTTTGACCTAGCATCTAAATGAAAGTAAGGCACCTGGTGATCCTCATGGGTGAAGGCATTTCAAAGGTAGAGTGCTGGTAGGGGCACAGTGATCACGGTCTGTGAAGGTAATCTTAACTAATGAGTTGGACAATATGCAGGAGGCAGTCTTTCAAGTACCCTCGCACCAAGCCACTTAGGGCTTGAAAAGTAAGAACTAGCACTGGAAGCCAATGGGAAGCCCGTATAGATCTTTTAGCATACATCCAGCTCCTATCATAGTCTGGCTGCCACATTTTTGAATCAACTGAAACTTCTGGACTGTTCTCAAAGCCAACCTCATATAAACTGCATTACACTAACCTAATCTAATGATCAATGCATAGATCAAGAGGAAATAGATTTGGTTGTCATATGTATATTGATGGCAATTCATTCCATTTGAGAGGTTCAGTAGAATGTTATTCCTGGCAAAGATGATCAGCCAGGACAAGCAAGCCCATTTCCATCCTCTAAACCCCAGCCTGAATCTGGACTAAAATGGGTCTTCTCCAGGCTGTCTAAACTCTCTGAAACTCTCTTGCAAGACGGCATGAAACTGCATAGTCACTATCCTCCTGGACACTTTGTCCACAGATGGAATTTTGGCTCTGTGTTCAGTTGCATTCACTTCTTCATTTCCCAAGCTCCTTGGTAAAGAGAGGGACAATCTGAGTTCCATGGAAGGGAACAGGACACTCTGGAGCAATCATGTCCATTATGCAGGTCATTGCCACATTTAACAGATAAACCAAGGCTGTGTTAGGAGTACCAACTTTTCTGACTGGAAAATCCTCAAGAGATGTCAGGAAGCCCTCTGGATCCACCATCCTCCTGGGGCAGACCATCCTAAATAACCCACAACTCTTGTGGAGGTTCTGAGTGTTACCAGGTAATGATCATTCCATGACAAGGGCAGAGTGGAAAATTTCTGTATTACCTATCCATTCTCATGGAAAACCAAATCAAGCATATGTCCTGCAATATGCATAGGGACCAGAATGTTCTGGGACAGTCCCATGGTTTTCATAGTGGCCATGAAGACTGTTGGGTAGTGGTATGTACATCAACAAAATCCCTATTCTATCCCAGGTCCCCAACATCAGGTAAAAGACTCAAAATTGGGACTCTGGATAACAATGTTTTTAGTGAGTGCTGCAGAAGTCCAATAGATAACAGCCATTTCCACTCTCCTCCTACCAATACTAAGCTGTACCAGGAAGCAGGGGAGGAGCAAAGATGGAAGAAAGCTATCCCTATCTCTTTACCACCCAGGTTTCTGTGATGCATGTTGGCTAAGGTTCTTATAGCACCTGGTAAAGCAACCCTGGATGTCACCATACCTCGCCAAGTACAGTATTTAGCTTTCACTGATATGGTGCAAATGGTAGGTTCATTTTTATGAGACTCAAGAAGAGATCAGTGCAGATGACCTAAACACAGAATATTCATAGAAATGAACTGTATGGAGCAATTTGCTTTAACTCCCTGATATGAACATCAAAGAATCCTGTATCTAAAGAATCTTTTCAATTTCTATTTGTAAGTACTTTACAAATATTATTGGCGATGTGTACCATTTAAGGTAATCATATTATTAGGAAGTTGTCCCTAAATTTTAACCTAAAAATCCATGGGTTAAAAGCAGTGAGAGATTTTTGAAATAGGCGTAGTTGAAAATATTGCCAAAGGTAATGCATCTGTGCATATGCACATATTTCGATGGCACCAAAAATGTTCTCATACAAAAAAGATAACTTTTAGCTCAAACCCACCTCTAGTTACCAATAGTTTATTAGCTTTTAAACATAGGATTGGATCCAATGGTTCTGCAGCAAATGGGAAATCTTCCAGTAAGGGGAAAAATACTTTCTTTAATGATAATAATCACTTAGCCGAAATAAACCACTGGATCTGACCCTCTGAGTGCTAATACCAAATTCATTAATTAAAAAAACTAAATAACAGGCAAGACAAATTACAATTATTACAAAATAGTATCCCATGAGAAATGTAAAACCTAGCCATAACATCCAGGTCCTAGAACATAGCAGTTTTTAAAATCTGAATATAAAACAAGGCTCTGCTTTGCTGCAAAGATCAGTGCATAAGGTGCATCTGTTTTCTTCATTCTCAAGAAATGCTCTGACATGCAATAAGAAATCAATGATGATTTTATGGAACATTCCATGAATCAGAGGACGGGACCATGTTGCACACTCAGTATACCCAGTACCACTAGACCATGGTGTAATTATCCCCGCTAATTTTGTAGAGTCCAAATCCATGCTGAAATGTAAGGTGGTCAGCTAAGTGAACTCTTGTATTTCTCAGCAGAACGTTAGAAATCATGAAAATTGAGTGGTTTGCTTGCATAACAGTACTATTTAGATGAGATTGTGCAGAATTTATAACAGAAAGCATAGTACACTGTGTCCACTGTAGAGACTGATTTGATTTAGCAATAATTAATGTGTTGTGTATTATATAACTGTCTGTTTTGTATGTGAGTCTGGAAATATTTATTTTGAAGCAAAATAGACTTATAAGTATAGTATGTTAAAAGTCCTTAATTTCACAGCCTTTATGTTTGCTTGTCATGGAAAAAAATCAGTTTAAGAAATTTGTTTTCAAAACACAATGAAAGAAGCATCTGCCATGAACGATATACAACCACCAGGTTTTGTACAGTAGTTAGAACACGTGGTTTTAATCAAGTGATACCTACCACTGTTTGGCACTGGATGCTTCAGAACATACCTGAGTAACTCAAAAAGCATATAGGTCTTTTGAAGGTATCTTTTTTCTTATCTCTGCCGTCCTTTTTCCTCATTCACTGTGAAAAATGCATTGGTTGAAGGCAGTGAAGATGCAAAAACAGGCATCTTAAATGGCAGAGATGGAGACAGGATTAGCTGTGTATTTTAATTTGCCACAGGAAATGTTCAGGAAAATGTTTCTTGGAAAATAGTACATGCCATAATGCTTAGGAAATTACCTAGAAGAATTCCATTGAAATCCAGGGGAATTTCTTCAAAATGTATGAATTCAGGCCCAGGGTATAAACAGGCCTGTTGCTAATTCTCTGTAATTTATGGATTCTAAAGGACTCTAAGTTTTGTGGAATCTTGATAACTCACTCAGCACATGATAAAGGAAAGGACATGTTTATTCATGTGTATAAGAATGTGATGAGTCCATTTCTGATTTTTTAAAAAGAAATAGTGCATTAATGAGACTGACAACTTGAATCAACATCATAGCCAAGTCTGTTGTTTTGTCTTAACGGAGTCTGAACACACAGAACAGGTTCAGTCTTTGTATGTATGTAAGTGCTAATTAGAGTTCTAAACTGCCACCTTTGAAATCAAGTCATTTCCTTATTTAAAAACATATAAACTGTTTTATACTTTAAAAGTCTCCAAGGTGGCATACAGCTACAACCAAGGTAAAAAACAGCAAAATGTAAAATAAGCAGAAGCAGCTGAGCTACAATCAAATTACATTTATAGTTAAATAAAAACACAGGTAATATCTTGTTATGTCCTCAGAGACATAATGGTAGGCATAGTGAGCTAGCCTCATTATGCGGATTCAGAAACTGTATAGTATTGCCCAATCATAGGGCTTGTAGTGGGAACAACTATGATTGGTCTTAAGGTACACAATGATTGGTCCTTATGCCTATACTCTGATTGGTTAATTCATATGGATGTTATTGGCGCGTTTTGGATACTGTGGGTGTGGCTACTACAGCCGAATGTGTATATAAACCTCTGTGTTTTATAGACTTTTGTCTAGCTGGTCTAGTCCTTAGCTGGTCTAACTTGGAGCTGAAATAAAGCTGAAATCACTTTTGAACTAACCTCCGGTGTGCTGTCTCGTACTTATCAACTGGCGACGAGGATGGGATGTAGCGGGTAGGCAGCCCCGCTGAGACACCACGGAGGAAGTTCCGATTGACCGCGAGTTTCCGAGGGAGCCGTCCATTCCAGGAAGCGCCGCGATGAGCTCCAAGCACCGGTTTGAGCCGTTCGAGCCCGCGACCGAGGACTGGGAGGCGTACCTCACCCGGTTCGAGTTTCACCTTGAGAGCGGCGGGGTGACGGATGCTGCGAAGAAACGAGCTGCACTGCTTAGCTCGTGTGGCAAAGAGGTGTTCGACATTGCTCGTTCACTTGTAACGCCTGATGACATCAAGATTGTGCCGTACGCCACGCTGACGGAGAAGTTGAAGGCTCATTTCGCGCCGCAGCCTTCAGAGATCGCTTCCCGGCACGCATTCTACGAAAGGCGCCAAGGCTCCAGCGAATCTGTAGCCGAGTTTGTGGCGGCATTGAGGAAGTTGGCAAGGGCTTGCAACTTCGCCGATCTTGAAACAGCCTTGCGAGACCGGCTGGTCTGCGGTCACCGCGATGCAAAGCTGCAACAACGCCTGTTCGCCCTCAAGACGCTGACATTCAAGGTCGCGTTCAAGGAAGCCATCGCCGCTGAAGCTGCTGAAAGGTCGACGCGGGAAGTGAGACAGCGGCCTGTGGCAGCCGAATCCAGCATTCACCAACAGGTCGAGGACCGTGAGCCAGCGGCCGCCGTGGATGACGTACGAGAGCCTTGTTCCAGCAGCCAGCCGCGAACCCAAGTGAAGACTGCGCCAGCGCGTCAATGCCTTGGTTGTGGCGGGAAGCACGAGCGCGACACCTGTTGGGCCAGAGGGTTGGTTTGTCGGACTTGCGGAAAACGCGGGCACATCGCCAGAGTTTGCAAGTCGAAGAGATCGCCGCCTACGTCGTCTCCGCAGCGCTCTCAATTCCGAAGCAAGGTCAACACAACCTGCTCTTCATCCCTGTCATCCAACCCCTCTTCATCATCGACTGTCCTCACCACGGGAGTTCCCCGGAGGAAGAAGATTTTCGTCACCATGTATCTTGACGGCGTGGCCTGCCCTTTCGAAGTCGATTCGGGGTCGGCTAGAACCATCATTTCGACGCATACACTAGATCGTCTTTTCCCTCGCCGAAGCCGTCGCCGTCTCCTACCAACTGATGCCTGTCTTGCCGATTTCCAAGGGCACAGAATTCCGTTGGCCGGTGAGGCTGAATTTGAAGTCAACTTCAAAGAGCGGAAGGCGGCTCTGTCCCTAATTGTTGCTGAAGGGGACAGGGTAAGCCTCTTAGGGCTTGATTGGTTTGAACCGTTGGGCATTGCTATTTCAGGCATTAATGCAGTGTGTTGTGATAAATGGGAATGCTTGTATAACGAGTTTCCTCAGGTTTTTGGAAAGGGATTGGGAACCTATACAGGTCCCCCGGTTTCATTTGAACTGGATCCAAATGTACGGCCTATTAGGTTAAAATATAGAAAGGTACCGTTAGCATTGCGATCAAAGATAGAAGTGGAGCTCGACAAGCTCATTGAGCAAGGGGTCTTAGAACCGGTACCATACAGCAAATGGGAAACACCCATCGTTACTCCTGTCAAACCCAATGGTTCTATAAGAATTTGTGCAGATTATAAATGTACAATCAATAAGGCGTTGCAACAGCACTCTTATCCTGTACCTGTGATAAGTCATGTACTTGCGTCTCTGGGGGGGGCAAGGTTTTTGCAAAGTTGGACCTTGCCCAGGCTTATCAACAACTTCCTGTGGATAGCAATGCAGCAGAAGCACAAACCATCGTAACTCATAGAGGTGCGTTTCGAGTTAAGCGCCTCCAATTCGGGGTTAATGTCGCACCGGGAATCTTCCAAGGATTAATGGAAGGGTTGCTTAGAGGCCTCAAGGGAGTAATTCCTTATTTCGATGATGTGCTTATTGCAGGGAAAGATGAGGAGGAATTGATTGAAAGAGTCAAGCAGGTTTTACTTTGTTTTCAAAAAGCTGGGTTACGTGTAAAAAGGGAAAAATGTACGATAGGGGTTCCCAGTGCTGAATTCCTGGGATTCAAAATCGATGAGCAGGGAGTTCACCCAACCCCGGGAAAGGTATCTGCCGTTCACAATGCACCAAGGCCCCAAAACAAAAGGGAGCTACAAGCTTTTTAGGGCTTGTTAATTTTTATCATGCGTTCTTGCCTCACAAAGCTTCGGTAGCCGAACCGTTACACCGTTTATTAAATAAGGATGCAAAATGGGTTTGGGGGCAGCGTCAAGAAGAAGCTTTTCGAAATGTTAAAATGTTGTTGACGTCTAGCAGTGTCCTCACGCACTATGATGAGACAAAAATGTTGGTTCTGGCGGCGGACGCGTCGCCCTTTGGTGTTGGGGCAGTTCTAAGCTATATTATGCCTGACGGGTCTGAGGCACCAATTGCCTATTATTCTAGGTCGCTGAGTGGGGCTGAAAAGAACTACGCCCAAATTGATAAAGAAGGGTTGGCGCTTGTGAGTGCGGTTAAAAAGTTTCATGACTTTTTGTACGGCAGACATTTTCTTTTAGTTACTGACCACAAGCCGCTACTTGGGGTTTTCGCCCCTGACCACCCCACGCCTAACATCCTGTCGCCCAGAATGTTAAGATGGACTCTGTTCCTCGCCGCGTATGAGTACGACCTGGAGCACAGACCGGGCAAGTGTATTGCCCATGCTGACGCCCTGAGCCGTTGCCCCCTGCCAGAGACTAGTCCGGCTCCGGCTCCAACGGCAGATGTTTTCATCCTCGATGAACTCTCACAGCCCCCATTACGATCCAAGGACATTGCAACATACACCCAAAAGGACTTAATTCTGTCCCGCGTTTTAAACTGGGTGTGGAGGGGGTGGCCGAGTGTGTGTGACGAGCCTGAGTTTAAGGCTTATTGGGAGAAACGAACTGAACTCTCAATTTCTAAGGGCTGCATTCTGTGGGGAAACAGAGTAGTAATTCCCCCCAAACTTAGAAAGAGCGTACTGAAATCCCTGCATGCCGGGCATCCAGGAATTGTGCGGATGAAGGCCCTGGCTCGGGGATACGTATGGTGGCCTGGGCTCGATGCTGACATCGAGGAGCGAGTTCAGGGCTGTATGAACTGCCAGCAGTCCCGGGCTGATCCGCCACGCTCCCCTCCGGCTGAACTAAACAGAGCTGAAAAGCCTTGGTCAAGGCTACACTTCGACTTCGCTGGCCCTATCAACGGCCAGATGCTTCTGGTGGTCGTAGATGCCTTCTCGAAGTGGCTGGAGGTAGTTCCCATGCGGTCAACGACAGCGGCAAACTTAATAAAGGCTTCGCGCCAACTTTTTGCCACCCATGGGCTACCTGACGTACTTGTCAGTGACAACGGGCCACAGCTTACCTCTAGGGAGTTCGCCGGCTTCCTAGAGGGTTACGGCATCCGGCACATCACCACAGCACCATTCCACCCCGCCTCCAACGGCCAGGCGGAAAGAATGGTGCGGACGGCGAAAGAGACCCTCGCCCGACTGCCTGGCAAGGACTGGGACCATCGAGTGGCCGATTTTCTCCTGTGGCAGCATGTCACTCCCAGCTGTGCTACAGGGAAAAGCCCGGCCGAGCTTCTAATGGGAAGAAGGCTGACAACCCTTCTCGACCGCCTGCACCCAGACCTGGATGGCAGCAGAACCGTGCGGCCCGAACCAGCCACTCCATCCAGGGAGTTCCAGCCCGGAGACTTAGTCTTCGCACGGAACTACGCTGAGGGGCACCGGTGGCTTAATGCCGAAGTCACCAACAAATTGGGGTCTCGAATGTATGTGGTGAGGCTATCTGATGGCCGACAGATACGCTGCCACATCGACCAACTCCGGCAGCGATGGTCTCCTGCGGACCAGGAGATCGAGGCCGGAGATTGTTTCAGGCCCAGGGAGCAGTCCCACTTGCCTCCGGATGAGGTGAGTGCTGCTGGTTCTCGTCCAGAACCTGAGGCAGGGCAGACCCCTGCACTCTCGGACCCTGTGGACCCTGACAGCCCAGCAATGCCTGGCGCTGAGACCAGTAAAGACCCTGAAGCCCCAGAACTGAGGCGGTCCCAACGAAGCCGAAGGGCCCCTCCCCATTTAGCAGACTACGAGTGTGTTCCATCTAAGGGGGAGGAGTTGTTATGTCCTCAGAGACATAATGGTAGGCATAGTGAGCTAGCCTCATTATGCGGCTTCAGAAACTGTATAGTATTGCCCAATCATAGGGCTTGTAGTGGGAACAACTATGATTGGTCTTAAGGTACACAATGATTGGTCCTTATGCCTATACTCTGATTGGTTAATTCATATGGATGTTATTGGAGCGTTTTGGATACTGTGGGTGTGGCTACTACAGCCGAATGTGTATATAAACCTCTGTGTTTTATAGACTTTTGTCTAGCTGGTCTAGTCCTTAGCTGGTCTAACTTGGAGCTGAAATAAAGCTGAAATCACTTTTGAACTAACCTCCGGTGTGCTGTCTCGTACTTATCATATCTAATAAAACAACAGACACATTATAAAAGGTCTTTATTCTGGCACCAAAATGAAAATAATTGGCATTGTAGTAGACAGCTTAATGAAAATGGCATCTCAGTGTACAACAATGGTGTTGAAGAGCAAATTCTGTGCTTGAGAATATTAGGAAATGGACTGAAAATAAAACAGCCAATGCTGTAATGTCCTTGTTTAGCTCCAGGGTTGCCAGGTATGGGTTGGAAAATACCTGGAGACTTTGGGGATGGAGCCAGGAGAGGGAGGGGCCTCAGCATGGTATGATGCCATAGAGTCCACCCTTCAAAGCAGCCGTTTTTTCCCTGGGGAGCTGATCTCTGTCAGCTGGAGATCAGTTGTAAAAGCGGGAGATCCCCAGGCCCCACCTGGAGGCTGGCAACCCTGTTTAGATCTCCATGTTGACCACATTTGAAATTGTGTTCTGTTTCTACTTACCTCATCTCTTAGGTACTCTTGAAATGGAAAATGGCAATTATAATGATCAAGGGGTTGGAACAACTTCTTAGAAAGGAAAGGATAAAGGGTTGGGGGCTCTAGAAAAAAATGATAATTATGGGGGTAGTATGATACTGATAATTTTTACATGCAGTAGATAAAGTGGATAGAGCAATAGATTCAGAACAGATGGAAAGAAGTAGTGTCTCACACACATACAATTAATTTAAGGAACTAGTAGCCCCTGGATGTGGTGATTACTGCTAGCTTAGATGGCTTTAAAAGGGGATTGGATGAATTTATGGAGGGCAGGTCAATCAGTGGCTAATTAGCCATGAATATGGAATATGACTTCTCATTGGAGCTAGTATACCTCTGGTTGTTTTTAGAGCATCTGTCTGGCAATGGTAGGAAACATTCAGGCTGGCCTGAACAAATTAGTCTGATCCAGCAGGGCTCTTTTTATGTTTTAACCTGAGGGCGCCATCAGCTTGTTCAGTTGTCTAGCACTGTTAGTTTTAGGATGCTAGGTAGAAGGTATATTTTAATGTATTTTAACACATTGTTTTATTGATTGAATGTTGTTAGCCGCCTTGAGCCGATTTTCGGCAAGGCAGGATATAAATGGAAAATAATAAATAAAAATAATAAATAAATAAATTTTATGTTTCTCCTTTTGGACCCTTCTTTCTTTAAAATGTTTTACATTGTAATTTATTTTAATTAACTCTCTCTCATCTCTGATATTCCCTCAGTTAAAGTGGCCCACTCAACATCTAATAGAGCTTGTTGTTTCCTCTATAAAAGAGGTGTTGAACTTATTTGTTACAAGGGCCAGATCTGACATAAATGTGACTTTGTCGGGCCAGGCCATGTGTGTCATAAAATGTAATGCCAGGTAGCAAAGACCTACAAACACAATTAAAGGGTTTTTTAAAACTTAAAATACAAACATGCTTAAAACAGTAACACTCTTGCCATATTTTATTTAACAGACTTTGATAACTGAAACCTCACGAACCTCAACTCCCCACCCTTAAAAGATGCCTACCTAAAATGAAAAGGTGGGGGGATAGTGGGATTTGGCAATGAAGTTTTTTAAATAAAATATCAAGAAAAAGCACAAGGATCACAGCAGAAACTAAGGCTCTGGTCACACTGCAAAAGTAATTGGGCTTTGTTCCCGCTTTGTTTAAATCAGGAACATTTTTCTTTGCATTGAGCCGGCTAGATGCAGCCAGCCCCTCTCTTACAGCACCCGCTCGCCTGCTGCTGCGCCGTCCCTCCAGGCGATCCTGCTGGCCACGGGGGAGGCTCGGGCGGCTGCTGCTTCTGCCGACACTTGGGGGGGGGTGCCGCTGCTGCTGCCGCCATTGCCCCACGAAAACAGGCTCTGCTGTGTCTGCTGTCTCCGCCATCCTCCTTGCCGGCGCCATCCAGGCTGCCGGAGCCCCCGCCTCTCTCTCCCACCTCCAGGGCTGTCTTTTGTGCAGTTTTTTTTAAAGCTTCCGGTTTGAGTGCTTGACTAAACATGCGCTTAATAAATCCATTATTAAACGTTAAATGGATTTATTAAGTGCATGTTTGCTCAAGCGCTCAAACCAGAAGCTTTAAAAAAAAAAAGCACAAAGAGCGTTCAGACGGCCCTAATCGCAATCATTGCGAAAGATGGGCTGTCCAGATAGGCGAAATTGCGCATTCAAAGCGGAAGTGCCAGGAAAACACTTGATTTTCCAGAGGTCAGGAAAACCTGGCATCATTGCGCGAGTGAGCCTGCTTCGGGGCGGGAGGCGGATTGGTGCGTGTGAAGGTGAAACTGACATGCGCAAGGATACAGCAGTGAATCCCGATCAAAACGGCAGTGTGACCGGACCCTAAGGCTGAGTTCAGACTGGCAATTTGCCCAGCTATAGCCACGTTTCAGCCAAGCGAATTAAAGGGGGCATTCACACAGGCACATCTGCCTGGCGTTCCCCACCTGTAGGCAACCCGTGCTGTTCTGCTTCGCTCCTGCGTTAAAAAGATACCTGACAAAAGTGGTAGCAAATCCTGGAGAGCGCCTTTAACCCGCGTTAGTCTGCTTCCCAGAAGTGTGAATGCGAAGCCGAAAAGCCAGGAGCAACCCGCTTCTATAGCGTGCACCGGGTGTTTCCGTGCACAAGGCAGCAGCAATCAGATTTGCTGTGCTTTGCTCTACCACCCAATGCAGTGCCGGCGCAATGGGGTCCACCCCAAATTGGATGGATGTGCTTATGTGCCCATACACACATAGAGGACAAAGCCGTTTACAGCCGCACCTCCGGGCCAGCAGTCTTAATGCTCCTGTGTGCCTCCTCCCGGTATGCTCCTGCATCCGTCAACCCCGTGTGACCGGGAAAACCCAGAACAGTTTATTCTGGGGCTTTTTTACCACGACAGGCTCCCGCTGCAAACTGCCAGTCTGAACTCAGCCTAAAAATAAAAACTGAAAATATAAAATGCTCTGAGCCTAGGTGTTAAATAGTGCGTTCCATGGATGAGCAGGCTCAAGTCTAGTGAGCAGCTTAACTTTATTTGTGATTTCAGCAAGAGCAAGACAAGACCCCAGAGCCTCAGCTCTGAGAGCAAGTTTGGTGTAGTGGTTAAGTGCGCAGACTCTAATCTGGGAGAACCGAGTTTGATTCCCTGCTCCTCCACTTGCACCTGCTGGTGTAACCTTGGGTCAGTCACAAGCTCTGGCACAAGTTTCTGTCAGAAGTTCTCACAGCCTCACCTACCTCACAGGGTATCTGTTGTGGGGAGGGGAAGGGAAAGGACTTTGTAACCCGCTCTGAGATGCCTTTGGGCAGTGAAGGGTGGGGTATAAATCCAATCTCCTCCTCCTCCTCCTCCTCCTCTTCTTCTTCTTCTTCTTCTTCTTCTTCTTCTTCTTCTTCTTCTTCTTCTTCTTTCTTCTTCTTCTTCTTCTTCTTCTTCTTCTTCTTCTTCTTCTTCTTCTTCTTCTTCTTCTTCTTCTTCTTCTTCTTCTTCTTCTTCTTCTTCTTCTTCTTCTTCTTCTTCTTCTTCTTCTTCTTCTTCTTCTTCTTCAGCATGCAGTTGCCACACCAAAACACACCCCACTCCCAATGATAGGCTATTTACATAATATTACTACTTAATAGATTAATTCCAGAGTCTTGGCAGACTATTGTTCTTATGCTCCAAGCTCAGTCAGTCTCTGGTGTGACATACCTGGAATGATTCAGTTCCAATACATAACACTAGGAAAACATGAAATGGCTGGGCATTGCAAGCTCCCCCCGCAGGTCTACTCACTGTGGCAGTGGTTCTCCAGTAAAATGTCCCCCTTTGGCCGTGGGTTCCCAGATTAGAGTACTCATTGAGGCACCCATTCTCAGGTTCATTCAGGAGAGACAAGCTGGCTCAAAACATCAGCCCTTTATTTGCAAGTAAACAACTTCAACTGGCACACAAACACTGGAAACTGAAACTCCACTCCATTGAAATATATTGCAGCCCAAAAAAAGTTGCAAAGAAAATGCAGAATGGATTTTCCATTAAGGTTTCTGAGCTCAAATAGACTACTCTGTGACTGGGATGACAGCCCCCAGAGCAGAATACCATTCCCAGAACACAGCTGCTACCCCCAAGGACCACCATTCCACTCTGGGGGCTGTCATTCTATCTGGACCCAGAGACCTTAAAGGAAAATCCATTCCACATTTTCTTTGCAACTTGTTTTGTGCTTTAGCCCAAAGGAGCTTCCTGCTTGAGGAGAAAACAGTGAAGACAAGGCCCAGGCAGCTGGGAAGTTCAGCAGCCCCTATCTCCCTCGGAAGGGTGAGGGCAGGCAGGGGAGGGGGTGGAGGTGGAGAAGAGAACCACGGGCCTGATTGAAGCCCTGGGCAGTGCAAGTGCCATGAGAACAAGTGGCACACTTCAGAACAAATGGCACTGTGGCAGTGCAAGCATGCCATAGTGCCACACAGCAATCCTAAAAGACCAAAAGGAACAACATTTATACATGTATAAATTGATGGTGCAACCTCATTGGACCACTCACACCACACACACCTCAAAAAGAATATTTATAGCACTGGGAAAAATGCAGAAAAGGGCAACTGCAGATGAAAGAAAGTACTTCTTCACCCAAACAGTGATTAACACATGGAATCCACTGCTACAGGAGGTGGTGGTGGTGGTGGCTGGCATGAACAGCTTCCAGATGGAATTTGACAAACGTATGGAGTCTGGAGCAGACAGGAAAAAAAACAACCCCCCACCACCAAGCAACAGCAACCAGCAGAATTTTTTAAAGCTGTAAACCTGTAAGAACCAAAAATCTTTCATCTGTTCTAACTTCTAACCTGACTGCTCAGCAATTTCATGGAGTGCCCACGAGTTCTTGTCTTGTGAGAAAGGTTGAAAAGTACTTCTTTCTCTACCTGCTCTATCCCATGCATAGTCTTATAAACCTCTTATTATATCACCCCTCAGTCATTGTTTCTCAAAGCTAAGATCCCCAAACGTGATAACCTTTCTTCATAGGGAAAGTGTCCTCCTCTTATTATTGCAGTTGCCCTTTTCTGCATTTTTCCCAGTGCTATAAATATTCTTTTTGAGGTGTGTGTGGTGTGAGTGGTTCAATGAGGTTGCACTGTCAATTTATACATATATAAATGATGTTCCTTTTGGTCTTTTGGGGTTTCTGTGTGGCACTGTGGCAAGCTTGCACTGCCACAGTACCACTTGTTCTGAAGTGTGCCACTTGTTCTCATGGCAAACAAGAACCTCCCAAGACAGTTCACTTTCTCTGAGATTCTCTGGGAGAGTCTGACTGCTGGTGCTGCCTGCTTGCCCGCCTTAAGTGTTGCCAGCTGGGTTTCCCCATTGGAAACAATGGAGGTAATGGGGGTAACCTGTTTGGGTGCCCATAGAATTAGGCCCATTGGTCCAATTGCTTTGAGACTTGGGGGTTTATGTGGGGAGAGGCTCCCGAAGCTACCCTGAAAATTTGGAGCCTCTCCCTCAAACCCCTCTTCCCCCCAGAGCTACTAACAGCACCGTGGGGAAAAAGTAACTTTTCCCCACCATAGAGAACAATGGAGGGAATGGGGGCAACCTGTTTGGGGGCCCACAGAATTGGACCCCCTGGTCCAATGTTCTTGAAACTTGGTGGGTATCTTGGGGAGAGGCTCCAACAGCTACCTTGTGAGTTTGGAGCCTCTCCTTCAAACCCCTCTCCTCCAGCCCCCAGAATATACCCTACATTTTCACCTTTGACCTCAATGGCCCATAGGATATAATGGGTCTGAAACTGACATTCGGCTGGCCCAAAGACTCCCAAATTGGCTGGTACTGCCGAAACTGACATGCGGGAACCTTTCTGCCCTCTGAAACTGCTTGTGCTGGATTTGGCCGAACCGAATTGGGCTGAATTTTTTTTTTTTTTTTTTGCACACTCCTACTGGGGACACCAGCTGGGGGTGGGGCTTGCCCCCACCACCATTTTATTGTGGCTCCTGAGCTGCCGGAGCTGCGCTCCCCCCAAAAAAAGACCCCTGGGTCCACCAACTTGTGGAATGAGCTCCCTAAGGAGGTGAAGGAGGCACAACCTTTAGAAATTTTTAGGAGGTATGTTTTATTATTTGGATGGCTTTTAATTGGGTTTAAGCTGCAGGTATTTTCAGGGTGGAGGGCTAATGGAGTTTTATTGTAATTTAATGTTTTTGGTCTTGGAATTCTAAGCCTTCTTCAGTCAAATGGTAAAAGTGTGGTATAAATATTCTAATGAAATGAATATATTTCTCCAAGATCCAATCAATTCATCTCATAATTATATGTTGTTGTTCATTCGCACAGTCGAGTCCGACTCTTCGCGACCCCATGGACCAGATTACGCCAGGCCCTCCTGTCTTCCGCTGACTGCTGAAGTTTGCTCAATTTCATGTTCGTTGCATCAATGACACTGTCTAACCATCTCATCCTTTGCCGTCCCCTTCTTCTTTGACCTTCAATCTTTCCCAGCATCAGGGTCTTCTCCAGTGAATGCTCCCTTCTCATTTGGTGGCCAAAGTATTTGAGCTTCAGCTTCAGGATCTGGCCTTCCAAGGAACAATCAGGGTTGATTTCTTTTAGGATTGACTGATTTGATCTCCTTGCAGTCCAAGGGACTCTCAAGAGTCTTCTCCAGCACCATAGTTCAAAAGAATCTATTCTTCGACGCTCGACCTTCCTTATAGTCCAATTCTCGCAGCCATACATTACTACGGGGAATACCATTGCTTTGACCATGTGGACTTTTGTTGGCAAGGTGATGTCTCTGCTTTTTAACATACTGTTTAGGTTTGCCATCGCTTTCCTCCCAAGGAGCAGGCGTCTTTTAATTTCATGACTGCAGTCACCATCTGCAGTGATCTGGGATCCTAGGAACGTGAAGTCTGTCACTACTTCTACGACTTCCATAATTATATATAACCTAAAAAATAAGCAGGAGGATTCCTATGAAAATATTTTGTTCTTTCCAGTCTAAAATGATTCTTAAGAAACAGTGATACATTGGTTGAGATTTACTTGGCTGCATCACAAGGATAATTTATTTCTCCAGCTTTCCACTTACTGTCTGCTCTGAAATCTGTTCCATTTGCTCTCCTGGCTAGGCTTTTTGGCACACCACTTTATCATGGTGTAGTGCTCACGATAACTTTCCTCACAATTCTTAATTAATTATAATGGCATGTGTTCCAGCATTTTAAAATATGGGTGGCTGAAATTGAAGGAATTCACAGTATAGAGCCACCAAGAAGTGAGGATAAATCACAGAACAGTTTTAAACAGACTTGTGTTTTGGAATACTTGACATACTTTTTACTTTGAACAAAAACCTGAGGTTCATTAAAGCTGTTAAGTTTTACACAGAATATAGTAAATTGTCAAACAATGGATAATCTGAAACTTATTCAGGCAGGTTTCTTTTGGAATATATTGAAAATATTTCTCTAAGCTTATGGACAGTGGGAGAATCTGAATTCCACAGAAAATAAATACTTTCATTATGAAATTTTACATCAAAGATATAAGCATTTTTAGACAAAACCAGGAGTTTGGTCAACATTTGAATAGCTTTTTTTGTGGGGGTCCATGTCATTTATATTTCTGTTACCACTAGGGGAGAGGGACAGGTGCCAAAGGTAAACATTTTGGCTCTTGACATACCATCTGTAACATCAAATTAATATGGGCATACCTTACAGAGCTGTTGTAAAGCTTATTGAGATAATATATGTAAAACACTCTGGACACTTTGAAAAAAAATATATTAAACGTTATTATTGCTGTGGCCTACAATTTGGAATAATTTTAAAAACCAAATACACAATGAAACTAACAGTAACATTTGATTCAATAACCAAACCATACTGTAAAATGATAATCAGGACCACATAAGTTATAAAATCCCCTAATAATGACAAAGAAACCAACATAACCAATATCATTTTCAGAAATTGTACTGAAAGTACAGCAATAAAATCAGTAAAACTAGTGCTATCAGTAATTCACCCAAAGGCCTTCCAAAACAAACAGGGTTTTGTGTTTTGTAGGAAGGCCAGAAGAAAAGAAAACATAAGAACATAAGAACATAAGAGAAGCCAATGTTGAATCAGGCCAATGGCCCATCTAGTCCAACACTCTGTCACACAGCAGCCAAAATATACCAGGTGCCATCAGGAGGTCCAGCAGTGGGGAACCCCTGAACCCAGTGAACCCCTGAAATAGGTCCCACCAGGACCAGAAGTAATCTTTGTTCAAAGTGAAAATGGTTAACCTTTTCTGATTTAGATAAAACCAGCTGAACAAACACCATTGAGATATAAGGCTTGAAAGACTAGCAGCATTTCCCAGGCTTTTTGGTATGTCCAAATTTGCTTTGTATGGTGTTCCATCCAGGGTTGACCCAAAGTGTTTTGATGCCCTATGCAGGCTATGACCTTGAAACCCACCTATTCCAGCATTTCATTTTCTATATTGCCCAAGCACACGTTTTTGAAAAACCAACAAACATCACACAAAGGAGGGCAGATGCCCCTACTAGGCACTTCAAACAAGTGGGAGTTTGTTAGTTGTAGATTTTCTGGGCTATATGGCCGTGGTCTTGGCATTATAGTACAGTGCCAAGACGATGGCCATACAGTCTGGAAAATTTACAACAGCTAATGAACTCCGGCCATGAAAGCTTTCAACAACATAAGTGGCAGTTTGTTTCCTCCTCCTGTGCCAGCTTGTCCAGAGCCAGAATTTGGGATGGTGCACTTGGGAGGCTCTAGGCTGAGGAGATACACAAAGATAGCAGGTGGTGGAGAAGAGGATGGGGACTCAGTGTACTACATCTCCCACAGTGGGTAGAGGGCGTTGAGGCACTGCAGAGGGCTGGGCAAGAGCTTGGGCGGCTGAGGGTGTGGCAACAATACAGAGCCTCTTTCTATCCTCCTCTGTTTTTTTTCTATGGCACACTGACCAGCTCCTCCTACTCTGTAACATTCCCCCATTCAGCTACTACTGTGAAGTACTAGTTGCCAAATGGCTTCTCTCTCCCATATTATTGTCACAAAGAGGGAGGGGGAGATGAGAATGTGAGAAGGCAAGGAGGAAAGCAAATGAAAAATACAAAGGGCAGGAGCCCTTTTTTATACCAAATGATTCCACAATCTTATCAAATAATGGAGCAAGAATAGAATAGAGGGCAATTGGAGATATATGACTGAGGATATAAAGGACAGAAATTTGAAAATGAAGATACAACACAGCAGAATTATTTCAGTATTGGTTACGCATTACAATGTGGGCAAAATAGTGTCTCAGAATTAGTATAAACAGATATATCTGTCTTCTGCATTACCAGAGACATCCTACTGTCTATAGTCCTACTGTTATTAGGGTAGATCCTACAATTATCCTACTGTTCCACTGAGCAACGTTTAAAGCCTTTCTAAGAACATTCCTCCAATTTAAGCAGTTCTGTTCCAATGGAAGTCTCCCTTAAAGTAGATTAGATCTACATAGTTGAATAAGGTGATATTGCTTTTCTTTTTTGACACTTACTAGGTTATCCGCTTAATGCTTAAACACAGCATGATAAATGTGCTCCTCAGTTAATATGTTCTTAGTGCTTAAAAGAAATCCATTCTTTCTGAATTGTACTGTAACAAGCAGGGCTATTTTTGGGCAGAAACGCACGGGAACAGAGTTCCGGCTGGCTTCTGGGTTGGCCACGTCTACAGTTTCCCCCCTCCTCAGGTTCCCCAGGTGCCTCGCAAGCTGCAGGGTGCCTGGGGAAGTCAAGCTGATCCAGGGAGGGAAGGCAGTTTAAACTGCCTCCCCCTTGGGTTCCCCAGGTGCCCTGCAGCTGCAGGTCACCTGGGGAAGCCAATCTGGAAACTGCCTTCCTTCCCTTGGGCTTCCTATCTGCCCTGAAAGCCACAGGGCACCTGGGGAAGCTGATCTTGGGAGGGAGCCGTGCTGTAATATGCTAATGAGTTTCTGCTATTGGGTGTAGCCTATTATGCTAATGAGTTCCTGATGGGCTTTTTCTACAAAAAAAAGCCTGGTAAAAAGTAGTTTGGATTCCAATCTCTTTAGTCCAGCATTTCCCAGCCTGTGGGTTGGGACCCAAAAGTGGGTTGTGAAACCTCTGAAAGTGGGGAGCAGGCCAGCCTTGCCTGATGACAAAATACGACTGTTATGATCAATGGGGATTGGACTCAAAACTTTGAAATTCAAAAATGGACAAGACAAGGCTGCCCTCTCTCACCACTCTTATTTATTTTCACTTTGGAAATTCTCAGTGATTCAATTAGAAATGAAAATCAGATTACTGGATTTAAGATGAGAGGAGAAGAATATAAACTATTGGCATTCGCAGATGATCTAGTATTCATTTTAGAGAATCCAATACATTTGGTAATTAAACTGAAGGAGGAACTTCAAGATTATGGACAAGTAGCAGGGCTGAGAGTAAACATTAATAAAACAAAGATTTTGACCAAGAATATGGATATAAAACAGAAGGGAAAATTACAGGAAATTTCAAGCTTCCAGATACAAGAAAAAGTAAAATATCTAGGAATTATGATGACAAATAAATGTAGTGCCTTACAGGAAAACAATTATAGGCTGAGTTCAGACTGGCAGTTTGCTCCGGTAGCCAGGTGTGGCAAAAAAGCCCCAGAATAAACTGTACCGGGTTTTTCCGTTCACACAGCCCGGGCTGCTGCTGGAAGATATGGGGCAGAGCCGGGCGGGAGCATTCACAGCTAATATATTCCATTGTCTGTACTTAGAACTGCTGCCCTTTCCACCTGTAATCTCGTGACCTCTTGCTCTAGTGTAGTCTGTCTTTCGTCTGCTTCCTTAATCTTAGTCTCCATTTCTTTTGTTGTAGTTTCTATTTTTTCTGTTGTAGTGTTCAATTCAGTAATCTTCTGGGTGTTATCCGTTATTTCTTTCTGGAATGCTTGCAAGCTTAAAGAGAACTGTTCAGTTATTTCTTTCATTGCATTTTTAATGGGATCTACTGCTTCAGTGATAGAATTTCGAATCTCCTCCATAGTTGATTTGATTGGCTCGACTGCCTTGCTTATTGAATCTTGGACCGGGGCCTGCATCTCTTTTTGTGCTGGGGCTGAAAATTTAGAGGTGGCCACACTAGGGATGCCCGGTGAAGAGGATGGTGTTTTATTTTTAGCTTGACTACCTTGGCCTGCCATCTTAAATGTAGTGTGACGTTAATTAAATTTGCCCAATTTTGGCAGAATGCCTAAGATTTTGCATTTGCTTTAATTCAAATACTTGTTTTCTTCTCTACGATTTTGTTTTGGAACACTTCAAAAGTCATTGGCTGTCCAGATCCTGTTTTTAATAGCCCAGCTAGTTGTTTAGGTTTTCTCAAGTACAGTGTTTTTGAAGCATAAACCACAGATATGCACTTCAAGGTCAGATTTTCGCCTCTCCCCTTCAGCCACTTTCGAAAGCAAAATATCTTTGGGGGGGCAGTTTTTAAGGCAGACAATTTTTACTTCCCAGACATTGAGTCTTTAATAATAACAGTTCCCAGTTTTACTTTGTTTCAATCACTTTGCTTATTTTTATTTCCCTGGCGCCCCAAAAATTTATAGAGGGTTTCCTGAGGGTTCCCTGCCGCTGTTGGGGTAAAAATTGAGTTCATTGCAAAGGGGTCTGCACAACCTCCACCCTGCCCCTATAGGGTTAAAAATTGAGATTTTTGCAAAGGGGTCTCTACACACTCCACAAATCATCATATAGTAAAGTTAGCCAACAGTTTTGCTTGTTTCTATTTCCCTGGGACCCCAACAAATTTACAAAGGGTTTCCTAATGCTCCATACCCTGCCCCTGTTGGGGTAAAAATTGAGGTCATAGCAAAGGGGTTTCTATAAACTCCACAATCAATCAGATGATAAAACTAGCCATCAATTTTATAAGCTAGACAATTAATTAGGCAAGTTCCTCTTCAAGGATCACCCTGTATTAACAAGTGAAAGAAAAGATGTCTCCGTCTATCTCCGTTCGCTGGCCACTTATGCCTTGGGGGGAAAATCACCCACCTTAGCTTCTTCCTCTTTTAGGGCTAAAGCCTTAACAGTTCTGTCTTTATACGCCCAAAATATAATTTTTACTCACCGAAGCTCTTGTTCAGCAGTGTTTTCTAATCCCCCTCGGCGCAGGAGCGACAGCTTTGCCCATGGGAATGGGCTCTTCTTCGGATCCAGCATTGGAAGTGATCCCTGGTTCTCCCTGTGAATAGCCACAACACAGAGTACTGGATCAAGCCCCTAGCAGTGCACTCACCCCTTCCCTGGGGGGTGGGGGTCCCCGATAAATCATAAGACCCTTTAAATGAATCTGGAAGTGGCCAGTGCACACAGGCGTGACTGTCTCTCCACACTGCAGCCTGCTTCCCTCGCAGCTTGATGTTTTGGATAGGTGCTGGGTGCGCAAGGAGGGAAGAAAGTTGGGAGCCGTGGAAAGGGGACAATGATGACACATCCCGGTTCAGGATTCCTCCGAGCTCAGCAGCTTCTCCCCCCCCACTGCCTTTTTTTTTACAACTTTGCTCCACCTGCCCACCCTCCCACAGCCTTGCAGAAGGGAAACAAAGAAAGCAAATTTGATGACATGGTGGCAGCGCATGTTTACTTCTTGCCCAGTGGGGTGATTTAGCTGGGGAAGGATAGGAGACAGCCAGGCAGGGGGCAGTCGGTGGAGGGGAGGCCCAGGGGCATGGGCAGGATCCCACTGGTCACTGGCTTCATGGCTCGCTGGTCCAGCACCACTCAAGGTCAACTCCTAGTCCTCTTCTCCTCATGTGTGCCTCAACAGCAGCCCCTCCCCAGGCCTCTGCTCTGCCCACCAGCAGGCCTCCCCCACCACCCTTGGCTTGATTGGCTGCCCTGTTGCTCCCCATGCAGCCTGCCAACCAACAGATTGCCCCACTTGCCTGTGTTGCAGCTCCAGGGACGCTGGAACTATGCTTCGGCTGTGGTGGTGACTGGTGAGGGAGTGGGAGTGGCAAAGTCTGCAGATCAGCCAGAGGCGCCCAACACGAAGTCCTTTTGGGCTGTGGGTGGCAAGGGGACGTGCACCGCACATGTACTGGAGCACCCGGAGGATTGCCACTTCTTCTAAGGGTGAGTGGAGCAGCCTAGGTAATGAAGGCGGGCCTCTCACTTGCGAGATGAATGGACACCGTGTGCACTGGTGCGATACTGCCTCCGTGCTTGGCTCGGGAGGACCGAGCCAGAGCCAGGGAAGCAGGGAGCAGGGAGCCAGCAGTGACTGATGGTGGGGTGGGGTGGCTCCTGGAGGCCCCCCTGCCTGCCTGATGGGAAAGCCAGGAAGGGCCAGGGAGAGAGCGGGGAGGCATTCAAATGCTTCCCTGTGCCTTCCTCTGCTCACCCGCTGAGGAAGGCTCCTGGAGGCCCTGCCCCACCTGCCTGGTGGGTGAGCCAGGAAGGGCTGGGGAGAGAGCGGGGAGGCATTCAAATTCCTCCCCATGCCTTCCTTGGCTCACTCACCCAAGCAGATGAGATGAGGAAGGCTCCTGGAGGTCCTGCCCCACCTGCCTGGTGGGCAAGCCAGGAAGGGCCGGGGAGAGAGTGGGGAGGCATTTAAATGCCTCTCCGTGCCTTCCTCAGCATGGCCACCCAAGTGGACGAGTTGAGGAAGGTTTTTGAAGGCCCCCTGCCCCACCTGCCTGGCGGGCAAGCCAGGAAGGGCCAGAGAAAGGGCAGGGAGACATTCTAATGCCCCCTTTGCCTTCTTTGGCTCCTAGAGGGCCCCCCCTGCCATCTCCACAGACCTGGAGTTGCATTACAGTGGTGGCATGATGTTTTCATTATATTCTATGGGGCTATGGAACATAATGGAAAGATAGCGCCGCTGCAGCGGCGCAACTCCCAAAAAAAGGACTGTGGGGGACAGGGCTGCTGGGGCAAGCTGCTGGAGTGGTGCTCCGGCGCACTCCAGCCCCAACCCTCCCCTGCTTAGACCTATTCTTCACCTCGACTGTATATTTATCAGGGATGTGATCTAGGTCAAACATGAATGGCCTAGTGGTTTCCCCAACTTTCTTCAGTTTAAGTCTGAATTTTGCAATGAGTAGCTCATGATCTGAGCCACAGTCAGTTTCTGGTCTTGTTTTAACTGACTGTATAGAGCTTCTCCATGGGCAGAACTATAAACTATGCAATTAAAACAATGGAGAAATGGGGCTTTCTTTGAACTGGTCATTTAAACATATCACCTTTTTGAAGTTTCAGCTTTTGTTGCTCTGGCTAATTTGATATGACTAGTTTTGTTTTGGTTTTTTTGTACACAGTGACTTCAGCTACCCACTGGAAATTTCTTCAAGGAGCAAGACATGTAAGTATTTGTTGCTGAACAGATGTGGCACAGTTCCAAGCAGATTTACTGACTTCTAAGCCATTGACTGCAATGGACTTAGAAAGTTGTAACTCTGCTTAGTACAGCACTGTAAGTAAACAACTAGAACAAATTAGAGCGAAAACATTGGGCATTTGTTAGAATGACAGTTTTAGCCATGGGATTCCCTCTTGAATGGTGTTATTCGCAAAATGCTGATGCTTTCATTTTCCATCACATTATTACTCAGTAATTTCACTGTGGTCCATTGAAGAACATAGGAATAATTTTAGAGTTACTTAAAAAGTTCCAAACATTGCCATGGCTTTAGCACTTTGACCAGAGCTCATTTCTGAAATATGTTTTTATTAAATCAAACAACCTGGATTTAGTAGGAACTGGAAAAGAACAAAAAAAATTCAAAAGAAAACAAATTCACTTCCAAGTGGTTATACCAGTTTCTTCCTATTCACTTCCCACTTTTGCTTAGCTTAACAGAATCCTTTGCTGGTCATGAAGCCATTTTTCATTCTTCTGGGATATCAAAATGGTTCTTATGTTCATTCCTAAACAGGCTTTTCCTGTTCAGGCTGTTCATGTCCCATGCTTTGTATTCACATTACAATAATCTAATATATTTGCATTCTCAGTGGAGAATTTAATTTCCAGTATCCCTCCCCCTTATGTATAATGCATTTCAGAGTATAGATCCAGGTGGTCAGCCATGTCACCCAATTAAAGAATTTTAAGGTGCCCTACTTAGTCCTGCTTCTGAATGACTTAGGATGGTAAATAAGCCCTATACTTTTATAAGAAATACCAGCAAGTCACACTGGCACTGGGACAGTATAACAATGCTGCCATCGTACAAATGGGAGGCTTACTGGTGGAGCAGGGTTTAGCAGGCATCCTAGCTCCAATCTGCATTAGTATTTCCCATCGTTGTGCCAATGATCTCACATTGTCTCACAAATTTCTGTCTTCATTTCATGCTGCATCCACTCTCCTATTGTTTCATCTCAGCATCGGCTGTCTGCATCAATTTATTGCCATTTAGTGGTCACTATGGCATCTTACCATCTTATCTGAATGTGGTTTTAAGGTGGTACAATTGCTCCTCCCCACCATCGAGCTGCTGTGAGCAAAAAACAGACAACTGGAGCCGAATTCCCCCCCTCATCTTTTCTAAGGAGATACACAAATTGTCACAAAGGAAACAAGTTAGCTGAAAACCCAGTCATTTGCATTTAAAAGCAGCCAGGGAACATTTTTCTGTGATCATATTTTTTTTGGAGGGGTTGGAAGCACGCCCACCCCTGAACCATTTGTTATTTCCTGGGGCAGTCTCCAGAACGCCCTGCCAGGCAACTGGTGGGTGTTTTGTGTTTTTTTACACAGCTCGTTCCATCTTTCCTGCCCCCTCCACCAGGCCACCCCCTTTTACTTTCTGTGCGTGGGGGTCTCAGGTGCAGTTTCCTCCCTGCAGTGCAGCACAGTGCAGTGCCCTGCCAGCACCCCTGGGAGGCCACTCCTCCCCCCTTCTCACGCTCTTCCTAAACAACTTGCATCCTGATGCAGACAGAGGAGAGCTTTATACTGAGCCAGATGGGAAGCCGGCACCATAGCAGCACAGGACAGCTTTACATAGCAAATGCAGATTGAGCCCTAGGCTTCTGAAGTCTACATCCCATTACTGGTACACTGTTACACTATCAACAGCCCTAGAGTATCTTTTAAAAGTCCCATAGAACAGAGTGAAAAATACAACTTTCTTCTCTCAGCCTCTCACTCTCATCATTTGTAGCAGGCTGATTTTACAACAGCTTGGCTGCATTAGTGTATGCTGTTTGGCTGCTTATAGCACTGCCTGCCTGGGGACATCATTGGAAATCCTTTCCGTAACCGCTGATATGTGGTGGGGTTGTTAGGGACTCAGTTACAATCGGTATGCTCTTCGCACATTGGGGGAGGGTGTCTTTTTTTACATATGTCTCCTTCTTGGGGAGAAGGCATAGGACACTGACTAGCAGCCTTGGTGTCATGTGAAGTGTTAGGATCTTTGCAGTGAGCTGTTAGCTAATTGATTGTATGACATTTTAACAGACTGGTGTATTGTACATTAATAACTTTGTATATTAACCATTTTGGAAAAGAAAAGTCTGCCTTATTTCAAGAAAATGTTCACATTTAACTCCAAGATGATGTCTACACCAGGTCCTATCTTACAGAAAACTTTCATCTCTTTGTTGGCCAGGAGAGGGAAATTCTTCTTCTGAGATAGAGTTTTGGTCAGTACCTCTATTTTAAAAATGTTTTCTCTGACTGAGTGCACCTGAGTGTGGACTATATGTTGTTACCTTTCTTCCAGCACCTAATTATGTCTACTTTGGAAAGGACTGCAACATAGCATTGCTGCACATTTTAAAAAGCTGTTCATTTCAGTGCTTGGCTTCACAGATCCAAACTGGTTGAACTCTAAGAGCCACACACACTCCTGCCTAGTTTGTGCCAGAAGCTTTTTGTTTTCCCTCTTTAGTGGCTCCTCATGATCCTCTGCTTAAGGTAACTATCATTTCACAATGGCCAATACAGGCTCCTCTCTGTACCTCACATGGTTTAGTTAAATCTCTGTTGATAACTATTTTTGCAGTTTGCAATGTATAAATCAACTTAGCCCATTTTGTAAAATTTTCTCCAAAATCCGTATCTTCAAAAACAAATAAAAAGGTCCAATTCAAATTATCAAAAGCCTTCTCTGCATCTAAAAAAAATAATAATCAATGCATCTTGTTTTCATGATATTTTTCCAGATATTCCAAGATATTTAATATAGATCTGAGGTTGTCTCTCAACTGTCTCTTGGGTAGAAAGCCACTCTGATCTTTAATAGGGAGTTGTTTGTTAACTAATATTTTTTTCAAATTCTAAGATGTATGTAAGGGAGGTAATGAGACTAGTAAGTTGAAGATATTCACACCAAGTAAGAATGATTGAGTGATCTTCCAATTTTGCCTTTTCATGGAGGGAGCCATGTGAGGTGACATCAAAGAACCTAGTAAGATAGGTCTACTGCCAGACACCAAAAGAAGTCATGTGAGTCCTGGTGGAAACCAAGGTTGTCCTACAAAGCCTGTAAGTAGTGATGCGGGTGGAGATAGTACACCACAATTTTTATGCCAGACTTGTAACATAGCATCTAGGAAGGGATTTTTATTTTGATTAGAGTGTTTCTTTTCTTGGTTGGACCATAATGCTTCTTGAAAGGATTGTGAGGCTAGGTAGTAATCTTCAATATGTTTCCAATCTGCCGAAAAGGAATTATTGTGGTATTTCACCAAGTTTGCTAGGATTACTGTCTGATAATATACTTTTAGGTCAGGTACTGCCAGACCACCCTGTTTAATTGGCCATTTGCAGGGAGGGCAGGATACAAATCAAATAATACATAAATATTCTTGACCACATGTATTGCCAGATAAACTTAGTGACTTCCTTTTGCCAACTTTCTAGAACTTATCAGTGATGTAGCTAGGTAGTGCCCTCATATAAAATAATAATTTGGGGAATAAGAAACTTTTAAGGATGATATACATTCTAATAAAGATAAGCAATGACTATTCTATTGTTTCAGTGTATCAGAGACTAATTTGCATGCTTCTAGATAATTTAATCTTAGTAAGTCATCTAACCTCAATGGAATTTTAACACCAAGATATTGTCAGTACTGAGTGACCCAGTTGTATTCAAAGTTCTGATTGATAACTGTTTCACATTAATTGGGTGTCTTTATTGGATAGAGTTGAGTTTTTGGATTTATTTTATTTATTTATTTATTGCATTTATATCCTGTTGATGGGCTCAGGGCAGGTTACAACATTTTAATAAATACAATAAAATTTAGAACACATTATAAACATATAAAACCAATATTCACAGCTTGCCATAGGGAGAACCAGCACACTGATGTAGATGTATCAGTGGGTGGGAGTTAGCAACCTCGGGGGGAACAAGTGTGGATACCTGCTGCCTCAGCCTGGTGGAACACCACCATCTTGCAGGCCTTGTAGAATTGAATAGATCCTGTAGGGCCCTGATCTCAATAGGGAGCATGTTCCACCAGGTGGGGGCCACGGCAGAAAAAGCCCTGGCCCTGGTCAAGGCTAGGCAGATGTCCTTTGGGCCAGGGATCATCAGGAGGAACATAAGAACATACAAACACAAGAGAAGCCAATGTTGAATCAGGCCAATGGCCCATCTAGTCCAACACTCTGTCACACAGCAGCCAAAAATACCAGGTGCCATCAGGAGGTCCAGCAGTGGAGCCAGGACACTAGAAGCCCTCCCACTGCTGCCCCCTCCAGCACCAAGAATAGAGTGCATCACCTGCCCCAGACTGAGAGTTCCTATCTATACCTTGTGGCTAATAGCCACTGATGGACCTTTGCTCCATATGTTTATCTAATTCCCTCTTGAAACTGCCTATGCTTGTAGCTGCCACCACCTCCTGTGGCAGTGAATTCCATGGAGTTTTCTTGAGTGTCAAGGAGTTAACTATTAGAGCATAACACTCTTTGAGGCATATATGGGAAGAGGCGGTCCCTTAGATAAGTTGGTCCCAGGTCATATAAGGCTTTGAAGGTGATTACTAACACCTTGAAATGGATCCAGTACTCAACCAGCAACTAATGCAGCTAACAAAGCACATGTCAAATGTGAGCCTGCACAGGCATCGATGTCAGCAGGTGCACCACCACATTTTATACCAGCTGTAATTTCTGGATCAGCTTCAAGGGCAAGCCTGCATAGAGTGAGTTTCAGTAATCAAGCCTGGAAGTGACCACTGCATGGGTCACTGTAGCTAAGTCATGGGGGAGAAATAGTGCTACAGTAGCCTGATTTGTCCATGATGGAAAAATGCAGATCTGGCGACTGCAGCAACCTGGGTCTCCATAGATAAGGAGGCATCCAGTGTTAATCCCAGGCTCCTCACTGTCTGGGCCAGCTCCAAAGGTGTCCAAAGGTGTCCCTTCCAGTGTGGGAAGCCTGGTGCCCACCTCCATACCCCCACAACCCATGTACAGAACCTCCGTCTTCAATGGGTTTAACTTCAATCAACTCTGTCATAACCATCCAGCCACAGCGTCCAAAGCCTCAGCCAGATTTCCAGGAATGGAGGATGGGTGACCGTCCATTAACAGATAGAGCTGAGTGTCATCAGCATACTGATGGCAGCCCAGCCCATAACTCCAGACTAACTTGGCAAGGGGGTGTATAGATTTTAAATAACATTGGTGAGAGGATCGCCCCCTATGGCACTCCACAATCTAGTGAGTACCATGGGGAGACCCTCTTGCTCAGTGCTACCCTCTGTCCCCGATCATGGAGAAAGGAGGAAAACCATTTCAAGGCAGTCCCCTGTTGGAGAGGTGGTGGTCAGAAGATTGTAATCGACTGTATCAAACACTGCTGTTTAATCTAATAACAACAGCAGCGTTGACCTGCCTCAATCCAGATGTGTATGGAGATCATCTGTATGTCTCCATCCCATGGCTGTCTCTATCCCATGGCCAGGGTGGAAGTTGGACTGGAAAGGATCAAGGATGGAAGCGTTATCCAGGAAGGCCTGGAGTTCTTCAGCCACTGCTCTCTCAACCACCTTACTCGGGAATAGTAAGTTCAACACTGGGCGGTAGTTGGTCAGGACCATTGGGTCCAATGATGGCCAGTTTGGTGTAGTGGTTAAGTGCATGGACTCTTATCTGGGAGAATCGGGTTTGATTCCCCACTCCTCCACTTGCACCTGCTGATGTGACCTTGGGTCAGTCACAAGCTCTGGCACAGCTGTTCTCTCAAGGACAGTTTCTGTCAGAAGTTCTCTCAGCCCCACCTACCTCACAGGGTGTCTGTTGTGGGGAGGGGAGGGGAAGGGAAAGGAGTTTGTAAGCCACTCTGAGACGCCTTTGGGCAGTGAAGGATGGGATATAAATCCAAACTCTTCTTCTTCTTTTTCAAGAGCAGGCAAACTACCACCTCCGGAAAAGTCCCAGTAGAAAGGGACAAGATGATTTCTTCCAGAGGGGCCTGAATGCTCTCCCCACAAGATTTCACTAGCCAGGAAGGGCATGGGTCAAGGAGGCAGGTAGTAGGTCTCACTTGTGCCAGGATCCTGTCAACTTCCTCCCAGGTGAGTTGATTGAAGTGGTCTAGTACTGGACCAGAAGATGGACAAGAGGCTTTCGGTTCCTTTACTGTCTCAATTGTGGCTGGGAGGTCCTGGTGGAGTGTCATGATCTTATCTGCGAAGTAGCTTGCAAATGCCTTGCAGCCAGTAGCCAATTCCCTATTGTTTGCTCTGCCTTAAGGCAGAGTTGTAATAGACCAAATAGTTTTAAATAACTGGGCTGAGCGCGAACTCGTAGACACAATGGAGGCTGTGTAGAAATCCTTCTTTGTGTCCTTCACTGCCATCTCATAGGCCTTCATAAGCATCCTATAAGATGTCTGTGACACTTTGTCACGAGCATGCCGCCACCTTCGCTCTAGCCATCTTAGCTCCCACTTCCTTCCTCCGCAGCTCCTTCGCATACAACAGTGCTGCTTTGGTGCTGGAGAGCAGAGGGCACCGGGGGGGGGGCAATCTCATTGATGGCTTCAGAAAGCCAGTTATCCCAGTCCTCCATGAACTCATCTAAAGAGACAGCAGGGGGTATTGGATCCTGCAGAGCTTCCTGAAGCCGATTAGGGTCCATTTGACTCTGTGGGTGAGCATAAATGTGCTTGTCGCCTAAATAGGATGGGCATGGTACGCTTAGCCGGACCTTCAGGGCAAAATGGTCAGACCATGGGACTACATCTGTAGTAATCAGATCCACATGTATCTCATCCCAAAAGTCAAATCCAGCGTGTGGCCCACTTGGTGCATGGGAGTCGATATAAACAGGGAGATTCCCAGTGCCTCTATGGATGACACTAGGTCCCTGACCTGGACAGGTGTTGCATCATCGGCATGAACATTGAAATCATCCAGGATCAAGAGCCTGAAGTATTCCAGTGCCCAGCCTGATACAGCATCCAGCAGGTCGGACAGGGAATCTGCTGGTGTGTTAAGTGGTTGGTACACCAGCCAGATAGCCAAACTCTCCTCGACATGACACACTAGACCTACATATTCAATGCTGGAAATTATTGGGGTAGGGAGTGACCTGAAGGAGCAAAATTCACAGATAAGCAAAGCCACGCCCCCCACTGATACATCCGCGACTGGTAAAAGACTGAAAACTCAGGTGGGGTAAGCTGGTTCAAGGCAACAGTTTCACCAGCTCTCACCCAGGTATCAGTCACACAAGCCAGGTCTACCTGTGACTCCATGAGATAGTCATGGAGCACATCGGTCTTATTATTGATAGACCTGGCATTGAATAATGCCAGTGTTGGAGAAGGATAAGTTTTCCTAGCCCCACAACCAACATCCCTCGGGATGGGACATAGACGGGAAGAAGTCCAAGCCTTTCCATATCTCTGATTTCTTCCATTCCAATTAGAGGAAGAGCACCTATGCCCACCACTATATCTTCCCCACCCCATAATCACTGGTATCCCTGACCCTTGCATAGCCCCCATTCATTGGTGCTGTCAACCCCAACATTCTCCAACAATCAGCAGAGGCTATAACTATCCAAATTATAAAACCTACCTGGCTCATCACTGACCCTTTGTCTAAACTAAATTCCCCATTTACCTTCTCCAGCTATTTAATTTGCTATCTAATTTACCACCCTATTACAGCCAAACGGGTTGACTAATTAAACAACTACCATCAGCCTGATCAACTCCAATACAACAATCCAATTTGATTAAAGAATCAGTTATCAGTTAATCAGTGGGGGGAAATTTAGGTTGGGGGAAAATTAATATCAATCAATCAGTTACCCTCCCTTTCACCACCCCATCCCCACCGCATTAACATTATCAAATAATTGATTAATAGAATATAAAGATTCAATTTAAATACAGCCAAGTCATCAATTAATCAAATTACTCAAACTAATAATTAACTGCAAAGGGCAAGACATGAAAGACAACCCAAAAACCTAGTTCATTTAGCAAGTTCCATATGGGGTATTTAAATTGTCTCTGCCAAATCAAATCTCTGACAGACCAAGTTCCACAGTCACTGGAGTCTGTTGTTTTTGGCCACAGTGTCGTTTGTGCCCCTGCATGACCCCCAGTACTTGGTCTGACAATCAATAGCAAGTTAACAAAGCCAACTTCAGCCTGCCTGAGGATCTTTCTCCATGGTTGCTCGACTTTGAAACAGAAAAACAAAACAGCTGCACACTTTGCAAATGCCAGCAGGGGAGAAGGCCGAAGTTCCTACATGTGTTCACTCATCTTCAGAGCTTCCTTCACATTGGTAACAATGCCCAGAGCTTGTGTCTTTCCCACTCCAGCTAAAAAAAGACCGTGACCAGTTTAAGCATGTGGGGAGAGGGGCATAGGGTCCCAACAACAACCCCCCGGAGCCTGCCAACAACTCAAAACAAAGACAAGTTGGAGCAAGGCACACCAAGAATACCAGGCTAGCAGGCTTCAGTTCACAGCAACTTGCAGCATCGGGCTCTGAAGATGTAAGTCTGAGATGTCAAAATTAAGGGCTGGGAAGTACCTCTGGGGTTGGCTGCCTTCTTGTGCCAAGTCCACCCAGGGCCCCCCACTCACCAATGTTATTAGGAGAGAGGCTTCCATTGGAGATTCCCCAGGTGCCAACGAGGCAGTCAGCAACTTCCACAAAGTGGCACCAGCTATGACAGATGGAAAGCCAACCTCAGGTAGCTGCCAGCCAGCAGGAGAAGCAGGAAACTCTATGGTCCTGCGAGTCATGCAGGTGTGGTCAAGGCTGCTCACTATCACCATCACCAAGAGCCAGGTGGAAATAAGGCAGTACTTCTCACTATCCCCCAACAAAAACATCAGAGGAAAGTTCCAGGTGTAGTCCCCAGGTAGAGTTGACTGAGTTTAATTAAATAAAACAGAGTAAAATAGTTTAAACAAGAGTCAGGCCTTGGAGCTCTCATTCAGAGTTCCCAGCCAGAGCTCTCATTCAGAATTCCTGGCCTGCTACCATACTAAACCTGTTTAGGACCACGGCAATTATTGGTAGATGTGATATGTACAGAACTAGATCATCTGCAAATAGTGAGATTTTGAAAGCTCTTCCATTGATCTTAATTCCTGATATTGTGTCATTTTGATAGATTGAATGGGCAAGCGATTCCATGGCTAAAGTGAACAGTAATGGTGAAAGTACCCCTTGTCAAGTGCCCCTTGATAGTATCATAGGTTGCGAATGAGTGCCATTGATCCATATTTGTGCTGGCGGCATATAGTAGAGAGATTTAATTGCTATTCTAAATTCTGTTCCAAATTCCATGGCTTCTAGCAATTTCAGTATGTATGACCATATCAGACGCTTTTTCTATATCAAGTGACAGTATGCATGGTGGTTCTTTTTTTGGTGATTTCTGCTGTAATGGATGATTTTAACTGTTTTTCGAATATTGTCACTTAATTCTATTCATGGAATGAAGCCTGTTTGGTCTATACAAATGTACTTGTCAATGATCTTATTGAACCTAGAGGTCAAGATAGCTATAAATATCTTATAGACAGGGCTATTTTTGGGCAGGAACACACAGGAACAGAGGTCCAGCTGGCTCCCAAGTTGGCCATGCCCAGCAGGAACTCATTAGCATAATAGGCCACACCCAACAGCAGAAACTCATTAGGATTGTCTACATTAGGGTTGTGTGGCCTAACATGCAAAGGAGTTCCTGCTACAAAAAAAGCAGGGTTTTGACAACAAACAAGGTAAATAGAATAAGAAGCAAAAGGTGGGTGTGGCTGGATGACCACACTTCTGGTAGCACGGGGGTGTGGCATAATATGCTAATGAGCTGTGCTATCAGGGGTGTGGCCTAATATCCTAATGAGTTTCTGCTGTTGGGTGTGGCCTATTATGCTAATGAGTTCCTGCTGGGCTTTTTCTACAAAAAAGCCCTGCTTATAGTCTAAGTTGTGTACAGAAATTGGGCAGTTAGATTTAGTGTTAGTCACATCCTTATCCTTCTTTGGCAGCACAGTAATATTTGCAAGTCTCCAAGAGTCTGGTATATTTTCTTTTTCTAGCGGAAGCTTAAAAAGATTTTTTTAAATGTGTGATTAGATTGCTGGAAAACTTTTTGTAAAATTCTGATGTGACTCCATCTGGGCCAGGGAATTTGTTGCATTTTAAAGCCCTTATGGAATCTTTAATTTCTATTTCTGTTATTGGTTGATCCAAGAAATCTTGATGCATTTTGGATAGGATTCCTATACATTTATCATCCTTAAAATATTTATTTATATTTTGATGTGTGGGATTTCCAGATTTGTATAAATTAGAGTAGTATTGTTCCTTGTAAAAAGAATTCATTGTATTTTGTAAAGGTTGTAAAAATTTATCCTCAATATAATTATAATAATTACCTAGAAGGCCATCTGGTCCTGGGGCCTTACCCGGTTTAATTTTTTTTATGGCTTCCACCATTTCTCTTATTGTAATAGGTCCATTCATAACCTGTCATTGTTGTTTGTGATCTTGGGTAAATTTTGTTTTTCAATATATTCATCTATTTTTTCCAATGAAATATGAAACTTCCATAAATTTGAATAATACGGGGGGGAATGGTTACAGTATCTGTTAACACTTTATCTCCTTCTTGCATTTTCAGTATTATTATTTTTTCTCTTTCTCTTTGCAGTTCATAAGCCAACCATTTTCCCAGTTTATTTGCAAATTCAAAATTTGTTTCATATAATTCAATTTTGTTTCCATTTCTCTTACCATTAACATAAATCATTGTTGCCGTAGAGTCTTAGTTTGTTGAGAAAAAGTTTATTCTCTGTTAATTTCCTTAACTCGTCTTCTTTTCTTTTTTATCTCATCTAAAATCTTGTGTACCTTTCTTTATTTTAAGTTGGGTGTTATATTGTATCAAATAATCTCTGATAAAAGCTTTATTTGCATCCCAGACCACTCTTATATCTGTTCCCTTATTCATATTAATTTTAATAATTCTTCAATTTCTTTTTGCAGACTTTGTTATGATCTGAAAATACTTTTGGTAGAATCTCTACTTTAGGAGTCTTAGTAGCTGTATCTTTTGATGTCAAAATCATATCCGTTCTTGAAAAGAATCTGTCTTTCGAAGAAATATGTATACTCTCTGGAATTATTTTTTTTTGTCTCTATAAATCAACCAATCCCAAATTGTGCATCAAATCAAAACATATTTTTGGTAGTTTACCTTGAGAAAATTTTTACAGTTTTCTCAGCAGTTCGATCCATTTGTGGAGAGACCACTCCATTCCAATCTTCCACCAAATACCAACTTTCATTTGGTAGGTTTGTTAGTCTCCATGTTTTTAAAGAACACTGTTTTATTTTCATTTGGGGCATATGATCCCACCACCATAGACCTCACCCCCTGGAAGTTTATTTCAAAACCCACAAACCTACCATGCTTGTCACTCAATACCAATTCTGGCTTTAGGTGAGATTTGATATACAACACAACTATGTTTCTTTTTAGTATACACTGATATGAATTCTTCAGCCAGGGTTTTATAAGTTAGATATTTTATATCTTTTTTTCTTATGTGAATCTCTTGTAAACAAATAACATCTTGTTTTAATTTTTTCAAATAATGAAATATTTTTTCTTCTTTTGAATGGCATTTAATCCATTAGCATTCCATGGTAAATATTTGTAATCCATAATGTAATCAGAAACTTAAAAAAAAAATTAACTGGACAATTCTAATCCATTTCCTTGTAGAAAAGTATCAGCTACCCCTTCATCTCTTTGAGATGAGCCTTCCCGAACCAGAGACTTTTCATCTCCTGTTGGCTTTCCCCCAGTATTCAGTTTAAAAACTGCTCTGCCACCTTTTTAATTTTAAGTGCCAGCAGCCTGGTTCCTTCTTGGGACAAGTGGAGACCATCTCTTTTGTACAGCTCCTTCTTGTTCCAAAAAGCATCCCAATGCCTAACAAACTTGAACCCTTGCCCCCTACACCATCGTCTCATCCATGCATTGAGACTCCTGATCTGTGCCTTTCTTTCCAGCCCTGCACATGGTAGCACTTCTGAGAAGGTTACCTTGAAGGTCCTAGCTTTGAGTTTCCTGCCTAGCAGCCTAAATTTTTCTACCAGGACCTCACAACTGCATTTCCTCACATCGTTGGTGCCAACATGTACCAGAACCACTGGCTCCTCCCCAACACTATCTAGCAGACTATCAAGAACATATGCAATGTCTACTACTTTCACACCAGGCAGGCAAGTCACCATATGGTCAGTACATGAGTTTACCACCCAGCTGTCTACCTGCCTAAGAATTGAATCATCAACTACCAAGTGCCCCCTCCCTCCCTGCTAAGGGATGGTTCCTTGGTGCGAAAGGATACCAGTTCACCAGCTGAAGAAGAGGTCCCTTCTGAGGGCATATTCCCCTTATCCTCAGCACTGTGCCCTGTTTCCTCTTGATCCTCATGATCCCTGACAGCAGCGGGGCTGCCATATTCAGAGGGGGACATATCTAACAAGTCCCTGAGAATCTTCTCCATGCGCCTGACCGTTTCCGCTTTTCCAGGTCAGCCACCTTGGCCTCAAGGGAGCAAACTTGTTCCCTGAGAACCAGGAGCTCCTTGCACCACACACACACCCAAGACTTCTGTCCGGTGGGTAGATAGTCATACATGTGACACTCCTTGCAAAACACTGGATAGCCCCCAACTCCCTGTTGGCATTCTGGCTTCATAATTGCTTTTAAAATAATAGTTATATATAATCCCCCCTTTAAAACCTTTGTATTTATGTGGTTCTCCTTGTAGAAGTCTACTTACCTTACTGGGAACACAAGGAAAGTAGGGCCCTGGCTTCCTGGCTCTTCCGGGGCTTCTTACAGAGTACATATTCTAACAATCCCTAGGCTAAGAGCCACTGGCTCATGCATCTGGTGAAGTGCTGCCTTAAATAGAAGCCTCACCCAGCAGAGGGCGCGACCAGCAGCTCTTCAGATTCACCCAGGCACTCAAACAATGACCCTTTCTTACCCCATCTCAAGCAGCCAGGACTCTGCAACAACTCAAAACTCACCCACACACTCCCAAACACAGTCCTCCCACACAGTCCCCTCAGCTAAATCACCTCAGCTGAAAGCAATTAAAAAACACTCACCCCTGTAGCAGTTCTGTCTCCTGCTCCTGGGACCTGAGCCTCTCATATCCTAGTTCAACATTGCACCTCATTGGCTCTCATTTATTATTTAGCATATATCTTCTACAGTTTTTTCAAGGAATGCTCAAAGTCATCAAAAACTTTTCATATTAACCAAATTTAGAACATAACCCTCTAACTTCTTCCTTATGAGCAACATCTTTCTCCACAGAAGTCTGTTTAATGTCTACTGCCATCTCTCACGTTCTATGGTGCCAAATCAATCCCAGCTTTCCAGCTCTTCCTCTTCTATAGCATACCATCTTATGGGGATAACAATGGTTAGCAGAGTTCTCACTAAGAACTTATGTGGAATGTATTTCCATCCCACCATGCCTACTTGGCCAGTATGTGACCCTTGCTGGTCACACATCAAGTCCATAGCTATTCACTTTAGAACAGAACTCTCTTATGACCGCAAGAGTATTCAGCAGTCTGTTCTTGCTTCAGCCCTCAGAGATAGTTCTGTTCTTACAGCCTTGGGACAAGATCTCTCTGTAGTGTAAGATTCCTTAATGGAAAAGCCTTGCTTTAAAGCAGGGCTCTTTTTGTAGCAGGAACTCCTTTGCATATTAAGCGACACACCCCTAATGTAGCCAGTCCTCCAAGAGCTTACAGTAACCCCTGTAAGAAGAGCTCTGTAAGCTCTGGAAGGATTGGCTACATTAGGTGTGTGTTGCCTAATATGCAAAGGAGTTCCTGCTACAAAAAGAGCCCTGCTTTTAAGTATGCAAACTGGGGACCCACAGAGTACCTGTTATGGAGGCATGGCAATGGATCATGGGACTGCACCCTTCTCTCTACTTGTACAGGATGCAGTATGGTGTGGTACATGACAACAGTGGCCCACATCTTGCACCATTTAAAGAGTGTTAATCAATCCACTCTTCCTTGATGCAATCATGAAGTTTCTCCCTATTTGGACATATTTTGCTTACTCAGAGGCATTTTATTTTCAATAACAAACCAGTTTTGCCTGAGGATAAAGTTTTCCTTCAGTTATCAGATGTGCTTTATATATTTTGGCTTGTTCATTGTTTTACATATGGAGGTACAACATAGGTATTATACAGTTTTATTCATTAACAGCTTCTTTGAGATTCTTTCACTGGCTCAGGGAGGCTACTGGAAGATTGTCTGTTTTGTTCTCCTCCTGCATCTAACATCCTAATAAGAGAATTACTGACTTGCATGGAACATGATTTACAGTGCAATCCTGACTTCAATGGATTTAGAAGGGTGTAACTCTGCTTATGATTACATGTAAGAAACACCCCCTCCAAAAAACAACAACAACCCACTGCACTGTTAATGAGTCCTCCAGGCAAACTACTTTATTGTGCCAGTATTTTTGGAAGCAGGGTGTACAAGAATGCAGAGGACGTGCAGAACTATTATTGGCATACAGCAACAAGGAATTTTTTCCCCAAAAAAGAAAAGCTATAAGATGAATGGTGATGTAATCATGAAGTCTATTTTAAAGTAACATATTCAATTTGATGTCTTTTCAGATTAATGAGGGCTGATATACATCTCTCCCTCCCCCCTCTCTCTTTCACCTGCACAGGCACACATGACAACACTCAAACTTTGTTATTGGTCTAGAGAAACAGCGGTTAATTTTATGCATGAGTCATTTCATGCAATTTGTTTTTTCACTACAGTTTTCAATTTCATAAAAGGATTATTTAGGATTGTAGAAAATCCATACAAACTAAAGATAGGTAAGGGAAAAGCACTAGAAGACTGAGTATACAGTAAAGCAAAAGTAACTGGGAAAAATATAGCCAGTCTTTACCCACATAAATCTGGAAAGAATGAAATGAAAATTCAAGAGCAGAACACAAAATAAATAAATAGTTTGCAGGACAGTGGTAAGTAGGTTATTTAGCTTGTTCTAAAGATAGAGCAGCAAAGCAGCTTTGATAAATACACTCAAATAAAGCTGAATTTTGCTTTCTGCATGAAGAATTTTACATAATTCCTGAAACGAAATAATTTTTGAACAAGAGAGTTGCGTTAGTAAAATATATCAGGCATGATAGCCACATTTATGGGCAGAATAGATATCTCATATATATAAATATAGACTATAATTATTATGTAAGATTCTTTTAGGAAGTCATCCTGTGCCCTGTGTCTGTAGCATAGGATGGCAACTGAGCCCTACATTAGTAATAGCCAGAAGATATCCTGGTATATCTGGAGATAAACTGGTGCCCACATTGCACCAGTTGGGCTAGTAGTATAACCCCAGTGCCAGTGATTAATGGGCAGTATTGCCCTGACCTGTATAGCCCAGGCAAGCTCAATCTCAACAGATCTCGGAAGCTAAGCAGGGTCTACTCTGGCAAGATATCTCCTTGAAATACCAGAGGTGGGAGGTGGTGGCAGGCTTTATTCAGCCACCTCTCTAAATATCCTTCACGCCCCCAGTAGGGGTCAGTCACCAGAAGTCACCATGACTTCCAGGTGTGTACGTGCACACACACACACATTTTAAAAATACAAAAAAAGGGCAGTATCAGGGTATGTTGGGGGCATTGTTAGTATCTTAAGCCTCCTCAGCCATGGGCATGCCTGTTTGTCATGGGAATTGTGTAAGCATGTTTCATCATAATTGGTGGATTGTAGTATGGTTGGCATAGGCCCCAGTGCAATTATGGCCCTATTTATGGCTTGGTGAGGAGTGGGTTCCCCCACACCATGTATATCCACTCAATTGAGTGAGCATAGCATAACAATTAGGAGAACTGGCCTCACACTTGCAGGGCACCAGCATCAGAATTTGAGGATGGGACTGGCCTTGTCTACAGAGAACATAGGGAATCCCCATGGATATGTGTGTAACATCCTCAGTGTAGGTTGGAAATCTAATCCTGATGAGGGAGGGCCCATGATGAGGGACAGCTGGCCACACCTAGGCAAAAGTTCCTCAGATGGGACAGTGATAGCTGGTGCATTGCTGCAGAGAGAGGAGGATCAGGGTGGACAAACAGCAATGCCCCTCCCTCTCGGAGGCCTTCCTTCCCTGGCTTGACTCAATGGGTAAGGGTATGCTTGTGGAATGACTGGGCAGCAGTCCCACAAAATACCACTACCCAGAATTTGAGACTTTTTTTGGGGTGCTACTCTAGCTCTAACACCAAAAAAAGATGTCCTTATCATTATAGGGGACTGGAATGCTGAAGTAGGAAGTCAAAAAGTAACCAGAATAATGGACAAGTTTGGCCTTGGAGAACAAAATGAAGCCAGGCAAAGGCTAACAGAGTTTTGTCAAGAGAACATGCTGGCCATAGCAAACACCCTCTTCCAATAACCTAAGAGATGACTCTACACATGGACATCACTAGATGGGCAATATCGAAATCAGATTGATTATATCATTTGCAGTCAAAGATGGAGAAACTCCATACAGAAGAAACTGAAGAAAGTTAGGAAAACCACTAGGATATTCAGGTCTGACCTGGATCACATTCCTGATGAATATACAGTAGAGGTGAAGAATAGTTTAAGGGACTAGATTTGATAGACAGAGTGCCTGAAGAACTATGGATGGAGGTTCGTGACATTGTACAGGAGCCACCATCCCAAAGAAAAAGAAAGGAAACAAAGTGGCTGTCTGATGAGGCTTTACAAACAGCAGAGGAAAGAAGTAATGTCAAAGGCAAAGGTAAAAAGGAAAGATTTACCCAGCAGAATGCAGATTTCCAGAGAACAGCAAGGCTTTCCTGAATGAACAATGCAGAGTAATAGAGGAAAACAATAGAATGGGACGGACTAGAGATCTGGGATTGTTGGGAAGACTGCTGGGAAAAACATCAACAACCTCAGATATACAGACAGTACCACTAATGGCAGAAAGTGAAGAGGACCTAAAGAGCCTCTTACCTTGAGTGAAAGGAGAGCGCAAAACTCAACATCAAAAAAACTAAGATCATTGCATCCGGCCCCATCACTCCTTGGCAAATAGAAGGGGAAGTCATGGAAGCAGTGACAGGCTTTACATTCCTGGGATCCAAGATCACTGCAGACGGTGAAATTAAAAGATGCCTGCTCTTTGGGAGGAAAGCGATGGCAAATGTAGACAGCATAATAAAAAGTAGAGACATCACCCTGCCAACAAAAGTCCGTATGATCAAAGCAATGGTATTCCCCGTAGTAATGTACGGCTGTGAGAACTGGACCATAAGGAAGGCCGACAACCAAAGAATAGATTCTTTTGAATTATGGTGCTGGAGAAGACTCTTGAGAGTCCCTTGGATTGCAAGAAGATCAAATCAGCTTAGCTCTGAGAAGGAGCTAGGTGTTTGAGCTGCCAGAGGGGTGAGTGGTATTTTTATTTATTTACTTTCAGCTGAGGTGCTTTAGCTGAGAAGGTACTGTGTGTGGGACTGTATTTGGGAGTGTGTGGGTGAGTTGTAACAGACTCCTAGCTGCTGAAGTTAGGGTGTGAAAGGGTCATTGTTTCCCTGTCATTAAGTGCCTTGGGTGAATTTGAATAGCTGCTGGCCACACCCTCTCCTGGGGGACACTTCTATTTAAGACAGGAACCTTGCAAGAGGCATGAGCCTCTGGCACGAGCCGAAGGGTGAGGCTCTTGGCCTGTGGCTCTTAGCCTAGGGACTCTCAGCCTAGAGGCTCTGTAAGAAGCCCAGGAAGAGCCAGAAAGCCAGGGACCTTGGCTCCTTGGGTTCCCAGTAAGGTAAATAGACTTCTACAACAGAAACCATATAAATACAAAGGGTTTTAAAAGGGGGGTTGTAGAAAAGTATTTGTTTAAAAACAATTATGAAGCCAGAATGCCAGCAGGGGGTTGGGGGCTATCCAGTGTTTTGCATGGAGTGTCACATGTATGACTATCTGCCCACTGGTCAGAAGTCTTGGGTATGTGCTCGGTGCAAGGAGCTCCTGGTTCTCAGGGAGCGAGTTTGCTCCCTTGAGGTCAAGGTGGCTGACCTGGAGAAGCAGAGTCAGTTAGATGCATGGAGAAGACTCTCGGGGACTTGTTAGATATGTCCCACTCTGGATCTGGCAGCCCAGCCACTGCCAGGGAGCATGAGGGTCAAGGGGAAACAGGGCACCATGCTGAGGATACGGGGAATGTGCCCTCAGAAGGGACCTCTTCTTCAGCTGGTGAACGGGTATCCTTTCGTACCAAGAAACCGTCCCTGGGAAGGGTGGGAGGGGGTTAGTTGGTGATTCGATCCTTAGGCAGGTAGACAGCTGGGTGGCAAACCCGCGTACTGACCGTATGGTGACTTGCCTGCCTGGTGCGAAGGTAGCAGACATTATGTGTGTTTTAGATAGGCTGGTAGATAGTGCTGGGGAGGAGCCAGTGGTCGTGGTCCACGTCGGCACCAACGATGTGAGGAAATGCAGTCGTGAGGTCCTGGAGGAGAAATTTAGGCTGCTGGGCAGGAAACTCAAGGCCAGGACCTCCAAGGTAGCCTTCTCAGAAGTGCTACCTGTTCCACGTGCAGGGCCGGAGAGACAGGTACAGATCAGAAGTCTCAATGCGTGGATGAGATGGTGGTGTAGGGGGGAAGGGTTCAAGTTTGTTAGGCACTGGGATGCTTTTTGGGACAAGAGGGAGCTGTACAAAAGGGACGGTCTCCACTTGTCTCGAGAAGGAACCAGGCTGCTGGCGCTCAAAATCAAAAAGGTGGCAGAGCAGTTTTTAAACTGAATAATGGGGGAAAGCCGACAGGAGATGAAAAGTTTCTGGTTCGGGATGGCTCATCTCAAAGAGATGAAGGGGTAGCTATTACTTTTGTACAAGGAAATGGATTACAATTGTCCACTGAGACTGTGGCTATTGATAGGAACTGCCTGGCAAGATCTCGAGGCAGCAAGAGGAAGGCTGTGGGCTTAACAAATGTGGGAAACTATAAGTGTTTATACACAAATGCTAGGAGTCTCCGAGGTAAAATTGGGGAGTTGGAATGCTTGGTGTTGGGGTGTGTGTGAAATAGACATTGTGGGTATTTCAGAAACTTGGTGGGATGAGGAAAATCAGTGGGATACGGTGATTCCTGGTTATAAATTATATCGGAAGGATGGGGGGGAAGGGTCAGAGGTGGGGTGGCTCTGTATGTCAGAGAGGGTATACCGTCCAGTAAGATTGAGAGGGTAAGAGAATTGGATTTGCTTCTGGAAATGCTATGGGTTGAAATAGTGGGTCCAAAAGGAAGCTTAAAAGTGGGAGTTTGTTATCGCCCACCAGATCAAAAGATAGAGGAGGATTATAAAATGATGAATGAATTAAAGATAGCGGCTAGACGAAATAACTGTTTCATAATAGGCGACTTTAACTACCCACACATTGATTGGGTCAATATGAGTTCTAGTTGGGAAAAAGAGATTGAGTTTTTAGACACTCCCAATGACTGTGCTATGGAACAGATGGTCACAGATCCTACCAGGGGAGAGGTGATCCTGGATTTGGTCCTAAGTAACACCAAAGACCTGGTGAGAGATGTAAAAGTGATTGCACCACTTGGGAACAGTGACCATAATGTCATTGAGATTAACATTTGTACAGATAGGGAGTTGCCCAAAAAGACTGACGCAACCACTTTTAACTTTAAAAGGGGTAACTTCTCTGGTATGAGGGAACATGTGAGAAAGAAATTGAAATGAAGAGTGGAGAAGGTCAAAACCATTGGGGAAGCTTGGAGACTATTTAAAAATACAATCCTAGAAGCTCAGAAAAAATATATACCGCAGGTTAGGAAAGGCACAAATAGGTATAGAAAAAAGCCTGCATGGTTAACAAATAAAGTAATGGAAGCTGTAAAAGGTAAGAAGGATTCCTTTAAGCGGTGGAAAGCTAGTCTTAGTGAGGTTGATAAAAGGGAACACAGACTATGGCAAATAAAATGCAAGTCTGTGATCAGGCAAGCAAAAAGGGAATGTGAGGAGCATATCGCAAAAAACATAAAGGCCAACAATAAAACTTTCTTCAAATACATTAGAAGTAGGAAGCCAGCCAGGGAGGCAGTGGGGCCCTTGGATGACCAAGAGGTAAAAGGAGTATTGAAGGATGATAGGGAAATGGCTGAGAAGCTGAATGCATTTTTTGCCTCTGTCTTCACTGTGGAAGATAAGAAGTGCTTGCCCACTCCAGAAGCACCGATTTTAGGAGGGGGTTTGAAAGACCTGAATCAGATTGCGGTGACAAGAGAGGAAGTCCTCCAACTGATGGACAATTTAAAAACTAATAAATCACCAGGCCCGGATGGCATTCAAATCTGTGAACTTGTGTATCTCCTGACAAAAATATGTAATCTTTCTTTAAAATCTGCCTCCATTCCTGAGGACTGGAAGGTAGCTAATGTCACTCACATCTTTAAAAAGGGCTTCAGGGGAGATCCAGGAAATTACAGGCCAGTCAGTCTGACATCGATACCGGGTAAGTTGGTGGAAACTGTTATTAAGGAAAGAATGAATAGGCACATTGATGAACAAAAACTATTGAGGCAGACTCAGCATGGGTTCTGTAAGGGAAGATCTTGTCTCACTAACCTGTTAGTGTTTTTTGAGGGAGTGAACAAACATGTGGACAAAGGGGACCCAATAGATATTATTTACCTTGACTTCCGGAAAGCTTTTGATACAGTTCCTCATCAAAGGCTCCTAAGTAAGCTCAATAGTCATGGGATAAAAGGACAAGTCCTCTTGTGGATCAAAAACTGGCTTATAAATAGGAAACAGAGAATGAGTATAAATGGGAAACTTTCTCAGTGGAGGGCGGTAAGCAGTGGGGTACCACAGGGATCAGTACTCGGTCCGATGCTTTTTAACTTGTTTATTAATGATTTGGAATTGGGAGTAAGCAGTGAAGTGGCTAAATTTGCAGATGACACGAAGTTGTTCAGGGTAGTAAAAACCAGGGAGGAGTGTGAGGCACTCCAAAGGGATCTGTGGAGGATGGGTGAGTGGGCGTCAACATGGCAAATGGGGTTCAATGTGGCCAAGTGCAAAGTGATGCACATTGGAGCCAAAAATCCTAAATATAAATACACGTTGATGGGGTCTGAACTGGCAGAGACAGACCAAGAGAGAGAGTTGTAGTGGATAACTCAATGAAAATGTCTAGACCGTGTGTAGCTGCAATAAAGAAGGCCAACGCTATGCTGGGGATTATTAGGAAGGGAATTGAAAACAAATCAGCCAGTATCATCATGCCCCTGTATAAATCATTGGTGTGACCTCATTTGGAATACTGTGTACCGTTCTGGTCACCATATCTCAAAAAGATATGATAGCATTGGAAAAAGTGCAGAGAAGGGCAACTAGAATGATAAAAGGGTTGGAACACCTTCCCTCTGAAGAAAGGTTAAAATGCTTGGGGCTCTTCAGCTTGGAGAAACGATGGCTGAGGGGTGACATGATCAAGGTTTATAAGATTATGAATGGGATTGAGCAGGTTGAGAAAGAAGTACTTTTCTCCCTTTCTCACAGTACAAGAACTCGTGGGCACTCAATGAAATTGCTAAGCAGCCGGGTTAGAACAGATAAAAGGAAGTACTTCTTCACCCAAAGAGTGATTAACATATGGAATTCACTACCACAGGGGGTGGTGGCAGCTACAAGCATGGACAGTTTCAAGAGGAAATTAGATAAACATTTGGAGCAGAGGTCCATCAGTGGCTATTAGCCACAGGATATAGATGGGAATTCTAAGTCTGGGGCAGGTGATGCACTCTATTCTTGGTGCTGGAGGGGGCAGCAGTGGGAGGGCTTCTAGTGTCCTGGCCCCACTGCTGGACCTCCTGATAGCACGTGGTATTTTTGGCCGCTGTGTGACAGAGTGTTGGACTAGATGGGCCATTGGCCTGATTCAACATTGACTTCTCTTATGTTCTTATGTTCAGTTAATCCTAAAAGAAATCAACCCTGACTGTTCCTTGGAAGGCCAGATACTGAAGTTGAAGCTCAAATACTTTGGCCACCAAATGAGAAGGGAGCACTCACTGGAGAAGACCCTGATGCTGAGAAAGACTGAAGGTAAAAGAAAAGGGGACACCAAAGGAAGAGATGGTTCGACAGTGTTATCAATGCAATGAACATGAAATTAAGCAAACTCCAGAACACGATGAAAAACAGGAGGGCCTGGTGTGATGTGATCTAGGGGGTCGCAGAGTTGGACTCGACTGTGCGACTGAACAACAACAACAATAAATCTAGCTCGCCTCCCTGTGGTGCACTCTGGGTTATGCTAAAGAGCTAGAACATCCTTCAGGTAGGCAATCCCAGTATCCCCCATCCACACTGCCCAGTGGACCATTGGCCAGACAAGCAGTCCTTCTCGGGGCTACTTGTCAAGGAGTAATGGGGATATTCAGTCCTGTAGGGCTGGTATATCCCACAATAGTAGTGGGTTCAGCTGCTTGGAAGGGAAGATGTAGTTGGGGAGGATACAAAGGTAGGCTTTGAGTGCCACAAAGGTACATGGAGCTATGTTTTAAGTTTAACAGACTAATACTAGTGTCTTTATTGTGCCAGAACTACAATCTGGAAAGGAAAGATGAGAGATAGGATAGAGGAGTACTAAGGCTGGAGGCAGGTGTGAGACAGGTGAAAGGAAGAAAGGAAGTTGTTTCCCTGAGATCTCCATTCTACAAATCAAACAGATAGTGAGTCACAGGAGAGAAAACACAGGGTCAGTGTGAGAATGACTATCCAGTTATCCGTCTCTCTTGCTGCGATTCTGGAGGAGGTTGACCCAGGGAAAGCACCTTTTTGACTTTGAGCATGCCACATGCTGTGTATCCTTAGGAAATTCCCAAACAGTCCATCTGCAGTCTATCTGATCTTACAGGTGAGGTGACAAACTAGGGGGTGTCAGGGAGGAGAGAGAATAGGTTGTGTAGATTCCACCTATCCTTCCTTTCCCAGTTTCCCCAGGTCTATGAGAGTGGGGGCTGCCTATTTTGAATGCAGTAATGCCATACAGGTTGGCAGTCAGGCAGTGGCAGGCACAGGATTCTGTCACCAGGCTGGCACTACTGCATTCAATGCACTGGTTCTGCTGCCCTTGCAGAAAGGCCCCCATTGACAGAGATTCTCTGATGTTACATAAAAACATAAGAGAAGCCAATGTTGGATCAGGCCAATGGCCCACCCAGCCCAACACTCTGTCACACATAGTGGCCAAAAATACCAGATGCCATCAGGAGGTCCATCAGTGGGGTTAGGACACTAGAAGCCCTCCCACTGTCCCCTCCCCCCGCCAAGCAACAGAGCATGACTTGCCCCAGAGACCAAGAGTTCCTATCTATACTTTGTGGCTAATAGCCACTGATGGACCTCTGCTCCAGCCTCCATATATTTATCCAATTCCCTCTTGAAGCTGTTCATGCTTGTAGCCAATACCATCACCTCCTGTGGCAGTGAATTCCATATGTTAATCATTCTTTGGGTAAAGATATACTTCCTTTGATCTGTTCTAATCCAACTACTCAGCAATTTTATAGAGTGCCCATGAGTTCTCGTATTGTGAAAAAGGGAGAAAAGTACTTCTTTCTATACCTGCTCTATTCCAAGCATAATCTTTACAATCTCATGTCACCCCTCAGTCGTCGTGTCTCCAAGCTAAACAGCCCCAAGCACCTTAACCTTTCTTCATAGGGAAAGTGTTCCAACCCTTTTATCATTCTAGTTGCCCTTTTCTGCACTTTCCCCAATGCTATAAATATCCTTTCTGAGGTGTAGTGGTGACCAGAATTGCACACAGTATTCCAAATGAGGTTGCACCATCGATTTATACAGGGCATGGCCTGTTTAAATGTTGGTCCTGTTGGTCTTGTTGGGTTTCTGTGTGGCACTGTGGCACACTTGCACTGCCACTGTGCCACTTGTTCTGGAGTGTGCCACTTGTTCTCCTGGTAAACAAGCAACCTGCCAAGGGTTCACTTTCTCTGAGATTCTCTGGGAGAGTCTGACTGCTGGGTGCCTGCTTGCCTGCCTTGCTGTCTGCTGGCTAGGTTAGGTTTCCCCAGTTGGGAAAAGATACAGCTACAGTCGAGGTTTGCTAAAGATAAAGTAATAAATTTTGTTAAAACAAAATCGGAACTAGATAAAATATGGTTGTCGGCTTCGGATAAATTGATTCAAAAATTATATAATTTTTTGTTGCGAGAAGATATGCAAGGGGAGATGGTGAAACAATGTATGGTAACATGGATGCAAGATAGAGGATATAATTTAACATTAGATGATTGGCCCAAAACATGGAAATCTGTTATACTATTGAGATCCACGCCGTATAAGGAAAATATACTCAAAATGTTTTATAGGTGGTACTGGACACCTGATAAATTATCTAAATGCTACAAGGGTGTAGCAGGAACATGTTGGAGATGCAAAAAGAACATAGGACCATTTTATCATATATGGTGGAGGTGTGAGAAATTAGTAAGTTTTGGAAAAGTATTAAACAACTGATACTGGAGGTTACTGATATAGAATTACAACCCGCCCCAGAAATGTATCTGCTCAATATTCTACCAGATGGAATAATGCGGGGTGATTTTGCATATTATATTATATATCCTTACTGCATCTAGAATCCTGATTGCAAAATGTTGGAAAATGGATACAATAACTAGCAGAGAAGAGTTAATTATGAAAATGTGTGAAACAGCGGAAATGGATAAATTAAATATGATATTATCAGGGAAAGATGATAAGGTGTTTCAAAAAAGATGGTGTAAACTCAACAAATGGATAAAAGAAAATGTATAACTTAAACTCCAAAAGTGATCTTTATGTACTATGCGCAAACTTCTCAGTTTTGTAACGAAAAACTGATAAATAAACAATAAAAAAGGGAACAATGGAGGGAAAGGGGGCAACCAGTTTGGGTGCCCATAGAATTGGACCCACTGGTCCAATGTCTTTGAGACTTGGGGATTTCTGTGGAGAGAAACTCCAGAAACTACCCTGCAAATTTGGAGCCTCTCTTTCAAATCCCCTCCTCCCCAGCCCACTAACAGGACCATGAGAAAATCTGAATTGTTCCCACCATAGAGAACAATGGAGGGGATGGGGGCAACCTGTTTGGGGGGCTGTAGAATTGGACCCCCTAGTCCAATCTTTTTGGAACTTGGTGGTTCTTTGGGGAGAGGTTCCAGCTACCCTGCAAGTTTGGAGCCTCTCCCTCAAACACCCCCCAGCCCCCATTATATCCTATGCGATTTTGCCATTGATTTCAATGGCCCATAGGGTATAATGGGCCTAATATTTGACCAGGCTGAATACCATCTGAATTGGCTTGCATTGCTGAAAATAGTATTCAGATGTATTTGGTGGGCCAAATGCCTTGCCCCCAAATTTGGCCGAATCCGAATTGGGCTGAATTTTTTTTTGGTGCACATCTCTAGAGAAGACTGAGGAAAAGTAGAAATTGAGCAGTTCTGCCCTCTCATTATCATCTGTTACAATTTCACTTTCCTGTCCCTGCAATAGGCCTACCATGTCTTTGCTCTTTGTCTTACTTTGAACATAAGAAAAGAACCTTTTTTGTTCTTTTTTTAGCATCTCTCGCTAGCCTAAACTCATACTGAGCTTTAGTTTTCCTAACTCTCTTTCTACAAGCACTGGTTATTTGTTTATATTCATCCTTGGTTATAAGGCTACCCTTCCACTTTATAAAGGAGTCTTTTTATTTCTCTAGAAAGCTGTTTATGGAACCACCTTGGCTTCTTTAAGCTCCGCCCATTTTGCCTTCTCATAGGAATTGTTTGTGATTGTGCCTTCAGTATTTTGCTTTTAAGTGCTTTGAGTCCTATTGATTAATAGGGGAGATTATAAACATCAATCACTGTTATGCATTTGAAATTACTGAAGGTTTGGATTTCTAGAGGTTTCTGTGAATCTGAGTGTTTCTGTGAATCTGAAATTAAGCTACGCTCTAAAAAATTATTACTTTAGATGCAATATTTGTGTTAAAATAATTAAGTGCCATCAAGTCACAACTGATTTATGGCACCCCTTCTGGGGTTTTCAAGGCAAGAGATGAGCAGAAGTGGCTTGTCGTTTCGTTTCCTTCTTTTGCATAGCAACCCTGGCCTTCCTTGCTAGTCTCCCATCTCAGTACTAACTATGGCCAACTTTGCTTGACTTCCAAGTGCTGACAAGCTCAGACCAGTAACTGCATTTCAACTGGCAAACTGGAGATGTCTGTTACAGACTGGAGAAGATCCAACCATCCTCTAAGGAGTCTTCCTCTAACTTAAGGAGCCTTCTTCCAACTTAAGAATCTGCAATTTAAGTAGCTCATTCTCCAACCTGAGCTGCATGACGGTTCCTTAGGCTGAAGGAAGGCTTCAAACTTTACTCAGTAGGATAGGGTTAGGATTCCTCCACCAACTTTTATCTTGTAAAACTGAAGAATAAAGACAAAGCAACTAGGACAGAGCAAATTAACATCACATTTATATGATTCACACACTTTTTGGACATAATTCATAAATATCAATTAAGAGTTTCTGGGCAAAAACATACAAATCCCAAAAAAGCATCAGATTTTACTTTTGATCATAATGAAGTATGGCAGAAATGTGGTGGAATGAGATATTTAGAAATATTCCAGTTCCAACAGTAGAGAATCATAGTTGAATGTTTCAGTGCAGAAGGTGCTTAATAAGTGCTCGAGGAAGTGTCAAGACATTCTAAACATGAACTGTAACAAAGGCCTGAATGGATCAGTGACCCATGGTTAACATGAATCTGCCTTCATGTCATGTGCCTGTTTGAAAATGAGCATCCTGTGGTTTTGAAAACACACACACAAGGGAACAATAGGAAGATATTTTCCAGAGACATAGGAGGCATGTTTTAAGCAAAAGAGGCACAGTGCTGATAACTGGAAATACTGAGAATTCATTCTACTTCTCATTCTTCAGTTCTCATTGAGACAATAATGTCTCACCCTCCATGCTCTGGTGAAATCAAGGTCAGTGTTGAGTGAATAGCTCAATGAAAATGTTGACACAGTGTGCAATACTGTAAAAAAGGCAAACTCTATGCTGGGGATTATTAGGCAAGTGATTTAGAATAAATGGCCATTATCTTAATGGTCTTGTACAGAGGTATGATGCAGCCCTGTTTGGAACATTGTGTATAGTTCTGATTGCCAAATATCAAAAAGAATATTGCAGAGCTGGAAAAAGGACAGAAGAAGGCAGTCAATATGATTAAAGGGTTAGAGCACCTGTGAAGAAAGGCTGGAGAGTCTAGAAGTTTCCAATTTAGAAAAAAATGCATCTAAGGAGGGGGTATGATAAAGTTATAAAATTATGATGGGGTGGAAAAACTGGATAGAGTATTTTCTCTTTCTCCCATAATAGTACAGCTCAGGGGCAACCAATGAAGTTGATGGGCAATACATTCAGTATAGACAAAACAAAATATTTCTTTAATCAATGAGTTAAATTCACTTGTGGAATTCACTGCCACTGGACATAGTGATGGCAATCAGCATAGAAGGTTTTAAAAGGGAATTAGAAAGATTTATGGAAGATAGGTACATCAATGGCTACTAGTCATGTTGAATAAAGGGAATCTCCAAATTCAGTAGGAGGAGGAGGAGGAGGAGGAGGAGAGATTGGATTTATACCCTGCCCTTCACTAGGGAAGGGAAAGGAGTCTCAGAGCTGCTTACAATCTCCTTTCCCTTCCCCTCCCCACAACAGACATCCTGTGAGGTAGGTGGGGCTGAGAGAGCTGTTTGAGAACTGCTCTTGAGAGAACAGTTCTGAAATAACTTGTGACTGACCCAAGGTCACACTCACACCAGAAGCTGCATATGGAGGAGTGGGTAATCAAATCTGGTTCTCCCAGATTAGAGTCTGTGCTCCTAACCACTACGCTAAACAGCCCCCCAACTTAGTTGGTTTTTGTATCCTGATTTTCTCTGCATTAAGGAGTCTCAAAGCAGATTATGATTGTTTTCCCTTTCTCCTCCCAGAACAGGCACCTCATGAGGTAGGTAAGGCTGAGTTCTGAGAGAACTGTCACTGGCCCAAGGTTACCCAGCAGGGTTCATGTGGAGAGTGGAGAATCAAACCCAGTTCTCCAGATTTGAGCACACCACTCTTAACCACTACACCACACTGGCTCTCAGAGGCAGCAAACCTTTGAATACAAATTATAAGAGGCAGCATCTATGCCCTGCTTGTTGTTTTTTGTTGGGACAGAATGAGAGACCACTGGGCTGATCTACTAGGGCTCTTCTTTTTACATTAATTTGATTACTTCACAAAACAAATGTATAAAACAAATATAGACATATTTTACTTGAACATGATTCATAACACTCAGCCAACCAGACTGCAATGAAGCTATGTTCTTACCATTCACTAAAATGGTAAATCTAACCATCTGATAAGTATCATACAGTTTATCCAGCCACGCTGGTATACATGAAGTATATACTTTGATTTACGGTTGTATGAGCATATGATCTTCTTATGTTCTTATGTTCACACAACCCTAGAAGAACCTTAGAATATTTAGACAGGCTTACATAGGCATCATCTGTTCTGTGTCCAAGTGATCACATAATGTGGTTGTTTGTTTCAATATTTGTGCCAATGTTGTTGATTAAGTTGGTTTTAGTTTTTCATTCTGACTAAGGTACACTATTGTGAAAGAATATAGTTATGGCTCATTTAGAGTCAGAAAAGTTAGAATGCTTGGAGAAAATAAAAACACCTATAGTCAAATCAATCCACCAGTCTTCCTCTTCATCTCAAATGTTATTCTGTGAATAATCATAACCCATGATATAAGACACCCTGAAATGGGTGGCCCAGACTAACCTGATCTCATAAGATCTTGGAAACTAAGCAGGGTCAGTCCTGGTTAGTATTTGGATAGGAGACCACCAAGGAAGTACAGGGTCACGATGCAGAGGCAAGCAATGGCAAACCACCTCTGAACATCTCTTGCCTTGAAAACTCTATGGGGTCACTTGATTGCACTTTCTACCACCACCATGATAAAAGACATTTAAAGATGTAGGTGAAAATATGCTCATATGGCATATTTTATTCCCACACCAATTGGACGTCAGTGGTCACTTTAAAATGGACAGCAGACTTTGCTTAGTTTCCAATTAAATGGCCATATTCTTACTTAGTACTACACTATTATTTCAGCACAAGTGGTGGACCCATAAGGATGTGCAGTAAGTAATCTCATTTTCCCTTCTCCCATTATTTCCTCCTCCTTGGCAGTACCCATAGCCATCCCCATTTCTCTGCTTCCTTTTCTCCTTCCCACCAGCCAGCCTACCTTTATCTGCCCCCTGTTTTCAGCTTTCCTTCCTTCCCTCCCCCTGGTAGCCTCTACCCAAGAAAACTATTGCAGAGTTGTGTGGGGCCAGTCTCCAGGCCCCAGTGGTTTGTGGAGAACCTACAAGGACTTTCAGGGGCACCTCACTTTCTCCTATAGCTCCTCTTTAAATTATTTCTTCTTTTCTTCCTCCTGGTAGCCCCATATCTTCAACTTTTCCTGCTCCTTTCTGTTCTTCCCACTCCACCAACAAAACTAACTTTTATCTCCCCACATCTTAAACTATATTTATTTTTATTTGGTTCATTTATACCTTGTCTTTCTTCTCAATGGGGACCCAAAGCAGGTCATATAATTCCCCTCTCCTCCATTTTATCCTCACAGCAACTCTGTGAGATAGGTTAGGCTAAGGATGTTTCACTGGCTCAAGATCATCCAGTGAGTTTCCACAGCAGAGTGAGGAACTAAACCTGGGTCTCTGAGTTCATAATCTGAAATTCAAACCCCTACATCACATTGGCTTTCATGGAGAGACTGCTGTTGAGTAGCAGCAAGCAACTGGACTTGAATAAGTTATGGAAGTTGTGTGGTAGCAGGTCAGCCATGGTTGCTGCCAGGTCTGCCTTCAATGAGTCCTCCTTCAAAGGGCAAAATAGCCCTTGAAAGGACCTTGCCTCCTGCCTTTTACTGACAGAAAGCAATGCTTGAAGGCTGGCAATACTGTTGTGGTTGTCTAGCAACAGCCAGTGAAGGCATTTGTTTCTTTAAGCTACAGGTACTGCTTCTATTATTTTGGAAGACTTTAACTACTCCCCCCTTTTAAAAAGATTTCAGTGTCTTTTCCCTGCAAATCTGAGGCTTTTCTCAAGTTTTTAGAATGCTCTTTCTTCTCTGTCTATAGTTTCAATCTCTGGATTTGGATGGGTCCATGTTGAAAATTAGATACATTGATAGCTACGCTAATTTTGAACACTCTGAAGATGCATCTTTTTATTATTTTCTTCTTTCATGTTTATGTTAAAAAGATTTTCACTGAGATAGCCAATCCTGTCTGTCAGTTTTCTGTTTCCCCCCATTAATTTCACATTCCACCCAGGCTATGAAATGCAGCTACAACAAATATTCAAAATCTTATACGGTGCTGTTTAGGTTTTTAAAAGCCCACAAACTTTGCTTTCTAAGCTAATAGTAGCATGGTTTACAAAGATCTCTAATAATCTGAATCTGAAGTAGCCTTCTTTTTATTTCCAAGATTTGATGTGCTTCTATGTATACATGATAAAGAAACTGTAGAATGTTGCTTGATACTCTTGGACCGTTGCAAAAACATTTGTAAAGCTGTAATTCAAAGCCAAACCACTTATTTTCAGTTGGAGGATATAATGGCGTACAATATGCTTTTTGCTTCTCATTCTCTGGAAGATGTCTGGCAGTGATATGATCTCTGAGACAGTAGGAGATGGGCCATTAGTCTTATCTAGTGTACAATTCTTATATACCCATTCTGTTCGCAAAACAGTCTGAGCAATGTTTTCATTTTGACCTTATTGCATTGCATGCTCTCATTGATGTTAGCAACAGAACCAGCATTGGCATCAGATGTGTGTAATTGATGCTTTTGTTGCTGCTAGTTGGGAAGAGAGAGGTTGCTTCAGTAGTCTAATTGCTTCAGTCATTAAAAGTACAGACAGTCTACTTTATGACGTAAATACACTTGAGACCACTAATGCTGTTTTTGTGGTCCTTTGCTACCAACTATGCCAGACATCAGACATACGTCCCTGCTGTCTCTGTCATGGAAATGTACTTGTGGAACAGACTGAGATCTGGAGGTCTATCCAGCTCGCATCCAATCCTTTGAAGAATCTCTTCCATTATCCCCTTTGACAGCAGCAAGAAAGGCCTTCATTAAACAGCAGTTACATTATAGGCATTGTGGGGAGGGGTTCTGGGTCTTTAGAAAGGACTCTCAAGCCCTGGAAAACTACATTTTCTACTGATCTTGGTATCTTTAACAGTTCAGTTCAGTTAGCCTTTATTTGCATATATCACCACCATAAACATTAATATAAACAAAGAAAAGTGAAAAAAGGGAACCATATTACAAAATACATAGTTTTATAAAATACATTATGTTACAAAATATCATGCTTTACTTCTGTAGTTTGTCCTGGAGCAGCTTTATAGCTGACTGTAAAAACATAGCTGCCTTCACTGTTGTTTCAGGTGAAGAGTCATTCAAAAGGCGATGCACCTTTAGAGCATTTAGAAGGCCCATCATATTAGCTAGGATAGAGTTTAGATATTTGAGACATATATCTACATAAAAGTAGCAGTAAAAATGTGTGAAATTGTTTCAATACATCTAAAATTACAGTGACAAGTTCTAGCCAAATACGGAATCTTTTTTTATCTGCTATGTAAAATCACAGATGGCATAGCATTGAATCTGTTAAACACCACAATTCAACAGGAAAGTGGAGAACAACTACTATATATAACACCAACAAAGGCTCCAGTTTAACACTTCATTTCAGCCATTTCTTTAGGAGTATCTTACATCATGTGGCCGTGTGTCTGTATTTCTTCTGTAATGGTATTCCAATTATACAGTGATCAATGCAATATCAAAGTGATTAACAGCAAATTTCCTAAACAGGCACTAGTCAAAAAGCTTAAAGCATAGTTTTATTATTGACTCATTTGCTGGGAGGCATTCGTTGGTGTTATATATAGTAGTTGACTCCACTTTCCTGTTGAATTGTGGCCTTATATAGAGCAGTTGTATTTTATACTTACCTGTTGAATTATTACCCGAAATCATGTCATATTGATTTGTATTGACTTATTGCATGCTGTTACCTGTTGGATTATGTTATATTTTTATTTATAGTTTTTAAAGTTACAATTACATGTTTATACATTCATTTTCAAGTCCAGATCCACCGTGTTGTTTAAACCATAAATAAACTTTCGACCATCTCTTCTGGTAGAATGTATCATCTTTGCCTTGAAGTAAGACATCTAGTCTATCCATTTCTGCTATCTCAAGCAGTCTGTGTATCAGCTGTTCCATATTAGGGATTCTTTCAATTTTCCAGTTTTTGGCTAATAGAATTCTAGCCGACGTTATAATATAAGTTATAAGGTAACATTTGCTTTGAGTACAGCTATCTGGTGACATATTCAACAAATACATTTCAGGTTTTAATTCCAAGTCTATATTTATTATTTCATATATTATTTTATGAAGAGCAACAATGGATTGTGTTATATTGACTATTTGTTATTCTTTGTGATTAATGGTTAACTTTGATGGTGGTCACACATGCAAGATAACACAGAGGGGAAGTGAGGCTATTTGCTCCGGAGTAATTTGACCCGCAGTTGCACAATCACACAGTCCCTGGGAGCTGGGGGGCAGCTTGCCACTGCATGATCAGATGCAAACCGAGGGTGAATCGGGGGGGGGTGTTTGCCATGTGTTTCTGGTGCACTTCAACAGGGGATCGATGATCCACATCTCCGCACTGAGTGCTCCCTATGCAGTATGTGATGATGTGCATACTGAAACGGGGAACAATATAACGGGATGGCCGAATCAGACCATCCCAATGCCATGAGAGCGCGGCATGACCACAAAGGGAAAGTCTGTTCCTGGCCCGTAGCAAACCCATTTGCTACAGGACTTTCCCTAGTGCTTTTTTACTCTGCTTCTGCAGCAGAGCAAAATGGGTTGCTGACAGGTGCGGGATGCTTGGCAGATGTTCTCGTGTGATCGTGCCCTTAAAATTCACCTGGCATTGTGCCTATGGTGCAGTTAATTCTGCGTGTGATCACACCCAACATTTATTAAGTGTCTCATCCCCAGCCTTTTTTTTCTTTTCCTTTATGGTTTTGCTGGGTGGTCTCTTTGCATATATATAGCATTGAATCTGGCAAGGGAAAAGGCTCTGTGTTGTTGTGATACTTGTAAAGCAGATAGGTATGGGGCCATTCAACCTACAGTAAGGCGGATCGCAAAACTCAAAGGAGAACAAGATTTGTTGGCTGAACTAAATATTCTTTGAATTTTAATATCAAGAATTCTACGCTTAATCAGCTGATATGCACCCATAAACGGGAGCATAAGCAGCGACTCCAATGAGATGCCCATGACAGTTATTTTTTTCTTGATGCAGGCTGGCCAGTTGGACATATTTGACTCTGAGAGCAGTTGCTGTATAAGACTGCCTGGGTCCACAATGTAATGCAGATGCAGCCAATATTTTACCATCAAGAGCCACGCTCTTGTTTCCAAAAGACTGAATCTGGTTTCTAGACATAGGGCTGTGTATGGCACACAACATGGCATTCCCATGATTTTCTGCAGAAATTTGGACTGAACACATCAATGACACAATCAATGCACTGATCCATATTGAGATGCCATATAAAAGTTGGGAAGTTACTTTGGCCATTAAGACTTTCAACACAGCTTGTATAAATTGATTGCCTCTGCTATAAAAGAATCGGGAAGTGGCTGAGGCACTGATATTGGCTATATTTATTGCTAACCTGCATTGTGTAGACCAAGATGTGTTATACTGAAAGTGCAGGCCTAAATATCTAAAGTGTTTAACCTGTTCAATCGCTTTTCCTCCAATTATCCATTTGTATGGTTTCCAAGTTTTGAAGAAAACAAGTATTTTTGATTTTTTTAAATTCAAGAGTAGCCTATTAGTTGAAAAGAACAGCAGGTATCTGTTCAGTATATGTTTTAAGCCAACTCTGGAGTGGGATAGTAATACCATATCATTGGTGTATAATAGCAAAGGGACATGGATAGAACCCAATTTAGGATAATGGCCGTTAACTGATACTAGATAGGAAGTGAGATCCATAAGGAACAGGTTAAATGAAAAGGGAGCTAATATACAGCTCTGTTTGTCTCCTTTGTTGAAAGGGATTTTTGGAGTTAATTCCCCTGCCAATGAGCATTTCATTTGACAAGTAGTAGTGGTATATAACTTTTTTGTAAGTTTGAGGAGATTCTTATGTATGTTTTGCTGTAGTTTGGCCCAAAGGAGTTCCCTGTTGATTGAATCAAATGTCCCCTTAAGCGTTAAAAAAGCAACATATAATTTTGAGTTACTTTGTTTGGTATACATTGATCAGATAGAATAGAATAGTACAGTGATCTAAAGTAGTTTTCCCTTTACAAAATCCCAGGTGTTCTGGGCCTAAAACTCTCTGTTATGTCATCCAGAGGATAAGCTTAGATAGTAAATGCTTAGTGTATAGTTTACTCATTACAGAGAGCAGACTGATTGGTCTGTACTAGAGGGCCTGGTAAAATCACATTTTTTTATAGATCGGGACCACAGTTGCATTTAACCAGGGGTCTTTTCGTAGAAGAACAGCTGCAGGAGCTCATTAGCATATGGTATGCTAATGAGCTATTAGGCTATTAGCATATGCCACGCCCCCTGACATCACCGGAAGTGATGTCAGAAGGGGAAGCAAAAGGGGGAGGCATCTTCAAAAGCTTCCCCTTCCCCAGCTGGTCTAGGTGTGGGAGCTAAGAGAGAAGGGGTTTAAAGTTTAAACTCTTTCTCATGAGAGTTGGGCCACAGAAGGAGGAAAGAGGGAGAAAGAGGAAGGAAAGAGACAGAGTAGAGAGAAGGAAAGAAGGCAGGAAAGAGGGAAAGAAAGAGAAGGAAAGGGGAGGGAAAGAAAGAGAGGGAAGAAGGAGGGAAAGAGAGGGAAGAAGGAGGGAAACAGGGAAAGGAGGAAAAAGAGAAGAGAAGAAGGTGGGAAAGAAAGAAAGAAAGAAAGAAAGAAAGAAAGAAAGAGAGAGAGAGAGAGAGAGAGAGAGAGAGAGAGAGAGAGAGAGAGAGAGAGAGAGAGAGAGAGAGAGAGAGAGAGAGAGAGAAAGAGAGAGAGAAAGAGAGAGAGAGAAGAGAAGAATGAGGGAAAGAGGAAAAAGAAAGAAGGAAAGGAGGGAATGAAAGAAATTCGGTGGCAATTCAGCCCCATTATATCCTATGGGCCATTGAAGTCAATGGTGAAAACATAGGGTATATTCTGGGGAGCTGGAGGGGAGGATTTGAGGTAGAGGCTCCAAACTCACAGGATAGCTGATGGAGCCTCTCCCCAAGATACCCACCACGTTTCAAGAAAATTGGACCAGGGGGTCCAATTCTATGGGCCCCCAAACATGTTGCCCTATTCCTATTCTCCATTGTTCTCTATGGTGGGAAAAAAAGTTAATTTTTTTCCCACCATAGAGAACAATAGAGGGAATAGGGGCAACCTGTTTAGGGGCCCATAGAATCAGGCCCCTGATCCAATGTTCTTGAAACTTGGTGGGTATCTTGGGGAGAGGCTCCATCAGCTACCCTGTGAGTTTGGAGCCTCTCCTCAAACCCCTCCTCCAGCCCCAGAATATACCCTATGTTTTCACCATTGACCTCAATGGCCCATAGGGTATAATGGGGCTGAAATTGACATTCGGCTGCCTGAAAGACTCTCCGGGACGCCGTCTGGGGGCGGGGCTTGGCTCCTGAGCTCCCGGAGCTGCGCTCTGGTGCGCTCCCCCAAAAAGACCCCTGCATTTAACCATGCATCTGGAATAAGACCAGTTCTATTCATCATTGTAAAAAGAGATGAAAACAGATCCAGTTTTAGTATTTCAGGAAGAATTATATCTGGACTGGATGCTTTCCCTGACTTCAATTGGCCAATCAATTATTTTATTTCATTGGGTGTCACAGGGGGCCAGTCAGGTAAATCCTCAAAAGAAAATCTGAGACACTGCTGAAGATGCTCGCCAAAGCATCTAGTGTGCAAGGATTGTTGGAAATTGTAAAATCCCCAAGAAACAACATTTACCAAGGATCTTGGCATCCACAATGCTTCTGCTGCCTAATAAAAGCCCTTCTCACTATTGCTGTCATGTGATACATTTAGCATGAAAGGAAAGGGCTGGTATGTCTGAACTAATCCTGTCCTATTAAATAAAAGGGTAGTGGTCTGGCAAGATTCTATGCTTGGAAAAATCAGTTCGCTCTCTGGTATGTCACTCAGAATCTGTCCCTATCCATTAGCTACATTGCCTGAGTTCTCTCCCACCCACTGCAGCCTAGGCCACTCTTCTTTGATTGGGCCAGCATTTCAAGCTCATTTGCATATGGAAGCTGATTGGACTTCACTCCATTTCGCACCTCAAACTCCCCCTCCCCCCCACAAGACAGTTGGAATTGTCAGTTGTTTATGCAACCTGTTGTATTCTGAGGTGAAATATGTGCTCACTCACAGCACTTCCCCTTCAAAAGAAACAAACCCAATAACACAACCATGCCACACCACAAAAAAGACAGGTCACACCACAAGCAGAATACCACAAGGCAAAAAAAGCTCTGGTACTAATTCTGGCAGGGGACGCTGTCAGTGTAGAAAATGATTTATCAACACAGTGGAAAATCTTTAGGAACTGTTTGGTGCATTTACCATGGGGCACCCACCCAGAGCCTCTGGCATTTTCTACGTCTGCTGGCATCAAAACCAATTGAAGGCAAAATAGAGATATGGAGACTTTTCCATCCTCCTTTGCATCAATTTGTCTTTGTTGGCAATGGCAACCCTAGGCCTGGCTGCTTGCTCCTGTTCAGCAGGAGCATCCCTATGGAGACTGCCTGGGTGATTTCGGACCAGCCAGAGACTTTCTGCCTAACTTGCCTTACAGGGTTGCTGTACAGATCACAAAGCTGAAAAGAATGACGTAAACTGCTTTGCTCCCCGCTAATGAGAAAGACAGAATTTTGCCTAGGAAGAGGCTGCTGAGAGGGGATGAGATAAAGTTGCCAACTACAGGTATGGAAATTCCTGGAGATTTGAGGGTGGAGCCCAGAGAGGGTGAGGTTTGAGGAGGGGTGGGACCTCAGACAGGTACAGTGCCATAGACTCCATCTTCCAAACCAGCCATTTTCTCCTGGGGAACTATTGTTGCCAATCTTGGCCCAGTGGCCATCAAACCATTCTCTTCCACCCCCTGCTGTGCAGCTGTCTTTCCCCTAGGGTTGCCAATCTCCAGGTGGGACCTGGAGGTCTCCTGCTGTTACAATTGATCTCCAGATGACCGAGATCAGTTCCCCTGGAGAAAATGGCTGCTTTGGAGGATAGACCCTATGGCATTATACCCTGCTGAGTCCTTCCATCCCCCAACGCTGCCCTCCACAGGATCCACCCCCCAAATCTCCAGGTATTTCCCTACTTAGAGCTGGCAACCCTACTTTCCTCTCAGTGCCTGTTTGTAGGCAACCAAGCTTGGTCCTGTCACCTGTTTTGGCCTTTGAGAGAAAACTCATTGGGGCCAGTCCTGATAGGGTTGCCAACTCCAGATGGGAAATTTGAGGGATGGAGCCTGAAGAGGGTGAGGTTTCAGGAGGGGTGGGACCTCAGACAGGTACAATGCCATAGACTCCACCCATTGAACCAGCCATTCCATCCTGGGGGACCATTGTTGCCAATCTCCAGGTGGGGGCTGGAGATCAATCAGAATTACAACTGCTCTCCAGGAGAAAGGGGGAGGAGATGGAAAGCTGAAGTCAGGGGGCAGATAATGGTAGGTTGACAATTGGCTGGGAGAGAGATAGGGTTGCCAACTCCAGTTTGGGAAATGTCTGGAGATTTGAGGGGCAGAGCTTGGAGATGGTGAGGTTTGAGGAGGGGTGGGGTCTCAGACAGGTACAATGCCATAGACTCCACCCTCCAAACCAGCCAGTCCCTCATGGGGAACGATTGTTGCCAATCTCCAGGTGATGGCTGGAGACCACTCAGAATTACAACTGCTCTGCAGGAGAGAGGGCAGAAGTCAGCTGAAGTCAGAGGGGCAGATAACAGTAGGTTGATGGTTAGCTGGGAAGGAGATGGGATTGTCAACTCCAGGTTGGCAAATTCCTGGGGATTTGAGGGGTGGAACCTGGAGAGGGCGGGGTTTGAGGAGGGGTTGGACCTCAGGCAGGTAGAATGCCATAGACTCCACCCTCCAAACCAGCCATTTCCTCCTGGGTAATAATTGTTGCCAATCTCCAGGTGAGGGCTGGAGATCACTCAAAACTACAACTGCTCTTCAGGTAGCAGAGATCAGTTCCTCTGGAGAAAATGGTGGTCTCTGTCATTATACCCTGCTGTGGTCGCCACAGCAAATTCACAATGTGTGCCCAAAGCCAGGGCACTCTCCCAGAGCCTCTTTATAGAGCCTGTTGTATTTATTTCCACAACGGGCCTTACTCCTACTTATGAACATTGAGAGATTTGGGTTCCAGCTATAAGTAGATCAGAAGTTCTGAACCGGGGAAGTTTGTACTCCAGGTTCCTCAGTTCTGACCATTATCTGTTTCTCTAAGAATAATTGTAGAATATTGTTCATATTATACAAATATTCCTTAATGGATACCATATTTTCTCAGTTTATTGCAAAATCAAGTCCATTTTTGTAAGTCATGGTATTTCTGAACTGGTCTAAAATATATTATGGTATCAGTTCACTTGCTACAAGTTTAAAAAATTTTGAGAGCATATGGGGTTCTCCATGTCACTTCTAACCACAAATATCCTCCACCTAAAGTAAAGATATCCTGGTTGTTAGGATGTAAAGGATTTGTACAGTCACAGGGCCATAGTCAGCAGGGGTGCATAGCAGGTGGTGCTCCCTATCGCATCTGCTATGCCCCCACCCCAATCTTCCCTTTTTTGTTTAATTTTTAAGTTAAGTAACTTATTTAAGCCATGCCACTTCAGGCTGCTGCCGTGCTGGCCCAAAGGACATTTTCCTTCCTTCCTTCCTTCCTTCCTTCCTTCCTTCCTTCCTTCCTTCCTTCCTTCCTTCCTTCCTTCCTTCCTTCCTTCCGCTGGGGGGAGGGAGCTGTGCTGCCATGCTATACTGCCTTCCTCCCTCCTCCCCCAAGAAATACATGGCCATGTGGATGTGGGTGGACAAGCTCATCACATGCTGTCCTGCCTGCCTTGGACAGCATGTGGGAACAGAGGAGGCAGACAGGCAGGGGAGGAGCTCACTGCAGGTGACATAATTTTAATTTATTTTATCTTTAATTTAATTGGTGCCACTGGTGCCCTGGTGCCCACTCACAAAAATAATTCCTGGCTGCAGGGATGGATAGTCAGAGGTGCACTTGCAGAAAGAAGGTGTGGCTCAGCATGAAAATGAAGAAGTAATTAAGGAAGTAGCTTCATGATTCTACAACAGCAACTTTTTTTGGGGGGCTGTATTTTTTTGTACTTTTCATATATGTGTGTATGAGTTTGTGTGCACCTGGAGGTCATGGCAACCTCTGGCAACTGACCCCTACTGGGGGCCTGGAAAATATTTATAGATGGCTGAATAAAGCCTGCCCCTGTCCTCCTGACTACTGGGATTTCAAGAAGTTCTCCCATCCAAGTACTTGCCAGAGGTGACCCTGATTAGCTTGACATCTGATGAAATCGGGTTTGCCTGGGCTATCCAGGTCAGGGCTACAATAGCAACTTTTATCAGCCAGCCACACAAAAGAAAAAGATATCTTCAGCTCCTTGTGCCTGACCAAACAAATGAAACTCAGTGAACTACAACTTCAATATAATTACACTTCACTACAGATTGAGCAAACTAGACTAAATTAAGTGAATCAGAGCAAAGTACAGAGACCTAAGTGCAAGATGAAAAAGTTGTAGGAAAATCTATATGGCTGCCAAAGGATATTGTAGACTGACTGTGTGCTGCTCAAAAATCAAAAGAGTAGCAAAATGATTCCTCCCTTCTTTATGTTTAGGCTTTTAAAATCTTGTATAGTAGAATAGAGTGATTTTTTATTATTAGAAAGGGGCAAAAATGGGGCTAGAGTCTCTTTAAGAAGGTACAGGTAAGGGGGAACAGCAAAAATAGGTAGACAAATGTTTTCTGGTTTCCTACTTTGTGTGTGCATGTGTTATGTGCCGTCAAGTTGCTTCCGACTTATAGCAACCCTATGAATTAATGTTCTCCAAAGTGTCATAAGAACATAAGAACATAAGAACATAAGAGAAGCCAATGTTGAATCAGGCCAATGGCCCATCTAGTCCAACACTCTGTCACACAGCGGCCAAAATATACCAGGTGCCATCCGGAGGTCCAGCAGCGGGGCCAGGGCACCAGAAGCCCTCCTACTGCTGCCCCCTCCAGCACCAAGAATAGAGTGCATCACCTGCCCCAGACTGAGAGTTCCCATCCATACCCTGTGGCTAATAGCCACTGGTGGACTTCTGCTCCATATGTTTATCTAATTTCCTCTTGAAACTGTCCATGCTTGCAGCTGCCACGACCTCCTGTGGCAGTGAATTCCATATGTTAATCACTCTTTGGGTGAAGAAGTATTTCCTTTTATCTGTTTTAACCCGACTGCTCAGCAATTTCATAGAGTGCCCACGAGTTCTTGTATTGTGAGAAAGGGAGAAAAGTACTTCTTTCTCAACCTGCTCAATCCCATTCATAATCTTATAAACCTCGATCATGTCACCCCTCAGCCGTCGTTTCTCCAAGCTAAAGAGCCCCAAGCATTTTAACCTTTCTTCATAGGGAAGGTGTTCCAACCCTTTTATCATTCTAGTTGCCCTTCTCTGCACTTTTTCCAATGCTATAATATCCTTTTTGAGATGTGGTGACCAGAACTGTACACAGTATTCCAAATGAGGTCGCACCAATGATTTATACAGGGGCATGATGATACTGGCTGATTTGTTATCAATTCCCTTCCTAATAATCCCCAGCATAGCGTTGGCCTTCTTTATTGCAGCTACACATTGTGTAGACATTTTCAGCGAGTTATCCACTACGACTCCAAGATCTCTCTCTTGGTCAGTCTCTGCCAGATCAGACCCCATCAATGTGTATTTATATTTAGGATTTTTGGCTCCAATGTGCATCACTTTGCACTTGGCCACATTGAACCCCATTTGCCACGTTGACGCCCACTCACCCATCCTCAACAGATCCCTTTGGAGTGCCTCACAATCCTCCCTGGTTTTCACCACCCTGAACAACTTCGTGTCATCTGCAAATTTAGCCACATCACTGCTTACTCCCAATTCCAAATCGTTAATAAACAAGTTAAAAAGCATCGGACCGAGTACTGATCCCTGTGGTACCCCACTGCTTACCACCCTCCACTGAGAAAGTTTCCCATTTATACTCACTCTCTGTTTCCTATTTATAAGCCAGTTTTTGATCCACAAGAGGACTTGTCCTTTTATCCCATGACTATTGAGCTTACTTAGGAGCCTTTGATGAGGAACTGTATCAAAAGCTTTCCGGAAGTCAAGGTAAATAATATCTATTGGGTCCCCCTTGTCCACATGTTTGTTCACTCCCTCAAAAAACACTAACAGGTTAGTGAGACAAGATCTTCCTTTACAGAACCCATGCTGAGTCTGCCTCAATAGTTTTTGTTCATCAATGTGCCTACTAATTCTTTCCTTAATAACAGTTTCCACCAATTTACCCGGTATCGATGTCAGACTGACTGGCCTGTAATTTCCTGGATCTCCCCTGGAGCCCTTTTTAAAGATGGGAGTGACATTAGCTACCTTCCAGTCCTCAGGAATGGAGGCAGATTTTAAAGAAAGATTACATATTTTTGTCAGGAGATCCACAAGTTCACATTTGAGTTCTTTCAGAACTCTCGGATGAATGCCATCCGGGCCTGGTGATTTATTAGTTTTTAAATTGTCCATCAGTCGGAGGACTTCCTCTCTTGTCACCGCAATCTGATTCAGGTCTTTCAAACCCCCTCCCGAAATCGGTGCTTCTGGAGTGGGCAAACACTTCTCCTCTTCCACAGTGAAGACAGAGGCAAAAAATGCATTCAGCTTCTCAGCCATTTCCCTATCATCCTTCACTACTCCTTTTACCCCTTGGTCATCCAAGGGCCCCACTGCCTCCCTGGCTGGCTTCCTACTTCTAATGTATTTGAAGAAAGTTTTATTGTTGGTCTTTATGTTTTTTGCGATATGCTCCTCATATTCCCTTTTTGCTTGCCTGATCACAGACTTGCATTTTATTTGCCATAGTCTGTGTTCCCTTTATCAACCTCACTAAGACTAGCTTTCCACCGCTTAAAGGAATCCTTCTTACCTTTTACAGCTTCCATTACTTTATTTGTTAACCATGCAGGATTTTTTCTATACCTATTTGTACCTTTCCTAACCTGCGGTATATATTTTTTCTGAGCTTCTAGGATTGTCTTTTTAAATAGTCTCCAAGCTTCCCCAATGGTTTTGACCTTCTCCACTCTTCCTTTCAATTTCTTCCTCACATGTCCCCTCATACCAGAGAAGTTACCCCTTTTAAAGTTAAAAGTGGTTGCGTCAGTCTTTTTGGGCAACTCCCTATTTGTACAAATGTTAAACTCAATGACATTATGGTCACTGTTCCCAAGTGGTGCAATCACTTTTACATCTCTCACCAGGTCTTGGGTGTTACTTAGGACCAAATCCAGGATCGCCTCTCCCCTGGTAGGATCTGTGACCATCTGTTCCACAGCACAGTCATTGAGAGTGTCTAAGAACGCAATCTCTTTTTCCCGACTAGAACTCATATTGACCCAATCAATGTGTGGGTAGTTAAAGTCGCCTATTACAACACAGTTATTTCGTCTAGCCACTATCTTTAATTCATTCATCATTTTATAATCCTCCTCTATCTTTTGATCTGGTGGGTCGATAACAAACTCCCACTGTTAAGCCTCCTTTTGGACCCACTATTTCAACCCATAGCATTTCCAGAAGCGAATCCAATTCTCTTACCCTCTCAATCTTACTGGACGGTACACCCTCTCTGACATACAGAGCCACCCCACCTCCAACCCTTTCCCCCCTATCCCTCCGATATAATTTATAACCAGGAATCACCGTATCCCACTGATTTTCCTCATCCCACCAAGTTTCTGAAATACCCACAATGTCTATTTCCCCCCCAACACCAAGCATTCCAACTCCCCGATTTTACCTCGGAGACTTCTAGCATTTGTGTATAAACACTTATAGTTTCCCATGTTTGTTAAGCCCACAGCCTTCCTCTTGCTGCCTTGAGACCTTGCCAGGCAGTTCCTATCATTAGCCACAGTCTCAGTGGACAATTGTAATCCATTTCCTTGTACAAAAGTAATAGCTACCCCTTCATCTCTTTGAGATGAGCCATCCCGAACCAGAGACTTTTCATCTCCTGTCGGCTTTCCCCCATTATTCAGTTTAAAAACTGCTCTGCCACCTTTTTGATTTTGAGCGCCAGCAGCCTGGTTCCTTCTCGGGACAAGTGGAGACCGTCCCTTTTGTACAGCTCCCTCTTGTCCCAAAAAGCATCCCAGTGCCTAACAAACTTGAACCCTTCCTCCCTACACCACCGTCTCATCCACGCATTGAGACTCCTGATCTGTGCCTGTCTCTCCAGCCCTGCGCGTGGAACAGGTAGCACTTCCGAGAAGGCTACCTTGGAGGTCCTGGCCTTGAGTTTCCTGCCCAGCAGCCTAAATTTCTCCTCCAGGACCTCACGACTGCATTTCCCCACATCGTTGGTGCCGACGTGCACCACGACCACTGGCTCCTCCCCAGCACTATCTACCAGCCTATCTAAAACACGCGTAATGTCCGCTACCTTCGCACCAGGCAGGCAAGTCACCATACGGTCAGTACGCGGGTTCGCCACCCAGCTGTCTACCTGCCTAAGGATCGAATCACCAACTACCAAGAGCCCCCTCCCACCCTTCCCAGGGACGGTTCCTTGGTACGAAAGGATACCCGTTCACCAGCTGAAGAAGAGGTCCCTTCTGAGGGCACATTCCCCTTATCCTCAGCATGGTGCCCCTTTTCCCCTTGACCCTCATGCTCCCTGGCAGCAGCCGGGCTGCCAGATCCAGAGTGGGACATATCTAACAAGTCCCCGAGAGTCTTCCCCGTGCACCTAACTGACTGTCCCTGCTTCTCCAGGTCAGCCACCTTGGCCTCAAGGGAGCAAACTCGCTCCCTGAGAACCAGGAGCTCCTTGCACCGAGCACACACCCAAGACTTCTGACCAGTGGGCAGATAGTCATACATGTGACACTCCATGCAAAACACTGGATAGCCCCCAACCCCCTGCTGGCATTCTGGCTTCATAATTGTTTTTAAACAAATACTTTTCTATAACCCCCTTTTAAAACACTTTGTATTTATATGGCTCCTGTTGTAGGAGTCTACTTACCTTACTATTGTTAATAGCCATTCTCAAGTCTTGCAAACTGAGGGACGTGTCCTACTTGATGAAATCAATCCATCTCATGTTGGGTCTTCCTCTTTTCCTACTTCCTTCAACTTTTCCTAGCATTATTGACTTTTCCAGTGACTCATCTTGTCATGATGTGACCAAAGTACAATAGCCTCAGTTTAGTCATTTCGGCTTCTAGGGAGAGTTCTGGCCTAAAAGTAAATGTTTTCTGTTTTGTTTTTTTGGCCCCCCAAAGGGGATTTTTTTTTATTTGCATTTTTAATACTACAAAACTACAACCGAAAAAAAGGGAAGGGGAAACATCTAAACTAGGGATAAAGGAAAGATGACCACTGCTGACTAAAAACCCAAGAGATGGAGATCTTCAATAAAGCTTTTAACTGAATCAGTCCACAAAAGCACTTTGGTAACATTGAGCGTATTCTAAGAGAAATTTCCCACTACTGTATCAGCTTAACTATTTTCCCCTTTCAAGAGCCTTCCCCAGTCATCCCCCAGTAGACGAAAATGCTTCTTAGGCTTTCAGAGTCTCAGTTCTTTTTTTCCCTATCTTTACGATCTCTCAGTTGGTAGCTCTGTTTGGGAGCCGCCGCTCCCTTGTCTGCATCCGAATCCTTGTCGGCGGAAGACCCAGAGTCCAACTCTCCAGTAGACGTGCTATCTTCTTCTTCTTCTTCTTCTCTTCCCCTCCTCTGGACCTCCCAGTTGCAGCTGCAAAAATTCTCGAGCTTTAAAAACAGAGTCAATTCTTTCCCTCCTGTCTTTTATAATGAATGTGACGCCTTCGGGAATTAGCCACCTGTATGCAATGCTGTTCGCTTGTAAGAAAAGGATTAGTTCCTTATACTTCTGTCTCTTCTTTCTTATCTCAAATGGAATGCCTTTTAGGATCCTTATAATGTTGCCTCTGATTTTCAGGGGTGTAACTGTAGAATTTTAGAATAAGATCTCTTATATGCCTCTTCAAGAATCTCACAACAATTTCCCCTGGCAGATTGTTCTTTTTGATGTACGTGGAGTAGGCTCTATAGGCCACATTCATTTCTCTTAAGATATCCTCTGCTTTTAAATACGCCATGGGGGCAATGCCTCACTCAGTAGTTGTTTGAGATTCTCATTTGGGGCTTCAGACACTCCTAGGAACTGGAGCACCATGTTAGCTTTTTCCATTTGCAGTTGTAATAGCTGCGTTTCTGATGTTGCATGTTTTTTCTCCAGCAATTGCATCTTTTTTCCTGCTTTGGTAGAGCTGGCATCCAGTTCCTTCACTTTTTCGACCACCTGCTCTGTTTTCTTAGTGTTTTCAGCCAGATGTAATTGCTGCGCTGCAAGATTCTGATTCAAAGTTACCAGTTGCTGGTTGATGTTGGACATCTGGTCCAGCACGGGCCGAAGAGAGTCCGACAAAAGCCTTGAGAACTCTATGGTCTCTTCCAGCCGAGGACTCTGACTGCCTGGTAGTTTCGGTTTCAGTCCTTTGTCGGGTCGCCTCCCTGCCATCTTTTTTAAATTGTTTACTTTAACTGAGAGTTTACAAAGTCCCTAAAAGCCTTCAAGATGCTCTAACTTTGACAGGTAAGGCTCTTGAAATCAGTTCTGCACTATTTCTTCCACTCCCCCCTTGTAGTTTCATTTTAAAGTCTTTGTGTGTGGGAGGGGCCCCTCCCCTGTTCGCTTCCCATGCTCAATCAAGGAGGGGTGCTTTCATTTTGACTGTCGATTTAGCGCTCTTTCAACTCATGGCTCTTTTTCCGTCTTCCAACGTCGCTTATACTCACAAGGTTGCTAGATCTCCGTCGCTTGTCCCAGCCAGCGTCTTTAAGTCCATGCAGGTGCACGGAGCGCACAGTGGCAGGACCACTGGGGTGAAGGAGCACCTCGATTCTCCAGCATTGCACTGGGAAAGAGGATGCCCCCTCACAAGCTCCTTGGCTTAGAGCCTTTACCTAGACTCTCTGGGGGGGCGGCAATTGCTCGCGCCCCCTCCAAGCCGCTGGCGATCAGATCGTGTCCCGGGAGCATCCCGGAGACGCATCTGACTTGCAAGTCACCATTACCGGAAGTCCGCCTAAAAGTAAGTGTTAATTGTCAGTGGACAGTAGTCTCCTGGTTAATAATTGCAGGCAAGAGACAGCATATGGATCAGGGCCAAAGAATGTGTGTACTCTTCCCCCTGTTTAATGTTTCCTTATATAGCTCCAGGGGAGTATTTGAGGCTGGGAGTATGGTACAAGGGTGAACCCACTTCAAGGCTTTAATCAGAAATGTGGAACTCTCACAGTTGATATTTCCAAACATAAAAGTGCTCAGGAGATCCATTTTTGGACAGTGTCATATCTAGGAAGAAGGGATCAATGGAAAATAATTCATAAGAAGAGTTGGCAGGAAGCAGGACAAGAAGTTTGGGGGAAATCCCTCAGTTAACATTTTCTCATTCTCAGGGCCAAATGAGCCACAATACAAGAGATTCATGGGACATCTAATAAACAGTGTAATAGAGTTTGGATTGCAAAAATTTGGAATCAAGCAGAAATCTGCTGAAACAAACCATGGATAAGGAGATGGATAAGGAGATACTAAGCTGGGTGTCATCAGCATATCGATGACAGCCAATCCTCAAACTATAACAATTTGTCCTAAGAACTTTATGTAGAGATTGAAAGACATGGGGATAGGATTGTGAAAACCCCCAGGACAGTTCCCACACTGATAACTGGTATCCAGTGGCAATCTTTTAAGTCTGATCCATGAAGAATGATTTGAACTGGCCCATTCTCAGATACCTACTTCTGCCTCCAAATGTCTCAACAAGATTACATGGTCGGCTGTGTCAAAGCTGCAGATAAATCCAGTAGGAACAACAAAAAGGGGGGGGGGACTTCATTTACAATCCAACAGAGGTCATAAACTAAAGCCAACAATACCATCTCTGTCCCATAGCCTGGGTTTGAAACCAGACTGAAAACAATTTAGGGCAGATGAGTTATCCAAGACTTGGAGTTGGTCCAGTATTGGTCTTTGAATCACTTTTGGGAGACAATTTAGGTTGGAAAAACAGTAGGGCTGAAAAACATTAGAACTCCTCTTTTGGGTCGAAGATACTCTGATGGGAGATTTTTTTTTATCATGAATCTTCTGTGTTAGGTGTAATTTGTCCTTCAGTCGCACATTTGGTGGACATGTTGCTATTTTTTAAAAAGAAATCTGTAGTTACATAGAAGCAGTATTTTGCTATTTTAGCAGAGGACTGTAGTTCTATATAAACAGTTCAGGAGGTACTTCCATTATACATTCTTGTTTCAGGTGTTTACAATTTTACAAAAAAATGGAAGAAATGCTTTGTTTGGAATTTTTTATTTGTATGGCTTGTTCGTAAGCCAAAAGCATACTTCAGCAAGTTTCTGTTTGATTACTTCTGAATTTTTTAAAAAAGGATAGGGACTATTTAATTTCATGCTTTGCCAGCAATTTTGGACACATCCCATACATGCTTAGAGAATGAGAAGAATGGGCTATTTTTAAACTGCAGTATTTGCCTTATTTTTTCCATGAGGTCAAATTCCTCTGGATTAGAAGAGCTAAAGCTTTAGTGTGTAATACTGATCAACACCTAGAAGAAGACTTGCCATAGTCTCTTAACTGGCTCTAGGCCATTGATTCACAGATTGGATATATATGTCTATCACAAGTGAAATTCCCAACTACCACTTGTTGTTGTTGGTGTTGTTATTGTGCTTTGCCAGCAAATCACAGCTGACTTATGGCAACTCATATGGTTTTCAAGGCAAGATGTTTAGAGATGGTTTGCCATTGCCTGGCTCTGCATCATGACCTTGGTATTCCTTGGTTGTCTCCCATCCAAATACTAGGCAGAGTTGATCCTGCTTAACTTCCAAGATATGAACAGATCGGGTTAGCTTGACTATCCAGGTCAGGACAACTACCACTTACTAGGTCAAAATTCAAAATGGATAAAAAGGAGGAAGGTTGGGAAAAGGCAATGAGGTTGGGGTTTTCTACAAGAGGACATAGGAGACTGATAGCATTCATGAAGTCCACTGTTGCCAGAGGCACTGCCTTTTACTCTTGAATAGCCCTAAAACAGGGGTGCCCCACTTTCTATGCTGAACCAAAGTCCCCAAAAGTCAAGCACTCTCAGATTGAACCACAGAGTCAGCCTGCAAGTACTCTGCAAAAAGGGATTTTATATTCAGGTGACAATAAGGCAATCTCAGGGCAAACTTCCAGTCTTCCCCCTCCACCCAGCAGAGATATGCTTATTGAATAATAATGGGTTCCACCAGGTGAAGTATCTACATTTCTAAAAGCTATTCAGAGGCCACCTGGTGAATAGCCCTGTCTCCAGAACCTCACCCAGCCCTTTTCTTGTGTCATCTCATGTCTATGTGTGAATTCTTTGTCCTTCCTTGCTCCATCCCTCAGGATACCAAGATAAACCAATCAAGCATTCAAATTATTGATGATCCTTCCTGATGCTAATCAGGGACCCATCTCCTATCTTTTGTCTGTATCTGGGAACCTATTCAACTGCCTTGCCAGGACCATTAGTGGTCAGAAAATCCATTCAGCTGGCCCCAGTACAGTCACCCAGCATCTGGCTGATTTAATCAAGGCCATTGTTAATCCAGACTCTGATCTCATTAATCATACCTAAGGTCTGCCCCTACTGGCATCATACACGCGTGGGACCCAGGACTGGCCCAGGTAATCTATTGTTCTCAACTGAGACCAGCCCCCAGGGCCACCCATTGGTCTGCATTGTTTTCCAATGTCTATATCTGTGAGCACATGGCCTTAGACCATGTGCTTCTGCCATAATACCAACTGGCAGTTCTCCCCTAAGCCCTTTGGGTTTAGGCCATAATCTCATCTCCATGGATCTCTGCACGTCTGGACAGGTAGTATCACCCCATAACTGATCTCCTCTATCAATCACCTCTGCTTCCTTAGTTCTGTATTGTCTGTGTAAATGTTTGAATATTGTTTGTACGCTTGAGAATATTTTGTAAAGAATTCATTATTTTAGCCACCCAGTCTGTGTGTCTATTTCTGTGTTTGTGGGAATTCTGACTTCAGTATACACAGGTCTGATCCTATAGTTATGCCAATTGCTCACTAATATCATAATTCCCCAATCTATTATTAAGAAAAAGAGCAATTTGGGTAACACCACTCCCTCCCATACTCAGACTTCCATTTCCAGGCATATATGTAGAAGAATGGAAAATTTCCTTTACAAGATGACAGTGTGAAAAATTAAGGGGAAAGGTAAGGCTTCCATGAGTATTTACCTCTATGCCTCAGAATGTCTCATTTTCTGTTTCTCATTATGTGATCTCATGTTGGTCCATGATGAAATATTTAGAGCATTACCTCCAACATAATGTTATTTATTATTATTTATTTACAAAAAATTATATCCTGCCTTTCTTCCCTCACAAGGGCCATCAAGGCAGCTAACAATTTAAAAATACATGATAGAATCGTTTCAGAATCATTAACCTTCCCCCGCCAATGCACGCTGTTAAAACAATTTAAAGCAGAGTTAACATACATACAAAATCATAAAAGTAGTAATTAAAACATTGGACAGCAAGGAGTGATCACTGAGAGAATGCTAAGCAGAAACATCTTCATTCACTGGCAGAAGATGGCAACAGAAGGGACAGATGGATCTACTTTGTGAGAGAGTTCCAGGGCTTTGGTGCCACAACCAAGAAGGCCCTCACCTGGGTGCCACCTGTCAGTCTTAGAAGGCATAGGAACTTGAAGCAGGGTCTCCAAAGATTACTGTAGTGATTGGGTGGTGGTCCTTCAGATATGTTGATCCAAAATCATATAGGGCTTTAAAGGTTAAGATCAGCACCTTGAATTGTGCTTAGAAACAAATTGGGAACCAGTGTAGATGAGCCAAGACTGAAGTGATATAGTCTCTAGGGCCCATGCAAGATAACATCCTGGCTGCTGTGTTCTGTGCAACTCCATCCACAACAGGTGACAACTTAATTGCTGGGTCAGACCTTCTGCCCCCCAATAGCACTTCTGTCTTGTTAGAATTAAGCTTCAATTTATTAGCCCATATCCACAATAAAATCGGTACTGTCACTGCTAGTGAAGAGTCCAAGACGTGAGAGATTTTATCTGCAACGTACTAAGCAAAATGGTCACAGTGAAGAAGAAGAAGATGAAGAAGAAGAGATTGGATTTTATACCCCACCCTCACTTGGAGTCTCAGAGTGGCTTACAAACTCCTTTCCCTTCCCCTCCCTGCAACAGACACCCTGTGAGGTAGGTTGGGCTGAGAGCTCTTTTGAGAACTGCTCTTTCAAGAACAGTTCTGACAGAACTATGGCTTGCCCAAGGTCATCCAGCAGCTGCAAGTGGAGGAGTGGGGAATCAAACCCGATTCTCCCAGATTAGAGTCTGCGCACTTAACCACTACACCAAACTGGCTCTCAGTGGGTCACCAAGCAGTTACCTGTTGTACATGTAAGGGACTCCTTCTCATGAGAGTTGGGCCACAGAAGGAGGAAAGAGGGAAGGAAAGAGAGAGAGTAGAGAGAAGGAAAGAAGGAAGGAAAGAGGGAAATAAAGAGAGGAAAGAAGGAGGGAAACAGGGAAAGGAGGAAAAAGAGAGAGAGAAGAAGGTGAGAAAGAAAGAAAGAAAGAAAGAAAGAAAGAAAGAAAGAAAGAAAGAAAGAAAGAAAGAAAGAAAGAAAGAAAGAAAGAAAGAAAGAAAGAAAGAAAGAAAGAAAGAAAGAAGAATGAGGGAAAAGAAAGAAAGAAGAAGAAAGAAAGAAAGAAAGAAAGAAAGAAAGAAAGAAAGAAAGAAAGAAAGAAAGAAAGAAAGAAAGAAAGAGAAGAATGAGGGAAAAGAAAGAAGAAAAGGAGGGAATGAAAGAAATTCAGTGGCAATTCAGCCCCATTATACCCTATGGGCCATTGAAGTCAATGGTGAAAACATAGGGTATATTCTGGGGGCTGGAGGGGAGGGTTTGAGGGAGAGGCTCCAAGCTATCACTTGACAAGATGCTGGAGACCCATAACCCCTAGCCATGTTGTTTCTGGTGTATCCATGCTGGGTATGTCTGGAGACAAACATGTCTCCAGATTAAAGCAGCATGCATTCATGTGCCTGATAATTTCTTTCTTTATTTAATTTCTACCCTGCCCTCCCCACTGAAGCGGGTCTAGGGTGGCTGATCACAAAAGATGTATACTATTATGATGGGGGGGGGGAATCACACTAAAAAGTAAAACTGGAACCCATCTAGAGAGGATGCTAGAGATCCCTGAAGAGATCTTTAGTAGTCTTTTTCTTTAAAAACTTTAAAAACACAGGACAGATATGGTATGGGCTGGAATTGCGGTGCTAGGTTTTATTTTTAACTAGCAGTAAAGGCCATTGTAGAAGCAATACAACGAGCTCTAGAAAGATGTGATGTGTAAAGAATGCAGTGGCTGGAAGCAGGTTAAGGACATATTGGCAGTATGTAGTAAAAAGGCAGAATCGTGGAAGTAAAGTCTCACATACTTGATGTCACACAACAACTGGTGTCCAAGGTCATACAATGTGGGCCAGAAAATGCAGGACAGGGGTTTGTCGAGTAATTTCTGCATTTGCGCAGTCTTCAAAGGCATTTTATGTTGATGTCCTTGTCATTTAATGTGGTCATGGTTGCAGTGTCCATCCTGTTACAGAAGAGGTCTCAAGGAAAGTTGGGTCGAAAGAGTCATCATGAGGAAAGTATCAGAAAGCTATGTTGGAATGATGAATAGGAGTATGGGCATATGAGTGTTGGGGAAGCTTTATAGTTTCAAGTCTGAAAAGGCATGTATTTTGTGGGTATGTTGTAAGCAAAGGTGTGCATTGTAGGAGAGTATCTAAATGCATGGATAGACATGCTAACTTTGAATAGTGTGGTGTTTGCCAAAAGCCATTGAAAGGAGACGTGGTGTTTTGAGTTAAACTGTATTATATTAAGGAGGTGTCACTTATGGGACTGAAGAAACATTTTTTGAATTGAACATCAGTGGTTGGCAGAACCAGATTTTAATAAGAGTGATAGAGAGGTCATGAGTGAATATCTTGTATAGTCATTGTGGGTTTGGAGCAGTACGTAGAGAACCTTGCATCACAGGGTATGTCAGATACAACGTAAATTGCCTGAACAGAGTTTGCAGGCTTAGTCCAGTGTTCTGCGTCTGTTTGCTGGGTGTGAGTGTTCATCAGTGATGTCACCTGAGGCAGAATGGAATGCTGGAAATTGTCCTGATCAGTGCAGAGAGGCATACATTTCATAGTGCTTAGATCTTTTTCAGGGGCATTCTGAGGGTTTTTTTTTTTCTGTTTGTTGAGGAGCTTGATGATACACTCATAGTGGGTGAGACTCCATATTTCGCTGGGTGCAAGTATGGGTTGAATGAGGCGCAGCAGATGATTGGTGTCAGAGGATTGGCGGTCAGACCCTGTACAGATTGTCTTGGGCACTCTGTGTGCCCTGTGAGGCTTGTAGGCATTTTGCAGTCTGTGGAGATGCCATGAGTGTGTGTTGATATCCTGCCTTGTTTCTCACAATGTTCTTCAGGAGTGAGTTCAGCATTTGGCTGGTGGGTTGACATGATGGAGAATCATTGCTGCTCTGTTTTGTAAGCATAAGAAGGGCAGTCTACAGCAGCAATGTGGCTGATGTTTCCATCAGTTTGTAGTGGTCCCATGTCAGGTTGGAAGTGAAAGGTGTTTTTCATGGTAGAGAAATGTGGATGAGCAACATTTGTCAGCAGTATTGGTTAGGGCTGGATGGTTCCAGGGAAATAGTCAGGCAGTTGTTGTAGCCATAGTGTCTGAAGAAATTGGTCAGCGGCCCACATACTGGCTCTCACTGAGAGAAATTTGTGAACATATTTCGCTTACAGAGTTTGAAAGTGTTTTTAAGAGGTATGTGATATTTTTTGTTTTTCATTCTTCCTAAAATGCATTTATGTTTGAAAATTGGTGGGTGCGGGGGGAGGGCAGAAGGTAGCCCTGCCTAGTGTGCAAAAAAACCTGGTACTGGCCCTGATGTTTGGTTGGTGTTGTCTATGTGGTTTTCCCTGTTTCAAGTGTAGGCTGTGGAAAGTAAAGAGTGAGCTTATGTTAGGAAGTGAGGATTGATGTCTTACAGGGAGTAAGGTTTTCTGAAATGGCTCCATCCTCTGCTGTACCCAAGTATGGGTAAGATTCCAGATGTTTTTGAATGTTTGGTAGACTTACCTGGTATTCTGATGTGTAGTTTGTGTATTGTCACAGCTGTATTTGTCTCCTGTGGTGTATGAGGTCCTTTGAATGTGAAGCATAGTCTGTAGAAAGTAAAGGATTAGGTCTTGGAAGGCAGTGAGGATGCATTTGGCAAGTTAGAGTTATGGAGATAGCCATGAACCGCGACATGGGTTGTTCTTTAAACATCTCCTGCTCTGCTGTGGCAGAAGTGTATTATAGTGTTTCCCAGTGTGCACAGTGAATTGGGGTTGTTACGTGTATTGTGATATGTGTTGGTTATTGCTGCATTCCCTCCCCCCACCTCAGAAGGTTGTCTGTGTACGTCTGTCTCTGCCTGTCTCCCAATGCAGGGCAGGCTAAATCAAGGGCAAAAAATACTGTGAAAGCATTATCCCATCATGGTCTGAATAAGAAAGTATTGTAGCCGCAAAGCATTTGATCACTCTGTGGATCTGGCCATATATGGAAAGTGTAAGAAATGTTAATAGCTGTAGTGGGCTTGGAGCATCTCCAGGAAACCAAGGATTTTCCTTCTGTTTGCTATTCTTTCAGGTACAGAAAGACACTTTCCTTGCTGCATACCGGAACTGAACAATACCCACCACACAAAATCTGTGGAGAGTAAAGATGCTAGTTCTTGGTGATGGATCAGAAATTACAGGTGTCACATCTTAAGAAGGAAGGCCCCCCCTTTTCTGGGAAAGGTCGTGTCACTGTAACAGCTTTAGGACTGAAGCTGTCATGACATAGAGACAGGGCTTTTTTCCTTTAAAAAAAAGCCCAGCAGGAACTCATTAGCATAATAGGCCACACCCAACAGCAGAAACTCATTAGCATATTAGGCCACACCCCATGTTACCAAAAGTGTGGTCATCCAGCCACACCCACCTTTTGCTTCTTATTCTGTTTACCTTGTTTGTTGTCAGAACCCAGGGCTTTTTTGGAGCAGGAACTCCTTTGCATGTTAGGCCACACCTAATTGCATGTAGCCAATCCTAATGAATTTCTGCTGCTGGGTGTGTCCTACTATGCTAATGAGTTCCTGTTAGGCATGGCCAACTCGGGAGCCAGCCGGAACTCTGTTCCTGTGCGTTCCTGCCCCAAAATAGTCCTGCATAGAGATATCATGGTCGAATCTGCATTTGCAATTTTTAAATCAGTTTTGTGCTGCTGTGACACCATCAAGCATACAGAAAGACAGCATCACAGCAGCACAAAACTGATTTAAAAATGCAAATGCAGATTCGATCATAGAGAAGGGGAAAGTCTTGATGGCTTTCCAGCAGTCCTGTAGCTGTGAATGGAACAGGGCACTTTCAGAAGAGAGTTGTGAGAGTTGATAAATGTTATTAAAGTCAGGGGCTTCTGTTTGTGTTTTGCAGAAGGTCTCTCTGTGGTAACTGTAGTTTGAAGTTTGGTGGAAATCTTATAGTATTTATACAGTAGCAAACCACCCCATCTTGTGGCTGCAAAGGCTTGATGGAGTGGCGGACAGGACTCTGCCTCTTAGGTCGAATCTGCATTGTTAAATCAGTTTCGTGTTGCCGTGACGCCGTCAAGCATAGAGAAAGACATTGTCACAGCAGCCCGAAACTGATTTAAAAATGCAAATGCAGCATGAATGATTCAAAAAGAAAATGCAGATTCATCCTTAGGGTGAGGACAGGGTGCGTGAGCAAGTGAGGGAGTGAGCCATGAAGGACGATGAAGCTGCCGCCATCTCCTGGACCCGGCTTACCTGAAGTGGTCAGTAGTCCCTTGGAGGTGCTGTGATGGCGGTATCGTGTCAGGAAGGGGGCTGAGGGCACTTATTCCTCTCAGGTTGTCAGACAGTAGAGTGAAGCGTCTTCCTCATCAGAGGTGTTATGATAAGGAAGCAAGGGCCAGTTTTCGTCTAGGCTTGATGGCACTGTCATCCATCTGGTGGCCCCACTGAGGGCCCAATGGCACTGTGGCCCAGCCACAGCCCTCCCTGAGGTTCTGAAGGTACTGTTGCTCTGGGCTCCCTGAGGGCCCAATGGTGCAGTTGGCTGGCTACTGCCCTCCCCAAGGGGCCAATGGCACTGTGGGCCCACCCTCTCTAAGGTCCGAGGCTCCCTGAGGTCCCACCTGCCATCCTCCCTGAGGGATGCGTAATGTGCGGAGGCTTACTGAGGTGGAGGTATCCTCTTCTTTCTGTCAGCCAGGACTGACATGGCCTCCTCCTGTCAGGCAATGAGGTGAGGGTGAGTTGTCTTGGTGGGCTGATGGTGCCATCGACCACGTACGGTGCTTACTGAGGGCCTGATTGAGCTGTTGGCTGCCTGCCGCCCTGCCTGAGTGTCCAATGGCATGTGGTCAGGGAGGGTGGTGGCCAGCCGATGTGCCATCAGACCCTCAGGGGGGCCTGCTGCCACCCTCCCAGGGGCACACGTAGTCTGCAGAGGCTTACCAAGGCGTCTTCCTGTCAGCCAGGACTGACAGGGCTTCTCCCTGTCAGGGAAGGAGCTGAGGGGTCATTGTCTACGCAGGCTGATGGCGCTGTCAGCCGCCTGCCACCCTGCCTGAGTGGCCAATGTCACTATCTGCTGCCAGCCACCCTTTTGCAGAGTTCAATGGTTTTGTTGGGTGCCTGCTGCCCTCCCTGAGGTCCAGCTGGTGCTGTTGTGCACTTGCCACCCTCCCTGAGGGGTGTGGAATTAGTGGAGGCTGAACCCAGTGGTGGGGTGAAAGTGCACAAGGCAGCCTGGCTTTTGGCTCTAGGTATTCCTGGTGAGGGAAGGAGGCATTTTGGAGGGAAAGTAAATGGGTCACTGGGTGGCTTCTGCCTGTGCTATTCCTGGCGAGGGAAGGAGGCATTTTGGAGGGAAAGTAAATGGGTTACTGGGTGTTCTGGAGAAATGGGTGGGAGCCAGGGCATGGAGTCAGTTGATAGGGTAAGTTTCTGAGTGACAGGTCAGGGAACCAAAGGCTGGGGAAGCATGTGGAACGTTCAGGAAAGAGGGACGTGAAAACTCAAATATTATAAGGAGAGATTTCCTTCCTGTTTATTTGTTGGACAGAAATTCCCAATCCATTGAGTAGCAATTATTCCTCATATGAAAAATGAGAAGGGCTGCTTGTCTTTTTTCATACTGAAAAGTACTGAGACTGACGAGTGATTTCAGCTCTCACATACTTTATTAGTTGAAGAACAAGACAAGTGAGCCGGCTCGCAGGCCGGCTTTTTATCCCCAGTGAGCCCACACCTCAAAACACACAACACCCAGTGATTCGCTATTTACATTGATTGAGTTATCTCCTGCTCCTCAGTTGGAGGGGAGCTAGGATCCTCTAGTCCATTGTCTTTCTGGGCGAAGCTCAGGCCCTTCGCCTGGCCACATGGTGGACCGGTTAGAACCAGTCCCAGCACATGGCTGCCCTGAGCCCATGTCCTCCAGTGGATACATTACACATACCATGGTTAACAGCCACTCCGGGTAACTGACTTCGATCTAGGAAATGGTGTGGGTATGCATGTGGAAACAATTAATCTTCCCTGTCTATAAACCAAGACCTCAGTCCTAATTGCGTCCTCTAAATGGCTGTTTTTAGAAAAAAATAGATGACCACAGATTCAGTCACAGATTTCCATCATCTCAATTTTTAAGACCTGATTTACTTTTCTTTCATATTTCTTTGTAAATTGTGACACTTTTCAGTCATAATACAGATTTTTTGTGATTATCAAATATGTGCTGTTTTAATCTGGGGACATGTTTTCATTCCCATCATGGATATACAAGAATCAAAATATCTGTAAATATTTAGAAGTGAGGAAAGTTAAATGGTTGATTCTCTTAGAAATCTTCATGCAGTGACATGCCAGTTGAAAAAGCCATAATTAATGCATGTTTTTATAATGCAAGATATTAACATTGCTGTAGGACACTCATTTTTACATATCAAAATGTCAACACCATTTATGACATCTTATTACCTTCTGTAACCCACACAGATCTTATGTTTTTCAGCTGTGATGTACACAGCATGGTTATTAATATAATTTGGCAATTATTTTGACAATTAAAAAAGACTTCCCAGCCTAACAAGATAATTAGTCTGTGGGCAGACTGGGAAATCCAGTAAGGCTTCCCTAAAAGCAAACCCATAAAATGGCAAAGTGATGGCTCTCCTCCTCTTGAATATGCTGTCTTTTCAGGAGTACCTCCCTTTTCCTAGTTGCAAGCTCAGACAACAAATGCAGCATATAAATATATAACAAAAGACATTTGAGCCAAAATCCAGCCAAAGTTAAGGACTTTTATGTTCCACTGATTTCATTGGAAGAATTCAGCCAATGTGCTTAACTTTCTTCCACTGAAATTTGTGTGTTGCTTACCACTCTGTGTCCAATGGCCTTAATACAACCAACTCTCACTAACTGCAGAACGAATATACTGGGAAATTGCCAAGGCTGAATAGAGGCCATATTGAAACTAGTGCTGTGTCTGTCTTATTAATAAATCACTTCCTTTGTAATTTAAACTGCCCTCAAAAGAAGCAAATGTTCAACATTGATATGCAAACTTCAAATATAAGCTATGTATTACAGCTCATCCCAAAAGGGGGGGGGCAGATCCTGCTAGGGTTACCAAGTTCCTGCTGGGGGGGAATCCCCTGCCTCAAGTGAGCCCTTCCCACCACTGCTTAGCTGGGCAGTGGAGGAAAAAAATGGGCTGGGGGGGGAAGGCCAGCATGACTGGGAGTGATGTCAGTGCGTCACAGGGGACTATTATTAGACCAAAACTCTATAGTTCAACCATAGAATTTTGGCCTAATTCTAGAGGATCACCAGCAACATAGTGAAGTCATTTCTGGTCACATTGAAAGTAATATTAGCATGTCACTGGTGATGTCAAAGTGTACATGCAAGATTATTTCCTGCCTTTCCTGCATTTTGCTGGCATGGTACACATTTGTGATTTAAATAATGTTGGAATGATCCTAGCATAGATGCCTATTCATATTAATCCAGCATTGTAAGTGCGCTAACATTTTATATTCTGTCCCCCCGCCCCCAGATCAGCAACTCCCAAACCATTGAGGAAAAGAATTGAAGCATAAAAAGTATAATTAATCAGGGCAAAAGCCCACTTTCCAAATTTTCCTCATAAATTCTCCACTTAACAACCACAGAATGAAAAGGGGAACCCCCCCTATATTTGTTGGCTTTTTAAAACTTCTAATAAAATACTATTAATCCCATTTTGGCTTTCTCAGGATATTTGGCATGGGAATATACTTCAGTTCATTAAGACTAGAGACCTTTGTGTTTATTATTGCACTGAGACATATTTACTGCTTTTAAACAGCAATGATATCAACACACAAATAAAAGAACTAAAAGTCTGGCAGAGAATTCATATGGCTTTAATTTGCCAAACTGGGAAGCATGAATATTGTAAGTAAATGACATTGCTTGACAACCCAGTCCCAAATATAATTGTTGTAAACACATGAACTCATTAACCTGTTTTATACTGAACAAGACCACTGATGAATGAAGGTCAGTACTATGTACTCAGATTGGTAGTGGCTCTCCAGGTTCTCAGTGGTCTTTCATATCACCTATTATCTGATCATTTTAGAAAATGGAAATGCTGGGGATTGATTGTGGGGCTTCCTGGCTGTGAGGCTGACTCCAATATCTGATATCTCTCTTGTCTTAATCCTAATACAACAATGGCCCCTCATATTGCTCGGCTAACAACTTCATAATTTAATGATAATGCTGAGTCTAGGCACTACATTTTCACAACACCTCTTCCTTCTTGACTGTTACCTGGGGAAAACAGAGTTGCTGTTCCTGAAGGATAAGAAACCAAGTGAAAACAGATGACGCTCCAAACAGAATTCTTAAGATAAAAATACAAACCCACTCAGAATGTGACTAGCAGACTGAAAGCTGAAGGTAGCTCCAGGATTGTACAGCACAAACTGACTATATTATGTACTGAGATCGAGGCAACGTTTCAAACAAATGATTACTTTATTAGCTCAAAACAAAGACAAACAACACACAGAATGACCTAACTATACACAGTTTGAACCAGGGAAACCACACTTCCTGGAACAATAACGTCCAATCAACAATGAGTGCTTGGTTCCAATGGGAATTGTTCCTGCTGAAAGTCAGAGTCTTTCTGGATTGGTCCATTCACAACAGTGATCAATCTGGTTGCATAGTTTAGAATGCTGACGGTCTATGGAGCTTGTGACCGAAGCTCATGCTTACAAAGCAACAATTACCCAATACATAACACTCCCCCCCCCTAAGTTAGCACACATAGTCTGTCAAATAACTAGGGTGAGTTCTTACTCATTGGGAACACCGTGGTTCCCCAGCTGGCAAAGTTGGGTCTCTGCTGGAACTGGGTGGCTGACAGTCCATAGCGCAGTCGGGGACCATAGTGTCCAGACTCTCTGGCTCAATGGACGGCGTCCACTCTAGAGAGTTCTCATGCTCCGAGCAGGGCATCGAGGCAGTGCTTGCCTCCGACCTGGTGTTTGGCTTGGGAACGATAGGAGCTGAGCATGGCATAAGATTCTGTTCTGCAGTTTGGGTCTCTGTTTCAGCTGGCTCCAAGTCCCTGACCCAGTGCCACCTAAGCTGGTCAAGGTGTCTCCGAAGACTTCTCCTGTCCGATGTAGTTACCACATACGATACTGGTCCAGTAGCTGTTGTCACTGTAGCTGGAATCGAGATCGGCCTGTCACTGTAGTTCCGGGCATAGATGAGGTCACCAGGATGGAAGGAACAGAGAGGCTCCAGAACCTCTCACTGTGGCGGACAATCTGATGTGAGGTCCGGGTGAAGAAGGTCAAGCATTGTAGATAAGCAGTGGTTTATCAGAAGTTCCACAGGGCTCCTCCTGGTAGTTGTGTGAGGCGTTATGTGCTGCTGCAGGAGGAAGTCTGCCAGTCTCAGGTCCCAGTCACTGTAGACTATTTTTTGCAGTGCGTCCTTCGTAGTGCAAACCATTTGCTCAGCTGCCCATTACTGGAAGGATGAAAGGGGGCTGCCGTGATGTGCTGGATCAAGTTGGCGTCCATGAACCTCTGGAACTTGGACAATGTGAATTGTGCCCTGTTGTCAGACACAATAGTTCCGGGCAATCCATGTATACTAAAGATGTGGCGCAACGCCCGAATGACTGATGCAGAAGTCATTGCAGACATTGGGACTACTTCTAGCCATTTAGAAAAAGAGTCCACAACAATCAGGAAGGTTTGTCCCTGAAAGGGGCTGGCAAAGTCTATGTGCAGGCAGGATCATGGCACCTGGGTGGTTTCCCAGTGCTGTACTAGTGTCTGAGGTGGTTCTGGTTGCGAGTCTTGGCAGGGTTGGCAAGTCTGAACCCAACCTTCAATTTCTTGGTCCAATCCTGGCCACCAGACATAGCTAACGCCTTCATCCAAACAACTCCTGGGTGTCCGGAGTGCAGGGCTTCTAGCACCTGGCAATGAAGTTTAGGGGGAATGACCACACAGCTCTCCCAAAGCAGGCATCCCTTGTGAACTGACAGTTCATGTTGGCATGACTTGTAAGCCTGGAACGGTGTCTAGCTGGCCGGATGGCCATCCCCTCCACACCCAGTTGAGGACCCAGGAAATCTCAGGGTCCTTTGCAGATTGGGAGGTGACATCTGAAGCATGGTTGTTGGGGAAGCTCCTCGATGGGCATGATTTGGTAGGCAGGGGATGGGTCGACAGCCGGTTCCTGGAGAGGCAGGTGGCTAAGAGCATTGGCATGGCCAATAGTCTTTCCCGTTTGGTAGGACAGGTTGTAAGTGTAGGCCGACAAAAACACCAACCAATGCAGCATCCGAGGCAACAGGATCTGGGGCGTCTGGCAGTCCAGCGTGAACAAACCCAAGAGCGGCTTATGGTCAATCACAATCTAGAGCCGCCATCCATACACAAAATCGTGGAATTTCTTTACGCCAGCCATAAGAGCAAGGGCTTCCCTGTTGATTTGTGCATAGTTTCTCTCTGCCAATGGCAAGGTTCTGGAAAAGTATGCAATCAGGGCATCCTGACAATCTGGCAAACAGTGACTCAGAACAGCACCAATTCCATAGGGTGACATGTCAGCCACCAAGATAAGCGGTGTTTGCTCATCATAATGCATGAGGACTGGATTTGAAGATAGTAAGTCCTTGACAGTGGTGAATGCCTGGGTGTGCCTTGGCCCCCAGCTCCATGGCATCTTTTTCTCCAGCAGGTGATGCAACAGTTCGGCTACTGACGAATGGTAGAAGTTGAGGAGACCTAGGAAGGACTGTAGTTCCCTTTTTGAAGTTGGGGTTAGTGCGCTGTGGATTGCCTTGACCTTGCTCTTCATTGGGCAAATGCTATTAGCTGCAGTCAGGAATCCCAGAAATTCGACTTGCGGAACTTCAAACTGACATTTCTCTTGCTTTACCTTGACGCCCGTGTCTTGGAAATGGTGAAGGACCTCTCGAAGGCAGTCTGCCAGTTCCTCTGTGGATGCGCTGGCTATCAAGACATCATCAAACTACAGGATGACACCCAGAATGTCTCTCAACAGACCTTCCATGAGGCTTTGGAAAAGTCCTGAGGTGACACTAACCCCAAACTGCAGGCATTAACCTTGAACGCCCCTCAGTGCATGACAATTGTTTAAGCCTTGGCCATGGCTGTGGTGACAGGCAACTGTCGATATGCCTGTGCCAGGTCAAGCTTGGCAAAGGCTTGGTCTCCGGCGAGCGAAGCTAAAAGATGGCTGACGACTGGTAATGGATATGCATGCTGTTGCAAGGCTTTGTTAATTGTGCATTTGTAGTCTGCACAGATTCTTACAGTCCCATTGGGCTTGATGGGTGTGACAATGGGGTTCTCCCACCTAGCATGCGAGACTGGCTCCAGCACTCCTTGTGCAATGAGACGATCCAACTCCTCATCGATGCGCAGTTTCAATGGGTGATTTCCCACTAAAGCTGCCGCGGGGTTGCGCCGCCGTTTGCCCCGAGATTTTTAGTCAATTTCACACCCGAAGCCGCGGGGCTGCATTTTGACCCACGGCTTCGCCCGATTTCCCCCGCAGTTTCGTAATCCTCAAAAAACAGGATCCTGTTTTTTGAGGATTACGAAACTGCGGGGGAAATCGGACGAAGCCGCGGGTCAAAATGCAGCCCCGCGGCTTCGGGTGTGAAATTGACTAAAAATCTCGGGGCAAACGGCGGCGCAACCCCGCGGCAGCTTTAGTGGGAAATCACCCAATGTGAAGGGCACCTAAAGAGCCTTCAGCCAAACTGGCTTCACCATAGGTTCAAGTTTGAATGAAACTGGAGGTCCTGTGTAGCGACCCAGGGAACCATTGAATACTGCTGAAAAGTCTTTGCACACAGATTCCAAAGTTGCAGGGGAGATATGTTGTACTCCCATCATGTGGATACCTAGTGCATCAAGCCAATCAAGTCCCAGGAGACTGGCACGGTGCCCTTCAACCACTATGATGCTCAAGGGGCTGTAGAACATTTTATAGTGAACCATGAATCTGCTGATTCCTGCAATGGGAATGCGCTGTCTCTGGAAATCAACCAGGTGGAAATTGCAAGGCTCGAGCTGTCATTTGCTCCATCTGGGGAACAGCCAGTGTAGAGTCTGCATTGAGATGATGGTGAGTGCTGACCCCAAATTGACCTCCATCTTGCAGGGAGCGTTGTCGAGGGCTACTGTCACCTTGATTTTGTTTTTTGTTTGGAGATGAGTACTTGCCACCGACAAGTGGTAGAGGCACTTGGATGCCAAATGACAATCAGCAGGAGTAGAGGTGTACTGTGGCGGCAGTCAGAGTCTGCTAGGCAATGTTCGAGGCAACGTCTTGGCCTTTGATGAATGGCAGACCTGGTTGAGGTGTCCAACCTTCCTGCAATCATGACACTGGGCCTCATGGAAATGGCACTTCTGGCATTCGTGGTCACCACTGCAACTGGAGGAGGGTGCTCTGGTAGCAGGTTGCCTATTGGAGCCTTTGCAACTCTTGGCCTGAGTTTGATGGACTTGGTCGTCCTCGCTTCCATACTCTCTTGATGCACTGGCTGCAACTTGTGTGACATTGGTGGACTTCTGGATTGATGCATGTCTTTGGTTGACTGTTCAGCAACTTCCGTGGCAACAGCTTCCTCGAATGCGATTTGGAAGGTAAGCTCTTTCTTGGCAAAAAGCTGTCATTGCAGTTTCTCATCCCGAAGACCGCAGACTAGCCTGTCTCTGAGTCTATCATTTAAGTCCGTAAAATTTTACTGCCACACTGTCTTCCTAAGGGCCATCACCTAATCAGCAATTGACTCTCCTTGGGCCTGGTCACATTTGTGGAATGCGTGTCGACATGCAATTTCGGAAGGCTTAGGTGCAAAATGTCCATGAAGCTTATACTTGATTGTGGTGAAGTTGGTCATCTTGAGTTCAGCCGGCACCACTAATGTCCGAGCCACATCAAAGATGTTTTTTCCACATACACTGAGGAACATGGGTTTCTGGAGATCTTCATCAGAGATTTTCTGAGCAGCAGCATAGAATTCAAACCAGGAGATGTAGGTGTCTCAATCCTCTGTAGCTGAATCGAATGGTTCAAAGTGGCCCTTGGTGGCCATCATAATTTCATGCTGGAGCGACAGGGTGTAGTGTTCTGTTGGTTGCTCCAGTGGGCCAAGGTGACAATTCCTTGCCCACTGCAGTGATCAGCTCAGGTTCTGTGGGGCTGCCTACCCAGATGATCCCATCCTCATTGCCAGTATTATGTATCATCATAATGTATGAGATCAAGGCAGCGTTTCAAACAAGTGATTTCTTTATTAGCTCAGAACACAGACAAACAACACACAGAATGACCTAACTATATATAGCTTGAACCAGGGAAACCACACCTCCTGGAACAATAATGTCAACAATGAGTGCTTGGTTCCAATGGGAATTGTTTCTGCTGAAAGTCAGAGTCTTTCTGGATTGGTCCATTCACAACAGTGACCAATCTGGTTGCGTAGTTTAGAATGCTGATGGTCTATGGAGCTTGTGACCGAAGCTCATGCTGACAAAGCAACAATTAACCCAATACATAACAGACTGTATTTGGAAAGCTTTGGGACAGAAGGCCCTTGTATACAGTTGAACCTGTGCATATATATTGTTGAACTGACAAGGACAGAAGCCTGGATAAAGATATCAATTATTCCTCTTTGCATTAAAGTGGGAGCAGGAGATTTGCTGCCCCCAGGTTCCATTTCCCACCAGTGGGCTGAGAGATAGCAGGAATAATAAAAAACAAAAACAAATTTAAAAAATGGCCATGGAGCCCATGGCATGATGGTTACTTCTGGGGAAACTTGGAAGTGACATCACACCTTTCTAGGAATCACCAGGAGCTCTATGGATCTAACTCTCTCTCTCCATTATACATGGTAGCCTAGGTCATATGAAGTATTTTTATATTCGGCCTCAATTTTCTCTTTCATCAGGGGTTGCCACATCTCCCAGAGAAAAATAAATTACTTTTTAAATTTAAATATAGTCCTTTAAATATATGTATGATTATAACTCCTAAACTTTAAAAGGGGGCAGATGGTACAAAATCTGAGCAGGAAACATTAACTGGACGGGCTACATTACAACACACATTGGAGCATCCATTGTGCGTTAATTAGTTCAGTGACATATGCTAGGGTGCAAGCCTCAATACAAACAGTACAATGAAGCAAAAACATTTCCCACGATGCTTAGCATCTACTTAGAGCAGTGCTTCGAATAAAAACATGTTTTTAAACATGACTTAAAATAAAGAGAAAGCTGCCAGAAAACCTGAGAAATGTTGGCCAAAATACAAAGAGATGATGGGCATCACAGAGCATCTGTTGAGTTAGTAAACAATGGCTTACCTGCGTCAGAGGGGCGTGCGTGCGTATATCTCTTAGCGCCCATGTCACTAAATAAAAAGCATATTATGCAGCCCAAAATAAAACTTTCCAAGTAATGAAGATTGAAACCTGGTGTCTGCTTGTCAGTTCTGGATTAGATCAGGGTACTTGGAACTGTATACGTCTCACTGGATAAAAGATACAGAATGGGTAACGTGAATGGCACGAATTAAAACCAAAAAAATGAGTATTGACTAAAAGATTTATAAGTGTACATATAGTCTTCTTTTGTAGTCCACGAAAACTTGCCACAATAAGCTTCTTGATCTTTAAGTTCCCAGCACACTACTTTTATTTTTTGCTGAACAGTCTGATAAGGCCACCACACTGTACTTTGTAGCTGAATCAGTGCAACTTGCCTGTTTAGGTTTTAATTTGCAGCTAATTTTACTATACGTGCCTTTACTCATCTGGACATGGAAAGACAAAAGTCAAGAATGTAATGATGAGCATGTGATGTAGAGGAAAAGGTGGATTAGGAAGATTGTGCAAATAAAAAGGGCTGGGTAGTCTTGTTAGGTTCCTTGCACCTGGCATTGCTAGAAAACACAGCTAAGAGTGCTTTCAAACAACATTTATTGGAAGAAGAGTGTGAGCCTTTCAGATCTAGGTCAAATGATCAAAATCATCAAGGGACTGGAGGATTTAAAATGAGAAAGGCTAAAGAGATGACTGGGTGTGTGTGTGTGTGGTAAGAGGTTTATAAAGCGGAGAAAGTGGATCTTCTGCTCCCAAAGTGCTAGAATGTGTGAGCACCCACTGAAGTTGATAAATGACACAAAATAAAGTTGTTCATAAAAGACATTTTTCATGAAGTATTTTTCATAAAATTGCTGGAAATTGTAAAATGCACTGCCACAGGGTATAGTGATCAGTGATAGTACCAATGTCTTTAAATGTGGATTAGACAATTTCACAGAAGAGATACCTATCAAAAATGATTAGCTATGATGGACAGAAGGCCTCTTCTGAAATTGTCTAATCCACATTTAAAGACATTGGTACTGTCACTGATCATTCTGCCCCCCACCATGGTCCTAAATCAGAAAGGGAACAGTATGCAGGGTAATAGACAAGGACATAGAGATAATGTATGGCTGTGTTACTGTCCTCAATATGGGTTTGTGCTTCTCACCCATTGACATCCATCTCATGGAAATTGACCCTTAAGTAGCTGATGGGAAAGATTTTTCTGTTCTAAAAAGCAGCTGCCAGTTAAAGGATGCAATATGGAGTTAGATTGATCAGTGGTCTAACTCAGTATATGACATCGTCATACAAGATACTAGTGGAATTCTCTCTCCCATTTGGACAGTAGTGGAAGTCAGAAACTTAATTTTAAGCTGCACTGAACTGTAATACAATGCAAAACAAACATACTCTGGTTCTGTAGTTGAACAATGTTTTCAGTTAAAACAATTTGACCTTTAAAAGTAGATACGTCTCTTTTGGACATTTGTAGCAGTCAGTGTTTGCATTTCAGTGGAGATTTCAATCACTTTGGCTGCCTAAATAATACAGAGAACCATTCTTAACCACGTTTGTTTGTAGACTCATAAATGTCTTTGGAAATAAAGGTATCATCCAATTATTTTGTTTTCATTTGGTTTATGTTTCATTTTCATAGTAGCCTGAATTACTCACCTTGCCTTAGCTTACAGATTTACATTAGCATGAAACCGATCTTCTGGCCAAGGCCTATATGAAAGTTCTTCCATTAGTATTTAGAAATTTGAAGTGGGAACAGATGGTACTACACTCTAGTATGCCAAAGTTTAAAATTCTTGTAACAGTGCTCATTATAACTTTTCAGGCATTTATTGAGTCATAGTTCACTATAGAAACAAATAAAACAGTAGAAAGCAAGAATGTTGTTGATAGTAGTGATACTAAAGACATTTAGTATAAAGTATTCTACAGTGAAATTTCACTAGCTTGTAGGGATACCATGCTCCCCAGGGGCTGTTTGGGGGAAGGGCTGGGGGCAGGTGTGACTGATGCTTTGACAACACTTCCAGGTGAAGACCTAGGAGTGATCATTGTTCTCCACAGGGGTGACTGGGAAGCAAAAACAGTTCTGGAAAGAGTTCCATCCCCTAGCCCGTCCCCAGCCCCATTGCCAAATGACGCCTTTATTGTCACTGTAGTGAGTGAGACTAGGGATGGGCATGAACTGGGAAATGACATGCCCGGGTCAAGAACCACGAATCATCACAAACTTTTAAGAGCCAAACAAACTAGTTTTGTTAGTGAGGTTTCTGGTGCAGTAGAATGTGCTCCAGCATGCTAAAGACACCAAACTCACAGGGAATCTCTGGCTGACAATCCTCTACCTGCCCTCCAGGTCTAGTGAGGGTTGGATTTATGGGGTCTGAGTTACAGCCCCACCCCAAAGGTGCCCCCAGAAACTGCTTTCTGGGGAAATGACATCTGACAAGTGGTCATTTTGACAGGTGCAGGTTCAGGAGTATATACAATGGATCCTGTGCAATCTAGAGACAACAGATTCACCTTGGATCTCTGGCTCACTCTCTTCTACCTTCCTCCCAAATTCATTGAGGATTGGATTTACAGGGTCTGAGTTATGGCCCCAAAAATCAGGCGCCCCATCCTCCATTGTTTCCAAAGGAGGGGAGGAAAGCAAAAAAAGAAGAAGCAAGGGCAACAGAAGCCCAGCAGAAGAGAAACAAAATCCCAGAGAATCTCTGCAGTAGGGACTGAAGGTGAGAGGCATTTTTGCAAGCCCAGCAGAACCAGTGCAATGTGCCCAGTGGAACCACTGCCACTGTGGCAGTGGAAACCCAACAGATCAAACCAGACAGTGTGTCTGCAGTAACAGTGATCCTTTCCAGCCTGGCTTCCGTCCTGGCCATGGTATGGAGACAGCTCTAGCCACCCTTACAGATGACCTCCGTAGACATCCGGACTGAGGCGGGTCAGCACTGCTGCTGTTGTTAGATTTAATGGCAGTGTTTGATACTGTCGATTATGATCTTTTGACCCACCACCTTGCTGATGTAGAAATTCAGGGGAATGCCTTGCACGCCAGCTGGGGAAGGGAAGGGGAAGCTTTTGAAGATGCCCCCCTTTTGCTTCCCCTTCTGACATCACTTCTGGTGATGTCAGGGGGCATGACATATGCTAATAGGCTAGTAGCTCATTAGCATACTATATGCTAATGAGCTCCTGCAGGTTTTTTTCTATGAAAAGACCCCTGCTTCCAGGCTTGATTACTGCAACTCACTCTATGCAGGCTTACCCCTGAAACTGATCTGGAAATTACAGCTGGTACAAAATGCAGTGGTGTGCCTGCTGATGTGGATGCCTGTGTGGGCTCACATTTGGCATGTGCTTTGTCAGCTGCATTGGTTGCTGGTTGAGTACCGGATCTGCTTCAAGATGCTAATAATCACCTTTAGAGCATTACGCTCTGAGGGTCAACATCTCCTAGTGATCCCTGGCCTGAAGGATGTCTGCCTAGCCTCAACAAGGGTTAGGGCTTTTTCTGCCCTGGCCCCCACCTGGTGGAACATGCTCCCTACTGAGATCAGGGCCCTGTGGGATCTTATTCAATTTTGCAGGGCCTGCAAGATGGAGCTGTTCTGCCAGGCTTTTGGCTGAGGCAGTGGGCATCCACACATGGCCCCCTGAGGTTGCTGTCTCCCACACACTGCTAACCGGCCATAGCTACCTACATCAATGGGCCAGATTCTCCCTACAGCAAGCGATGATTATTGATTTTATATGTTTATAATGTGTTTTAAAATTTTATTGTGTTTATGGAAATGTTGTAACCTGCCCCGAGCCCATTTACGGGATGGGTGGGATATAAATGCAATAAATAAATAAATAAAGTAGAAACTGAAGGTATGTGTCTCTGTGTGGGGGGGACATTTTTGCAAGCCCAGCAGAACCCAGTGCCATCATGGTAATGCCAACTCAACAGCACTGATACGGCAGAATCACACTCCAACCAAGGGGGATTACAAAGCCCCACAGAACCAGAACAATGTACAGAGTGCCCAGCAGTATCAGTGCAATCATAGAGTGCCCAGCAGAACCCAGTTCCAATGTGGCAATGCCAGCTCAACAGGACTGATGTCAGGCACAGAATCACACTCCAAGCAAGGGGGTGTTGGAAGCCCAGGAGAACCAGTACAATGTAGTAATGTCCAGCAGAACCTTGTGCCAATGTGGCAATGCCAGCTCAATCACAATCCAAGCAAGGGGGCATTTTTGCAAGCCTGGCAGAACCAATACAATGTACAGAGTGCCCAGCAGTAGGGAAGGGCATGGACAAAGAAGAAGAGATTGGTTTTATACCCTGCACTTCACTACTCGAAGGAGTCTCAGAGCAGCTTACAATCTCTTTTCCCTCCCCTCCCCACAACAGACACCCTGTGAGGTAGGTGAAGCTAAGAGAGCGCTTTGGAGCTGTTCCTGAGAGAACAGCTCTGAAAGAACTTGTAACTGAACCAAGGTCACACCAGCAGCTGCATGTGGAGGAGTGGGGAATCAAACCTGGTTCTCTCAGATTAGAATCTGCACTCCTAACCACTATACCAAACTGGTGCCAAACCAAAAAGTTTGTTGTTCATGCGGACTCCCAAACTGAACCTGAACCAAACCCAAACCAAAATGGCTTCTGATGAACTGAACCAGTTTGATAAGTTTGGGCCCTAGAGATTTCAAACTTGTGGAGTATCTCCAGTTGACTCTCCTCTACCTGCCTACTAAGTTTGGTGAAGTTTGGGCTTGCAGGCTCAGAGTTACAGCCCCTTAAAGAAGGTGCCTCAGGAAAGTGCTTTCTGGGGAAATGATAGGTGTGGAGTCAGAAGTGAATAGAATGGATCTGTGTAACATAGAGGCATCAAACTCCCCAGGATGCCCCCCTACATACCCTCCAAATTATGGGAAGATTGGATTTGGGGGGGGTCTGAGTTATCTCCCCCCAGAAGGCAAGCCCAAGAAAGTGCTTTCTGGGGAAATCTTGTCAAGTACTGGATCATAGAATGGATGGGACAGACCCTGTGAGAGCCAGAGGCATCAAACTTGCAGCATAGCTCCCCAGGATGGACACTCCCCTCCACCCCCAGAAGCAGGCAGGAGGAAACTGTTATGGGCATTGTTGCATGTCACCGTGTCCCTTACTGGGACCACCCTCTCTCCACTGACCGGATAACCAACCCTCCCAACCTGCCCAGGCCTGGAAGCCACCCTTACAATAGGTGCCTATACTGCTGGGCAGGGCAGGGCCAACCCTCCCACAGTGCACAGGCCTGGGAGTCACCCACACAGCAGGTGGCTGACTCCCTGGGCCAAGTGGGAGGTTGCGAAAACACTGATTCATGCCATGCCCAAATGCCCTGGATACGGCATTTCCTTGACCACAGATGTTGCTCAAGTGTGTATAAATTTATATGAATACATTGAATGTTGTTACATGATATGTGATGAAAGTTATCAGATTGTATAATTCATGTTAGAAAGTGTTTAACAGCGATTTATATAACATATGATGTCTGCTTTCGGTATAATTTTGTTTATAGTGCATGTTGGTACCAGCATCTGTGACCATGTAGCCATGGATGATGTTTCTGCCACTGAACCACTACCTCAGGATACTCTGTATCATTGTGGAGATGTTTGCCAGTCTCCCAGTTGGCTCCACCCGGGTTCTCGGTCCTTGACCAATCCCGGATTGAGGGGCGGGGGGGAGGAGTGGCTCTATTTATTCAGGAGGTTTACTCCTTCAGGGCTCTCTTGCTGTTGAAGCTCGCGGGCATCAAGCACCCAGGTCTAGTGTGGAAAGCCAGGGAGAGTTATTTGGCTAGTGTACTGGCTGCCTAACGCACCGACGAATAGCCTGCCATCCCTGGCTGACGCTGTGTTGGGCTGGGCATTGGAGTACCCTAGGCTGATAGTCTTGGGTGACTTCAGTGTCCATGCTGACGATGCAGCCTCTGCACCAGTGATGGACCTGGTATAGTCCATGGTCATGCTAGGACTCACCCAATATATAACAACCCCCACTCATTGGGCCAGGCACACGTATGACTTGATCTTCATGGCGGGGGTCACAGTGGACCAGATTACTGCTTTGGCAGTTCCATGGTTGGAGCACCATGCTCTGAAGGCTTGTTAGAATGTTTCACCCTGACCCTGTTTGGGCGGCAAGTGTATTTTGGCTTGCCCATGGAGCCAAATAAACCCTCAGCAGCTTCAGATGGCTCTGCAGGATCCCATGCCCCCTGGCAGCTCATTAGATGAGCTAGCCAAGGACTGGCATGGTCAGCTCTTGGCAGCCATTGAAGAGATCACTCCCCGATGCCCTCTGTGCCCTCGTTCTAAGCAGGCTCCTTGGTTTACCGAGGAGCTGCAGCGGATGAAATGAGGGCTCAGATGACTAGAGAGATGATGGCGTCGTGCTTGTGATGAAGCAACAAGAGCATCCTATGGGATGTTTATGAGATCCTATGAGATGGCAGTCAAAGCCACGAAGAGAGAGTTCTATGCAGCCACAGTTGTGTCTGCTAGCTCATGCCTGGCACAATTATTTAGGACTATTCAGTCATTAACAGAACTGCCACAGGGCAGACTAAATGCTAGGGAATCGGACATTGGCTGTGAGGCTTTTGCAACTATTTTGCAGATAAAGTCCTGTTGCTCTGCCACGATCTCCCCACTATAGTTGAGATAGTGAGCAAACTCAAGGCCCCATGTACGTCTTCTGGTTCTATTCTGGATTATTTCAGTCCACTCAGCCTTGAGGAAGTCGACAAATTGCTCTCAAAGGTATGCCCAACCACGTGCAGCCTGGATTCGTGCCCTTCATGACTTATAAAAGCTGGTCATGAGGGGTTGCAAGGTGCCCTCAGGGATATTATCAACACGTCCTTCACTGAGGGACTGTTCCCAGGGGCACTCAAGGAAGTTATGGTCTGCCATCTCTTGAAAAAAACATCTTTGGACCCGGCCAAATTGGCCAACTATTGGCTGGTCTCCAATTTGCCCTATTTGGGCAAATTACTTGAGAGAGCGGCAGTGATTCAGTTGCAGAGCTTTATGGATGACACTTGCATGCTAGACCTGTTTCAGTCCGGCTTTCGGCCAGGCCATGGGATGGAGACAGCACTGGTCACCCTCACAGACGACCTCTGGAGGCATCTGAATTGAGGTGGTATGGCAGTACTGTTGTTGTTGGACCTGTCGGCAGCATTCGACACAGTCAACCATCAGTTGCTGGTCCACTGCCTTGCCGACACTGGGATTCAGGGGCTTGCCTTGCAATGGATTGTCTCCTTTCTCCAAAGTCAGGGACAGAGGGTGTCATTAGGGGAACAGATGTCCCAGAGATATCTGCTGGTCTGCAGGGTGCCTCAAGGGGCGGTGTTATCCCCAATGTTATTCAACATCTACATGCACCAGATTGCCCAGAGGCACAGGCTTGGGTGTCACCAATACACTGACGACACACAGCTATAGCTGTTGTTGGGCGGTCAGTCCGACTCTACCCCTGGAGTGGGTGCTTCAGGACATGGCGGGCTGGCTTAGACTGAGTCAATTGAAATTGAATCCAACGAAGACAGAGGTCCTGTGCCTGAGTCGGAGCAGGTTGAGGTAGGGATCCCACTACCGACCTTCGATGGGGCACCATTGGTGCCAGCGCCGAGGGTCAGGAGTTTGGGAGTGCTCCTGGATGCCACCTTAACAATGGAGGCCCAGGTAGCAGCCACTCCAAGGCAGCCTTCTACCCCCTATGGCTGATTATGCAGTTGGTTCCCTTCCTTGAACACAATGACCTGGCAACAGTGATTCATGCTATGGTCACCTCAAGATTAGACTATTGCAACGCTCTCTACATGGGGCTGTCCTGTCTCAAATCTGGAAGCTGCAGTTAGTACAAAATGTGGCAGCCAGGCTGTTGATGGGTCTTTCTGTATGAGATCACATCCAGCCTGTGTTGAAGGCATTGCACTGGCTGCCAATAGCATACAGGATTCATTTCAAGGTGCTGGTTTTGACCTTTAAAGTCAGGGGCCTGTCTACCTGAGGGACTGCCTTTCCCCATATGTGCCCCAGAGAGCACTGAGCTCAGGGTCACAGAATCACCTGACTCTCTCTGGTCTGAGAGACGCCAGGTTGGTTATCACCAGAGCTAGGGCCTTTTCAGTGGCGGCTCCACGCTGGTGAAATGAGCTCCTGGAGAACATCAGGGCCTGTGGGACCTTTTACAGTTCTTCAGGGCCTGTAAAATGGAACTCTTCCACCAGACCTTCGATTAGGAGCCACCACTGCTGAATGAGCCATTGGAATATGCTACGGCCCTTATGATACACCGTGGGTTATTGCCCTCCTTCATTGGATCATGTACAGAAACTGCCGCCATTTTGTATTGTTTTATTTGTATCTTGTGTTATGTGACTTTTATTGTAATTATTGTATTTATTATTTTATCGCATTTTAACTTATGTACGCTGCCTTGAGCCAGTTTGTCCGGCAAGGCGGGATATAAATTGAAATAATAAATAAATAATAAATAAATATTAGCATGAACAGGCTCATGAACCTAAATTCATGACAAACTGGTCCTGGTTCATTGTTTGCAAACCGAGGTTCTTGCCATCCTCCCCCACAATCCCCCCATGAACCTCCCAGGTGGCTTTGGGAGGCTCATGTGGTTCATTTTGGCAGGCACGCTGGCACTGGTGGCAGGGCCTGGAGAAGGCATTTAAAGAGACCCTGGGATCTTTTAAAGGGATCCCTTTTGCAAGCCTTACTGTCACTGCTGTGACATGACTTCCAAGTGAACTTAGAAATGTCTTCTGAGTTCATTTGTGAGTTTTGCCACAGTAGTGTGGCTTGAGAAAGCCATTTAAAGGGGACTTTTGCAAGCCATGCCACATCACAAATCATGAAGCATGAATTGGTTTGTGAGATGCCATGGTTTGTGAACCTCCATTTTCCTGGTCATACCCATCCCCAGTCCACATCCATCCCCTATGTGTGGAGGAGAACCACCCTATAGCCAGTCCCCTCCTGGGATGTGTCTGTGCTCCCACTTTGGAGTTCCCCCTGTTGCCACCACTGGGTGGGGATGGTAGGGTAGCCATGCTGCTGGCTGCTCCAGAGGTCCGCCATCAGGTGGACAGTTCACCGCTATGCTGTGGAGAGCTTGGCCTTGATCAGGTCCACCATAGAGGAGTAGATGGAGGGTAACACTCGCTGGCTCATGGACCTCCTGGAGGGAAGGGTGTACCAGAGAGCCAGGTGGTGCAGCAGTTGGTGAAAGAACACATCCTTCACAAAAGAGAATGGTTGGCCATCCATGGCAATCATCTCACCAATGATGCAAGTGATAGCTTCCCGAGCTCTTCCCCCTTTTTCCCGGTACTGGCAGCATCCCTGTGAGTATGACCTGGTATACAAGTACCAGTATCTCTGGTATACAAGTACAAATATGTTCCTCTGATGTTCAAAGATGGGATTTTCCAGAATGTTTCTTCCGTTTTGGGACCTTCCTCAGTCAAGAGGGAATTGAAGATTGTATGTTTTCTTTGAATTGCCTGCATGGGGCCAGGGCAGCTGGCTCCCTCTCAGCAACTGCTCACATGCTCTTCACAGGGCTGGGCCAACTGGCTTACCCACCACAATTGCTATGGCCACTGGCTTGCCACTGGCTGCCCCTCTCTTGAGGCCAGGGAAGGCACCTCCCAAGCCATTAGCCCACTGGGATTTTTCCTGATGGCCTTAATGGCCAATCTGGCCCTCCATGACACTCCAGGAATCCTGGAATTTACCATAGAGATTTGTTCAGTTCCTAGAGCATCTCAGAAAGTAGTGTCAAAATGTCAATGGTGTTGTTCCTCTCTCTTTTTCCTCCTGCTGTTTATTAGAGCAAGGGCAGGCAATGGAGGGTGGGAACTGGAGTTCCTCACCCTCAGAGAAAACCTATCAACACTACAACTGGGGGTAGAAAGTGCTGTCAAGTTGCAACTGACTTATGGTGACCACTAGCCTTTTCAAGGCAAGGCAAGAGATGTTCAAAGATGGTTTGCCATTGCCTGCCTCTGCACAGTGACCCTTGGTTATCTTCCATCCAAGTACTAAACAGGACTGACTCTGCTTAGCTTCTGAGATCTGACAAGATCAGGCAAGTCTGGGCCATGCCGCAACTCTACTAGTCTGATTTAAATCCATTGAAGAATTTGGGTTAATTAATGCCAATACTATTCTTATTTAAATAGGATTGCACTTGATACAGCTGATTTTAACAACTGATACAAATGTGTTTTCTTGCACTGCCTCTCATTCCCCCCCCCCCATTTATTCAAAATTCAAATCAATCATCTAGGAGTTCTAGTTGCTTTCCTTTAGGCATTTTGAAATAGACTCCCCCCCCCCTTAAAGGTGAAAAGGGAGAAGAGACATGCGAATATTACTGGGGGTAAAATGACACAGCCTACTTATCTTTCCTCCCTTTCAACTTTCTCCAAGCATCCTGCTAGCAAAGCAGCTCAGGAATGGAAGGAGCTGTGCAGATGAGAGGAGGGTTTGTCAAGTTCTTCCAGGGTCAGATCTGAGTCCAGGGTTGTCTCACCTTCCATTGTTACTTTTTGTTGGGCAAGTGTCCCAAGATAGAGCGTCAGAACAGAGTAAGAGGAGGGGATTTTTCTTCACCAATTCCCACACTTTGCTCTGCCAATTACCTATTCCAACCTGTGGGGAATGGGTCTGGCTGTTCCTCCCTGGCTGCTCCCAGGTACACCTTCTGAATGCTCCTCCAAGGGAGGGCCAACTCTGTACTTGGCCAATTCTTCCTCCCCAACTCAGTCCCAGGAAGTGACAGAACCATGGGCCAATGGATCCTTGCCTTGGGTTGGTGAGCTCACTGGCCCTTCCTGATGGACTTTTTTAAAGGGCTAGCTGCCCCACCCAACCTAGTCTAAGAAGGTCAGTGCTGCCTGCTCTCCCTGCCCCTTTGTCAGAGCTTCCCTGGGTCTCAGAGCCAAGGTCATCTCTGGTGGGAATTTGAGTGGGTTGGGTTTGAGCTGCTGGGCATACCACTGAAAGCTGGCTGGGCTCCTTCAAGCTGGCTGACTCCTGAATTGAATCCACCAAGGCTGCACCTTGCTGAGACTGAGAAGCAACTTGCCCAGTGTTGAGGCTTGCTGGAATGGTGCAACTTTGGTGAGCCTGGCATTCTCGTGAGGTAAATGTGGGGGTAGAGACACATACAACCTACCCATGTAGAGGTTCTTCAATGGTTTTCATTCATACTTGTATGTCTTTGGATATCACTTGAGTTAGTTGTGAAGTACTTTAGAGAACTCTCTAAATAAAGATAAGTAGGCTGTATCATTTTACCTCCAAAACCAGAGTGGTTCCATGTGAGAATAACAGCTACTTTTGGGATGACCATGTAAGATACAGTGTTGTATCCAATTCTTGTTCTCCATCATGACTGAGAAAATATTCTTAAGAAAGTAAAATGCCACAAAGTCTTACACTTCTGTTATAAAATTTTCCTAGCAATCATATTATGCCATAACATCTCTGTGTGGATGGTGTGACAGTAGTGATGATGTAGAAAACTGAAGTTATTTAAGATATTAGTTATAGCTTGAATCACATGAATTGTGGTCCCACAGAACAAAATTCCTCCCTCATGGATCACTACCTTGTCGTGGCAAGGGGGCTTGCGTGGTTCGATGAGGCTGTGGGCTATGCCGTGGAGGGCCACCCAGGACAGACAGGCCACAGCAGAGAACTCAGACCAAGCGTGATCCCCTGGAGAAGGAAATGGCAACCCACTCCAGTATCTTTGCCAAGAAAACCCCATGGACAGTAACAAAAGGCTACAAAATATGACGCCAGAAGATGAGCCCCTCAGGTCGGAAGGTGTCCAATATGCTACTGGGGAAGAGCAGAGGGCAAGTACGAGTAACCCCAGAAAGAGTGAAGCGGCTGGGCCAAAGCCGAAAGGACGCTCAGTTGTGGATGTGTCTGACGGTGAAAGGAAAGTCCGATGCTGCAAAGAACAATACTGCATAGGAACCTGGAATGTAAGATCTATGAATCAAGGTAAGCTTGACGTGGTCAAAAATGAGATGGCAAGAATGAACATCGACATCTTGGGAATCAGTGAACTAAAGTGGACAGGAATGGGCGAATTTAACTCAGAAGACAATTATATTTACTACTGTGGCCAGGAATCCCGTAGAAAAAATTGTGTGGCCTTTATAGTCAACAAGAGAGTGAGAAAGGCAATATTGGGATACAATCTCAAAAATGACAGGATGATCTCGGTCCAAATCCAAGGCAAACCATTCAACATCACAGTAATCCAAGTCTATGCCCCAACCACTGCTGCAGAAGAGGCTGAAGTGGACCAGTTCTATGAAGACCTACAACAGTTCATAGAACTAACACCAAAAAATGATGTCCTCATCATCATAGGGGACTGGAATGCTAAAGTAGGAAATCAAAAGGTAACCGGAATAACAGACAAATTTGGCCTCGGAGAACAAAATGAAGCAGGGCAAAGGCTAACAGAGTTTTGTCAAGAGAACATGCTGGTCATAGCGAACATCCTTTTCCAACAGCCTAAGAGGCGTCTCTACACATGGACATCACCAGATGGGCAACACCGAAATCAGATTGACTATATAATTGCAGTCAAAGATGGAGAAGCTCTATCCAGTCAGTAAAAACAAGATCTGGAGCTGACTGTGGCTCAGATCATGAGCTACTCATTGCAAAATTCAGACTTAAATTGAAGAAAGTTGGGAAAACCAGTAGGCCATTCAGATTTGACTTAGATCACATGCCCGATGAATATACAGTAGAGGTGAAGAATAGGTTTAAGGGACTAGGTTTGATAGACAGAGTACCTGAAGAACTATGGACAGAGGTCCGTGACATTGTAAAGGAGGCAGCAATCATCGCCATCCCAAAGAAAAAGAAATGCAAGAAAGCAAAGTGGCTGTCTGATGAGGCTTTACACATAGCAGAGGAAAGAAGGAAAGCTAAAGGCAATGGTGAAAAGGAAAGATTTGCCCAACTGAATGCAGATTTCCAGAGAACAGCAAGGAGAGATAAGGAGGCTTTCCTGAATGAACAATGCAAAGTAATAGAGGAAAACAATAGATTGGGAAGGACTAGAGATCTCTTCAAGAAAATTGGAGAAATCAAGGGAACGTTCCATGCAAAGCTGGCCATGATAAAGGACAAAAATGGCAGGGACCTAACAGAAGCAGAAGAGATTAGGGAAAGATGGCAAGAATACACAGAAGAACTAAAGAAGAAGGACCTCGATGTCCTTGACAACCACGACGGTATAATCACTGACCTCGAGCCAGACATCCTGGAAAGTGAAGTTAAATGGGCCTTAGAAAGCATTACTAACAACAAAGCTAGTGGAGGTGATGGTATCCCAGCTGAGTTATTCAAAGTCTTAAAAGAAGATGCTGTTAAAGTGCTGCACTCAATTTGCCAACAAATTTGGATAACGCAACAGTGGCCACAGGATTGGAAAAGGTCAGTTTACATTCCAATCCCAAAGAAGGGCAATGTCAAGGAATGTTCAAACTATCGCACAATTGCATTCATTTCACATGCTAGCAAGGTCATGCTCAAGATCCTACAAACTAGGCTCCAACAGTACGTGGATAGAGAACTGCCAGAAGTACAAGCTGGGTTTCAAAGAGGTAGAGGAACTAGAGATCAAATTGCCAACATTTGCTGGATTATGGAGAAAGCAAGAGAGTACCAAAAAACATCTACTTCTGCTTCATTGACTATGCTAAAGCCTTTGATTGTGTGGATCACAATAAACTATGGCAGGTTCTTAAAGAGATGGGAGTACCAGACCACCTCACATGTCTCCTGAGAAACCTGTATAAGGGTCAGGAAGCATCAGTTAGAACCGGATATGGAACAACTGATTGGTTTAGCATAGGACAAGGAGTACAACAAGGATGTATATTGTCACCTTGCTTATTTAATTTATATGCAGAGTACATCATGCAAAATGCTGGCCTGGATGAATCACAAGCTGGAGTTAAGATTGCTGGGGAAAAGATCAATAACCTCAGATATGCAGACGATACCACTCTGATGGCAGAAAGTGCAGAGGACCTAAAGAGCCTCTTGCTAAGGGTGAAAGAGGAGAGCGCAAAAGTGGGCTTGAAGCTCAACATCAAAAAAACCAAGATCATGGCATCTGGCCCCATCATTCCTTGGCAAATAGAAGGAGAAGTCGTAGAAGTTGTGACAGACTTCACATTCCTGGGATCCCGGATCACTGTAGATGGTGACTGCAGCCATGAAATTAAAAGACGCCTGCTCCTTGGGAAGAAAGTGATGGCAAACCTAAACAGCATGATAAAAAGCAGAGACATCACCCTGCCAACAAAAGTTCGCATGGTCAAAGCAATGGTATTCCCCGTAGTAATGTATGGCTGTGAGAGGTGGACTATAAGGAAGGTCGAGCGCCGAAGAATAGATTCTTTTGAACTATGGTGCTGGAGAAGACTCTTGAGAGTCCCTTGGACTGCAAGGAGATCAAATCATTCAATCCTAAAAGAAATCAACCCTGATTGTTCCCTGGAAGGCCAGATCCTGAAGTTGAAGCTCAAATACTTTGGCCACCAAATGAGAAGGGAGCATTCACTGGAGAAGACCCTGATGTTGGGAAAGACTGAAGGTCAAAGAAGAAGGGGACGGCAAAGGATGAGATGGTTAGACAGTGTCATTGATGCAATGAACATGAAATTGAGCAAACTTCAGCAGACAGCGGAAGACAGGAGGGCCTGGCGTGATCTGATGCATGGGGTCGCAAAGAGTCGGACTCGACTGTGCGACTGAACAACAACAAAGAACAAAATTCAATACTCCAGCCTGTAAATATTTCAGTTTCTGTTTCAGTCTATGGTAGGCTTAAAAGCAAAACAATCCAAAGATTTTTTGGAGCCGTATACAGTGTTGAGATGGTTTTAGGTTTTTACAGTAGCAGAGATCCTGATGTCAAAACAGAAAAAGTGACAGGTTTTACAGAGTTTAATGGTTTGGGACATGCTCATTTGGCTTTTACCAGAATTCACTATGAATGCTTATTATTAACCTGAAGACTAAATTGAGCATCATCTTTCCCCTCCCTACAGCAACGGTGATCTGTTTGACCAGGAAGATCCACTATCCTGAAGAAAGTTTTCTTCTGTAGCTTAGATAACTGTAAGATTTGAATGAAATCTAACTTCACATAAAAATAATTTTTGAAGTGCCTGTTAGAGGACCTATGTCCTTTGGACTGACTTTAAATATTTGTAAATAAATTTAATAGTAATAATTTAATTCAAGTAGATGTGTACATTAGTGCAAGAGAATACTGCTGCTCCTTGCATGAAGTATATTTTCCTATTCTATTTCCAAACCTAGTCCTAAATTTCTAAGGAAAGAAATGTTCCCTCCACAGGCACTATCTTGAACTGAAGTGGCCTGACCAAAAACAAGTTTCCTTAAATTAAATGGAACAATAATTGAATATCTTGATTTTCAGCTGCATAAACTGTTGGAAGTAACGGACTTTGTGCTGTTTCTTAGCCTCAGACTTTAGAGGGGATCTATAAGAGAGTTAAAGAGATAGAGAAGCCAGGACTCTGAATTTCCTTTCCTTTACTCTGTGATGCTATCCCTTTGATGTGTAGATTGCTACTCTCAGGGAATCTTCCTTCCTTCCTGTCTGACACCTTCTCTCCACACTGTACCACGCTTCTCCATCTGGGCACCATGAGAGCAGGACATGCTCTCTGCATCTCCATTCATCCTAGCTAGTTAGAATAGATTAGAATACTATTTCTACCCTATCCTGTCTAGAATGGAGTTCCTTACAATAAAGGACTCATTAGTTTTGCAAAGATAATGAGGCTCCTTGCACAACTTTGTTCCTTGTCAGCACACACAAACCAGATTGGCTCTGTTGCACTATGTGTCTTGAGCACTCTGGTACCCAAATAATCCTTCATAAGCAACATTTTGTCATTTGGCATCATATTACTTAAAGTTGTCTGGGCTTTTGCCTTTTAGGTTCCCTCCCTGAGTCACACTGCAGTAGTCACTTTGTTTTTACAAGTAAGTATCCTACTGAGCACTTTGTGTGTCTTGTCAGTCAGAATGATGTGGAGAGGTTTGGGGGTATGAACTCAGTCATGTCACCCATGGAAAGGGATCAGAGGTCAGCTGTTTATATGAAACTTTAGCAGCACAACCTCAAGAATGAAACAAGCCTCAAGGCTGGGCTAGGCTGGGAGGGAGGTCAAATAAATTGTATAATTCTTCAATTCCCTTCAGTATTACAGGCAGTGTTATGAATCTGTAATGGCTTTTCATTTTCAGATGAGAAAACCCACCCTACGCAAAATGTGAGCCTCATATTTTGCAAAACTGGGTCAATGTGAGTAGTTGCTAAAGCTTGTAACAGGCTCTAATTAAACTTAATTTGCTTGCTCTGTGCTGTGCTGCTTGTTCATTAACACTCAGCCATAGTTAAAGTAGTTGCTCCTTTGCTATTGTATGCTTATTCAGCACACAGGGAAAAAAGAAATCTGGTCTGGCTTGCTGAGAGCAATTTAGTAAGCAGGAATAAGCTGGTAATATTTTTTACACTATAGAAACAAGAGGGCTTACTTACTAATATCTGCACAAAAGCTGCTGTTATTACAGGCATAAGAGAGAAGCTGGTATAAAATTTGTCAGGCTAACTTAGGGATAGTCGTATTGACTTCAATAAGGTACTGGTATGAGACAGTAGCTTTCAGGATTAGGTAGCTGTGTTCCAGCACTAGCACTAGTCAAGGCTCTGGTGGACCACAGCATTAGCCTAGCTCTAGTATATACTTGGTTAATCAGCCACTGCATACCCAGCTCATACAAAGGCTAACAACTTCTGCTTTTCTGGAAGACTTCTATGATTTCAAGAACTGCATCATCCTCAGAACTTTGTGTGGCCAAGTTCATGGAAGCTAATCCACTCTTGTAGTGGCCACAAAGACTTTGGATCACAACTGCCCTGGGAGTTCTATACTTCCTAGGTGTCCAAGGGCCTGATGGGTATCTGCATGCCTAGGAAGCATGGAACTCTCACCACATGAGCAATACAAAAGGAAGGAAGTACAGTCTCTATGAAGAATCTGTTACCCAAACAGGCGGTCGCCTAATTAGTTGGGGAAATTGGCTCAAAAGAGACAGAGCAAGAGGAGGTAACTGGGATTTTCCACCAATGTTTACAATGATTTTTCCCTCAAGAGAACTTGTGAAATAAACCAGGCAGAGGCTCCACCAATAAGGTTTTTATTTAAAAGAAATAGAAATGAGTAAAACACACACATGCAAACACTCTTAAAACACACAAGCTATCTAAGAGGAAATCCGGGAGAAGATGTGAGAAAGCTTTTTTTGGGGGAGGATAGTATTTACCACCAAATGAGAAGGGAGCATTCACTGGAGAAGACCCTGATGCTGGGAAAGATTGAAGGTCAAAGAAGAAGGGGACGGCAAAGGATGAGATGGTTAGACAGTGTCATCGATGCAACGAACATGAAATTGAGCAAACTTCAGTGGACAGCGGAAGACAGGAGGGCCTGGCGTAATCTGGTCCATGGGGTCGCGGAGAGTCGGACTCGACTGTGCAACTGAACAACAACAAGTATTTACCAATCTTGCAGAGGGTCAGGAAGCAGCAGCAAAATGGCAGTGTTTCACAGTGAGAAGAGAACCCATGGTGTGGGGTGTGGTTAAGAACACCAACCCACACACTGGTGGCTAGGTACTCCAGATACAAGGCAAAACGCTGCCTAGGGAAGGTGGATGTATTTGCCCCAAAACAATAACTTGATGGGTTTTTCAGCAGTAAATGTTGATTTTGGAAAAGCTGGAGGGGTTTGTCTGAGGTGAACTATAGCTGTAAATGGTTTTTGATGACCCTGTAAGTACCAGATAGGAAAAACTACCAGGTATACTGATAAGTTTTGCCTAATTAAGGTAAATGGATGAGTGGAAGTGAGGCTGAACAGTTGTCAGGATTAGACCAATGTGGAGCAATAGATTCTTGGGAGCCCCATTGTTCCTAAATTATGCATCTCTCTAGGGTGTGGAGCTGCGGTGGCTCAAGTGGTTAAGACGCTGAACTGCAGGCTGTGGAAGGTCAGTAGTTCAGCAGTTCAAGACCCGGGTGCCGCAAGACGGAGTGAGCTCCTGTCTCTAGTTTCAGCTCCTGCCAACCTAGCAGTTCGAAAGCAAGAAATTGCAAGTAGATAAATAGGTACCACTTCGGTGGGAAGGTAACAGCGTTCCGTGCACCTTGGTGTTTAGTCATGCCGGCCACATGACCACGGAAACGTCTTCGGACAGCGCTGGCTCTTCAGCTTTGAAACAGAGATGAGCACCGCAACCCTAGAGTCGGATTCGACTGGCTTTTGAGCAAGGGAAACTTTACCTTTACCTAGGGTGTGGAGAGGGTTGTTAGCTAGCCAGCCTTTCTTTCTCAAAAATATAAATTATGTCCAGTCATGTGTCTGGCTGGCATCCATTTTGTGTCATTGTGGGACAGACAGTGCATTGCATTTATGATATTTGGGATGATATATATTAGGAAGGATGTTTATGATTTTCTAGCTATAAACTGTCCCCAGTGAGAGGGGGGGGGTCTGCTGACAAGACAATAGCAAACCACCTGTCATGATCTGGGCTGTGCAAGTAAAGGTCTAGCAGGCCCAGTTAGCCTGAGTAGCAGTGGGAGGAGGCCAGGCCTGCAACTCCCAGAAGCCCCTGAGAGGTTTTGGTGCCAATTTTAGCCAGTCACAGAGAAAGGGGATGTTATGTATTGCAATGTATGACTGAGCTTGAGATGTAGGCTGGTATCCTAAAGAGAATAACCTGATTGGCTGCTCTGCAAAGCAAACCAATCAGAATAGCTGGAGCTGTTCCAGAGGGAACAGAAACTATTAGTTGTTATCTCTATTTGTTCATTGGTTGTTAACTGGTTTAAGGGCATGGTTACCATAGCCCGGATAGTTTAAAGAGGGAGCCTGTTGCTCCCTTTTTTGGTTTACTGTTGAGTTAAATAAAGCTGAATCACTAGTTAAGATCTGACTTACGTCTCATACTTAACAGGGGACTTATAACAAAAGAGCGGGTAGAGAAGCAGAGCTGTTCTTTCATCCAAGAGAGCAGGGCCAGAGGGGAGGCTGCTGCTGGGAGAGACCCTCACCCTGAGAGGAAGGGTGAGTAGACTCAGGCCCAACTGAGACAGTGGACTAGGGACTGTGAGTCTAGTCGCGTTAGAGCATTTGGTTTCTTTTCTCTTCACCTACTTATTGCTATTGTCCTTGCACCTTGTTTGTTTCCCATATTGGGCTGACCTCCTGTAAAAATAAACCTTTTATTTGTTGTTTACTCTGCCTGGTCCTCAAGCCTATTATTCAGCCAGACAAGGGAGGTCTGAAAGTCTTTGGGAGGGGGCTCTGGGCCTTCTCAAGGGATCCTAAAACCAGAGTGGTGCCAGCATCAGGTGACACCCACCTGAGCCGTGACACCATCTCTGAATACCTCTTGCCTTGAAAACCCCACATAGTTGCCATAAGTCAGCTGTGACTTGATGGCCAAAAACAAAGGGGGGGGGAGAGATAAAACTAGGCAGTAGGGCATTCTGAGTATGTGTAGGATTTCACTATAACTGAACCTGCATGAACCTCTGCTGCTGCAGTTAGCGTGGTTTCTTATGTTTGCTCTGGCTATAGATTTCTACTTCAAAGGGCTTTAAGACAAAGGCTTGTATTAATATTAACATTTGATACAGCTCATAGCTTTCCATTCTGCTGGACTAGTATATCACACTATTTTGCTCTTACTTCAGCTAATGTATTGTGCATAATGAACATAAATATATCAATAAGCATGCATGCACCAACACAGAGAGTTCACACCCTTTGATTTCAAGATGTCTGCTACAAAAGAGTCCCAGTTGTGCTACTGCTGTACATAAAATGCTTGCAGGGCAACAGGTCTGTGCAAACTCTGCAGATAAAACTTTTCAGGATGCTTAAGATAAGAAACATCTGGAACCACTGTGCCAAAACTCAGCAGTGCCTCCAATTGGATAAAATAAATGGAAATGCTGGATGGGCATACAAGAAAAAGCAAATAGGGGGAACTGTTATGTATGATGAAAAAGAAAAAAAAATGCTAATAAATGTGAGGTTTCCCCTACTACATTTAAAAAACACAGCCACACATACACACAAACTGAAGGCTCTTTTATGGGTTACCCTTTCTGCATGTAAAATTTGCCATACCTGTAACACTATACTTTAAATCCCTCTTTGGTGATGAGGAACATTAAGCTATCCATTTTCTTCTTGTTCCATTTGATAAGCACACTGTTTTCCTGCTGTTTTGACTCCCTATTTTCTGTTTTGCTCTTTTTGCCTTAATATGAATATTGGTCCAGCGATGTACTTTAGTACAGAGCACTGAATGTACCCTTCATTACATTTGATAAAGCAGATCAGATTGTACAGTTATCCTTGTGTATGTGCTTCAGTTCAGTATCAGATTGTTTTTTTAAAAAGATGATACACATAATCTTGTTTATACATGCAGCATCTTTAAATAAGGTGAACTCATCATTTTTTCTATCTTTGTTTTTATAATAGGCAAGCTAACAAAACAGCTTGTCATCAGCCAACTGAAATGATAGGAAAGTGAAAGCTGTGAAGTGAGTTCCTTTGTAGGCTGCATGCATTTTAGTTCAAGAGAATTTGTACTCTTAGGCATTGTTTGGTCTAGCTGGAAATCTGGCATTTCATGATGTTAGTAAGTGGGAAGTACTCTGTTTTAGAATAAGCAGCATGTGTAATTCTGTTGCAATTGCACACACATTCTGAGGGTCTCTCTACCTCAGTATAATGAAACACTGAACTGGCTACTTGGGTAAGGTGGCTGGCATACTCTGTCCCCAGGCAAAGGTTGTAATGGGGCGAGGAATTTCTTTGCCCCAGTACCCAAATGAAGACTTGAGACAACAGTGTGGGTTTAACTAGTTATTTAAAATTATTCAAATCTGCTGATCTACATCATCAATTAATTGTGCTAATATTTAATTGAGGGAGGGCTGTACTAGGCAGCCTGTCCATGGCTGCCTTTGTTCTGGCAAGTCCACCTTGGCTCCAGATTTGGCTAGCAGCTACCATCAGCCTTGTTTATCATTGCCTGCATATAGAATTCTGAGAGGTGCCCATCCCCATCCCCCTACTCTGATACACCGTTAAGCCCCTATCAGGTTAGGGAAAATGTTGCTCAACACCAAAGGTGCTCCTTCAAGAGCCAGTTTGGTGTAGCAGTTAAGAGCAGCAGAATTCTAATCTGGAGAACTGGGTTTGATTCCCCACTCCTCCACAGGAAGCCAGCTGGGTGATCTTGGGTCAGTCACAGTCTTTCAGCCCCACCTACCTCACAGGGTATCTGTTGTGGAGAGAGGAAGGGAAGATGATTGTAAGCTGTTTTGAAACTCCTTCAGGTAGTGAAGGGCAGGGTATAAAACCAATTCTCCTCCTCCTCCTCCTCCTCCTCCTCCACCATCACCAAGCCCCATCTCAGAAAGTGGTGGTCTTTTCAGGACACACCCTCCATCATGCCCAATGGCTCAGGGTGCTCACCGCTTATCCCTACCTCAATGAGCAGCCTGCCCTATCCTTGCTAAACTAGTTATGTCCTATACACTCAAAGACCGGGCTTACTTAACCCTGAATTCAATTATTTATTTAATTCTTAAACTATTACCATCACTAGCCTGGACCTCACAAAGCGGGTGAAAAAGGGCCCTGCCCAAGTGCCAGTCAGGGAGTAGGCCCCCCAAATTCCTGCTTGGCCCCAAACAGTGACCAGCTAATCCCATATCATCGGTGGGTGGGCAGGTTGGCAGCAAGCAGCAAAAGCTGAAGCACAGTTGAGGGCAGAATAATCCTCATGCCTGCCTTCCCATTGAATGGCTGCAACCTAGCCAGCCAACCCAGCCTCAAGTTTCCTTTGAAACTGGACTGGGGTAAACTAATCTTAATCAGGGCTTTTTTTGTAGAAAAAGTCCAGCAGGAACTCATTAGCATAATAGGCCACACACAACAGCAGAAACTCATTAGTATATTAGGCCACACCCCTGACTGCGCAGCTCCCTCCCAGGATTGGCTTCCCCAGGTGCCCTGTGGCTTGCAGGGCACCTGGGGAACCTGAGGGGGGGAGGCAGTTTAAACTGCCTTCCCTCCCAGGATCAGCTTTCTCAGGCAGGACACATGGGGAACCCGAGGGAAGGAAGGCAGTTTCTGGATCAGCTTCCCAGGCACCTCGCAGTTTAAACTGCCTTCCCTCCCTGGATCGGCTTGGCTTCTCCAGGCATCCTGGCTTGCAAGGCGCCTGGGAAACCCGAGGGGGGGGAGGCTACAGGCGTGGCCAACTCAGAAGCCAGCCAGAACTCCATTCCTGTGTGTTCCTGCCCCCAAATATCCCTGGTTCTAATGGCTGTGAATACACCCCCCCGAAATCCATGTTTTAAAATATAGATTCCTCTTATTGTTTGTTGTGTAGTGGGTTAAACGCATGTAGAAACCACAGACACGATTGTAGTGATCAGCATAGTTTACCAGTACACCAGTAACTAGAACACCGAATACCAGCCAGGTGGCCAACTATATACAGCACCTGGGAACACCCATAGATCCTATTGGTAGGTTTAAACTTCCTGCCAAAGTCTCTATTGGTTCCCCAAAGGAAAGTCCAGGAGCCAAGTCCCTATTGTTCCTAGGGAGTTAAGCTCGGTGGTTACTCGCTGGCGCCTAATGGTGGTCAGCAGACATAACGCCCCTTCCCCCATAGTTCAGACACCCCAAGTTACATAGTCCTGAAGGTACGATGGTTGCCTCTGCTCCCGTGTAGACCATCTGGGGACTGGCACTGGAACCTCGGGAGCTTCTGTCAGGCCGCTTGGTGGAGGCGACAGCAAGGCGTCTGCTGGTGTCCCTGTGGTCGCGGGAGTGTACCTCGGGGGTGACTGCTGTGACTGGGGGAAGGTTCTGTGGTTCTGCAGGCTGTGTCTCTTGATCCTGGGCCTTGGGCAGACTCACTTCTGTGTGCTGAGATGGCGGTTCTTCTCCTTGTAGAGGCAACATGTGCCGTTTCAGCTGGTCGACATGTTTGCGGAGGACTTGACCACACTTGGTCGACACCTCGTAAGTGGTGTGGATGATGTGGCCGGTGAGCCACTCGGGGCCCTTCCTGTAGTTCCTAATGTACACGGTGTCATCCAGGAAGAACCCTCACAGTGCTTCTTACTGCTCCATTAGGCTATGCGACTCTGGAGCCCTGTCAGGGTGCAGGCGGTCAAGCGGGATTGTGGGTCACCGGCCCATAAGCAGTTCTGCAGGACATCGGCCACTAACTGGGTTTGGTGTGGTTCACTGAGCCAGGAGGAAACGGGCAAGGCGGAATTCCAAGTCTCCCTCCATCAGATGGCTGCGTGCATCTACTTCCATCATGCAAGGGGCGCCCTCTATTAGCACAGTCATTTTAAATTTATTGGCGGACCCTCGGGGCAAAAAAAGTACCTGGCTGCGATGCACTGAGATGCTGTGAAGTTCAGCTGTTTCTTGGTGGGTGGTGGTGTGGCACTGGTGTCCTTTGGATCAACAGGCCCTGTCGATATGGCCTTGCTTCCCGCAGGAATGGCAGATGGTGTCTCAGAACCAACATGTCCTGTGCTCGTGTGCATCCGCGCAGCTGGCACAGGCAGCTGAGGTGACTTGCTTCTCTGGATTCAATGGTGCGGATGCTGTTGATAACAGATTCTGCCGAGCTGGTTGTCATACCTGTAAGACATCCTCCTCATCCAATGCATCTGAGGCTGGAGATGCGCTAGTCAGGTTCACGACGTGGCTGCGGCACTCTTGGTGCGATTTCTCATACACTATTGCTTCCTTCAATGCCTTGTCCAGGATCAGATTGTCATGGCTCGCAAGCTTCCGGCGTAGCTTGGGTTCCTGGAGGCCACAATGAACTGGTTCATCAACATGTTGCTTAGGCTGGGGAACTCACATTTGGTAGCTGTGCGGCGGAGGCCTGCTAAGAAGTCGGTTTTGGTGGAGCCCTGGAGACATGCAAAGAAACTGATGCACTCAGCTATTTTCGTAGGTTTTGGCAGGAAGTGGTCTGTGAGCGCCTTTGTAATTTCAGCGTAGGTGGACTCTTTCAGGAATTTTGGGGATATCAGGTCTTTCAGTAGCCTGAGCGCCTCAATCCCGCAAGAGCTGAGCAACAGGGATTTCTTCTAACCCTCCTCAGTGATGTCATGGAAGTCGACATAGTATTCCAGTCTCTCGATCCAGGCTTCCCAGTGCTCGGGGTGTGCGGGCTCAGTTCTGTTGCCACCACTCACAGAATTGTCACTGCCTTTTTAGAGAGGCAGTGAGACCCCTCTGGCCAAATCTCTGTATTTGGAGGTCGAATCCCCAATCTTTGGGAGATCCCTGGAAAGTTGGCAACTGAAGGGTCTGGCCTTTCCTTGCTTCCGAGCTATCCCTTCCCTTTGGTATTGTACAGAGCAGAGGAGACTATGTGGTCAGAGCACAAGACAGATTATTAGCCTAAATTAAAGAATGTATTTAACTATTTACAGAGTTATGGAGCACACACACATTGTAGGAATAAGCACACACTATGAACCAACAGGGCATAAATCAACAGGGGTTAAACACAAGCCTTTCTCCCTACACAATACTCTCTACCTCTGGAGGTTGTGGGCTCACCTGTACTTCAGCCTCTGTCTCTTGTCCAAGAGAGCAGGGAAACTTCCATTCATTCCCCAGTCCAGCCGACTGTGGAGTGGCTGAATTTCTGCTGCTCCCAGGGATGAAGACTGCCTTTGGACCTTCCATGTTTTCCCATACTGTTTGGCCATGGGGCAGCTGGGAACTGTAGGCCAGCAGATGAGGAAGCCCCATTCAACCCAGTGAGTAATACCCCTGCAGGCCTCTCTCTGGAACTACAGCTCAATTAAACCTTATGGGGGAACATTTTTAACAAATAACTACAGCCACCTTAAAAACACAGGTAACTGCTATTTTGTGACACCTACCAGCAGCCACTGAGAGGAAAGTTAATTCTACACAGGAAAAGTGTCTTCGTCAAGAGAGAAAGCCATTTGCCAGTAATTCTGACAGGGCACAGTGCCTGAAGGGGGAGTGGGCGTGGAAGAGTAGCAGACCCAGCACCTGGCCAATGGCACGCATGTACTCTTGAGTGGTGGCTGATGGGCCAATGGCTGAGGGCAAGTCACCCCAAAACAGAATTATTATATAGGAGAGATATTGGCTCAGAAATGGGAAATGCATTACGGTACAAAGATAAGGCTTTTCTTAAATTTTCAAATGACAGCTTTGCGTACATTATGGCTGTGATACAACTGGAAAAGCCAATATTATCACATACATGTTATACAAGGAGAAAGACTGTGACTTGCTTATGTAAATTATGCTAAGACTCCCTGTTGAGTAACTGGGGGACTTCCCAGCTCATCACTCATAACTGACTTTGGATTGATGGCATGCCAAAACATTCTTCATGGAAAGTTCTGACAGCAGCTTGCAGACAGAAGGAATCAAGACAAGAAGGAAGCCATGCTAATTTGTGCCACACAGGTGTGATACATTCAATTTGTGGGAGCCAATTTGAAATTATGATCACTCACACACTTACTTTTGCTGTGTCTTTTATTTATATCTCAATGTGTTACACAAAAAATGCTGATGACAAATTCATAAAACAACATTTTTAAGAGGACAGTGTTCCTATGGCACTAGTTTAGTGGCTATAGGCCGAAGAGAAGGTAGTGCCAGTGCAGGCTAAATTGCCATCAGTGCAATGAGCAGAAGCACTAAGATTGTACCTCAGATTTTTAAAAAAGTGTTTGTAGCAGAGCCACCTTTGAAGAGCTTCTTTTATGGGAAGACTTCTTGTATGGAGCTTCTTGTATGGAGAAGGCTCTTAGGTACCCTGAACAAAAGCCATTTAGAACTTTGAAGGTTAATTCCTGTGCAGTGAAGTACATCTTGAAAGCAAAACCAGACGTCAATATAACACAAATTCATTATGCCTCTCACTGGTGTGGTCCTACAGTTTAATGAGGAACTGCATTTTGCAAGAATTGAAGCTTACTGTTAGCCTTCCACAGCAGCCTCACATAGAAAGTGTTACATTTGTCTGGCCCAGAGGACATGAATTCATATTTCATGATGGCTAGTCATCATCATCTAGGAATGGTTGTAGTTGACACACCAATAAGCTGAAGTTAAGGGCAAAGCAGTCAACAGGGAGTTCAGAAGCAATGCCCTGTCCAAGAGCCCCAACTATGCTCTTGATCTTTTAAGGGAGGTATAACAGCATGGGAAACAACTCCTAGGCCAATCAGGCACTCCAACCATTAATATGACATATGGATTAAACTTCCAGTTTTTTGATTTTTCATTCAAAGTATCAACTTTGAAATAAAAGAAAACTGGCAGGAGTTATTGACCCCTCCCAAAAGCAACAAATTAATTTCCTTCCTCCTGTTGCACTAGAAACTTTACTTCTCTAGAGAAAAGAATTCTGTCATTTCCACTAGGAAGATGATTTACTGAAGTCAGTTCCTTTCATGAATGGGCTCAGGAAACCAGATTTACAACCCGATAGTGTTCATACTCTGTCAACAATGATCTAGCTAAAATGTCTTGAAATGTATTAAACTAAAGCACAGACACCTCCCTGATCCAATTTGTAACCATACATGGAAATACCATTTAACAGTGAAAGCAAGTTTCAAGACTGGTAAGCAAAAACTGAAGCACCTTTAAATGGATTTTCCTCTGATTCATATAGCTTTGCTCAACTATCAATATAGGATTATTTCTAATTAATTTTGTGTTAAAATGTTTTAAAAACAAGTACTTTGTTTTGCAAACAGATATATTTTGACAGAAGCTAGCAACTACATTGAGGAAGATGAATGTTAAAACAAGCTGCAAGAGTAATAGAGTTTGGAGATCCTACAAGCAAGGGACTCACAAGGGTCTGCAGGGGGCATCTCGTTTACCTTCCCCCCCATTTCCTCTTTCCTGTTTCTGGAAGTCCCAGTAGTCTCTCCCCCTTTCTAGGTTCCTTCCCTCCTTCTAGGCATGCCACTCCCCAGGTAAGGGTGGGGGTCCCCCAATTTCAAAGGCTCCTGCCCACTGCCTGCAGCCCAGTGGGGGAAGCCCCCCAAGCCCCGCCCACAACAGCAGCCACCTGTGGCTACCCCCTCCCTCCCCTCCTGCCACATTTAAAGGGCCCTCTAGCAGATTGGCAGGAGCATGTGGCTTGCTGATCTGCTGGAGGGCCCTTTAAATTTGGCAGGCAGGAAGGGAGAGGGGCCTCTGCTGACTGCATACCTGCACTCCAAGTGGTGAATTTTCCACCTAGGATTCAGGTGCGCAGGCCCCTGCTCCCCCAAAAGCATTTAAAGGGACTCTGGCCCAGAGGACATGAATTCATATTTCATGGTGCCTGAATTCCAAGTGGTGAATTTAGATTCAGATGTGTCCCCCAATGTGATGTCATCACTTCTGAGGGGGCTCCAGGAATGCCTCTCCAAGTCCCCTGCTGTGAAGGACCTGGCAACCCTACCTCCTTCCCACCAGCTAATCTACCTTTATCTGCCTCTCTGTCTTCAGTTTTTCCTTCTTCCCTCTCCCTTGCAGCCTTTCCCCAGACAAAGTCTGGACTTTCCTCTGTGTCCCCCCTCCTCACACTATTTCTTGTCTCCCTCCTTCTGGCATCCCCCATATCCTCTCCCCTTTCCATGCTTAATTCTCTCCTTCCCACTCACCAGACAACCTTTATCTGCCCCTCCATCTTCAGCTATATTTATCATTTATTTACTTCATGCTTACCACATTTGTCCCCAATGGGGACCCAAAGAAACTCAGATCATTCTCTTCTCCATTATATGCTCACAACAATCCTGTGAGGTAAGTAAGGCTGAGAGCATGTGACTGTCTCAAAGTCACCAAGTGAGCCTCCGTTTCAGAATGGCAATCCAGTTCTGGGTCTCCCAGATCCTAATTTGAACCTCTTACCACTATACCATACTGATTTTTGAGGGTGGCTGTTATTGAACAGTAGCAAGAAACTGGGCCTGGGTGAGTCATGCAAGTTATGTGGTGTTCACTCAAAGGCCAAAATATCCCTAGAAAGGGCCCTCCTCCCTCCCCTTACCTTTTCCTGACAGAAACCAAGGTTTGAACACTGGCAATACTGCTGTGGTTGCCCAGCAACACCATTCGTTCTTAAGTTTCTTAAAGTTACAGGCTCTGTTTCTAACATATTGGAGTTATTAACCCCAAATGTATTTTTTTAGATTCCAGTTTTGTTCTGCAAACTTGGGGCTTTTCTCGGGTTTGTATAAAGATCTGTCTTGTCAGTCCATGGCCTCAGTGTCTGGAATTAGGTATCCACAGATGGGGCCATGTTGAGGATCAGATATATTGATTGTTGGACTATTAACTCTGGAATGGAAAATCTCTAGAGATTTTTGGGGGTGGAGTCTGTGGGAAAGGCAGAGTTTGGGGAAGGGAAGGTATAATGTCATAGAGTAAGGATGGGCACAAATCTGGAAAACCCGGTTTGGGTTTGAACCGAACCAGTTTGGCAACATGGTTATGGAACGTGGTCAAATTCTCCCGGGGTGTGAGCCCACCTAAGTCTGGGTCCCCAACTGTGTGTGAGACCAACTCATGCTACTGGACAGGGTGTGTTACAGACCTGATGGGTCCTCCATTGGGAGCCAACATGACCTTTCAGTCTGCCTGCTGGCCACCTGATTATGGGGCTATGACACATGCCCCTTCTATATTGACAATACTGTGAGGGTCTGCGTGTGGCACCTGGTCAGAGCTGCTGCTGATTTCTTCTGACCAGTTCTCTAAGCAAATTTTTACAATAGTCTCTTCGGGGTAATTGTTTTGACTTTATATATCTGTTGAGGACCACTGCTAGGTATATTTGCTTTGTGTTGTTAAGAGTCAGACACCAAGACCTTGTCCACTTCAAAACAGAATAGTACTTTATTTTCAGAAAACTCAACAGGGGGATGGAAGATATATACAGAGGATAATTTGTTTCCTTTCAGGCTAAATGTTTGCCCTTACGTTCACTTAGGCGGTATGTTTACTACTTTCAGTTCATACATAGATGTTCATCAGTTCTCTAAACACACTTACACTCCTCCTCTCCCGCAACTGCTTTGTGGTTTTCCTTGGGCTTTTACGAACAGGTCCCTCTGGGTCTCCCTGGTCACCAAGCCAGCTTTCCAGACTCCTGCCAGACCGTCCTTTAGCCCTTTATAAACCACCTCCAGTTCCTTTTTAAGGAGAGAGGTCTCAATGGTATGTGACTATGCTGTGTTAAGTTTTTAACCGTCTGGTCATTGTCCCCTTCCTTCTCAGTAAACCAGGTTCTTTCACAGAGAGCGTCTTCAGTTCTCTGACAGACTTCTTCTCCGCTCTCTGTCACACACCGAACTCCTTCGCAGCTTCCCTCAATTGTCCATTCCAAACGGAACCTTTATATGCCAATCACTGAGGGTTCCGAGCTAAATGGCCCCCTTCTCACTCTGTCATGTGACCCAGCAGTGTTCTGCATTTTATTCTCTGCTGGTCCCAGATCTTTAAGTCCATCACAGAGGCTCAGTCAAATCTTCCTGCGGTGTGAGCCCACCTAAGTCCAAGTCATGCTGCTGGACAAGATATGTTTCATACCTGACAGGTTGTCCATTGGGAGCCACCATGGCCTTTCAGTTTTAGAATCACAGAATTATAGAGTTGGAAGGGGCCATACAGACCATCTAGTCCAACCCCCTGCCCAATGCAGGACCAGCCTAAAACATCTCTCACAAATATTCATCCAGCCTCTTCTTGAAAGCTGTCAGTGAAGGGGAGCTAACCACCTCCCTAGGCAGCTGATTCCACCTTTGAACCACTCTGACCGTGAAAAAGATTTTCCTAATATCCAGCCAATACCTTTCTGCATGTAATTTAAACCTGTTGCTTCGGGTCCTATGCTCTGCTGCCAATTGGAACAGCTCCTTGCCCTCCTCCAGATGACAGCCTTTCAAATATTTAAAGAGAGCAATCATATCCCCCTTCAATCTCCTCTTCTCCAAAATAAACATTCTCAAGGCTGTTAGCCTTTCCTCGTAGGGCTCAGTCTCCAGACCCCTGATTATCCTCGTTGCTCTCTTCTGCACTCTCTTGATTTTGTCCACATCCTTTTTGAAGTGAGGCCTCCAGAACTGCACACAGTACTCAAGGTATGGCCTGACCAAGGCAATATACAGAGGGGCTATGACCTCCTGCGATTTTGATGCTATGGCCCTTTTAATAAAACCCAAGACTGAATTTGCCTTTTTTGCCACTGCATCACACTGACTGCTCATATTTAGTTTACAGTCCACTCTTACCCCAAGATCTCTTTTGCATACACTACTCCCTAGAAATGTATCCCCCATCCAGTATTTGTGCTTGACATTTTTGTGGCCCAGATGTAATACTGTGCATTTATCTTTGTTGAATTGCATCCTGTTTGCAACTGCCCACTTCTCCAGAGTATTCAGGTCTTGTTGAATTTTAACTCTCTTTTCTTGGGTGTTTGCTACTCCTTCCAATTTGGTATCATCACTAGATTTAATGAGTAGTCCTTCTACCCCTTCATCCATATCATTGATAAAAATATTGAAAAGTACCGGGCCCAAACGGAGCCCTGCGGCACCCCACTGGACACTTCTTTCCAATCTGATGAAATGCCATTGACTACCACTCTTTGGGTGTGGTCCTTTAATCAGTTCCCTATCCACCAAACTGTCCTATAGTCCAGTCCACAGTCTTCCAGTTTGCCCATCAGAATGTCATGGGGAACCTTATCAAAAACTTTACTGAAATCCAGATAAATCACATCAACAGAGTTCCCATGATCCAGTAAGCTCGTCACACAATCAAAGAAGGAAACCAGGTTGGTCTGACAAGACCTATTGGGGACAAAACCATACTGACTACCCCGAATAAGTAAGTGGTCTTTCAGATGCTTACAGATCAATCCCTTTAAAATCTGCTCTAATATCTTCCCAGCAACAGAAGTCAGACTGACCAGCCTGTAGTTTCCCGGGTCATCTTTCTTCCCTTCCTTAAAGACTGGGATAACATTAGCTCTTCTCCAATCTCATGGTACATCCCCAGTCCTCCAGGAGGCCTTGAAGGTGATGGACAGAGGCTCTGCAAGTTCATTAGAAAGTTCTTTAAGCACTCTTGGATGCACACCATCTGTCCCAGGGGATTTGTATTCATCCAGTGCAGCCAGGTGGCTCTCCACAACCTCCCTGTCAATGTCAACTGGACACTTGGGTGGCTAAATTCCTTCAATCCGCCATGCTGCTATGCCAAGAAAAAGTACAGTTGTAACTTATTATTTTATTCAATGTATTTGTAATACAGTGTCCTACTTGTATATAATGACTTTGATCTACTGATATATGCCAATAAAGGCTGACTTGACTTGACTTGGACACTCGGGTGTCCTGTTCTGTCCTATACCATCTCTAGATAGGCTCGAGTTCTTCCGGTCGGAGTAAAATGGCGAACTGACGCACTCCTGCGATCATGCGGAGTGGACGGCAGCTTCTTCTGACAGTTTGGGCAGTTTTACTGCCCAACGCAGCAACCCCCAGGCAGGGGGGTGCCAGGCAAGCATCGCGGTCCAAGTGAGAGTTGAGATCGGCATCCGCAAGTCCTGAAGGGGGCTTGTTTATGCCTTGAACTCCTCTCAGGAGCTTTTGCAAATCAGCACTAAAGAAGCTAACCGAGCTGACGAATCAGCTCAAATTCGCCATTTCCTGATCTCTCGAGAAAAGATCTAACGTTGGAAGTAAAAAGGAATGATGCAAAGTCCCAAGATAAACATCTAAGGTAACCGTAACAATTTGCTTACCTGGGAGAAGATCTAGTGAGTTTCGAGCAAGGCGGTTAAGCGTATAAGACTTTAAACTGTAGAATCGATCCTTCTGTTAGCCGAAATGCTCTAATCTATAATTAATAGAGCATTTGGGACAGGTTTTAATATTGGGATTCTTTGGTCTGTGTATACGAAGGATGGGCTGGCACACTATTTCCCAGTAAAGAGGCGAGAGACAGGAGTAAAATAAATCTTTTGTTTACTGTGTAATAATATTCAGTAGAACACATACAATCACACACACACACTGGCATACAAGAGACTAAATAAAAGCAGGCAAGAAATAAATAGCACATTTGCATGAGCAGGTATTGATGATGGCGATAATTACCTCTGATGTGCAGCTCCTGAAATCTTCCAGAGGGAGGTAAAGGGGCGGGGGAAAGAATATGGAAAGAAAATGGGGAGCACGCGTATTAGGCCGGCTAAGCACGTGCGTTACTCCACCTGCAGACTGGAGCCTTAAAGCGAGGTGAGGATTGGGAAGAATAAGCTGGACATAAGAGGTAAAAGCAGGGAGATAGAGGTCGTTGGTGGGGGGGTAGGCGAGTCAGAGAGAGCTCTGAGAAGCGTGTGTGTGTTTTTAAAACCTCTCGAGCGATGGGCGTGGAAAGCCAGGTGGCTTAAACCTGAAGACACTCCCTGTTGGCTAGGGATTGGTTGTTTAGGGTCAATTTCAAATGCTAGTGGCTATCTTGACCAGTGGTCACCTGGGTGCTGGAAAGGAGGAAGTTGGAACAAAGAAGAATGGCTTCTTCAGTTGGATCCTCCATGAGGACCATGTGCTTTGGCACATAGGGGGGTTTAATTCCTTTATACTGGAGACAGTGAGTCTGGCCTGTATGCGAGAGTCTTTTGTTTGAGTGTAAACCTGTGACTGTAATATGTGACACCCGGCAAGCAAGCTATGGGGATCCTCTGGAGTGGCTTTAGCCAGCATCTCATAGTCTTTGGCTGGTTTCTGTGTTCCTCTCTGGGCTTTTCCCCATGGCGCTTTATTATACAGTCTCTTGGCTGGCACACCATCAGGTTCATAACAGCATAAAAACAGTCCAGAAATAGCCCAATAAAAGGCGGCTGGGCTAACACATCGATAAAATTTGAAGAGCTGGTTAAAGTGTTAAAAATGGACTAAATTAACTTTGTTTAACATTCCTGCGGTCAGAGACTGAGATAAGTGAATGAGCGAAAGTGATGGGGAAGATTGTGAGACAGGGGTGTAACAGCTAACTGTGTCCGGCTGAAAACAGAACTTGGCTAGAGTTTGTGCTGGAGGACCGAAATTGAAGCGGACCAGAAGTGTATCTGGTAGGACTGAAATTGAAGCGGACCAGAAGTGTATCTGGTAGGACATTATAAACGGGGGACTGGAAAGAGGAAGTTTAAAACGAACCTACTCTAGCCAAGAAAATCATAGAGAAATTGCACCCACCATTTTGTTAGCCGAACTGCTTATGTACACAGTTGGCAGACTAACTTATTTGAGTTGCTGACCAATGTATACAGAGAAAGCGAACTTCGTACCAAGAACCAGTTTCCCCAAAGAGAACACTTGACAAGGTTTCTTAAGTTAAATCAAGATTCTCTTTACTGAATATCTTTTTAATATACAGGCATACAAAAACAGGTTCACACACACATACAGTCAAGTTCCTTTAGTTACAGTAGAAATGGAAATATCATTTGGGGTTTTAAACTAGAAGTATTTAGGCAGGGGAAAAGCTCATAATACTTATCTGATTCTGTAGATCGACCTTCCACAGTCCAAAAATAAGGATTGTTTCTAACTAAGGATATTCTTACTTTCACTACACACAGTTAGAACCAGCTAACATGTGTGAGGGCTCCTTGGTCGCGACTCCAAGGAAGCACAATAAGTTACCTTAAGTTACTTAGCTATCTAGTGAAGACAAATGGAAAGGAGAGCTGCTGCTTCTTCTTGGTTGCTTGGTTGGTTTGTGTGCATAAAAGATTACACCTCGTTTTATCAGCTAGTATTGGGGCTGGCTTGGGGTGTCTCTGTGGTCCATCCCATCCCTATACCTATTGGCTAAAGGATGTGGGGGTACCCTCCTACTAAGGTGGGGCAATTTTGAAAGTCTACACCTTTCTACAAGGGAGCGTTTGGTCAAGGTGCAAAGATAGGTTGGCATGGAAACCTTCGAGAATGCAGATGACTCTGGCTAGGTCCAGGTGACAATCTTCACACATGCAAATGTCAAGCATCCTGTGGGTTACATGCGAGGTATGGATTCCTCAATGGTGGAAAGGCTGTTGTTTTTACATCCTTCTGGAGAACCATAATGGAGATGCTAATGGAGATGCTTCTTGTTCCCAATGTCTCATGGGTAGAGATATGCAAGGTGTGTGTCTGTGACTTCATTTGCATGAAAGTACAGGCTGTGTGGTACCTTTCTATGGCAGAGAGTCACATTAACCCAAGGCATACAATTCTCCCAAAGCAAAGACGCTTGCTGGCACCATTCTGGTGTGTATGCAGGTCAGAAAATAACAAATAAAAGCAATTTCAGAGTTACATCTCCTAACAATTTTGTGGAGGACTAAACTTTAAAAAGTGTTTTTAAGAGAAAATAGGCTGTTAGAAACAGCGAAACAAAGGGGAATTGGAAGAGAATTGCCAAGCTGATTGAACTGTATTGATAAATTCCCAAAACGGATCCAAAACACCGGCAAAGAGCGGCGTCAGCTGCGAGCCCAGGTATGGCTGGCAAAGATAAGAAAGAATGGCAGGCAGCAATTGTTGTATGTTAATCTCCAGTAGCTAGATCATTAGGATCTAGGATGACAGCTACCTGTCAGTTAGTGTCAGCTGATGTATTCAGAGGACAAGTCCCAACTTGTTCTGCCTGGCACTGAACAGTGTGCAGTCACTGTGACTCAGCAGTCCACTGATTGGTGGAGGTTTGTATATATGTCTTTGTATTACTGCCATACTTTTTCCTTTTGTATATTGGATGCCTGGCGTAGCACTTTGCTTGTGAATACTGTGAATAAAACTCTTGTATATAGTGTACCATTGGACTGCCTTTGTGTGGTTACTATAAGAGGTTCCTCTGCTGGATCTGCAGTGCAAGCAGGTGAGAGACTGAGGTGGCTGGGAAGTCCTAGTAAAGGTTTGGGGGCTTGAACCGTTAAGACACGCACCCCGCAACAGGGTTATGGGCCCAGACCTTAACGGGTTCGAACCCAGTCTGCTAAGGACGCAGCCCAGTCTGAAGGAGAGCCAGCTTGGTGTGAACAACCAGCTTCTGCTTTCCAAGGAACGCCGGTGAGCCGTGCTGAAAGGTGGTGTGTGCAGCTGTGCGTCCAGGAGCTGAGGTGGACGGTTACTGCATTCTCCAGGAGTGGAGGAGTGACCTGCCCAGATAAGCCTGTATGCAGCAAGAGCCACGCCGGAGAACAGATGGCAGTTCCAGCTTGTGAGTGTTGGTGAGTCGGGAGTGAATTATGGCTCTCATGCCAGCTATGCAAGTGGTGGACAAATTAACTTCTACAAACTACGACGTTTGGGCTTTTAAAATGAAGCATTACCTCATTAGAGAGGGGATTTGGCTGTATGTTGAGGATCCTCCTGACCCTGTGCCTGTGGGAGACCAGCCGAAGGCTAAACGAGCCCTGGCATGCATCGTTTTGTCGGTGAGTGACGATCAGCTTATTCATATTACGTCAGCAGCTGATGCACGGGAGGCTTGGCAATCACTTAAAGATGTTTATGTGCAAACAACTGCTGGAACTGTGATGTCTTTGACACGCCGTTTGTATAGAAAAGTTCAAGCTCCAAACGAATCAGTTCGGGAGCATATCAACGCGCTGACTGAGCTTTATCAACAGCTTGAAGGCAGAGGTAAACAAATTAGCGCTGAAGATAAATGTTATCTCCTACTCAGTTCATTAAACGAGGTTTTCGACCCCCTTATAGTAAATTTGGAGGGGCTGCAGCCTGCCCAATTGAACCTTCAGCATATAATTGGGAGAGCTTTGGAATATGAAGCAAAACTAAAATCTCAGCAGTCTCTGTCTGCTCCGGTTGCCTGCCAGCGAACTAATGACTGTGTGGGAGTTGCCAGTGGAAATAAAGGCTTCATCAGAAGTTTCAAAGAGGAAAAGATAGAGCCAGCTAAAGCTCTGCGAGTAAAACGCTGTTATCTGTGTGGCTCAACAAAACATGTAAAAAAATCCTGTCCTTCAAACAAAAGGAACAATCTTGGTGGTCGCTCTGACACGTCGTTGAGTCGTCCTTCTGTGTCTCTTGTCACTACCAAGGAGGAAGACAAGTAAAAATGGGTTCTCGACAGTGGGGCGTCACAATTGTAAACAGTCCTGACTTGTTGATGAATGTGCGTGATGCTCAGCTACAACATGTAAGCCTTGCAGATGGTCATGTAGCAGAAGTGACTTGTTCTGGAGAACTAACCCTACAGTGTCTAAACCACACCTTCCAGAACGTAATCTGTGTTCCAACTCTGGAAAGTAATTTACTTAGTGTTCTGGCACTGGATCGTGCCAACTTTGAAATTATTTTTGGTGGGGAGCAATGTCTTATTAAGAAAGGTGGAAGGGAAATTGCAAATGCTAACCTTGTAAATGGGGTGTATGTATTGAATAGCTCTGTTCTTGCAGCTACAGCAAGTGTTCCTGGAAATAAGGATCCACATCATGAGTGCCTACATCTCCTCCATCGCCGGTTAGGCCACACCTCCTTCAAGGCAATTAATGAAACCCTTGCTTTAACAGGTAAAGAAGGTGTTAAGGCTTGTAATACTTTTCTTGATTGCCAAATATGTAAACAGGTTAAATCTCATGCTTATCCTGTGGCACGCAAAAGTGAAAGGGAGTCAACTTATCCTTTGCAACTAGTACATGTTGATATCATAGGTCCTTTTGCACCCAGTGTGTCTAATAATCGCTTTGCCCTGACAGTGGTTGACGATTTTTCAAAATATGTTTGGACTTATATTTTAAAACATAAGTCTGATGCCTTTGAGTCACTGAAATATTGGTACAAGAAGGTAAAGAACCAATTAGGGGATCTCAAAGCTATACAAACTGACATGGGTTCTGAATTTATGTCAAACAAAATGAAACAATGGTTAAGAAATCTAGGGGTGAAACATCGTGTGGCAAATGTTAGCACGCCAGCTGAGAATGGGGTTGTTGAATGAAAAAATGCTACTTTACAGACGGTTATGTATGCCATGCTCGCTGATGCACAATTGCCTAAACAGTATTGGGCAGAAGCCTTAAAATATGCCACTTTTGTTACAAATAGGCTGTGGACAAGAGTAACAAATTCCATACCATATGCAATGTTGTACCAAAAAATGCCAAAGTTAGATTTTCTGCGTGTGTTTGGTTCCCAAGCATGGGTAAATGTACCTTTGAATCAGTGCAGGAAGGGTGATCAGAGATCCAAACTCTTGACTTTCATAGGATGCCAGTCTGGTATGAAGGCTTATAGGTTTGTAAATGATCATAACCAACTCAGTTTTAGTAGGTCTGCCAACTTCACTGAGGGAAGGAATTGGCACAAGATTCATGGTAACTCACTATATGAAAAGGCAATGTTACCACTCTCAGATGATCAACAAACTGTGTTAAATTCTGAGGAGTCTCAACCTGGCTCATCTTCTCAGTCTACTGTTTCAAGTAATGTACAGGCTGAAACCAGTACTCTTAGAAGGTCTGAAAGGAGCAACAAAGGTATTCCTCCTCAGAGGTATGGTTTTGAAACACAAGTTGTAAATATGGTCTGTGTAAAGGAGCCTACATGTTATTATGATGTTACTGTAATGCCTAAAGATGAAAAACAAGCCTGGATGCAGGCGATGCAAACTGAATATGATTAATTGTGTTCAAATGATGTGTTTGAACTGGCTGAAGCACCAGAGGGTAGCAGAATCATAGGTTGCAAATGGGTGTACAAATTAAAACCTGTACAGGGCGGTCAACCTCAAAAGAAAGCTAGGTTAGTAGCTCAAGGCTTTTCTCAACTTATTGGTGAAGATTTTGATGAAACTTTTGCACCCACAATAAAAAGTCATACTTTAAATGTGGCCCTGACTAAAGCAGGTATAGAGGGAATGCATGTTCAACACTTTGATTTCACTACAGCATATTTGAATGCAGACTTGAAAGAAGCATTGTACATGCAACAAATCCCTGTTTTTGTGAATGAAAATCCAAATTTGGTATTAAAACTAAAGAAAGGTCTTTATGGTTTACGTCAATCAGGTCATCTCTGGAACCAATGTTTAACAAACACTTTGACTGATATGGGGTTCAAACAGAGTCTTGCTGACCCATGCATGTTCAGTAAAGTCATCAATGGAAACAAATGTTATTTGGTACTTTTCGTCGATGATGTGTGTTTTATCTATGGGCAAACAGAAGATCTGACATGGTTTGAATGTACAACAAAACAATATTTTAAAATGAAAAATCTTGGTACAATTAGTCATTATCTGGGAATGGATATCAGCAGAAACTCTGATGGTTATTTTGAAATATGCCAAGAAAACAAAATTGTAAAATTGTTGGAAAAATATAATATGCTTGATGCAAAACCTGTGTCCACACCAATCTCTACTAGCTATGCTAGAGAACCTGAAGATGAAGTCTTTGAACAAAAACAATTGTACCAGTCATTGATAGGTTCTTTAAACTATTTAGCTACATGGTCTCGTCCAGATATTTGTTATGCTGTTCATGCACTTAGCCAAAAAAGTGCTAAACCATACAAACGGGACTGGAATGCAGCTAAAAGGCTTTTAAGGTATTTAAAGGGAACCAAGAAATGCAAACTTGTATTGGGTTAAACAATGCACAACAGGTTCTGGGTTATAGTGATACAAATTGGGGCTCCAATCTTGATGCAAAGTCTATAACTGGGTATGTAATTTTTGTGCATGGATCATTGGTGATATGGAAATCTGTAAAACAGAGTCTAGTTTCAACCAGTACGTGTGAGTCCGAATTTGTGGCCTTGAATGAATTGACTGTACAAATGGAATGGCTACAACAACTGTTAACAGATTTTGATGTAAAGCATGATATGCCTATGATTGTAAAATGTGACAATACTGCAGCTGAAATGTTAGCAGATGCCCAAGGTATAAGGCCTAGATCTAGGCACATTAACATTAGATACCAAAATGTTAGGGATACTGTCCAAAGAAAAATAGTGTCATTACAACACTGTATGTCTAGTGAAAATGTTGCAGACATGTTTACTAAGGGCTTGAATGAAGCACAATTCTTGAACCTTAGGGGAGACTCAACATGATCCTACCTACTGAAGCTTAAGGGGGAGTGTTGTATGTTAATCTCCAGTAGCTAGATCATTAGGATCTAGGATGACAGCTACCTGTCAGTTAGTGTCAGCTGATGTATTCAGAGGACAAGTCCCAACTTGTTCTGCCTGGCACTGAACAGTGTGCAGTCACTGTGACTCAGCAGTCCACTGATTGGTGGAGGTTTGTATATATGTCTTTGTATTACTGCCATACTTTTTCCTTTTGTATATTGGATGCCTGGTGTAGCACTTTGCTTGTGAATACTGTGAATAAAACTCTTGTATATAGTGTACCATTGGACTGCCTTTGTGTGGTTACTATAAGAGGTTCCTCTGCTGGATCTGCAGTGCAAGCAGGTGAGAGACTGAGGTGGCTGGGAAGTCCTAGTAAAGGTTTGGGGGCTTGAACCGTTAAGACACGCACCCCGCAACAGCAATAGATCAAATGGAGAAGCATATGCTAGAAGCAATTCATGTTATGATCGAACAATTGGAAAAGCAATTTGATGAGAAGATGGAAAAACAGCTGGAACACTTGGAAGAAGTTCAGGAGAAAAATGTGGTGGCCTTGAGAGAGTTAGTACTTGCAGAAGTGGCAGAATTTAAAAAAGAAGTGGAAAATACAAGTAGCCAAGTTAAAGCTTTGGCGACTAAATCAACGGAAATGGAGCAAAAGACACAAGATTTGGAAAAAAAATTGAAGTGAATGGACAGAGTAACTGGAATCTTGAGGCAGTTGTGGAATATAAAGCAATGTCAAACCATCTGAGATTGAGAGGCATTAAAGAAAAAATGGGAGAAGATATACGTACTGAAGTGATAGAAACTTTGACTGAATACATGGGAGAAGACAAAGGGGAGTTGGATTACAATTTTGATCTCATATATAGAGTGAATTCTGCTTATACTCAAAGGAAGAACCTACCGAGAGATGTCATTGTTCAATTTGTGACAAGGAAAATGAAAGAGGACATATTTAAGAAGCAGTTTGCCCAGCCATTGGAAATTGATGGTAAAAAGATAATGATAATGAAAGAACTCCCAAGGTCCATTTTGCAGGACAGAAAGAAATACAAGAAGTTGGTGGAGAAGTTGAAACAATTGAATATTAGATTCAGATGGGAAATACCACAAGGACTGTCCTTTACGTACAACTCAAAAAGATATGTGATTAAAACACCGGGGGATATGTATAGGTTTAAAGCCGAAAATACTGAAGACTTCGGAGATATTTAAAAAAAAGCCTCAATGATGGATTACAAATTGTTATCATGGAATGCAAATGGACTTAATTCACCTAACAAAAGAAAAGTAGTGAATCATTGGTTACAAAAGCAAAATTCTAACATCATCTGCTTGCAGGAAACTCACATAAAAAATCGGGACAATAAATATTTGATTAACAAAAAATTGGGAGACAAATTTTATTCTTTGGCAGAGAAAAAAAAATAAAGGAGTTGTGACCTATGTAAATAAAAAGTTGGAACCTAAGCAAGTTTTCACAGATAAAGAAGGAAGATATGTGGCAGTCGAGATTAATATGTTACAAAAAAAGACATTGGTTGTGAATCTGTATGCTCCTAATGGAGCCAAAGAGAATTTCTTTAAGGACTTGCTGAGGGAATTGGACCAAGTGCATTATGAACAGATAATCGTAGCTGGTTATTTTAACAGTACTGTTAACGACAAATTGGATAGACAATCACAGAAAGGCATTGAGAAGATTGGAAAGTTACCCCCAATTTTTTTAGAGTTATTGAGCAAGAAAAGTTGGAAGATGTATGGAGAAAATGGAATCCAAAAATTAAAGATTTTACTTTCTATTCGAATAGACACAGATCCTTCTCAAGAATAGATATGATTTGGATGTCGAGCGAAATTGCATTAAAAACTCAGATGGTGGAAATATTGCCAAAGACTAACTCAGATCATAACCCATTAATTTGGACATTAAAAGGAAAGGCAAAGCAATATCATTGGAGAATTAATGAGGATTTATTGGATAAGACGAGATTAGTGGAGACCTTGCGGAAAGAAACACAATTTTTTTTTCAAATGAATTTGAATCAAGAGGTCAATATACAGACAGTGTGGGACGCTTACAAATCGGTGATGAGAGGAGTTTTGATCTCAATGAATGCAGCGGATAAGAAAAATAATTTGAAACAGCAGCAAGATTTACAGGATAAAATACAACAAAAAGAGAATGAGTTGAAACGGAGACCGGGTAAAAAGAAGCTTCTTAAAGAAATACAAATTTTGCAAGAACAATTAAAAGTAGCATTAAACAGAAAACTTTATTGGAATTTAAAGAAATTGCAACAAAAATCCTTCGAAGGTGCAAACAAACCAAGGAAATATTTAGCTTGGCAATTAAAGAACAGGAGGGAGAGAAGGACAATAACTAAGATAATCGAGGAAGGCAAGGAAATTGTGGACATAAATGGAATTAAGAGAGCCTTCTTCAAATATTATGCAAAACTATTTCAAAAAAAGAAGATTGATCCAATGAAGATTAAAAACTATTTGGACAAGGTAACTTTACCTGAGATGGATAGTGATACCAAAGATATGCTGAATGGTCCAATACAGAAAGAAGAGATATATAACGCAATAGAAGATGTCAAATTAGGGAAAGCTCCTGGACCAGATGGATTTACAGTGAAATTTTATAAAAAACTAAAGGAGGAGCTAACCCCGATCTTGGAACTTTTAATCAATGAAATTCAGCGAACTAAATTAATACCAGAATCTTGGAAAGAAGCCAACATATCTCTTATACCTAAGGAAGGACAAGATTTGTCAGATGTGAAAAATTACAGACCAATTTCGCTACTCAATAACGACTATAAATTATTTGCCAAAGTTATTTCAGAAACATTAAAAGTGTATTTAAAGAATGCTATCAGAGAAGAACAAGCCGGCTTTCTACCAAATAGACAAATTAGAGACAATTTAAGGATTGTGATTGATGCAATAGAGTATTATGATAAGCACCCTGAAAAGGAAGCTGTCTTTCTATTTTTGGATGCCGAAAAAGCCTTCGACAATTTAAATTGGGAATTTATGTTTCAATTCCTTGACAGAATGGACATTGGACAGCCCTTTTCAAATATGATTAGGGCTGTATATTGTGAACAAAAAGCGTCGTTGAACGTGAATAAGGAGTTGACGGATTATTTTAGAGTCCAAAAAGGTACAAGACAAGGTTGTCCGTTATCTCCTTTGTTATTTATTTGGATCTTGGAAGTGATGCTGAGTAAAATAAAGGAGGATAAAGATATAAAAGGGCTCACAATTGGAAACTTTGAATACAAATATAGGGCTTTTGCTGATGACGTAATGTTTATAATTGAAGACCCACTAAGAAATGTACCGTTATTGATGGAAAGGATTAAAGAATTTGGTGATTTGGCAAGATTTTATGTCAACAAGAACAAGACAAAGATACTCTGTAAAAATTTGAGAAAGGAAAAACAATTGGATTTACAAGAGAGAGTCCAATGTGAAGTGGTGAAAAAGGCTAAATATTTGGGAATTGAAGTTACAGCAAAGAATATAGATTTGTTTAAGAACAATTACGAAAAGGCCTGGAATAAAATTCAACAAGATATTAAGAAATTGAATACTTTGAATTTATCCTTATTGGGCAGAGTTTCTGTAGTCAAAATGAACATTTTACCCCGTTTGCTATTTTTATTCCAAACGATTCCAATTGTGAAAGACTGCAAAGTGTTGAATTTATGGCAAAAGGAGATTTCTAAATTCGTGTGGGCTGGAAGGAAGCCAAGGATTAAAATGAAAATTCTTTGTGATGCAAAAGAAAGAGGAGGCTTCCAACTTCCTAATTTTAGACTATGGCCGAGGACAGACTGGCAATTTGCCGCGGGATGGGACCCGGGCTGACAGCGACTCAATATCGGAGTAAATGGAACGTTCACACAGGCACATCTGCCTGGCGTCCCCCACCCGGAGCTTACCGGAGCCCTCGCGCTTCAGAGCCGGTTTAAAAAAACACCTGATAAAAGCCGTTGCAAATCGTGAAAGCCTGTGTTCGTCGCGCGTTTCCCCGCTTCCGGGGAGTCTGAACGCGCAGGCGAAAAGCCGGGAGCAACCCGCGTTGGGCATGAGGCAGCAGCGGCGTGATTGGCTGAGCTCCGCTCCACTGCCCAATGCGGTGCCGGCGTTGCAGGGCAAAAAAAAAAATCGCTGAAATGCGCTTATGCGCATGACCGCATGAGCGCTCATGCGCTCATGCGCACATACGCACACAGCCGGAATAATGGGGGAACAGCGAATATAGCGCGCCTCCGGCGCGGCAGTCTGAACGGTCCCGCGCGCCTCCGTCCCGTTTCTTCCGGCAGAGGCCCCCGCTGTGTGGACGGGAAAACCCGGTATCGTTTACTCCGGTTTTTTGTTGCCGCGACTCGATACCGGGGCACATTGCCAGTCTGTCCTGGGCCTATATCATGATGCGGTGTGCCTAGCTTGGTTGGAGCAGTGGATCAACTTGGAGAATAGACAACTGTTGGCATTAGAAGGACATGATCGAAGATATGGTTGGCATGCTTATTTATGGTACGAGAAATCCAAAGTAGATAACCTTTTCAAGCACCACTTCATAAGGAGATCACTATTTATGACATGGATGAGATATAAGAGATTCTTTTTTGAAGCAAGACCAATATGGATTGTTCCGGTGGAAGTAATAAAACCACTTTCAAGGCACAAAGGAAAAGACTGGTTACCTTACAGAGACATTCTGAAAATTGAGGGGAAAAGTTTCGCGATGAGATCTAAAGAAGAATTGGGTTTTGAATACGATTGGTTAAATTATAGACAGATTTATGATTTATTTAAGACTGACAAAATGAGATATGGTTTTAGAAAAGAAAATAATGAAATTGAAAAGATTTGGAGTGAAAAAGGTAAAAAAATGATTTCTAGAATTTGTAAGATTTTGTTAAAATGCTATACAGAGGATGAGATTGTAAAAGAGCAAATGGTGAAATGGGCTATAAATGTAAATAGAGATATAGAAATGTCATCTTGGGAATGTTTGTGGAAAAAGTCGATTAAAATATCAACATGTGTTAATGTTAAAGAAAACTGTTACAAAATGATGTATAGATGGTATATGACACCAAAAAAATTGCTAATATGAATGAGAATATGTCTAACAAATGTTGGAAATGTAAAAAGAAAGAGGGCTCGTTTTACCATATGTGGTGGACTTGTGAAAAAGCAAATGCTTTTTGGACAGAGATTCATAACGAAATTCAGAAAATCTTGAAATGTACGTTGAAAAAAGAACCAGAAATGTTGCTTTTAGGACTAAAGTTAAAGAAGAAGTTAAAATGACAAAAAGTACTTTGTTATGGTATCTAATTTCAACTGCAAGAATGACTTACGCTCAGTTCTGGAAACAAGAGCAGGTACCTGATAAGTGGGAATGGATTAAAAAAATGATTTTTATGGCTGAAATGGACAAACTAACAAGAAAACTTCATGGAGTAGAAGATGAAGAATTTTTAACAGACTGGAAAGATTTTAAAGACTATTTAGAGCTTAACTGGGATGTGAAAAATAGATTACTTTGTTTTGATAGTTACTAATAACAGAAGTGTTGTAACAAGAGAGACTGTATATGAAAAGTTACCTAATAGTTAAAGTTAAAAAGCAAAATTTTGAAATTTAAGATCTGAATATTAAGAATGATTTGAATGTACAAAAATATTGGGTGGAAATGTTGACGGGGGCGGAGCATCGTGGGAAGCCAGGGGGGAGGGGGAGATAAAAATTTGAAAAGGATATGATAAGAATTGTAAACAAAATGTGGAATATGTTATAATGGCCGAGGACAGACTGGCAATTTGCCGCGGGATGGGACCCGGGCTGACAGCGACTCAATATCGGATTAAATGGAATGTTCACACAGGCACATCTGCCTGGCGTCCCCCACCCGGAGCTTACCGGAGGCCTCGCGCTTCAGTGCCGGATTAAAAAAACACCTGATAAAAGCCTTCACAAATCCGAAAGCCTGCGTTCGTCGCGCGTTTCTCCGCTTCCGGGGAGTCTGAACGCGCAGGCGAAAAGCCGGGAGCAACCCGCGTTGGGCACGAGGCAGCAGCACTGTGATTGGCTGTGCTCCGCTCCACTGCCCAATGTGGTGCCGGCGTTGCAGGGCAAAAAAAAAAAATCGCCGAAATGCGCTTATGCGCATGAGCGCTCATGCGCTCATGCGCACATACGCCCACAGCCGAAATAATGGGGAAACAGCGAATATAGCGCGCCTCCGGCACGGCAGTCTGAACACTCCCGCATGCCTCCGTCCCGTTTCTTCCGGCAGAGGCCCCTGCTATGTGGATGGGAAAACCCGGTATCGTTTACTCCGGGGTTTTTTTGCCCCGACTCGATACCGGGGCAAATTGCCAGTCTGTCCTCGGCCTATATATCCGGTAAATAAATTTTCTTTTAGATAGGCTCGAGTTCTGGGAGAAGACAGAGGAAAAAAGTCGTTAAGCCTGTCTGCTTTTTCTCTGTCCTCCACCAGAGTTTCTCCTTCTACTCCCAAAAGCAGTCCAATTGCCTCTTTTACCTTGCGTTTGCTTCTCACATATCTGTAGAAGTTTTTCTTATTGTAGCGAGCCCCACTGGCCAGACCCAACTCATACTGAGCTTTGGTTTCTCTGATGGCTGATCTGCAGTATATACTCCTCTTTAGAGGTCTGACCTTCCCTCCATTTCCTTTTTCTCCCTTAGTTTATTCTGGGGCTCTCAGTTCATCCACATCAGTTTCTTGGAGCCCTTACCATGTTTCTGTCTTGCTGGAATAGTGAGGGTTTGAGCTCACAAAAGTTCATGTTTGAGAAGAGCCCACCCTTTACTCGCTCCTTTCCCTTCCAGCACATTCCTCCATGGAATGACTACCATCAAGCTTCTGAGTTCATTGAAGTCAGCCCTACAAAAATCTAACCTACGAGTCTGGCTATGAATTTTCTTGACCCCCCACAGCAACTGGAATTCAAGGAGGACATTCCCCCTAAAGTCCCCAACCACCTTCACCTCATCTACCCATTCTTCCCTGTTGGTTAATATTAAGTACTGCTGGCAATGTGATTATGGGGTATGACCAAATCTTTCTGGATTTTTTAAAAGCAGAGCCCACCCAATGTCATGGATTCATCCTGTTGCAGAGGCTGGTCATGTTCCAGACCCAACAGACCCCCCATCCGGAGGACTGGAAGGTAGCTAATGTCACTCCCATCTTTAAAAAGGGTTCCAGAGGAGATCTGGGAAATTACAGGCCAGTCAATCTGACGTCGATACCGGGAAAATTGGTGGAAGCTGCTATTAAGGAAAGAATTAGTAAGCACATTGATGAACAAAAACTATTGAGGCAGACTCAGCATGGCTTCTGTAAGGGAAGATCTTGTTTCACTAAGCTGTTACTGTTCTTCGAGGGGGTGAACAAATATGTGGACAAGGGGGACCCAATAGATATTGTTTACCTTGACTTCCAAAAAGCTTTTGATAAAGTTCCTCATCAGAGGCTCCTAAGTAAGCTCAAAAATCATGGGATAAAAGGACAAATCCTTTTGTGGATTAAACACTGGCTAATTAATAGGAAACTGAGAGTGAGTATAAATGGGATATTTTCTCAGTGGAGGGTGGTAAGCAGTGGGGTACTGCAGGGATCAGTACTCGGTCCGATGCTTTTTAATTTGTTCATTAATGATTTGGAGTTGGGAGTAAGCAGTGATGTGGCTAAATTTGCGGATGACTAAGTTGTTCAGGGTGGTGAAAACCAGGGAGGATTGTGAGGCACTCCAAAGGATCTGTTGTGGATGGGCGAGTGGGTGTCAACATGGCAAATGGGGTTCAATGTGGCCAAGTGCAAGGTGATGCACATTGGAGCCAAAAATCCTAACTATAAATACATGTTGATGGGGTCTGAACTGGCAGAGACTGACCAAGGGAGAGATCTTGGAGTTGTAGTAGATAACTCACTGAAAATGTCAAGACAGTGTGTGACTGCAATAAAAAAGGCCAATGCTATGCTGGGGATTATTAGGAAGGGAATTGAAAACAGATCAACCAATATTATAATGCCCCTATATAAATCAATGGTGTGACCTCATTTGGAGTACTGTGTACAGTTCTGGTCACCACACCTTAAAAAGGATATTATAGGATTGGAAAAAGTGCAGAAAAGGGCAACTGGAATGATAAAAGGGTTGGAACACTTTCCCTATGAAGAAAGGTTAAAGTGCTTGGGGCTCTTTAGCTTGACTGCTGAGGGGTGGCATGATAGAGGTATATAAGATTATGCGTGGTATAGAGCAGGTAGAGAAAGAGGTACTTTTCTCCCTTTCTCACAGTACAAGAACTCGTGGGCACAAAATGAAGTTGCTGAGCTGTCGGATAGGAATAGATAAAAGGAAGTACTTCTTCACCCAAAGAGTGATTAACACATGGAATTCACTGCCACAGAAGGTGGGGGTGGCTACAAGCATGGACGGCTTCAAGAGGGAATTAGATAAGCATATAGGGCAGAGGTCCATTGGTGGTTATTAGCCACAAGGTATAGATAGGGACTCTGGGGCAAGTGATGCTCTGTATTCTTGGTGCTTGAGGGGGGGCAACAGTGGGAGGGCTTCTAGTATCTTCTGATGGCACCTGGTATTAGACTGGATGGGCCATTGGCCTGATCCAACATTGGCTTCTCTTATGTTCTTATGTTCACCATGGCTTTCAGTCTGCCTGCTGACACCAAAAATTCTCAAGTGGCAGTTGAGAGCTCTGTGGACATGGATGGAGCAGGGGAAGTGGGTGCTGAGACCCCCAATCATGTGCTTGGGTATCCTCCACTGGGCAGAGGCTGTTCTCATTGCCCATGACCACTTGGTGCAGGGGAAGTTGATAGCATCATCCCATGGCCATGAGTGCGACCCCTTCCACCCTCCTCTCATGGCACCAAAGCAAATTACTAGTATCATTTGTTCTTGCCAGCATGCAGTGAAGAGAAAATACAAACAAAGAAGAACAATTCCTTTTAAACTAAAATTCACTCTGGGTCCATAACGCTATGGAGGGGTTTGGTTAAGATAGCCGAGTTTTGTCCAGTCATAGAAGCAAGATACTGAGTGCAGTAAATACACCTCCCAAGAAATATATTGCAAAAAAAGGTAAATTTACATTAATTCAAGTAGATCCAGTACACATTCAAGTTGCAGTCAAAAGGAGAGATAAGCCTAATCTAAAGAGTACTTTCCCTATTACAAATGGCAAGCTTTCCAGTATCATGTATGTGGGAGTATGAGGGCATTGTATCTACAGGAGACACCTGCAGAGATATATGTCTTAATGGGAGGCCAGGAGGAGAGAGGGAGAGGACAAAGTGAGAGAGAAAGGAGGGGTCAGAGGCAGCTCCCAAGTTAAGACAAAGAGAGGCATCCCATTCAAGAATATAACACCTTAGAGTAATGTAGGGCCCCCAAATGTTCAGGCATGCTGAGTCGCTCACTCCAACAAAAATACCTAATGAAAACAGAAGCCTTTGAAAACAGTCTGGAATAGGGTTATCAGCTTCCTGCTGGTAGTGAGAGATCTCCCTTTCCCCTACTCCATTGCATGTCAGTGACTGAAGTGCTGGATGGACATGCCAGGTCAAAATAGTTTTGTTTTGTTTTTTTAAATCAAGGCATCTAACTAAGGCATTTCATCATTATCATTTTTATGGCCTGCATCTGGTTTGATGCCAATTTTATAGACATTTTTAAGATACACATAAACAACTTTTTAAAATAGCTTGTTTATGATGTTATGTTTATGTGTTTATGTTTTTATGACATTGTTTTACTTGGAAGCAACCTTGATCAAGACTCTGGAGAGGTGGAATATAATTCCCTAAATATGGACATTTCCTAAATAAATAAATAAATAAATGGATGCATACATTTGAATATATGTGCAGATCATTTACTAATGATTAGTTTTAATTTGGATTGGTTTTGATTGGTTTTAATAAAAGGTATTGTATAGGTTTTGTGTTTGGATTTTTTTAAACTGCATTTTCCCTTGAAATTGCTGGCTTGACCCAAGAGGAAAATTATGGTATAAATATTTAAATAAATAATCTGTGTCACCATGGTCATATCCCTTAAATAGAATCACTTCCTTGAAAGAAAATATCTGGACTCCATGTGACAAATCAGCAACAGCTGTGCACTAATTGCAATGTATGTTTATCATTTGGGAATGCCCTTAAGTTATAATAATTGACTTTAAACAAATGCACTTCAATATACCACACGAGGGCAAGCTACTCAAAGTAAGCATGGAATACAAATATTTTTCCAACCCCCAACAATATACCCAATGCAATTATGTCCCTTTCCTTTTAACAATGTCTATATTTTGCTGTATATAAAATCTTTATTTCATTCAGTTTCAAAAGGTCAGAGAATGTTTTCAGTTAGCTATTTGGCTTTACACCAAACATTATATATAGCACATTACTTTAATCAGGAGAGCATTCAGGTAAGTTATTCCAGTCAATTGTGGTTCTCCAGTGTACATCCATCTTGTGACCCTCAGTGTCTTACATTTACATTTTATGCATTTCCTACCTTAGAACTCTGGTGCAAATGTGGAGAACATGCCTGCTACCATAAAGTGTGAATTGACTCTCAACTATACCACATCATGGGAACAGGGATACAGTTGGATATTCAACTGATATGTACATTCTGAAAACCAGTCACAGAGAAAAGGCAAGAATCCAGGAGAGTAAGTATCTGATAGATCACATTTGTTAATATCACACTCTACTGTCTCCCCTGTTTTTGTTCATTTTGTAAAGCACATACAGTGGCCCAGGACAGACTGGCAATTTGCCCTGGTATCGAGTCGCGGCAAAAAAACCCCGGAGTAAACGATACCGGGTTTTCCCGTCCACACAGCGGGGGCCTCTGCCGGAAGATACTGGACGGAGGTGCGCGGGAGCGTTCAGACTGCCGCGCCGGAGGCGCGCTATATTCGCTGTTTCCCCATTATTTCGGCTGTGGGCGTATGTGCGCATGAGCGCTTGAGCGCTCATGCGCTCATGCGCATAAGCGCATTTTGGCGATTTTTTTTTTTTGCCCTGCAACGCTGGCACCGCATTGGGCAGTGGAGCGGAGCGCAGCCAATCACACCGCTGCTGCCTCATGCCCAACGCGGGTTGCTCCCGGCTTTTCGGCTGCACGTTCAGACTCCCCGGAAGCGGAGAAACGCGCGACAAACACAGGCTTTCAAGATTTGCGCCGGCTTTTATCAGGTGTTTTTTTAATCCGGCAGTGAAGCGCGAGAGCACCGGTAGGCTACGGGTGGGGGACGCCAGGCAGATGTGCCTGTGTGAACATTCCATTTAATTCGATATTGAGTCGTTGTCAGCCCGGGTCCCATCCCGCGGCAAATTGCCAGTCTGTCCTCGGCCAGTGGTAAAGCTATTGTTCTTCATGAACCAACCTTCTACTAAAGGAGAAGAGAACAAGATTTCTGTACTTCTCTTTCTAGTCAGTTACAGCAGTTTTCTGCTCCACCTTGATGCAGTTGCATCATTTCCCCAGCTGGTAAGGTGGGCATACAGTAGATACATGAGTGCCTTTGTTTTCTTGGTGGTGGGGATTGATTTTACCTTATTCAAGTGGGTAGTATCAAACACTTTAGAACAGCAAACCTATATAATGAAACCATAAAGTCCCAATTCATCCGTAAAGAATACATGACAATGACATGCATAAGCCAGAAAACAATTTATTTACAGCATCAACCTTAGAAACACCAAATCCAGGACAGAGGATCAACACACAGCCCTTCTAAAGTACAATCTTACATTGTTCTGGAAGAACAATAAACAGGGGATTTTTTGATTTTCTCAGAAAGACTAGTCCAGAGCAGTTGGGCCACAGCCAAGAAGGCTCTAAAATCATGCCAGTGAGATCTCATTCTGCTGAGTAGAAGGTGCTTCCAACAAACACTGCTCAGAGGATCAAAGTAAGCAAGAGGAGATAGTCTTTCAAGTGGAGAGGTAATCTTTAAAGCAGGAAGGTGCCAAATCATGAAGAGCATTATGCCAGCACCTTGAACAGAAACCCAGAACAAACAGGCAAACAGTGAAGTTGTTCGAGCCTTGGTAATATGCATGCATGGCAATCCATGCCAGTTAACGTATGAACAAAGATGCAGCTGCAGTTTCCAACTGATCCACAAGCACAGCTCCATGTAAAATGTATCACAGCAGTCCAACTTAGAGTTTATGGAAGCAAGAATCAGCATGGCAAGTTTGGCTGAGTCCTTTTCCTCACTGGGATGGGCACTTGGCCCTTAACTTCCAGATTTTGTGGGGTAATTCTTACCCACCATGCAGTGTTTCTGGCTGTGAGCCTTTAAAAGCTTTTTTTAACCTATTGTGGCCTATCACATCTGTCTTTAGAGCTCTGTAACTTTTTCAAAAATGAACTGAACAAAATTATTTATAATGATGTAAAAGAAAACAAAAATCACATTGGAAAGGACCTTTACCTGAAAAGTGCAGTTCTCATTTCTTTCTTGTCATGCACTTTCTAAATGTTAGTCTATTTCTATAATGAATTGAGCAGGAAACTCTACCCTTTCCTTTTAATGACTCATGATGTAATGCAGTTACAGATTAGGAACACAATTTGACCAATGTGTTACAAGGCAACTAGCAAAACTTTGCCTGGTTCCTCACATTTGCCAGAGTGGAAACACTACACTACATCATTTGTGCTAAAATTAGAATGTGTGAAGCGGCATAAGGTGTAAGAAACCAAACTTCACTTAACACGTCCATCGCTGTACGTTTACTATTTAGAATTTCTTCTCCAGGAACACTAATGACTAAACATGTATGAAGGGGCACTATTTAAATAAATTCAGAAAATGTTTTGAAACACTGGACCACAAATGCAAAAAAGTGAACAGATGGGACATTTATGACAAGCAGCACTGATTTTTTAGCTCAGCCTGAAGAATAGTCAGCATTCAGCTGTATGGATCATATCTCTTCAGAGCTAGCATGGCTAGTATTAAGACTCAACACAGTTGGGCATCCAGTGAAACCATAGTATGGCAGAAGGCAGCCATCCCATCTAAAATGGTAGTTACTCCAAAGAACTCCCGAGATATTGTGAGGCCTTCTAGGAAGATCTCCTGTTTCATGATGAGAAAGGTACCTGGAGGCTGTAGAGTATAGTTCTTACAGAAGAGAACTGCACTTTGCTGTCTCTCACCAGCATCTTTTCAGGAAAAGTGCTATCATCACAGAGGGTCCTGTGGTGCTGCAGCGGTCTCTGGGGAGATTTTTTAAATCTGCTGCTGTGAGTGGTATGTGGAACATGAAGTAGACTGTGGTATTTAGATTTTTTAAGCTTTGTCCATGCTGGCTGCTTCCCTGGGTGCTCCTCCCAGCAGGAAATAAGAAATTTCTCTAAAAGTAGTGAGTGCCTTGTGGAAGGAATGTGCTGGATGACAGTAAAGTGTACTCTTTAGTGCTCCAGTAAGCTCTCCCTCATCCTGCAAAGTGTTTAGACTGCTTAAAGGTAAAGGTTTCCCTTTCTCGAAAGCTAGTTGAATCTGACTCTAGGAGGCAGTGCTTATCTCTGTTTCTGAGCCAAAGAGCCAGCGCTGTCTGAAGATTTCTCCGTGGTCATGTGGCCGGCATGACTAAATGCCGAGGAGCACGGAACACAGTTACCTTCCCACCGAAGCAGTACCTATTTATCTACTTGCAGTTTCTTGTTTTCAAACTGCTAGGTTGACAGGAGCTGAGGCCAGAGACGGGAGCTCACTCCTTCACACAGCACTAGGGTCTCGAACTGCCAAGCTACAGACCTTCCAGTATGCAGCTCAGTGTCTTAACCTCTGAGCCATCTTAGACCCCTACAAAACCTAGGGGTAGCCTAGAAGGCCAAAGTCGCAGAGGTTTTTTTGTTTACAACCAGGAATATTGTAAAAAGTTCTTCCTGAATTGTATACTTTCCTTCATTGCCAAAGCCAAAATACAGTTTGATCAGTCCAAGTGCCTACACTGATAAATTTGAACTTGCCCCAATGTACTATAGTTACCTACATATATAACTGTACATTTTCAAAGACACTTAAAACAAAAATGTTGAGACGTTATAGTTCAATGTGTTTAGCTCTGTGAATCATTTTAGTAAATGCAGTGTGTGGGTGTGGGTGTGTATGTGTGTGTGTGTGTGTATATATAAAATTTCTTTCAAGATGTCAGATTGTAGGTCCTAATTATATGCAATTTTTGTAAAATAAGATGAAAATCAGGAGTTGCATAATAGTATGTAATTAAAGGTATAGCAAAGAAAGGAGTGTATGACTGGTAGCTGAAACATTAACCCAAGATGCAAGAGATAAATCCAATTTTATATGCTGGCTTTCGTGTTCAGTTTTGTAGTGATTTTAAATTGCTCATACTGTTACAGATTATACTGAAGACTTGAAATGTTCAGGGCTATTAAATAACTGACGGGCATTATCCCTTAGTATTATGAAGTCTACTTTTTCCCCAGTGATTCTTACTCAATTTTTGATTTTTTTACTGAATAAATTTGTGTTATCACCACAGAAAATTGGAGGAAAGACTGGAGGAGACACCTGACTCCATAAACCATTAAAAAAACATAAGCCAGAAGGGGGGAAAAATCATATTTATATGTAATCAGAACTGAAAAGAATTTTGCTCTATTCTGTCTCTGAAATCAATACTGCTCCAACGAAGTGTTCTTTAGTCTGATTCGAGCCTGCTGCCCTCATCTGAAAGGTGGCAAGAGGACTTTGGCTACTTTTGTTGCATGAACAGATGAAGGTGCTGTAGACTGAATCAGACCATTGGTCCATCAAGAACAGTATTGTCTACTCAGACTGGCAGAGTTACTCCAGGATCTCAAGCAGCGGTCTTTCACATCACTGGCAGTTTTACATCATTGGTTTTAACTAGTGTTTTTTTCATTTTATTATTATTTACTTTGTAAACCACCTTGAGTTCCTATGAGGTAGAAAGGTGGCTAATAAAATTTTAAAATAAATAAATAAATCATTTACTGCCTCATCCTTTGGTGATACCACAGATCGAAGATCTTCTGCATGATACTCTACCACCAATGTTCCCTCTAAGCTGTGTGCATGAGTGGCCACTCATTAACATAGGAAGTCCTGCTCAGCAGCAATCTGGAGCTGTGCAGGGTCTTGCACTGCCACTGCCCATTGCTCATTTTAAGATGATGTAAAGTACTGGGTTCAGCACATGGAGACTCAGACTACAACATGCATTCAGATGCGTTTATTGTACTTCACACTCAAAGACTGGAGCCAGCACCTCGTTCGAGATCAGGAGGGCCTTTACACCCCTGAATGCTGCTGCCTCCCGGGGGGCCCAGGATCACGGTGCTGACTTGTCTAACAATCAGTGCAGGGGCTTGGCTACTGCCACCTTGTGGAGGAGAAAGATGTGGTAGAAGCTCAGAAGCCCTAAAAATGCCTGAAGTTCCACCTTGTTGTTGGGCACGGGAGCCTCCATGATGGCCTTGACTTTGTCCCTTGCCAGATGGAGGCCTGTTGTGTCGACCTGGAACCCCATGAAATCCACCTCTGGGACCCTGAGAAGGCACTTCTCCCTCTTGACCTTAAGGCCTGCCGAGTCGAAGTGGTGCAGGACAGCATGGAGATGGGAGGTGAAGTCATCTGGGGTGGCTGCAGCAATGAGGATGTCATCAAAGAATGGTATCACTCCAGGGGTCCCTTTTAACAGAGAGTCCATTAGCTGTTGGAATATCCATGGGGCCACACTAATCCTGAACGGCAGCTGCTTGATTTGAACGCCCCCCGGTGTGTCACAATGGTCTGAGTAGTGGCTGTGGCCTCATCAATGGGCAGTTGTTGGTATGCTTGTGCAGGAGCCAACTTCCCGAAGATCTTGGCCCCAGCTAGGGATGCTAACACATGACTCACGACCGGGACTGGGTAGGAGTAGTCACGGAGGGCCTTGTTCAAAGTGCATTTATAGTCCGCACAGATGCAGACGTCGCCATTGAGCTTTACGGGGGTTACTATAGGAGTCCCCCACAGTGCATGCGAAATGGGTTCAAGGACCCCTTGCGCCACCAAGCGGTCTAGTTCCGTGTCTATTTTTGGCTACAATGCTATCAGCGCACAGCAGAATCAGATGTGGATGGGGCCTACCTGGGGGTCTAGCTGAAGTGAAACTGGGGCCCCTTATAGCAACCCAGAGCCCCATCAAAAACCCTGGGGAATTCCCCACAAACTTCAGCAAAATCCCTCAGTGTGCATTGCCTCACCCCTCAATGGTGATGCCCAGCGGCTTGAACCATGCCCACCCCACAAGGCTAACCAAGTTGCCCTTGACCACTATCAAGTCCAGTGAGCCCTTGAACCCCCGGTACTTCAGTCAGAAAGTCCCCATGCCCTGAATCAGAACCTGTTTCCTTTGGAAGTCCACTAGGCTCAATGGCAATGGATGCAGGTGGGGCCCCCCATTCGGGCAAAGTCTATTCAGCATTTCCAACGATATGATGGATGCCACTGACCTGGAGTCTACTTCCATTACACAGGGGGACCCCTCCATCTGGACTTGGACCTGGATCTTCGGGGCTGCAGCCAGGTTGGGGAGGCATAGTACCTGTAACAAGGGATGGCTGGTCAAGAGATAGAGGTTGTCCATTTCTGTGGTGGCCTCATAGTGTGCATAGGTCTGTCGGCATGGCAGCTGCTGGAGTGGGTGGTTCCAGTTGCCCTTGGATCTGCAAACATGGGTGAGGTGTCCCTGTTTTCCACACATGTGGCAGGTGGTGTCATGGAATTGGCACAACTTACACTCATGTGCTTCTCCGCAGCTGGCGCACATGGCATGACCTGCAGGTTTCTCAGGGTGCCCTGCAGCGCCAGTGGCTCCCGGTGGCTTCCTGCGGCTGGAGGGGTGGACGAAGTGGACGCCTTCCTCGTCAGAGTCGTCTAGCACCGAGTCAGGGAGCACGAAGTGGTACGCTGTCTGAGGCCGGTCATGGTGGGAGGCCTTGTAGGCGATGGCAAGCTGGAAGGCATCGTCGATTTTGAGATTTGTGGTGCCAATCATCATGCAGCGGAGCTTCACGTCGCTGATTCCCCAGATGAACTGGGTCAAGATGTTCTCTTCCACCTTGGTGAAAGCACATTCCATGCCATGTTGGTGCAGCGTGGCCATAAAAACTGCAGCCGTTTCGCCAGGCTTCTGGATGCATCCCTGGAACTCCATCTGCCTGGCCATCATCATTGGCTTGGGTGTGAAATACCTGGTCAAGGCCTCGACTATCTCCTCATATGGGCATTTGAGGATTGCCTTAGGGGCCAGGAGGCTCTTTGTGGGTCAGATGGTGGCCATACCACAGGAACTGAGGAGGAGGGCCCTTCTCTTGCCGGCGTAGGATACCTCGTGGTAGGCTAGGTAGCAGGTCAGTTGGGATTTGTGGGGTCGAAAACTTCGAGGCATCCCGGAGCGGTCGCCATGACTCTAGCGTGGGGCGAGGACTGTTGTCTGGGGGAACCGGGTGCAATGCGGGGCTGCTCTGGAGCAGGGCGGGACGTGGTGGCTTCCTCTGGCTCGATTTTCGGTGCTGCGCTGGATGGAGAGTCAGGCCTGCTCATTGGAATCCCACCTTTATCGCCACTGTAAAGTACTGGGTTTGCTGCATGGAGACTCAGACTATGACATGCGTCAGACGCGTTTATTGTATTTCACACTCAAAGACTGGAGACTGGCCCCACAAGGGCCAACTATATACACCCCACCCGGTACGCCCACGGTCCCATTGGAGGGTTTGAAAACCTTGCCAGATGGCCTATAAGTGGACCCAAGGTGGTCTAGGATCCAAGGTCCCTTTTGTGTTTGGGACCCAAGCTCCTTACTTTAGCCATGGACCCCTGGTGGCGATCTGCATACATAACAGATGACAGCAGTTATATCAGAATGTGAACTGCTCTGCTCAGTAGGGGGGAAAATTACAGGGAACATTGTCTACCACTGTATCACAGCCCCAACCCCCAGTCTTCCAGAAGCACTGTTATCCCTTGTGCAAGTCCACACCACATCAATCAGCCAATGACAAGTAGTTTTGGGAGGGGGGATGTATGCTGCACAAAGCCCTTTGCAAAGTCCACATTTTATTTATTTATATATTTGTGTGTGTGTATATGTATATATATATACTTGGATCACTTGGATAAGAAGAATGTGCTGCTGAGTTGCAACCAACTCATGGAGATCCCATCCATGGAATATTCCAACTAAGAGATGAACGGAGGTTATTTTGCCATTGTCTTCTGCATAGCAAATCCAGACTTCCCATCCAAATATTAACTGTGGCTGACTCTGCTCAGCTCCCAAACTCTGATGAGCTGTTATTTAATTCCTGTGTTTGGTGAATGTTAACAGCCTCTCTGTTCTGTCCTCAGCTGGCAGGATGCTGAAGCAGGAAGGCACCTGGGAAAAGAGACTAACTGAGGGTTCAACAAATGTGTTCCTCAGGAGACAACTGGCATCAAGTGATGAGCTTCAGAAATCCAGCAAGCACTACTTATTCACAAGCTGATGTATATAAAACACTAGAGTCAGCAAGTCTTCCACCCAGGACTGAGCAGGGCCAGACTTGGAAGTGAAAACGGCCCAGGATTAAGTCACACTGAATGGCCATTGTTATGCTACAAGCCAGCACTGTAGAGCCACTCAGCTCAATGGTATCAACAGTGGGCATTAGCTCATCCATTACTTCCTCCTGCAAAGTGGCAAAAGTACAAGAGGTAGTCGGTGTGCTGACACAAGTCATCACTGCTGCTGAACCAAGTGGTCCCTGAGGTGCTGGTAGAGTTGCTGGAGTTTAGCTCTGCTTGATCCTTGCTGCCAGTGGCCCTCAAGGGAAATGGCCCACCAGGAAATTTCCCTATAACTTCAATAGCCAGTTAGCCCCAGGACTGAGGCTTAGCTACTCCAAGAGCAAAGCTACCCTATCTGTTCTGCATGTTTCTGGGCCTCATCCTCATCCTTACAAGATCCTCTTGGGCTAAGGTCTTGTGAGAAGCTGTAAATGCAGGAGAAGCATATATGCCCAATGGCAGGACTCCTGAGCAGCAAGACAGGCACTACTCATGTCTATTTTCCCATAGGCCTTTCATCTCTAGTTATTTTGTCAGGGGAAGAGCCTGGGGAGCTGGCAGTCGGATAGTTGAACCTGGGGCTGGAAGATTACCTAAGCCTTTTGTTGGGATTGCTTTTGAGGCAGATTCCTCTGACGAGGCCTCTGGATTTAAGGGCTCAGTGTCTAAAGGAGAATGACCAAGAGAGAGATCTTGGAGTCATAGTAGATAACTCAATGAAAATGTCTAGACAGTGTGTAGCTGCAATAAAGAAGGCCAACGCTATGCTGGGGATTATTAGGAAGGGAATTGAAAACAAATCAGCCAGTATCATAATGCCCCTGTATAAATCATTGGTGTAACCTCATTTGGAATACTGTGTACAGTTCTGGTCGCCTCACCTCAAAAAGGATATTATAGCATTGGAAAAAGTGCAAAGAAGGGCAACTAGAATGATAAAAGGGTTGGAACACTCCCTATGAAGAAAGGTTAAAACACTTGGGGCACTTTATCTTGTAGAAACGACAGCTGAGGGGTGACATGATCAAGGTTTATAAGTTTATGCATAGGATAGTAGAGAAGAAAACAACAACTGTGATGTGTTATGTCACAAAAGTCTCCACAGACTGAAAGTCTCTTGTTCCAAAATTCACTTTACTTGTAATTCAAACGCCACCACACAACGGATTATGCATATCATCTCATTTCGTGTGCACCTTTGTCAAGCAGAATAGCATTGAACTATCAAAATATCCGATATATAATGTAAAAATATAAAAATCCATTATTAGTATTAATGTTAACACGAATATAACACAAGACTATGCAAACAACTGACTGTTATCTACCATACTTACAAGATTAATCCATTTAACAATCTTACAGCTAGTGTCTCTTGGTGAGACTCATTGTATCCATCAGTGTAATGACAATATATTCTTCCATACTACTTATCCATATCTAAAGCCCTTAATTACTGCCAGCTGGCTGTTTGCCAGACTTGCATCTTAAAGGGACAAAACCCATTTACAAGGCAGAAATGCCCTGAGGCATAGAGAAACCAATGAGGTGTTACAAATTATAATCCTTTACCCATTTCTACCAGATGAGGTGTAACAAACTTTTACTCTTTTAAATACATCAGTAATTGCTATTATCCTGACAATAAACCCATTTGACAGAACAAACTTCTTATACCAGAAGCAAAAGGACAGAGGGAGAAGAACACCATTTAAATTGCCACATAATTATACACACAAGAAACCCATTACTTCACACTAATTTACAAACACACTAATCAAAAAGAAGAAATTCCAATAGCAAACCAACAGGATCTTACATAAGTCAGAACCTATGTTGCACAACAAATTATACAAGTACAGATCTTATAAGAAACAGCTAAGGTCCAATTCAGACCTTTGGGTGTAAGAGAATTAAGTTTATGAATCCATCTGGCCTCATCCTGAAGGAGAACTTGCCGTGTATTCGCAGTTTTATCTGCCACAAAGAACACTGTGTATCTGAAATCATCACATTTATGTTTCTTAGTATTGAAATATTCAGTTAAAGCAGTCTCAAAAATGTTATTTTTAATATGTGAGATATGTTCCAGGATGCTTACCTTGATAGGTCTAGATGTCTGTCCGATATAAATTAATTTACAGGCACATAAGATCAGGTACACCACATTTGCACTTGAACATGTTGAAAACTTAGACAATTTTATCTGATATTGATTGGGAAGGTTAATCACATCCGCCTCCATTGCTAAATAACAAATTTTACAATGCAAGCATTTATGGTGCCACAAGGTATAGATAGGAACTCTCAGTCTGAGGCAGGTGATGCACTCTGTTCTTGGTGCTGGAGGGGGCAGCAGTGGGAGGGCTTTTAGTGTCCTGGCCCCACTGCTGGACCTCCTGATGGCACCTGGCATTTTTGGCCACTGTGTGACAGAGTGTTAGAGTAGATGGGTCACTGGCCTGATTCAACATTGGCTTCTCTTATGTTCTTATGTTCTCTTAGCGGTCTCATCAGGCTCCAGGTATTCATCATAGGAGCAGTCAGTTTCCAGGTCCACCTGCTGTCCCTCAGAAGGTGACCAGAAGAAAGCCCACAGGAAAAAAACCCACAAACATAAATGCCCACAGGAAAAAAGCCCACGTGGAAAAATGCCCACATGAAAATAAGCCCACATGGAAAAAAGCCCACACAGAAAAAAACTCATAGACATAAAAGCCCACATGGAAAAATACCATGTAAAGCATCAATTTGTGTTGTGATTTTATCAGGTATAATCCTATATATATATGTCTTACATGCTGGCCATTTCCACCTCTCCCATTGGCTGAAGGAAACCCTTTCCAGGCTGTTGTGAGGAACTCATAGGGGCCAGGCCTGACTAGGGTTGCCAGCTCCAGGTTGGGAAATTCCTGGATATTTTGTGATGGAGTCTACAGAAGCCAGAGTTTGGGAATGGGAAAGGCCTCAGCTGAATAGAAAGCAGAACCCTCCAAAGCAGTTATTTTCTCCAGGGGTGGGGGAGAACTGTTGTCTGGAGTTCAGTTGTGATACCTGGCGATCTTCAGGCACCACCTGGAGACTGGCTACCCTAGGTGTGGCAGTTAGCACTTCAGAGCAGGGTCTGCTAGACCCAGTTTCTTGCTGTAGAAGTTTAGAAGGTGATTTCAGACCAGTCACAGACTTTCAACCTAACTTACCTCACAAGGTTGTTGTGCAGATCAAAAGGAGGAGAGGAGAATGATGTAATCTGCTTTGGTCTCCATTGTGGAGAAAGACTGTACTTTTCCTCCTGGGGAATCATTGCTGCCAGTCTCCAGGTGAGAGCTGGAGATCACACAGAATTAAAACTGCTCTCCAGATGGTAGAGATCAGGGGTAGATAAAGGTAGGTTGATGGTTGGCTGGGAAGGAGATAGGCTTGTCAACTCCAGGTTGGAAAATTCCTGGAGATTTGAGGGGTGGAGCCTGGAGAGGGTGAGGTTTGAGGAGGGGTGGGACCTCAGACAGGTACAATGCCATAGACTCCATAGGAAAATAATAACTCAGATGTAATTCTTCATTGCAAATTAGCCAATTTCCTTAAGTAATTAAGTTTATCTTCCACCTGCTCATATTGCTGCGCAGAAGTGGCAACCATGTCATGTAGTGCCTCATATTTCCTCTTTTTCAGCTCTAGGCAACCTGCTTGTGTATTAGCCAGTGTTAGTTTGTGGCAAGCCAAGTCCCTCTGCAGTCCATCAAACAGAGACCACACACTGGGATGACTGCAGTGGAATAGGGAATTAAGAGCATTGTGAAATCCCTCACAACAATTTGTCATTTTTGGCAACCGTTCCAGGGCTGCATCGTGATGATTCCATATTCTTCTAGGAAACTGAGGATCTCATCCCAGTGTGTGACTATACTCCCTCTAAGGTGTGGAGTCCTATGAGCAAAAATTCTACATTGTGAGCTACTGGTATTACAATTGTGAGTGAGCAATTTGGCTACTGCATAAATCAGTTTGCTCTGGAGCCATCCTTCCTGAGCTAAGACAAAAATCTGTGATCTGGAGGCTAAAAACCTGTGAGCTAGCTAGCTCACACTAGCTCAGCTTAGAGGGAACACTGGTGTGTGGTCTCTATATGATGGACTGCAGAGGGACCTCGCTTGCCACAAACAAACACTGGCTAATGCACAGGCAGGTCACCTAATAACACAGCAAAATTATTATTTAATTATGCTTGATAAAATCACAACACAAATTGTTGCATGTGTATACAGGTAATACCTGCTCATTCTCATAAATGGAGATGAATAGTTATCAACAATCATAAATATCTATGGCACTTTACATGGTATTTTTCCTTGTGGGCTTTTTTCTGTGTGGGCTTTTATGTCTATGAACTTTTTTCCGTGTGGGCATTTTTCCTGTGGGGTTTTTTCCCCTAGAACCCCCTCAAAAGAGGAATCTGTTTTAAAGGCCCACTGCCTTGGAGGCTGAAACAGTGCTAACACAACTGAGGTCACCTGTTCTCTGTGGTTCATTTCTATCCTTGCTGCAAAGGGTTAGGAGGAGACTACACAACTAATGTTGTATAGTGCTGAGGAGACTACACAACTAATGTTTTCAGAGACATTTTCTTTTAGTGAAAAAAATGTAGGCACAGGAAGGTGAAGTGAGACATCAGTGGCAAAAAAAACCTGTCCATGTTTAGCCTTTTGTGCAAGGCCAGGTCCAGCAAAGAATTCTGAGATGATTTTCTAAGGCTAGGAATAGGAATGAACAAGAGATCATCATTACTAATTCTTCTCCTACCTCAACAGAAGAGCTGGTCATGCTCTGGAATAAATAACTGAACTGAGGGCTATTTCCCTGATAAATGACACCAAATTGTCTTCAGTTTAGGTCAGCATTTAGAGAGGAGATAGCAACATATTTTTTCCCTTGCCTAGCAAGTTCTTTTTACATATGTATTTGTTTAAATGTAGAACAAATGAATTACTCAAAGTTCAGCAGAAATCTAGAAACTTAATGTGCTTCAAGTTAGGGAATGCTTTTTAACTGTGTAGCAGGCTATATGATGTCCTTTCTCTCCCTTGCACTCACACATCTAAGTCTTAGCTTTGTACATGAGCTAATCCATGTACATCAGGTATGTAGAGTCTGTGGCCCACCAAATGGAGTGCAGCCCACTAGTCATCTTTTCATAGATCTGCCAGTTGCTTGGCAATCCTGTATTTGAGGTCAGCAGGCAGGTAGCAAAACCAAGAGATAGCTCTTGTTTGTAATACATAGATGGTAGCCTGCATTCATAGTAGTGGATCACTCAAGTACCATAGTCCTGATCTCTACACATTCTAAATATGAGATTCCCCTGACCCCATGAAATGCTAGGGACACCAGCACGGGAGAAAGCGACAGGCATGGTTTATGCCCATGATTGCTGCTTCCTGGACCTGCACAGTCACCAGTTGAATCCAAGGCAAATCCCTAAGATACTGGTAGTGCTACTGGAGCTTGGTTTGCTCCAAGCATATCTAGCCAGGTATAACCCCCCTCCCCAATTTTGCTTGCTGGTGCACAACTTCTTTGCAGCTGGATGTTGCATTTTTTTTAATGCACTTGGACCCCAAACATTGCATACCTCTGACGCGAACCAACAAGAGTTTTGACACAAACAGAAAATAGCAATCTGAGCAAACAGAATGACTATATAATTTAACAAACTGCATGTGTGAATGGTACCTAAAATATGGTGCCAGTATCACTTTTTGAAGCTTCTGCTTAGGGTTTGTATGGAGTGTCATATCAGGTACACTATCTTTCCTTTATTTCCTTTAAACAACAGTTATTTTACATTGTATCCATAGTGATAACTGGGAAATGCTATGTTATTGTACTTACTGAATTACCCTTGTTAGGGTTTTATAGCGAAGAAACATGGGCCTAAGCAGAGAGAGAGAGAGAGAGAGAGAGAGAGAGAGAGAGAGAGAGAGAGAGAGAGCTACAATATGTGAGGGTGAGGAGGGAACACTGAATAATTGATCGACATTCGAAAGACTGGTAAATTAAGGTTCCTGGTACTTGCCCAGACAAATAAAAGATGAATCTGGATGAATGCAGAATAGGCTTCAGTATTAAAAATCCATCATATATTCAATTCATTACTTAACAGCCATAGCTGTTTAAATGCAAGAATCTGAATTATATAACTGTTTAGTATACCTGAAGAACATGTACAGGCATGAAATACCCAAGTATGATAAAGTCATAAAAATACTATGTTTTAAAGTAAAATTCTAAGAAGGGGAGACACAAAATAATTTTACATTTATTTATCACGCTTGTTTTTTTCCTTCCTTCGAAGAGCCAAGGAGCCAATTTGAATCAGATTATGGATTATGCCGCCCTTTTCTGGCTAGAAGGCTGTTAGTAGCCTAATTTTCCTCCTTCCAGGGCTACTAACAGTTTCTATCAGGAACATGGTTCAGGGTTAAACTCTCCTCCTTCCCACATTGTGGCTTCAGTCAGAGTCCTGCACAGCTATAGATTTCCAGTGAACTGCATGATTTGAATATATGACTGCCTGGTTCATGTCCATCAGTCCAAATGGGTTTTCAATTGAATCCTGAAATGTGAATGTTGTTATTAAGTACACTAAATTATCACTTTGTTTTAACAAATAGGAGTCAATGAAAAACCTTCTATGATGAGTTTAGGGGTAAGGATAGATGTAGTAAAATATGAGAACTCTCAGCAGACAGCCTGGATTTTTCCCGACTTCACATTTGGAATGACCAAAGAACATATCAATGAACTGAATGTTAGAGCAACTGAGAGTTCTGCCTATGTCTACTAGTATCATAACAAAGATGGAAGTACAAACCTGGAAGAACTCTCTCTGGGTCCGGTCACACTGTCGTTTTGATTGGGATTCGCTGCTGTTTCCTTGCGCATGTCAGTTTCACGTTCACACGAGCCAATCCGCCTCCCGCCCCGAAGCAGGCTCACTCACGCAATGATGCCAGGTTTTCCTGATCCCTGGAAAATCAAGTGTTTTCCTGGCACTTCCGCTTTGAATGTGCGATTTCGCCTATCTGGACAGCCCATCTTTCGCAATGATTGCGATTAGGGCCGTCTGAATGCTCTTTGTGCTTTTTTTTTTTTTTTTTTTAAAGCTTCCGATTTGAGCACTTGAGCAAACATGCGCTTAATAAATCCATTTAATGTTTAATAATGGATTTATTAAGCGCATGTTTAGTCAAGCGCTCAAACCGGAAGCTTTTTTTAAAAAAACACACACACACAAAAGATGGCCCTGGAGGCGGGAATGAGCGGTGGGGGCTCCAGCAGCCTGGATGGGGCTGGCAAGGAGGATGGTGGAGATGGTGGACACGGCAGAGCCTATTTTCGTGGGGCAATGGCAGCAGCGGCGGCGGCACCCCCCTCCAAAGTGTCGGCAGAAGCAGCAGCCACCTGAGCCTCCCCTGTGGCCAGCAGGATCGCCTGGAGGGACGGTGCAGCAGCAGGCGAGCGGGTGCTGTAAGAGAGGGGCTGGTTGCATCTAGTCAGCCCAATGCAAAGAAAAATGTTCCTGATTTAAACAAAGCGGGAACAAAGCACAATTACCTTTGCAGTGTGACCAGAGCCTCTGTCTCATTTTTATCTTGCCCTTCCTTTAAGGAGCTCAAAGCTGTACATATATGCTTCCTTTCCAGCCCATGTTATCTTCACAATAATCTAGGCTGGCAGTGAGTGCCCAAAGGCCTCTGAATGTCATGGCTTAGCAGAGAGCAGAAAGTTATATCTGGGTCTCTCTGATCAAAGTCCTGCACTCTAGCCACTACACCACACTGATTGCATTTTTTTACAAAGACCAGATTGGATTTAGGATGTTTGGATTTAACCCAGTGAGGGCATTTCCAGATCACTCCTGTGCTAAAATGTGTTACATCTGCCTCATCCTACTGCATCCTAATAGATCTTGTTCAGCCTAATCTGTTATAATCACTGATGTTTGTGTGAATGTATACAGAGATTGCCATTTTTCTACACATCTGTTCCTGCTGTGTGGTAAAAAAATTCCTCACTGTCTTACAGGATGGTTCAGATGACCAAGGAATTCCACGTAAAAGAACTCACCCTGGAGTAGCTTGGTCATCTGAATGGGCGCTACACCTGAATACAAAATATGGTATTTCTTGTTGGTCATGGATTTTGCCTGGTTCAGATTGTGTACTCAAGTCAGCTAGAATTTACCCCAGCACGTTTCCATGTGTGTTGTGTAGCCAGGAGGTCCTACAATTGACTGGCTGTCAGAAGTTCCAGTTCTTTAGTGTTATCTAAGGTGCACCATGAGAAGGCGAGCTAGAATTGCATGCCCATTGTGTTATGTCCTGACTAGTGAACTGACTGTATTCTTTTCTATGTTAAGCTTCAAGTCAGGACCAGGATTGTAAGCCTCGTCAATCCTATTGGTTGTTGTAAATTTGTAACCAATCAGAAACTGTGTAATAGTTATGGAGGGAACAAACCTCATTGGTCTTTATCTCTCTAATGTTATTAGCTGTTAACTTAAGAAGGGGCGTGGCTTTGTTAGCCCACACTGTTTAAAAAAGGAGCTGTGCTCCACTGTTAGTGTGTGTTGTCTGATCGTCTTGTTGAGTTGAATAAAGCTGAAATCACTGTTGAAATCACTCTCTTCGTTAAGTCTCATACTTAACACACTGTATCAACTTAGTTACATATTTTATATTCTTATATGCTTTCTGTGTGTGACTCTGCCATATGATAAATAAATACTCCAGCATTAATATGTTGCTTCTAGGTGATGTGAAACAATCAATGCTTCTGGGTTTTGATTAAGCAATTTGGTGGGGAAGTTTTGTATTCATATTCTTCCATTCTTCTCCAGCTGATAAGGTATGTTACAGCCAAACTCTTCTGCCCCAGATTACAAGGGAGTAGGGTGAAATTACTTTAGTACCCTTACTGGCTCCAATGAATTTCACTATGTGAAAGAAAGTACCACAAATCCCAAAGGAGACAAAAAAGCCTTATTTATTGCCACTCCAAGTCATATTTTCATTAAACCTGTTTTAAAGCTTGAAGAGCAGTAAGTCAAAGTAACCCATTGTCAAGTAGTACTGAATTTTGCTCTTAGAACCTTTTTACATAAAGATGGATTACAAGATACTAATTGTAGAGGCATAAAGAAGCTTTTAGAGCCTTCTACTGAGGCATTTCATACATCATTTCTCTGCTTGTAAATTTTATAGCCTTATGGATCAGACCTTCTTCTTTCCCTGTCTTCCCCCTCTAAGCATTCTCATTACTTTCAGCTGTCACTACAGTGCTCAAACCCTTTTAAATCCAAGGTAGATTAGATAATTCTGATATTCCCAGAATAATATATATCCTGTTTCACATCATAAATTTACTTCAGAGAAAAAGAGATCCATGAAAATAAGGTCTAATATCTCCCTTCCCCTTTTTTGTGTAAGTTTATAAGTATGTTTAAGTAATCATAAAAAAAAAGTTGGCAGTGGGCATTTTGTTCTGGAATGTATAATGGCTGCTTCCTAATTATGATGCATCTCTAGTCTTGTCTGAATGGGGTGCCTGCTTGGCTTTTGTTGCACATCCTGACATTTGCAGAGAAACATGATTTTAAAGGACAAATCATTTTTTTTTAGAATTAATTTTGTGCCAAATGGAATAGTGATTCAACTTAGTAGTTATTGACATGTTTAAAAATGTTAGATTCTGGTTGCTTTGGGCTTCATAATTCAGCCCTAAATTAAGTTCCAGGTCTTTTCTGTTATTTTATTTTACCTCATTTATAAACTGCTTTTTAAAATGAGACTCAATAAGGATTATAAAATCTTTTTAAAAACTGTCTTTCTGTTTTGAGTGCTTCTGAACAGCTAGGGTTAAGTTGGTATGAGATAAGAAGAATGCTCAGTAAGAGGAAGGGACAGAAAACAGTAGTGGGCTGTTACCCCATTTGGCTTTTCTTCCAGCAAGGGTGATGCTGGTGAACATATCAACATCCCTTTCAGGTGCTTTTAACTGTTAGGCATGTCAAAGGCAAAACAGCAGCTGCCAGGATTTAATTCTGGACGAGAGAGTTTACCTAGCAGGTATCACTGTGACCTGGTTGGGGGGAGGGGCAGAGTTAACCTCTCTCCACTATGCCCTGGGGTACTCAGTGATGCATCACTGTAGGTCTGGTGGACAGGGAGGTGATGTCGCTGTGGTCTATTAGTGGGGGAGGCTAAAGATGGTCCACTTGTCATGGACAGATCACTTTCTACTGGGGTTTAGATTTAAAGGGGTATCAAAACTCCACAGGACTGGGGGATTGATTAAAATTATCTGCCCTATAACCTGATAGATCCAACTGGTTTTCAGATAGTACTGGATGATTTTCCTGTTCATATGGTCACTGTGCCCACTGTTGCCCAGGTTGACCTTTGGAATGAGGAAATAACTGGACAATTGACATGATTGCTCCTAGGTGCCCTCTCTCAGGTGAAGAGAGACTCATGATGAATCTAACAAGGCATGGGCTAGATCCCATTTCAGAGCCTACTCTGTGGTGGTGATGGAGGCAAAGAAACAACATTTCCCTACTACCAATGCATCCCACAGTTTAGACCTGCAGAATTTTTCTGGGTGGTCAGAGGCCTATTGGCTTCTGGCCTACCAGAGGAGATGGTCTGCTTTGCAACCCACTGCAATCATTTTGTTTTACACTTTGTGGATAAAATATCTCACATCTGTTCCAATTTGGAATCTACATTAGCAATGACATGATTAGATGGTCTCAGGGTGCCAACTTGCCCAGTTATGTGGGATACCTTTCAGCTTTTCTAGTCTGAGGGTATCAACAGGATTCTTGGAAGTTTGAGAACCACCAGCTGCTTGTATGACCCTTGATCCTCCTGCCTGCTTAAATCTGCTGGGGGAGGCAGTGGACTGGATCTGGGTGATAGTTAATGCCTCCTTGGAAGAGGGGTTGGTCACCCCTGCTTTGAAGCAGGCAGTAGTGTGTCTACTCTTAAATAAACCTAGGAGAGTTGAATAACTACTGCCCAGTCTCAAATGTACTGTTCTTGAGCAAGATGATTGAATAAGTGGTAACTGGGCAACTTCATGAAGTGTACTGTTTGGATCCACTCTAGTCTGCTTTCAGGCCTGGTTATGGGACTCAAACAGCCTTTGTTGCCCTGGTGGGTGACCCTGTTAATTCCCCTAGACCTTTCAGCAGCTTTCAATACCATTGATCATGGTATCCTTCTGGACCACCTTTTGGAATCAGGACTGGTACACACCTGTTTGCAGTGGATTCAGTCTTACCTTGGTTTCAGAATGTGGTATTGGGGGATTGCTGGTTGGTGCCTTGGCCTCTGCCTTATGGGGTTCTGTCTTGTTGTCTGTGGTTTTTAACATCTACGTGAAGCTGCTGAGAGAAGTAATCCAGCGATCTCAGTTGAATTGCCACAAATGTGTGGTTTGACATTCAACTCTATTTTATACTTTTAGTGGATTGCTGTGGAAACTATAAACAGGAGGCATTTTGGAGAGGGATAAGGACTAACAAGCTGAAACTTAATCTCAGCAAAATAGAGATGCTACTGGTGGCGGAGAGGTCTGACCCAGGAAATGGGATATCTCCAATTCCAGATGAGGTTGCATTTCCCATAAAGGAGCAGGTTCATACCCTGAAGGATGGATAAATTGATGGCAGAGGTGGCCAGAGATGCCTTTCACCAGCTGCATTTGGCCAACTGTGCACCTTCCATGTAGGACAGATCTTGCTACTGTGGTACATGCCCTGGTAATATCTACGGGTGAGACAGGTGGTTGTGGCTCTGAAACGTTTGAACTCCTTCCCCAGGGAGATTTGTTTATTGCTTTATTGCTGTCTTCAGGAAGCTGGTAAAGATGTTTTTTCTGTTGTTGGGCATTCCCTCAATAACTCTTAATAGCTCTCTTCCCTGTTTGTGTGCTTTATGGCCCCACTGCTGGACCTCCTGATGGCACCTGGTATTTTTGGCCGCTGTGTGACAGAGTGTTGGATTAGATGGGTCATTGGCCTGATTCACCATTGGCTTCTCTTATGTTCTTATGTGTTTATGTATTTAAACACTTTATGCATTTATATTCTGCATTTATATATATATTTGCAATTTAAATGGTTTTTAATGCTGGAATTGTTTTCATGGTTGACATCTTAGGTCTCAGAACTGGATGGAAAGGCATAATATAAATAGTTTAGATAATGACAACAATGATGATGATCATCACTTTAAGCCATTTTCATATAATATCATTTTAAAAAGTGGGTATTATACATATTTTTAAAGTGTTGTTACACCCCTTCATCTTTGGGGATGGGATGGGATAGGTGAAATAATGTGCAAGGCTTTACCCATACATATAAAACTAAGAGTTCAGCATTCTATATGTTTGGTTGCAGTGGTTCTGCTATTCCAGGAGAGGTCTCTAATAAGCTGTAACATGTAGAGATTTTGAGCAACCTTTTCAAATCCCAGTTTTTCTTCTTACTCTACAAAGCAGACATGTAACAGTTAATCTCCAGTCTACTTCTTTCATCAAGGAAAGAGACAGAATTTGTTCCCTTTTTTCTTTTCCTTTGAGAACAAATACCATCATCACCACCAGCAGTGACCAAAACTTATATAAATTAGTATTTTACCATTGGTGTTTTAAAACAGATCCTATCAGAAACCAAGCCTATCAGATGTCTAGATCTTTTATTGGCCAGTGCTAAATATAGATGTATATGGGGAGAATTTTAATTTACTGACTGAAGGGAAATAAAATGAGACAGTGAAATAAAAAAATTACTGATGACTGTTTCCAGGCATGGATTTTAGTTTCCATTTCTTAAAAAAGTCTCCTTTATCTTTCATACTTATCCCTGGAAATTGAACCCTTCCTATTTGTAAGTGAAATTTGCTAATTTTTGTCTTAGAGGAAGGAAACCTTTAAAAGAATCTTATGTAAGCATGAGGTGGTGAGCAGGGATCTGACTGCAAAATTCAATTAAACCTGGAATATGTTTTTACTATGTTTCTTGTAGTTATTTAATTTCCTTTACCCCTACCTAGCACAGGAGAGCAGGTACAGAAGAAGTCTCTACATGCTGGATTGCGAAGTGTGTGCATATATCACATACAGGCCAAACGACACGAAGGGCTATCATACAGAGGATGGTATGGAGTTGTTTTCTGTTGCCCCAGAAGGTTGGACCAGAATCAACGGGTTGAAATTAAATCAAAAGAGTTTTCTGCTAAACATCAGGAAGAACTTCCTGACAGAGCAGTTTCTCAGTGGAACAGGCTTTCTTGGGAGGTGGTGGGCTCTCCTTCTTTGGAGGTTTTTAAACAAAGGCTAGATGGCAGCAATGCTGATTCTGTGAATTTAGGCAGATCATAAAAGGGAGGGAAGGGCTGCATCAGTGCTTAGTTCTCATGGCCCTTTCTGATTGCTGATCACTACTTTGGGATCAGGAAGCAATTTTTCTCCAGGCCAGTTTGGCTAGGGTTTTTTTATTATCTTCTGGGCAAGGAACAGAGGTCACTTTGGGGTCAGGAAGCAATTTTTCTCCAGGCCAGTTTGGCTAGGGTTTTTTTATTATCTTCTGGGCAAGGAACAGAGGTCACTGGGGTGTGGGGGGAGATGTTTGTGAATTTCCTGCCTTATTCAGGGGGTTGGACTAGATGACCCTGGAGGTCCATTCCAACTCTATGATTCTATGTTACAACTCTCTTTCCCTGCAGTTACACAGCAGGGAAGGTATATTTTAAAGTTCCCTTGCTGGGCTGGGGACAATGGTGTGTGCAGTAGAGAGGCTCCTGTTTTCCCTGTGTGTCATTTTCCTTAACCCAAATGGCCAGAGGGGGAGTGATTTGCTCATCTCTGTAGTTCCTTTTCCCATCTAAGGGTGTGTTCAGACGGATCTTTTGATCTGCCATAGGAACGACTCCCTTGCGGATCAAAAATGCACGACCAGACAGAAACATCTGGGAAATATTCCGGTCCCATAGGCATCCTGTTCTGCTGCGCCTCCAATCCTGATTTAAAAAGTAGCAGTTTCAATGTAGGGTTTTCGCTTACCCGCGCAACAACTGCAGACTTTCTTCCGTCTGGTCACTCCATTAGCGCGCGATAGCTCCCGTCGGCTCGGTCTGACGTCAGACCGAGCCGACGGGGGTGCGATTTTTAAAAATTGAAACCCCATGTGCGCTTTAACGAGGAAACGCATTCAGCAATAAGCGCTACGAGGAATGTAATATTCATGCTTATTTCTTTTAGGGACAAGATGTTACCGCGATGGGAGATGGAGGGGGGAAGGACTGTTCTAACTTGCAAAATAGTCCCTCCATTGATCATGATGGCAATGGCAAGGGGAGGACCGGGACTTTGCTGAAAACCCTCCGCGATCGCCTCAGTTCTCCAAGGAGGCGCAGCCTTGCCTATGCGAATGTACAAAACTTTTTTTTAAAAAATCCTCGGTGGATGCCGTGTAGACAAATCACGGTGGGAACAACGCGCGGTGAGGCTATTTCATGGGGGGGCGTCTGGTCGTGCTAGGCTGGATTAAAAAAATCGGGATAAAATTTTAGGAGGGCTCATGGCGCGATTGACTGGCCGTCTGAACGCAGCCATACTGTCATTCTGAGCCCAATTGGGCTTCTGTGTATTTTAAAAATGCCTTTCCCTGCATCTGCCCAGACTGAAAAGCATGTTATAGTTTGGCCCAGAAATGCACATAGAGAAAGGATGCATCCAAATTTTATCTCAATATACACTGCCAGTCAAAGTGCCTTCCCATCCATTTTGAAATGCAGATGTGACAGGCATCTCCATTCATTGTCATGCCTCTCATCATACTGGATTGTAGCTGCATTTCATGCATTATATTTGAAGTTCTTTAGGTCATCTTGATCTTTGGGAACAGGAGGAGAGAGAGGATGGTGTGACATACTATCACTGTATATTTCTTGTTTCTGGCCCTCCAGGAGCAGCAGTAGGACTGATGATTTGTAACATTTTCCAGGAATGGGATTATTTCCATGAACAATACCTGTGACAAATTACTATATGCAGGGCTTTTTTTCTGGGTAATGCACTGTAAAGGAGTTCCGGAACCTCTTCAACTAAATTCTTTTTAAAATATTTTAAAATTCATGAGTTTTCAGTATACACATTGAAAACTTCATTTCTGTCTTGAGAGTTCCAGCACCTCTTAAAAAAAAAAAAACCCAGACTATATGAATGCTTTATATATCTAAATGATTTTGCTAGTGATCGATGATCCTCCGGACTTCAGAGGATTCCAAAAGCACAGGGGACTGATTTGTGTGCCCTAAGCATTAGCATATTAACTTTTCAAAAGGATCATTCACTTGACTCTGTGCATGAACTAAGAATATAGAAACACTTTGAGTTTAAGCTATTCTATTAGCTTCTTTGTCTCTGGAGGGCCTGTATGAACCTGCATATCCAGTCAGTTTTGTGACCCATGGCTCTTTCTGCACTGACGCTTTGCTCTGGAGAATCTGAGGAGTCAAGCCTTAAGGGTTGACTTCGCAGTCACACACATTCCCTCTGCACTGTTTCCCTCCCCCTCCATTTTATTTATTTGTGTATTCTGTATGCATTCTGCATATACAAGCAAAACCCACATTTTTTGAACTAACTGGCTGCTTTGTCTAAGATAAAGAGAAAGGCAAACATCTTTCAAAACTTTTAACGGCAGACCCAACCCCTCCCTCCCTTCCTGATTCTGCAAAAAGAAAGGGAAGGGAGGGGGAAATCCAGGTCCACACATGCAAGACTGATACATTTGGGAGCAGGAAATCCCCTAGTCCTTTATATTTACAGATTCCTTCTTATGCTCTCTGTAGCTTTTTAAAAGTTTGCCTGGGCAGGAGAAAGAGGGAAAGGAAACAGAACAGGGAGGAAGCTTCAATCTAAAGAGAGATGTGGAAATGGGGGAGGGCAGTGGGCAGCACTTAAATACCTGCAGAAACAATTCTACTTTAGAAAGGATTAGTGATTCAAAAGTGGATGAGAACAACGAATCACAGCAAAAGGAGTTTTGGTAACTGCAGAGAAACAGTGTGCTGAAAGCAGTATGAATGCAGATTCCTGTAAAACAAATGCAGAAAGAAGAGGAAACTCTGACACAAACTGGAAGTGAAAGCAGAATGGAAGAATAGAATGTGCTCAGAAACTGAGGCAAAATGTGAGTGCAGAAAGGGCCTATGTTTCAATTACTTGTACTGCATCATAAAGTATGAATACAAAATTGAGAAGACAGTTGTCTTGAAATAACATGGGAAAGTGAAAATTAGGTAGGTACAAGCAGGGTACCTACAAGGACTTATGGACGGCATTTCAGTTTCCTGTTCCCCACTATTTCCCTTTTCTCTTTCCTGAAAGCCTCAATAGCCTCTCCCCTTTTCCAGATCCCCTATTCTCACCAGCCAAATTACCTTTATCTGCCTCCTTGCTTCATATTTCCCTCCTTCCTTTTGCCTTGTAGTCTCTGTTATGTATTGAAGTGTGAATCAAGCCTATAGTTTGCAATGCTAAGCTTCAGTCTAAATGTGGCTCTTCATCTGTCACATTACCATTGGCTGGTTTCTGCAAAACCTCTGTAAATATCCAATCACTGTGTGAAAATGTATCAAAGAGGGAAAGGTCCTGATTGGCCTTTATCCCTGTGTTATGATTGGTTTAACATGTTATGGGTGTGGCTTTGAAAGCCCAGGATAGTTTAAAAAGGGAGCTGTGCTCCACTTTTTTGTCGTTGTGTTCTCTAGTTGGTGTTTGCTGTTACAAATAAAACTGAAATCACTTTTGCTGAAATCCTGTTGTTGAGTGGCATACTTAACAGTCTCTCCCCATGCAAAGTCTGTACTTTTACCTGTGCCCCTCCATTCACTATTTCTTCTTTCCATCCTCCTGGCTGCCCTCATATTCTTTCCCCCTTTCCTGCTTCGCTGTCTCCTTCCCATGCTCTGGACAACCTACCATTTATCTGCCCCCCCCCATTGTCAACAATATTTATTATTTATATTTGTCACTTTTACCCCACTGTCCTTCCCAATGGGGATCCAGAGCAGCTCACATCAATCTCCTCTTTTCCATTTTATCTTTACTGCAACCCTACGAGGTAAGTAAGGCTGACAGTGTTTAAGTGGCCCACAGTCACCAAGTAAAAGTCCAAATTACAGTGGAGATTTGAGCCTGGGTCTCCCAGAACCTAATTTGAAATGCTAACCACTGCACTAAACTGGCTTTTGTGGGGTGGTTGCTGTTAAACAATAGCAAGCACATGGGCCTGGGTGAATCATACAAGTTATTATGGTCCTCTCTCAAAGGCCAACACAGCCCTTGAAAGGGCCCTGCTCCTCTTGCCCTTTACTAACAGAAACCAAGACTTGAATTCTGGCAATACTGTTGTGATTACCTAGCAATGCCTCCTGAAGGCATTAGTTTCTTTATGTATCTGTCATTTGGGGGAATTAACCTCCAAATGTTTTTTTTTTTTTTTTAAGATTTCAGATTTTTCTGCAAACCTGGGATTTTTTTATCAGGTTTGTAGAAATATCTGTCCTGTCAGTCAATGGACTCAGTCTTTAGATTTAAGTGTCCACAGATGGGCCCATGTTGAAAATTAAATATATTGACAAGTGTGAACTTGCAACAAAACGTTGCATATTGTGGCTATGGAGGCATGCAGTTGGGCGAGGAAGCTCCTTCTTATTGCTGTCTCCGTAGCCACTGCCTCAGCTGCCCTCTTTAAACTTTCCTGCCAGCTTCTAACCAGCCACACTGCAGGGAGAAGCTGTGCAGGAGACAAGTGAGTGGGTGCAAAGAATCTTCCCCTCCCAGTGCTGATTCCTGCTGTTTGGCTGGTTAGAAGCTGGTGGGAAAGTTTTAAAAGGGCAACTGGGCTGGCAGCTATGGAGGCATGCAGATGAGCAAGGCGCCTTCTCACCTCACCTACATAACTGCTGGTTCAGCTGTCCTGCTTAAACTTGCCTGCTGGCTTCTAACTAGGGAGGCTGTGGGTTGAAGCATAGCTGGAGCTGTGAGGGTGGAGGAGAATTCTTCTTACCTAGCAATGCATCTCCACTGCTTCTGCTCTCCTTCTTCTTTCCCTCCCCCTCTGCAGAAGTGCTGCGTTTGGGTTAATTTTTTTAACCCAACCACACCTTTTTATTACAGGCTTAAGATTTTTCTGTAAATCTGGGTTTCCCCCCAAGTTTGGAGAAAAGTCTCTCTTCTCTCCATTCGGGCCCAATCCATGGATATAAGTATTGGCATATGAGACCACATGTGACTATTAGAATATGTGATACTTAACTCAGAAAAAAATGTTTGGTTTGGGGGGTGACAATGAAAAAAATAAACAGTATTTGTTTAAAACCATACATTTATAAACCTTACATCTGGGGTGTCACATTAATGTGTGGTTTATGGGACTTTGCCTGATGCTGACAGTCAAATTTTCTGTGCTGGCTTATAGAAGATAGAAAGTTCTGTCTTTTGATCAGATACCATCATTTTCTTAAAGGAAATGGAAACTCATTTTTATATACACCATAAAATACTTTACATTAGCATCATTTAAAATGTATGATTATCCAAAGACTTATTTTTCTCTCAGCTGGAATCTAGAACATAGAACTCTCAAGAGTTTATTGTGTTGGAACCTTGTATTTACTAGTGTTTCTCCTCAAGGTTTCTTGTTCATTCTCTTTCTCTTTAAAATCTGTAATATAAACTTGGAGAATTCATCAGAGTGAGCTGGCTGTCAAGAATGATTAATATCACCTGTTGCGCTGAAGTAGTCAGTATGTGAATTTACTGCAGACAATAGAGTTTTGTGGGATTTGCAATTAAGGGGGGAAGCTCCATGGGACATCCACATGGTTGAGGCTGAATAGTCATGTGTCTTATTATCAACATATGTTTGCTCTCTTACACAAGACTGGTGTGAGAACCTGTTTTGTTTTCACACCTTTCATGAAGTACAGCATGAGGCTCCTTGAGAGTGGAATATGGTTGGCACAATTTGAGCACCACAGCCAATTGCAAAAGGGGAAGTACCTTTAAGCAGCCTCTGCCTTCCCTCAGTGCTGTGCCCTGATCAAGCTCTAGTTGGGTGTTAGTTTTCATGACTAGGAGGGAAAGAATGTAGATGGGGATGCACATTTGTATATCTTCCTGGTTCTACATCCCTTTCATGTTCTACCTCATTTAGTCAACTATACACAGCTGCAGTGGAGAAGCTCCCCTCTCTAACACAAGGCCCTTGGAAACAGTTTTGTTCCCCTTTGTAATAAGGTGTGGAAAATTGTGAAAGAGAACTGATGAATGTGAATGCACCCATTTTGACTCAGCATGAGATATAATAGTTAGTTTTCACAAAGTAAGCACAATTTTGTTTTTGGATTTAGAAAGTAATTATCAAAAAGGCTAGCATATTAGAATAGAGCTGACTGAGGTTAGGGTGATTTTGGTACTGTTTAATGATTTGGTACTGAAAATAATCCTGAAAACTCTTTTGGTCTCACACAAAAGCAAGCAGGAGTCTTCTGGCACCTTACATACTAGGCAGATGTTTATACCTGCATAAACTTCCATGGACTAAAACCAACAGCATCAAAGGGTCACATTAGCAAACATAAATGTTTCTGTTTGGAATTGTAGCTATATATACCAGTAATATAGAAAAGATTATTATACCTCAAACTGGAAACATGTAAAACTGGTTTGAAATGGAAAAGCAACAAGCTTGATGTTCAGTTTTTTAAATTCTATACCTGACCTGAAAACTTTCCACAATGACAATGTATGGATATGGATCACAGCCCAGGTCTTTTTCTTCTGGTAAATTTTCGTTTCTTGACATAAATAGTATGGATGATGAGATGCAGTCATCACTTTTTAAACTGTCCCATCTCTCTCCAGTTGTCATAACTATAACTATATATACATAAAACATACATACATATAAAATGTCTTAGTTCAAGTAGCTTCACCAAAATAGAACTGCTGCTACTAGCAGTGCCAGTAGAATGCCTGTAGCAATTTAAAACCATAGCATCTCCCAGGCTTATCTCAGCATTTATTTATTTAGTTAAAATAGTTATATTTTGCTGTTCAGCATAAGAGTGCCCCTAAAGCAGCTTAAAGTCACAGTCGGTGTTCCCTCTAAGTTGAGTTAGTGTGAGCTAGCTCACAGTTTTCTAGCCTCCAGCTCACACATTTTTGTCTCAGCTCAGGAAGGATGGCTCCAGAGCAAACTAAATTTATGCAGCAGTCAAATCACTCGCTCACAAATTTAATGCTAGGAGTTCACAAAGTAGAACTTTTGCTCACAAGACTCCACAGCTTAGAGGGAACATTGGTCATAGTAAAACTAGAAATAAGAATGCAATACCAAAAATACAAATCTGAGCCTGGGTAGAGAGGGATTATCTGCTAGTGGGGGGCATAATGAGTTTTTAAACTGGTTTTCAAGTATTTTTACCTTGTTGCTACCTGCCTTGGTCCTAAGATGCTTAGGAGAAAAAAAAGGCATATACATATATTAAACAAACAAACAAAAAATAAGCAGTTATGATTTATGACAACACAGAATGCAGAACAAATTCCAGCAAAACAGCAATGCCACTGTTAAGCATGAAGGCCCAAAGCAATTTATCCAGCAAATGCTCTACAGCTGCCAGGCCTCCTGCTATGGCAAGAGGCCTCCCAGTGATAGCCCTAGTTGCCTGCCACCACTGTGAACAGTAGAGGAGGGGGAAAATGACAATGTAGCCCTAGGAAACACTAGAAACTCTGTGGTTTTGAAAGAGTTTTAGTCAGTTCTCAGAGCTACCATATGTCATTTCTGGGTTTTCCTAGAAGTAATGTAGCGATACAGCCAATGTCACTCTCATGTCCCTATCCCCAAACTCTCCCACTGGTTGCTAGGCATGGCCTGACAACTATAAATTGCATCTTTGTTTGGCCGACACAAGGATGAATAAAAAAATGGGCTGTACCCAGCAATGTGCCAACAGAACAACACAGAACTCTCAACTCTCAATTTGCTGTAGAGAGTTCCAGCATTAGATGAATGCTTTGATTCCCTATGAGGAACCGAAACACATGACTTTGCACCATAATAAATCAGTCAAATATCACCTGGCATTCTTTTCCTTTTTGTTCCCTTGTTTGACACAAATATATTGGAGGAAAGGATTTTTTCCCCATTATTTTTCTAATACCTAAAAAAAGGCATTAGCCATGCTTCACAAGGGATGAAGTTCCATAGTCTCAGTGCAGCTGTAATCCTGTATGCAGCCCTGAGGAGCCATGTTTTGCGGTCACTTTCATGACTTCTCAGGCCATATGCTGTCTGAGATTGTGAAAGGGAAGCTAGACTTGATATTAAAACTGAGAAACTGATATCAGGCTGCAGGCAACAGAACAGCTGACTCACATGGAAGTGGCCACATTCCCCAGAGGTCTAGACACTCCCTTGGCAATGATTCTATTATTTTGCTTCCTGAGGTCTCTTCAAAGTTCAGGCCATAATTAATGATGAAAACAAGTGAGGTGGGGCATCAGCCATCTTCTCACCTTTGTTAATCAGGCTTCCCACTCTGATAATTTATTCAGATACCCAGGAAGAGTCATCAAGCCCTGCCTAGTCCTTTGGTAAACCAGTCCAAGCTGGTATTCCAGGCAGATAACTAAATCTTCACAGGTTGACAGTTTCCATATTTCCTGAAGCTTTTAAAATATAGTTAACTAGACTCATATTTGGAGTAGGGATGGGCACAAACCGAATTACGAACTGAAATTTGTCATGAACTGGGCTTGGTTTGTGGCTCACGAACCTCAGATCATGCCATCTCCCCCATATAAGCCTCCCAGGTGGGTTTGTGTGGTTCATGATGGCAGACATGCTGGCACCAGTGGTAGGGCTTGGAGAAGGCATTTAAAGAAATCGCAGTTTCTCTAAATGCCTTCTTCTCACTGTGGTGGCATGACTCACAAGTGAACTGGGAAGGTATTTAAATGCCTTCCCAGTTCACTTGTTAGTCATGCCGCGGTGGCGGCTTGGCTCAGCAAGTCAACTGAGAAGGCATTTAAAGGTTACCTTTAAATTCCAGCATTTCAGCAATCCCTTTCGCTCCCCCCACTTTCAAATGGGGGGGATCAAAAGGGATTGTTGAAATGGCTTGCAAAAGCCATTTAAAGAGAATGTTCCCTTTAAATGGCTTTTGGAAGATCTCTTCCCCCCCCTTCCATTCAGCTGGCCTTGGGGAGCTGTCTCGTGCTCCAAACTGGAGTATCTCTGCTGATTGTTTGGTTTTTGCTGTTGTATTGTTAATTAGGATAAGGAATGTGCTATTTATTTGTGCTTTGACTTGGTTTTTTCTAGTATTTGCTTAGGATAACTCCCTCCCCCACTATCGTACCGTTTTTCACAATAAACACGATATTCCTTTAAAAATCTTTTCATCAGGTCTTTGTCATCTTTTTTTCGTGCTAAAACATGCTACTCATAGCTACCTCTTTAGGTAAGAGATCTCAGTTACCCTCTCCTTGCACAAACATGAAAACTAATTCCCCATTGCTGTCTGAACACATGCTCATATGTGTGTGGGGTGTGTGTGTGGTAACGCAGCCACAGGAAAGGCCCTGTCATAGGTTATGAGCTGATAAACCTCAAAGGGTGTGGCACAAGTTGCAGGGCCTGGCTGATATCTGTTTCCAAGTAGGCTTAGTGTGTGGTTAGCTCATGTAAAATGAAGGTAGAGTAATCGGGGAGAGATTATCTAGTGTTTCAAATGTACATATTTTTGTTTTCTTATTAATATTTTTCAAGTGCAAGTTTTCTTATTAATATTTTTCAAGTGCAAGTTAGAAGAATTTTTAAGTAAAGTATGTTTGAGATCCTTTTCATACACTAGGTTTTATGGGTTACATGCATGATTTTTTTTAAAATTACACACATGATTGTTGAAGAGTACGTCTACATGTGCATGAGAGAAACTTTTATCTGGAAACATGTCATGAAGATATATTTACTGGAGAGCTAGAACTGATGTGGATAATTGACAAGATTACATTGGACTCTATTACAAAAGCAGATATGCTGCTCTTAGGTGTGTGGAAAGGCCCTCAGAGCAGCAAACATCACAAGGACTCTGCCAACAGCTGTTTGGTTTAGATTGTGTGTTCTAGGAAGCCAGTACACAGTGACTTTTGCATGAATATCCTAGTGGTTACTTTTCCTTGAAGTAAATTCACCTTCACTTTTGATTTACTGCTATTGTGCTCATCAGGTATGTAGAAAATTGCCATCTGTGGGCACACTAACAATACCCAATAAAGGTGGGACAAGTATTCTGCCATAATAGATTTCAATGATTGGAGGTCACTGTTGTAAAGTACTGGGTTCCGTGCCTCATGACGCGGACGATGACTTAAGAGAAGATGTGTTTATTCATACTTCACAACAAAAGACAACCAGCAACAGCCAGAGGCCAACTATATACAGCTGGGGGGGGACGCCCCACATTCCTATTGGCGGGTTTGAATCTCCCACCAATGTTTCCATTGGCTCCCTTTTGGCAAGTTCAGGAGCCTAGTCCCTATTGTTCCCAAGAACGGAGCTCGGCTGTTTTCCTGCCTGCTCTTGTTCCTGATCCTAGGACATAACACCCCTCTCCACATGGTTCGTCCCCTCTCAGGTAACATAGTCTTTCAAGTATGCCGGAGCCTTCGAGGATAGTATTTTAGTTTGGAAAACTACTAATGATGTAATAATTGTAAACAGTTAATAAGAGTTTATAGTAGTTATAACCAGCAAAATTGAGTTACCTGTTGCATTAGTACGATAACAAGGATTTAACATGTATTATGTTTTGTTTAAATGGTGGAAACAATGCTGGGAGCCAATGGGGGGGAAGGGAAGTTTCGTAAAAAGGATATGATATATTTTTGGACCAAGTTGTGAAGCATTGTATATCCTAATAAAATTTGGGTTTTTTTAAAAAAAAAAGTATGCCGGAGCCTTCCATACTCTTTGCGATTGTCAGGGCACCGGCGTCAGAGTGGCGGCGGGCCCTTCAAGTTGTGCCATTGTACTTGGCTCCTGGGCCATTGACGGTGGCGATTGTGGTGGAGGATCATCTGCTTGTTCGTCCTCCGGGTTGGCGACCTCTGCTGGGCTGGGCTCTTGTGGTGTTTCAGGCACTGGGGGGGGTGTCTTCTCAGCCCACTGGTTGCGGCACCCTGATCTTCGTATCTGGGTCCTGCCTCCTCCACAACTGGTCTACGTGTTTCCATAGGCCCTGTCCCTGTCTGCCAGGACCTCATAGGAAACTGGCCCGGTAGGTCTCAGGATGCAGCCGGCCAGCCACTGGGGCCCCGACTCGAAGTTCCTGAAATAGACGGGTTCCCCCGGCCTGAAAACCCTTGGGGCCTCCCTGGTTTCACTCAGTGTCCGCGACTCTGGGGCCCGGTCGGGGTGGAGACGGTCTAGTAGGGTCATGGGGCAGTGGCCCAGCAGCAGCTCTGTGGGACACTGCCCAGAGATTGGGTTTGGGGTTGTGCGCTGCGTAAGGAGGAACTGGGCCAGTCGGAACTCCCAGTCCCCGTCAGTTATTCAGCTTAGGGCTTCCTTGGCCGTGCGGACAGCTCTCTCTGCCATCCCATTGGTTGCTGGGTGGAATGGCACCGAGTGAATGTGCTGGATTAGGTTCCTCTTGAGAAATGATTGGAATTCGGCGGAGGTAAAAGCGGCCCCGTTATCTGACACGATGGTGTCTGGCAAGCTGTGAGTGGCAAATATTTTCCGGAGGGCCCTGACCACTGCTTTGGTTGAGGTGGTGGACACCAGGCTGATCTTGACCCATTTCGAGTATGAGTCCACCATTATAAGGAACAAGAGACCCTGGAACGCCCCAGTGAAATCAATGTGTAGGCAGGACCAGGGCTTGTGCGTGGACTCCCAGCTCTGCATAGGCACGCTTGGGGGATTGGGGGTACCTCCTGGCACTGTTGGCATCCCCAGACCCAGGTCTCTATCTCCGCATCTATCCCGGACCACCACACATAGCTCCTGGCCAGAGCTTTCATTCGTACTATGCCTGGGTGGGCTTCATGTAGTGAGTGCAGGACCCCTTGTCTCAATGCTCCTGGAATCACCACTCTGTTCCCTCATAATAAACAGCCCTTCAGAGCGGAGAGCTCATCCTTGTGGGCCTTGTATGCAGTGAACTCAGGCCCTGCTGGCTCTGCTGGCCACCCCCTAACCACCCAGTTTAGGACCTGGGAGAGTACAGGATCCTGAGATGAGGGGGTGGCCACATCTGCAGCCTGAAGGGGGGGGGTTAGGAAGCACTTCTAGCAGCAGGACTGCGGGGGCGGGATCCCAGTCCTCCCCCATCTGCAGCAGTGGCAGGTGGCTCAGGGCATCGGCGTGACCCAACACCTTGCCTGGCCAATGCTCCAGCTGGTACTGGTAGCCCGCTAAGAACAGGGATCAACATAGAACCCAGGGGGACAGGATCTGCAACGTTTGCTTGTCAGCCGCGAACAACCCCAGGAGCGGCTTATGGTCTGTGACGAGTGTAAAGGGCCGACCATACACAAAATTATGGAACTTTTTGACGCCCGCCACCAGCGCCAACCCCTCCCGATCTATCTGCGCGTAATTGCACTCTGCGGGGACAGTGTGTGGGAGTAATATGCCATCAGGACTTCCCGCCCATCCGGCAGTTGGTGACCCAAGACCGTCCTGACCCCATACGGTGACGCATCACACGCGAGAATCACAGGAAGCTTCTCGTCAAAATGGGTGAGCACCACATTAGAAATTAACAGAGTCTTAACCCCGCAGAACGCCGCCTCCTCCCTCAACCCCCACGCCCACAGGGTCGATTTATCTAACAGTCTGTGGAGGGGTTCCGCCACGGCGGCCTTGTGCAGGAGAAAGGCATGGTAGAAGTTGATGAGGCCCAAGAATGCTTGGAGTTCTGCCTTGGACTTCGGAGCAGGGGCCTCCACGATGGCCTTCACCTTATCCCTCGCCAGATGAAGGCCCATCGCATCGACTCGGTACCCCAAGAAGTCCACCTCCGGAACCCCGAGAAGGCACTTTTCCTGGCGAAGCTCTCCGGGGTGGCCACAGTGACAAGGACATCATCGAAGAATGGCGTCATGCCAGGGATCCCTTTTAACAAATTGTCCATTAGGTTTCGGAAGATCCCTGGGGCCACACTGACCCTGAACTGCAGACGCTTAACCTTAAAGGCCCCCCGGTGTGTCACTATCGTTTGTGCCTCGGCTGTGGCCTCGTCCACAGGGAGCTGCTGGTATGCCTGTGCGAGATCCAACTTCCCGAATATGCGCGCCCCCACCAGTGTGGCTAGTACGTGGCTGACCATTGGCACGGGGTACAAGCATGCCTGTAGTGCCTGGTTAATAGTGCACTTGAAATCTTCGCAGATGTGGCTGTCCCCATTTGGTTTAACTGGAGTCACAATTGGGGTTTCCCAGCGTGCATTAGGGATGGGCTCAAGGACCCCCTGGGCTACCAGCTGGTCCAGTTCCGCCTCTATTTTTGGGCGGAGGGCCAAGGGCACCGTGTGGAATCGCCACCGAATGGGCGTTACGGTTGGGTCTAAGTGTAGCGACACCGGGGATCCCTTGTAGCAACCCAGCTCCCTGTCGAAAACCTCGGGGAACTCCCGGTAGATCTCACCCCAGTCCTGCGGCCCACATTTATTCACTCCCCCAATCGTAATGCCCAGTGCCTCAAACCACGCCCGCCCCAGGAGACTCACAGTTTCCCTCCACCACCACCAAGTCCAGGTCCCCCTCAAAGTGTCGATACTGCACCCGGAAGGTGCCGACTCCCCGAATGGGGACCGGGTTCTTCTGGAAGTCCACCAAACTTAGTGGCGATGGACGCAGAGGGGGTCCCCCGGATGGGCAAAGCTTTTTAAGGGTGTCCATGGAAATGATGGATGTCGCCAATGCTGAGTCCACCTCCATGCAGCAGGGGGACCCCTTGATCCGCACGTGCACTTGGATCTTTGGGGTGGAGGAGAGGTTGGGGTTGGGAAGGCACAGTACCTGCAGTGGCTGATCCGTGAGGTGATAGAGATTGGTGACCTGCTCAACTGTCTTGTGTGTGGTGGCTGGTGTGCGATGAGCCGGGGCCGACGATCTTGCGCTCCGGGGGCCCTTGGACCTGCAGACCTTGGAGAGGTGTCCCTGTTTCCCACAGCCATGGGAAATCACATCCCAGAACCTACAGGTCTTCCTCCCATGGGCGTCTCCGCAGCTGGCACAGATGATCCAGTTGCTGAGGGGCTTTGCCGGTTTGCGGCCAGGCTGTAGGGCTGGCGCCAGCCGGCGACACTGCGGCCAGAGGGCATAGACCTCCTCCATATCCGAGTTCACCGGGCTGGAACCCGCTCCAACCAAATGGGCCACTGAGGCTGGGCACTCCCTTGTGGAAGCCTCGTGTGCGGTCGCAGTTTGCATGGCCTCATCCAGGTTGAGCTGCCAGTTGCCAATCAGCTTGCCCCGCAGCTTGAAGTCCACTAGCCCCCACACGAACTGGGTCAACACCTTCAGGAACAAGCAGTCCACAGCAAGCGCCCTCAGTGCAGCCAGAAAGGCGGTGGTGGATTCCCCTTGGGCCTGTACACGCTCCTGGAACTCCATTCTTTTGGCCAGGAATGTGGGCCTGGGGCTGAAGTAGGCGTTGAGGGCATCCATTATGTCCCCGAAAGAACACTCCAGGGCAGTGCGTGGCACCAGGAGGCTCTTCGCGAGGCACACAATGTCGGTCCCGCATGAGCTCAGCAGGAGTGCCCTTCTCTTTTCAGGATTGCGTATTTCATTTAGCTCCATGTAGCAGATGAGCTGGTCGGTCCACGCATCCCATATTTCCGGCCGGGAGGGATTGAAGCACTCCAATCTCTCGTGCATCGCGGCCATGGCTGCTCTGGAGGTGCGTGGCAGCTCAGATGCTTTGGTGGTGGCGAATGGTGCGGTGCTGCTCTCAGGGTCAGCGATGTGATGCTTGGTGAGCGGTGCAGTGCTGCTCTCGGGGTCAGCGATGCGATGCTCATGAGTGGCCTTGTTGTCCTCATTATTGCTCATGGGAGGTGTTCCGATCCCATCTTCATTGCCACTGTAAAGTACTGGGTTCCGTGCCTCATGACACAGACGATGACATAAGAGAAGATGCGTTTATTCGTACTTCACAACAAAAGACAACCAGCAACGGCCGGAGGCCAACTATATACAGTTTGGGGGGGGACGCCCCACATTCCTATTGGCGGGTTTGAATCTCCCACCAATGTTTCCATTGGCTCCCTTTTGGCAAGTTCAGGAGCCTAGTCCCTATTGTTCCCAGGAACGGAGCTCGGCTGTTTTCCTGCCTGCTCTCGTTCCTGGTCCTAGGACATAACAACTGTATCCAGAATAAGGGTATTTGTATGTACAAAATAAATATCTAATCCAACAACAGTTCTTATTCATGGTGTATAGTGCCATTTTTTGTAAACCTGCTCCAAAGAAGGGATGCTCAGTAAACTGCTGATTTGGATCATGTCCTGTTTGCTGGTTGTAGTCTGGGAGTCAATCATTTGCTAAGTTTTTCAATGTGATTGAATGAATTCACCGTTCCTGAGAAGATTCAGTTCAAGATCTTTGCTAGTGCAAAAGTAACAGGAAGCTGCAACACATTTTTTTTAACATCTTACCATGGCACGGTCTGACCCAGTATCACAAGCAGCTACTGCACAGGTACAAAGCTATTTGGTATGGCATTTGAGGCATTTGAGTAAGAAAGCTGTAGCAAAACATCAAATTATTTATTAATCAGCATCAATAAAATTTATTAATCAGCATCCATTAAAGGTTTATGACAGTAAAAAATGTGACTTTATTTCAGTGTGCTGCACCATGTGCTTGGAATCAACTAACAATGGTCTGGCCTCATCCAGTGTGGATTTTTGAACTAGTTCCAAATCCACTGTCAGTCTAGCACTCTATGAACTATTCCAGGCTTTAGGTAATGTTAAATCTTGTCTCTGAAGTCAGAAAAACTGATTCCCCCCCAAAAAAATAGTATGAATCTACATACAATAAACTAACATTAAATCATTTTTTAAAAGGGTCATGACATTTATGGAGCTTTAGCGGAAGATGTCAGAAATACATCAAAAGACTTCCGCAGAGACAGAAATCATCTTGCTATTAGATTTGCAAAAGTTATGTTTCATTTGTTTTTTTTAAAAGTGGCCTCTTAAATTGGAATCAGTTTGGGTAAACCAAAACTTTTTTTTTTTTTAAATCCTTTTAAATATCAAAAACATGACTGAAGACATGTAATGATATAGACTAAAGGATATCTAGGCAGCATTTAGTTTTATGAATGGTACTGGTCTGATTTACTTAATTGAATGTATTTTTTTGTTTTCATGCCGTTACTAGTGAACTACCAGGTAAAGGTAAAGTAAAGGTTCCCTTGCTTGAAAGCCAGTCGAATCCGACTCTAGGGTTGCGGTGCTCATCTCCATTTCCAAGCCGAAGAGCCGGTGCTGTCCGAAGACATTTCCGTGGTCATGTGGCCGGCATGACTAAACACCAACGTACACAGAACGCTGTTACCTTCCCACCGAAGTGGTACCTATTTATCTACTTGCAATTTCTTGCTTTTGAACTGCTAGGTTGGCAGGAGCTGGAACTAGAGACGGGAGCTCACCCTGTCATGTGGCACTCTCGGGTCTCAAACTGCTGAACTACTGACCTTCCACAGCTTGCAGTTCAGCGTCTTAACCACTTGAGCCACCGCAGCTCCCGAACTACCAGGACATGATGTTAAAAAGAAGAGCCAATTTGGTGTAGTGGTTAAATGCATGGATTCTAATATGGGAGAACTGGGTTTGAGTCCCCAGTCCTCCACTTGCAGCTGCTGGATGACCTTGGCCAAGCCATAGTTCTGTCAAAGCTGCTCTCTCAAGGACAGTTCTGAAAAGAGCTCTCTCAGCACTGCCTACCTCACAGGGTGTCTGTTGTGGGGAGCGGAAGGAAAAGGAGTTTGTAAGCTACTCTGAGACTCCCAGTGAAGGGCGGGGTATAAATCCAATCTCCTCTTCTTCATCATCTGGGCTGTGGTCAGATGTGCCATTTGGTGGGGAGGGGAAGTGAGTCTATTTCCCCCGGTGGAAATTGATACAGCATTGTGCGAGCATACATCCTTTGTAGATGCATGCTCAGCCCATCACTGCCTGATCAGAAGGCACATTTGGGTGAGTGGTGGGGTTTTTTGCCTTTTCTTTCCCATGTGCATAAACTAGGAATTGCACCTCTGCACTGAGAGTTCCCCATGGAGGATGAAGTTATGCGCATACTGCTAAGTGAGGGGAAAAACCCGGCACCTAATCAGGATGGAATGGACAGACCATCCCAATGGCTTGAGAGCTGTTGGGCAGACTAGGGAAAATCCATCTGTGGTCCATTGGCATGCATTAGGACTGGACTTTCCCTGGTGTCTTTTAACTCCACTTCTGTGGCGGGGCAGCACAGGGTGCTGATGGCTGTGGGACCTTTCCCAGATGTTGCTGTCTCATTGTGCTCTTTAGATCTGTTAGGCATTTGCAGCTGAGTCAGATTTAAAGGCATGTCTGACTGCGGCCCTGGAGGCACTGCCATAGCATGCATGCATCTTTACATACAATATTTCTGTGCAGTTGACATAACCTTGCTTTCGATCAGTCATTTTGCTTTTCTCATGATCACCATTGATAACAAAGAATTGCAAGTTCAAAAAAGTAAAGAGAAAGATCATGCTTTTGCTCTAAGCTGTTAACAGGTAATTCAACTAATACACAACATTTTCCAACAGCGGAAACTATGGGACAATTCATTGGAAAATTCTCCTTGTATGAGGGAGAAGTTTCAGCTGGGGTGGGAAGGCTGCTACCAGCTCCAGCATTAATGACAGAGATCTGATCTGGCTAGAGACCTGACCTCATCTCTGTCCTGGTTACCTTGCAGGTTGATTATTCTCTATGAGGGCAGCCTTTGAAGAAAGTTCAAAAGAACTCTGCTGCTTAACTGAGGGACCACCTTTCCCCACCTGCTCTCCAGAGAGCACTGCGATCAGGAACACAAAACTGCCTGGCTCTCCCTGGTCCTAGGGATGCCTGGTTGACATCAACCAGGACCAGGGCATTCTCCTTGGTGGTGCTGATGTTCTGAAATGAGCTCCCTGGTGAGATCAGGGCCCTGCGGGACCTTCAGCAGTTCTGCAGGGCCATGAAAACAGAGCTTTTTGCAGGGCATTCCAGTAGGGCATTCCAGCTCTGTCAGCAGCACTCATTTTTTTGTCGCATGACACTGCCATATGCTGTGGTTTTAACTGTATTTAATTGTATTTATATGGAATTTGAATTTATGTATTTTATGTTGATTTTATGGTTTTACATAAGCTGCCCTCAGCTGCCTTGGTGGGAGGACAGGATAGAAATTAAATAATTAAATAAATAAATTAGCTTCTGATATAGATTGGATACACAGGATATATATTACACCTGTACTTGCTCATCTGCATTGACAGTCATCATCAGGGCTTTTTTTGTAGAAAAAGCCCAGCAGGAACTCATTAGCATAACAGGCCACATCCGACAGCATAAACTCATTAGCATATTAGGCCACACCCCTGACAACACAGCTCCCTTCCAGGATTGGCTTCCCCATGTGCCCCGTGGCTTGTGGGGCGCATGGGGAAGCCAAGGGAAGAAAGGCAGTTTCTGGATCGGCTTCCCCAGGTGCCCCACAGCTGGGAAACCCGAGGAAGGGAGGCAGTTTAAACTGCCTTCCCTCCCTGAATCGTCTTGGCTTCCCCAGGTGCCCCACAGCTTGTGAGGCACCTAGGGAACCCGAGGGGGGGGGGAGGCTGTAGGCCTGGCCAACTCAGAAGCCAGCCGGAATTCCGTTCCTGTGCGTTCCTGCCAAAAATAGCCCTGGTCATCATATCTCTGATGAAATACAAGGTGCTTGTGCTCTTTAAAGTGATAAATGGTCTATCCTGGATAATTCCTTCCATACAAAGATCTATAAGTGTACCTTCCTTTTAAAACATGAGGTCAAATAACATGTCTTGGACTTTTTAAACATTTGCATCATGGAGGCCTATCAGACTACCTCATTGCTCAGATATAGAAGTAATGTTAAGGTACCTGGGTACTGGAACCAGTTTGGTGTAGTGGTTAGGAGTGTGGATTCTAATCTGGGAGAACTGGGTTTGATTCCCCATTCCTCCACATGTAGCTGCTGGTTTGACCTTGGGTTAGTCATAAATTCTTTCAGAGCTGTTCTCTCTAGGGCAGTTCTTGAAAGAGCTCTCTCAGCCTCACCTACCTCACAGGGTGTCTGTTGTGGTGAGGGGAAGGGAAAGAGATTGTAAGCCACTCTGAGACTCCTTCGGGTAGTGAAGGGTGGGGTATAAATCCTATCTCCTCCTCCTCCTCCTCTTCTTTATTTTTAGTTACAGTGTATGTTCATCTATCCATTGTTTGAATGATGCTTGCTTTTGTTTATTATTTTTATTAATGATTTAATGCTGTCCTGTTTGGTTTTCAACTGAAAGCTAGTTAATAAAATGTGATAGAACATAAGGTAAGACTGAATGTCTGGGAGAAGGCCCTGAAAAGAGGAGATACCTGCAGATTGACATTGCACCTTGGATTGTAAGGCCAGCGTAGCTATAATTAGCTGTTGTTTCCATCTGCTGTTTCTATAATTCAGTCTGAGGTTTTTAGCATATATTTTGTTTCATATATTGTTTAGCTAGATTTTATTTATAATGTAGGAATTTGCTGTGTAATCTAGGGATGGGGCAGGCATGATATAATAAAATATATTCATGAAATGAAGAAATTTTTACTAAAACAGGACCCCCCCAGCTTAAACATAGAGTATTTTCACAACCAGGTCATGGTTTAAATTTTAGTTTTAAGTGTAGATTAAAATGATTTAGAACATTGCAAACTGAATGAATCCAAGTTTCACTTGGCTATTAGTAGCATCTTGGGATAAGGTGCAGCCTGTTCTTTCCTTTCCTTCCCTTTCCTTCCCTCCTCTTCTCTTCCTCCTCTTTCCTGTCAAATTGTAAATAATATGTGAAACAAATTAGTCTTGGCTCTGTACTTCTAATTACTTATCCATATTCCCTATAAACAAGACAGGTCTAATTCACTGAAGTTTCAGTGAGTTCAGTGAGAGAGCATATTCTTAAATCAGTACAACCAAAGTGTTTAAACTGGGCCTCATGGAAAATTCACATTGATATCAGTCTCTTTTAACATAACCTGTTCAGATTTGGGGGTGGTGTGTGTGTGAGAGCAGTGCTAATCATGCTTTACTAAAAATTAAATTAAAATCAATGGGACTCAGGACTAAGATGTACATTATGTTGGGGATTTGAGATTGGATCTCCCAAAGTATATTGTAAAGTTTTTTAAAATCCAGTTGATTGGGGCAATTTTTACTCAACCATGATGCTCACATAGGGAGTATAAACCATCCCCCTTGCTCCATTTTACTGATGCAAACTGACCTCTCCACATTCAGCTACTAACAGCTCCAATCAAGAAAAAAGGCACCTATAAACTAAAGACTCAATCCTATAGTGCTGATTTGATAAGTCAGTATCCATCTCCACCCCGTCAAAGGTGGCAACTCATTTTACCAACTGCCTATTAAGTATCAAAGGGGGAAACAACGGTGGGCAGCAAAACATCTCAAGTAAAGACCAACAAGCCCTCACAGGAGCCTCCTGTTATACAAAGTAAAGACCAAAGCATCTCTATGGAAGTTTAAGAGGAACAACTGAGTCCTGAAGGCTCCAGCATAGTGGAGTGTGAGAGCAAATCGGAGGCTGGGAGGAAAGCATGGAACACGAAACTCAAGGAGAGGTTGGAGAGGTTTTCTGCAAGATGTCAGGAAGAACTCAACCAAGATTCATCAGATCTACCATGGTTTATCTGAGGAAGCATGTAAAGAACTGGAAACTAAGAAGGATTAAATAAAAGCAGAAATGGCCCAGGGAATATAAAGATAACAGAAGTATATAGCAACAGCCCAGCCTAATGGAATTGTCAAGGCTCTGTATTTAGATCTGTGGTCCTTCAGAAATGCATGCCTCTTCCTATAAGAAAATGAGTAGTTGGGGAGGGGGTCAGCGATGAATTCTGTCAGACAATAGGTTTGTGATATTATTTCCAAAATAGGAGAAGAGGAAATGTTCTCATTTGCTATCCCCCCATACTGAGGGAAGCCATAGTGTTACTAATTTTTATATTGTCTCTGCCATCTTTTGAAACAATTTTGAGATGCTATGTCTTTTAATTCTGCCCCCCCCAGTATGTATGTGAACTTTAAACTTATTAAATAAAAAGTTATTTTTTTAATAAGGCACCAAAGTACCAGGCCTCCCCCCACCCCCGATTAATAGCAGCTTTCTCTCTCATTCTCTCTCTTTCTGGGTGTGTGTGTGCGTGTTTGGGAATGATAGAGAGGGAAATGCCATGTGGAAAACTGCATAGCCTCTGCCCCAATGTTAAGTCTTCAAAAAGCCTCCCACCCTGCAAGTTTTTAAGTACATGTTAGGATGTCTGATGACAGAGCCTGAACAAAACATGTAGCTTGGCCCATATTTAGAGTAAATATGTAGAAGGACACAATACTTGTGTGATGATTGGAATGCCATATTTTTCATTCATAGAATCATAGAATCACAGAGTTGGAAGGGGCCATACAGGCCATCTAGTCCAACCCCCTGCTCAATGCAGGATCAGCCTAGAGCATCCCTGACAAGTGTTTGTCCAGCCGCTGCTTAAGGACTTCCAGTGAGGGGGAACTCACCACCTCCCTAGGCAGCTGATTCCACTGTTGTACAGCTCTTATTGTAAAAAAAGTTTTCCCTCATATCCATCCAGTACCTTAATTTAAATCTATTATTATGAGTCCCCTCATCTGCTCCCTGCCCTCCTCTAAGTTACAGCCCTTCAAATATTTAAAGAGAGCAATCATGTCCCCCTTTCAGCCTCCTCTTCTCCAAACTAAACATTCCCAAGTCCCTCATAGGGCTTGGTCTCCAGCCCCCAATTATCCTCCTAAGTCTCCTCTACATGCACTCCATTCTGTCCACATCCTTTTTGAAGTGAGGCCTCCAGCACTGCACACAATACTCCAGGTGTAGCCTGACCAATGCAATGTACAGTGGGATTATGACATCTTGTAATTTGGATGTTATGCCTCTGTTGATACACCCCAAGATCATATTAGCCTTTTTTGTCACCGCATCACTCTGACTGCTTATATTTAACTTTTGGTTCACCTGTACCCCAAGATCTTGTTCACACACACTGCTACTCAGAAGTGTATTCCCCATCTGGTATGCATGTTCCTCATTTTTGTTACCCAGGTGTAGAACTCAGTACTTATCCTTGTTAAAATGCATCTTGTTCATATCCACCCACTTTTCCAGTGTGTTCAGATCTCTTTGAATTCTATATCTTATGGTGTGTTCGCTGCTTCTTCCAATTTAGTGTCATCTGCAAATTTAATGAGTAGCCCATCCACACCCTCATCCAGATCATTTATAAAAATATTGAAAAGTACCGGGCTCAGAACCGAGCCCTGTGGCACCCCACTGGACACCTCCCTCCATTCAGATGAAATGCCATTGAAAACTACTCTCTGAGTGTGGTTCATCAATCAGTTCCTTATCCACCTAACTATCCTACAGTCCAGTCCACAGTCCTCTAGTTTACACATCAGAACATCATGAGGAACCCTGTCAAAAGCTTTACTGTAATCCAGGTAAACAACATCAACAGCATTCCCTCCATCCAGTAAGCTTGTCACTTGATCAAAGAAGGAAATGAGGTTGGTCTGGCAGGACCTGTTGGGGGCAAATCTGTGCTGACTTCCCTGGATCACCAAGTTGTCCTTTAAATGCTTGCAGATTGATCCCTTTAAAATCTGCTCCAGTATCTTCCCTGGTACAGAGGTCAGACTGACTGGCCTGTAGTTTTCTGGATCATCCTTCCTGTCTTTTTTGAAAAGTGGGATAACATCTGCTCTCCTCCAGTCTTATGGCACATCTCCTGTCCTCCAAGAGGTCTGGAAGATGATGGGCAAAGGTTCTGCAAACTCTCTAGGAAGTTCTTTGAGCACTGTTGGGTGCATGCCATCTGGTCAAGGGGATTTATGCTCATTCAGTGCAGCCAGGCGCTTCTCAGCTACCTCTCTGTTCATGTCAATCAGCAGCCCAGATGCCATGTCTTGCCTACTACCACCTATAGATGAGTCTGTTCTCTTCTTCAGGGACAAAAACTAAGGCAAAATAGGAAATGAGCCTTTCTGCTTTCTCTCTGTCTTCTGTCAGAATTTCTCCATTTTAATCCAACAGTGGGCTCATCGCCTCTTTTACCTTGTATTTGCTCCTCACATATCTGAGGAAGATTTTCTTGTTGTAGCAAGTCTCCCTGGCCAGCTTTAGCTCATTGTGAGCTTTGGCCTCTCTGATGGCTGACCTACTGTGCCCAGCAACCTGCTGATATTCATCTTTAGAGGTATGTTCTTGCCTCCATTTCTTGAACATTTACTTTTTCTCCCTTAGTGAAAAGTACTGAGGCCAGAGGCTCAGCATGGTTAAATCAGCAAGATGTTTATTGATTACATAGCAGAATGAAGCATGCATACACCAGTACCACACCCACACATCCCCATCACCCATAACTGGCTCTATTTACAAGTCTTTGTTTCTATAGGTTCCCTTTCGGATCCAGGCGAGCCCATTGGCATGCCCTAGGATCCGAAGTGGCTATTGTCTTTAGGACCGAAGGTCTGAGGGTCTGTCTGACTGCATGGCCTGGCTCATAGGCCGCAGCCATCTTTCATTTCTTGATACACAACACTTAGCACATTCTCTGTTCAGTTCTCTTTTCAGTTTCAGAGCTCCAAGACCCCACTGCTTTGGTTACACCTATATTCTCCTATTACTTCTGTTTCACAAGCAGAATGAAACTTTTAATATTCATACATGCCCTATGGATTTTTTTTTGGTGTTTTCCATGTAGTGGCCACAAAGTTTTTCTCAGTCTTGGCTTTAGTAAATGATGCCTGGTTAAAGTCCTTGCTATCAACATTTAAATGAATTCTCTGTTTATACAGCAGTGGATTACCTCTTGCCAAAAATCTTTCCCCAGGGTTTGTCAATGTGGTTTCTTCCCCCTCACTGTTGCCAAGGCCATGTTTCTTTGCTACACTTATAGATTGTCCTGTTACTTTAAAAAAATCTAGTGGAAAATAGTACCAAACCTATGAAACAATTTTACACAAAATGCTCACTACACAGGGCAGACATAGAAAAAATATACAAATGCATTAAAACAGACAAGATAAATTCAAGAGAACATAATCCTGGTAATTTAATATTAGCTTGATTTGATATTTCAATCTAGTAATCATGCTTTTTTTGTAATTTGTATCTGTTTTAGATTACATTTTAGAATGTATAGTAGATGGTGATAGCACTGCCTCATTGCAAAAGGGAAGTAGGCCACTCACTGTTCCATGGATCTTACCATCAGATTAGTGTGAGCACACAGAAGTGACCTTGAATGAGCTCTGTATGATAGATTACATTGTTTGCATGTTACATGGTGCTTAGTAGATTCTTCCATACGCCACATTTTAATTTTATTCTTATTTTTTTTGTAACATCTTTGCATCCCCAGTGCAGGAGAAAAGTAGGATTAAAATATTCACAATAAATAAATAAATAAGTATCACCCTGAGCTCATTGAAGGAGGGGTGGGAATAAAAATAAAATAATATATATTCTCTGAACAATTGTTTCTAATGGGTATGAATTATAAACTGTAAATAAAACAGATATGTCATTACTCAGGTTAATACTGAACCATGATAAATTATCTTTTTTAAAATAAAAACTTTTATTAATAGGATATATTAACATATTCCATAACTCATAATACTTTTAAATACATCATTTTCCAATTATCCCCTTCCTCCCCCTTCTTGGCTTCCAGCAATGCTCCACTCCACTAATTGTTTCATTCAGTATTCAATAACAATAAAAACTTATCCCATATTCAATTCTTCTTTTAAAACATATTAATTCATTCACTCTAACCCTTTTCACTATTATTCAGTCATTACTTTCTTTTTTTCTATCCTTAATAGTTATCAAAGCAAAGTAACTTATTTCTTACATCCCAATTCATTTCAAGATAGTCTTTAAAGCCCTTCCATTCTATAAAAAATTCTTCTTCTTCTTTGCCATTAAGCTTCTTTGTCAGTTTGTCTATTTCTGCCATAAAAAGCATCTTCTTTATCCAGTCCCATTTTTCTGGTATTTTTTCTTGCTTCCAAAATTGGGCTATGATAAATTATCTTTAGTGCTATACATTTATAGCAATTTGTCTGTTTACTCTGGGGATTAGTTCCTTTCATTAGATAGACATTAAAATTTTGAAGAGCCGACTCACTGGAAAAGTGGGACAGATTTTGAAAAGTGATCTCCTGCCATTGACATATATGCAAGGGAAGAAAGGGTTTTTTTTCTAAATTGTAACAGCAGACTTTTAATGTGATAGGTAAAAAGGAAATCCAGCAAGTCAGTAGAGTGTGTTACATTATTAAATGCAAGATTTGGCATCATTACTATCATTTCATTAATTCAGACTGTGCTGCTTCTGAAAGCCAATTATTTTAATCACAAACCTGTTCTGATAATTATTTGAAAATGGTTTGAAAATGAAAACTATTTGAAAATAGAAACAACAGTAGTATTGGGAAGTAATGATCCAGCCAAAACACAGGTGTTTCTGAATCAGAACAGTCTATGAAACTGAACTGCACTGTGGGAACAGAGTCTGCTATTCTTGACCCAGTTCCTCTAGAGAGACAAGTTCCATGAGATTCACTGACTGCAGGTGGGCATCAACCTTAGACAAAAAGCACTTTGTGGTCCATCCAGTTCTTGAAATTGGACCTGTTCAATTAAAAAATCACTCTTTTATATTTTGAATGAATTTGTAGATTAATTCTGCGCACTTCTAGAGAAAAGTATAATCAATTTAATTTTGTAATGGTTTAAGAAATCTTACAGAGAGGAAAGGCTGGTACATTACAGTGTAAATATTGCCTCAGAACACAGGGACCAGTGATTGTTTCTCAGGAACAACTACATCTCTGCATACTATAAAAAATTAAGCAATGCATAAACAAAATATTCTTAAAGTAATATGTTGAAAAGCAGCCCTTTGATCTTTGCTGTGAATTTCTCTCTCCTACGGGAACCCCAAGTAGTAAATCCCCACTAAGGCTGCCAACTCTTGAAGGGCACAAATCTGCAAGGGGTGGGGCTCATCCACCCAGTGGCATGGCTAGGGGATCAGGGAACTGGAGATAATGTAACTGGGCAGAGCTGCGGGGCAAAACTTGGATCTAAGGGAGAACCCTGGATCTAAGGTGCACAGCTATTCCATGTGTTTAAAAGCCTTACCGAGCAATAGTTCCATAACTGACAACAGGTCAACTCAGATAAATTTACCACAATCAATATTCCTTTGCTGCCACAAATACAGAACTAAAAGAACATATAATTGAAACAGCATCGTGGTTTACACCTTAGTCACATATATAGCACACCTGTCATTAAGGAATTAAGTATCTGGCATTAAGAATCTAGAATAGATTCTGGAAGTAAGTTTATCCATTTTAAAATCAGAAATGCTGAGGCTGAGAATCTTTAGTTCAAAAGAATCCATAACAGAGAACTCAGAATTCATACCCCAGAGAACTCAAAATTCATACAGCAGATCTCTCAAGAAAAGGAGCTAAGGTGCATCTTTGCCTTAAAATGGAAGAGTTAAAATGAGCCTATCTACTACTACTTCCATTATATGAAGAAAACGTCATCTGGCAATTGGCCAGGAGGGGAAAATAGGTCATGCCAATGGAAAACTGGCCAGTTGGCAACCATAACCCCCATGAGCCTCCACAACATCACAAAAGTGATTTAGACTGGGTTTGTCAGAAAAAGAAATGTGCACCATTTGAAATGAATTTGTTTGTTGATTTCTGCTCCTTCAAATCCCAACAAAAGACAAATCAAATGTGATTGGTAACAGCCTGGTTTCAGCTGTTTTGTTATTTTACCTGTTCTAATAATTTGCTGATTTGGGCTCTTTGAAGGAAGATTATAAATAGTTTTAGCAGAACTAAAGACAGGTGCCAAGCAATTGTATGAGGCTAAAAACTCTAATTTTCCTTCAAGGTTTAACATGAATATTAGAAGGCCTAGTTCAGCTCACAGGTGTTCGTGATTTCAGTGTTCCTACAACCACCATCCTTATCTCTTTCAAGGTCAAACACAAGAATATGGTAATTGGGCAAATCACAAGAATCTATGCTCAGTTGTATAACCAGATGGGAGGGGGGTAACAGTTGCCAACACCCTCTGGAAAGTTCCTGAGATGAAGAGTATTGATTGGACTCAAGAGACCACCAGATCAACCACTTGGGAGAAACATTTTAAGAACCTTTATAAGAAGCACAATCTTGAACTGGACGTGGCTTTTGAAATAAAACTTGAGCAAATTCCAAAATGGAAATCTGTCACCTGTCAAGAGATAACTAAGTTGATTAAGGCTCTGAAATTGGGAAAGTCCCCTGGCCTTGATGCCTTCCCTGCTGAACTCAGTTTGGTGGGCCCAAGTGCTTGCACCTCTATTCACATTGATTAACTAGAATGGAATCATACTGGATAATTGGAAAGCATAATTGATTACACCTATATACAAAAAAGGTGATAAAAATGACCCAAGCAATTATTGACCAATCAGTCTTCAGCAGTAATTGGCAAGCTATGCACACTCTTCTTCCAAAGAAAGTTGGTGCACTGGATAAAAAAGAGAAAGTAATGGGTGATGAGTAAGCAGGCTTCAGAAAGGGCCACTCTTGCATTGACCATTGTTTTGTGCTGGGTGCACTGGTAAGCAAATATGTGTTAGACATGCCTGGCTCCCTATATGCAGCATTTATTGATTTAAGAGCTACTTTTGACTCTGTGTCTCTCACACAGCTATGGAATAAACTTTATGCTGTGTGCCTACTCAGGAGACTGTTAAAATGAATTATGAATCTTTATTCTGGAAATTCATTATGTGTCAAATTAAATAACATGGGATTTACAACAAACCAAATACTTGTTCAAAGAGGTATTCATCAGGGCTGTGTCCTCGCATCCCATCTATTCAATCTGTATTTAAACAGCTTCATTCCAAGCTTGCAAGATATCTCCACCCACACGCCATGCCTGGGGAACTGCCCTGACCCAGTATTCTGTATGCTGGTGACCTTGTAGATGATAGATGCTTTTCAGAAGCCAGATTGTCCTGAAGCACATTATAAAAGCATTTATCATCTATTGTAAAAACGAACTTCTAGAGATAAATGAAGATAAATCTAAGATCATGGTGTTCACAAAGTCAACACAACAACCAAACACAAGATGAGAGACTGGTACGTACAAACTGTGAGTAGTTGATGAATTTAGGTATTTGGGAATAGCGTGGCAATCCAACCTACCTTGGACTAAACACATCCAAGGCTTCAAGCAAAAAATCAACTTACCTTTGTTGGCTTTAAGGAAATTTTTCTTTATTCAAGGAGCTCAATATGTGCCAGCACTTCTGAAGACATACAAGGCAGTCATAATACCATACATGATTTATGAATCCCAGATCTGGTTTCTGGGTCCAATAAAACTGCTAGATAAGCTTCAGTTAGTTTTCTTTCATAAAGTACTCACCCTACCACCATGTATAGCTTCTTCAGTTGAATTATTTATTTATTTATTTATTCAAATCTTTATCCCACCCTCCCAGCCTAGGCTGGCTCAGGTCTTCCAAAGATCTCAACACTAATCTGGAAAACTATACTCTGTTTTAAATATAGGTGGCTGAACTTGGAAGACCTTCTGGCCTTCACCGTGTCAACAGTATGAGAGCAATGCTGGTCAAAATGGAATAGAGCTGTAGACATATCAATTGGGTTTCCAAAAGTTAAAAAAAAGAAAAGAAAAGAAGACAAAGCCTGTTTACAGAGAAATTGTTCAAACAGGACTGAGACTCTTTACAAAAAGACGCTAGATGGAAATGTTCCCCTCTTCACTTGGAAATTAAGTATTCAACTCAATTTGACTTGCCCCACTTTTCAGTATACTGGATGTCCCAAAACTCAGGCAGTCATATATGATTGCACACTGCAATGCATTGCCAACAGCCCAAATGAATGGCTGCTTCCTGAAGATACCTTCAGAACAGCGATTTTTGTGACTGCTCATTGATTGTGATACATGAGAAGTGACCGGACACGCGTCAAGCAGGAGACTTCACACAGAGGCTCAAACAAGTACAGCTTTTATTGATAGCATGGTTTGCAAAGCACAGAGAGACTCTGGAAGGGCAGTCCCCCCAGGCGTCTCCGAGGTTTGTGGCGCAGCACAAAATTTCTTATACCCTCTCTGGCTGAGGTCACCAGTTGGTAACCTCCCTCACAATCTACCTAGCTCCAATCAGAGCTTCCCTTCCCACCCATGACTTATACCTGTGTAGCCCTTGTGTACAGTTTGGTATTCCGTTATCTCTATTTCTACTTAGCTAGCTCAGGCCTGTTTTTAGCAACGCCCGTTATCTGCTGTGTAGCTTAAAGCAAGTTCTGTGTGGCACGAAGCATCTTAGGAATTTCTACATGTCAGCTAGGTACTTCCCAGAAGAGATTCAGAATGTCTCTAAATATACCCCCTTTCAATTGCAGTTGACACTCTGTCTCATACCTTCTTTTTATTGTCCACAGCATGATGCAGTCAGAGAAAAATTTCTTAGAAAATGGTTGCAAAAATATTTAGCCTTCTCTGAAATCTTAAGATGAGAACTACTCTTGAACAGTCTTTGTAAATATTTTACTGTGGACATGGCAAACTTCTGTTATACTTTAATTTTTAATTCTTAAATTGTGTTTTCTTTTATGGTGCATGGCCTATGGGCTGTTAAACTTAAATAGGCTGAGAAACTGTTCACCTGATGCCAGAGCGCAAAAAGCTACAATAAGGGTATAGGCCAGATAGAGTTATGCTAGAGTTATGTTAACACAATGCTGGACTGCAATGTATAGAACACTTTTTATGCTACTGCTTGGATTTTATGCTACAAGAAAGTGACCACCTAATACCAAGGTATTTAATGTATTAGAAAAGTTAGGTTCTTTGTTTTCTTATTGTTGAGTTAAAGAGACTGTACTGCATATCAGGGCCCTGTGGGATCTTGTGCAGTTCCTCAGGGCTTGCAAGATAGAGGTCTTCCACCAGGTCTTTAATTTGGAGCCGCCCACACTACCATCAACAACCACTATTAATATCCATGGTGTAGGCTGGTTGCAGTTGAGATCGAGCCAAACTGCCTTGAAGAACAGGAGCCTGTATTTGCTTTGAGCCTGCATTATATGGCATGCCATCATCGCTGTGTGCACTTTAACTGGAAATTCTTGATTGTTTTAAATGTGTTAAATGTTTTAATGTTTTAAATGTGTATATGAATCTTGGCACACTGTGCCAAGCAATGTGAGCTGCCCTGAGACTGCTTGCGGGGAGACGAGCTATAAATGCAACAAACAAACAAACAAACAAATATTTGATTCTTTTAATAATTTAATAGACCTTTATACATTTTTATAAGGTCTGTTTTTCTTGAGTGCATGCAGCCTCGAGGACCCACAGGTCTGGGAAGTTGTTTAGGGGTTCCAAGCAGGGAACCAGGAACAATAACACAAGGGGACCTGGGCAAGGTCTCTGATAAATTGCTTCTCTTTCTTTCTAAAAAAAAAATCACTTTGTCATTTCAGCTACTGGGAGAAATACTGTATGACTGGCAAATGGCTCTTGCCAGGTTTCATCTTCAACAAGGGATGTGATTTTTTTGAAACAAAGTTTCCACTAAGAAGGACAATGATGCTAGATTTCTGAATTATATACAAAACATTGAAAATAATTGTTTATAAAATAACTATATTTCCAATTTTTAGCAAATTAATATATATATATAAAAAATCGATTTCACAAGGCATGAAATCAATAGTTATTTCTGAAAAGATCTTGGACTCCTAGATGCTCAGAAGTCATATTTTCCCATCTGGATGTTTGGCCTACTGTCTCAGCTAGTGGTGAAGAAAAGTCATTCCACACATGCCAAAATCTTGTGGTGACTTTTCCACCTCAAAAAGGAAATTGTGAATTGGCTTAGAGTGTTTTTTCAGGCACTCTGTTCAGCCTGCATAATCAGGCAGAGTATAACAGACCACGCTAAACTCCCAGGAAATATTTATGCATTATTTTCCCATTCCAAAATGCACAGTGCTCAATAGCAGAAGGTGATTTGAAGCTAGAAGCAATGCTGTAATACTCTGTAGGCCGATGGGCTTGCCTCTTATAGGCAACTGTTCCAGTCAGATTCAACGCTTACTGATGACCACCTGGAGGATCCTGTTCATTGGCTATCCTAGATTCTCTGAATGATGCAGGTTTTGTGCTACATTTTATGAAAAACAATTACATAGCTGGCCTTTGCCAAACTAAAGTATGCTAATTCCAAATCCATTGATCTGTGAGCACCTGCATGTGTAATCCTTGCCCTGCTCGGTTACTTAAATCTGCTGGTTGGCTGACTGAGAGGTAGTTAATGCCTCCTTAAGAGAGGGGGTGGTTGCCCCAGCATTGAAACAGGTTGTGGTATATCCACTTTTAAAGAGGTCTCCCTTAGACCTAGGAGATTGCAATAATTATTGACCAGTCTCAGATGTTCTATTCTTGAGCAAGGTGATCGAATGGGTGGTGGCTGGAGAACTATAGGCTTTCCAAGATGAGTCCAATTGGGGAACAAACCACCCATGACCCAGGAGAGCTTAACCTGTGTGTCAGAACAGCTAAGACACTTGTGCATAGTCTACTGAATATCTGCAGAACAAGCTCTGGCATGTGGCAAAATAAAAAAAAAATTAACAGAGAGAGACGGAAGTGATAATAAAAGAAAGATACATGAAATTTAGCAAAGGAACTAGCAAAAAAGAAAAAGAAGTGTTAGATATTTCATTTTTTGAAGAAATTGTGGTTTTTCTATTAATTTCATGATCTCTTTCTCCATTGGTACTTGTGGATAGCCACTTTCAGCTTAATTCATTAGTTTTTATGTTTTTGTCCAATATGTTTTTGTTTGATACATTATACAGACCACTTCACCCTGAAGATCTGGTTAGGCACACCAAATTCTCCCTGTTTAAGCAGCAAGTGCATTTATGCTTGCCTAAGGAGCCAAATGGACCCAGATGGCCTTCAGGACACTTTGTGGGATCCAGTGTCCCCTGGTGTGGCCGGTTCTCTGAAGCCATCAATGAAATCGGCTCTCCTCCTGGTGCCCTCTCCACCCTTGAGCCAAAGCAGCCCATGGTATACCCTGGAGCTGCAGAGGATGAAGCAAGAGCGGAGATGACTAGAGCGAGGGTGGTGGCATGCTCATGACAAAGCAGCAAGAACATCTTATGGGATATTTATGAAAGGCTATGAAATGGCAGTGAAGACCACTAAGAAAGAGTTCTACGTGGCCTCCATTGTTTCTGTGAACTATTTAGAACTATTCCGTCACTAACTACACTGCCTCAAGGTGGACAAAATAGTAGGGAATTGGCTATTGGCTATGAGGCATTCATGAGATATTTCACAGATAGGGTCATGTCACTTCGCCAGGACCTCCCAACCACAGTTGATACAGTAAAGCCCCTTGGAAGCCCGTTGTCCATCTTCAGGTCCAGTGTTGGCCCATTCCAACTGACTCTCCCAGGAGGAAGTTGACAAGATCCTGGCAGCTGTGAAGCCTACCACTTGCCTCCTCGATCCACGCCCATCTTGGCTGATCAAAGCCTGTGGAGATAGGGAGAGATCCCTGGGAGAGATCATCAACTTATCCCTTTTTTCCAGGACACTCCCAGTGGGATTGAATGAGGCAGTGGTATGTCCACTCCTAACCCCCCCCATCATTAGATCCTGCAGTCTTAGCCAACTATTGCCCAATCTCAAATTTACAGTTTCTGGGGAAGGTAGTTGAGAGGGCAGTGGCTGAACAGCTTCAGGTTTTCTTGGATGACACTTCTGCTCTCGATCCATTCTAGACCAGTTTTTGCCCTGGCCGTGGGGCGGAGATGGCATTGGTCACCCTTATGGATGACCTCTGGAGATACCTGGATTGGTGCAAGGTGGCACTGTTGTTACTTTTAGATCTGACAGTAGCATTTGACACAGTTGATTACAATCTTATGACCCACCGCCTCACCAACATAGAAGTTAGGGGGACCACCTTACAGTGATTTCCCTCTTTTCTCCATGGTCTAGAAAGTGAAGTGCAGCAGGAGGCAATCTTCATGCCAATCAGGGTTGGCCCATTATTGTTAAATTTTAGACTGTCGCCTAGGGCGACAGCTCGATGAGGGCACCATTCTGGCCAGCCTTGTCACCTCATTGCCCCGCACAGGAAGCCTCCCTTGCCGGCTTCTTGCTCCATCCCCGGCAAGAGACTTCTCTCTTTGCAGCCCCCCAGACAGAAAGAGAAGGAGGTGGGGGGGACAGGTGCAGAGAACAGCCCAGGATGGTGAGAAAGTGCTGCTCACCCTCTGCCACCCCCACCCCCATGGTCTCTTTGGAGCTCCTTTTGCAGCCGGGCACAGGCCCCCTCCCCTCAAGTGATCCTGCCCCCCATATGCATTTGCAGCTCACTCCCTCAGCCCTCCTGCTGCTGCTCCAGTGCTGCCTCCACCCCACCCCACATGGGGGGGGTCACCAGAATGTATCCTTGCCTAGTGGGTGAAAAACCCTGGGGCCGTCACTGACACCAATGCTGTTCAACATCTATATGTGCCCTCTTGCCTAGTTGGTCCAGGGGTTTGGGCTGGGTTGCCATCAGTATGCTGATGATATCCAGCTCTATTTGTTGTTGGACTGCTGTCTGGACTCCACCCCAGAGAGTCTGGACAGGGCTTTGGAGGCCAAGGCTGGATGGTTACAGCAGAGTCGGTTGAAGCTAAATCCTATACCTCAGCTGGGGCATGGATTTGGGAATCCAGCTCCCTACCCTGGACAGGGCATCACTAGTCCCAGCTCGGAAGGAAAGGAGCCTGGGGGGACTCTGGATTCCTTGCTCTCTATGGAGGCCCAGGTCACCACAGTCAAGGGCGTAGACTTTCCAATTTCCCAGGGGGGGCTGGGGCTGGGCCAGAGGCATTGCTGAGCTAGGTCCTTAAAAGAACCGAGGCCCAGTGACATCATAGGGAGGAGCCAGTGACATCACAGGCCATTGTCACTATTTATGGAGGCGGAGCCATGTGGCATTCCTGGCTCCTATTATCTCCAGTGGGCCTTCAAGTCTCTCCCATTGTTTGTAATGGGCAATCCTGTCATTTCTTTTATACATCCCAGTTAGTTGTCCCTTTGAAACTGTACCACACGTATAGAGTGTACATTCCTTGCCAATGTTCCTTCTGGACTGCACACAGGGCAAAAGGAAATTTTAAAAGGCCTCTGATCTGCATGCCAATCAAGGATAATGATGTGTGGCATAAACATGAGTTAAGTGTTAAGTGTTCTCCCTGGATGGTGTACATACCAAGAACATATCTGTTGCCATTTCCCTCTCTTCCTGCTCACCACTCAGAGAAACAAAAGCCCTGTTTACATATTACAGTGAACATATGTACATCTTGCATGGACATATGTTGTTAGAAAGAGGTAATATACTTTTGCATTACAAATAAAAGCAGCCCGCCTGCATCCTCCCCCCCCAGCCCCAATGGCTCAGAAACAAAGCACGGCATGGGCAAAATCCTCTGCAAAGAACCCTGGAGAACCACTGCCAGTCTGAGCAGACAATGATGACACTGATGGACTGATGGTAGAGAGACCATGCTTTGCGTGCCAAAGGATAAAGGTTTAAACCGAGGAGGTCTAAGAGAACAGCTGTTGGAAAGGATCTTTCTCTGTCTGAGCCTGTAGAGCTCACCTGCATCAGAGCAGACCATGCTGAAGTAGATGGACCAATGGCATGAAGACCAGTGTGGACTGAGGAGACCCATGTTCAGATCTACATTTTGCATGACACTTACTCGGTGATACTGGGACAGTTAGATTTGAGTCCAGGAGCAGATTAGAGACCAACAAGAGTTTCAGGGAATAAGCTTCCAAGAGTCAAAGCCCCCTTCATCAGGCTGGGTGATATTGCCATTGTTGTGAGGTCAATATAAGGGAAGGGAGACTGGAGGAAGGGTGGAATAAAGAGGGGATTGACAGACAACATGTGAGCAGCAGAGTCCATTGGGATGGAAGAGGATTTTACAGGAAAAAAATAGCACCAACTGATGTGACCAAGAACACAGATCTTCCCAAACTAAAACATCATAAATTATAGCCTGAACATGAACCTATATTGTAATGCATTAAGTGATGTAGCAGTGGTGACAAAACCTCTAGTGGCATTTAGTTGAACTTCCTGGACAGACAGATGTATTTTCGGTTGCCACTGGCCAAACTGGTCTGACTTTAGAGAGTTGGGACAAGCAGCAAGGCTTGAGGAAGGGGATGTAGATCCATGGTTATAGAAAAGAAGGGGGCTAGGAACTGAGAAAGCAAAGCAGTCCAAATGAAGCGCAACATAGAAAGCTGTACATAGTTGAGAGGAATTAGAAATGAATGGAGATGCACAGTTGGTGTGAAGTACATTTGAGAAATTATAGAAACAGCATGGAAGTTTCTTAGTTGGGGTTAGCTACAATGCTATTGCAAGGTCCACAGAAACCTGTATGACATTTTCAGACATTCTTTCTCAGTGTCCTCAGGATTGGACTATAAAGAGCTCTATTCAAATCCTTAACCACTGAGCTTGCTAATACTTTCTCTTCTTTCAGTTCCTTAGATCAATTTGCCCAATCCCCCATCAAACTCAAATCTTATTGGCTCTTGCAACTATGAGTAAATTATTATTACACTTCTATCACATGGCTCTTTCCTAATGATTGTGGCTTCCAAGAATAGGTTGAAGATTATTGCCTGGGAAGCACCCACACAGCACCATGCCATGGACCCAGATGGCTCAGGTTAGCCTGATGTCATCAGATTTTGGAAGCTAAGCAGAGTCAGCTCTGACTAGTATTTGGATGGGAGATCTCCAAGGAATACCAGGGACATGATGGCAAATCATCTTTGAATGTCTGTTGCCTTGAAAATCCTACAGGGTTACCATGAGTTGGCTATGACTTGCTAGCATTTTACATCACACCAGGGCAAGTGCGCTTTAATGCCCAGAACCATTTGGGCAAGGTGTAATGTATAACTACTGTCAGTAGCATGAGATGGACCCACAGCTCAATTGGCTCTCATATCACTGCCATAGCATACAAAATAGTAAAACACTCAGTAGCACCTTTAGGACTAACAAACTGTATTGTAGTATAATTATTACTGTAACACAAGAAAGCCACACAAACTTTTCCAATCTCACTTCAGTGCCAGTTCCAGTCCTCAAACTCACAGAGAAACCCAAACACTCTCATTTTTGGTAGAATGACACCCCTCCCCTCCTCCACCTGGGTGGTTTGGCAAATGTAAGCCAATGCCAGAGGTTTGCATGCACCAAGTCACACAGCAGAATCAGAGCTTCCAATTTCAGCACTGGAGCTAGGGATGCCAGCCTCCAGGTGGGACCTGGGGATCCCCTGGAATTACAGCTCATTGCCAGTCTAAAGAGATCAGTTTTCCTGGGGGGGAAATGATGTTCTGGAGGGTGGACTCTATGGCATTGTGCCCCACTGAGGTCCCCGTCCTCCCCAGACTCCATTCCCAAATCTCCAGGAGTTTCCTAACCTGGATTGGGCCACCCTCCCCTCATCCCCCAGAGGTGGCCAGGGGGTACCTGGCAATCCTAACTGGGGCTATTTTAGCAAGGGAGAGGGGGGAAGCTGGGGAAAAAAACATATAGATTGGGAGAGAGAAATGAAAGACAGAGGGAAGGGAAGGGAAGAAAGTCAGACTGGAAGGGAAGCAGCCTGGAGTGGGGGTGGGGCAGCTGCCCAGCGTTTCCAGCTCTCACACATCTCAAGGGAAAGTGAAAGAGAAACAGAAAGAGAGAGAGAGACAGAAAGCACAGCCCCCCCCCCTCCCGATTACAGGAGAAAGTGAGCCCAGGATTTTCTGTATCCTGGAGCAATGTGCTCCGTGCAGCACAAGGGTTCCTGGGTTTTGTTTTCTCCTGCAGCCCAGTTTAAACTGGGCTGCAGGAGAAAGCAAGCCACTCACCGATAGCAGGGGCAACCAGAGGCCACAGAAGCCCCCCCCTCCCTCCATTCTTGCCCAGCTCCCCTCCCCAATCCTCCAATCCTCTCCCACCTCCCCTGCTTGGACTTGCAGGATGGCTGGGTGGCTGCAGCCCTGGGCTCCCACCCACCCCACCCCACCTGAAACAATCCCACACTCCTTACACCCCCACCTACTTACCCTTCAGGCTGGTGGCGGCAGCAAGCAGAGGCAGCATGTGCTGCCTCGAAGCTAGCCTCCACGTGCAGCTCTCCAGGTTGAACTGAGCGGGGCTGCTGGGAACTGTGGGTGGAGCTTAGCTTCCAGGAGGAAGCAAGCCCCCACCCCTTGACTTCCCTCCCAGCCCAGCCGAACAGTCTCAGAAAGCGGAGGGGAAAACCCTCCGCTTTCAAAATGGGATGGAGGACGGGAGGGGGGTAGCAAGGCTCTGGCTGACACCAGTTGCCTCCGGGGGGGGGCTCAGTACTTTCGGGGGAGGCTTGAGCTCCCCAGCCCCCCTGAAGATGAAGCCTATGACCACAGTTGCAAGATCTGCTTTTTACCATCTTTGGCAGATCAGACAGCTGGTTCCCTATGTATCCCTCCAGGACATGGCTACAGTGACAGTCACTTCCAGGCTTAATTACTGTAACTTGCTCTACACGGACTTACCCTTGAGGCTGATCCAGAAACTCCAGCTGGTGCAAAACACAGTAGTGCACCTGCTGACTGCGACATCTGTGCAGGAGCATATTCAGCCAGTGCTCCACCAATTGCACTAGCTGCCAATTGAGTATCAGATCACTTCAAGGTGCTGGTTATAACCTTTGAAGCCCTATGTGGCTTGGGACTTACATATCTCAGGGGCTGCCCCTCTCCATATATGCCCCAGATAGCCATGACTCCATGGACCACCATCTGCTGGTTATCCCCAGCCCAAGGGATATTCGCTGAGTCTCAGGGCCAAGGCTTGTAACCCACTCTGAGCCCACTTGCAGGAAGGGCAGGATATAGAAAGGAAGGAAGGAAGGAAGGAAGGAAGGAAGGAAGGAAGGAAGGAAGGAAGGAAGGAAGGAAGGAAGGAAGGAAGGAAGGAAGGAAAGAAAGAAAGAAAGAAAGAAAGAAAGAAAGAAAGAAAGAAAGAAAGAAAGAAAGAAAGAAAGAAAGAAAGAAAGAAAGAAAGAAAGAAAGAAAGAAAGTCAATCTCAGATTGGCACATATTAACAAATGGTACAAATATATTCCATTCATCATTTTTAGGACAAATGGAATCAGCAGTAGTGACCTTGTGAAGCTAAGTTTACCTGAATTGTTTCTGTGTTGGTATGCCAAATGTTCAGAATCATATTTAGCATGGTTGGTTGGCAGAGATCATGGGCCTTCCTTGTCATGGATACAATCCCCACTTCCACTCCTCTATATTACTGACTCTTGGATTTCCAGTCCTGAAGACATAAATCTAGGTATGATTCCAGTAATCTATTTATCTGAGAGCTCTGGTGGTTTATGTTCTGTATATAAATGTCTAAAGCAGGACATTTTTCTTGTTATCAGGAAGGTTCATCCACAAGTCATGTGTTTTTTGCAACCAGTGTATGGGGATGGAAAAAAAAATGTTCCAATCCAAACGGCACTCATAACCTTTAGCCATAAAGTTTGGCTGGAGATCAGTTCTGGAGGAGCATGTTTTTTTAACAGTGTTACATCAGCAAAATGTACTTTAAGCACTACCATCAAATAATGTGCATCAAGATTGTTCCCTGTAGTGAAACTGCTGGCTTCTGAGCTAAGCAAGGGTAAAATTAAATTCAAGCTGCATTGAAGATGTTCTGTATTACAAAATCTAATTACGAAGGAAAACTTCCCAATAATGTATGTTCTGAAGCTTTAAAGTCTATCAGAATTATGACACAGAAGCCATATGGCTTTTGTTCCATTCAAAATTTATTGAATATGAGATGTGGAAAAAATATTTTAAATTCCTGGGTGACAGTATCACATTTTTGGCAAAATCTTCCCTGGAACTAGAAAGTATTTTTAAGCAAACACAAGCAAGCTAGCAAATGATTTCAATATTTTTACTGTCTAAAATATAGAAACTGGGCAGAACAATCCTACACTGCACCTGCACTATGTTGGCTGGCTGTGGCACTGCTAGTCGTTCTTCTAAGGGGAAAGTTATCCTGCTGCCAGCCATAAAAATAGGGTGTCTTCCCCACCTCCTGGACACTGCTACAGTAGTCTCTGTGGCATTTGCTCTGTGGCATTCCATGCTGGCATTTTTGCTAGGCGTGGATGGCATGATAGGCAGGGCCAATCAGGGGTCATGTTTCAAGGTGGCCAATCCAAGTGTCTGTCACTGGCAGGAGGCAGAAAGGGGTGGGCCAGAGAAGCCTCACTCATGATCAGGAGCACATCCACCTTAAAAAGACTAGCTCCTTTCAGAAGTCCCATACAACTGACAATGGGGACAGTGTGTGAGCCATCCCCCCAAAGGCCACCCCAAACTCTCTTACCACACACACAGACCACAGGGCCCCAGAAGGCCACAACAGAAAATGTGGCAAAGCTCAGTACATGGGGGGGGGATGCATGGGCATCCCCATGATTCATCTGCTGCAGCTGTAGGAGTGTGCGGTCCCCAGAGGGAGTAGCTAGAGGGGCATAAAAGGGGCTGTGTGGCCTTGGGCCCCTGGGGCCTGGATATGTGCAGCCAAGAGAAGACCCCACAATATCTTTCTTTCTGCTTCTAACAATGGGTGGGTGTGGGTCCCCTGAAAAAGGGAAGGGGTGACAGTGATAACAGAGCTAGGAATTCCCATGACTAGTAAGCATCAAGTGCCTCTGTCATCAAGGGATCAGATTGAAAGTAGTAAAGGACATCTGCAGGAACTGAGTCCTGCCAGAGCATCTAGCCATTATGTCTAAGGAACGGAGGGGGGACATTGGGCCAGGAGATGTGCACTTTGTCTTCTCTCCTGGAGCTCCATTCTAAGCATTTGTCTTGAGCACTCAAAGGGTGTGGGTGAAACTGGAGGGCTGGTAACAACCACCTGGGTTTCATCTGTTGGAATGGCTGGAAGGTGCTGATAGCTCTGTATCAGCTCTTGGCTGTGAACTCTGACAAGCCTGCAGTTCATCTTCTTGTTTGCCAACTTCTGCTGATTCAGAGGTGGCTACACCAGACTCCTCTCCTTCTGAGGAGTCCTCTCCTCCTGAGGAGTCTGTCTCTCCTGACTGATCCATGACTCCAGGGAAGCAGGCACTAACATTCCTCGGTAACAGCTTGCCAGGCACAGGGCAGTCCCAGAGGGGCCATCATGCAGTGTAGCATGCATTAAGAAAGCTTCCCCTGGGCACCTGTATCCAGACCTTTCCCTCCTCTTTCTCCCTGTGTCTGCTCTGGCGGCAATTGGGGAAGACACTTTTCAGCTGTCTCAAGGCCATCTGTGCCTGCATGGTTTGGCCATCATGTGTTATCACTCAGTACCCAGGCTGGTCACCCTTCTCACCTGCCATGGGGAGATGCCTGTTAACTTGCGAGGCAGGCATACCAGTGCAGGGGCATCCCCTTCAGCCTCCTGCCCTAGCAGCTGCCACAGGGCTTGGCTTGGCTGCTGGGGGTGGGAGCAGGAGACATTGTGGCCAGAGCATGTCTGTGCCAATGTTGTTAGCCAAGGAGGGGTTAGGGGTTGGTAAAAGTGTGCTTTGGTAATCTATTTCCCTTTGGATCCCAGAGGAGGGGATGGGGTGCCTGTTGGGGCTGAAAGTTGGGAGAGGTCAACCACAAAGTGTGAACTTTGCTCTCCCTGTAGTATATTTCTGCCAAGTGCTCTATGGATGGTCCTAAGTGCCCCTCTGTGCTTTCCCCACCAGAAAGGTGTGTGTATGCTTGCTTAAAGTCCACATGACAGGTGCTGTCAGACAGTGTGCTGCACTGCATACCCTACTTTGTGAGATATGGGGTGACCTGCAGGAAGCATATGTGGAGCAGGGGCCCCTGACTGGGTGATTGGAAGGGGGCATGGTCATCATGGGGGAGAGTGCTGGTTGGGCGCACCTTAGTCAGTATCCTGAGCTTCTTGGGTTCCCATGGGCATGGCTGCAGTAGTGTGTCTTTACATGGGACCCAATGGGCTATGCCGACATTTATGGCAGGCACAAGTTTTTACCTGTTCAGGGGGACATTTCCATGCTGGAAGTGCTTAGGGAGCCACCTGAATGCCATTGTCCCCACTGGTGCAGGGGGTTCTACCAGGGCTCCACTGGTGTGCTGCAGCAGTGCAGCTGCAGTGGCAGCACTGAGGGGCGCAACACTGCTGGTACCCAGTACTGACATAACGGGACCTTAGCCCAATGTAAGCCAGAGTTTTGCCAGAATTTAAGTCAGCTGGTGCCCTGGACCAATTGATCCCCTCCTTAGGATTGCACTGTTAGTGACCAAACACCTAAGATTTTCTAGCCTTCCTCAAGTATGACCCACATAGCTATATGCCTTTTATGATGCCTGAACCTACTGCATTCTAATGTTTTCTTTATTGTTCTCTTTTTTTTAGTCCTGATATGTCACAGTTAAAAAAAATGCAGTTGCTGCATCAGGCTGTCACATATGACCATAAGAGCAGCCATGTTGGATCGTACCAGCAGTCCACACAGTCTACCATCTTATTTGATACTGCGACCTATCAGGTGCTGTTATGTAAATGATCTTCAGATATTCTTACTAACTGCTGACTGCCTATGGGAAGTATAGCATTATATTAAGTACTGAGCTGAACTCCAGTTTCAAACCAATTCCTCTTGCAATTGGGAGTAAAAAAGGAATGCCTGAACGGTGCAAAAGCAACTTAGCAGCAGCTATATGATTATTAAACACTAGCCTGATACCCGTGCTTCGCTACAGTACTTAAGTTCCATAAATCCAGTTATAATACTGATGATGTGAAATCTGAAATGTGACATTTGTCGTAGGAATTCTAATAGAGAAGTTTGTAGTGTAAGAAATGAAGTGAAACATACATAATTTTTTTTCTCTGCTGAAGGACCTCTCTGTAGACCACATTGGTGGTTCTGCCCTCTGGTACTAGGATCACCAGTATAAAGTACTGAGACTGACGCATGGAAGAGTGAATGCAGCTCATACTTTATTGTAGATCATAGAACAAGACATGCTTTTGCCAGCTCGCAGGCCAGTTTATATTCCCAACTGACACCACACCCAAACACACCCACACACCCATGATTGGATATTTACAATGCACCCCTGGACCCGTAGGTCCCTCCCAGGATCCTAGCCTTCCCGATAGGTGTGTGCTAGGATCCATTCAGGCTATTGTCTCTAGATGCGAAGGTTGGGTCCTTCTCCTGACCACGTGTTTGTCCGACCACGTGTGTGGGCTTCCCTGGGTATACAACCATCAGGCTGCTTGATGAGCTTACTCTGGAGCAGGCCACATAGAACTATTCATTTAAGAAGCAGTCGTCTGTTAAGTCAGCTCCTGCTACCTTCCACAAAAGTGATGGCCTCTCTACTTGTGTTCCTGGATTGTTTAGTTTATTTTATTACATTGTATCCCGCCCTCCCCATGAAAGGGCTCAGGGCGGCTCACATTTACCAGCCACATTTGCCGAATTAACATTAAACATTTAAAATAGATTAAAACAATCATACGGTAAACAATCATACAAATCAAACAAATAACAATTTGGTGCTCGCAATAGTAGATGTTCTGTCAGTAAATCAATGGTGGCGTGTTATAATATGTAGTTCTAAATCCCAGTTCAGTGGTATTCCACAACACTGTGGCTCGATCTCCATACAGGGCCAGTCCTCCACCATAGATGTTTCTTACAATGACGGTTGATGGTAATAATGGTGGTAATGGTGGTGGTGGCAGTGGCTCCTAGTTAAAAGCCTGGCAGAAGAGCTCTGTCTTACAGGTCCTGTGGAACTGTATGAGGTCCCACAGGGCCCTGGTCTCTTCCGGGAGCTCATTCCACCAGGAAGGAGCTGCCATCAAAAAGGCCCTGGCCCTAGTAGCCACGAGCCTGGCCTCCTTAGGGCCTGGAACAATTAACCGATGTTGAGCCCCCAACCTTAGTGCTCTCTGGGATATGTTTGGGGAAAGGTAGTCCCTCAGGTATGGAGACTGTGTTGTTCTGAGCACCTCAGGGTGATCTTGCTGGTACTTGGCCTGCGCAGCTCAGTGCATTGCAGGAGTACTATGTGCAAATGTCTTTGCTGCATTCCTAAGTTTTCTTCTCTTTATAGTGTTGGTGTATCTGGCTCGATGTTTGCCAGGAGCTTTCTTTGGGGCAGTAAGAGGTGAGAGGTGTGAGGGGGAGTTGGTGTGAGGGAGTGGTGGACATTTCTTCAGGTTTATAAGGGAGGCAAGCATCGAAATGGCTCCTAGAAATGTCCTTTACTATCTCCCCATAAACATTCATACCCTGGCCCTGCTCCTACACCTGACAGACACCGGCCTGTCTGGTGTTGGGGCGGATTGTATTTAAAGGCATCGGGGAGGCTGGGCCAGCAGCAGTGCTAAGCATCCCGGCAGCTGTAAGCATCCCACCTCCTCTCCTACACCTGACAGGAAGCTGCCTGTCCAGTGTAGGACAGGGAGGGGGAGGAGTATTAGAAGCCACTGTGGAGGCAGGGCTGGCAGGATCACTAAGGCATTACTGCTGGGGCAGGCTCCCTTGTGGCTTTAAGCACCCTGCAACCACTGCTGCATCTGACAGACAACCACCTATTAGGTGTAGGAGGTGGGGGAGTGTGTTGGAAGCCATCAGAGAGGCTGGGCCAGCAGCATCACTAAGGTGATCCTGCTGGGGTGGCGTCCCTGTTGGATTAAAGTACCCTGGTCCTGCTCCTACACCTCAGTCAGAAAGTGAGAATGGTCACAGCTCTCATACAATGGAAAGAAAGCCACAGAACTGTGATAACAAGGCTTCAAAAAGAATTTTTTCTATCTTTAAATAACACCAAATACAATAACAATAAACACTTCCACATCAGTTACATAGGTTGAAGATGACAGAAGGTGACAGGAACGGTAGTCTCCGGAATGAAGATTCCGTTTCGACTCTGAAGGAGTCTTCTTCCAACCCGAAGTTCTACAATTCATATGATAATTGCCATCAATATCATTATACATGCACAAATGTACCCAATATTAATTAATAAATTTTTAAATAAATATCTTACAATTTGTGTGGATGTCAAATCATTTCAAACCTCAATCCTTTAAGGCCATTCTGAGTAGTTTCTAAAATACACAATGTACAGGCATAACTACAATCCATGAAAAAGATATAAGAATCCTTAGAATGCATCACAATTTTTCTATTAAAATTCAGAGTGCAACTTACCAATGTTCCATTTAACTAGTTATAACAGGGAAGAAACTTCCTAACATCAATGAATCAGTCTTTCAAAACCATGGGCCAGTAGAACATATTTGTAATGAATTAAGCCTACAGCAATCTGACTTCTGCAACAACTTATAGATCCTAAACAAAACAGTTCAGATCTAAAGAGGCATTAAGTCCATGTTGCCTGTCCAGTGTAGGAGGGGGAGGGGGAGGAGTATTAGAAGCCACAGTGGAGGTGGGGCTGGCAGGATCACTAAGGTGTTATGGCTGAGGCGGGCTCCCTCATGGCTTTAAGCACCCTGCAACTGCTACTGCACCTGATAGACAACCGCCTGTTAGGTGTAGGAGGTGGAGGGAGTGTGTTGGAAGCCATCCCACCTCCTCTCCTACACCTGACAGGCAGCTCCCCTGGAGAAAATGGCTGCTTTGAAGGGTGGAGTCTATGGCATTGTACCATGCTGAGGCCCCTCCCCAAACTCTACTCTCTCCTGGATCCACCCCCAAAGTCTCCAGGTATTTTCCAACTCAGACCTGGCAACCCTAAATAAAAGGCCTCACCCAAAGTGGGAAGTTGTTCACTCTTTGGGAGCAGAGCTGAGGATAGGCTGTTGCAGAGGGAAGATTCCTCATCCAGGAAGGGGTGAGTCAGCTTGAAACCAATCACCTAGAGACATCTAGGGACAGTCTAGATAGACGTGTTAGGGTTCTTTTATTTGTTTGCCTACCTACTGTTCTCATTATTCTACAAATTATTTGAAAACCATTTACCAGACCTCTATAATAAAATTGTTAATTATTCTGCCTGAGTCCTCACACCTCATTTGGTCACATATAAAGTACACCCTACTGGGAAAGAGTGGATAAGGGTTGCTCTGGGCCCTCCTGAGGAGACCCATACCAGAGTGGTGGCAGCCTATGGAGATCCTCCCTAGTCACTGCCTGTGACACCACCAATGCTCCCTCTAAGCTGTGGAATCTTGAGAGCAAAAATTCTACTTTGTGAGCTACTGGCATTAAAATTTTTATTTTATTTATTTATTTATTTATTTATCTTTCGATTTGTATACCGCTCACCCCCTGAGGGCTCTGAGTGGTTCACATATTCCATCGATACAAATCCTAACCTAGGGCCACACACAAGGGAAGGTGACAAGCCTACCAGGCACCCTTTCTTTGTAGCGAGTTGTTGTTGTTTTTTTCCTATTGTCTGTGGACGGTGTCCTCCTGGCGCTGGTCTTGATTTTCTGACCTTTATTTTGGCTGTTGCGACACCTTCGAGTCCGGACCGAGCTCACGTTTTGCGCATGCTCGTTGTCGGCCTCTGTCCATCAGGCTCTGGCCTGTCACGTCGCCCCGCCTCCACGCTTGTCGGCCCAGCCTCCTTTCGCTCACCAGCCTCGCCAGTCGCCATATTTTTTCTGCCACCGCCACTCACCATTTGCTGCTTGCTGCTCATGTTGCTGCCGCTACGCCACAAAGGTGGGTCCCCTCCCCCGCTCTAAGAGCAGGTACCGAATTTATCTATTTGCTCTGTAACGGGCTTTCGAACCGCTGGATAGGCGGGAGCTGGGACATAGGGTTGGGAGCTCACTCCGGCCATGGTGGGGCTCAAACAGCCAAGTGAGCTACTGCATAAACTAATTTGCTCTGGAGCCATCCTTCCTGAGCTAAGACAAAAATGTGTGAGCTCACACTAACTCAGCTTAGATAGAACACTGGACCTCAACAGAGTCTTGCTCAAGGCAAGATGGATTCAGTGATCTTCTTTAACAAGGATCACAGGTCTTCCCTATTATCTCTTCTTTACAACAGTTCCTTCAGGCTCCAGAAAATTTGATTTCCAGTGTTGGCTTGATGTGTCTGAAGTAATAGCCATTTGGGCTACAGCGAGATGAGGGAAGAAGACAAAGTCTCTCTCTCTCCTCCTTTTCCCATCATCTCTACTGGTAGGAAAAGGCAACAAGGGTGATATCACCCTTTCTTCCTCCTTACTGCACCTCACTTACCTGCATAGCTCTTATGCCAAATGGATCCTGCAACCCAATGAATCAACTTACTCCAAGTGTGATAAGACTAATGCGGGGCAGGGTGAGTAGGGAAGATCTACATCCATCAGCACCTTTTGCTGGATACAACTGTAATTCTAGAAGGAGAAAGGCTAATGGGAAACTGGGGAAGAGGCCTCTGAAATAGAAGAAAAGAAGTACTAGGTGGGCATAAATTGCAAACAGTGGAATTGCCAGTTTCTTCACACTTGGGAGGAGTGAGATGCACAAAACATAATGTTATCATTTACAGAATATTCTGACTCATTGAGAAGCTCTGTGCCTGAGTATAACAGGAACAGAAAGCAGGGAAAGTGCACATTTACTCGTGTTAGAGTTACTTTAATGAGAATGGAAAATGGCATGCTCTCCGTTGTTCGTTTTGCTCGAAATAGCAGCCCTTGTTGCATTTTTCCAGAGTACTACTGAAGGTAAATAGGAGAACACAAATAAGATTAGCAGGAGGGAACACACTGTATGACATATAATTAAAGATAATTTCTTAGTTTATGAAATCATATAGACATTGTTGTGGAGACTGATGGTGCGGTCTCTGGGATGGCATCTATTTACATCAACACAGAAGCTAGCCTCCTGGAATTGTGTTGCAACATTCATTTATTTAAGAGCTTGACAAAAGTAACTTTATTTCCTGTTACTTATGGTCTCTTTCTTCCATTGTCTACATAGTTTCCAGTTCTTTTTGACAAATTTAGATTTTGGAGATAGAAAGGTTCCAAATAAATAATTGATGAATCGGCTACGCACATAAATTGTGCAAGTATTGGAAATGTAATCTTGATAATACAATCGAGATTGTCTGTCCTCTAGAGAACAAAGTAATAAATAGTATTGTCAGCCAGAAGCTACAACAATTATTCTGGACACAAATCCAGACTCATCCACCTGTTGTGATTGGTCTATAACTTGTGGTTCCCATGCACACATTTTGTTTCTTGAAAACAATAGAAGAGAATTTTGTTCAAATGAATATTGAGGAGCACTACATATTACGTTGGTCATGGGTTCAACTCATGGCTGCTAATGACATTCTATAGAAGAATGTAATCATTAAAAAATACCATGAGAGCTGGGGCCACAGCATGGGAGGTTCAGGTGATCTTGTTCTCCTCTGTGCCTTTTGAAGTTACTGGCATAGTGAGAAGAAACAATATCACCTCTCCCCCATGCTTCATGCCTGAACAGGATCAGGCCCTCACAGCATTTTTTAAATGATTACATTCTTCTGTAAAATGGCTGATTTCAAAGAGCAACTTCATGGAAGATAGGTCCATCAGTGATTATCAACCATGGTGACTTTGTTCAGAGGTAGTAAACCACTGAATACCAGTGCTGGAAAACAACAAAAGGGAGAGGCCTTGGCTTTCATGGCCTGGACATAGGCATTCTAGGTGCATCTGGTTGGCTATTATATGAAGCAGGATACCAGACTGAATGGCTTGTCTCCAGCCTACCAGATCTGTTAGTCTGATACAATAGGGCAGCTCTTAGATGCTTATGTTTCAGACTAAACCATATATACATATTTCATTAAATACTTCTTATCTGATGGTTAAATTTTTACCATTGTGCAGATGCCCTTTTGTTTTGAACAATTTACTCAGAACTGCTGCTAATAGATCATCTGTTCATGACATATTAAAGAGGTGAAGAATAGCTTTCCATTTGTCATCCTTGCAATGGCCACTAACCTGCAGCAAAAATGGCCTAGCGCTCACTTATTTTGCTTAGTTTAATTATTTCATGAAACCTTGGTTTTGTTAAGTGCCCTGAATGAGAAGGGCTTATAATTATACAAATGAATACAGAAGTGTAATGTAACATAGTAATTATCATATACAATGTTTTCCCAAAGTTCCAGTTTTACCTTAAATAGTGTTTGTACATGATTGAAAATAATCATGGAAAATCAAAACTGCATCAAAATTTATGAGCATCATAGTTCATGAGGGGAAACAGTTTATAAAAACGTTTACCAACAATTAGCTTCTGGAGCTAAAATACACTGTTAATGGTGGTCAGAACTCATTACTTGCATTAATTTGGAACATATTTTTCATATCTTCTTTTGCATTTTATGTTAGTCTGTGTTAATGGAACTTGAAGCTCTGAGGTGGGTGAGAGGAAGAAATCATGCATTTATGGAACTGAATTGCATTGCTGGATCATTTATGGGGCATATAGTTCTATACAGGGGTCTTTTTGTAGAAAAACAGCTGCAGGAGCTCATTAGCATATGGTATGCTAATGAGCTATTAGGCTATTAGCATATGCCACGCCCCCTGACATCACCGGAAGTGATGTCAGAAGGGGAAGCAAAAGGGGGGGAGGCATCTTCAAAAGCCTCCCCTTCCATTCCCCCAGCTGGTCTGGGTGGGGGAGCTAAGAGAGAAGGGGTTTGAAGTTTAAACTCCTTCTCATGAGAGTTGGGCCACAGAAGGAGGAAAGAGGGAAGGAAAGAGAGAGAGTAGAGAGAAGGAAAGAAGGAAGGAAAGAGGGAAAGAAAGAGAAGGAAAGGGGAGGGAAAGAAAAAGAGGGAAGAAGGAGGGAAACAGGGAAAGAAGGAAAAAAGAGAAGAGAAGAAGGTGGGAAAGAAAGAAAGAAAGAAAGAAAGAAAGAAAGAAAGAAAGAAAGAAAGAAAGAAAGAAAGGAAGGAAGGAAGGAAGGAAGGAAGGAAGGAAGGAAGGAAGGAAGGAAGGAAGGAAGGAAGGAAGGAAGGAAGGAAGGAAGGAGGAGAAGAAGGAGGAGAAGAAGGAGGAGAAGAAGGAGGAGAAGAAGGAGGGGAAAAGGAAAAAGAGAGAAGGAAAGGAGGGAATGAAAGAAATTCTGCGGCAATTCGAACCCATTATATCCTATGGGCCATTGAAGTCAATGGTGAAAACATAGGATATATTCTGGGGGCTGGAGGGGAGGGGGTTTGAGGGAGAGGCTCCAAACTCACAGGGTAGCTGATGGAGCCTCTCCCCAAGTTACCCACCAAGTTTCAAGAACATTGGACCAGGGGGTCCAATTCTATGGGCCCCCAAACAGATTGCCCCTATTCCCTCCATTGTTTTTTTCCCACCATAGAGAACAATGGAGGGAATGGGGGCAACCTGTTTGGGGGCCCATAGAATTGGACCCCCTGGTCCAATGTTCTTGAAACTTGGTGGGTATCTTGGGGAGAGGCTCCATCAGCTACCCTGTGAGTTTGGAGCCTCTCCCTCAAACCCCATCCCCTCCAGCCCCCAGAATATACCCTATGTTTTCACCATTGACTTCAATGGCCCATAGGATATAATGGAGCTGAAATTGACATTCGGCTGCCTGAAAGACTCCCCTGGACACCGGCTGGGGGCGGGGCTTGGCTCCCCCCCGAAAAGACCCCTGGTTCTATATTAATCCTATACCTGAACCACTGTTTTTGATCCACTTACCACTTAACGAAGAGAAGAAACTGTTTAGTAGAGCTAAAGGGTCAAAACACCCATTATGTATCCATCAACATGCTTCTCTTTCAGATCCCTTTTCTCCAGTGCTGCTCATTACGCTGGGAATTTTCATTTTAAACTGGTCTCCGAAATGTATTTTAGAAGACTAAGCAATTTTTTTCTTTAAAAAAATACTTGTCATAGCTCAGAGCTTTATGAATTCAATCAAAAACAGACTAATTCTTTTGGGGCTTGTGTTGTGGCCTCCTGACTTCCTGAGGAGGCATAAATGAAGCCACTAAGCCACATCATAAAATACTTTATGTGCTTTGAGGAACTAGTTAGTGCAACTCATGGTGAAACACTTTTAAAATAACAGATTTTTCTGTCAGGAGGAAAATAAATTGGCTTCTATTCCTTTATTGAATAAATTACCTGAAAGCCTGTTTAGTGTAGTAGTTAGGAGCATGGACTCTAATCTGGGAGAACTTGGTTTGATTAGTAGAAGAAGAAGAAGATATTGGATTTATACCCTGCCCTTCACTATCCAAAGGTGTTTCAGAGCGGCTTACAAACTCCTTTCCTTTCCCTTCCCCACAACAGACACCCTATGAGGTAGGTGGGGCTGAGAGAGCTCTTGACAGAAACTGCTCTTTTTTCAAGAACAGCTCTTATCAGAACTATGGCTTGCCCAAGGTCATCCAGCCAGGTGCAAGTGGAGGAGTGGGGAATCAAACCCGGTTCTCCCAGATTAGAGTCCGTGCACTTAACTACTACACCAAACTGGCTCTCAATTACCCACTCCTCCCCATGCAGCTGCTGGTGTAACCTTGGGTCAGCTCTCTTGGAGTTGTTCTCGAAAGAGCAGTTCTCGAAACAGCTCTCTCAGCTCCCCCACCTCACTGGGTATCTGTTGTGGGGAGGGGAAGGGGAAAGTAGATTGTAAACCGCTCTGAGACTCCTACAGGTAGTGAAGGACAGGGTATAAATCCAATCTCTTCTTCTTCTTCCCTTTGCCATGTATTAGAATCATAGAGCTGGAAAAGACCTCCAAGGTCATCTAATCCAACCCCCTGCATAATGCAGCAAATTCACAAATACCTCTCCCACATCCCTAGAGACCTCCGTTCCATGCCCAGAAGATAGTTAAAAAAAACCCCTCCAAGATCCCTGGCCAAACTGGCCTGGAGAAAATTTGCTTCCTGACCCCAAAGTGGTGATCAGCATTTCCCTGGACATGTAAGAAAGGGCCACAAGAACTAAGCACTGATGCAATCCTTCTTGCCCTCCCTCTCATGATCTGCCTACATTCACAGAATCAACATTGCTGTCAGATGGTCATCTAGCCTCTGCTTAAAAACCTCCAAAGAAGAAGAGCTCACTACCTCCCGAGGAAGCCTGTTCCACTGAGAAACCCCTCTAACTGTCAGGAAGTTTTTCCTCATGTTTAGCCGAAAACTCTTTTGATTTAATTTTAACCCATTGGTTCTGGTCCGACCTTCTGGGGCAACAGAAAATAACTCTGTATCATATCACCTCTCAGTTGTTTCCTTTCCAGGCTAAACATACCCAGCTCCTTCAACTTTTCCTCACAGGACTTGGACTTCAGACCCCTCACTAGGGTTGCCATCTCCTTGATGGTTGTGGGGGTTCCCTTAATTTCAGGCCCCCTGATCTGCCTGCTGGCCAATTGGCCGGTGGGGGAGCCTCGCTCCCAAAGAGCTCTGCAGCTCTGATGTGCCTGGCTCAATGATGTCACCCAGAGGTGACTTTATCATGACAGGCATGTTGTGGGGGGATGCTCTAGCATTCCCATAGAGTTTTTGGCCAAATGCTAGAATGCCCCCCCACGATGTCAAGAACAAAGCACAAAAACCACTGGCTAGAAATAAACAAAAATATATATCTAATAATATAGAATGACAATTCGGTAATCTCTCCTTATAATAATTATCATTTGGGTTTGCAAGATTCCATGCACTCCCATTGGATGTAAAATGCCCTCCCTCAGCCATTGGCCCATCAGCCGCCACTCAAGAGTACTCGTGTGCCATTGGCCGGGTGCTGGGTCTGCTCCTCTTCCCCACCCACTCCCCCTGGCAGACCAGCTCTCTTTCCTGAGGAAGACAGTTCTCTTGACTCCTGGGAGGGACTGGCCCCTCAGTGGCTGTTGGTAGGCAGCCGAGCTTGATTCTGTGAGTGAAAAAGCAAAGGACTTTCAGCATAACCCCCTCCCCCGCCCATAACCCCCTCCCCAACGGCCACTTTCCTGTCAGAATAAATGGGAAAAGGCTCTTTCTCCTGCTTAGCCTCAGCATGGCTGGCTGGCTAACGAGGTGGGCCAGTGACCATCAGACCATTTTCTTCAACTCCCCGCTGTGTGGCTGACTTCCCCCTAGGGTTGCCAATCTCCAGGTGGGACCTGGAGATCTCCCACTCTTACAATTGACCTCCAGATGACAGAGAGCAGTTCCCCAGGAGAAAATGGTTGCTGTGGAGGGTAGACCCTATGGCATTATACCCTGCTGAGTCCTTCCACACACACCCCAAATGCTGCCCTCCACAGGATCCCCCCCCCCAAATCTCCCGGTATTTCCCCAATCAGAGTCGGCACCTGTACTTTCTCCTCTGTTAGTAAAAGGCCCTTTCCACACCTATGTTGGCCTTTGGGAGAAAACTCATTGGGCCCAGTCCTGATCAGGTTGCCTACTCCAGGTGGGCAATTCCTGGAGATTTGAGGGATGGAGCCTGGAGAGGGTTAGGTTTGAGGAGGGGTGGCACCTCAGACAGGTACGATGCCATAGACTCCACCCTCCAATCCAGCCATTCCCTGATGAGGAACCATTGTTGCCAATCTCCAGGTGGGGGCTGGAGATCACTCTAAATTACAACTGCTCTCTAGGAGAGAGGGGGGAGGAGATGGAAAACTAAAGGTAGGTTGATGGTTGGCTGGGAGGGAGATAGGGTTGTCAACTCCAGGTTGGGAAATTCCTGGAGATTTGAGGGATGGAGCCTGGAGAGGGTGAGGTTTCAGGAGGGGTGGGACCTCAGACAGGTACAATGCCATAGACCCCACCCTCCAATCCAGCCATTCCCTCCTGGGGAACCACTGTTACCAATCTTGGGGGTGGGCTGGAGATCACTCAAAATTACTACTGCTCTTCAGGTAGCAAAGATCAGTTCCTCTGGAGAAAATGGTGGACTCTGTCATTATACCCTGCTGAGATTGCCACAGCAAATTGGCGCTGAGTGCCCAAGGCCGGGGGCACTCTCCCAGAGCCTCTTTCTAGAGCTCATTGTATTTATTTCCACAATGGGCCTTATTCCTAGTACAGAAATATAACAATAATGGCCAAGGTGTAACCAGAGTACAGAAAAAAGAATAAAGTCCCAAATATTTCACTGTGTCTCACTCCAGTTGTGTTGTGATATCATAGTCCAATTTGATGTACATTTCATCATGGAGTGGACATTCAGGAATTTTATAAGCCATAGAAAGCCATGACGCATAGTCTGGATGCAAGCAACCGCGTTTCAAGTAATTCTTATTCAAAACCAATAGACTATAGTAGGACTAAATGCAAATTCAAAACATACATAAGTGAGAATGAGCATTCATACGTAATATATAAATTGTATAATATGGAGCTGCAGAAGGCTCACCCCAATCTCAGTAGAAGGCACATACAGAGTCAGTATAATCAATCATGAAGGATCATGGGACCTTATCCTACCATATGTTGCACCATAATTTATACCTAGTGTCAGGCTGCAGCAACACAGGTGAAATTAGTAAAAGGACTTACTACCCTAATGAAATTAAAAAACCAAGAGAGACAGGCTGCCATCACTTAGATCAAACAATTAAAACCTAGCTGCTAAAGTGAAAATATTTAGGGAGGAGTATCAGGTAGCCATTATTGTTATATTTCTGGATTACTGAATTGTCATTCTACATATATATATATATATATATAGTTTATTTCTAGCCAGTGGTTTTTGTGCTTTGCCAGTGTCTTTGTACACTGCATCTGAAGATACCTCAGTTGTGACCACACCACAAAACATATTCTGCTGCAGCAAAAGCAAAGAATTTCATGGCACATTGAAGATTATTGTGGCATAAACTTTCTTTTAATTACTGAAAAACTCATGGAAATACAAACTACAAGTGGAGACCCACAAGAAACTTGCGGGATGGTCATCCCATTCCTCACACCTTTGCTTCCTCCCCTCTACCCTTACCTATCTCACACTCTTTCTCCCTTCTGGGGGTGGAGCCATAGACTTAACCCTCCAAAACAGCCATTTTATCCAGGGCAACTGATCTCTGTCACCCGGACAACAGTTGTAATTCTGGGTGATCTCCAGCCCTCACCCAGAGGCTGGAAATGGTAGTTCTCATGGAGGAAATGGCTGGTTTGGAGGGTGGAGTCTATGGCATTATACTGGTCTGAAGTTCCTCCCCTCCTCAAACCCCACCATCCCCAGGATCCACCCCTTAAATGTCCAGGAGTTTCCCAATCCAGAGTTGGCAACCCTATTTCCTTCCCACCCAACAGCCAACTTAACCTTTATCTGCCTTTATCTGTCTTCAGCTTTTTGTCTCCACCCCCTCCCCCACAGCTTCTACCAAGGAAAATTATAGTCTTTCTCCACAGTGGGGACCAAAGCAGCTTACATTATTCTCACCTCCTTTTTTTATCTGTACAACAACCCTGTGAGGTTAGGCTGAAAGTATGTGACTGGTCCAAAATCACCCAGTCAGCTTCCACCGCAATATGGGGATCTGAACCTGGGTCTTGCAGACCCTACTCTGAGGCTCTAACTGCTGCATCACTGCTGGCTTTCATAGGGTGGCTGCTGAACAGCAGCAAGCAGCCAGGCCAAGTTGAGTCATGCAAATTAGGTGGTATCAAGTCACCCAGAGGGTGCTGCCTAGGGATGCCAGCCTCCAGGTGGGATCTGGGGATCCCCTGGAATTACTGCTCAGCTCCAGACTACTGAGATAACTTCCCCTCGAGAAAATGGATGCTTTGGAGGGTGGACTCTAGGGCATTGTATCCCACTGAGGTCCCTGTCCTCCCCAGGCTCCATCCCCAAATCTCCAGGAGTTTCCAGACCTGGAGCTGGCAACCCCACTACCCCATCCCCTGCCAGTGCTTGGCAACCCTATACTGCTGCAAGGCCTAGGGTTGGCAACCTCCAAGTGGGGCCTGGAGAGTGAACTCCAGAGATCTGTAAACAACAGAGATCTGTCTCCCTGGAGAAAATGGCTGCTTTGGAGGGTGGATTCTGTGGCATGATACCCAGCTGAGGCCTCTCCCTTCCCCAAATCCTGTCCTCCTTGCACTCCACCCCAAAACCTCTAGGAATCCCCCAGCCTGGCCCCAAGGCTCCCTCCCTCCCCCTCCCTCCCTCCAAGGCCGAAAGAGGCCTGGAAAGAAAGGGCCCTTCCCCCACCCTTTGACTGACAGAGCCAGTCAGAAGCCTCCTCTCCCCCTCCCCTCCAACGTTCTAATCTCTCACCGTTGCTGCCTGGAGTCAGGTCCCTGCAGAGGCCATTTCAAAAGGCTTTTGGGGGGAATTCAACCGTCCCTGAAGGGATTTCCTTACTTTTCAGATTTTTCTACAAACCCAGGAAGTCTACTGACTATGTAGGAAAAGCTGTTGGGGGACAGTGAGGCCCCTGTTGGAGGGAATAGGTATCCGCACAGAAAAAAAAAAAGTCTGGGATTAGAATATAAGATGTAAATTTCAACTATCTCCAAAAGGGAAGCTTTATTTATTTATTTAGACATTTCATTTATACCCTGCCTTATACTTCCCAATGGAGACTCAAAACAATTTATATTGTTACCCCCTGCCCCATTTTATCCTCACAACAACCCTGTTATGTAAGTTAGGTTGTGGGTGTATTACTGGCCCAAGGTCACCCAGATTGGGCCTGACACCACTGACCAGATCAGATATGGTTATGTGGTGATGTCACGAAATAAGATCAGAATGCTGTGATTACTGCCTCACTATGAATGGAGGAACACTGAGCCCTCTCTTAGCCCTATCCCTTTCTACATAATTTCTAATATGTTTTTGTGGGTTTTGAAAAGAACTCCCACTCAGTACTATGGACAATTAATTTCACCTCTAATACAGAAAGAAAGGTTGGAAGAACTTTGCATGTTTACCTCATAGTAAGCATGTTAGACTGGATTCATATATTGTTGGATATTGTGCTACCATAATAATTTACCTGTGTGGAAAAGACAATCAGGAGGAGAAAAAGTACAATAGTGAAAAAATAGCACATATCTAACTATATGAGGATCCAGCCTCAGAATGGATTCTTACAACCAAGTTTCTCTGAAGCTGTTGCATTTATCACACAGTAGCCTGACAGTCTGATACCTACCATCTGCTGGATCTCTCTATTGTAGTTTTTTAGCATATGTCAGCAATGAAAAACAATAGTGGACTATCCACACTATTACTAGGATTAGTTCAGACATTTTTCTTCAAGCTTAGATTATTGAGGAAATCCATAGAGCCTTTCAAACTATTTTTGCAACCCCTGACATACTAAAAGAATATTTATAACATCTCCCCTTGATTTCATTAATTTTTCTTTCAAACCATCTCAAATGCAAAATCTTATATTCTTTTTGATGTGTTGAGTAGGCTTCATGTTAGATCTTGTGACATAGAATACAAGCCAATGGTGGCACAGCCATGTTTGAACGGGCATGCATCAAGGTTGTCATCTGAAGTGGCTGACAGACTGGCAGTCTGAGAGCCAATTTAGTGTAGTGGTTAAGAGTGCAGACTCTAACTGGGAGAACTGGGTTTGATTTTTCCACTCATCCACATGCAGCTGCTGATGTAACCTTGGGTCATTCATAAATTCTTTCAGAGCTGTTCTCTCAAGGGCAGTTCTCAAGATATAGATTCTCTCTCAGCCCCACCTACCTAACAGGGTGCCTGTTGTGGGGAGGGGAAGGGAAAGGAGATTGGAAGCCACTCTGAGACTCTTTCAGGTAGTGAAGGGCGTGGTATGAATCCAATCTCTTCTCCTCTCTTCAAAATGTGCAGCTTGCAGCCTGTAAGAGGCTTTTGCTTCTATCGTTAGCTATACAGCTGTACAGACTGATCTTTTGGTCTGGGATCTCAGCTTGTTACCTTGTGTAACAGTCAGATGTAAGTTGCAGGTTCTCAAATTTCATGTGCATGGTGCTGATTCTGATTGGGATCGTGTTATGTATGGAGAAAGGTGTTTGCCCTGTGGTGCTATTTGACCACTGGGGAAAATCATATGTAACTTGCACACAGAAACTGAGAACTTGATTAGACAACATATTAAATGCACTGGTTCCATGTGTCTGCTTAGGAGATACATGGAATTGGCAATAAGACAAACACACCTGCCCCCCCATACATGTTTTTGCTAGCAAAAGTGTGCAGGTGGAACACAGAAAATGAGGAAGCCTCTCCTGCTCCGTGCATGCTCAGGAGTGACTTTTTAGCCCCCCCCCATTTTAAAGGTGAGCAATGGGTCACACGTTAAATGAGAATTTGGTTGGGGCTTCCCTGAGAAGAACCCACAACTCACACCTAACTGTTACATAGGGTGGAGACCTCAGACCCCCACTGTGAGAATTGGCAGCCTCCTTGACTTTCAGTATCAATATTTACTATGTTTTAAACTGTAACAGAGAATAACAATGGCCAATTTAATGCTCACAAATAATATTTCTATTTGAACAAAGTCAGACTTGATAAAGACTTCAGGGATATAATTAATTAATTTAAAGTTGAAGTTAGAGATATGTTTTGGAATATTTTGGTAGCAGAGTGCACAAAGGCTCACAAGCACAGCAAAGCCACCTGGCACAGGGTGTGTGCAAGCAAGGAACAAAGTTACACGGAGCCTCTTTGTATTTGCAAAACTAATATGAGTCCTTTTATCTAAGGAACTCCATTCTAGAGAGGATACAGGAGGGATAGATTCCCTAATCTAGTCTAACTAAGCAGATGGACGGAGATGCAGGAAAGACATGCTGCTCTCATGTTGCCAAGATGGAGAAACATGGCATTGTGTGTGGAGAGTGAGGGATAAGCCGGAAGGAAGGAAACTTTCCCTAAGAGTAGCAATCTATACTTCAGAGGGATAGTACCAGAGAGCAGTAAAAGCAAGTGTGATCAGTGTCCTGCCTATTTAGCTTTCTGACTCTCTTGTAGTCTTCCTCTGTAGTTTTGAGGCAAAGAGACAGTACAAAGTCCTTCACTTCCAACAGCCCTTCTCAATGTCTCATAACTCAACTCACAAGATTCATATTCTGTCTTAGATCTTCAAAGCAAATTCTAGGGAGAATGTCTGCAATCATTTCTCTTGTTGGACAATAGGTTAGCTCGATGATATCTTCCTTTTGCAGCTTTCACGATAGGAGATATTTTATGTCAATGTGCTTGATACACATGTTCACATCTTTTTGTTTAGAGTGTTGCCATCTGTATTATAATTATGTGTTTTATATTGTAATCTTAATCTAATGTTGTTTTTAGTATATATATTGGAATTTTAATGTACATATTTATACATATGTTGTTAGTCACTCTGAGCCCGCCATGGTGGGGATGGGAGGATATAACTTTAAATATAAAATAAATAAATAAATAACTGGATGCGGCTTTGGTTGTCTTCATATACTTGTATGGGTTGTGGTACATCTATACCTAGATCTGTCAGTAGCTGGTATAGCCACTGTATTCCTTGAGAACCTTGTGCAGCAGATACATATTCATCTTCAGTGGTAGAAATTACAATTATATCTTGTTTCTTACTTAATCAGTTTAAAGCTCCTTCTCCAAAGAAAAATATGTGACCACTGGGGGATTTCCTTTCTTCTAGGTCTCCTCCCCCAGTCAGCATCTACATATGCCACTAGCATAGGCCTGTCACTGGCTAGTAATTTAAGCTTAAAATGTGCAGTACCCTTTAGGTATTTTAAAGCTGAGTTCAGACGGGCAATTTGCCCTGCTATAGCCATGTTCCAGCCATGTTTCCCAAGCGGATTAAAGGGGGGGTTCACACAGGCACATCTGCCTGGCATTCCCCACCCGTAGGCAACCCGTGCTGTTCCGCTTCGTTCCCGCATTTAAAAGATGCCTGTTACAAGTGGTAGCAAATCCCGGAGAGTGCCTTTATCCCACATCAGTCCGCTTCCCGGGGAGCAACCCGCATTGCTCCCGGTGCATATGATTGGCTGTGCTCTACTCTACTGCTTAAGGCGCATATGATTGGCTGTGCTCCGCTCTACTGCCCAATGTGGTGCCAGCGCAATGGGATCCTCCCCAAATCAGCTGGATGCCTATGTGTGTATGAGCACATGAGCGCATGAGCATTCATGCGCTCACGCACTCATACACACATAGGCATCCAGCCAATTTACCGGGAAAAAGCTGTTTACAGCCGCACCTCCGGGCCAGCAGTCTGAACGCTCCTGCGTGCCTCCTCCCAGTATTCTCCCACATCAGTCAGCCCCATGTGACCAGGAAAACCCAGAACAGTTTGTTCCAGGGCTTTTTTGCCATGACTGGCTCCTGCTGCAAACTGCCAGTCTGAACTCAGCCTACAAGTCTCTTAATTGCATTCCATTCTTTGCTGGTGCTGCAGTCTTTCTACACAGTGCCAATACCAACTGCAGTACTAAAATCTGGTCTAGTCAGTGTACTCTAATGTAGAGAAGCTTACCTAGTGCTTCACAATATCTGTTGTTGTCCAATAGTTGTTCAGTGTCATCACGTTGTTTGATGTAGCATATTTCCATGGGAGTTGGTGCAGGGCAGGCATTATACATTCCCAAGTATTTTATCACTTCTTTGATCTTTTGCTCCTGGTTGATAAGAAAGCTTCCATCTTTCTGTCTTTGTACTTGAATGCCTAAGTAGTGTGTGATGTTTCCCAGTTGGTTGACTTCTACTTGTTGATTCAGATGATGCACTATTGCCTTGTTGTCATCTGGATTTTCATAAGCTAGGATCAGATCATCAACATAAGCCCAAATGTATGTCAATTTGCAATCTTTGTTTTTGGTATACAGGCAAAGATCAGAATCACTTCTCTTAAAGTTTGCTTGAAGTAGCATTTCATTCAGTTTTGTGTTCCAAGCTCTATCTGTTTGTTTTAGTCCATAGATACCTTTCTGAAGTTTACATACAAGCTCTTCTTTGCCCTTTTCTATGAATCCAGGCGGCAGTTGCATGTAAATGTCCTCTTCTACTTCTCCATGCAAGAATGCAGTCTTCACATCTAGGAGTTCAACTTGCATTCCCTTGCTCACTGCAATGCTGAGTAGTAACTGGTGCAAAAGTTTCATCATAGTCCTCACTATATTTCTGTGAGAATTTTTTAGCTACTAGCTTGGCTTTGTAGCGTTGGGTTTCACCTTCCGCATTGTGTTCCAGTTTGAAAACCCATTTGCAACCTATAGCTTGCTTCCTTGGATGTAGCTCTGTTAGTGTCCATGTGTTGTTCTTGTGTAGAGCTTCAAGCTCCTCTTGTGCAGCTTGTTCCACTTCTGTGCCTCTTGTGCTGGTAGCTGGGATATTTCTTCCCTTGAAGCAGGTTCTGGTACTTCCACCATTCTTGTGAGGTAGGACAGTCACTTGGTTGGAACAGCTTTGTTTAAGTGCATTGATTGCCTCAGTGCAACTTCTGTAGTCTCACCTTCTCGGTCAGGATCTTCTGGTGGAGCACTGGATGTTGTTTCATCAAGTAGGATGGTGTCGGGATCTGTAGTCTCTTTCTTCTTTGGACTTTTCACCTCAGGATACATGATCTAGCTGTTCACCTCAGCATAGGCCCCCTCTGAAGATGGAGTCCTCTTGCTTTCATCAAACCAAACTGCTCTGCTGATGGTAATCTTGTTGGTGAGTAGATCTAGAATTCGGTAGCCTTTGCATTTGGCTGAATATCCCACCATAATGCCTACCATGGCCATGTCATCTAACTTGGACTTTTTCTCTTTTGGGATATACGTATAAGCCTTGCTTCCAAATACACATAAATGTTGCATACTAGGTTTATACCCATGCCACAGTTCACATGGTGTATTGTCTAATGACTTTGTGGATAGTCTGTTTTGTATGTATGTGGCTGTCATGATGCATTCACTTCCAACAATATGTTCCATTATTTTCCCATGATTTGTTTAGTCTAGCAGATGTATTTTACAGTAACAACTGCTTATATCTTCCTGTGCACTTTGAAATCTGAACTCGTGAAATTACTTGCTGGTAGATTATGCTCAAGACATTTTAATGGTTATCCATGAAACTATGTATCCTGGGACTCCAAAGGGTATCTCTATTTTATTTTAGATTTATATGAGGTTTCACCAGATTGTAAGTGGTAAGTGGTAAGTAGAAGAGCTTTTTAGACTAAAGAAAGCATCAGAGACAGAGATTTTAATTCCAAGTGTGTAGAGCTATAAAGCTCTAACAAAATAATTTTAAAAGCACAGAATCTGATTGAATCAAGAGTTTGATACAATTATGAAGAATACCTTGTGATTTCATCAGATTCTTTGTTTCAGTGTGAATAAGATCTTGGGGGGACTTGCTTCTGCTTCTATGACATTTGGAATAGAGACAGTTAGAGGTAGGATGTTTGGCAGTGTGAAGCTGCATCAAATAACAGTTCCTTGGAATATCAGTGAATGAGCTCTGATAATGCCTATGGTCTGCAAGTAAAGTGTTGCAAAGTAATCTGCTGGTTAAATTGGATGGCAGTCTGAGAAGAAAGGTACATGTGCTATTTTTCTCCTGAATGAGCTATCTACAGCCATTACTGTATATGCACCCCTGGCAATTGACACTTCATCCAGACAAGATGGAAATGATGCTGGTTGTGGGTACCAGCCACAAGTAGTATTATAACCCATTTTATATGAGGTAGCATGTGCCTTAAGGACTGGTCTATAACAGGTGAACTTTCCTGGAAACAGCAGGCTTCCCTGGTAGCACATGTGTTAATAATGCCAAGTCTAAGATATTTAATATGCTCTACATACGACTATCTTTCAAGATGATTCAGAAATGATAATGGGGGCAGGTTGCAGCAGACAGGATATTAACTGGGCTTTCTAGGGACCACCTATTTCCCCTACATCACAATAATATTGTCTCCAAATTTGTTTTCAGGCTGAATTCAAAGTTTTGGTGTTAAGTCCTTAATGGCCATGGACCAAGGCTTGCACCATTTGGGCCTGCTCCTAGCTTCTTCTGGGAGTCCGAGTGTGTTAAGAATGTCATAAATAAAAGTAATTTTTCATCATTTTTAAAAGAATGATGCATTTCCCTCTTTCTTCTTATGATGTGATTTTGAAGTTTCTTGTGTGAGTTATAAATCTCTGGTTTGTACAGTACATATAACTGGGCAAATCAGGGATTTGTGGTTTCTAGTTTTTGTTTGGAACACGGCTTCTCAAAGAGGCAAACTTCAGCTGTTTGGGAGGAAGGTGAGTCTCTTATACGTTTAACATCTAATCCAAAATAAAGTACTTGGAAACAATCCCAATACTTCAGTCATCTTGAACCCAATAAAGTGCTTATCCAATTTTGCAACTTTGTTAGGAAAATTATTCCTGTTCTTCTCTAGTTGGTAAATTACATTATACAATGCCATCATTTTCATGATTTCTAAGTCTCTTGTGATGCTTAAATGATCAAAGTTCTTGTAAATGTCTGAGTATTTGTCTTAATGAGAGAAGGAATTCCAAGTTAAATGTACACTGTAGTGTTTGTGACACAACATGGCACCATAAATATTAAATGAACTTTCAGTCAATTTTTACCAATTAGGGGCCAATTAAATGATTTTAAGATGAACTAAAGAAGGAATGATTCTTCTGTTTGCAGCATATCTTTCATGCTATAAATCTCTGTTGGTGGTGTAAATAATTTTGCAATAATAAGTTAATTTGATTAACTGAAGATAGCCGGGAACACAGTTCATCAGTGCACTCCATTGGCACATATGCCTTTATGATCCAGGTGGTTTTATAGACCTTATGTTGGCAAAATCAAAGTATCACTTAGAGTGAAGACAGTTATGATATGTAATGAACATCAGAGTACTTTCCTCACTGGTTGTGGGCCCTGCTTTGCAATTCCCATAATCAGCACTGGCAAGCTGAATGCTGACTCAAAAGTTAAATATTTTTGGTGGGGTGTTCACCCTAATAATTTATTATTTTTAAAGAAGCACAAGTACTCATATCTATTTCCACATGAATACTTTGACTTAATTTTGAGAATGTAGTATTGTAAAACAGTTGCAAAGGTGCTTCAGGAACTGGAAGAGTTATATTGTAATGGCTTGGGCACTAACCAATTGGTATCTTCCATAGTTTTTTTTAGATTCAAATTAGGGCCCCAAAACATGGGTGCCCGACATGACTCTCAGCCATGTGTTCACATGGGGACTAACAATTAAAAACCTCTTAGTCACTTAACTTGGCTCTTAACTGTTATGTCCTGAGCTTGATGTAAATCCCATTGACAGACTGGTATCCAGAATAGCAATACCTGATTGGCTATTCTGCGTAGCAGGCCAATCAGGAGACAAGGATTGTGCTGGAGGGAAGCAAACTGATTGGACTTTATCTCTGCAAAGCTATTGGTTGTTACCATGAATATGGGTGTGGCTATGCTAGCCTGCACTGTTTAAATAAGAGCTGGTTGCTCTATGTTGTGTTGTCTGTTCTGAGTTGTTCTGAGCTGTTGAATCACTACATTAAAAGCTGAATCACTTGTTGGAATGCTGTCTTTAAGTGTCATACCTATTAGTGGCAATGAGGATGGGATATAGCGGGTAGGCAGCCCCACTGAATACTGACACAACGGCAGACAAAGCGGAACCAGTCGCGGCTCTGTCACCAGCAGAACAGCACCCTGCCAACCTACCGGCAGAACCAGTGAGAGGGATGGCAGCCAGCGCCAAGTTTGAGGCATTCGAACCAGGCCTGGAAGACTGGTAATTGTATATAACACAGTTCAAGTGTCATCTAAGGGCACACCAAATTGAGAATGAGGCCACGAAATTGGTGGTCCTGCTGAGCTCCTGCAGCCGAGCCATATTTGATGTGGAAAGGTCCCTGGTCGCGCTGACCAACATCCTGACGGTGTCACTGGCGGACCTGAAGGCAAAGCTGAAAAATCACTGCGCCCAGCCTGTCAGAAATTGCGTGCCGCCATGCATTCTATAAACGGGACCAGAAGGTCAGGGAATCGATGGCGGAATTTGTCACCGAACTAAGGAAAGCTGCCACACATGTGGTTTCTCTGACCTAGAGATGGCCTTGAGGGACCGGTTGGTGTGTGGCCTAAGAGATGAGCGTCTGCAGCAGCAGTTGTTCACCAAAGCTGAACTCACCTATGCAATAGCCTCTGCAGAGGCTATAGCTGCTGAAGCTGCCGAACGGTCCAACTGGGAGGTCTGGCAAGCCACTGGACCATCGCAACCACGGGTCGACAAGGCGGTTCATCATGAGTCGACCAGTGAGTCTGAGGCCGAGGGCGATGATGTCCATCAAATGCAGAGAGCGAATCTGCAGTGGACCACAAGGAAAGCAACACCTCGGCAGTTATGCACAGGTTGTGGCGGCAAGCATGAGAGGGACCAGTGCTGGGCATGTGACCTATGGTGCCAAAATTGCAACAAGCACGGTCATTTCGCCAGAGTCTGCAAGGCAACAGGTCCCAGAAAGTCACCTCAGTTGTCCCCAGCAATGTCAAGGAAAGAGCGAGACGTCAGAGCACAGAGGCAAGCGGAGTGCAACATGACAACCAGCCATTCCAGCCCTACAACTGTCCTGAGCACCCAAAATCATACCAAGAAGAAAATCCATGTCACCATGCTGCTGGACGGAGTGCTGTGTGAGATGGAGGTTGACTCAGGATCGGCATTGACCATCATCTCCATGGAGATGTTCCAGCATTTGTTCCCTCGCAGAAGCCACTGCCAGTTAGCACCCAGTGGGGTGCACCTCTCAGATTTCCAAAGGCAGTGCATACCAGTGGCTGGGGAAGTCACTTTTGAGGTACCATTTAAAGGGTTTAAGGGGACCGTAGGTCTCCAGGTGGCTGAGGGGCAGAGGGCCAGTCTGCTTGGGTTAGACTGGTTTGAGGCTCTGGGAATCACTGTGTCTGGGATCGACCACATTGGTGGAGATAAATTGAGTTCTTTGTATGCTGAGTTCCCCAAGGTATTTGACGGAACCCTGGGGAAGTATACAGGTCCACCAGTCACGTTTGAGCTAGACCCCTCAGTAGCACCCATCAAGATGTGGTACAGAACTGTGCCGCTTGCCCTCAAACCCAAAATTGAGGCAGAACTTGATAAGTTGGTGGCTTGGGGTTTTAGAGCCTGTGCCTTATGCGAAGCGGGAAACACCCATTGTAACACGCATCAAACCAGATGGTTCGGTCAGGATATGTGCTGACTATAAATGCACTTTAAACAAAGCTTTACGACAGCACTCTTATCCTGTTCCCATTATAAGCCACGTATTGGGTTCGCTGAAGGGGGGGCGGCTGTTTGCAAAACTCGACCTCGCACAAGCATACCAGCAGTTACCTGTGGACCACAGGGCAGTCGAGGAACAAACGATTGTGACCCATCGAGGAGCATTCAGGGTCAATTGTTTACAATTTGGAGTAAATGTAGCTCCTGATATCTTTCAGTGTTTGACGGTGTCAGGCTCAATAGCAAGTAAGTCCAGGCATTCTTCTGATAGAGATATGCTTTATTGGAATACAAGGATGTTGCCCACAGTAATACTTCTATTGTCAGGAATGCCCGCGTAGGGTCAGCCAGGCACTACTATAGTATGATGCAAAGCCAAACTAGCAAATGAACTTTTAGCGCACATGCGGGAAAACTCCCAGTGGGAGTGTTACTTAATAACCAGGAGAACAACCCCCTGCACCATCTAGTCACGTAGAACTGGAAAATTCCCCAGACGGAGGAACATTCCAAAGCCTTCTTGCCAAGGCCACTGCGATAACAGGCGGTGGCAAAGAGGCGCTCTCCCACAGTTGCAGCTGGTGAACTAAGCGCAAGCACAGAAGCAAGAGACAAGACAATAAACAATGAATACAGTGTGGCTGGCAACATAAAGAATCATGACAGCTTTCTGACAGATGGAGGGATTGCTGAGGGATCTGTCAGGGGTGGTGCCTTATTTTGATGATGTGCTGGTTGTGGGTGCTACTGAGGAAGAATTGGCAGAACATCTTAGGGGTGTGCTGGGCCGATTCCAAGCAGCAGGTTTAAAAGTTAAAAAGCAAAAATGCCAGTTCGGGGTTTCCCAGGTTGAATTTCTTGGGTTTTTGATCGATCAACAGGGTGTCCACCCCATGAAGAGCAAGGTTGCTGCAATCAAACGAGCCCCAAAGCCCAAAACAAAAAAAGAACTGCAGTCATTCTTGGGCATCTTAAATTTCTACCATGCCTTCTTGCCCCACAAGGCGTCGGTGGCAGAACCCTTATACGGACTTCTTGAAAAGGGGGCATGGTGGACCTAGGGGCCACGGCAAGATAAGGCATTTAATGAAATAAAAGACTTGCTGGTGTCTAATTCAGTATTGACACACTATGATGAAGGGAAGCCACTAATCCTTACTCCAGATGCTTCCTCGTTTGGAATTGGTGCTGTCCTCAGCCACAAAATGGTGGATTCAAGGACACTGATGGGCGCTGAGAGAAATTATGCTCAAATCGCTAAGGAAGGACTTGCGCTGGTTGCCAGTGTTAAAAAATTTCATCGTTTTTTGTATGGACGAAAGTTTGTAATGGTCATCGACCATAAACCCTTACTGGGTCTCTTTGCACCGGGTCACCAAAATCCTCCAGTCCTCTCACCCTGTATGCTGCGCTGGACAGTTTTCCTGGCAGCTTATGATTTTGAACTCGAACACTGCCCCAGCAAGGCAATGGGACATGCGGACGCCTTAAGCAATGGGACATGCAGACACCATTCCAGGACCTGCTCTGGACCCTGCTCCTGTCTATGAGGTAATGGCCCTGGAAGAACTGTCACAGCCACCAGTCCATGCCTCGGACATTCCCGCTAAATCAGCAAAGGACCCCATAATCACCCGGGTGCTTAACTGGATGTGGAGGGGGTAGCCAATGGGTTATTTGCCACCAGAATTTCAAGCTTATTGTAAGTGCCAAAAAGAGCTGTCAGTACATAAAGGCTGTCTGTTGTGGGGAAACAGGGTGGTAGTGCCTCCTCTCTTATGGGAAAGGGTCTTGGAGGCACTGCACAAGGGTCACCCGGGTGTAGTAAAAATGAAAGCTCTGGCCCGGAGCTATGTCTGGTGGCCCCAGATAGACCAGGACATTGAGGAGTGGGTCAGGGTTTGCAATGAGTGCCAACTGTCCAGACCGGATTCCCCCCATGCTCCTCTACACCCTTGGGAAAACCCACATAGGTCCTGGTCCAGAATCCATGAGGACTTTGCTGGCCCATTCCATGGGCAGGTATTCTTGATTGTGGTTGATGCTTATTCTAAATGGCTCAAGGTAATCTCATGAGTAAAATGACGACCGCGGCAGTTTTAAAAGCACTGCAAAACCTTTTTGCAATGCATGGGTTGCCAGACACGCTGGTTTCTGATAACGGGCCTCAATTTATGTCATCTGAGTTTGCAAAATTTATGCAAGACAATGTAATAAGGCATATTACATCTGCGCTATTTCATCCTGCAATGTATGGGCAGGCAGAGAGAATGATTAGAACCAAGGAGGCTCTGGGGAGAATGACTCAAGGGGACTGGAGTCAAAAGGTGGCATCATTCCTCTTATACCAGCATATAACATCACACTCTGCCACAGGGAGGAGTCCTGCAGAGTTATTAATGGGTCGCTGCCTCACCACTTTCCTTGACAGACTCCACCCCGATCTCACCATGGATTGACCACCCCAGAGGGAAGACAGGGAAACTCCCAGGTCCTTTAAAGCAGGGGACTTAGTGTTCACCCGGAACTATGGGGAGGGACACCTCTGGCTTCCAGGTGTCATTATAGAGGTAGCTGGGTCGCTATCATATGTGGTGCAGACAAACGATGGCTGACAACTTAGGCACCACATCAACTAGCTACGCCAGCGATGGTCCACCCCTGACCGAGCAACAGAAAGCCAAACTGCCAGACCAGGTAGAGGTAGAGGTAGAGGTGGGTGAAACACCTCAGGTCACTGAAGCTAGGGAAGTAGCTCCAACCAGACAAGGGACAGAATCCCAGGTGCCTGAACAGGCAAACAGTAGTCCTCCAACTACTAGTGAGGAGCAGACACCCCCGACAGAGACCCTGCATTGGTCTCAACAGTCTAGGCAGCGACCGGCTTATCTGAAGGACTACATCTGTTCAGAGGTAGTCCATTCATAGGGTGGAGGGATGTTATGTCCTGAGCTTGATGTAAATCCCATTGACAAGTTGGTATCCAGAATGGCAATACTTGATTGGCTACTCTGCATAGCAGGCGAATCAGGAGGCAAGGATTGTGCTGGAGGTAAGCAAACTGATTGGACTTTATCTCTGCAATGCTATTGGTTGTTACCATGAATATGGGTGTGGCTATGCTAGCCCACACTGTTTAAATAAGAGCCTGTTGCTCTATGTTGTATTGTCTGTTCTGAGCTGTTGAATCACTACATTAAAAGGTGAATCACTTGTTGGAACACTGCCTTTAAGCCATTACCTATTACTAACACTGCAAGGGAGAAGGAAGGGCTTTAGGCTTGCCTCCCATATTGTTTTCGCAGCAGAAATGTCTGCAGCAGGGCCTGTTTGACCCTTCCCTGGGCTCACAGTGTTTGGAGCTATGGAGAGTGACAGAAAGAATTTTTAAAGGTGAGGCCCCACATGAATTTGTGACCTAGAGTCAGGTTGGGCACCCATGATCCAAATTTTGTCTCATGTAATGTGTATTTTGGCACTCACAGAGGCAAAAAAGCCACCCGTATCTGACCCTAATATTCTTGCATTTTTTCAAAGGTTTGCACCTATTCAGGTTATTTTTGTTTTTGTCTAAATGTCAAGAGAAATATATGTGTGATTTATGACTGAGAGGTCCTCTTGCTGGCATCCCCCCCCACTGCATGATGCCCTTTCTGGGGTGAACTCAGAAGTGACATCACACCATTCTTGGATTCAAGAATTTGCCCCAGAAATGATATCATGCCATTGATGCGATAGTACCCCCACATCCCTGCCCCTAGTTCTAAACCACAGGATGGGTCCTATCTGGGATTTTAATCAATTGGTTTTAAATTGTAATATTTTAACTGTGATGTGTAAGCCACCCTGAGTAAAAAAAAATGCAGTATATACATTTTCATAAATAAATAAATTTTGAGTTTCAGTTTCGGCGGAGCGAATGGCGGCCACCTCTCGGGACGCTCCCGGAGATGGTTAGCCCACGCACAGTTGGGGGGGTCTTCGCACATGCGAAAGACCCTAGTGAGCCTTAGGCAAAGGCTCCGAACCGGGGGTGCTTGGGGAGTAGCCTCTTTGCCGGCCCGATAGCTGGGAAATTGAGGCTTTCTCCCCGTCCCAGTCGGCCCTGCTGTGTTGTGCCCGTATGAGAAGTAGCAACGCCACTGACTTCAAGGAGTGAAAAAGCAGTGGAATGAATTAATAAAAGAAGAATGGGCAACGAACCGTGAGTTGGAGATCTGATTTGAAGTGGCATAAATGCGCTCCCCCCCATAAACGTATAAGCGCATGGGAGGAGGGAGGAATTCCCACCCCCTTTTAAAAAAACGGGATTGTTAAAGGAAGAGTGAAGGGGGGCGAAGCGAAAAAGCGGCTTGGTAAAAGTACCTTTTTACTGAAGATTAAGAAGCCAGCTTGTCTCCTGGGTGTCGCGGCACGAACTTTGTTAAAATAAACAATAAAAATGTTGGGGCAGAAAAAGGTCCCAGAGAAGCCGGTAAAGAAGGGGGGAGGGACTTCCAGTCCTGGCAGCCTCCCCCTAGAGCCAGCTGTCAATCAACAGAAAAGCGAGCCACTGCGCCCCTGCTGGATCAAATGCAGAAAATCAGTGAAACCCTTTGTAACATGGAAAGTGTTCTCAACAGTCAACAAAAACAACTGAAACAGCAAAGAAAATGGAGGAGATCGCACAGAAGTGTCTGGTCTCGACGGAAGACACCAAGAAAATTAAGAAAAGGGTCAATAAACTAGAAAAGCATCAAGATATGAAAAAAAAAGAATTTTAATGCTTCAGATGGAAAAATCCAATTTAACTCTCCGCTTTCAGGGCATGAAGGAAGAAGAGAAGGACGATCTTAGAGCTATACTGGCGAATGCCTTGGCACCACCAACTGGCAGAGAAGCGCAAGAATTAAAGGATGAGATGGATGTGGCCTATAGAGCCTATTCCAGCTTTACAAAGAAAAATAATTTGCCAGCAGAAGTGGTTGTCAAGTTTACCAAGCAGCGTACTAGAGATCAAATTTTGCGTGCAGTTTCAGCGGTGCCCTTGAAGATTGGAGAGCAGACTATTAGAACTTTAAAGGACGTTCCATATGAAATTCGTATGAAAAGGAAAGCATATAAAGGATTGACCTTGTTTCTACAAAGACACCAAACCAGTTACAAATGGTGCTTTCCCGAGGGACTGGTGTTCAAGTTTAAGGATAAAAGAGAGAAGATTGACTCCGTTTTCAAAGCTCAAGAATTTCTGAAGAGACACGCCAGTTCAGAGGAAGATGCAGAACTCGCCAATTGGACAGTGTTAAGCAGCTAAGAGGACAGCGGCCCGGAGGAGGGAGGTGCTGGAGTGGGAGACGAGAAGGCAAAAGAGGGCCAATTGTATAATCTGAGAGACTTAAAAAGAAGACACCCCAAGATATAGCAGCTGTTCGTGAGGCGACAGAATAGAGCTGATCAACAACTAACCCCAAAGGACTTTACTAATTTTACTAATAGATTTATTCTGGACTTTCGGTAAGATGAAAAGAAGATCTTTCAACCACGGTGGAAGCCAAAAACTTTATTTGTACTAACAAAAACTAACACTATAACAGAAAATTCACTCAAAATCTTTTCTTAATCCATCTATATACCCTACCCTTTTTCCATATAAAAAAGCAATAAAATTCTCTCCTTTTTAGGAGAGGTTTTCACAAAATTAAATAAATAAATAAATTTTAAAATGTTTTGATTTATATCAAGTTTATTTTGCTAACATTTCATCTTCTATTTGAGAATGTCTAGCTTAGCATTTATCTTCCTGTATAGACCTAAGAACATGCCCTAAACTGGGAAAAGCTACCAGTGTATGGTGTGCAGTGTTCAGTCAGCAAATACAAACCACTCTGTAGATTCAGTTTGGAATGGGAAGGAAATGTGCACACTATGGAAGAATAAACTCCAAATTAAAGGACTCACAAAAAAGCCTTAATGGCCTGAAGAAAACTTCTAATTCATATCTGCACAATTAAAAAAAAAATGTGTGAAATTCATTAGCTTCAGAATTCAGTTGAAACATTATCCCCAATGAATACATGAAGGCACAGTAGAACTGTATATACAATCTTCTGCTTGTTCATTAGTCACAGCAGTTGAAGACGGGGTAAACATATATGTAGGTGGAAGAGTCAAGTGAGAACAGGCTGCCTTCTGGCTAGAAACATGAGAGGATTTGCCATATCCAACATGACCTTATCTGCCCTGATGCAGTCTGTTAGACAATTTTGCCACTGATGTGTCCAGGCAATGATTGTGCAACCCAAGACATATGGGCTACCATTTAGGAGAGAAGGTGAGTGAAAGCAGGAAAGTTCCCCCTCTCCTGTCAGCTTATGCTAAATATTTTTAGTAAGAGTTTGCCACTCTGGAAAATCCATTTTTGGTGCATGTGGAGTAACCAGACCTACAAATGTATCAGCCCCAGTTTGGGATTGGTGCATTGCTGATAGGTTTTTGGCAAACTGCAAAACCCCACAGGAACCTAGATTGACAGAGCCTAGAATGGTTTATAACGGCATTTCAGTTTTTATTGCCTTTTAATGTGTCTCAGTGGAGCAAAGGATCATAGAGTATTATCCAGTTTTAAACTATCAGTCCATCATTTCAGATCCATACAAATAGGATCAAAGAAATAAATTATATGGAGCCACACACCGTCTTGTTTGAAATGGATACACTATATAATAATTGAATATGCACTTTTGTTGTCTTCACTGTCACATTGAACTCTCAGGATTATTTTCAATTTGTAGACAAAGAATGAACTCAAAGTCTTTTCCCCACTCAAAGTCTTTCAAGCAAAATGTGACCTGGCTAACCACAGAGATCGGTCAGTACCTCATCTGTTTGTAATATAGAGAAATTGCTTTGCTCCAGGACAAGAAAATCTTGTGTGTGTGTGTTGGGGGGAATAGCTGTGCTTTTGTTTATCTTTTTGTTAAACAAGCTGTTGATACATGATAGAGCATCATTCACAGTAAAGGGAGGGGTGGAAGATTTTAGTTTAAAAATAAGGAACATAAAAGCAAGTGGCAAGGGGAGGACAAGGTTCAGTACCCCCTATAACAATCTGTGTCACTGTTTATAAAAACAAAAAACAACAACCCCCCTACTGCTGCCTGCCTTATATTCACTGCATTAAAATTCTGCCTTTCTGGAGGCACTGAGCAAATCCAGACTTGCTTAGCCTTACTAAAGTTACCATAACCCATGCTCTTTAGCCATATAGTTGCATGAATTTGTTGTTTAAATAGTTTGAGTTCAAAGAATACTATGTGTGTGTGTGTTTAAGGCTTTTTAAAAAGTATTTAAACCTGATGGATCAAGATTAAAGACAATTGTACGAAAGGCTGTTTTATATTTATTTCATTTCTTCCCTGCGACCTGAAGCTGCTTATATTGTTCTCTCCTTCATTTTATCCTCACAACAACCCTGTGAGGTAGGTTATGCTGAGAGTCTGTGGCTGACCCAAGGTCACCCAACAAGTTTCCATGGCCGAGTGGAGAGTCAAACCTGGGTATCCCAGATCCTAGTCTGACATTGTAACCACATTATACACCCAATTCTCTGTTATATGAGAATGGAGCAGACATGTGGAAAGAGAAAAAAATGTGTTTTCTGCCATCACAATCCAGTCTAGTCTTGGCCTAACAAGATGTATACTCTGGCACAGATAGGTGCCCAGGTAACAAAGGAAGTTTTAAAAAACCCACAATTAAGTGTTCGGTGACGGAAAATGAAACAACTTTGCTGAAGAAGCAAGTAGAAACAATCTTTGGTTAAGTTTTCTCAATGAATTTATTTTAGATTGAAAAGAATGGCAAGAAATTAATGAAATATCTTGTCTGAAATGGGTTAAACTACTTAGCAAAGGCTGCAGAATAAATAATCTGAAGCCTCCATGCAAGGTACTGCTACCCTGAACAGCAGGGAATCTCATGGATGTTTTCCAGTTCTTAAAAACACTATATGAGCAGCACTGCTGCCATGCAGCAAGGAAATGTACACTTTTCATTGAGTTTATAACAAGTTTGATCTTTTTAAAAAAATCACAAAATGATGATGAGGGTGTGGGTGGGCTGGGTAGTCATGTAGCTCTTTGGATGTGTGGCAGAAAAGTCCTCCTCTGGTCTGCAGTCCCTGTTCCACAATGCTCTCCTGGGTCTTCCCAACACCTGGAGGGGCTTTACTCCCTCTCAGTTCAACCACTGCCACCACTTGACCTTTGTAGAAATTGCCCACTGGGAGGGTCAGGACTCTTGGAACACTTTCCCTGTGAAGAAAGGTTAAAACGCTTAGGGCTCTTTAGCTTGGAGAAATGATGGCTGAGGGGTGACATGATTGAGATTTATAAGATTATGCATGGGATAGAGCAGGTAGAGAAAGAGGTACTTTTCTCCCTTTCTCACAATACAAAAACTTGTGGGCACTCCATGAAATTGCTGAACAGTTGGGTTAGAATGGATAAAAGGAAGTACTTCTTCACTGAAAGAGTGATTAACACATGGAATTCACTGCCACAGGAGGTGGCAGCAGCTACAAGCATGGACAGCTTCAAGAGGGAATTAGATAAGCATATGGAGCAGAAGTCCATCAGTGGCTATTAGCCACAAGGTATAGATAGGAAATCTCAGGCTGGGGCAAGTGATTCTCTGTATTCTTGGTGCTTGGGGGGGGGCAACAGTGGGAGGGCTTCTAGTGTCCTGGCCCCACTGCTGGACCTCCTGATGGCACCTGGTATTTTTGGCCACTGAGTGACAGAGTGTTGGACTAGATGGGCCACTGGCCTGATCCAACATTGGCTTCTCTTATGTTCTTATGACTCCCAGCTTCCCTTCCATGTTCTAAGGCCTTGCCTCTGTGTCTCCCACTAACCAGAGTCTGGTTACCATGGGACAGCTTGCTGCCTTGTGCACTGCTAGGGGAGTAGCCACTTGCCAAATGACTGCCCTCCCCTTTCTCCTGGTGCTCCTTTTAAAACAGTGTGTTCAAGACACTTGAGTTCTGTGTGGCACAGAGAACCACTAGCAGGATCAAAAGTTATAAAACATTCATTAAAAAGCAAATGTTTACAAGCATACTTTTAGCACAGCACCAGAATGAGCAAGAAATTCAAAAGAAAATGGTAAAACACAATTCCTCTGTCCCTCCCTGTATACATGCCCTATCTGTTGTTAAATATAAGGCAGGCTCCTTAGCTTAGAAAGCTACCAGATGTCTGCAGGAGTTCCATTACCTTCAAGCCTCCTTTAGACCAGCACATGGCAATGGCCTCCTCCTCCAAACCTCAGTTAAGAGCTCTGTCTGTTTCAGTGGAATCAACACCAAAAGAAGGATCCTCTTTGCTGCAAGGAGGGTATTTTTAGTCATATCTGTTTCTCCACCTACTGACAAAAAGTTGTCAGTAAGTGATATATCCCTTGATATGTCTCTCTCTGCTGTGATTTCCTAGGAAAGAGTTTAGTCTGATAACCCCCCCCAACCCCATTACTGTAGGCAGGTGCGATTAGAGTCATACCTTGTTCTGTATGTACGTATTTACTTGCCCCCTCATCATTGTCATTTGTTCATTTTGAGAAACCTAATGGACAAAATGTTAACACTTTACCTCTGCATATTAAACTGTCATTGGTATATAGCTGGTGTGTTCAGAGATTAACCTGGTTGTCTAATCATTTGCATTTTGTGACTTGTATAGATGATCCCCACTTACTGACAACTTTTTAAACAAAACGTTCACCTAGTGGAACAAGAAATATCAAAATTTCAAAATCAGATCTATATACAATAGGAAATATCAAAAGGCTGCCTGGTCATTCCTGGCTAGGGTACTGCATTTTGAGGGGAGGGTTTATCAGACTGGGTTGGTCGTCTCTGAATAAAGGGTTTTACATGTATAGTTAGAGGTTTAGAATCAATTCCTGCCCTTAGTGAGACATAACTTGAAGAGCCCTCAATGTTTTTGCATGGAAATACTAATTCATGTTTATCAATACATGTAATGAGAGTTATATGGAGGGGGGCAGCTCCTAGTTAGGCAACTCCAGGAGATATTGGGAAGGAGCCTGGGGAGAACAGGGATTTCAGTGGAGTACAATGCCATGGAGTCCTCCTTGTAAGCAATGCTCCCTCTAAGCTGTGGAGTCCTGTGAGCAAAAAAATCTACTTTGTGAGTTCCTGGCATTAAAGTTGTGAGTGAGCTATTTGGCAGCTGCATAAATTAGCTTGCTCTGGAGCCCTCCTTCCTGAGCTAAAGCAAAAATGTGTGAGTTGGAGGCTAAAAAACCATGAGCCAGCTCACACTAACTCAGCTTAGAGAGAACACTCCAGGTCCCACCTGGAGGCATGGCATCCCTAAGTGCTGGCCATCAAGAGGAGGATGCTGTTTGCAAGCCTGAAAAAAGTGGGCTCTCCACGTTAAAAAAAAATGTTCCCAAACTGTGTGTTCCCGAGCTCCCACTTCCTATTTTTAAATCCTCCAGTAAAATTGCGCGGTTCCATGCACGGCCAATAAGAATGCTATGATGCTGCAGTGAAAAAACATGATAGCGAAAAAACGCGATAGCAAAATCCACGGTATTTAAAAAATAAAAACCAATGTGCAGTGCAAGCATAATGGTTTCCTGGCAGAGGAGAGGAGGATTCTGGAGTGATGAAGAGGTGGAGGCCATGCTCCACATACTCCTCACAGGAGGACTGGGTTCCAGTCTTATGCACAGCACACACCTGGAGAACTTAAGACTGTTCTCCAGGGTGGCTGTATCAATGGATGCAAGGGGCTACATTAGGATGACAAACCAGTGTTGTTCTAAATTCAAGAGGGTGAAGGGTGATTTTTACACTGCCCTAGAGGCCTGGAGAGGCTCCCCCTCAACAGGCCACTATACTTCTCTCTGATCAGGCAACTGTGGGAACATGCAGATAGGCCTCGTTGGTCACATCACAGACACACGTGTAAGTATGCCCCCCCACCCCGAATGTATCTCCTGACTGTTGTCTGGGGGGAGGGGTCCAAGTAATATTTAAATCACCTACTGTCCTTTCCCCCATCTTGAACTTGCATTGGGAAAATATGTGTTTCCTTCCCTAAAATTCAAGAGTGCCTTAAGGGGGGCAGGAATCCGAAACCCTTGATCCCATGTAGGTTTTGAGGTGGTGGTGGGGAGATAATTGCCGGAGAACTGGTGCTGGAGCTTGGGCAGACCAGGGACATCACCGGGAGTCCATTCATTTAACATATGTAAATGCTTGCATTTCCCTTGAATATCTCAGAATCCAAGGTGGGTCATGACTAGATTTTTTGTTAAATTGGTAAACAAACATTCTAAGAGGATGGAAGCCAATGGGATGCACCAAAGAGGCTCCCTGTGTTCATGTACCTATTGATCACCTCTGTATTTTCAAAAGGGGGAGAACGGCCACCAGTGAACAATGGAGACCTAATGGAGGTCTTGGAGTCCATGCAGGCCGAAATGCAAGGGAGTTGTGAGTAAAAGATGCATGTTTTCATTAAAGAGGGTACAGTGGGTGGAATACCTTAAAGTCCAGCAACATAAACTAACAGACGTTCCTTTCCCCTAACAGGGGATGCCTTTGACCAGCTCTTAAGGGCTGTGGAGGATGCTGTCAGGCCGCAGGGGAACCCACCATAGGGGGATGCTGGTGGGCAATAATATGTATATAGTTTTTTTCCCCCTTTACTACTGTATATAGTTCTTTTTTTCACCTTTTTATATTTCATGTTGTATAGAGTTCTCATTTTGACATTTTGGTATTTCTTGCTCTATTCGTTGATTGTTTTATTAAAACCTTTGACAAAAGTTGTACCATGGTTGGTGTTTGGTGATATTTTCCTCTGCTGTGCAATGATACCTCTTGCCTCTCTGCTATGATTTCCTAGGAAAACCTTAGTCTTATAACCCCCACCCCATTACTGTAGGCAGGAATAACCAGAGAACCCCAGATGGTTAGCATACCAGGGCAGAATTAAGACTACATAGGAGAATCTGAGGGTTATGATTTCAAAACACAAGGCAAACTTTTATTTCAGAACATACATGGAAATTCCAGATCATGCACCCGCCCACCCACCCTCAAAGGAAAAATTTCCCCAGTGGAATTCTTTATACCTTTATTCATTGTTACAAACAACAGTCATCAATGCAGCCTGCACCCTTGCACCTTGTACTTTGTGTCTGTGATCAGACACTAAATCAGGAGGCGGGACAGGTAGTGCCTGAATATCTCCTGAGCCCAGGGGCTCTGCAAAATGCCCCTTTTCTTCACAAATGTTATGGAGAACAACGTAGGCTACAGTAATGGGGATAGAGTCCTTCTCCTGGAGACGTATTCTCCGAGTGAGGCATCCCCATCTTGATTTTAATCTTCCAAACGTGCACTCCACCACAATACATGCTCTGGAGAGCCACTTATTAAAAAGTTTTTCCATTCTGTCAGTGGGTTTTCTGTATGGTGTCATCAGCCACCTTCTGATGGGATAAGCCCCATTAGCTAGCATTAGTGAGGGGATTGTCACGCCATTCACAATGATGGTAGGGTTCCCTGGGACAAACACCCCACCATCCATCGCCCTGCACAGCTTAGATGCACTGAAGACACTGACATAATGTCTCTTGCCAGACGCAGAAAGGGCCCGGGTAGGCCGGGCCCGCCATTTGCGGGGATGGGCTGGGACAGAGAGGACGGCTGGCCAGAAGGGGGAGGGGCTGGTGCGCGGCGGGAAAATACGCACCTCCCCCCCCCTTCAGCCAATGGAGGGCAGTGGGGGCGGTCGGGGAGGGGGAGGCATAAAAGGCCGAAGGGAGGTTGCTCCCCCTCCCCACTCGACCCTACCGGTGGAGGGGGACTGGGTGCTTCGCTACATGGCATGCATGCAGGACAGCGGGTTCTCCCACAGCACCATCAGGGGTCGCATGGCTGCCATCACATTCTTCAGCAAGGCTGAGGGGTTTGAGGACCCATGCCACTCATTCCAAGCCCATAGAGCGGTCGAGGGCTGAAGGAGGCAAGCCGCACGGCCTCCGGATCGTAGACGGCCCGTGACTTTGGAGTTGTTGGGGGGGATTTTGCGGGAGCTGCCAGCGCTGTGTTGGTCCCAGTACGAGGCTGCACTCTTTGAGACCGCATTCGTCTTGGCCTTTTTTGGGGCCTTGAGGGTCGGGGAAGTGGTAGCAAGCTCCAGAAACTCGTTCAACAACACGCCCTTGGGTGTGCGGGATGTTTCCTTCGGACCAAAAGGGATGTCATTGTATATTCGGAGGTCAAAAACGGATCAGCTGGGAAAAGGGGCACGCTTGCACCTGGGGCCACTAGCAGGTGGCCTGTGTCCGGTGTAGACCACTCATGCCTTTTTAGCAATCCAACCTAAGGGAGTCGGTCCGCTGCTTATCCATAGAGACGGGGCCCTATTGACGAGGTACCAGTTCACCGGGGTTTTCAGGTCGGCATTGAGGGTTTTGGGTTTACCAGGTGAGGAATTCGGGCCCCACTCCTTCAGGATTGGGGCAGCCACCACAGCTGCAGGTATCGGCCTGCCAGAGGCACGAATACGGGCCATAGGCTGATGGCGCTCTACGGCTTTCAGGGCCTACATCAGGCCGCAGCTGGAGTCCAGCTAGTGACCGTCTCTCTGACTCCTCAGTTCCAGGACAAGCATACAGGACAGTCTGGATTTTTGGGCACAGCATCGTCCATCAGGCAAGTTTGTACGCATCCTCATCAGGGTGGGGCAAAGATTTGGGCTTGGAAGGTGCAGCGCGCATTACGTGGATGGCGCAGCGAGGCATGCGGTGGAGGTCCATGTTGCCCTGGTTGGGGCGCGTTGGGGTGAGGCGTCACCCGCCTGACACCCTGCTGCTGCAGCTGTGGGAAAATGATCTGACGGAGTGCCCCGGGGTGTCCCTCGAGCGCCAGGTGCTGGCCGACCTGGCCTTAGTGCGCGAGATCCTGCCCGGCACTGTCATCTTCTGGTCGGATTGGTTGGAGCGGAGGTCGTGGCGAGGTGCGACTCAACCCAAGAAAGTGGAAGTGTCAAGGCGGAAGGTGTCCGGCAGGCTGGGCCGGGCAGTCGAGTCAGCAGGCGGTATTTGGATTCGCCACCCGGACATCTCTCACAAGATGGAGGCCCTGTTCCAAGCGGATGGCGTACATCTATCGGCCTGGGGTATGGATATCTGGTTGCACGGAGTTCATCATTACCTGCTTTCTTGGCTACAGCTGTAAGGGCGTTGGCGGGAACAGGACTAATGGGGGTCCTGTTCTTGTGGCGGTAACAGCATGGGGCCGGATCTGTTTGGCGGAATTCGGCCTGCGTGCCAATTCCAGAGTGGGGGGACCCCTTTAAGGGTCTTGGCGTGAGGGCTAAACGGAGCTGGCTAGCTCAAGGAATAACAGTGCTTGCCCTCACAGCCAGAAGGCAGGGGAGCTCACAAAGGGGCAAGCGTCCGCGTGAACTCCGATAACCTGCCCTCCCGCCTTCTCTACCCATGCCAGCTGGCTGGGGAACGGTTAACTCGGCTGACACACGGGCCAGCCGATAGGTATGATCCGGTGGACCCATGCTGTGCCAATGCTCTACAGCTGTAACCAATAAAAGTTGTGGCCAAATTTTATCCACCTTATTTTCCAAAGAAACCGGTCGTGTGAGTTCATTTCAAGGGGGGGCGGGCAGGTGCACAAGGCGAGACGACCTCGGTGTCCCAAGTAAGACATGGAACCGCAAGCAGAAAGGGCCCGGGTAGGCCGGGCCCGCCATTTGCGGGGACGGGCTGGGACAGAGAGGACGGCTGGCCAGAAGGGGGAGGCTGGTGCGCGGTGGGAAAATACGCACATCCCCCCCTTCAGCCAATGGAGGGCAGTGGGGGCGGTCGGGGGGGGGGAGGCATAAAAGGCCGAAGGGAGGTTGCTCCCCCTCCCCACTCGACCACAAGGCGAGCCCGGTTTGCCCACCCATCCCTCCCTGAGTATGAGGGTGCTGGGGTTGGGATTTGGAATTTGAGTGAATGAAAGGGGGGGGTTATTTGGTCTTTGTAGGTCATGATATTGTTAGTGTTTCCTTACCGTTTTTTCATTGCACGATTTGTCACAACTTTCAGCGGTAACAGCATGGGGCTGGATCTGTTTGGCGGAATTCGGCCTGCGTGCCAATTCCGGAGTGGGGGGACCCCTTTAAGGGTCTTGGCGTGAGGGCTAAACGGAGCTGGCTAGCTCAAGGAATAACAGTGCTTGCCCTCACAGCCAGAGGGCAGGGGAGCTCACAAAGGGGCAAGCGTCCGCGTGAACTCCGATAACCTGCCCTCCCGCCTTCTCTACCCATGCCGGCTGGCTGGGGAACGGTTAACTCGGCTGACACACGGGCCAGCCGATAGGTATGATCCGGTGGACCCATGCTGTGCCAATGCTCTACAGCTGTAACCAATAAAAGTTGTGGCCAAATTTTATCCACCTTATTTTCCAAAGAAACCGGTCGTGTGAGTTCATTTCAGGGGGGGGCGGGCAGGTGCACAAGGCGAGACGACCTCGGTGTCCCAAGTAAGACATGGAACCGCAAATGCCAATTTCCGCATCAATAAAATGACCTCTATGGTCCATCGCTCCCTGTAGAAGTATGGAGTGACCACCTTTTCTGTTTTTGTAGTCTGCCTGATGAACAGGGGGAGCCACCAGTATGTGGTTCCCATCCAGTGCACCTATGCAATTTGGAAATCCCAGTCTGGAGAATCCATCCATTATCTGTATGGGAAAAACAGCAATGATATCTGCGATAAGTTTTCCATTTAATATCAGGAATACTAGCTACCTGCTACCTGTGAGAATATCTTCGGTACAGACACAGAAATGGGGAACAGAGGAGGAAACAAAGGCCACTATGTAGATGACATTTCTACATTGCAGTACCATAAATGCCTTTGCAGAATAGTGAGAATAATTATAACTAGAAACAGCAAGGAGGGACTTAGGGCTAAGTAATCTGTGGAACCCAAAACACAGTGTTGTTCTTCTGGAACTACAAGACCATCATCAGTACAGTTAGTTCCTCTCCCCCACCCCTTGGGTTATTACTGAACCTACAAAAGACCCTTGGCAAGCATCTGTGTAAAATGAACCCCATTGAACTCCTCCTGAAAATACAGAATCCCTACTCACCAATCCAACTTCATTTCCAAGGCAGACCTTCTTTTTGAAGAGCTCCTCTAAAATCACTAGGCACTCCTCCTTCACAATAAGGAATGCAGTTGACAGGCCCCCACCGAACTGATGTTTGAGTTTCCTGAATACTTCCGGACTGGATAGGTACCATAGGGTGATGGTCAAGCTTTTCTCCACTGGAATGGATATCCTCATGTGAGTGTTCTGCTGCTCCAGATGGTGCCTCAGGGTGCCAGCTAGTTCAAAAAATGTTGCCCTAGACATCTGGAAATTCTTCAGCCAGTCTTCATCGATCCATGTGCCCATCACAGTGTTGTTCCACCAGTCCTCACTCCTCTCTTTCACCCACCAGCATTGAGGGACTGTATGGGCAGCAATGAAAGGTGCCCATGCCCTGATAGATGCCTTCCAATTGTACCTGGAGGGTGCATGGCTTAAAACCTGACAACCCATCACCTTCCCCTGACTCACAGTGGGCATGGAAGGGTTAGCAACTTTTGTCTCACCAATCACTGATGCCCTGATCTCCGGCTTGAAGCCTGTATCCAATGGGGTACTTGTTTCCAGGTGGCAGATGTAGCCATCTCATGTATCCCAGTGGAGTCCAGGCATTCCAATGGAGTCACTATTGCACTGTTTTGGTGTTGTGTTATAGCACTATAGCGCTCTAAAACGAATCTTCAAAAAAAAAAAAAAAAGGAGATTGCCCGTGCGGGAGAAAAAGGGTGAGAAAACAAAGTGGCACAGGAGGAAGCACTACAGGGCATTTTACACAGCACCCCGTAGAGCTTCAGAAATGGTATAGAGAAGTGAATACCGCTTGGAAGCAGTTTGCAGGTAAAACAGTTCAGAAACACTTCCCTAATGGGACAGAAGTGTTTCTGTCTGAAAGTGAAAATATATTCCGGTAGGGGACCATTACTAGAATGGTTCTGTCTGAAATGTCAGACCAGAAACCATTAGGGAACAGTTCCTGAACTGGAGTATATTGGCTGTCTGAAATTCCCTGTGATGTCGTCACTTCTGGTTGATGTCATTGCACCATGCATGCTTTATGTTCAGCAGAATATCCAGGAGATGACCCAGAATCCCCCCACTGGCTGCCACGTAGGACCTGGCAGCCTGCTGGAGAATTGGTGCAGAATTGGTGCAGTCTGAAATGACAAACCGCTTCAGAGACGGCTCCTTACTGGTAGGGGAAAGGCTGTGTGAAATGGCAGCCCTGTACCAGTTTACTCCAAGACGGTACAGTAATGGTTTTAAAATGGCTTTAAAAGGGCAATGTGAAATTCCCCCACATCACTAATGTCGGGGGTGACACTCTAGTTTTTGGGCAAAACTCTATGGTTTGTAGCCAATTTCACCATAGAATTTTGCCCCAAAACTAGAGTGTCACCACATAACATTGGTGATGTGATGATGTCACTTCTGGGTGACATATCTGGGGCGACACACAGTGGATTGAGCACTTCAGGATGTCCAGGTAACAACAAACAACTTAGCCGTGGGGCCATGGCATGCCAGGCACAATCACCAGTGTGGGACAGGTACAGCCCACCCCCAGCCCTCCACAGGGGCACAGGGATGCCAATTGCTGAGCCAGGCACAGTGTTCTCCCAGCACAGCCCTCACCCAGCAGCTGTCCTGCAGATGGACAGGGGTGCCGCTGTGACATGGGCACGCACATCCCCACACCCAGGACCCCTGGGTACAGTGCGGCACTCAACGCTCCATGGCCCTGGCCATGCTCAGAACGCAGGCACAGTGGCACTGCAGTAGATGAGGCCCATTAGCACCATGGTGTTGTGGTCACTACAGGTCATGGAGGAGGGTGGCAGTCGGGAAAGCGGGCCCCATGACGACCGCAACCGAATCAAGGTACTCTGACTTAACAATGTATTCACAGGCCAACATTCATGTGGCTGGTAGATGCCCTCCATGATAGACTCCAGCAAGAGCATACCCATGCCAGTGGAGGAACGTGTCACAATCAGTGTATGGTGGATGGCCAACACCATGTCCTACAGAACCATCGGACAGCAGTTTGGTCTGGCGTGGTCCACCATGGCTGGCATTGTGGTGGAGGTCACATAGACTATCACACAGGAGCTCCTCCAGAGAGTGATATATCTATGGAACCCGGACAGGGTGAGGACAGGAAGGGATGGGTGGCGAAGTGGTTTAGGGGAATCGATGGGACTGCGCCCAGAGACATGGGGTTGGTGGAGCCCACTGTGAGAGGAACAGGTAGCTCCATAGGAGGCGACTTCCCTTATGTGGTCCCCCGTGGCTCCCAAGTGCCCGTTAGACCCCTCACTCCCTATGCGTCAACCACAGGTGATGAGGTCCTTCGCCGTCAGGGGCTTCCCGCAGTGTGTTGCCGCAATGGATGGATGCCACATCTGCATGCGAGTACCAGTTCACCTGGCTAAGCACTACATGAACCACAAGAACTACTGCTCGGTCCTCCTGCAGACCATTGTTGATAATGTGGGTCATTTCGTGGACATAGTTGTGGGACAAAGTGGCCAGAGCCATGATGCGCACACGTCCTGTTGCGCTCCAACATCATGGCCACAATGGATGCAGGACTGTGGGTGCCCGGGAACCCCACCTGCACAATTGAGGGGGTCCAGGTGCCTCCACTCATACTGGCGGATGCGGCATACCCCCTGCAATGATGGCTCATCCCTCCCTAGAAAGGGCACCTCAATGCACGGCAGGTACACTTCAACAAGGTACATAGCAGGGTCTGCAGAATGTCAAGCCAGCTCCACTGGCACCTACAGTAGCAGGGACCGTCACTGTGCCTTCAGCCAACCAAAGGAATGTTCCACATGGTGGGCTATACCATGGCATTGGTGGGCTGTGGCAGCACCCTGGCATGTCCTCACGGTCCCAGACACCCAGGCGTCCCCACTGTGTGCTGGTCCTGGCCTCCGCCCTTCACATCTGTGGTCTGGTGGTGTGTCAGGTGGCTGGACAGGCTGCATGGGGGCCCACCACAACCCTAGGGCATGCCCACCCTGGCGGCTATGGGCTCTGTGTGGTACCGGAGCCACACTGGCATCTGCCAGTGTTGTTCCCCTCAGGGGTCCGCAGTGGGGTTGCAGCCTCCCATGGTTGGCCCCCCCCATAACACCTCCCTTGTTCTGTGCAGGTGACCCGGTGCAGGAGGAGGCAGCGGCAGCCATGGCTGGGTCCACTGTGGTCATCAGCTCAGGCACAGAGACAGATGCAGGTAGACCTTTACCCCTTGGGACCTGGTAGGAGCAATGCTGCTGGGTTCTTATCTGCTGCTTTGTCCTTGCGGGCGAGGGGCCACACCCTGGGCCACAGTAGGCCCTTCCAGATGCTCGGTCTCCTGGCTCCTAGACGCCCTGGAGGGGCAATGGCGGAGATGCATGTGGCAGGTGGGTAGGTCACAGCCACATGGGCTGCTCGTTGGGTGGCCAGTGGTGGCTGGGGGTTGGGCAGACTGTCCCGGCCCCTGGAGGTGAGGGTTACATTGGCATGTTCTCTGTGGGTGCATGGGTGGCCCTGATTGGTGTCCCGGCTGGCTGTGTCTGGGCTTGCAGGCGCCCTTCTCCGCAGTCCAGCCACTGATATGCTGCCCCCGTCTCTTCTGGCCCACAGTGGAATGGCACGAACGGAGGCTGGGGTTCATCCAGCAAGGGATGGCACGGATGCGGCGCCTCTTCACAGAGCTGTGGCTTGATGTGATACTGCAGGACCAGTGCCAGGAGGAGTGGGAGCGGCGACAGGCTTGCCCGGGACCAGCGCCAACACTGCAGGTGGGGGTCAGATTGAAGAGGGAGGAGAAGAGGGAGGAGGACATGGCAGAGGAGGGGGAGTCTGAGGTGGTGACAGAGGGGGAAATGGATGAGGAGGTGGAGGGATCACACCAGGTCATCCCTCCAGACCCCAGGGAATGCAGGGACAGGGGGGTGGAGGGGGAGGGAGATAGTTCTGATTAGTTTCTATTTGGTTCCCATTGTTCCTGTTTGTTAATAAAGTTGTGTTGGCTTACATCACTGTCTCTGTCCTCTGTGGGCTCACCCTCTCCCCTCCATCCCCCCATAGACTGACATCAAGACAGGTATGTGGCTGTGTATGCAGGCACTTTTATTTTGCACAGCAACTGTGCACAGGGGGGAACTGCCGGTGTTGGAGCTGGTGGGCCATGGCAGCCGGATGGTCCCGGCATGTCCTGGATGGTGGGAGCATCTTGTCCCTGTCCATCTCCCCTGGATGGTACCCAGGGTAGCTGCTGTGCCCCCCCCCCCTTGGGAAGCCACAGTGGCATTGACCTCGGCCAATGGGGCACGTGCACGGACAGTCTAAACCAGCAGGGTGACTGCGCATGTCAGCTATACCATGGCATTGGTGGATGTGTCCATGGACTGGCACATCACTGTCTGGTCCTCTCGGTCCTCTGCACGGCTGGCCTTCAGTTCTGCCAGGACCTCCTCATGCTGCCTCTGCTCTGCCCTCATGGCCACTCTGCTCTCCTCCCTGCCCTGGGCAGTGAAGTGTTCTCCAACGCTCTGGAGGGCGGAGACCTGCCTCCTCCTGGCTGTGATGAGTGTTGCCCTCTTACCAGCTGTGAGGTCTCCCATGTTGACATCTGGTGGCAGACCTGGGGAGTCATAGCACGATGGAGATCACCATGGTGGCTTGGCCACCATGCACCCTCCGAGATGCTATGAGGTCCCACCTCCTGTCCTCGTCCCCTGCTGCCACTCACATTCTGGATCCTGGTGGTCAGTCTCCACTGGCTATGCTGCCTCCTTATCACCATCCTGTGATTCGTCTGTTGTTCCTAGGGGAGAAACAAATGGCCGTAGTGTGGGGCCACTGAGCCCTGGCGGCCAGCCCGACAGTGCCTGGGCTGCCACATGGCCTGGGATGGGTCGCCGTTATGATGGCCTGCGAGGGTGTCCACCCTGCCCTTGTGACTTACCCTGGTAGGCTGGCAGAGCCATTGCCACATTGCCAGCATCACTCTCCTCATCATGACTGCTTGGTTGCTGGATTGCGTACTGGGAGTCTGAACCTGGGAAGGGAAGTGGACACGGGTCATCAGGACCATTTCTGCTGTCTGCTCTGGTGCTGGCCACGCTTGGGACACCTCCTCTCACTTTGTGCCACTGCCACCTGTGGCCTCCTGTAGACAGGTGCAGGGCTCCTGTGATCTCCCCTCGGGGTGTGGCTGTATAGGCTTGTGACAGCATGTGGTGGCTGGGTGGTGCCGTGATCTCCCTGGTATCCCCCCTTGCCCTGTGGCATGGTGTGCTGTTTTGGCATGTTGTGCCCCTTGACTTCTGTGGGGTGCCTTTGAGGTCACTATGGTGCCTGTCCCTGCTGGCAGGGGCTTGAGGGGTGTGTCTGTGGCATTTGGTTTTGTGCGCTAACCCATAGGGGTGCTGTTCCCTGAGTTCTCTGTGTTGTCCATCCACTGGGGGCACCCATGCGCAAAGGATGGGGTGTTTCCCGGGTCTGGTGGCTTGAACTCGGTTGGGTGCGGGTGGGGTGGGAGCTGTCTCGGGGTGGTGTGCTGCCTCTTGTGTGTCCCTTGGTGGACCTGGGATGCTGCCGTCCACTGCCCCATTACCTGTTGCCTGCTGCTGGTGGATGCCTGCTACCTGGCTGGCTGCTGGTGGATGCCTGCTGTGAGGAGGTGGATGGGCCCCAGGAGGTGACTCGGGCACTACCTGGCTGGCTGCTGGTGGATGACCATGGCTCCCATGTATCCTGTGAGTCATCGTAAAACATCTCCAGGGACACCTGCTGAGAGGAGGTGGATGGGCCCCAGGAGGTGACTCGGGCAGGAACTGGGTCTGTAGTCTGGAGCAGCTCTTCTGTCCATATCTCTTTCTCAGTATGGAGGATTCTATCCAGCTCCTCATAATAGGGTCATGTGTTTCTGCTGCCACCGGACTGTGCATTCAATGTCATGGCCTTTTTGTATTTCAGGTGCATGTCCTTGGTTTTTGTGCGGCACTCTTCCACAATCCGCTGATGGCCTCGGGCGACCATACCTGTGGCCACCTCTTCGAATACCTCTATGTTCCTGTGGGACTCTTTCAGGGTGGTCTGGACCGCCTTGTCTCCCCACATGTCCACATGGTCCAGGGTCTCTGGCTGCTTCCATGAGGGGCCACGTACCCCACGCGCCCTACCCCTCCCATGGGTGGGAGGTGGGGTTCCTGCTGGTTGTGTGGGGGCCAGCATGGTCGCCGCTCACTGTGCAGGATCACTGTGTGGCATTTTCAAAGTTTGCTTCATGGCAGGTTGTCTTGCCGGGTTGGGTTCATGTGCATGCACAGTGCGGTGGAGTGGTGGTGCTCTCGGTTTCATGTTCAAATGCATGTGCCATGCCACAGGGCGATGGTCCTTTCACTTTCATTTCCCTGCGCATGTGCCATTGGGCATTTGTGTGCATCCTGTGGAGACTTAAAAAAAATCTGGTTTGCAGCGGAACATGGACGGGCACCAGAGGCCACAGTATTCGGGTGCACCCATGATCAGACGCCCACCCCTGCCCCATGGTTTCCAGAAATGATTGCTCCTTCCTTAGTAGTTTTTTACTTTGCATCTTTGGTGGGAAGCTGCGGTTGGCAACAGGAGTGCTATGCCTCCCAGATGTTCCAGTGTGATCGCACCTGGAAAATCTGCCGGGCTACCGTGCCTTTAGCAGGGCAAATGCTCCGTGTGACCAGGGCCTAAGTCTACCTATTTAGGCTTGCACTCACAGGAGCTACGTTGGTTTAACCCAGTCTTTAATGTACTGTTTTTTTTAAGTTGTTATATGAAACTCAATGAGCTGAGAAGGGTGGAGTATTGGTCGTGGTACAGAAATGTACTAACTTGTCAGGGACACCCATGGGAGTTGTTATCCAACCTATTTCATTGCTCTGCTAAACACTAATTCAATTCATTGTTAGCTGCCAGCTCTAGGTATATGAGTAAAGAGAAAGCTATTTGCTTCTGCTGGCATTTGCTAGACCTAGGTTCTTTCCTCTGGGCCCACACAGGTGCCAGAACTTTTGAAATAAAAAAATTGGTAAGTTTTCCATTTGAATCCCTGTAGATTTTACAAGATGGTGAAGCTCTAGGATCGAAGAAGGAATAAATTGGTGTCTCCTACTGGTTCTTCTGCATGTCTGTCCTCCCTCTGCATTTTCACAGTTGTAGAGTCAGTTTATGTTCTTCCTCACAAGCTTTAAATAATCTGGATATTCAAAATGGTACTGTCATTATCTGTAGCATCATCAGTGGTGTTGCAGCACACCCTCTTTTATTTTGTTGTGCATGCTTATACTGCTATATTGATATAAGGGTTGCATTTTTTAAAAAGGAAGCAAAACTACTCATGGGGAGGGAGTGGAGTGGTTTGATGGTGACAACAATTCAGCAACCAAAAAGTGGGTTGGAGGTAGGTGGGAGTGGATGAGAAAAAGAAAACTGACAGAAACATTATGCATGAGGAAAAAAGGTGACTCAAAATCAGCTTCCAGTAAAAGATTGAGGTAGACATGGTCTCAAAAGTACTGGAAAAACTTGGACAACCCCCCCCCCCCAAGAAGCAAACATTAAAGACACAAAAATGTGTGTAGAAATCAGAGGATAAACTGAAGCAGTATGGGGGTTGCAACTGACAAAATAATACAGAAAAGCCCCGACTGTGTGAGCAAGGTTGCTCTGCTGTGCCGCAGTTTAAACAAGTGCAAGAGTAGTCTCATAGACAGAGCTGTAGAGAAGCAAGGCAGCTTCACCACACAAAATCCCCAACCTCATACTTCAGTATTTGGGGATCTAGTCTGTAACCACCACCACCACCATCACCACCAAAAATCTAAGAAGTCTGAAAAATCTGAGAAGCACCAGATCATAGCTATAAATGACCCAAGACCCTGGCTGGCAGCATCCTCATCTACCCATAATTAAAACTTAGTATGGTTTTTAACAGAAGAAAACCAAGTTTGCTTTCTTTTAAGGATTTATTAATACTACTAAAAATTTCAAGTATTTCCACCTATATTACATAATTTCTGCCTTGCAGAAAAAGTGCAGAAAGTTTTCTTTAATCTTAATTGAAAACTGGCAATAGAAACATTCCTTTTTGCAAAATTCCAAGTATGAGTGGCTGTTCCAGAGCAGGTGGGATTGTTAAGATAAAGTTGGCTACAGAAAACAAGTACAAGTCACAGGGAAGCAAAAAGTCATATGTGCAAATTGAAATAACAACAGCACAGAGCTGAATCCATCTCCCTCTCCCTCTCTCTGTTTCTTTTTAATGTGGTTAGTTTTAACATGCTGTTAAAAATTCATGGCAACAGACTTCACTTCATTATAACTTGTTTTTCACTCTCTCTTCTGTTCCAATCTCCCAGTAAAAGGGAATTTTATGCACAATTCTTATCTACAGGCCAAACCGTACATTATGTGGGAGACAGACAACCAGATCATCAGACATTTTCTTTATCACCAAGAAGTAGCTGCAGGGAGAGGCTCTTATTTTGGACTGGAGCTATAGTGCTTGGAGAGAAGTTTGTATTCCTTTACTGTCGGTATTTCCCATGCTTCCCTGGCTACCTCTTTCTCTGACCTGCTATTTGCCACAGTAGGGAAAGAAAGACAAGGGAGAGAATTCCTATAGGGGAAATGGCACAGGGGAGAAAGGATTAAATGCTCCTCCCCTAGCACTATATCCCTAGTGCTTTGACTGCTAAATTTGACTGCTTTCAGAAAATAGAGGTTTAATCACAGATCAAGCTGCTATGCCAGAACTGGGTCTAGCATGGAAGGAGGCAGGCAAGTTGCTCCCTGACATTGTGGCTAAGATCAGGCCGCTTGTTTTGGAATAACAGGTACCTCAGGGCTAGGTTTTTTTTACTATATATTTATGTATTTCTTAAAACTATATGCAAAATATATGCATTTCACCCTGAGTGTGAAAAGTACATTAACATATAAAATTTGACACATATATATTTTAAACATATTTGGAAGTGAAAATTAGGAATGGTTTGGACTCTTCCTTCCAAGTTTTTTAAGGTATATGTATTGTGTTTTGTATAAATATTCAGAGGACTGGCCTTCCACTTAAGTAAATAAGAATGTAGGATGTTGGAGCCCATGAGCCCCCAAGAGCAACTGGTCAGTTATTGTAATGTATCCACTTGAGAACATAAGCTCAGGGCAGCCATGTGCTTGGACTGGTTCTAACCGGTCCACCATATGGCCAGGCAAAGGGCCTGAGCTTCGCCCCGAAGGACAATGGACTAGAGGATCCTGAATCCCCTCCAATAGAGGAGCAGGAGTTAATTCAATCAATGTAAATAGCGAATCATTGGGTGTGTGTGTGTTTAGGGTGTGGTTCACTTGGGGATAAAAGCCGGCTTGCGAGCCAGCTTAGGTGTCTTGTTCTGCAACTAATAAAGTATGTGAGTGCTGAAATCACTAGTAAGTCTCAGTACTTTTCACTGGCGACGAAGGTGGGATGCCAACTCCCTCCATGAACAATGACCACGAGACGAGCACCGCTGACCGCCCCAACACTGAAAGCACCGAACGCTGCCGCCGAGCTTCGTGTCCACTTCTCCAGTTCCTGGACGCAGCACCGCTCCCAAGCACCGCTGACCCCGAGAGCAGCCTCACTTCCAACGCCGCCAACTCAACACCGCGACCTCCACGGGTGAACACAATGGCTGCCAGCAACGAGAGCTTCCCGATCTTTGACATCTCTCGTCCCGCACATTGGGAGACCTGGATCGAGACGCTGGAGCATCACTTCGAGATCCATGGCATCACGGATGCAGGTATGAAGAAGGCCTATCTCCTATGCTACTGCGGCATCGAGGCACACCTCCTCCTGAAGGACCTGGTGAACCCCTTACAGCCGAAAGATGCGGCTGCCACCTAAGAGATGCTGGTCAAGGCATTTACCGACCACTTGGCCCCAAAGCCCACCAAGGTCGCGGAACGAATGGAGTTCTTCGCAAGAAACATCTCTGGAATTCCTGGCCGGCCTACGCCGCACAGCAACAAGGTGTGCCTTCCCCAGCCTCACAGATGCCCTCCTAAACCAGTTCCTGGTGGGGCTGAAGGAGACAAAGCTGCGCCGCAGGCTCATCAGCCGGGACGACCTCACTCTGGAGGCCGCCATCAAGGAAGTGGCCGCCTACGAGAAGTCCCACGCGGATCGCTGGCCAAAGACGGTCCATCGCCTCCAGGACTCCGGCCCCTCAGATGACTCGAACGATGAGGAGGTCCTACAGGTAATCCGACGATCGCAACAATGCACCCAACGCCCCAAGGGATTCCCCGCAGCACCAACTCAGCCCACCGCATCTGCTTGTGCCAGCTGTGGCGACGCGCACGAGTGCCGGACCTGCCATTTCTGGGACGCTGTCTGCAGGACCTGCAACAAGGCCGGACACCTCGCCCGAGTCTGCCGCTCCAAGGGCAAGCGCCTGGGATCCACTGCCCAGCTGGACGCCGCAAGCCTGCACACTGTGACGACCCAGCGCCGGCAGATGGTATGTAACTTGCCCCCTGAAAGCCCGGACAAGGTGCATGTGACTGTCCAAATAGAGGGGTCCCCCTGCCAAATGGAAATAGACTCGGGGTCCTCTTTCTCTATAATTTCTGCGGAAACCCTCAAAACACTATGCCCCAAGGGGGGACCCCGACTGCACAAGCCACGGGGTTTGAAACTAATGGACTTTAACAAAAACCCAGTGGCGGTCCATGGCTGGGGCAAGTTTCAGGTCCGATTTAAAGGGTTCTCGGGCTTGCTGGACCTGCTGGTCATGGAAGGGCGCCTCTCGAGTCTCCTGGGGTTGTCATGGTTTGAGCCTTTGGGACTCCAAATAGCATGAGTAAACCACCTCGGGACCGCAGACTGGGAGGCGGTTTGCCGCGATTTTCCCAAAGTGTTCGATGGGACCCTGGGGAGGTACAATGGGACCCCGATTTCGCTAGACCTGGACCCCAAGGTACGGCCCATCCGCATAAAAGCACGGCCCCCTCCCATAGCCATGCGGGAAAAAATAGAGGCCGAGCTCGACCGCCTGGTCGCCCAAGGAGTGCTGGAACCGGTCGCGTCAGCGCGCTGGGAAACCCCCATTGTGACGCCAATTAAACCTAATGGGGCTATACGCATTTGTGCAGACTACAAATGCACCATAAATAAGGCCCTGCAGGACCACGCCTATCCGGTCCTGGTAGTGAGCCATGTCCTGGCCTCCCTTACGGGGGCCAAGGTTTTCGTTAAGCTGGACTTGGTGCAGGCTTACCAGCAGCTGCCAGTGGACACGGCCGCTGCAGAAGCACAAACCATCACCACCCACAAGGGGGCCTTCCGGGTCAATAGACTACAGTTTGGGGTTTCGGTGGCACCAGGGATTTTCCAATCTTTCATGGATTCCCTTCTTAAAGGAATTCCAGGGGTCCAGCCCTTTCTAGATGATGTCATCATCGCGGCACCGGACTCCACCACCTTCGCCGAACGGCTGCGTCAGGTCCTGCAGAGGTTCGACGATGCCGGCCTCAAGGTGAAGAAGGAAAAATGCCTTCTGGGGGTGCCCCACATCGAATTTCTTGGTTTCGCAGTTGATGCACAAGGCATCCACCCCACAGATGAAAAAATTAAAGCAATCACACAAGCCCCGGTCCCCACGTCCAAACCGGAACTACAGGCCTTCCTAGGCCTCTTGAATTTCTATCATGCGTTTCTGCCCCAAAAGGCATCAGTGGCTGAACCCCTCCACCAGCTGCTGGACAAGGATGCACCATGGGCCTGGAAGCCGGAGCATGCGGCGGCATTCCAGGTGGTAAAAGACTTGTTGGTCTCCAACACGGTACTGCACCATTTCTGTGAAGCTTTACCGGTTGTTCTTGCATGTGACGCTTCGCCCTACGGGATGGGGGCGGTGTTGGGACATCGGTTGCCGGATGGCCGGGGGGTTCCGGTCGCCTATTATTCTCGGACCCTGTCTTCTGCGGAGCGTAACTATGCGCAGATAGACAAGGAGGCACTAGTGATAGTGGCGGGGGTAAAAAAATTCCACCATTATCTCTATGGCTGCCCGTTCGAGATCCTTACGGACCACAAGCCTCTCCTGGGCCTCCTCGCGCCCGATCGGCAGATGCCGCAGATGGTCTCGCCTAGGGTTCTCCGCTGGTCCATATTCCTGGCGGGGTACTCTTATGCCCTCACCCACCACCCGGGGAAGGCCATGGGTCACGCGGACGCACTCAGCCGCCTCCCGCTGCCCGCTACGGACCCGGACCCCGCCCATGTCATCGCTCTCCTGGAATCGCTGCCCGGTCGCCCAGTCCACGTCAGGGAGGTGGTCCGTCGCACAGGCCGCGACAAGGTTCTCTGTCGGGTTTTGGACTGGGTGGGGAGGGGGTGGCTGACAGCTAGACAAGACCCGGAATTTGCGCCCTTTGCCACAAGGCATGATGAGCTGTCGACCTATAAGGGGTGCCTAATGTGGGGAGGTAGGGTGGTCATTCCAAAACCATTACAGCTGCGGGTACTGAAGGACCTTCATGAGCATCACCCTGGGGTGGTCAGGATGAAGGCTTTGGCGCGGGGGTATGTCTGGTGACCAGGGTTAGACCGGGATATTGAGGACGTTGTAAAAAGGTGTCAACCCTGCCAGGACTCCTGACCCGCACCCCCGGCGGCCCCTGACAGGGCCTGGGAATCCTCTCACCGCCCCTGGTAGCGCCTGCACCTCAATTTTGTGGGCCCGTTCCAGGGGCAGCTGTTTTTTATACTTGTAGACACCTACAGCAAGTGGCTAGAGGTAGAGCCAGTGCCGTCTACCTCCTCCCGTGCGGCCATCTGAGCGATGTGGTGGATTTTCAGCTCGCACGGACTCCCTGACACCCTGGTCACCGACAATGGGACGGCCTTCACGTCCGGGGAGTTCCAGGAGTTCACCCAGCAGCACGGGATTCGCCACGTAAGGTCGGCCCCATTCCACCCCACCACCAATGGCCAAGCCGAACGCATGGTGAGAATGGCCAAAGAGGCGCTCCGCCGGACAGAAGGAAAGGACTGGGACTTCAGGCTGGTGCACTTCTTGTTCGGCCAGAGAACTACGCCCCATGCGACAACCGGCCGAAGCCCGGTGGAACTACTGATGGGCCGACGTCTCACCACCAGGCTAGACCGGTTACACCCCGATCGAGCACCAGAGCAGGAGCCCTCCACGGAAACCCAGCGGCGGCACGGGGGGTTTTCCCGGAGGACCCAATGTACGCACGGAACTACGCGAAAGGGCCTCCGTGGATTCCCGCCCGAGTAGTACGGGTCTGAGGCCCCCATTCTTATGAAGTCTCCGGAGAGGATGGTCAGATCCTGCATCGCCACATCAATCAGCTACGCCGCCAGGTGCTACCCCCAGAGCCAGATGAGGGGGAGGAGTGGAACGAGCCAGCTCAACCAGACGCGGGTGCGGGTGCACCCGAGGAAATCCCTCTGGACTTCAACTCTGGACAGCCAGCAACTGCAAACGACACACCGAGCGAGATGGTGAGCCCAGCCCCTCTGACACCAGAGCGGTCGCCGGTCCCCACAGTCGCCCGAGAGGCCGTCAGTTCCCCCATGCCAGAGCCCCGTCGCTCCACGCGAGAGCGGCGGCCTCCCAGCTATTTGAAAGACTATGTGTGTGGGTGTTTATCGGACCAAGGGGGGAGGGGTGTAATGTATCCACTTGAGAACATGGGCTCAGGGCAGCCATGTGCTTGGACTGGTTCTAACCGGTCCACCATGTGGCCAGGCAAAGGGCCTGAGCTTCGCCCCGAAGGACAATGGACTAGAGGATCCTGACTCCCCTCCAACAGAGGAGCAGGAGTTAATCCAATCAATGTAAATAGCGAATCACTGGGTGTGTGTGTGTTTAGGGTGTGGTTCACTTGGGGATAAAAGCCGGCGTGCGAGCCGGCTTAGGTGTCTTGTTCTGCAACTAATAAAGTATGTGAGAGCTGAAATCACTAGTAAGTCTCAGTACTTTTCAGTTATGTTCATTATTATCCATAGAAATGTGTCACTCCTCCTCATATGAATCCAAATTACAGAGAAAATGCTGCAGTATTATGTATCAGGAGGTTACTCTTTTGGTTCCTTTGCCTTTTATTTTTTGAAGCCATGTGCAGTTAAAAAGTAAAGGAGCAAATATATTCCAGGAACACATAAGAATCTAGCCAACATCACTGAAGCAGTAACAAATACAAGGTGTTTTTCAAGCAGGAAAAGACATTAATGCACCTGTGCCATTTCACAGACCCTCAAATTATGCCTTAACTCATCATCTCTCAGTGTACACAAGACTATCCAGTCCACCCAGTCTGTCTTTGTATTGGTGGGAAAGCAGTTCGAAATAATAATATCACAATAATCAGAAACAGGGCCTTTTTGTACTGTGGGATATGAAAGACTGGTTGCAGTCACCTTTGGCATGAAGTACTAATATATCAGGATCACCAGTGTATTAGCTAAATAGGCAGTTTCCTAATTAGTTGGGGAAATCAGCAAAGGAGACGGAGCAAGAGGCAGGTAACTCGGATTCTCCACCTCAGGAATCCAAGAAATCATTGATTTAGGAAGATGCTAATTTTAAGCTGCTAAAAACTTTTTTTTTGAGATTTATTTTAAGTTTTCACAGTATACAACCAAAAAAAGAGCTATCTTAAATATACATACATGAGTCCATAAAACAAATTCAACAGTTAACAGATATCCAAGAATATACTTTGGACCAGCGTCTCTGAAAAAAGAGGAAAAACTGGTAAAAACTTTTGAGCTTAAAAAATGACTTGCTTATTTATCTTATATTTATTTCTGCATTCCCCCACCTGGGGACTACAATTGCCTTACAAAATGACATAAACAAAATGACGTACTTTTGAAAAACATATCTAGTCCATTATTTCTTTATTTAAAAGATTCCATTATAAAGGTATCCTCCTGGGCTATTCCATTCTATGACATCTAATCTCTTTTTAAAAATGCCCTCTTGAACATTACTGTTTTGCAAATTGCATGCTGGTTTGCATACTGTATACTATTCAGCAGAATGACAGAAATGTGGGAGCCTTCCTGACCTCCTCAGACAGGGCGTAGATGTAATATGACTGATTCCTGTTCTTGCTGCTCAGATTTGAGGTACAAGGATGATGAAAATTAAGTCTCTATTTGAATACTTGATATACATATTACATCATACAGGTGGAATGAAGCATGGACCCACAGTCCATATTCAGCATTTTTACCTTTACAGCACTGTAATACATAGTTTGGCTACTTTTTCCCCTTCTTACAGTGATCCTTCTTCTGGATGTGATCATGTGGAGAAAACTCAAATGAGAGCCAGGCTGTACACTGAGAAGGCCATATCTATATGGAATGCAAAAAAGCAATTAGCAAAAGATACAGGTTGGCCATTAGTGTTTTTGCAAGGTATGAACCTGAGCAGAATCTATATGTGGGTGTTTTCCACAGCATCCTTTGTGGAAGGTTGATTCTTGGAGGGTGGCTATCAGAGTTGTTTTTAGTTTGAGAGGATTATTCTGCCTCTAGGCCTTCCTGTCCAGTGTTCTCAGAATCAGATAAGTAGGCTGGCATATATTCTGTGAAGGGGTTTTTTTTAAAAAAATGTTCAAAATTGGCAGAATGCCTTTTTGCCCCCCTGAAGAAGAATTAAAACATATCCTTTCAAATCAAAACAACATGAGAATTGGTGTGTGGGTTTTATGATGGTGATGCCAGCTTTCTATATTATGAGCAAAATGTTTTGTGTTGATGTATGCTGTGTTTTAGTTTAAGAATAATAATACTGAAAAACCCTGCAGGAGCACGTGTAATTACTCATACCTAAACACCCACACTGAACAAAACTCAGGAAATTCCTGACATTAAAAATGGCATGTTTGCTTTCTTGTGAAGAAATAAAAACAATAATTGCAAACCCTACCATTAAAACCAAGATTATTAAATTAAAAAGTAGATTACATTCTTTCCTTGAATTCAGTTGTGTTTATTGAATGGTGAGGTATTTGGGTACTTAGCAGCACATGAGTGTTTACATTGGTTACCAAAGGAATAAATGGTTCTAAGGATGCAGATGTCTAAGTAGTTAACATTACAGCTCATATATGCTGCCAAGGAACTAGGAAAACCTGAACTGCTTTCCTGCAAAACTATTTTGCTAATCTATATTTTTGATATTAATGTCATGGTTCATTTTTCTCTCAATTTCCTCTGGTTCTGTGTATTGTTTGAGTACTCAGTGTTCAAAGGTAGTAATAGGTAAGACATGTTGATGGACATTACATCAAGTGGATGGAACTCAGATCCAAGGCTAGAAATTGCCCAAATGATGCATGGTGATGGAGCTTTCAAGTACTCAAACTGACATAGCTGCTATGAATCAGAGTAAGCAGGTCACTAACAGTGCAATCGTAAACTGAGTTATACCCTTCTAAGCCCATTGATACAGTAAACTTGGAAAGGGGTAAGTCTGTTTAGGATTGTACTGTAAATCAAGAATCAAACTTCAGCACTCAGCTCTTGGTAGTGAAGCACCACAATCCTTCATTCTTGTTTGATAGTAAGGATGTCTTCATGTACACACTTCTTCCCTTAAGCCACTTTCATATGGCTAATTTCATGCTGCACATTGTTTATTATCAATTACAAACATATATATACAAGTGGGGACCTGCAAGAAACTTGCTGGAGTGGCTATCCCATTCTCCCCAATTCTGCTTCTTCCTCTCTCCCCCTACTTCTCTCACACGCTTTCTCCTGCCTGCCACCCATTTTCTTACACTCTTTCTCCTCTCCATGTCTATCAGTTCCTTTCTGCCCCCACTCCATCACTCTTTCTGCCCCTGTTGCTCTCCCAGCTTCCCATCTACTCCCCCCCCAGCAGCAGGTGGCTGCAGCTGCTCTCCAAGAATCACAATACAGATATCAGTTCCTCTTAGGATTGCCAGCTCCATGTTGGGAAATTCCTGGAGATTTGGGGATGGAGCCTCGGAAGAATGAGGTTTGAGCTTGGAGGTGACCTCAGCAGGTTATAATACCATAAACTCCACCTTTCAATGCAGCCATATGCTCCAGGGGAACTGATCTCTGTCATGTGGAGATCATTTGTAATTTCAGGAGATCTTCAGCCCTCACCTGGAGGTTGGCAACATCAGTTCCCCTGGAGGAAATGACTGCTTTGGAGGGTGGAGTTTTGATCAGACATCTCACCCTGAACCAGCTTAATTGTATACTCACCCCATGGTCAATGGTTCAGATTGTTGCAGCATTCTTCTTCTTTTTTTTTTGTCTTTCATCGATATGCATAAGTGTGTATCTGAAGCTCCAGCTCCTTTTTGGTCAAATCTGCATTTGCATTTTTAAATCAGTTTTGTGGTGCTGTGATGCCATCAAGCATAGAGAAAGACAGCGTCACAGCAGCACGAAACTGATTTAAAAATGCAAATGCAGCACAAAACTGATTTAAAAATGCAAATGCAGATTCGACTCTCTGCCAAGTACTCTGGCCCCTCTCAGCTTCCTTCCCTTTGCCTCTCTTCCATGGTATATGGGGGGGGGAGTGCAGATTTACATGAGAGTAGTCTCATTGATGTCAGTACATTTACCCTTGTGTCACTCATTGGATGCTCTCAGACTCTGATGCAGAAACAGGAGAGAAGGGTTTGGGGAATCTGTTGCTTGAAAACAACTCTCCCAGGGACTCCCGATCCAGAAAGGCCAAGCATTCATATAGGTTTCTTGATTGGGGAGAGGCATGGGGAGAGAACTTTGAACCTGCAGACATAATTTGCTGCTTGTCCAGTAGGCTTTCTACCATGCCCTTCCCAAATGCTGGGCTATGAGTGAATCAATCCTTTGGAACAAATTTCAGTGCATGATTATGTTTATTCTATAGCACATTGCTTAGATTTCCCTCCACCAACTTTTAGATTGTAACTGGCATCCAGGTAGAATTGTTCATCTAACTACTCTTGCTAACAGAAAAATGCAATTACAATAACATAACATCCCCCCAAAAATATTATTACTTTGAAAAATGAATGAAACTGACAGAGAAATTCCAAACAGAAAGATGCAGCTGTTTAGGATTGTGCTGTGGGTGATGGCAGAATTTAGTTTTAGAAGGTCCAAAAGTCCAAAAGGCTTGCTCTCTGACTCTAAATTAGTTTAGCAGAACAGGAAACAAGTCAGCATTAAGACTCTACAGTTTTAGAAAAGACAAAAAGAAGAGTCAATGGTAGATTCAGCCAATAGCAAGCCAATTTTCAGCACTGATTGTAATGACTCCTTGATGTTTACTCTGTAATTACCTTTCTTCCACAGACAAGAAGTGTTCAGCAGGATATTATGAATATATTATTGTCTGTGCAGGTTTCCTAAAGTGCCTGTCTTGCAGATTTTAAGGAGCTTAAAAGTGAAAAGTGACACTTAGCCTAGCATGACTAGTGATATCCATTAAGGTCAAGGCAGATTTCCTCAAGTGACTTCCTGTGCTCTGTAAGCAAAGAATTGGATTTCAGATGCTAAATCTCTTCTTGGACTGCTATCTCAATTTGCCAAAAGGCTTCCATTACTTATATCATAAGGTGATACTGAGGTCTTTTAAGAGCCAGCCGCTTAAAAAGACAAGATAAACTGGTTAGAAGCAGTTCCTTTTGACTTTCTGATAATATTTCAGTCTGTTCCATCAGATCCATAGTAGGGAAGAGGAAAACCAAAAATCAGGGTTCTTTTTATATCAGTTGGAGGTGTATTTCAATGAACATATAGAGCAGAAATAATGACAGCCAGTTTGGTATGGTGCTTTGAGTGTTGGATTAGGCCCAGGAAGACCAAAATTCAAATACCAGCTTGCCATGAAGAACTCACTAGGTAACCCTGGGGCAAGTTATCTCACAGGGTTGTTATGCAAATAAAATGGAGGTGGGAAGAACTCGGAGGCCCCAATCCATCCCATAAGGGCTGTTTCCTGCTCCGTTTTCCAGTTCTGCTGCTGCTGCCAAATCACAGCTTGCTTTACCAGACTCTCTCAATCACACAGGAGAGATAGGCAAACTTCTCCCCTCCCCCTCCTCCCAGGGGGAGGGAGGGAACTGGCCAGGCTGCCTCAATCCTATAGGAGATAAAGGGAAGCCTTACTTTCCTTCTACTGGCTGAGGCTCCTTCCTGATGGGAGGGAAGGAACAAGGGAGAGCTTGCTTTGCTGGGCTGCCTCAGTCACACAGGAGAAATACCAAGCACCTTAAAGGCCAATAAAGTTTTGTTCAAGGTATGAGCTTTTGTATGCCTTGCTACAGTCTCTATGTGTTTTGTTGGGCTCTTTATGCCAGGGCTCCCCTGGGTGCAACTTGGTTCACTCCCCCTTTTCACTGTATTCGTGCCCTCATGATCCAGTCTTTCTCAGTAAGAAAGCAATATGAGCTATTTTAGAGGAAGAATAACAAGCCAGTGAGGTGGATTAGGCTGTCCAGACCAAGTTCACTCAATACATTTCCTTTGTAGGAAGTTGTAGTTATTTCTCTAGGGTAGACTATAGTTTTGTAGACAAACACATTGCCCTCAGTCTGTGTTAGGATGCCTTCTCATATTCTTGACCAGCACATGAAGCAACTTATGAACAAAAGCTTGCAGTGTCCAACCATTGCGTGTTTTCCCCTGGGTCCTAGGCTCAGAACACTGAGCATGAGATTTTTGTAATGACTCTCAATAAATCAAAAGTAGGTTTGCAGCTTACAAATACATACTTGAGCAGCGTACTCAAGATTGCAACAGTACAGACATTTTGATGCAATAATTCAGAGCAGAGGTGTCAGAGACTGTTAAATAAACCAAATTTTGCAAAAGTGCTAGTGTTTTAAGCATGTTTTATTTAAAGTTTTTTTAAAAATCTTTTGTCTGTATCCTTTATAAAGTTTATATTTCTGCTACCTGGTATTACATTTTATGACACACATGGCACAGCCCAACAAAATCTCATTTATGTCAGATCCGGCCCTCATAACAAATGAGTTCAACACCCCTGATGTATGCTGTCCTATGTAACTGGTGATAAATAACAATAGCATTGTATCACTTAAAGAAACTAGTGAATTCCCCTCTCCCTTATTATGGTGCAATTGTTTCAATATGGGACATTTTATTGTCAATGCGGTGCTATATTATATTAAGGGAAATTTAATTAGTATATTTTAAAACAAGAGGCAGGACCTGCGATACTGGGGAAGTATGCCCCACAGATACTGGGGAAGTATGCCCCACAGATACTGGGGAAGTATGCCCCACAGCTCCTGGCCTGCAGAAGCTGGAGATGTGGCAGCAGGTGAGCCCAGCCTTCTCCCTCCCCCCTCCCCCCCAGTGGCAGTGGCAAGGCTTGCCTGCCAAGGTTTCTCCTTCCCCTCTCCCTCCCCAGTGGTGGTGGCAGTTTCTCCTTCCTCCCTCCCTCCCCAGCAGCAGTGGTGGTGAGGCCGGCCCACCCACCAAGCTTTCTCCCTCCCCCCTCCCCAGCAGTGGCAGTGAGGCTGGCCCACCAAGCTTTCTCCTTCCCCCTCCCTCCCCAGCAGCAGTGAGGCTGGCCCACCAAGCTTTCTCCCTCCCCAGCAGTGGTGGTGGTGGCGAGGCTGGCCCGCCAAGCTTTCCTCCCCAGCATCAGTGGCAGTGAGGCTGGCCCACCAAGCATTCTCCCACTCCCCGTCCCCTGTGGTGGTGGCGGCAAAGCCTTCTCAGAGTGTTCCCTGTGCATGCGCAGGGAATGCTCCTTTACTTTTGGGGGGATTTAAGTATCCACCCTATAGGGTTTTTTTTACAGATTTTAGATTTTTCTGCACATCTGGGGATTGCCCCAAATGTGCAGGAAAATCTCCCTGCCCCCCAGGTGCCCCCACTGTGCAGATTTAGATATCCGCATGCAGGGTGCACCTTGGGTATTAGATATATAGATATTTAACAGCTGTCATTTTGCCATTTTTTTCTTGTGAACATGGGATATAGCAAACTTTTTTTAAAAAAAACCTGGTTTTGCTTCCATATCTTTAACAGTACCCCAACACACAAAAACATAGAAGGGCTTAATTACATTTTAACTATACATTATTATTTTTCTCATGGAAGAACTGTTTAATAAAAGCACCACAATATTTCATAAATAGTTACATAGCACTTATATGAGTATGGTTGCCAACTGTCCCTTTAATAGAGTCTTAACATGTGGACATGGGTGTAAGGCTTTTCTTGTCATGGAGTTACATAACATCCTATCAAGTCTCTATTAAAGGAACAGGACATTTTTTGCTAGGCCTATGAGGAAACCTGTCTCTAACCCTGTTCTGCAATCACCTGAATTTTGTCATCCTCCACTATGGTTTCCCTATTGCAAAGAATTCTTCTGAAAAGCAGTCCTGTACATGTTTACTTGAAAATAAGGCTCACAGTGTTCAGTGGGACTTTTCCATAGGTAAATATGCATAGAATTGCACTGTTAGTACATTGGACTATCCTGTTTTCTAACTGGATATTTCTTTAAAATGAGGTTTAAGTAGCAGCACTGCCTACTACACAGAAAGGGATCAAGTTTGAGCTTAATTTAAAGACAATATATTTCCATTTCATGAATGCCCATTTAAAATGCTTACCATAGACAACATTCAATGCAAAACGATTTTTTTAACTCTGTGTTTCTTCAGACCAATAAATCATATAAACAGTAATACTCCATCACATAAGTAGTCAATCATCTGTTTGCACATCAGAGAACAGTAATTTAAATTGCGCTCTGCACTAAGTCATATAAGCTGTTAGTTATTCTCATCTCCCTGTGTGATGTGATTGACATATGTCATAACAGATAAATGGATCAACACAGCAGCAGCTGTGTAACCCAGGTGTTCAGTACTGTAGGTGCCAAATTGCTTAAAGCAGAGTTTAAACAGTATCACACAATTAGGCCCTAGTTCTTCTAAAACTCATACCACAGTTGTGGTCTTTATTCAATTAACTCCATACAGGTTGGGTTTTTTTAAATAAATAACATCTCTTTTGTAATTATCTTCTGATGCAAGGAGGAGTATAGGCAGTCATATTAGCAGTATAACCATACACTGAACCAGTTATCCTGCATTGTGACATCAAGTTGCAAAGATAATATCTATGGCTTGAGATTTTTAATACTAAAATCTCCCTCACCACTTGGCCAGGCAATATAGACATGGGGCATATCCACTGGTTCATTACATGTCTACTATTCTACTTTTATTTTTGTTGCTGTCCAGTCACAGCCAACTTATGATGACCCTGTATGGTTTTCAAGGCAAGGGACAGTCAGAGGTGGTTTGCCACTGCCTGCCTCTGCGTAGCAACCCTGTACTTCCTTGGAGTTCTCCCATTCAAGAACTAACCAGGGCTGATCCTGCTTAGCTTCCTAGATCTGACAAGATCAGGCTAGCCTGGACTATTCAGGAGAGGGCCCATGCTACATTACTACCTGGCAAATGGTTTTCTGTCTTTGGCTGAAGGATCATGGGAGATATATACAGCAAAGCATAAGAAAACAGCAGGAGTCCAGGATGTCAGATAACTGCCATGTTTTCTGTATAACCTCATACCTTGCTTACTTGCATGCACATAGCTTTGCTTTGCTGAAGCATCCGTGGGAGACATACCTCTGCTAGACACCACTATCAGTGTAACCTTGACAGAAGGGAGGGCTTGGGTTCCCAGCTAGTGTGAATATATCGGCCCTATGGCAGGGGTTGGTGGTCTCCCATTCATGATGTAATGTCCCACTGGGAGATTTCCCGAGTGCACGCTTGGATTTCATTTGCTTGGCTAGTTGAAGCATCAGAGTATATACACAGCCCCCCATGCACTACCCAGTATTCCTGACAATGAATCTGTACTACTGGGTAACAGACTGGTATTCCAATAAAGCATAACTTTCTGAGTGAAGTGTGCCTGGACTTGCTTGCTGCTGAACCTGACAGAATTGTCAGGAAACTTTATTTCACCACCGGGCCGAATCTCTCCCTGCTGAGATGAGTGGAGCCGGGAGAGGAGGGGTACCCACCACAGTCCCCTCCACAACCGCACCCCCAATAGTACTGACCACAATGGTACCAATGACTATGGCAATGCTGGCCACCCCTCCAGCCTCTATGGGGACAGGGGTCCCAGTGTCGACAGTCTCGGTGACGACAGATGGCGGGGTCATCCCTAGACCTACAATGTTGTACATCCCTCTGCACCTGGGCAAAGGGGTAACGTTTTGGCCCAAGCAGAGAGACTGGGCGAAACAACTGGGGGACTCTATGCAAACCATCTGGCCGTTGCCGGGGAGTCAGAGCTGGGACAGCATGTACGACCCTCGCATGAGTTCAGGGAGTTTTGGTGTAACTCCGAGCCAGCCCCTTAAGGTTCCCCCAAGACATTTGCCAAGTCCAGGGAGAGATGTGGAGGCACGGCTGGATAGCCTAGAAACAGATTGCCGCATGATAATACGAGACTTAGGACATTTACTTCAAACGTTACCGACAATGATGACCCAGTTGGTTCAGATGCAACTAGCAGCCCAACAAGGGGTCCCAGCTGCCCCCCGCCTGCTCCTGGCCAGCCACCACCTGGCCCCATCCTGCTGCCGCCCACCCCCATTTTGCCTGCTCCTGTCCTGCCAGCTCTGCAGCTGCAACAGCAGCCACCCCTTCCAGCACCAGCGCCTCTGCAACCCGGGGCACCTCCACCTCCCCCGTCCTGCTGCTGCCCACCCCCATTTTGCCTGCTCCTGTCCTCCCAGCTCCGCAGCTGCAACAGCAGCCACCCCTTCCAGCGCCAGTGCCTCTGCAACCCGGGGCACTGCCACCTCCCCCTCCCCCCACAACCGCCTGCCCTGGTGGCCCCACCAGTGATGCCCCGCCCAAGGATTTACTGGATGTCACCTTTGATGGTGACCTGGAAAACCTCTCCTTTTTTATCCTGCAAGTGATGAAGTTTGTACAACGTTGGGCCCATCTCTTTCAGGATGAGGAGCAACAGGTGGACTTTATTTCTTCACAGCTGAGGGGAGGCACTACCAGCTGGTACATGTCTTTGCATGACTTGGATGCTGTGGAACTGGGGAGTGCAGACACATTCATGTAGGCGCTGTGAGCCCGGTTTGAGGATTGAACAGTGGCTGAGAAGGCAGAGGCCTTCCTCCACACCTTTAAGCAAGGGAAACTCTCAGTGAGGGAGTACTCAGCAGAATTCCAATGGCATGCAGTTAAAATCCATGACTGGACCGATCCAGTCCTAGCCCCAAAGTATCAACTGGGGCTAGTAGCCAACATTCAAAACAATGTCATGAGTTCCCAAGAGTCGAGAACCTTGTGAGCCTGGATGGAGGAGGCAGAGAGAGCGGAAAGCAGATTGCACACTATGAGACTAGATAGTGCAATTGCAGCTGGGAGATCACCCACTACGCCCACCCAAAACCCAAACCGCTCCATCTGAAAGTCTCTGTCTGGGACCAACGAATGAAGCAAGGCTTATGCCTGAAATGCGGAGAAAGGGGCCATTACGCAGCTACCTTCCTTCGGGAGAAATTGCTGGACCATCAGGAAAAGAAGGTGACAAGCGTCAGGCTGACACCCCGTCAAAAAAGGGAACAGCAAAGCTGAGGAACCCCTGTGCCTTACACACCACTGTGGAGTTATTGGAACCGGCTTCAAGTGATGATGAGGGGGCAGAGCTGGTGGGAAACGGCCAGGTCCTGTTGTAGGTGGCTATGAAGATGCACATTAGGGTTTGCGGCCTCATAGACTCTGGGTGCGGGAGGGATCTCATCAACCCCTCCCTGGTGTCAGGTTTGGAGGCTGCTGCGGTCCGTCTGGCAGAGCCCCTGATATTTACCCAAATGGATGGCTCTCAGATGAAAGAACCCTATAGATTCGAGACTGTGCTGTTGCAGGTGGGGGCTAGAGATGCCGTTGCGGGGGGGGGGGTTGGACACCTTTGTGGTGTCCCCTGGAGCTAAATTCCCTTTGGTGTTGGGCAGCCCGTGGCTCCATGGACATGACCCATATATATTATGGGATGAAGGGATAGTCCGTTTCATCTCCCCAAAGTGTCAAATTCACATCTGGGACCCTGCCTGGGGATTAGCCAGATTTGTTTGGCCACGGATGAACCGGCCCAAATCCCTAAGGAATACTTGTCACAGGTGTTTGAGGAAGAGGAAGTGGATGAGCTCCCTCCCCATCACAACTCTGACTGTGCGATCAAGTTGTTGCCCGGGCATAAGATGCCAAAAGGGAAGATTTATGCCATGAGCCCCATGGAGAAGGGGGAGTTGCGAAAGTTCATTGATAAAAACCTTGTGAGAGAATTTATTCGGCTGGCAGCCTCCCCATTCGCCGCTCCAGTTCTCTTCTGTAAAAAGAAGGACGGGTGGCTCTGGCTTTGCATGGACTACTGGGGGCTGAATGCAGTTTCATCTGCCAACGCCTACCCCATGCTGTTAATTAAGGACCTCTTGGCGGAGGTGGCCAAAGGGAAAATCTTCTCCAAGCTTGATTTGAGGGATGCTTATTTCCGTGTATACATCCAACAGGGAGAAGAATATAAGACTGCCTTCAATACCCCCCTGGGCCAATTTGAGTACCGCGTGATGCCATTTGGCCTTCAGGGGGCTCTGGGAGTCTTTATGAACTTAATAAATGAAGTGTTACACAAGCACCTGTTTAAGGGGGTGTTAGTGTACTTGGATGATACTTTATTGTACTCCCCTGACACGGCCTCCCATGTTCAGCTGGTGAGAGAGGTCCTTCAGACGTTGCTCAAGCACAAATTATTTGCCAAATTGTCCAAATGTGAGTTCCATAAGACCAGCATTGACTTCCTACATCTATACATGTCATACTCAGTACAATACACTGAATAGGCCCCAATCCTCTACTGGCATTGCCTTTTTATTATTTGCTTTTTATTCCCTTTTAAAATAAAACTTCCTATTTATGTAGATTTGTTTGTGGGAAGTCTGTTTGCCCTTTTAGGGATGTGGAGAGACTAGTGCCCTGGCTTCCTCACCCTGCTGCTGAACCTGCATGTCTGCTAAACTCACCTTGTTCCAGAAACATTGTCACTGGAACTGAGACATTTTGTCACTGGAGCACAGCCTGCTGCCTCGCACATATCATCTATCCTCCTCAAGAGGATTTCTGTGCTCCTTGGAACGGTCACAGACCACACAGACAAGTGCTTTATCATACTTACAAAAGAGCTTCAGTGGCTCCTGGTGCTCCTGGCAAACTCTCCCTTTTCTGGCTGCCCCAACGGTATGATTTCTAAAACAAAAAAACAGGATTAATTTCTTTCTCCATCTAGCTTGCATGTAACATGTATAGAGCTAGATGGAGCACTCATATTATTCCCATTCTGCTGTCATTCTATTGGCTGCCCATTGGTTACTGGGTTCAGTTTAAGGTACCAGCTATCAGATACAAAGCCTTTTGTGGTCATGGTCCCTCATATCTGCAGGCACATCTCACCACCAATACTCCATGACAGCTTTGCTCATCTGAGCAGGGACTTCTGCAGGTTCCAAACTGCAGTTCCATGTACACGTGCCTTCCCCATTGTTTCTCCCTCTTTATGAAATGGCCTGCATGAAGAGGTCAGGAAGGCTTCCACTCTCCTGGCTTCCCAAAAAGTATGCAAAACTGAATAATTCAAGAGGGCTTTTCTATGTAGGAAATATTGTTGCATTGTATGGAATGGTTCACAAAATTACTTGGGTAAATGATTAGGAATTGTGGTCTATACTAGGGGTGTGCACCAAAAAAAAAAAATGGTATTTTTTGAGTTCAGATACACCAAATCCAAAAAACATTGACATTTGCCAATATTCCCAAATTTATTCAGCTCAATTATACCCTATGGGGACCATCCCCATAGATTATACCCAGAGTCGCACCCTGGCAGTGGCACACTCCCATCACTGAAGGGAAGGCAATTTGCCTTCCCTTCAATAAAGGGAGCAGGCTGCCTTGGCAGCACAACTTCAGAGACTGAGGGGTCGTGGTTAAAGTTTAAATCCCCCCCTCTCTGGAGTTGTGCTGTAGTGGTGGTACACTCCCTTCATTGAAAGGAACACAATTTGCCTTCCCTTCAATGAAGGGAGTGTGCCGCCACTGCTGCATGACTCCAGAGAGGGGGGTTAAATGCCTCCAGGATCCTCTCTTCCTTGTCCAGCTGGCCTATGGCCATAGGCCAACTGAAGAATGGAGGAAAGGTCAGGGAGGCATTTAAACATGCCTGACAGCTGTTAGGTTTAAATAGCCAACAGCTCTGGTAAGGTGAATGCACCCAATTAAAAACCGAATAAGATCAGCTTTTATTTGGGATCTGGTTTGCCAAATCAGATTAGAGAATCTGATTCTGCTGAATGAATACCTCCAAAATACCAATAAGGTGTTTGTAGGGTATTTATTTGGTCTGGCTTAGTTGAATGCACATTCCTAGTCTATACTACTGTGTATAGAAAGCTGTAAGTGGGATCTTGCTATTTAATTTTAAATCATTTAATATATCGTGCTAATATTTATGCTTTACTTCAGTTTTGGTTTTAGATTGCTGCTTGGTTCCAGATACCTACAATCCCAATCCTGTTGCATTATTGAATATTAGGGAGAAGGCTCATTGCAGCCATAAATGCAACAGGTGCTAGCTTGGCCGGGCAGCTGCAGGCCCCATCTCTCCCTGCCGGCTGCTCAAGTCCCCCTCCAGTCAAGATGGCCGGGATCATTCCCCACCACCCGTTGCATGAGGAGGGCACTGATAGGGAAGGGGAGATGGTATAAACCACCTCTCCTTCCACTGGCTTGCTCGGCTTCCCCACAGACACGGGGAGGCCAAGCAAGCCGGCTCTGAGAGGGAAGAGGAGGTGGTTTAAACCGCCTCTCCTTTCCTTGGCTTATTCAATTTCCAGTGGCTACGGGGAGGGTGGGAAGTGGAGCAGACCCAGCACCCAGCCAATGGCAAGCGAGTAGTCTTGCGTGGCAGCTGAGGGAGTGCATGGAATCTTGCCACTCCAAATTGCTTTTATAATATAGGAGAGATTCCATCCTGTTGATTGTATTGACTCACTCTGTGTAATCCACCTTTGAGTCTCAGTGAGAAAAGCAGACTGAATAATGTAAATAAAATAAAAATAATAAAATAAGTGTTGCAGGCTCACAACAGTTTAAGGTACTCCCTCAGCTCACCTGATTGAAATGATTAATAAATACTAGGAAGGAAGCTCTCAGTGAATATATTTTTCATAGAAGTTTTCAGAAACTATTGGAATGAATATAAAGTTTCCAAAATGTACTGTATTTTTCTTGATGTGAGAATGGAAATTCTACTAATCAGAAAATAACAACAAAACAAAATCTTTCTCCATATCTTTAGGCAGATATTAATTTTTGGTAACCGGGTCACTGAAGCTAGATAATATGATCTGTACCTAGAGCAAGAAATATGAAAATGGAAGCCATTGAGGTTTTTCTAACTTAAAAGGATATGCTTTAAAAACATGTATTACTTATATATTGGTATATTATTTTAGCTACTTGCTGGAATCTTTTGCTTCATAGTTTATATGGGGTGTGATATGATGGTATGGAAAGAGAAGTTAAACCATCTAACATCATGCTCTCTTTGCCAAAGAAAGAAAGGAATCCGGGCAGGGCTCTTTTTGTAGCAGGAACTCCTTTGCATATTAGCCAACACACTGCTAATGTAGCCAATCTTCCAAGAGCTTACAGAGCTCTTCTTACAGGGACTACTGTAAGCTCTTGGAGGATTGGCTACATTAGGGGTGTGTCGCCTAATATGCAAAGGAGTTCCTGCTACAAAAAGAGCCCTGAATCCTGGTATCATTCATAAGGTGATACATGTTAACCCTATCATTTAAAAAACTTTTTTACTTTTCTATGAGCATGTACTTCACAAACACAAATAAAAAATAGCTTCTAACTCAAAAGAACTTTGTGTTTTTAATTTTGTATTTAAGTTTTGAGTAGTTCTAATTTGTAATGTGTTCATTTTAATCTGTGTTTTAATTGGGCCTGCATATTTGTCCTTTCACCTTGGTTCTGCATGGTTAGCCGTTTTGCGTCTGAAGAGATAAGGCAGGATAGAAATGTTCAAAATAAAATAAAAATCAGTTCCAGTTACCCAGTGCTTCCCATTCCTCTGCATCCAGTTTCAGTCCTTATCCCCACCCCACCCCTGCCACTCCTGAGTTTCAGGGGACCTTCTGAAATAGTATAGAATGTAGTGAGTGGTGATACAACTGGAGGTAAATGTATAATATAGCCCAATCTTGTCAGATCTTGGAAGCTAAACTGGGTTGGTACTTGGATGGGAGGTCACCAACAAAGAATTTGTGGAGGAAAACAATGGCAAGCCACTTCTGCCTTGAAAATACTGTGGGGTCACCATAAGCTGGCTGTGATTTGACAGCACTTTACACACACAGTAATATGGATATTACTGACTATGCATGTTTTATCAAAAACCTTTGACTCCTAAGCACGATCTTAAAAATTGGGTGGTAAGTCATTAATTACCGAACATATCATGAAGCACCTAGCCTACCCTGACTAAACAACAAGAAACTGGCCATTTTATGAAACCACATTATATCTGGAAACCGTGATGCTCTGAGTCAAACTTAGCAGCAGTGGGAGGGCTTCTAGTGTCCTGGCCCCACTGCTGGACCTCCTAATGGCACCTGGTATTTTTGGCCACTGTGTGACAGAGTTTTGGACTAGATGGGCCATTGGCCTGATTCAACATTGGCTTCTCTTATGTTCTTATATCCTGAATGCCTGTGAATAGGCGAGATTAATCTGCTTCTTAGCCCACCTAACAGGATCAGCAGGGGAAAATACTACAGTGCTTGCTGGTGGATAGTTGTCTTCTCAAGAAACAGCTCAAAAGAGTTCTATTTTGAAATTTGTTTTCATAAATGGTTGACATGAAGGGAACAAAGTCCATGGTCAAACTAAGAGAAGCATCTGTTCACTCCTCATGTAAATTTGGAATATATGGACTAAAAGGACAGATTCAGAAAACTATTATTTTTCAATATATGGCAGCTGCTGACCTTTATAATCTTTGGAAAGGAAACACCCATGCAAGATAATTAAAATGACATGTGCTAAAGTTAAGTTGGGGAAAGTCATTTTTTTAAAAAAATCCAAGTTACCCTTCTACGAAAATTCGCATTAGTTCAAAATGATGACGTTACTTGAAACTTTTAAGGCCCAAATTAAATATTATGACACCATGTGGCAGGTGAAAGTGGCAGGATCCTTTAATCCTTTCCTCACCTGGCATTTGCTTACAATTTGCTTATAAATTCCTTCCCTCCCCCACGGGGTTTTAATGTATGTTTTTATTCACAACACTTCTTTAGACCCCCATAGGGAATCTTGATATATATGGGAAGGGCTTTTTTTGTAGAAAAAGCCCAGCAGGTACTCATTAGCATAATAGGCCACACCCAGCAACAGAAATGCATTAGCATATTAGTCCAAACCCCTGACAGCATAGCTCATTAGCATATTAGGCCACACCCCCATGTTACCAGAAGTGTGGTCATCCAGCCACACCCACCTTTTGCTTCTTATTCTGTTACCTTGTTTGTTGTCAAAACCCAGGACTTTTTTTGTAGCAGGAACTCCTTTGCATGTTAGGCCACACAGCCCTAATGTAGCCAATCCTAATGTGTTATGTCCTCAGAGACATAATGGTAAGCATAGTGAGCAGGTGCTCATTATGCGGATTCTGAATACTGTCTGGTGTTGCCCAATCAGAGGGCTAGTACAGAGACAATTATGATTGGTTGTTAACATGCAATATGATTGGTCCTTATAACTGCATGATGATTGGCTGTCTTGTTCAAATGTTATTGGCACGTTTTACATTCTGTGGGTGTGGCTACTACAGCCAGAACTGTATTTAAACCCTTGTGTTTGTGGACTATTTTGTCTAGCTGGTCTAGTCCTTAGCTGGTCTAACTTGGAGCTGAAATAAAGCTGAAATCACTTTTGAACTGACCTCCAGTGTACTGTCTTGTACTTATCAACTGGCGACGAGGATGGGATATAGCGGGTAGGCAGCCCCGCTGAGACACCACGGAGGAAGTTCCAATCGACCGCGAGTTTCCAAGGGGGCCATCCGCTCCAGGAAGCGCCGCGATGAGCTCCAAGCACCGGTTCGAGCCGTTCGAGCCTGCGACCAAGGACTGGGAGGCGTACCTCACCCGGTTCGAGTTTCACCTCGAGAGCGGCGGGGTGACAGATGCTGCGAAGAAACGAGCTGCACTGCTTAGCTCGTGTGGCAAAGAGGTGTTCGACATTGCTCGTTCACTGGTAACGCCTGATGACATCAAGACCGTGCCGTACGCCACGCTGACGGAGAAGTTGAAGGCTCATTTCGCGCCGCAGCCTTCAGAAATCGCTTCCCGGCACGCGTTCTACGAAAGGCGGCAAGGCTCCAGCGAATCGGTAGCCGAGTTTGTGGTGGCATTGAGGAAGTTGGCAAGGGCTTGCAACTTCGCCGATCTCGAAACAGCCTTGCGAGACCGGCTGGTCTGCGGTCACCGCGATGCAAAGCTGCAACAACGCCTGTTCGCCCTCAAGACGCTGACATTCAAGGTCGCGTTCGAGGAAGCCATCGCCACTGAAGCTGCTGAAAGGTCGATGCGAGAAGTGCGACAGCGGCCTGCGGCAGCTGAATCCAGCATTCACCAACAGGTCGAGGACCGTGAGCCGGCAGCCGCCGTGGATGACGTACGAGAGCCTTGTTCCAGCAGCCAGCCGCGAACCCAAGTGAAGACTGCGCCAGCGCGTCAGTGCCTTGGTTGTGGCGGGAAGCACGAGCGTGACACCTGTTGGGCCAAAGGGTTGGTTTGCCGGGCTTGCGGAAAACGCGGGCACATCGCCAGAGTTTGCAAGTCGAAGAGATCGCCGCCTACGTCGCCTCCGCAGCGCTCTCAATTTCGAAGCAAGGTCAACACAACCTGCTCTTCATCCCTGTCGTCCCGAAAACCGACCCTGTCGTCCAACCCCTCTTCATCGTCGACTGTTCTCACCACGGGAGTTCCCCGGAGGAAGAAGATTTTCGTCACCGTGTATCTTGACGGCGTGGCCTGCCCTTTCGAAGTCGATTCGGGGTCAGCTAGAACCATCATTTCGACGCATACACTAGATCGTCTTTTCCCTCGCCGAAGCCGTCACCGTCTTCTACCAACTGATGCCTGTCTCGCCGATTTCCAAGGGCACAGAATTCCGTTGGCCGGTGAGGCTGAATTTGAAGTCAACTTCAAAGAGCGGAAGGCGGCTCTGTCCCTAATTGTTGCTGAAGGGGACAGGGTAAGCCTCTTAGGGCTTGATTGGTTTGAACCGTTGGGCATTGCTATTTCTGGCATTAATGCAGTGTGTTGTGATAAATGGGATTGCTTGTATAAAGAGTTTCCGCAGGTTTTTGGAAAGGGGTTGGGAACCTATACAGGTCCCCCGGTTTCATTTGAACTGGATCCAAATGTACGGCCTATTAGGTTAAAATATAGGAAGGTACCGTTAGCATTGCGACCAAAGATAGAAATGGAGCTCGACAAGCTCATTGAGCAAGGGGTCTTAGAACCGGTACCATACAGCAAATGGGAAACACCCATCGTTACTCCTGTCAAACCCGATGGTTCTATAAGAATTTGTGCAGATTATAAATGTACGATCAATAAGGCGTTGCAACAGCACTCTTATCCTGTACCTGTGATAAGTCATGTACTTGCGTCTCTAGGGGGGGCAAGGTTTTTGCAAAGTTGGACCTTGCCCAGGCTTATCAACAACTGCCTGTGGATAGCAATGCAGCAGAAGCACAAACCATCGTAACTCATAGAGGTGCGTTTCGAGTCAAGCGCCTCCAATTCGGGGTTAATGTCGCACCGGGAATCTTCCAGGGATTAATGGAAGGGTTGCTTAGAGGTCTCAAAGGAGTTATTCCTTACTTCGATGATGTGCTTATTGCAGGGAAAGATGAGGAGGAATTGCTTGAAAGAGTCAAGCAGGTTTTACTTTGTTTTCAAAAAGCTGGGTTACGTGTAAAAAGAGAAAAGTGTATGATAGGGGTTCCCAGTGTTGAATTCCTGGGATTCAAAATCGATGAGCAGCGAGTTCACCCAACCCCGGGGAAGGTATCTGCCGTTCACAACGCACCTAGACCCCAAAACAAAACGGAGCTACAAGCTTTTTTAGGACTTGTTAATTTTTATCATGCGTTCTTGCCTCACAAAGCTTCGGTAGCCGAACCGTTACACCGTTTATTAAATAAGGATGCAAAATGGGTTTGGGGGCAGCGTCAAGAAGAAGCTTTCCAAAATGTTAAAATGTTGTTGACGTCTAGCAGTGTCCTCACGCACTATGATGAGACAAAAATGTTGGTCCTGGCAGCTGACGCGTCGCCGTTTGGTGTTGGGGCAGTTCTAAGCCATATTATGCCTGACGGGTCCGAGGCACCAATTGCCTATTATTCTAGGTCGCTGAGTGGGGCTGAAAAGAACTACGGCCAAATCGATAAAGAAGGGTTGGCGCTTGTGAGTGCGGTTAAAAAGTTTCATGACTTTTTGTACGGGAGACGTTTTCTTTTAGTTACTGACCACAAGCCGCTACTTGGGATTTTCGCCCCTGACCGCCCCACGCCTAACATCCTGTCGCCCAGGATGTTAAGATGGACTCTATTCCTCGCTGCATACGAGTACGACATAGAGCACAGACCGGGCAAGTGTATTGCTCATGCCGACGCCCTGAGCCGATGCCCCCTGCCAGAAACTGATCTAGACCCGGCTCCAACAGCGGACATCTTCGCGCTCGATGAACTTTCTGAGGCTCCACTGCGGTCTAAGGACATTGCCACACACACCCAAAAAGACTTAACTTTGTCCCGCGTTTTAAACTGGGTGTGGAGGGGGTGGCCGAGTGTGTGCAACGAGCCTGAGTTTAAGGCATATTGGGGGAGAAGAACTGAACTTTCCATTTCTAAGGGCTGCGTTCTGTGGGGGAGTAGAGTTGTTATTCCCCCCAAACTAAGAGGGCGCGTTCTGAAATCCCTGCATGCCGGGCATCCAGGAATTGTGCGGATGAAGGCCCTGGCTCAGGGATACGTATGGTGGCCTGGGCTCGATGCTGACATCGAGGAGCGAGTTCGGGGCTGTATGAACTGCCAGCAGTCCCGGGCTGATCCGCCACGCTCCCCTCCGGCTGAACTATTCAGAGCTGAAAAGCCTTGGTCAAGGCTACACTTCGACTTCGCTGGCCCTATCAACGGCCAGATGCTTCTGGTGGTCGTAGATGCCTTCTCGAAGTGGCTGGAGGTAGTTCCCATGTGGTCAACGACAGCGGCAAACTTAATAAAGGCTTCGCGCCAACTTTTTGCCACCCATGGGCTACCTGACGTACTTGTCAGTGACAACGGGCCACAGCTTACCTCTAGGGAGTTCGCCGGCTTCCTAGAGGGTTACGGCATCCGGCACATCACGACAGCACCATTCCACCCTGCCTCCAATGGCCAGGCGGAAAGAATGGTGCGGCCCGCGAAAGAGACCCTCGCCCGACTGCCTGGCGAGGACTGGGACCATCGAGTGGCCGATTTTCTCCTGTGGCAGCATGTCACTCCCAGCTGTGCTACAGGGAAAAGCCCGGCCGAGCTTCTAATGGGAAGAAGGCTGACAACCCTTCTCGACCGCCTGCACCCAGACCTGGATGGCAGCAGAACCGTGCGGCCCGAACCAGCCACTCCATCCAGGGAGTTCCAGTCCGGAGACTTGGTCTTCGCTCGGAACTACGCTGAGGGGCACCGGTGGCTTAATGCCGAAGTCACCGACAAATTGGGGTCTCGAATGTATGTGGTGAGGCTATCTGACGGCCGAAAGATACGCCGCCACATAGACCAACTCCGGCAGCGATGGTCTCCTGCGGACCAGGAGATTGAAGCCGGAGATTGTTACAGGCCCAGGGAGCAGTCCCACTTGCCTCCGGACGAGGTGAGTGCTGCTGGTTCTCGTTCAGAACCTGAGGCAGGGCAGACCCCTGCACTCTCGGACCCTGTGGACCCTGTCAGCCCAGCAGTGCCTGGCGCTGAACCTAGTGCAGACCCTGATTCACCAGAAGCCCCAGAACTGAGGCGGTCCCAACGAAGTCGAAGGGCCCCTCCCCATCTCGCAGACTATGAGTGTGTTCCATCTAAGGGGGAGGAGTTGTTATGTCCTCAGAGACATAATGGTAAGCATAGTGAGCAGGTGCTCATTATGCGGATTCTGAATACTGTCTGGTGTTGCCCAATCAGAGGGCTAGTACAGAGACAATTATGATTGGTTGTTAACATGCAATATGATTGGTCCTTATAACTGCATGATGATTGGCTGTCTTGTTCAAATGTTATTGGCGCGTTTTACATTCTGTGGGTGTGGCTACTACAGCCAGAACTGTATTTAAACCCTTGTGTTTGTGGACTATTTTGTCTAGCTGGTCTAGTCCTTAGCTGGTCTAACTTGGAGCTGAAATAAAGCTGAAATCACTTTTGAACTGACCTCCAGTGTGCTGTCTCGTACTTATCATAATGAGTTTCTGTTGTTGGGTGTGGCCTATTATACTAATGAGTTCCTCCTGGATGCGGCCAACTTGAGAGCCAGCCGGAACTCCGTTCCTGTGCGTTCCTGCCCCAAAATAGCCCTGTGTATGGGAAATGTGTAAGGAGAGTTTCCTTTCCTTCTTGCTTCTTTGTTCCCAATTTTTCTATTGAGTCTGTTGAAGCAGAAAAAGAGACACTGGCCAACCATTATATGCATGGAACTGTTGGCTGCAGACATGAAGAATTTTTTAAACTCTCATGACAATGTTCATTAAATTTCACTACTGTATGTTGCTCAATAAGACTGTAGCTGAGTAGAAGTTTTTGCTGGCATGATAATATGACATCTTTAGAGTTCACAAACAAAATGCTGTCTAATATGATCAAACAAATTGATGATCATAGTGTCTTTCAGTCAAACTGCAGATTCTATTACAGATCTTCTAAAATGGTTCTGACTCTAAAAAACAACTGCAGGTGGAATGACTGGGACTTAGACCATGATGCTGGGCAAGGGAAAGTTAACTGCTTTCCTTGGAACCTTGCACATCTATATATCTAATTCCCAAGTGGCCCCCTATGTGCGGATATCTAAATCCGCACATCGGGGGCACCTGGGGGGCAGGGAGATTTTCCTGCGCATGTGGGGCAGTCCCCACGTGTGCAGAAAAATCTAAAAAGTTTAAAAATTATAAGGGGATCTTTAAATCCCCCAAAAGTAAAGAGCCCTCCCTGCACATGCGCAGGGAACGCTCTACAAACTGGGCGTTGAGGGCGGGAGAAGGCTTGGCGGGCCAGTCGGCCTCGCCGCTGCCGCTGGGGAGGGAGGAAGGGGGAGGCTTGGCGGGCCGGCCTCCCCTCCCCCGCCGCTGCCGCCGTCCTGCTGCTTGGGAGGGAGGAGGAGGCTTGGCGGGCTGGCCGGCCGCCGCCCCCCTCCCGGCCGCCCCCCCTTCCGGCCGCCCTCTGGCTCCACCGGCCGAGCGCGAGCAGGCCGCCTCCCGGGCTGATGGATGAGGGCAAGGCCGGGAAGCCACACCGGCCTCGCCCGCCCGCGCCACCCGCCACCACGATGGGCGTCTCCCAGCTCTGTCACGGGCACCAAAGTAGGGTTGCCGGCGGGGTGGGGCTGGGGGGGGGCTTCCCTCGCCTGGCTACGGGACTCCGGGGGGTGTGTCTTGAGGCGAGGGAGGGGCCATGGGGGATGCCGCGGTCATCACAGAGAGGGAGGGGGAGGCTTGGCGGTCCGGCCGGCCTCCCCCTGCCGCCGCCGTCCTGGTGCTTGGGAGGGAGGGGAGGCTTGGCGGCCGGCCAGCCTCACCGCCCCTCCGCTGCTGCTGGGGAGGGGTAATCTTGGCTGGCCGGCGGGCCTTCCCGCTGCCGCCGCTGCTGCGGAGGGGGGGAGGGAGGGGGAAGCTTGGCGGCTGGAATACTCCCTCCCCCACGAGTATCGCGGGTCCCGCCTCTTGTTTTTCCTAATTGTAACTGCCCCTTCCTGAATCTGAAATTACCCTGGGTAAGGACAGGCTTGCTATCTTTTCCTCTCTTCTTTGCCTACTGTGGATAATTACAACTGGGGGAAATTACAGTGTAGGTGGGCAAGGGGTGGATAAGGAAAATGGCAGGGAAAGAAAAGTTGAACTTCGCATTGGCCAGCACCATGGTGCACCCATGGCTTCTTTTGAGGATCAAGAAACTGACTGGGAGAATTGATCATGGCTCTTATTTGGTTGTATGTCCTTTGTAAACAATAGTGGAGCCACTTCCCTACCAGTCACACACCTTATGGTACACTTTCACTAGCAGTCACTGGCACGAATTTTAGCACATCTAGTGTAATCATCTTTTTGCAGTAAAGCAGGATTCAAGAAACCCCAGCACTATGGACATGTGTTATATATGTTAAGACTCATTAGTGAAATATAACAGCCCAAGCTGAGTTTTCATTCTCTGTGACACAACTCCAAAACAAGTAAAAATACAGGAGATAAAGAGATGGACATTCCACCTTACATTGATTTATACATAAGAAATTCTTCAAATTTCAATATGAAGGAAAGCCTTCCATTATTTCCTTTGAGACAAAATATCAGTTTACTCTGCCACTGACAGTGCAAAATCTAAATATGGCAGAGCATGGTATAGAGGCCACTGGAAAACCTATGAAGCAGCAGTCAAGTCCCAGTTGAATCATGGCAATCCTGTAGGGTTTTCAAGGCAAAAGATGTTCAGAGGTGGTTTGCCATTGCCTGCCTCCACATCACAACCCTGGTATTCCTTGGAGGTCTCCCATTCAAATACTAGCCAGAGCCAACCTTGCTTAGCTTCTGAGATCTGATGAAACTGGGCTAGCCTTGACATGCTGATGCCTAAATCTGAACCTTTACTATTTCAGGAAAAGACAATTATCTGTGATATTTCTACAAAGTTTTTTGATCATAAAATAACCCAAATATGCTCTGATCCAGATGCTGGCTGTAATATAGGCTAGGCAGAAGAAATACCTAATATTGTGTCTGGTCTACTTGTGACCCAGTTACCAGGATGGATATTGATTTGACTCTGGAATCCACGAAGGCCATCATTTGTGCACTAGAACCTTGCTATGGATATGTCCTGCTTTCCCCATTTATTGCCTACTAGTCTACTGAGGGCTGGTGGGAGGAATTGTTTTCAAATGGTCCCCTGTTGGCAGCATGGCATCACTTCTGGTAAATACCCAGAAATGATGTCATGTAGCTATCACAATGTCAATGGTACGCTCTAGGATTTGGGCAAAACTATATGGCTTTACTATAGAGTTTCCCCAAATTCTACAATGCCTCATCAACATCACACTGGTGACATGACATCAGTTCTGATATTTACCATTTCCACCCTGCCCACTTCCCAGTTGCCAGCCATCACCTGGCAATCCTAATCCTTGCCCATTCTGTCTGCTAAAATTACTTAAGGACCAAATTAATAAACCCTTAATGTCCATAATCAGTTACTAACTCAAGGCACTCTTATACTCAAAGAGGTGATCTTATCTGTCCACGTTAAAAAGCACCCCTACCCAAAAAAGAAGCAGTCAATGATTGCTCAGCTTCTAATCTATCCTTTCAAAGTAAAGTGACTGAGAGAACAGTAGCAGATAAACTCCAGGGTGATTTCCCACTAAAGCTGCGCGAGGTTGCGCTGCCGTTTGCCCCGAGATTTTAGTCAATTTCACACTCGAAGCCGCGGGGCTGCATTTTGACCCGCGGCTGTCCGATTCCCCGCAGTTTCGTAATCCTGTTTTTTGAGGATTACGAAACTGCGGGGAAATCGGGCGAAGCCGCGGGTCAAAATGCAGCCCCGCGGCTTCGGGTGTGAAATTGACTAAAAATCTCGGGGCAAACGGCGGCGCAACCCCGCGGCAGCTTTAGTGGGAAATCACCCCAGGTCTTCTTGGATAACTCAGATGCTCTGAACCCTTTTCAGGCTGGTTTCAGGCTGGGCTGTGGGACAGAGATGACTCCGGTGGCTTTAGCTGACAACCTCATTCTAAATGTATACAAAAGCCATTATTCTTTGTTGCTCTTATCTGCAGCTTTTTTTACAGTAGATTATGCTAGCTTGCTGAGGTCTTTGGAGACAGAAGTAGGTATCAGGGCCTGTGTCTTGCAATTGTTTAAATCATTCCTCAGGGATCAGAGTCAAAGGTTGCCCCTAGAGACCAGCTATTTCCAGTATGGGAGTTGTCTTGTGGGGATCTACAGGCTGCAATCTTGTTTTCCATGTTATTCAAGGCTTTTGTAAAGCCTTTAAGAGAAATCATTCATAGCTGTGGAAGTGGATGCTATCCATATGCTGATGATACTCAGTTCTATATATCTCTCCATCCAAATCCCCCGGTCTTGAGGCATTGCCTGGCTACTGTGGTCAAATGGCTGAAAGTGAGTCAATTGAAAATGAACCCAGACAAGACAGAAATGATGCTGGTTGAAGGAAGAGAGCTTGAAGGACACTGTACTTCCCATTTTTGAAGGGATTCAGCTAACACTTGATGACTTGGTTAAGAGACAAGGGGTTATGCAGGATTCAGCACTGCTGCTGGAGAAACAAGATAATGCAGCTACCAAAAATACTTTCCTTCAACTCAGTCTAGCCCACAAGATGGCACTCTGTCTTCACATGGCTGATCTGGCCACTTAGATTCACACCATCATAATATCAAGACTAGACTGCTGTAATGCACTCTACATAGGTCTCTGCTTGAAGTCACCTTGGAAACTTCAGTTGGTGCAGAATGCTGCAGCTTGGTTATCATCAGTCACTAGGCATAATATATATATTAGTCCATGTGGAGAAATGCCATTTTATGTATGTGTTTAAGTTGGTGTGGGCCAGATAGGAGGAGGCCATCAAACTTGGGGTAGGCCTGGGCCTAGCCTCCTCCTCATCCCCCCCCCTCCTCTCCTGTCTCCAGCCAGTAATCTGAGGGCAGCTCCCTAGAGAGGACAGGAAGTCAATCAAGGCTCGGAGGAGATCGGCTCCAGAATGCTGCAGGAGGGAGAGCCACTTGGGTGCGAAACTGCTGCTTGATATAGTGGAGCTTTTGGGTAGGAAGCCAGTCATTCAGTCAGCAGTCAGAAGTCTGGAGCCAGTCAGACTTTTGGTTTGAGTCTGCAGGAGGCAGAGGCCGCTTTGGGAGGTGTGCTGATCCATCTTTCCCCAATGAAGTAAAGTCATGTACTTGCCCTGCAGACCATTTAGATACAGCATGAGTATAGAGAAGGGAGAGGTGGGGCATTTTGGTCATCTTTATTTTGATTCTTTCGTTCACTGTGAATATGCCTGTAAATAGTTAAATTCTTGAATAAATCCTTTAACTGTTAACGGCGAGAAATCCCTCTGTTCCACATAGTTCCCCCAGCCCCTTGGAAACGCTATGTGTGGGTCAGGGATTCCCTGAGGAAAAGGAAAGGGGCAAAATGGTCAGTTGCCAACTCTTCAGGGGAGCCCCGAAGATTGCCAGGAAGCCCTGAGGTGGGTCCTTAGCAACACTGGAGGGAGGTTAAGAGGCTGTCCTGCCTAACCAGAGCCCAAGAAAGGGGCAGTGATGGCAGCAATACCCGGAGGCAGTGGAGAAAAACTGCCCCTTCAGGTGCCAGGTCAGGCAAAAGAGGGGTGGCCAGAGTGGGGCCTGCCAGCTGACTGGGCCTGTTCCGCCACAGTCCTATTCTGCAATCACTCCATTCGCTATCCATAGATTACTGTGCTCAATTCAAGGTATTGACTGTCACATACAAAACCCTTCATGGCCTTCCCCCCTATGCTCTGACATGACAGCTTTGTTCATCTGAGCAGGGCCTTCTGCAGGTGCTATCCTACAAATGGGCAAAATCAACAATTTCTCGTATACATGCATTCTCTGTGATTACCCCCACTTTATGAAATGATCTGCCTGATGAAGTTAGGAAGGCTCCCACTCTCTTGGCTTTTCATAGACTTTAGAAAACTGGTGAAAACCTGAGCCTCCATCTGAAGACCTGTAATTGAAAAGGAAGATCCCGTCCCTTCATTTGGAGTACAACCTATTTAAAACAAATTGACTCATTACTCTATGACTGTCATTGACTATCAGTACTTTTGTCTTGTCTGGACTGAATTTTTAGCTCATTACTGATTTCAGAAACCCATTCAGAACATTTCTTCATGTTGTCCAGGTGAAATAGAATCAGGTGTTATCTACATGGCATACTGATGGCTCTTCAAAACTCTGGATGACTTCTACCAGCAGTGACATGGTGATAAGATGGAACCCTGTAGAATGCAACCATATTTCATAGCTACATCTGCCTTGACAGCCTTTATACATTTGTTTGCATTTCAGTCTGATTCATATGTGGGATTAATTTTGTTAAAGAATGACAATGGGTGATTCCGCACTAGTCCTTAAATCCTGGTTCAGCCCTGTCCCTGAACTTACATTCTACACTACACTTGGGTTCACCCCTGTGAGTATCTCAGGGTATTTTTTGTTTCCACATTACATTGAGGTCACCCCAGTTTTGCCTCACACTTGTCCCAGGATAAATGGATGTTGTTATAACCAGGGATAAATGCAAGGTATTGTGTTGTGAGTTGAACTCTGATAAAACCAGGGGATGAGATCCAAGTGCAGAAAGAACCAATATCTCTGTCTACTACCTTACCCCATTCCACTCCACACAGATATACTAATTTCCTTATTAGTTTGAAAATATTCTTTATAAGTTTAGGTGTGGGTTTTCATTGTCTAGATCATTCAGGGAATGCCTGTTTTGATTCAGAGTGTTTTTCTTTAGCATTTATACACTCCCTATTATTCTGTTTCTCCATGTGGAAAAGCCCTTTATGATCCAATGCTATTTTCATTTATATAAAAATCATTTCCAAATCTTAATTTCTCTTTCTCTTTCTCTTTCTCTTTCTCTGTTTCTGTTTTTCTTTTCACTGCTGATGCAAGAGCTCATTCTTAATTACAAAGGAGTGTACCCGAAATTCAAATGTGACTTGCATATGGATATATTTCCTTGCCTACAACAGTGTTATTTTCCATTCTCAAGAGGCAACAGAGTTCCATATGGAAAAAGCCTTGTTTATCTCTCTGGCTCTGTATTATAAATCAAGATATAATACCATCCCTCAGTGTCAAAAGGTTAAAATCCCTGGAGCCTAGTGGAAAACTCCCTGAAGTCCATTGAGAAGCTTCTAGGAATAAACTAGTGAAGGAGAATATGTGAAAAAGGCACTGATGAAATTACCAGCTCTGCAGTCTTTACAGTTTCGATGAAGTTGTTTCATTTTCCAATCCCAGTGAATTAATTTGCAAATATACTTCTTTTTATTTGCTTTAGGGAATTTCTACCCCATCTACATACTAAAATGGCACTTCAAATAAACTAAAGTGATTTACAGTGCAACCCTAAGGGGCGGGCAAAAGAACTAAAGGAGCCAATTAGCTGTTACACTGGTGTATCTTAGAACTACAGCAGCATAAGCCAGAGTTACACTGGTGCAGCATCCCAGCACTGTCCTGCCACTCTTGGCTGCCATCACAATTCTGTGGTGGCCACCCATCAGTGGGCCAGCTGTGTAGGTCCCAGGCCTGGTGTGCAACTGGGCCAGCCAGGGTGTGTGGCAGGAGGTAGATGCCCCCCTAAGCTGTTTCGACCCAAGAATGCCCCCCGTAAGTGTCAGAAAATAATATCAGAAAAAAAAAACATGGCATTGCCATAAGTGCCTGTGCAAGGCAAAAAAACCAAGTTCCCCCCTATGGTGCAGCCAGGCCCCAAAGGCCCAGAGGACCACAAGATGCCAACTACAGGCATAGCCAATGCTTCCTCTAAGCTGTGGAGTCTTGTGAGCAAAAATTCTACTTTGTGAGCTACTGGCATTAAAGTTGTGAGTGAGAAATTTGGCTACTGCATAAATTAGTTAGCTCTGGAGCCATCCTTCCTGAACTAAGACAAAAATGTGTGAGCCAGAGGCTAAAAAACTGTGAGCTAGCTCTCACTAACTCAGCTTAGAGGGAACACTGGGCACAACCAGTCACCTCCATCACTTACACCTTCCATACTGCTTCCTGAGTCAGATCTTCCCTCTGCAACTCTGCCCCACTTAGATGCATGTTTTAACAGGGAAGGCTCAGTCTGCCTCCCTATGGCCCCAGGGAGGTGGCAACTGGAATTATCAGACCTTTCCATGATGTGGGTTGTGCCACAATTATATCCCTGTCTGTTTGGTTCTAACTGCATGACAGGAGCCCCACACCCCTCCCTGTCTCACTCCTTTTGTAAGCGCCCTGACCTCTCCTCCAGCTGAGACCCCTTGGTCAGTGGGATCCCCCTCTTATTTTGGGATTAGCTGTTTCAATAGGCACCCCCTTCTAAAGCCTAGGTACCAGGGGATCTGGAACTGAGGAAGTCTCATAAAGTCACTTGGGCACAGCCATGAAGGCCCAGGAAAGAGGTAGGGTATGTTGGCACTACAAACTGATTAAGTACAATCTCCCCCAGCTCAAGGTTCTCAGTAACAAGAAGACTTCACTTCATTCTCAATAACAAAAGACTTTTCAACACTGGAATATCCTGGAATATTTCAGCAGTGTCTGCCCAGCCATAGGAAGTTGCTATTACATTAACCAATGCCCAGTTCCTCTTTTTTCCTTTTTTTACTCAATCAAGAAGGGCGCTCAGGTCATTAAATTATGCTCCATCCAAGGAGCTAGCTTGACTCATCCAAAATTTTGTGTCAATACAGATTTGGCTCACTTCTACTTAATTAACATAGGGTAATCATGTCCCCTCACCCAGGCTCTTTGTACCCATGCAGATTTGGTTCACAATAGCCTAATCAAAGTATTTTTCCCAACTGTTCTCCACTAAAGTTTCACAGCTGTTAATTTTAAATCAGCCAGTGAGATTCTAACTTTTTTTTTTTGGACCAATCATGTTCCTGGGAAAGTGGGTTCCCATATCCAGCTAAGGGACTCTTCCTCATAAAAAGACCATCCCAGGTCAATGAAATGTGTGCCAGATTTTCCATTACCTGAACATCCCTGCAACTGCACTGTAAGCTTTTTATCATTCATTAGCCAGCTCCTTGCTCTGCTTCTTGGACCTCTACAAACTTCAAGCCCAGGATTTCAGGTTGTATGTCCTTTCCCTAAGAACTTTCCAGTTTCCTTCCTCCTACCTTTTATAAGTGTGCCCTCTTAAGTGTATGTGCATGTATGGTTACTTAGGGAATTAGTTCTCAGGTGCTTAGTGTAGGTTCTTAACATTTTTACTACTTTATTTTATTTTGTATGCAATAACATTGTTTGTATTTACAATCACTTACTCTCTTTCTTCATAGTTTTATTGTGAGGTACCGTTGGATATTTGCCAGACTGAATAAAGCACAGTGGGATAATTCATCTAGTCACATGTGTATTTAGCTTCCAGGAAAAAGATTTTACTAGAAAACACAGGGAAAGAGTTACATGAAAAGGAAAAACAATAACAACCTAACTTTCTAGTTCTAACTCCATCTGCAGACTGACCCCAAGAACAAAGGAATGGAAGTTCCCCCCAAAGGCTCCATCCTTTGTGTTCATGCAGAACAGCATGTGCTGTCTCCCATATATTGATTAGCCAATAGTCAGTCTTTAAGTTACCTCATTAAGAGTAAGACCTCCCCCTTGTTGGTGGGAAGATTCTACCCAACTCCTAATTGGTTCTAAACTAAACTTGTTCACAAGTTTACAGAAACATCAGCATAACTCTTTCATGACTGAAGGGATGACACCTGCAAAACTCAACAGGTACCCTACTAAGATCCATCCTGGTATACACAGTCCTGCAGTATTCCTTTCCATTTTAAAGCTAATTTCTTGTTCTCTGAGTCCAGTTTGGGAACACTTTCCCACCCCATCTGTGACAGGGTGTACTAAAATGAATGACAGGATTGCCCATTGGGAACATCTTGAGCTGTACTGTATTTCAAAGGAGCCCACCATGCAAGTCAGTTGGCATTCCTGGCTCCCATTATTTCAAGTGGGCCTTCAAGTCTCTCCCATTGCTTCCAATGGGCAATCCTGTCCCTCACTTTAGTACATCCCCCAGAGAGGGCAAAGCCCTACAACCAGTAGTGAAGCAGGATACCTGTCCAGTCATTTGATGGTGGGTTATGGTTGCCTGAATTTTGTCTCAGTTGGAAATGGGGTTGCCAGCCTCCAGGTGAGGGCTGGTTATATCACAGAACTGAAACTCATCTCTCGACTACAGAGATCAGTTCCCAGGGAAAAAACGGCAGCTTCAGAGGGTGAAGTGAATGGTACACCCCTAGATTCTAGGTGGAATCCCTCTGCAAATTCCTCCCCCACTATCCCTGCCCCCAGATATCCAGGAATTTCCCAGGAAAGTCTTGGAAACACAAGAAGGTATGGCACTCAATAGGGTCAAGATGCAGAGCCTCACCTACTTCACAGAGTGTCTGTTGTGGGGAGGGAAGAGAAAGGAGTTTGTAAACCACTGGATATAAATTGAATCTCTTCTGCTTCTTCTTGGCAACAGTGCATCCACACAGCACAGATCTAGAGGAGTTAGCCATGCTAGTGTGTTGCTGCAAAACAGTAAAAAGCCCAGTAGCACCTTTAGGACTAACAAACTTTGCCCCCATAGACGGAAAAAAGAGTCATACAACAGTAGTTGGGAAACTAAAGGCCACTTTATTTATTTACAAAAACAATGGCAAGGGCAAGCAGTATGCACTGGCATGGTCAAGGCCTGGGGTCACCGAAACCCCACCCTTGCCATAAGAAGGGCAATGCACCTGGCCCCTGGGGCATAGCCCACTGTAAGCAGCTCAAACCCGGGCAGCCCAGCCATGGAATATGCCATGATGACCCCTCACCCACAGCCCCATGGCCTGTGTAGAGTATCAATCAAGGCAATTCAAAAGGCAGTCTGACCTCCTCATCCCTGGCCGCATGGCCACAGTGATGATCCTTACAGAACCCACTACCCTCCCAGGTTGCTGATTGGAGCTTACCAAGCTGCGACAATGTTAAGTATGAGACTCAACAAAGGATTCAGCTTCAAATGATTTCAGCCTTATTAAACAACAACTGTAAGTCAGGAACACACAACCACAAGGGGAGCACAGCTCCTTCTTTTAAACTCTCCCGGGCTGACAAAGCCACACCCATAACAAGTTAACGACCAATAATATTGCAGGGATAAAGTCCAATCAGAGATGTTCCCTCTTCACTACATATTTACAAGATGATTGGTTCTGTACAGAGGTTTCTCAGAAACCAGCCAATAGTAATGTGAAAGCTGAGGAGCCACATTCAAACTCAAGCTGAACATGTGAATAGATAGGAGCGATTCACATTCAGTACATAACAAATTCCTCCCCCCTAAAATGGAACATTATCCTGCCAAACATAATCTTTCAGGTGTGGGGGGGGAACCTCGGCTTCGGTTCGACCAGCGCAGCGGTCTCTACTCCATTGGACTTGGAGTGGCACACTCTTCTGGAGCCCTGGTAACCTCTCTCACAGGAGAGACAGGGGGAACACAAACAGGGATCACAGGCTCTGGAGTTGGGGTCTGCCCAGACTCCGAGTCCCCTTCTGCAGCACTCACCTCCTCGGCGGGAGGCCCCTCCTGCTCGGGGACCAGCTCAGGTTCGGGCAGCGACTCGGCACTGGAGTCTGCCCAATGCTCCCTGAGCTGGTCTATGTGATGGCAAATCTCCCGTCCGCTGGGAAGCCGGACCACATACAGCCTGGACCCTGCAACTTTGGTGACTACGGCCGGTAGCCACTGATGACCTTCCCCGTAGTTCCGGGCAAAGACCTTGTCCCCACACTGGAACACTCTCCCCTGTGCTGGTTCCTCAGACCATTGCTTGGACTGGTCCAAGTCAGGGTGCAAACGGTCGAGGAGGGTAGATAGCTTCCGGCCCATCAAGAGTTCAGCTGGGCTCCGCCCCGTTGCTGAACACGGGGTGGTGTGTTGCCTCAGAAGGAAAGAGGCCAGCTTCTGATTTCAGTCCCCGCATGTCAGGTGCCCAAGCGATTCTTTTGTCGTCCGAACCATACGTTCGGTCTGTCCATTAGAGGCCGGATGGAATGGGGCCAACGTTACATGGCGTACAAGGTTGTCAGCCAGGAACCCCTCAAATTCTGCCGAAATGAACTGTGGCCCGTTATCGGAGACGACACAGTCCGGCAGCCCGTGCGTGGAAAACAGCTTGCGCAGGACATGAATTACAGCCCCAGAATTCGTTGATCTCATATTTACAACCTTCAACCATTTGGAGTAAGAGTCTACACATATGAAAAACATTTGCCCATGGTATGGACACCACACGTACCCTCTGGCGAGGGCCTTCATATGAACCATTCCTGGATGGCCCACATGCAAGGCCTCCAGGACTCTTTCCCTTAGCTTAGAGGGAATTACAACTCTACTTCCCCAAAGCAGACAGCCCTTAGTCACAGATAATTCATTTTGGCGGGAAACAAATGGTTTGAAGTCCGCCTCCACTTTCCCGGCTGGCCACCCCCTCCACACCCAATTGAGAACTCGGGCAATTAAAGGGTCCTTTGCCGACGCAGTGACAATGTCTGTGGAGGTGACCGGTGCCTCCGGGAGCTCTTCCAGTGCCAAAACGTCCAGTTCTGGCTCCTCGTCAGAGTCAGTTAGTGGTGCGGGGCAGCAGCTAAGGGCATCTGCGTGCCCAATAGCCTTCCCCGGACGGTGCTCCAGCTCGAAATCGTATGCCGACAGAAAAACCACCCACCTTAGCATCCGGGGCGATAGAATGTTCGGTGTTGGCTGGTCTGGCGAGAAGATGCCCAGGAGAGGTTTGTGATCAGTCACAAGGAGGAACCGCCGCCCATAAACAAAGTCATGGAATTTCTTTATTCCTGCGATTAGGGCGAGGCCCTCCTTGTCGATCTGGGCATAGTTCTTTTCTGCCTTAGTGAGGGATCGGGAATAAAATGCAATCAGTGCCTCAGATCCGTCCGGCATCAGGTGGCTGAGAACGGCGACCACCCCATAAGGAGACGTGTCAGCTGCAAGCACCAGCAGTTTGTTTTCATCGAAGTGCATCAGGACTGCACTCGATGACAAAAGTTCCTTCACTGAAGCGAATGCATGCCTCTGCCGCTCACCCCACTCCCATTTAGCGTTCTTGTGGAGCAAAGCGTGCAGAAGTTCAGCGACCGATGCCTTGTGTGGCAGAAAGGAACCATAAAAGTTGAGTATTCCCAAGAAGGACTGGAGGTCTTTCTTGGACTGGGGTGGAGGCGCGTTTTGGATTGCCGCCACCTTGTTGGGTGTGGGGTGGACCCCGTCTGCATCTACAAGGAACCCCAAGAACTCAACTCTTTTTACCCCAACAACACATTTCAAATGCTTAACCCGCAGCCCGGCATTTTTAAAACGACTCAACATTGCTCTTAAGCGAGCCATCAGTTCACAATCATCTGTGCCCACAATTAAAACATCATCGAAATAGGGCACGAGACCAGGTAGCCCACGCAGGAGCCCCTCCATTAGCCCTTGAAAAATGCCCAGGGCAACATTTACTCCAAATTGTAATCATTTTACCCTGAAAGCCCCTTTATGGGTAACGATTGTTTGGGCTTCAGCAGTTGCGTCGTCCACCAGCAACTGCTGGTAAGCTTGAGCCAGATCAAGCTTGGCAAAGACTTTTCCCCCTCCCAGTGACGCCAGTATGTGGCTGATTACCGGCACCGGATAGGAATGCTGCTGCAGAGCTTTGTTAACTGTACATTTATAGTCTGTGCTTATTCGTATAGACCCGTCGGCCTTGACATGCATCACAATTGGAGTCTCCCACTTCCCGTAGGATACCGGTTCAAGAACACCCTGACTGACCAATTTATCTAACTCTGACTCAATTTTTGCTTTGAGCGCAAGCGGGACCTTCCTATACTTCAGTCGTATTGGATGAACTGAAAGATCCAAATCAAAAGAAACCAGGGGGCCGGTGTACATGCCGAGCCCCTCACCAAACACTTCAGGAAACTCGCTATATAATGAGTCCTGTTTATTTACACAAATTTTGTTGATACCAGTGATAGCGATCCCCAATGCCTCAAACCAGTCGAGGCCCAACAGGCTAACCCGCTCACCCTCTGCCACCAGGAGAGACAGCTCAGCCTTACGGTCTTTGAACTCGACATGGAAGGTCGCCTTTCCCGCCAACAGAATGCGCTGTCCCTGGAAGTAAGTCAAGCAGGTCGACACTGGTGCCAGACAGCGGCGGCTTCGCCTTGGGAACAAGCGTTGCCACGTCTCTGTAGAGATGACGGCGACGGACGATCTGGAGTCCACCTCCATGATGCAGGGAACGCCGTCCAGATGAACCGTCATGTAGATTTTCTTGCTGGGCTTGCCTCCGGTGGCCAGGATAGTTGATGGGCAGCAGCAGGAGTCGGTCTGATGACAGCCAGATGCCTTGTCATCGTTTCAAACACGAATCCTGGGGTCTGCACGTTGCGAAGATGGTGGAGATCTTTTGGTGGCACGACAGACTCGGGCCAGATGATCCTGCTTGCCACAGGAGCGGCAGATCAGCTCCTTGGCCCAACAGAGGTCTCTGTCATGCTTGCCTCCGCAGTCGGTACAGGAACGCGCTACTGGAGTCTTCAGTCTGGTCTGCGGTGGGTGTGTCTCCCTGGTTCTGCATACGCCGTCAGCCTCGCCGTTGGTCTCACTGGTGGACTGCTGATGGACCACAGGCTCTTTACTTGCCGGTGGCGGTCGTTGTCGCAACTCTCAGGTTGATTTGTCGGCAGCCTCAGTGGTGATGGCCTCAGCGTAGGCCACAGCATACGTAAGCTCAGAACGGGTCAACAGGCACTGCTGGAGACGCTTGTCCCGAAGGCTGCACACCAGTCGGTCGAGGAGGGCCTCTTCCAGGTCGGTGAAACCGCAAGGCCGGGCCGCCTTCCGCAAAGCGGTGATGAATTCAGCTATCGATTCAGCCGGGCTCTGGCACCACTTGTAAAAAGCTGCGGTGCAGTGCGAAATGGCCCTTGAGCTTCGCCGTGATATCAGCCCATGTAGCTGTGCTAAGCTCAGTGGGCACAACTAGGGACTGAGCGATGTCGAAGATGGCCTTGCCACAGGAGCTCAGTAGCATCGCCTTCTTCCTCGCCTCATCCATGATCTGGTTTGCCTGGAGGTGAAACTCAAACCATGCCAAGTAAGAGTCCCAGTCCTCCGTTGCCGGGTCGAACGCCTCAAATGCTGGATTTACGGCCATCTGGGCTGATGGTGCTGCCACTACTGCTTGTGGAGCCTCAGCTGACTCGACTGGGTGTGTGTCCTCGTCCGCCATTGCTGTCTCGGTTCAGCGAGGCTGCCTACCCACTCTAGTATCCCATCCTCATTGCCAATTGTTAAGTATGAGACTCAACAAAGGATTCAGCTTCAAGTGATTTCAGCTTTATTAAACAACAACTGTAAGTCAGGAACACACAACAACAAGGGGAGCACAGCTCCTTCTTTTAAACTCTCCCAGGCTGACAAAGCCACACCCATAACAAGTTAACGACCAATAATATTGCAGGGATAAAGTCCAATCAGAGACGTTCCCTCTTCGCTACATATTTACAAGATGATTGGTTCTGTACAGAGGTTTCTCAGAAACCAGCCAATAGTAATGTGACAGCTGAGGAGCCACATTCAGACTCAAGCTTAACATGTGAATAGATAGGAGCGATTCACATTCAGTACATAACAGACAAATTTTCCTTAAACCAAACCCAGCCACCACAAGGGTCAAACCTCTGTTTAGAGCTCTGTGCCCACCAAATACCTAATACTACCATAAGCCCTTGCCGCAAATCCAGCAGAAAAATATCATTCCCTTTTTCTGACAGGTGAACCCCATCATGCCTGTACATGTCTGTGCAATTAGCCTGAATTTGGGGGTGTGGCAAATAGCGGCCTAATCCAACTTCAAGGTGTGCCTGATCTCCCCATTAGCCTTGTGCCCCACCATTCCCTGAGTGGAATCATGCTGCTGTTGTGGATACTGCCCACAGTCTGAAGATGTGGGTCCAAACTGTACTCCAGAAAGGCCCAAACAATCCCAAAGCCTGGGCTGTAATGGCTCCAAAACTAGTGCCTGGTCAGCAGAGTTCCATCCGCATGCCTAAAGTGCATGAAGCACATATGAAGTGCAATGACACCCCAGGTTGCTTGTGACACTTTTATCTCTGCCGAGGAAGCGGGTTGTCTCAGGTCCTCCAGAGCCCCCTTTCCCAAGACATAGAATGCTTTAGAAATTCCACTCTATTTTCATAGCAATGTTATTTGCATGTGCACAGTCATTTTGATTTTCAGGGCACTGCACAATGGTCATAGGGCTTATGTTTGTTGTTGTTGTTCAGTCACACAGTCAAGTCTGACTCTTCGTGACCCCATGGACCACATCATGCCAGGCCCTCCTGTCTTCTGTCGTGCTCCGGAGTTTGCTTAATTTCATGTTCGTTGCCTTGATAACACTGTCTGACCATCTCATCCTTTGCCGTCCCCTTCTTCTTTGACCTTCAATCTTTCCCAGCGTCAGGGTCTTCTCCAGTGAGTGCTCCCTTCTCATTTGGTGGCCAAAGTATTTGAGCTTCAGCTTCAGTATCTGGCTTTCCAGGGAACAGTCAGGTTTGCTTTCTTTTAGGACTGACTGATTTGATCTCCTTGCAGTCCAAGGGTCTCTCTCTCTCTCTCTCTCTCTCTCTCTCTCTCTCTCTCTCTCTCTCTCTAAAGTACCCTAAGGTACACTTTTATTATTTTTCAATATACACTACAGACATACAAACATACACATACCTAACATACACTAAGCTACTACATATAACACATATTCCAAGAGACTTATTTCTTACTCCTTCTTCAGTTAACTGTATTTTTTCTATTTTTCTATATTCAAACCAGGTTTGTCCTTTCTGTGTTCTCAAATCACAACATTTATTGTCTATTTGAGCTTACATTATACCATTAATTTTTTCCACCAGGTTAATTGTTCTGGTAGTTGAAATCTGTCTTTTTTATCCAAAATGTCCTGATATCTTAATAATTCTTCTCCATCATATACATTTGGCAATGTACATGCTTCTAATGGTATTATCAGTCTTGATCTTTTAATATAAAAATGTCTGTGTATTGAGTTGCATACCTTCAATAATGCTGCTGTCAGCCAACGCTGCTTAAAGTATTTTTGAGAGCTTGCTTTTTCATACCATAAAAAAGCATTCCATCCTAACAGTAAATCATGTCCCTCAATTTTCAACAGCCTTTTGTCTTCCAAAGTAATCCATTCTTTAATCCACACCAGTGCTGCAGCTCTGTAATACAGTAGCCAATTTGATACGCCAATTCATAAGAACATAAGAGAAGCCAATGTTGAATCAGGCCAATGGCCCATCTAGTCCAACACTCTGTCACACAGCGTCCAAAAATACCACGTGCTATCAGGAGGTCCAGCAGTGGGGCCATTATCACTTTAGAATCCTCCTCTCTCTTTTACATCTTGTAGCATCTTCAACTTTATTCGTGCTCTCTTCCCTTGCCATATAAATTTCGTTATCAATCTATCCAAATCCTTGAATAGATTCTGGTTTTGTAATACTGGAATAGTTTGAAACAGAAACATCCATCTAGGTAAGATATTTATTTTTAGTGTGGCTATTCTTCCCATCATGGAGAGCTGCAAAGTTTTCCATTTTTCCAAATCCTGTTTAGTTTTTTGTAGTAGAGCTTTATAGTTATCTTCAATTAAAGTACAGCATTTATTTGTGACTGTAATTCCCAAATACTTTGCTTTATTTACAATCTGGAATCCAGAACTTTCTTGTAGTTTACTTTTTTGTTTTTGATCTAAATTCTTTACTATTATTTTAGTTTTGTCTGTATTTATTTTAAAGCCCGCTACTTCTCCATACTCTTCAATCTTTTCTTTCAATGCCTCTACTGCTTCTGTCGGATTTTCTAATATAAATGCTATGTCATCTGCAAAGGCTAAGAGTTTATAATGCTCTTTCTTTATTTGGAGTCCAGTTATTTTACTCTCCCTTCTTATCGCTTCATTCATTATTTCCAGCACCAGTATAAATAAAAGTGGTGATAATGGGCATCCTTGCCTCGTGCCTTTCTGAATCTCAAATTTATTTGACAGCTCCCCATTGACTACAACTCTTGCCTGTTGTTCATTATAAATTGCTTCATTCATAGTAATAAAGCTTTCTCCTGTTTCCAACATCCTGAGCGTCTCCATCATAAAATTCCAATTAACATTATCAAATGCTTTCTCCGCGTCCAAAAAAACTATTGCATTTGCTTCTCAGGATGTATTTCATAATATTCTAGTACATTCATCAACATTCTCAAATTATTCCTCATTTGTCTTTTAGGCAAAAATCCTGCTTGGTCTTCATTTATTGTTTCCGCTAACACCTTTTTCATTCTTTGCGCCAAGATTGATGCAAAAATCTTATAATCAGTGTTTAGGAGAGATATCGGTCTATAGTTTTTCATTTCTTTTTCATCCGAGTTCTGTTTATGTATCAGAGAGATAATTGCTTCTTTCCTTGTATCTGGAATTACACCCTGATTTCTTGCCATGTTACATATGTCCTTAAAAGTCATTGTGATTTGTTCTTCAAATATATGGTAGAATTCCACTGGAAGTCCATCTGGGCCTGGGGCTTTGCCTCTGTTTTATCTTTTTAAGGCTTGTGCTACTTCCATCATTGATATCCATTGATTTAGTATTTGTCTTTGTCCTTCTGTCAGTTTTTGCAGTTTATATTTTTCTAAATAATTCTTAATGCCCTCCTTGCTGACGTTCACTCTTCCATATAAAATTTTGTAGTATTCCTCCATAGCTTTTTTAATTTCTTCATTTCTATACATTTCTTTTCCTTCTTTTCTCAATACTTCAATAAATGTCATTCCTTTCTGTTGATTGATTTTATAAGCCAGCCATCTCTAGGCATATTTGCATTTTCAAAGTAGTTTTGTTTTGCAAAGAATAGCTTCTTTGCTAGTTCTTCTTTCAATAGACAGAGTATTTAATGCTGTAACATTTTTAATCTTTTTTTTGTTCCATCTTTATTTTCTACAGATGTCATATTGTTCTCTTGTACTCTTATTTGGTTTTCCAGTTTCTCATATCTTTCTTTACTTTGCCTATTAATTCTTGCTGCTTTTTGTATCAATAGTCCTCTAGAGAACGTTCTCATTGCATCCCGTATCACCTGTAATTATGTTTCTTGCTTCTTGTTTTCTTTAAAAAAGGCTGTTAATTCTTCCTTCATTTTAATTACAAATTTCTCATTTTTTAAAGTCTTTAGATTTATGGTCCACCTATTTCTCTTCCCTATTGCTTGTAGTTCCATATACACTGGTTTATGGTCCGCATATGTCCCCGCCTGTATTTCTGCTTCTAACAGATACTTAACCATTAATGTTGAGATCCATATCATATCTATTCTGGACCATGAGTCGTGTCTAGCTAAATAGTATGTAAACTGTCTTGAGGAGTAGTTTCTTATTCTCCAAGCATCCACTAAGTTTAATTCCACTAATAAACTTTTTAGACTTATTAGCATTTCTGTCCTCCTTTTCTTATTCCTCTTCCCACCTGTCTGTTTGTCTTTATCTTTGTCAGCAATTGTATTAAAGTCTCCAAGTAGGCATATATTCTGATAGTCCTGTTCGACTATAAGAGTATGAAGTTCTGAATAAAATTTTTCTTGGTCTTGGTTTGGTGCATAAATATTCACAAGTAGTATTTTTTTTACTCGATTCTGAATTTCCACCATCAAGATTCTATCATCCTCCAAAGCATATACTTTCTCTGGAAATAGGTACTCTTTAACCATCATTGTCACTCCCCTTTTTTTCCTTTTTATCTGAAGTGGCAAAGGTTTTCCCCAATCTTCTATTTTGTAAAAAATTCTCATCCTTCTCACAAATATGTGTCTCTTGCATGCAAATTACATCCAAATTCTGCTTGATTAATTGGTGAAATATCCTTTTTCTTTTCTGGGGTCCATTCAGTCCGTTGACATTCACCGATAGGATTCTAAATGTTCTCTTATCCATTATATTTATCTTTCTGTTGGTATCCTTTCCCTTTTATCCATTGTCGCATGCCAATTGGGGATTGTCTGGTCCTAATCCATCTTTCTTTGGGCTTTAAATCAGCTTCTGTTTGTTCCCCATCTTTTCTCTCCTCTTCTTCCTCTTCTTCTTCTTCTTCCTCTTCCATTCCCAATTCCTGACCATGTCTTTTTAGAAACTCTTCCACTTTAAAAATTGATGTAATCCCTTACTTTTTGCTTTGATAAGTAAACACCAACCCTTCTGTCAGCAACCACATGTATTGGAGATCATTTTCCCTTAGTAATCCTGTTAGTCTGGAATATTCTCTTCTCTTCTCATGTACTCTCCAAGGGATTTCTTTTAAGACTTTTATTTCTCCTGTATTGGTCTTTAACGGTTTCACGTTAACTTCCATTAGTACTTTGTCCCTTGTCATCCTTTTATAGAAATGCACTTGTATTTCTCTAGGGACTTTCATATGCCTTGGATATGCTGAATTCATTCAAAAAACTTGATCACATTCTTTTTCCATTTTCTCTTTTCCAATCCCTATATGGTCAGCCAATTTTTCTGCCATCTTTTTCAAGAGATCTTCATCTTTTTCTTCCGGAATATTCTGGAATCTCAATACATAAGCCGCTCTTTCCACCTGTAATTGTATTAACTCTTGCTCACATTCCCTTTGCTTCTCTTCCATTTGTCTCATATCCTCTTCTACTGCTTTAGTCCTCTTTTCCATTTTCTCATTGTTTTTCTTCAACTCTGCTATGTCCTTTGAGTTTTCTACCACCTGACTCTGGATTGCTTGCATGTTATTTACAAGTTCCGTTAGTTGTGTCAGCTGTTGCATCACTTCTTCCATCTGTGCTTTAATTGGGTCGACTGCATCTGCAATCATGCTCTGCATTTCCTTTTGTACAGAACCAGCCAGTTTACTAACTGTCACTCCCGCCCCTGGTGACGTTGACAGAGGTTTTGTAGTCTGGATCATTTTAACATTAACATTCGACATTTTGCTGGTTTTTCTCTGAGCTTTATACAAGTTCCAAGTCAGCTATCTTATTTCCTCTTTTTGTTTACAATTTATTTCAGTCTGGCTTTTCTTTTAGACTCAATTATCTGCTTGTTTTCTTCAGAAGGGCTGCCTTGGCAGTGTGCCCAGTCCTTTGACTGTCTGCCCAGAGCCTTATCTGTCCACTTAGGTGATTGTTTTTTATTTATTATTGTTCAAGGCCAACCTTTCCGGCTGTTCCCAACACAGACTCAGTCCAGTTAGAAGGGGGGGAGTCAAATTTATTTCCTTAATAATCAATAATCGGTTTCTAATCCATGGACATAGCATGCTTATTGGTCTCTATTGGGTTAGAATTAAACTCCATTGGGTTGTCAAATCTGCCCGTGGCTTCACTCCACTGATTTTGTAAGTGCTCCAGCCCCCCTCCTGATGGAGGGGGAAATTTGAGAACGTAGGGTGAGGACTTATATTCTCTCAAACCCTCAACAATCAGCAACCCTCAATAATCAGTAGTCAGATTCTAATCCTCAGACATAGCAAGCTTAATAGTCTCTATTGAGTTAAAGTTAAGTTTTATTGGTTTGCCAAATCAGCCCATAACTTCACCCCACCGATTCAGACGCCCTCCTGAGCGTAGGGTTGGGACTTATGATTTCTCAAGCCCTCAACAAGCTTCAGATCGATCTGTCTCTCAGAAGATTCTAAAGAGCCCAGTCACTTCAATACAATTTTCTGCTTGCTCTTCTATTAGAAGTTCTTTGGTAACTTTGATAGCTTTGCCCCGCTTCCCCTGTACTCTGCCAAAAACCCAGCCAAAGTATTCCCTTCGATTTTAGATATTTGAATAGATTTGGGGATGTTTTCAGTTTGCTTAGGGGCTACCAGTATGACAGTCTTTACTTCAGGAGACAGAAAAGTTTTCTCCACTCACGTTTATGCACTCCTGTTCACTTCTGCTTAATCGTCTCTTGGTTCTCCACGGTAATGGAGGCTTTGCCCATTGAGATGGACGTCGTCCCCCCAGCTTGCTTCAGAGTGAGCCCACAGGTCTCCTAGAGAGTTGCCTTCTCGCTAGGACCTCAGCTCAAGTTCCCTGCCCTCATCACTCCTACCCTGGAGCGTGGGGGTGGTCTCCAACTTGTCAGAGACCCTCTAAAACCAAAGGATTGATCAGTCACTTGGAGTGAGGCTCTCAAGCGACCACTAGCTGCAGCCGCAAACTCCCAGTCCAAGGGACTCTCAAGAGTCTTCTCCAGCACCATAATTCAAAAGAATCTATTCTTTGGCACTCGGCCTTCCTTATAGGCCAACTCACACAGCCATACAGTACTACTGGGAATACCATTGCTTTGACCATATGGACTTTTGTTGGCAGGGTGATGTCTCTACTTTTTAATGTGCTGTCTAGGTTTGCCATCGCTTTCCTCCCAAGGAGCAGACGTCTTTTAATTTCATGGCTGCAGTCACCATCTGCAGTGATCTTGGATCCCAGGAACGTGAAGTCTGTCACTGCTTCCACGACTTCTCCTTCTATTTGCCAAGGAGTGATGGGGCCAGATGCCATTATCTTAGTTTTTTTGATGTTGAGTTTCAGGCCAGTCTTTGTGCTCCCTCTTTTATCCTAAGGCAAGAGGCTCTTGAGGTCCTCTTCACTTTCTGTACTGATCAAGTGAAGTAATTACTGATATTCCTGGGTAGTGTTGTCAGCTATCCAGTGAGGCTGTTCATCCCCATGCCATGAAAAACTACAGCTGAGCATTTCCCCACATTAAGACTCTATTAAACAGACAAGCCTTTTCTCCTTGGATCTTTTGCTAACCCTGCACCCTGAACCGAGGCCCAGAATTGTCACTGGCTAAAGTCTATATCCGAAGAGAGTGTCTCTGATCCAGTATACCAATAGGAAAGCTGGATCATTCTCTACATGCCTTGGAGCTCCTTAATTAACTTTCCATCATTTACAAGCAGATCTGAACATGGACGCATCCATTGTTTTAAAATTCAAGTGACTGCCCCCGACCATAGTGCCCTTGGGGGAACATATGGGGAAAGGTGGTCCCTTAGGTATGCCAGACCCTGGCCATATGGTGCAAGGTAAGAACTTCTAGATATTTAATTTTCTCTAGTTCATTAATAATCACTAATAGCCATCATAGCAAAAGGTTAGTTTGGCTTTAAAGACATGATATTGCCTGTAAGGGAGTATGAGGTACAGGAAGTACTATTTTATTCTTTTTGGAACCAAAGTTAAATACAGTAAGCTTCATTATGCGTGTATTAGACCTCAGTGTATCTTGTTCAATTGTTTGTTATTTCTTCTCATAAATTGTAATAAAATGGATAAACAGAATAAAAAAGACATGATATTGCCAATCCACAATGTGGTGTCACTTTAAAAACCTAAATATTACACACACACACACATACATATAATAAAAACCACCTTACCCTGAAGAGTCCATAGTACCCATAATTTCTTATAGAAACTGGGTTTATATTCATTTATTATTTATTATTTGATTTATATTCCTCCCTCCCCAACGGGCTCAGGGTGGCTAACAATTAAGGCTCAAAGCCATGATTAAAACAACTAAAAGCAATATAAAACCATACAATATATAATCAAGTGCTGGTGCTCCAAATGTTCACAGTTCCAAGATGGATTCTGGCAGATAGACCCAGAACAGCGGTGTAAGTTCCAGAGCAACTTTGTCATCCAGTCTTTGTCCCAGGGCCATCTTGCACCCCGATGGTATCCACACCTTTGTCGTGGCAGTGCGATGGTGGTATAGTAGCAGCGGCGGCTCCTACTCAAAAGCCTGGTGGAAGAGCTCCATCTTGCAGGCCCTGTGGAACTGTGTAAGGTCCCACAGGGCCCTGATCTCCTCTGGGAGCTCATTCCACCAAGTAGGAGCCGCCACCGAAAAGGCCCTGGCCTGGGTTGCTGTGAGTTTGATGTCCCTGGGGCCCAGGGTGACCAAAAGATGTTGGGCCCCCGACCATAGTGCCCTTGGGGGAACATATGGGGAAAGGTGGTCCCTTAGGTATGCCAGACCCTGGCCATATAGGGCTTTAAAGGTAAGAACCAGCACTTTGAAGTGAAGTGAATCAGCACAGGCCGGATATGGTCCTGCCTAGACAGGCACATCAGCAGCCTCGCCACCGCATTCTGCACTAGCTGCAGCTTCCAGATTTGTGACAAAGGCAACCCCATGTAGAGAGCATTACAGTAGTCCAACCTCGAGGTGACCGTCACATGGATCACTGTGGCCAGGTCATTGCAGTTGAGGTAGGGAACCAACTGCCGAGCCACTCGGAGATGGTGAAAGCCTGACTTGGCAGTGGCTGCTACCTGGGCCTCCATCCTTAAGGAGGAGTCCAGGAGCACACCCAAACTCCTAACCTCCAATGCTGGCACCAAAGGCTCCCCATCGAAGGTCGGGAGAGGGAGTCCCAACCCTGAACCAGCCTGACCCAGGCCCAGGACCTCCGTCTTCGCCAGGTTTAGTTTCAACCGGCTCAGTCTGAGCCAACCAGCCACAGCTTGCAACGCCCATTGAAGGTCATCTGGGTCGGAGTTCGACTGGCTGCCCAGCATCAGATAGAGCCGGGTGTCATCTCCATATTAATGACACCCAAGCCCAAACTTCCAGGCAATCTGGGCAAGGGGGTGCATGTAGATGTTGAACAACATCGGGGACAGCACTGCCCCCTGAGGCATCTCACAACCAAGAGGGTGCCTCCGGGACCACTGATCCCCAATTACCACCCTAGGGTTCCTATCCTAAAGACCAATTGTCTTTAGGGTTCCTATCCTAAAGACCAAGGACAAGCACACAGTCAAAGTGCACTGGCTCCTTCTTACAAACAGGTGAATACAGGCTGTATGTTCATTCATTGTAATGTGAACATGGCTACAGTGGAACCTATTCACATATATATGAGTAAGGCTGGATTGCCAGGTCTGAAAGTAGCTTCCTTCCTGGCCAAGTGACGGGGCAGAACAGCAGTCTGGCTCCCTGGCCACCAAAGCCCTGCCAGTCCTCAGCTGGGTCTCACTGAACCCTTGCTCCCAGTGCTTTGCTTCAAAGTTAAACAAAATGCATTCTTTCTGGTGTTTGATGGGGAACATATAAGTAAAGAATTCTGAATTTTTTAAGTAACAAAGATTTTAAATTACATGGCTTAAGTGGTGACCAGTTGAATGCTAAGTCAAAGGACAATCACAGAGAGATGGGTTTCCTCCTCTTGCAAAATTAGCATTTCTAAGCTAACTGTTGAATTGTATTGGTAAAATATGCAGGAAACAGGCCCCAGGGTGTCCTTGCAAGGTTTTAACCCCACAGTTAATATGCATCTGGCTAGGAGTGGGGGGGAGGCTTCTTTCCTCAAGTTAGTCTTGTGCATGTATAGATTTAATTTTTTTTTAATTAAAAAATAGTTTTGTGGTGGTTTTTGCTTGCCAAGTAACACTGGGTGTTGAACTGATTAATTAAAAATTGTCTCTATTTAAAACATTATCATAGTGTTCTTGGAAGCACATTTATCTACTAGGAATCTAAATATTGGCTCAGAGTATGGCTGTGTCAGTAAGATTTACTCATGATAAAATTTCTTTCTTATTCCAGTGCAGACAATACCCTAAAGAATAGATGACCTTAGAAGAAGACTTGGGTGAGTGGGGGGGGAGGGGGGAACAATGACCTCAGCATTGAAATAATAATGGAGACCTGTTGTTGTAAGAGCAGGACTAGAAGCCTGTCACCACATTTTGAAACTGCATTGGCGATTTCAACCAATGTACAGTTCATTGCAAATGGTAGTTTATTAGTAGAATATTTTTGAAGGACGAGCAGGTTTGTTGTCTGCACCTCCCCCCACCTCAATGCATATGAACTGTGGGGGCAGGCAGAGCAATTAGCTTTCCATTGCCTCAGGTTGGCTGGGGACAGGGATGCCAACTCCAGGTTGGGATACTCCTGCATATTTGAGGGATGGTGCCTGGAGATGGTGGGGATTGAGGCAAGAAGGGACTTCAGACATATATAATACAATACATTCCACCCACCAAAGCAGTTATTTCTTCCAGGGGAACTAATGTTGCCAGCCTCCAGGTGAGGGCTGGAGGGAAGAGAATGAGAGAGAGAGAGAGACAGAGTAAGAACAGTGGTGGCAGGAAGGAGAATAATGTAAACTGCTCAGTCTCTCACTAGCAGAATGAGGGCCTTGGGTGCCAGCTCACCTTGACGGGAGTCTGGGATTGGAGTGCGGTTCTCCCCCCAGTCCAACAGCCGTGTCCGTTGCTGCTGTGGGGGCAAGGAAGGAGGTGATGACTGGCAGGCCCAGCACCTATGAGGGAGAAGCCACCCCACCTTCAAAAGCATCCCATGCCCAGAACAGCTCCTACAGAGCTTGTAAGGAAAATGAGGGGGAGAGAAGACTTAGCAGGGGGGCAAACAGAGAGAAAGAGAATGATGGGGTGGGGTGGTAGAAAGAGGACAGAAAGAGAGTGATAGGGGCAGATGGCAATCATGGGAAGAGAGTAGGAAAAGGGGTGGCAGGATGCCAGAACTACCACACGCATGTCCATGTTGAGACTTGCTCATCCAGGAACAATGCTTGGATCTGCCTGTAAAGATGTGCTGTAAGTGTTGGAAGCAGGAACATTGAGAATAAAAGGAAGAAAGGGAAGAAAGCAAGGAAGACAGGAGAGACCACCTTATGCCCCGCCCAGCAAAAGTTGATTGGCTGAAATGATGCTGCTGAGTGGATTGTCTGAAACATGATGCTGGTGAGCCCCATCTCCTGCCTGAAAGATATACCAAGGGAGATAGGGGAAGGAAAATGGGCAATGATTTTACATGTGTGTGCTCAGACCGGTTTAGACAAAAAAATCCATTACAAAACAAGCCTCAGAAAACACAGAGCAATTGTGTAATGAAACTGGTTTCGTGATGGAATCATGAAAAACACATGTAGAATAAAAATTTAAATGCAGAGCAAAAGTGGAGTGAAGGCGGAGACTTATGTGAAATGCAAAACCTCGAAGTGCTCCGAATGCAGAGCAAATACCAATGCAAAAAAGGCCTTGGATGCAATAAGTGTATGCTCAATCCACTTCTCATCTCATTAGGCATCACATATACGTCTTCTAGCTAGATGTCAACAACAGAGGAAAATGGTGACCAAATATGGCTGGCTGATAAAAGGGTCTGTAAATAGCTGTGGAATAGGTTGTTGATATTAATTGATTAACCAGGCAATACCCAAGATGTCACAGTTGGGAGGGTAAAGGGGTCAGATAACAGTGTGCGACAGAAGGGGAACTAATGAACTAACAGTGGGATAAGAGAACAGGTGCAGGACAAGATAGAATCACAACCAAACAGAATTGTTACCATCTGTGGCAGAATATGTTTACTCGGGCCTACAGACTCTCTTCCAGCCTGCCCTCCTAAGGGTTTCTCAACACCAGGAGGGGCTTTTCATTCTCCTCAGTAGCCCACTACTACACCTAACCTTTCCTTCCAATTGGTAGAAAGCTGAAGGGGCCTATGGGAAGCCAGGTAAGGAATGAGAAGGAGAAGCAGGCAATGGTGACGTCTCTTCTGCCTTTCAGCTCCCAAATGATGTGTGTACAGTCAATGGTGGTGGCTCTAAGGTTTAACCAAACAGGCACAACACTTACAAGTAATTGAAGGGTACATGTGTAAAATGTCATGACTGCTGAGGCCCTGAGGGTCTTTTCAGAAACTATTTATGAAAGGCATTTGGTGTTCAAAGGAAAAAAAAACTTTAAAATCTCATTGTGTGTTTGCAAGCCCTTAGCTATTTATAAAGTAGCTGTTTGGATCCCATTCTAAGTCTGGAAGGCTTTAGTCAGTGATTTGAAGTGTTTGGTGAAAGAAAAGGCGGGGTGGGAAATCCTAATAGTTGTGTGCTACATTGTAGCAGGAGGTAGTAAATGCAAAAGGGGTCTTTATAGTCAATACCACAAGTCATTTACAAGCCATCATGCTGAAGATTCATTAATGATTAAATCCCTTAACAGTTAAAAAGGTGAATATATCTTTAGTACTTATCCAACCAAATGGTAACTGAACAGTCTTAAGGTCATCTAAACATACTTTATTTTCACATGTCTTTGTTTTATATTGCCTTCAGATGTATTTTCAATGCTTTGATGTTGCAGCTGGGTCAGGTTTCTCATTCTTGTAACTGAGGACAGCAATTTTTATTTTTATTTTGTCATTAAAAAGTTTTTAAATCCCATGTTTTTCTTCATAACAGAAGTGGGATTTTAAGATACAGTTGCAACGATTAATAAAATAATACCCAACTCTCAAGAACCCTTTCTATTCCCTACTGTTTAGATTAAAATGGCTGCACTTTCTAATTTAGAAGTGCTTAAATCTTAGTGCTTAAGGACACAGCATGAGGCCATCATACAATTTAGAATATGTGATGTAGGTATAATCTTTGATGGAACACCGAAGGTGTATTGGCATTAGTCTGAGATGAACTCATTGTTTGCTTGTGCTAATGCCAAGAGTGGCTTATGTAGGCCATTTGAAATGTGTGACTTAATAAAACACCTATATCATCCCCATTGTGTACCAGGCCTTTGCCACATGTTTTATAGGAAAAAAATAATCACAATATTCTATAGATTTCTTTTCTTTTTAGTTTTATTGGCAACTCCATTTTTTGTATCCTTCCATTTGCAAAGCCAGATGTCTTAGAACTGAGAATCCTGCCAGTAAACTCTAAATCTGCCTACAGTAATTTTTCTGTAGATAATAATGTCACAGTTTTATGGTCTGATACTTTCTCACAATGTACATGGGCCTGAAATATGTTTCTTATATAAATGCTCATAAGGTTTAAGAGGCCACAGGAGCTCAATAAGTTCTGGTCCAGAGCAAAGCATGTTTTGTACCATATCTTGAACTAGAATGATTCTGATGAAGAAATTAGATTTGGAAAAGAAAGAATTATTTGGAAAGACACAGGGGCTCATTTGAGTGGATACATGTGGAGCTGGAATGTTAGATTAAGTCCCAGGGGGAATAGGTGGGCAGAATGCAGGGTTAGAGGTCAAAGCTACATGAATCATACAAATGCTATGTTTGTTCAATAGCACCATAGAAACATTATATTTTTGTCAATTTAATCTTATTTCTACTCTTATGGAAAATAACAAACATCATTTGAAGTCGTTGGGAAACTTTCACAAGAGAGTTGGAATAATCAGTTGCATAAGAATAGGTAACAAATAGCTGTGGTTTTCCAGGGTATTATAATCCCATACATCTATTGATGGTTATGAATCTTCATGGGTCCTCCTCATTTACTTTGTACTTGTGTGACCCAACTGGAATTGACATGCTCCTGGAAAGTGTTACGGTTTCTCAAAACAAGTTTGTATAAATATGGTACTGATAATAAAACTTATTGTGTAGCCATTAGCCATTACAATTTTTAAAAATGTGCAGATTAGACAATTTACAGCACTGGAATTTGAATTAGATTGAAATTATAACAACATCTAAAAATCTGCTCATTCAGTACTTGAATTAATTAAAATCTTAAATATAGATACCCATCTCCAGAAACACATACACAGCCTCAAACATTGCCGTTTTCCATCGCCGTTTTCCAGTTGAATTTCATTTTACTATGTTCTTGGCCCCAGTTTTAGTAGCCGCTAAGGCGAAGAGTGCTACCATATAGGAAACTGTAGGGTCTGCGTCTGAGAGCAGAAATATTAATTTATTGATGTCAGAAAAATTCTGCAATTGATCTATTATTGCAGTCAAGAATTTACATCTCGGTTCCCAGTAGAATATGGAGCTGCGGTGGCTCAAGTGGTTAAGACGCTGAACTGCAGGCTGTGGAAGGTCAGTAGTTCAGCAGTTCGAGACCCAGGTGCCGCATGACGGGGTGAGCTCCTGTCTCTAGTTCCAGCTCCTGCCAACCTAGCAGTTCGAAAGCAAGAAATTGCAAGTAGATAAATAGGTACCACTTCGGTGGGAAGGTAACAGTGTTCCGTGCACCTTGGTGTTTAGTCATGCCGGCCACATGACCACGGAAACGTCTTCGGACAGCGCTGGCTCTTCGGCTTTGAAACGGAGATGAGCACCGCAACCCTAGAGTTGGATTCGACTGGCTTTCGAGCAAGGGAACCTTTACCTTTACCTTTACTCCCAGTAGAATGGGCAGACCATGACATAATGAAAAATATCTTCCACGAAAGTTTTACAGATACAAATACACTGTTCCTCAGGTATTTTTAAATATTGTCCCAGGAGTAATTCTGTTGGCATGGTCTGGAAACGCAGTGCTGTAAATGCTGATCTAAGCTTGTATGCGGTAATATTTACCAGGTATGCAGCTCTTAAATGATCTTTCTTTATGTCTTTGTACCAGAGAGCAAATTTTGACTGAATGATTAAACAATAATCTATTATGGCATCTTCATTAAACACCCATTGTCTCAAATCGTGGTTGTTCCCCAAAGATCACAGTAAATCATCTGGAATTGTATAACCGGAGATAATATTATGAACAAAATCAGAGCAAATTTTATCTTTACTTAATGACAAACAATATTTATTTATTTATTTGTTTGTTTGTTTCGATTTGTATCCCACCCTCCCCGAAGGCTCAATAGCTAAGTTTACCAAGAGATTCAGTTTGCATCAATTGGTATTTCTTCCATGATTTTAATACAACTAGATGAGAGTGATCCCTAATTGAGGGGAGGCCAAGTTCTGCCCTTAATAGGGCTGCTGGTGTCCATTTTGGAAGTACCAAGATACACCTTAAAAAAAGGTTTTGGATTACCTCCAAGCTAGAAAGCATTTGCTCTTTCAGCCCCCAAAGTTCTATACCATATAGTATATGTGAGATTACCTTGCTGACAAAAAGTTTAAGGGCTGGATCTATTAGTAGACCTCCCTTGTTATAATAGAATCTCAGTACCACACCAATTATCTTATTTGCCAAAGATTTTAAGGAGGCAATGTGGGCATTTCAGCTCAAGGTTTCACTGAATATTAGACCCAAATATTTGTAATTTTTACTCTATTCTATTGGAGTACTTTGTATACTCCAAGAATACTTTTTTGGCTTTTTTCAAAAGACCACTACTTTAGCTTTTGAGTAGTTGATGGTAAGCTTTTCTTCTGTACACTAGTCCCCCGAGTTACCCAAAAGCCTCTTTAATCCAATCCTGGTTAGAGAAACTAGGACCATATCATCTGCATACAGTAATATTGATAATTTTTGTTGACCTAATGTCGGTGGGACAAATTCAGGGCCAGTTAGTCTTGCTACAATATCATTTATATGTAAGTTAAAAAGTACAGGGGCTAACACACAGCCCTGCTTGACTCCTTTGCAAGTTGGTGTTTTGCTGGTCATTGAGCCTGTGCCAGAGCTGCAAATAATTAACACACAGTGGTAGCCTTCTAGGCGAACAGCTTAGACACTGAGATCTAGGCTTAGAACCCAGTTGCAATACAGGACTCAAACTCAGATAATATTAATTGATACTATCTTTATTTAGTACAAAGCAGGCATATAATCAGACTTGCAAAGGTAGGAAAATAAAGAATATCTATACTAGTTCAGCTCTAACTATAAACAGAAGTATTCATAGTTACCAGTCCTTCATTTGTGGAACCAGGGAATCTTCAGGATGAAACACATGTTTGCTGTGGGCAATTAAGTCCAGCTTCACTGCCCACTAGTAAAATTCCATGTTGCAAGTTTGTAATCAAAAAGGGACTCACTCTCAGAAAGGGGCCCTCTTTCCAAGAGAACTCTGTCCCATTTCTCATAGGGTGATCACAACTCCCTCCCTCTCCCGCCATAATTGCATATGGCCATTTACCCAACTATGAGAGGTTGAGGTTGAAGGGGCGTGCCCAAATATCCAGTTGCAGGCATTCATTGCGTACGTGACTGGAGCTATGTAAGAGAAGTTTTGATGTGTAAATGCATGGGACATCTGTGTCCCCCCAGCCTGAGAAGACGTCTCAATGTCTGGTCTTCTCAGCAAAGGTGTCCAAGTGGCTTTGTATGGATATCAAGCTAGGCATCTGGCATGCCATCTTTTGCAGGTGACAAAAGTCAAATGGAGATGTTAGCAGCTAGACCATTTGGGGCTAGCAGGAATGAATCAGGAAAGTCTTTTCCTATACAAGAACATGCTATTTTATAGAAGAATGTAAGCTAGGATTTTGGAATTTTATCTTTAAAAAAATATATAGATGATTCAAAACTGCTTCTTGACCAAATATTATTTTGTATGTGCACACCGTACCACTAGGACCCTTTTGGCATTCATTACATATGATAAATCTTGTTGAATTATTTATTAAAGTATTTCTACTGGAGGTATGATAAACAGTTCTGGAGACAAAGGATAAACAATGTATTAAAAGTACCTAGGTGTCAGCTAGGCTGCTGCCATAGCTGGTGGGGAGGGAGGGGATGGATGGTATGTTGCTGTAATGGGATCTTAACTTTAGTTTCTTCCTGACTCATCTTATCTTTTAGTTTGGGTTGGTGACGTTGGTACCTTGTTGCTGCTTTCACTGGGAATGTAGACCTGTTGAGTTAGACGGGCTTTTGCTTGTTCCCTGATAGGCCCAGGTGCATCAGGGGGACCTCTTTGAATGATGTATAACTTCCCATTGTGCGTGCTTGCAATCAGTTCTAACATGGAATATATGCACAGATGACCTGCCTTTATTGTGCTCAATAAACTTCAATCTTCTGAATGGGAGTTCTTGGAAACTGATTGCTGCGGGACTCTGACACTAGGATAGAAGCCCTGACCTGGATAGCCCAGCATATCCCGATATTGTCATGTGTCAGAAGCTGAATAGGATTAACCTTGGATAGTATTTCAATGGGAGACCACCTGGATGGAAGTCCAGGGTTGCAATGCAGAGGCAAACAATGGCAAACCACCACTGAATGTCTCTTGCCTTGAAAACCCTACAAGATTGCCATAAATTGGCTGTAATTTGATGGCACTTTCCACCACCACCATCACCAGGACAGAATGTTCTAAAAGTTTAAGCTTTCTAAACATACAGTTTCAGTTCTCAATTCATTTTAATGCAATGCTATTATCAGAAAAAAGCATCATTTGTCTACCCCCTTAACTTTAGTGTAAATGAAATACAATTCTATTGACACACTATGAAAAATCTTAACTTTTGTTATTCAGTCACTGAGCTACAATACCTTGCATAGAAATCTACTCTTAAAAATCAAATCTTAAAATATTATTTGAGGCATATTATATAAATGTATTAACGTAGTTTCTTTTACCAGCATAGAGATTTTTCAGATAATTCACACGCATTCCAGATTAGAAGATAATAAAACATGTAATTGCCTAGCTTTTTGTTTATAACCCAGGCCTTCCTCATTTCTTGGTACATGTACCAATAAAGTGAATAGGATATTACAGAACACCCAAACAGCTGTCTTATGCTGAATCAGGCTATTGGCCTATCAGGTTTAGCACTACAGACTGACCATCAGGATCTCAGAGGGTGGGGACTTCCGGTTCATGGCGTGGCGACGGCAGTCGCTCTTCCCAAGGCTTGGGAGAGCGATTTGCACACCAGTGGTTTGGAGGGGAGCTGCTGATGCGGCTCTCCCATGGAACCCTTGGGTAAGGTTCCAAGCCATACGGCTTTTGAGGGGTAGCCTCTTGTCAGAAAACCATCTGTGATTCTTTGGGTCCCCAGCCATGCTGTATTCATTGTTTATTGTCTTGTCTCTTGCTTCTGCGCTTGCGCTTAGTTTGCCAGCTGCAACCATGGGAGAGCACTTCTTTCCAGCCGCCTGTTATCGCTGTGGCCTTGGCAATAAGGCTTCGGAGCATTCCTCTGTCTGGGGAATTTTCCAGCTCTACGTGACTAGACAGTGGTGGGGGGGTAGTTCTCCCGGTCATCAAGTAACACTCCCGCCAGGAGTTTTCCTGCGCACGCTATAAGTTCATTTGCTAGTTTGGCTTTGCATCATACTATAATAGTTCCTATCTGCCCCAACGCGGACATTCCTGACAATAGAAGTATTACTGTGGGCTACATCCTTGTATTCCAATAAAGCATATCTTTATCTGAAGAATGCCTGGACTTACTTGCTATTGAGCCTGACAGAAATTGTCAGGAATCACTATAGCTCCTGCTGGGTGCATCTCTCCTGATCAAGATGAGCGGCCCCAGAGGAGCACCGGTAATGGTTCCATCCACCACAGTTCCCATTACCGTAGTACCGGTTACAATGGTTCCCATAACCATGGTCCCCGTTACAGCGGTACCCATAACAACGACTCCAGTCACCATGGTTCCTGTCATGGCTACTCCCATAACAACAGCAACCACAGCGGGACCCTTGACCCCACCATCCACGATTGTCGGTGCTCCAGTATCGACTGCTACCCTACCGATCTACAGCCTGGTGGGGACCACACTGAGGGATGGTGGCGCTATCCCATGTACCCAGTATTCCTTCGTCCCATCCCAGTGGGACAAATGGGTCACCCAGCGAAAACCCCGGGGCTGGACTAAGAACCTGAGGGATTCGACCCAGACCACTTGGATGCTGCCGGGCAGTCAGAGTTGGGACAGCCTTTTTGATCCCCACCCGAGCTTCGGAATGACGCCAAGTCAGACCCCCTGGGGGCTCATCCGGCCCAGCCCTAGCAAGGACGCAGACGCCCAAATCGACACGTTGGAGGAGGACTGCCGCAGAATCATGTGAGATATGGGACATTTGTTGCAGAACTTACTGACCATGATGGATCAGGCGATTCGGACCCATATGGCAGGACAACCGGTGCCAGCGTCTGGGCTGGGCCCAGGACCAGGTCCAATCTTTCCCCCGGGCCAGCCGCCCCCAGGCCAGCCACCTCCAGGCCAGCCACTTCCAGGCCAGCCACCTTCGGGCCAGCCACCCCCAGGCCAACCACCCCCGGGGCAGCCCCTCCTGGGTCAGCCGCCACCAGAGGTGCCCCTGCCAGGCGCACCGCCAGTTGTACCGGCTCCCTTACCTCAGCCGCTACCTCTGGGGCCGGGGCCTCTACAGACGCCAGGGCTAGCTCCACCATGGCGGTTTTCCAGATGTTGCCTCAACCGAAAGATCTATTGAATATCACTTTTGATGGAGATCCCAAAAATTTATCCTTTTCCATCCTGCAAGTGGGAAAGTTTGTCCAGCAATGGGGCCATCTCTTCCAAGATGAAGAGCAGCAGGTGGACTTTATCGCCTCCCAGCTGCGGGGAATAGCTACCAGCTGGTACGTGTCGTTACATGACCTAGAGGCTGTGGAATTGGGGAGTGTGGATGCCTTTATGAGGGCCTTGAGAACTCAGTTTGAAGACCCGACTGCCGCGCAGAAGGCAGAGGCCTTCCTATGTACCTTCAAACAGGGTCAGCTTATGGTAAGAGAGTACTCCACGGAATTCCAAAGGCATGCAGCCAGGATCCGGCACTGGACTGATCCTGTTCTAGTGCAACAGTATCAACTGGGACTCTCGGTGGATGTCCGTAACAATATCCTGAGTTCCAAGGAACCGAGAATCTTACAAGGTTGGATGGAGGAAGCCGAAAGGGCCAAAAGCAGACTGCGTACCATGAAACTGGATATTTCACTGAGTACCAGCTGCTCCCACGTCTCTCCCCAACCAAAGGCCAAGCAATCCTTGTCCGGTTCCACTGTATGGGACCAATGAATGAAACAAGGGCTCTGCCTAAAATGTGGGGAGAAAGGCCATTTCGCCACCTCCTGCCCCAGGGAAGACATCGGGAAGCCTTCACCCCACGAGGACAAGCGTCGCATGGGAACTCCGTTAAAGAGGGGCACAGCCAAACCGCAAAATTCTCGGGCCCTGCACACCCACCCCAAGTACGTAGAGCCGCAGTCGAGTGAGGAGGAGATGATTGAATTGCCGGAAAATGAGCAAATCCTGTTGTAAGTGGCATGGCACAACAGGACCCATCCATTGAAGCGCCTAAAGTGGTGAGCAATTACCCGTCCCTGTTTTTCTTGACTGTGATTGTTATGAACCCGGTCATGATGACCCATATTTGGGTGTGCGGCCTCATAGACTCAGGGTGCAGGAGGGATCTCATCAACCCATCCTTGGTGTCTGGGCTGGATGCAGCCGTAGTCAGACTAAAAGACCCCATCGTTTTTACGCAAATGGATGGGTTGCCCATGAAAAAGCCCTGTAAGTTTGAAACTGTACCATTGCAAGTGGGGGCTGGTGACCATTGGGAACACCGCTCGTTCATGGTTGCACCAGGGGCCAAGTTTCCCTTGGTCCTTGGTAGCCCTTGGTTCCATGGGCATAACCCTTACATCCTGTGGGAAGAGGGGATCATTTGATTTATCTCCCCAAGGTGCACCGAACATAAGTGGGACCCCACCTGGGGTACCCCCCCCGACAGTGAGCCTTAAGAGCATGACTGGTGGCTGAGGAGCTGGTTCTCATTCCCAAGGAATATAGAGACCTATCCCGGGTTTTTGAGGAGGAGGAAGCTGATGAGCTCCCTCCCCACCGCAATTCAGACTGTGCCATTGAACTGCTCCTAGGTCACAGAATGCCCAAAGGAAAGATTTATGCCATGAGCCCGGCAGAGAAGGAGGAGTTGCAGAAATTTATCGACAAGAACCTAGCAAGGGGCTTCATCTGGCCAGCCTCCTCTCCATTCGCTGCACCACTATTGTTCTGTAAAAAAGAAAGATGGGGGGCTCAGGCTTTGTACAGACTACCGAGGGCTGAATGTGGTGTTGGCTACTAATGCATACCCCATGCCCCTGATTAAAGATCTCCTTGCTGAAGTAGCACAAGGCAAGATCTTTTCTAAATTAGATTCGAGAGATGCTTACTTTCGTGTGCGCATCTGGCAGGGAGATGAATTTAAGACCACGTTTAATACTCCCTTAGGACAATTTGAATACCGGGTGATGCCATTTGGGCTTCAGGGGCCCCCAGGAGTATTCATGAACTTAATCAATGAAGTCCTGCACCCCTACCTCTTTAAGGGCATGGTTGTTTACTTGGATGACATTTTACTGTACTCACCTGACTTAGATTCACATGTTCAGTTGGTAAGACAGGTGCTCACCAAGCTCCTGAAGAACAAACTATTTGTCAAGTTGTCTAAGTGTGAATTCCACCAAACTTGCATTGAGTTTTTGGGGTACCGTATTTCCCCCAAAGGACTAGAGATGGATCCCAAGAAAGTACAAGATGTACTAAACTGGGAGCCCCCAAAAACCCGGCAGCAACTTCAGATTTTCATTGGTTTTGCGAACTTTTACTGCCAATTTTTACCCCACTTCGCCCAAGTGAGCCTACCGCTTACCAACCTCTTAAAAACCAAACGGAAAGGGGAGGGAGCCCTTCAACCCGATGCTAAATTGGACTGGAACCCCAAATGTCAGGAGGCGTTTCAGCAGTCAAAACACCTATTCACCACGGAGCCCATATTGGTGCACCCTGATGAAACAAAAAAATTCGTGGTACAAGTCGATGCCTCCGACACAGCCATGGGGGGGCAATCCTGCAAGAGGTTTCTGATGGACAGCTACTGTTGGCATATTATATTGTATAGCTGACAAGATGACAGCTCCTGATGCTTCAAAGGATGCAACTAGATCAGTCTAATCTGTTTTGACAGGTACTGTGTCACATGATCTAGGTTGCATCAGACAAGTCACTGTGAGTCAGCACATAGGTGATTGGCTGGCCACAATATATATTGACAGAGTGTGGACTGCACTTCATCACTCTGATGTTGGAATTTACTGGCAAAGCACTTTGATGTACAGGAGAAGGTTTTGATTCTCACAAGTGCTTGTTTGGACTGTGTAAATACTGTATAATAAAACCACTGTAAGTATTGGAGCACTATTTTACTGAGTCACTGGAGTTATTCTTCCTCTGCGTTATTCCACTCTGCCAACAGGGTTATGGGCCCAGCCTGACGCCCTCTTTATGCCCTGAGTGACTTCAGTGTGCTCTACAGTTGGTTTTGCCTGAGCTGTGCTGTGAAGTTTTGCTTGGAAGGCTTGATAGGCTTGGAACACAGCAGTAGCAGCTGAATGTCTGCTGACGAGGCAGAGGCAGCATTGCAGTCCGACCTGGAGGAGTTGGAGGATGCTGTCCAGCAGTTTCCAAAGACTGATCCTTGTGAGTACATCATGGCTTTTGCCCCTTCAGCCGTGCTTGTGGATAAGCTGACTTATCAGAACTATTCTGTTTGGTCGTTGCGCATGAAGCATTCTCTGATAAGGGAAGGGTTGTGGACTTATATTTTTATTTATTTACTTTCAGCTGAGGTGCTTTAGCTGAGAAGGTACTGTGTCAGGGACTGTATTTGGGAGTGTGTGGTGAGTTGTAACAGACTCCTGACTGCTGGAGTTAGGGTGTGAAAGGGTCATTGTTTGCCTGTAATTAAGTGCTTGGGTGAAATTGAATAGCAGACTCCTGGCTGCTGGAGTTGGGGTGTGAAAGGGGCTTTGTTTGACCGTCATTAAGTGCCTTGGGTGATTTGGAGTAGCTGCTGGCCACACCCGCTCCTGGGAGACAATTCCATTTAAGGCAGGAAGTTTGCAAGAGGCACGAGCCTCTGGCACGAGCCGAAGGGCGAGAGCAAAAGGGCGAGGCTCTTTGCCTGTGGCTCTTGGCCTAGGGGCTCTGTAAGAAGCCCAGGAAGAACCAGGAAGCCAGGGACCTTGGCTCCTTGGTAAGGTAAGGTAAGTAGACTCCTACAACAGGAGCCATATAAATACAAAGGGTTTTAAAAGGGGGGTTATAGAAAAGTATTTGTTTAAAAACAATTATGAAGCCAGAATGCCAGCAGGGGGTTGGGGGCTATCCAGTGTTTTGCATGGAGTGTCACATGTATGACTATCTGCCCACTGGTCAGAAGTCTTGGGTGTGCGCTCGGTGCAAGGAGCTCCTGGTTCTCAGGGAGCGAGTTTGCTCCCTTGAGGCCAAGGTGGCTGACCTGGAGAAGCAGGCACAGTCAGTTAGGTGCATGGGGAAGACTCTTGGGGACTTGTTAGATATGTCCCACTCTGGATCTGGCAGCCCGGCTGCTGCCAGGGAGCATGAGGGTCAAGGGGAAAAGGGGCACCATGCTGAGGATAAGGGGAATGTGCCCTCAGAAGGGACCTCTTCTTCAGCTGGTGAACGGGTATCCTTTCGTACCAAGGAACCATCCCTGGGAAGGGTGGGAGGGGGGCTCTTGGTAGTTGGTGATTCGATCCTTAGGCAGGTAGACAGCTGGGTGGCGAACCCGCGTACTGACCGTATGGTGACTTGCCTGCCTGGTGCAAAGGTGGCAGACATTACGCGTGTTTTAGATAGGCTGGTAGATAGTGCTGGGGAGGAGCCAGTGGTCGTGGTGCATGTCGGCACCAACGATGTGGGGAAATGCAGTTGTGAGGTCCTGGAGGAGAAATTTAGGCTGCTGGGCAGGAAACTCAAGGCCAGGACCTCCAAGGTAGCCTTCTCGGAAGTGCTACCTGTTCCACACGCAGGGCCGGAGAGACAGGCACAGATCAGGAGTCTCAATGCGTGGATGAGACGGTGGTGTAGGGGGGAAGGGTTCAAGTTTGTTAGGCACTGGGATGCTTTTTGGAAACAGTGACCATAATGTCATTGAGTTTAACATTTGTACAGATAGGGAGTTGCCCAAAAAGACTGACACAACCACTTTTAACTTTAAAAGGGGTAACTTCTCTGGTATGAGGGGACATGTGAGGAAGAAATTGAAAGGAAGAGTGGAGAAGGTCAAAACCATTGGGGAAGCTTGGAGATTATTTAAAAAGACAATCCTAGAAGCTCAGAAAAAATATATACCGCAGGTTAGGAAAGGTACAAATAGGTATAGAAAAAAGCCTGCATGGTTAACAAATAAAGTAATGGAAGCTGTAAAAGGTAAGAAGGATTCCTTTAAGCGGTGGAAAGCTAGTCTTAGTGAGGTTGATAAAAGGGAACACAGACTATGGCAAATAAAATGCAAGTCTGTGATCAGGCAAGCAAAAAGGGAATATGAGGAGCATATCGCAAAAAACATAAAGACCAACAATAAAACTTTCTTCAAATACATTAGAAGTAGGAAGCCAGCCAGGGAGGCAGTGGGGCCCTTCGATGACCAAGGGGTAAAAGGAGTAGTGAAGGATGATAGGGAAATGGCTGAGAAGCTGAATGCATTTTTTGCCTCTGTCTTCACTGTGGAAGAGGAGAAGTGTTTGCCCACTCCAGAAGCACCGATTTCAGGAGAGGGTTTGAAAGACCTGAATCAGATTGCGGTGACAAGAGAGGAAGTCCTCCGACTGATGGACAATTTAAAAACTAATAAATCACCAGGCCCGGATGGCATTCATCCGAGAGTTCTGAAAGAACTCAAATGTGAACTTGTGGATCTCCTGACAAAAATATGTAATCTTTCTTTAAAATCTGCCTCCATTCCTGAGGACTGGAAGGTAGCTAATGTCACTCCCATCTTTAAAAAGGGCTCCAGGGGAGATCCAGGAAATTACAGGCCAGTCAGTCTGACATCGATACCGGGTAAGTTGGTGGAAACTGTTATTAAGGAAAGAATTAGTAGGCACATTGATGAACAAAAACTATTGAGGCAGACTCAGCATGGGTTCTGTAAGGGAAGATCTTGTCTCACTAACCTGTTAGTGTTTTTTGAGGAGTGAACAAACATGTGGACAAGGGGGACCCAACAGATATTATTTACCTTGACTTCCGGAAAGCTTTTGATACAGTTCCTCATCAAAGGCTCCTAAGTAAGCTCAATAGTCATGGGATAAAAGGACAAGTCTTCTTGTGGATCAAAAACTGGCTTATAAATAGGAAACAGAGAGTGAGTATAAATGGGAAACTTTCTCAGTGGAGGGTGGTAAGCAGTGGGGTACCACAGGGATCAGTACTCGGTCCGATGCTTTTTAACTTGTTTATTAACGATTTGGAATTGGGAGTAAGCAGTGATGTGGCTAAATTTGCAGATGACACAAAGTTGTTCAGGGTGGTGAAAACCAGGGAGGATTGTGAGGCACTCCAAAGGGATCTGTTGAGGATGGGTGAGTGGGCGTCAACGTGGCAAATGGGGTTCAATGTGGCCAAGTGCAAAGTGATGCACGTTGGAGCCAAAAATCCTAAATATAAATACACGTTGATGGGGTCTGATCTGGCAGAGACGGACCAAGAGAGAGATCTTGGAGTCGTAGTGGATAACTCGCTGAAAATGTCTACGCAATGTGTAGCTGCAATAAAGAAGGCCAACGCTATGCTGGGGATTATTAGGAAGGGAATTGATAACAAATCAGCCAGTATCATCATGCCCCTGTATAAATCATTGGTGCGACCTCATTTGGAATACTGTGTACAGTTCTGGTCACCACATCTCAAAAAGGATATGATAGCATTGGAAAAAGTGCAGAGAAGGGCAACTAGAATGATAAAAGGGTTGGAACACCTTCCCTATGAAGAAAGGTTAAAATGCTTGGGGCTCTTTAGCTTGGAGAAACGACGGCTGAGAGGTGACATGATCGAGGTTTATAAGATTATGAATGGGATTGAGCAGGTTGAGAAAGAAGTACTTTTCTCCCTTTCTCACAATACAAGAACTCGTGGGCACTCTATGAAATTGCTGAGCAGTCGGGTTAGAACAGATAAAAGGAAATACTTCTTCACCCAAAGAGTGATTAACATATGGAATTCACTGCCACAGGAGGTCGTGGCAGCTGCAAGCATGGTCAGTTTCAAGAGGAAATTAGATAAACATATGGAGCAGAAGTCCACCAGTGGCTATTAGCCACAGGGTATAGATGGGAACTCTCAGTCTGGGGCAGGTGATGCACTCTATTCTTGTTGCTGGAGGGGGCAGCAGTGGGAGGGCTTCTGGTGCCCTGGCCCCACTGCTGGACCTCCTGATGGCACCTGGTATATTTTGGCCGCTGTGTGACAGAGTGTTGGACTAGATGGGCCATTGGCCTGATTCAACATTGGCTTCTCTTATGTTCTTATGTTCTTATGTTCTTATATCTTAGACCCTCCAGCAGCCCCAACAGCTGATGACACTGCTAAAATAGAGAAAGCACTTGCTGCTATAGTGCTGAGTGTCTCAGATGAGCAGTTGGTGTATGTTTCGACCAAATTGACGGCCAAGGATGCGTGGAATAGCCTGGCTTCGGTGTATGCATAGAGATTTTCGAGCTCCATTATGTCTTTGATGAGGAAACTGTACAGAACTGTTATGTTGGAGCACCAGAGTATCAGGGAGCATTTAAACACATTAACAGAATGCTTCCAGCAGCTTGCCGAGTGCAGTAAGCAGATATCTGATGAAGATAAGATCTTTATCATTCTCTGTTCATTACCCCCGACATTCGAACCCCTTGTCTCAGCTTTAGAAAATATGAAACCGGCAGAGTTAACCCTTGACCTAGTTTGTGGTCATCTCATTCAAGAAGAAGAAAAGTGGAGGCAGCGTGAGCAGCTAACAGCTTCTTCTGGGCATGCTGCCAACTATTCTGGGAGTTGTGCCAGCAAAGCCAGGTGCAGGCTTGATGTGCAGGAGAATTTCAGCGTACTCAAATGTAAGCAGAAAGCAAGCCAGCCTTTGTTTGCTTTGAAAACGCGTCATTGTTTCTGCTGTGCGTCGTTGGACCACATTCAAAGATTTTGCCCTCGGAAGAGTTCATCAGCCACCAACGTACTCAAGGAATCTACAGGGACTAAGCCTAAAAATGTGGCTCGACAGCAGGTGACACTGGTAACTGCGCGTGAAGCTTCTACACTGCAGACATGGGTTCTCGATTCAGGAGCCAGTAAACATTTTTCGCGGGACAAAAGGCTGTTGTATGACTTACAGCCAGCTGAAATGGTGCACGTAAGTTTGGCTAACTGTGCCTCCGCCCCGGTTGATTGCCAGGGCAGCTTATTCTTCACAAGCCTTAATTACACCTTTCACAATGTCCTGTGTGTTCCCAGCTTGGAGCATAATTTATTGAGTGTGTGTGCCTTAACAAAATGTGGGTTCACTGTGATTTTTGACAAGCAGGTATGCAACATATTGAAAGGGAACAAGGTGCTTGCTACAGCCAAAGTACAGAATGGTGTATATGTTATTGAAAATGGGGTTGAGCTAGCCCAATCTGTGCTAAACAATAATGCCTTACATGATGAATGTGCTCATTTGTTTCATAGGCGTCTAGGCCATGTGTCCTTTGGTACTCTCAGTAAAACCTTTGAGTGTCTAGGTATGAAAGATGTGAAAAAATGTGACACATACCTGGATTGTAATATATGCAAACAGAGCAAGTCTCAAACATATCCCTTGGCAAGTGCAAGCAACAGGGTAACACAGAGACCTTTGGCTCTTGTTCATGCTGATGTTCTTGGGCCTTTTCCAAATAGTTTTTCGGGGAAGAAATATGGGCTATTGATAGTTGACGATTATTCAAGATTTAGTTGGTTTCTCCCCATAGAGAAAAAGTCTGAGGTTTATGAAACAATCAAACAATGGGCCAAATGTGTACAAAAGCAATTGGGTTTGGAAATTGCCTCTTTCCAAACTGATTTTGTGGGGGAATTTGTTTCTCATCAGTTAAAGAAATGGTTTCTTGATGAGGGTATACAACACAGAGTGGCTAATGTAGCCTGTCCTGGGGAAAATGGAGTAGCAGAAAGAAGAGCAGGTGTTCTACAAACAGTTATGCACTCCATGCTTTGTGACTCAGGTTTGCCCAAGTCTTTCTGGGCTGAGTGTTTGAGATGTGCTGTCTATAATGTAAACAGGGTTTGGTGCAAATCTGTTGGAGACATCCCTTTTCGGTTGTTATATGAAAAGGATCCTTCATTAAAACATCTCAGAGTGTTTGGTACCAAGGCATGGGTGAATATACCTTTAAAACAAAGGTGCAAAGCAGGCTCACGTGCACGTAAACTGACTTTCATTGGGTACCAGACAGGTATGAAAGCGTACAGATTTGTAGACTCTAACAATATGCTGGTGTTTAGTAGGTCTGCAAAGTTCTGTGAACATGCAAATTGGTCAAATATACATGCTAACGAGACTCCTCAACAAATTGTCTTGCCAGTGTCTGAAGACACAGTGTCCGAGCAGGAAATTAAGGATGAAGTTGTTTCTCCTCAGAGGCAGGTCACTGATTCCTCACACAGTGTACCTAGAGTCTCTAGCAGATCAACTAAGGGAATCCCTCCACAGAGGTATGGCATTAATTATGTGAATGTAAAGATTCCATGCTCCTATTCTGATGTTTTGTCATTAGAGGAACCTCAAAGGAGTGAATGGGTGAGTGCCATGGAGGTGGAGTACAATTCCCTGAAATCTCATGGTGTGTTTTGCACAGGGAATGAAAACACTGTGCTGGAATTAAATAAAGCTTTGTATGGTGTGAAGGTTATCTAGAATGGTTTCACCAACTGTTAGTGGATTACAAAGTACAGAGCAAGCTTCCAATTATGGTTCTCTGTGATAGCAGTGTGGCTAAACAATTAGCCAACAACCAGGGAGTGAGAACCAGAAGCAAACATATTTTGATCAGGTATCAAAATGTAAAATTAGCTGTGAGTGATGGGTTCATATGTATAGAAGAATGTATGTCTAAAGATAATGTTGCTGATGTTTTTACAAAATGTTTGGATGCAACAAGATTCCAGTTTCTAAAAGACAAATTGTATATATGCTGAGCTGTATCTTGGGAGGCGTGTTGGCATATTGTAACATATAGCTGACAAGATGACAGCTCCTGATGCTTCAAAGGATGCAACTAGATCAGTCTAATCTGTTTTGACAGGTACTGTGTCACATGATCTAGGTTGCATCAGCCAAGTCACTGTGAGTCAGCACATAGGTGATTGGCTGGCCACAATATATATTGACAGAGTGTGGACTGCACTTCATCACTCTGATGTTGGAATTTACTGGCGAAGCACTTTGATGTACAGGAGAAGGTTCTGATTCTCACAAGTGCTTGTTTGGACTGTGTAAATACTGTATAATAAAACCACTGTAAGTATTGGAGCACTATTTTACTGAGTCACTGGAGTTATTCTTCCTCTGCGTTGTTCCGCTCTGCCAACAGCTACATCCACTGGCCTATTTCTCCCGAAAATTTAATGAAACCAAGAGATTTTGGCCCGTGTGGGACAAGGAAGCAACCGCAATCCGATTAGCCCTAACCACCTGGCGGCATTGGCTAGAAGGGGCCCAAGTCCCATTCGAGGTCTGGACTGATCACAAAAACCTCGAGGTCTTACGAAAGCCCCGTAACCTTAATGCCAAGCAGTTCAGGTGGGCTGAATTTTTCTCAAAATTCCAGTTCACTCTTCACCATTTCCCCGGGCGTTCCAACCCCCTGGCAGATGCTCTATCTCGGCTACCCCAGCATGAGAGCAAGAGGGTGGAGGTCCGGGAATTCTTCTTCACTCCCTCCCAATTGAGTGGGTTGGTGGTAACTCGAAAACAGCGCCGACTCGAACCAACCTCGCCAATCCCCGGGGTCCCGTGGGAAGAGCGATTCACCAAGGCAATAACCGACACAGAAATGCAAATGTTGCAGTCTCAGGGGTCTTTGGAATGCTGCACAAACGGGTGCTGGTATAAGGATGAGAAACTGTGCCAGAAGCGCTAAGGGGGGAGGTGTTACAGTTTGTCCATGGGTCCAAGCCTGCGGGGCATTTTGGATTTGTCAAATCCCTACATCTGTTGCAGCGGATTTTGGTGGCAGCAGATGAGGAAAGATTTGTCCACCTTTGTGCAATCCTGTCCAACCTGTAGCTTGTGCAAGCCAAGAGGGGGGAAGCCCCCTGGACTGTTACAACCGTTACAAGACCCCCCAGAGACCTTGGGAAGTTATTTCAATGGATTTTATTACGGACTTACCCTCAAGTAGGCAAATGACTGTGATCTGGGTGGTTGGCTCATTTCATCCCATTCCCGGGACAGACAATGGCTAAATTGCTGGCAAAAGCTTTCCTACAACATATCGTTAGATTGCATGCGCTGCCAGCTAAGATAATTTCGGACCGCAGCACAAAATTCATTTCTAAATTATGGACTGAGTTAATGGTCTTAATGGGCATTGAACGGGGTCTGAGCAGTGCCTACCACCCAGAGACTGATGGTCAAACGGAACATGTTAATCAGACCCTGGAGCAATACCTCCACTTTTTCACTAATTTCCAACAAGACGACTGGGTCAACCTTCTCCCACTGGCAGAGTTTGCGTACAACAACGTGTGGCATTCCTCTACGGGGGTCTCCCCATTCAAAGCAGCATTGGGCTACGAGAGCCCCCCTTTGCTATTCCTTACAACTACGCCAGGAACGGGGGGGAGGCTGCAGACTGGTGTCAAAAGCTCAGTGCCTCCTAGCCATGCATCTGTGAGGTGCTGGAAGCAGCAAAAGCTGCCTACAAAGCCCAGGCTGACAAGAAGAGGGTGGCGGGTTGGGATCTTCAGCCTGGAGATTTTGTGTACTTATCAACAAAGAATTTGCATCTCCCCCAGCAATCCAGAAAACTTTCCTGGAAATACATTGGGCCTTTCAAAGTCCGCAGGTGTATCGATAAAGTGGCAGTGGAGTTGGACTTACCCAAGTCTCTTAAACATATTCATCCTACTTTCCATTACAGCCTCCTGAAACCTGGACACCCCCCGAACAGATGGCGCCCTGAGCCTCCAGAGCCGCCCACCCAATGGTTGATGGCAGTGAACATTATGAACTTGCTGATATCCTTGATTCTAGCTGGTGCTGGGCCAACTCCACTATTTAGTGGAATGGGTTCATTTCAGGCCCCAGCATAGGGAGTGGGTGAAAGTGAGAGACATCAATGCTCCCTATCTCATTCGCAAGTTCCATCGCAAGTTCCCGGCGAAACGGGGAGGTCCGGACTATGTCCATCCCTAACGACATGTGGGGAGGGCTTTTAGGGGGGCAGAATGTCAGAAAACCATCTGTGATTCTTTGGGTCCCCAGCCATACTGTATTCATTGTTTATTGTCTTGTCTCTTGCTTCTGCGCTTGCGCTTAGTTTGCCAGCTGCAACTGTGGGAGACCGCTTCTTCCCAGCCACCTGTTATCGCGGTGGACTTGGCAATAAGGCTTCAGAGCATTCCTCTGTCTGGGGAATTTTCCAGCTCTACGTGACTAGACGGTGTGTGGGGGGGTAGTTCTCCCGGTCATCAAGTAACACTCCCGCCGGGAGTTTTCCCACGCGTGCTATAAGTTCATTTGCTAGTTTGGCTTTGCATCATACTATAATAGTGCCTACCTGCCCCAATGCGGACATTCCTGACAATAGAAGTATTACTGTGGGCTACATCTTTGTATTCCAATAAAGCATATCTTTATCTGAAGAATGCCTGGTCTTACTTGCTATTGAGCCTGACACCTCTTCGATGGTGTAATGCCAGAGAATTGAGGCACCCCTCTGCCCTGACGGTCCTGCTGCTGGTAGCCGTATGGCTCCAGCTATGCACAAGCTAGGTTGACTGGGACAAGCGCCGGAGATCGAGCGATTAGTGGAAACAGAACCAAGGTCATGAGTGACTGACAATAAACGTGAGTTGGATATAACCAAAATGTGAATTAACTGGAAAATCCCTTAGCCCCTCCCACATTGGTAAATGGAGAGCAGAGGGAATTGCCCCCGCAAGCGAGAAAAGGTACAGAAAAAGAGAGGGGGGAAGGGGAAAATTGAGCACTTGGCTTGTTTTGAGAGACTTACCAGAGTGGATTCAAAGCGAAAGTGATTTTCAGAGGTGTTGAAACAACATTTGGCTTCTGTAAACAATCCTCCAAGATGTCGGGCGCAGGGAGGAAAGGAACAAAACCAAAACTTATGGGCAGTCAAAGTCCGAGACCGGAAGAGGGAATGGACATCATGAGACTGTTAGCGGATACGCTCAAGCTTGTCATAGATCAACTTGCTGGTATTAACCAGCAGTTATCTGTTCTTAACCAGACTTTCGCAGTGCAACATCTCCAGCTGGCAGAAACGGCTAAGCAGACGGAGCAAATGATGGGAATAGTGAAAGAGATGCATACCCAAAGCAAGATTTTGAAGAAGAGAGTGGACCAAATCATGAATAAACAGAAGCATCAGGAAAATAGACTGTTGTTTCTACAAATGGAAAAAGCAAATATGATTCTCAGATTCCAGGGAGTTCCTGAATCACCAAAGGAAGATTTGAAGAAGCTTCTCAGTGATCTTATAGCGCCAGTAGTAGGCTTGAAAGCAGAAGAAATAATGCATTATATTGATGCAGCGTACAGGGTGTATTCCAATTACACCAAAAAGAAAAGCCTACCTGGAGAAATAGTCAGATTCTCAAGAAGACAAACTAGAGATGCAATCTTAAAAGCTACATCAGCAACTCCACTGAAACTGGGAAGTACTACTATTAAGACTTTAAAAGACATCCTTTTTTGAAATTCGCCAAAAACAAAAGTGTTATAAAGATTTAATTCTCTTTCTTCAAATGAATCAAGTCGCATATAAATGGGCAGTTCCAGAAGGGGTCGTCTTTAAGCTACACAATAAGAGAGAGAGGATTGACTCCATGGATAAGGCTAAGGAATTCCTGAAACACCATCTGGGAACCAAAGAAGACGGTGAAACTGGTTCGAGTGGCTCCACACCCTCGGAGATGGATGAAGGCTTGAATGCGGAAGAAGGTGCTGCTGCCCACAAATCAACTTATGATTTTAGAGATAGAAAACCTAAGTAAAGGCAGAAGAACTCTGTAAATTGCCTTTATGAAGCAAATTTGGGGGATGCTCTGGAATTGTCCCGTAACAAGTAACTAGCTAATTTTTGAACAGTGATAGGTAGCACTCACAGCATGCATTGTTTACTAGCAAAAAGAGTACTAACATAGATTCTAACTGGGTTAATGATCTCCTTCTCTTGGGTTTTTAGTTTAGTGTGGGTTTACTTTTCTTTCTCTCTAGTTGTTAGTCCCCCTCCCTTTTTTCGTTGTAGTTTTTGTAGTGTATTACAAAAAAAGCAATAAAAAATCTCAGGTGGTGTTTTTTTATATCACTTACTGCCTGATCTTTTTAGACAAAGATGACAATGATTAAACTTGGGACTTTCTGTGTGCAGAGTAGATGCTCTACCTCTAAGCCGTGGCCACATATCCCTTTGGGAGCTGTTGCTATGCAGCTGACTGCCAGAAGAGGACTAGACTGCTGAATGCATTGATCTTTATGATCAGACAGAAAGTTTTATAAGACAGGTATTTTATAGAAATTCTTTACTCTCAACAAATGTCAGTTCATCACACCTATGTGTGATTATTTTTATTTAGTATTTCTATAGGTTGAGTTCAGACTGGCAGTTTGCCCCACTATAGACACGTCTCAGCCACATTTTACAAGCGGATTAAAGGGGGTGTTCACACAGGCACATCTGCCTGGCATTCCCCACCCATAGTCAACCCGTGCTGTTCCGCTTTGCTCCCACGTTTAAAAGATACCTGGTAAAAGCGGTAGCAAATCCCTGCGAGCCTGTTTATCCCACTTCATTCCACTTCCGGGAAGTGTGAACGGCAACCCAAAAAGCTGGGAGCAACCCGTGTTGTGCATAAGGCAGCAGCAATATGATTGGCTGTGCTCCACTGTACCGCCCAATATGGTGCTGGCACAACAGGATCCAAATCGGCTATGTGTGCATGTGTGTATGAGCGCATGAGCACATATGCGCTCATGAGCTCATGCACTCATACACACATAGCCAATTTGCCAGGAAAAAGCTGTTTACAGCCACACCTCCAGGCCAGCAGTCTCGTGCGCCTCCTCCCAGTATGCTCCTGCATCAGTCAGTGCAGTGTGACCAGGAAAACCCAGAACAGTTTGTTCCAGGGCTTTTTTTGCCACAACTGGCTCCCGCTTCGAATGGCCAGTCTGAACTCAGCCATAGTGTCTACAAAGCAGCATTTTGCAGACTCTGTGGCTCTTGCACATGTGCAGCATCAGTAACTCCTTGCTATACTCCACCCCTCCATTTGCATGGGTTTCCCAGACCCTTAGCCAACATTGTAACTACTACTCTACACCTCACTGGGTCTCGTTCTTCTTGTTCCTTGATTCTGCACCATCAACTCCTCCTTGTTCCCCAGTCTTGTTGTTCCTGTGCTTTTTGTTGCCCACACTCTCATTCCTGTCCGCCTACTGGATTGTGAATCAGCATACATTTAATGATCCTGTCTGGAAAAAAAATAACTATGTTATATTTGTATTTTGTATTGGAGACTTGTTTTACAGCATTTATTTCTGTATATTAGCCCTACAAAACTCAGCATTGTCCCCAGATACCTTGCTCCTATAAAGAGGCAGATCTCTCTCTGTGAGCCTGGTGTTTCTTCTTCATTTTCTTCTCTAGTTGCTTTCATGCTTGCCTTAGACCTTCGATTCTCACAAGCCTAATCACTTCTGAAGTGTTCATCCTCCCACTTGTTGCTTTCTAAACTTCTTACCCAGCTCCCCCCTAAAAAATCTCTAAATGCGTAGGTGAATTGGAATGCAATATTTGTTTCTCCTTAATACAAAATGTAAGTATGGTGGGGTGGGGGAAACACAGAATGGGACATAAATTGGTCATTCAGTTTTATTGATGCAACCATGGAGGGATATATTTTCTCTTTCAGGCATAGGATGGAAGCAGACTTCTTTTGTAGTATTTACTTTGGAAACTATTTGAGTAAAAGGGTTTCCAGTGAATCTCACTGCCATGGAATCTAGGGATGGGCACAAACTTAGAAAACCCAGTTCATGTTTGGGACATGTTTTTGTTGTTGGCTCAATCCGCAGCCACCCCTTTTTGTTGCAATCCGTCTTCTTGAAGGTGGCTGTGGAATGGGTTGGGTTTGGGTGTTAGTTTTATTGGGTGGGCACTGGGCCTCGAGCCATTACCTGACTCACCCATTGTTCACTTCAGTGTATGATGGCTCTTCTCCTTGTCTGAAAGGGCCCCCTCTTTATTCAGTGTGCCCTGGCCAACACCTCCCTCTCACACGCACTACTGGCATGGTGGATGCAGCCTTTGGCTATCTCACCCTCAGCTCAGAAGGCATTGTGTACTGGGCTCAGGGCCACAGAATTCCCACCCTGTAGCCACTCAACCATGGTGTGCCCTGCCAAAAGAGAACTCCAACAACAGCACTTACTGTCTCAGTGACTGCAACCAGCTGCCAATGTACCATTCTCAGAAAGGACCTGCCTGCCAGGTGCAGGTTACATGGTGCAATTTACACAGGCTGCTTTCAGTGCCTGGGATCATTGGAAGTCCCCTAAATTAGCCTGGACAAATGATGCGACAATGACAAGTCACATCTGGCAAATACTATAAGGATGTTACTCCAGGAGGTACTAGGGTTCTTCTGGGTGAGGATGATGTTATTTCGGTTGGCTATGGACCAAGCCCACTCCCACCTGGCAGAGGTGGCCATCCTCCCACACAAGCACTAATGGAGAACTAGTGTACAGTACAGTGGTCACTCCAGTTACACTGATCTGCAACAAGTCCCCCAAGATCGGGTGGGTGGAGGAGGAACAGAGGCAGGCTGACAAAGATAGATCATCCCCGAGGAGAAGTGGGCTGGCAGGGAGGTCTAATGGAGAGCAGTGAGCAGTAAAGACAAACACAGAGCACCCCAAAATGAAAAGCAGCCAAGTTTGTGTGTGTGTGTGTGGGGATATAATGGCAGAGAACTAAGTTGAATCCCCCCAACAGCAGCCTCCCCCCAAAATCCCCAAAGAGCAATCCCTCACATTACTGCAACCCAAATGGGGGGGGGGTGAAAAATGGGGGGGAGAAGGAAGGGAAACCACCAAGGAAGCAGACAGCAGGAAAATCCCCCTAAACAAATATGCTATGTGAAATGAGACAAATTTAATCCTGACTTTTCCACCCTTTGCAGCAAACAAACAAACAAAACAAAAACCAAATTGCAACACAAAGGAACCCAAGGAAAAGCAAAGCCCCCTGGCCCCTGACTGAGAAAGCTAGCTAAGCAATCTCCCCCCATGCCCATTAGCAAAACTCTTTATCTCGTTGTGAGTAAACCCTCTCCGTCCAAAACCACAACACCAACAAAAGGACCACATGTTCATCCTACACTTATATAGATTTGTCCCATTGCGACAAATGGGAACTCTGTTATTGGAAGGGAGCAGTGTCTGTCAAGCTTTGGAGGGTTCCTATTTCCGAGGCTGGAAAACACCATCCCCACTCTTGTTTAGCATTTTTGTCCCAGAGTTTCTGGGTCGGTTTCATTTTCCAAGCCATCCCAAGCCACACCCAAAAGCCCGGAGATTTCTTTGGCGACCATATACGTGCCAAAGGTCACCTCTCAGGCCTTATCTGGCCAGAATTTGGCATGAATTTCAGCTTGTCATGTGGTTCATGCCCATCCTTAATGGAATTGTTCTCATACTAGCTTTCAAAAGATTATATTTATCACTCACATGAAGACAAAAGGGAAAAATTCAGCAAGTTTTTTTGTAGTTTACACTATGCTCCTTTATGTTGGACTGAAAAGAAAGGGTTTAGAAAATTCAGATATTGAATAGATTTGGCTATTTTCAATTTGTCCTCTAGTGATTTCAAAACCATGTGGAATGTTTGATGGTCAACATGTTCATCATATGCATCACATTTAGAAACCATTGTTTCATACAGGATCATATATGTATTGGGGAGGTGTCCATGAAGACTACTGCCACATTCATATCTGACTAACTTTACAGACAGAACTACAGCAGCCACTTTCAGACTAATTTCTGATCTACCCAGTGGTATTTGCAAGAACTGTAAACTCAGCTATCTTTTGAAGACTTGTTATAAATCCTTATTATCCCGTGCATATCATATGCCATTCTGAATGATATTGGATCTACCCAGTGGTATTTGTAAGAATTGTAAACTCAGCTATATTTTGAAGACTTGTTATAAATCCTTATTATCCCGTCCATATCATATGCCAGTCTGAGTGATACTGGAGAAAAAGCATTAGTGACCACATAATTTATTTGAGTCCTAAATCAATTTTCTTTAGGTGTGCATTGAACTAGCTTCTTCAAAGTTTTATCTCATCCATTTAAAAATCCTATAGTATTTAGCAATAGATGGCAGTGTTGCCTTTCTGAAATAGTTCATTCAATGGAAAAATTGAGAAATTGTTATTCAAGTGGTTATATAGTCTCCATATATTAGTTCTGTGTAGTATATTGTAATTTCAATTTATATAAGGTATGGACTTTATTGTACAACAGTATGTGAAAGTATATGATGAAAACTTCATAGTGAAATGCTTTCTAATGAGGAATTAAAAGACAAAAACAAAAACAATCTGTTGTGTTTCAACTATTTAGAATGTGGGAAAGCACATGAGTAACCAGATTTCAGTAAATAGCTAAACATTATACTAATTTGATCAGGAGTTGTTAATGAATACTAATGGTACATATTTTTTAAACTGATCTTTCTTTCTGTGTGTGTACATATGGAAGTATATAGTGGACAAGGACATGTGTTCTTCTAATATCAAAATTATGTAATTTATCTTCCCAATTCCACACAGTTAATCTGGGGCTTTTTTGGCCCTGGATTGGCCCAGTTACAGCCTCCATTTTTGAACAAAATGGATTTCAGACCTGAAGTTTGCCATCAGAAAACATGACTTATGCTGAGACGGCAATGATGCAGCACCAAGTAATAGTTGTGCATTCCATGAAGAACATGTAACTGCATGAAGAACATGTAACACTGGGAAAACACCTCTTAATATTGAGAAAGAGCTTTCATGGGGGGGGGGGGACTTGTCTAAACTTGTCCAAATGGATTTTTATAACAGAAGACCCCTCCCCCAGGTGACTTTAATACTGTTTGGCCCTAACTGATGTTATGAGGTGAGGAAAAGCATGGATTACTGGATTTTTAAAAATCTTATTTTGTGTGATTGTTTTAATGGTTTTGAGAAAAATTATGGATTAAGCTAAAGGAGCCCATAAACTGGTGTGTCAGCTAGAGTATTAAGTTTGCCAACTAAGCTAAGCTCAGTAGCTGCTGAGATGACATGTGAACCAGACTGCACAGGTTCCACCCATAAGGGGGAACAGACATCCCCCCAAATGCTTACATGCATAATCATGCTACAGGAGAGTACTTTTCTTTGACCTCTAGCCTGAAACTCATCATTGCAAGTCCTCAGAATGCATTGTTTATTTGCTGAGAAAGCAAAAAGTCCCCAGGACACAGGTGAATGCCTGCAGCTCTGGCGACCAAGAAGTCACACCTCTGTTTCCACCTGCAGCTCTGACAAACAAGAGGTTACACCTCTGTTTCCACCTCTGAGGAGTGGGTGCCACCATGGTACCATCCCTGCCCAGGGAAAAAGTAGAAGTCCAGAAGGAAAGCAGGCTCGGGAACAACTTTACTTTTTCAGCAGCTTTTCTTTTCTGGCCAAAAGCAACATTTTATAGTTAACGTCCTCCTGATTTGAGGATATCTGGAGGCCTATCCTCACCCTGCTTTCCTCTCCTCTGAATTCTCAGGAGTTTGAGGGTTGACACTCTAGCAGCCACATCTCTCTAGCTTTACGTTTTCATGCCATAGTTGAATATGGCTATGTGGAATAGAGGAGAACTCTTTGTCCTCCAAAATGAAATATGTTGCTTCTGTTTCCTACTCCTAAACTGGAATGTCCATTCTAGCTGAATATTCTTTCTATCAACAGTAGCCAACCAAATGATTCAAGGAGTTCATGAACAAAGCATGATGGTGACAGCCATTCATCTCTGGTTGTTAATCTCCAGCATCTGGCTGTCAGAAGTTAGCTGTCTCTGACATAGTTAATTACCTGTCTGGTTGAGAAAGTGACTGCCATGCAAAAACATATTATGCTTTTAAGACCATGAATTTAAACAGATTACATGGAAGTAAGATTTACTGAAATCATTGAGATCTGCTTTCAATAATGTGGTCATAATTACTAGGTTAGGTCTCTAATAGCCTAAAAGCCTGAAGGACTTTTCCTGTTTTCAAAACTTGATCTTTTTAAGGGAAAATTAACATGCAATACACCATTTGTTTTGTCCTGGTTTGTTTCCCCTCTCTTGTTTGGAAGGATGGTTGCTCATTGCTATCTAACATTTGTTCCTGTGTCACAAAATCTGTGGGGTTTTCCCCCCATTACTACTGCTTTTTATGACTCTTGGCTTCCCAAAATATAGTCCAAGGTTGGTGTAGATAGGTAATTTTAGACACAATAGTTTTTGGGTTGTGTGTGTAGGGGCTTATTATGTCAGACATGAAGCACAGAGTGAACATGCATAGTACAATCTGTTTTTTAATGCATATCTACTCACAATTAAGTTCCATTGTGCTCTGTCATCCAGAGGTAATTAGACAACCTCAATTTCCATTGAAAACTTATTAGTTTCAGACTATTTACAATTCTCATACTGATGTCAAAGACAGATACCCTATTTTGATGGTGCCATGTTGTATCTATTGTGTTCAGGATTGTAGTATTAGCAGTAATTTACCTTTTGCTGTTTTTGGCTTCTAAAACTGCACCAGATATTTTGAAATGCTGTTGAGTTTTGACATGGGAGATTAAAAGTGCTCTGTAACAAGATAATATTCATGTTTACTTAACAGTCTTCCAAACAGAAGGACTGAAAGTCTGTATCAGTTCTGGAAAAACTTCTTTGAAGTTGGATAATTGAAATAAAAGCTGATAAGACTGGAGGGTGATCCAAGCTGGCACTTAGTTGTAACTCTGGAAGATATCTGAAATTTCAAACCGGAAACTTCAGAAATAAATCCCCTACTTTTCTTACATTACTATCAAAATCAGACCTATGTTTTTGCATTTTTGATAGCCCCCCCCTTTTTTTCTATTCACAGACCACAACACTTTGGGATATGCCTCTTTGACAACTGGTTTCTTATATACAAAAGGGATTGGTAAGGGAGTCTGTTTTAAATTTGAAAGTCACAGGAGTAAATTATGAAGTGAGTTAAAACATGTTTTTCATCAAAAAGCCATTATTCCATAGGAATTAGATGGGAAGTGTTTTGCTATCCTTTTTCTAGCTGGCAAGAACCTGTATTTACCTGCTTGAATTATTCTTCTTATACTTGGGGATAAAAAGCTAGAAAAAAACTAGGATCTGAGGAAATTAGACAGCTGAAACTGGGTGCAACCTAAGTACCACCAAAAGACTGAAGGCTATGAAGTGGAACTTTCCTGCTTTCTTGCTATAGCAATCTAAGCAGACCAAAATTCTCACCCTGGAAACAAAGGGAACCTCAGAAAATATAGTAGTGAAATAGGGATCTGTGAGTAGGGGGAGGATTGGCAGAAATAAGTGCCTTTCCACCAGGACAACTGAAAGAAAAAATGAAACAAAATGATGTGATTTTGGAGATGTTTCTAATAATAAGATAACATTGAAAATGATGGAGGTACAAAGTTTTAATATGCAATAAAGTTTCTTAAAGTAGGTATCTCAATAGTTCAACAGTATCCAACAGTAAGATGATAGTTATCTAGCATCAGCATCCATATATGTTGTCCATACTTTAATATTATACTTCTACTGACTCTTTTGTTGATTTTGAAAACTTCTCTCTTTATTTCTAAAAAGTTCAGCTTTTCTCTTTACTTGATCTGCTAATTCTAATAGGCTTAAAATCAAAGCATAAAGAAGAAAAATGAATCCAGGTTATTACAAGCACTGAAAGCCTACTTTTGAGACAGGTCTAATTATTTCTTACATTTCTGACTGTCCATGTGATTGGTTCTGACTGTTCATGTGATTGTGAACCATGGCTTTTGGCTTCCATTGATCATAACTTTATAGAAAGTTTAAGGGATGAAGAGACCAAGTGGAGTCAAATTCATCCTACATCTGGGCCATCTTCTATTCTTGAGTCTCCCAAGAATATGATGATGGAAAGGAGAATGAAATGGATGTGGCTTATAGAGCCTACTCTACGTACATTAAAAAGAATAATCTGCCTGGGGAAATTGTCATGAGATTCTCAAAACAGCATATAAGAGACTTAATCTTAAAAGCGACTACAAATGCACCCCTGAAAATTGGAGGCAACAATATAAGGATCTTGAAAGACATCCCATTTGAGATAAGAAAAAAGAGACAAAAGTACAAGGAACTAATCCTTTTTTTACAAACAAACAGCATTGCGTACAGGTGGTTAATTCCCGAAGGCGTCACTTTCAAGATAAAAGAGAGGAGAGAAAAAATTGACTCTGTTTTTAAAGCTTGAGAGTTTTTGCGGCTGCAACTGGGAGGTCAAGAAGAGGAGAAGAAAGAAGAAGAAGACAGCAAGTCTACTGGAAAGTTGGACTCTATTTCCTCCAATGAGGACTCTGATGCAGATAAGGGGGCGGCAGCTCCCAAACAAGGCTACCAACTGAGAGACTGTAAAGAGAAACAAAACAAGAACTGAGACTTTGAAAGCCAAGAAAGTTTTTCTTTTTTTTATTTTGGGATGACTGGGGGAGGGCTCTTGAAATGGGAAAGTAGTTAAGCTGATACAGTAGTGGGATTTTTAGATCACGCGCAATGTTTTTTTTAAAAGCTCTTTTTGGATTTACATAGATACAAGCATTTTGGTTTTAGTCACTAGTGGTTATCTTTTCTTTATCCTTGGTTTAGATGGTTCCCTCCCCTTTCTCTTGTAGTTTTGTAGTTTTAAAAAATGCAAATAAAAAATTCCCCTTTGGGGGGGGGGGCAAAAAAAAAAAGGAAAGGAGAATGAAGCTCTCATATAGACATTTTTGCAAATACAGCAAGGAAAGAGAAGAGCTGCATCCACTCCACTGAAATAGTCTCTTCTGCTAAGGAAAATCAACCTGCCTTCCTTTACATCATACTGCTTTTCACATACTAACCCCTTTAACTGAGACCAAAGCATGAAACAAGCCTGAACACCAGCCATCTTAAAGGCTACAAAGAACTCAAGGAAGTGAACTAAGCCACATACTTGGTTTCCTGTTTCCCTTCCCTGAAAGCTCTTGTAACTTCTCCTCTTTTCCTGCTTCCTTCTTGCCTTCCCACCCACTAGCCAACTTTCCTTTACCTTCCCTGTCTTCCTAGCAGCCTCTACATGGAAAAAACAACAGATGAATTGTACAGCACTAGCACGGGCTAGGCCCAGTTACACATTGCCAGCAGCTGGGGCCAGGTACATGTTCTGGAACCTCTTCAGATTTGTGGGAGGACACCTCACTTCCCCGTGAGTCCCCTCTTCACATTATCTCCTCTTTCCCACCTCCTGGCAACCTCCATAGCCTCACCTACCTACCTTCCTTCCTTCCTTCCTTCCTTCCTTCCTTCCTTCCTTCCTTCCTTCCTTCCTTCCTTCCTTCCTCTCCCTCTTTCTTTCTCTCCCTCTTTCTCTCCCTCTTCCTTCCTTCCTTCCTTCCTTCCTCCCTCCCTCCCTCCCTCCCTCCCCTCTTTTCTGCCCCTATCTTCACTTAGGGATGCCAGTTTCCAGGTGGGATTTGTAATCCCCTGGAATTACAGCTCATCTCTGCACTACAGAGATCAGATCACCTGGAGAAAATTGATACTTTGAAGGATGGATTCTATGGAATGATATCCCACTGAGGTCCCTGTCCTCCCCAGGCTCCACCCCCAAATCTCCAGGAGTTCCCCAACCTGGATTTGGCAACCCTACCCCCAAACCCACACTGGTGGCTGGGGGGGGGGGACTTGGCAACCCTGTCTTCACTTATTAATTATATGTTTCATTTATACTTCACCTTTCTCTGTCATGTGGGCACAAAGCAGTTTACATCATTCTCCTCCCCTCCATTTTATCATAACAAGAACCTGTGAAGTGGGTTAGGCTGAGAATATGTGACTGGCCCAAGGTCACCCAGTGAGCTGCCATGGCAGAATAGGGATCAAAAACTGGGCCTCCCAAAAGCTAGTCTAAAATGCTAACAACTATACTTCACTGACAGTACTGTTGTGGTTTCTTAGCAACTTCCACAACTACCACTAAGAGGATTTTTTCCCCCTTATATTTATTAGGCACTGCCTCTGTTATATTTATTTTTATTTTCAGCAACCCTGGGCCTTTTCTTTGGTTTTTTTTTTAGAAAGATACACAAGTTTAATAATTTAATACAGAACTTAACAGGTGTCAAGATATATTGACACAGCCTTCCTAATACATTTCTTAATACTTTAGGAAGTAATAATAAAGACTGTTGACCCACAGATTTTTCAGGTGTGCAACATTTAACATTATTTAAAAAATAATATAAAACAATTAAACCCAAGTTCCTTGCTATTTGAAAAGTGGTTATACAATAAGAATTATACATACATGTGTTCCAACACAACTTTTTAAAATTACCAGAAAGTATGATTCAGACGATGAATGGGGAAAACAATGAATAAGTTAATGCCATTTTTTCTGGTTTTCACCTTGTTCCTAAACTTCTTCCCTTTTCCTTTTCAACTCTTCTCTGACACTGCTATTTCTCCCTGAGGTACCAGGCTGAGTAGGAAGGCAGAGTGCTAAGTGGTTAGCCAGCCAATCAGTGGAAAGAGAAATCTCTGGCACTGACACTTTCTCTGTCCTATCCAATATTCTATATCTCCAAAGGACCACCTGAAAGGTGGAAATGAGAGAATTCTGACCATTACATGGTTGCTTGCCTGCTTACATCATCACAGGCAGATGCAGCATCACTCAAGCCCACAAAACAATAAGTGTGGGTGGACAGGCAGAAGTGAGAAGGAAGACTGAGAAAGTGGAGTGGTCATTAATGGGAGAAAAGGTAAACAACAGCAAAAAATACAGTAATGGATGAATCAAAAACAAATGATTTTTTTAAAAAATGTAAAGTGTAAAAAAAGGGAAAAGGCATGCTTTCCAATGGATGTTGTTCACCCTTTAGGGTTGCCAGCCTCCAGATGGTAAATAAAAATAAATAATAACAACCATGATATACATATGAAAAGTCAGTTCAATTTTTCAATTGTGTGATAAATATTAATTCATTTCTGTGAAATCACATGGACATAAACATCCTTCACAATAAGAATAATATGACACAATCCTCTTCTCTATTGTAGGAGACTGCCTGGTCCTCTTCATCTCAAGCATCATCCAGTGTAAATAAAGTGGGACAGCCAATACAATGTCCCTAGTGTCTTTCTTAGTCTTATATCCAAGTAACATGAAAAGCCATACAGGCTTGCTCAAACACCTGTTTCGTTTAGCTTCTTCAGAGCAGAATTCATATAGCTACAAACAATATTCTGTAAGGGGATAAGAAAATAACACTGAGATCTTTTCCAACATGTGGTATAGCCCATGTAGTATACATGCGAGCTACTTTGCAGACAAAGTCTTGTTGCTCCACCACGACCTCCTGACCACACTTGCGACAGTGAGTGAACTTGAGGCTCCATGTGCATCTTCTGGTCCCATTCTGGATTATTTCAGTCCACTCAGCCTAGTGGAAGTTGACAGACTGATCTCAATGGTATGCTCAACCACATGCATGGAGTGTCACATGTATGACTATCTGCCCACTGGTCAGAAGTCTTGGGTGTGTGCTCGGTGCAAGGAGCTCCTGGTTCTCAGGGAGCGAGTTTGCTCCCTTGAGGCCAAGGTGGCTGACCTGGAGAAGCAGGGACAGTCAGTTAGGTGCACGGGGAAGACTCTTGGGGACTTGTTAGATATGTCCCACTCTGGATCTGGCAGCCCGGCTGCTGCCAGGGAGCATGAGGGTCAAGGGGAAAAGGGGCACCATGCTGAGGATAAGGGGAATGTGCCCTCAGAAGGGACCTCTTCTTCAGCTGGTGAACGGGTATCCTTTCGTACCAAGGAACCGTCCCTGGGAAGGGTGGGAGGGGGGCTCTTGGTAGTTGGTGATTCGATCCTTAGGCAGGTAGACAGCTGGGTGGTGAACCCGCGTACTGACCGTATGGTGACTTGCCTGCCTGGTGCGAAGGTAGCGGACATTACGCGTGTTTTAGATAGGCTGGTAGATAGTGCTGGGGAGGAGCCAGTGGTCGTGGTGCACGTCGGCACCAACGATGTGGGGAAATGCAGTCGTGAGGTCCTGGAGGAGAAATTTAGGCTGCTGGGCAGGAAACTCAAGGCCAGGACCTCCAAGGTAGCCTTCTCGGAAGTGCTACCTGTTCCACGCGCAGGGCCGGAGAGACAGGCACAGATCAGGAGTCTCAATGCGTGGATGAGACGGTGGTGTAGGGGGAAGGGTTCAAGTTTGTTAGGCACTGGGATGCTTTTTGGGACAAGAGGGAGCTGTACAAAAGGGACGGTCTCCACTTGTCCCGAGAAGGAACCAGGCTGCTGGCACTCAAAATCAAAAAGGTGGCAGAGCAGTTTTTAAACTGAATAATGGGGGAAAGCCGACAGGAGATGAAAAGTCTCTGGTTCGGGATGGCTCATCTCAAAGAGATGAAGGGGTAGCTATTACTTTTGTACAAGGAAATGGATTACAATTGTCCACTGAGACTGTGGCTAATGATAGGAACTGCCTGGCAAGGTCTCGAGGCAGCAAGAGGAAGGCTGTGGGCTTAACAAACGTGGGAAACTATAAGTGTTTATACACAAATGCTAGAAGTCTCCGAAGTAAAATCGGGGAGTTGGAATGCTTGGTGTTGGGGGGGAAATAGACATTGTGGGTATTTCAGAAACTTGGTGGGATGAGGAAAATCAGTGGGATACGGTGATTCCTGGTTATAAATTATATCGGAAGGATAGGGGGAAAGGGTTGGAGGTGGGGTGGCTCTGTATGTCAGAGAGGGTATACCATCCAGTAAGATTGAGAGGGTAAGAGAATTGGATTCCCTTCTGGAAATGCTATGGGTTGAAATAGTGGGTCCAAAAGGAGGCTTAACAGTGGGAGTTTGTTATCGCCCACCAGATCAAAAGATAGAGGAGGATTATAAAATGATGAATGAATTAAAGATAGCGGCTAGACGAAATAACTGTGTTATAATAGGCGACTTTAACTACCCACACATTGATTGGGTCAATATGAGTTCTAGTCGGGAAAAAGAGATTGCGTTCTTAGACACTCTCAATGACTGTGCTGTGGAACAGATGGTCACAGATCCTACCAGGGGAGAGGCGATCCTGGATTTGGTCCTAAGTAACACCCAAGACCTGGTGAGAGATGTAAAAGTGACTGCACCACTTGGAAACAGTGACCATAATGTCATTGAGTTTAACATTTGTACAGATAGGGAGTTGCCCAAAAAGACTGACGCAACCACTTTTAACTTTAAAAGGGGTAACTTCTCTGGTATGAGGGGACATGTGAGGAAGAAATTGAAAGGAAGAGTGGAGAAGGTCAAAACCATTGGGGAAGCTTGGAGACTATTTAAAAAGACAATCCTAGAAGCTCAGAAAAAATATATACCGCAGGTTAGGAAAGGTACAAATAGGTATAGAAAAAAGCCTGCATGGTTAACAAATAAAGTAATGGAAGCTGTAAAAGGTAAGAAGGATTCCTTTAAGCGGTGGAAAGCTAGTCTTAGTGAGGTTGATAAAAGGGAACACAGACTATGGCAAATAAAATGCAAGTCTGTGATCAGGCAAGCAAAAAGGGAATATGAGGAGCATATCGCAAAAAACATAAAGACCAACAATAAAACTTTCTTCAAATACATTAGAAGTAGGAAGCCAGCCAGGGAGGCAGTGGGGCCCTTCGATGACCAAGGGGTAAAAGGAGTAGTGAAGGATGATAGGGAAATGGCTGAGAAGCTGAATGCATTTTTTGCCTCTGTCTTCACTGTGGAAGAGGAGAAGTGTTTGCCCACTCCAGAAGCACTGATTTCGGGAGGGGGTTTGAAAGACCTGAATCAGATTGCGGTGACAAGAGAGGAAGTCCTCCGACTGATGGACAATTTAAAAACTAATAAATCACCAGGCCCGGATGGCATTCATCCGAGAGTTCTGAAAGAACTCAAATGTGAACTTGTGGATCTCCTGACAAAAATATGTAATCTTTCTTTAAAATCTGCCTCCATTCCTGATGACTGGAAGGTAGCTAATGTCACTCCCATCTTTAAAAAGGGCTCCAGGGGAGATCCAGGAAATTACAGGCCAGTCAGTCTGACATCGATACCGGGTAAGTTGGTGGAAACTGTTATTAAGGAAAGAATTAGTAGGCACATTGATGAACAAAAACTATTGAGGCAGACTCAGCATGGGTTCTGTAAGGGAAGATCTTGTCTCACTAACCTGTTAGTGTTTTTTGAGGGAGTGAACAAACATGTGGACAAGGGGGACCCAATCGATATTATTTACCTTGACTTCCGGAAAGCTTTTGATACAGTTCCTCATCAAAGGCTCCTAAGTAAGCTCAATAGTCATGGGATAAAAGGACAAGTCCTCTTGTGGATCAAAAACTGGCTTATAAATAGGAAACAGAGAGTGAGTATAAATGGGAAACTCTCTCAGTGGAGGGTGGTAAGCAGTGGGGTACCACAGGGATCAGTACTCGGTCCCATGCTTTTTAACTTGTTTATTAACGATTTGGAATTGGGAGTAAGCAGTGATGTGGCTAAATTTGCAGATGACACGAAGTTGTTCAGGGTGGTGAAAACCAGGGAGGATTGTGAGGCACTCCAAATCAGCCAGTATCATCATGCCCCTGTATAAATCATTGGTGCGACCTCATTTGGAATACTGTGTACAGTTCTGGTCACCACATCTCAAAAAGGATATTATAGCATTGGAAAAAGTGCAGAGAAGGGCAACTAGAATGATAAAAGGGTTGGAACACCTTCCCTATGAAGAAAGGTTAAAATGCTTGGGGCTCTTTAGCTTGGAGAAACGACGGCTGAGGGGTGACATGATCGAGGTTTATAAGATTATGAATGGGATTGAGCAGGTTGAGAAAGAAGTAGTTTTCTCCCTTTCTCACAATACAAGAACTCGTGGGCACTCTATGAAATTGCTGAGCAGTCGGGTTAGAACAGATAAAAGGAAATACTTCTTCACCCAAAGAGTGATTAACATATGGAATTCACTGCCACAGGAGGTCGTGGCAGCTGCAAGCATGGACAGTTTCAAGAGGAAATTAGATAAACATATGGAGCAGAAGTCCACCAGTGGCTATTAGCCACAGGGTATAGAATGAGAACTCTCAGTCTGGGGCAGGTGATGCACTCTATTCTTGGTGCTGGAGGGGGCAGCAGTGGGAGGGCTTCTGGTGCCCTGGCCCCACTGCTGGACCTCCTGATGGCACCTGGTATATTTTGGCTGCTGTGTGACAGAGTGTTGGACTGGATGGGCCATTGGCCTGATTCAACATTGGCTTCTCTTATGTTCTTATGTTCACATGCAGCCTTGATCCGTGCCCCTCCTGGCTAATTAAAGCTGGCCGTGAGGGGTTTCGAGGCACTCTTAGGGACATTATTAACAAGTCCCTCTGTGAGGGGCTGTTCCCAGGGGCTCTCAAGGAAACGATGGTCCGCCCTCTCCTAAAAAAAAATCTCTGGACCCGGCCAAATTGGCCAACTATTTGGGCAAATTAATAGAGAGGGCAGTGGCAATACAGTTGCAGAGCTTTCTGGATGACATTTCCATGCTGGATCCCTTCCAGTCTGGCTTCCGCCCAGGTCACAGGACAGAGACAGCACTGGTTGCCCTCACAGACAACCTCCGGGGGCATCTGGATTGGGGCTGGATGGCAGTGCTGCTGCTGCTGGACCTGTCAGTGGCGTTCGACATGGTCGATCATCAGTTGCTTGCCCACCACCTTGCCAATGCGGGGATTCAGGGGCTTGCCTTACAATGGCTCGTCTCCTTTCTCCAAGGTTGGGGACAAAGGGTGGCACTTGGGGAGAAGCTGTCCTGAAGGCACCCACTAATTTGTGGAGTGCCACAAGGGGCAATGCTCTCCCTGATGCTATTCAACATCTATAAGTGCCTCCTTGCCCAGATTGCCCAGAGGCATGGGCTAGGGTGTCACCAATATGTGGATGACACCCAGCTCTATCTGCTGTTGGGCAGTCAGTCTGGCTCTACCCCAGAAGATCTGGGCTGGGTGTTGCAGGACGTGGCAGGATGGCTTAGGCTGAGCTGATTGAAATTTAATCCGATGAAGACGGAAATCCTTTGCCTGAATTGGAGTGGCTTGGGGTTAGGGGTCCCTCTTCCAGCCTTTGGTGGGGTGCCGTTGGTGCCAGTGCCGAGGGTCAGGAGTCTGGGAGTGCTTCTGGGTGCTTCCCTGACAATGGAGGCCCAGGTAGCAGCCGCTGCTAAGATAGCCTTTTTCCATCTTCGACTGATTAGGCAGTTGGTCCCCTTCCTCGAATGCAATGATCTGGCTACAGTGATCCACGCTATGGCCACTTTGAGGTGGGACTACTGTAATGCTCTCTACATGGGGCTGCCCTTGGGGCAACTCCAGAAGCTGCAGCTGGTGCAAAACGCAGTGGCCAGGCTGTTGATGGGCTTCCCTATGTGGGAGCACATCCAGCCTGTGCTAAAGTAGCTGCACTGGCTATCAGTAGTGTTCTGGATTCACTTCAAGGTGCTGGTTTTGACCTTTAAAGCACTTTATGGTCAGGAGCCTGCCTACCTGAGGGACCGCCTTTCTCTGCATATTCCCCAGAGAGCACTGCGATCTGGAACACAAAACCGCCTGGCCCTCCCTGGGCCTAGGGATGCCAGGTTGGCGGCGACTAGGACCAGGCCATTCTCCCTGGTGGTGCCAATACTCTGGAATGAGCTCTCCAACAAGATCAGAGCACTACAGAACCCCCAGCAATTCCACAGGGCTGTGAAAATGGAGCTTTTTCGCCGGGCATTTCAGTAGGAATGATTCTATCAGCTGTGCTGCGCTTGCACTTTATTATATGACACCACCATGATTAAATGGTTTTAAATGTATTCATTTGGAATTTTATTGAGTTGTATTTTATGTATGCATTTATGTTGGTTTTATAATTGTTTGTAAGCTGCCCTGAGCCACGGGATAGAAGCCTAACTAACTAACTAATAAATAAATAAATAATTTGCAAATGTTCTATGATCTACTAGACTGGTGAAGTCATGAATACTGGAACATTTTTCCAGGATACATGATAAAATTCTTGAAGCTCCCATGATGTAACATTTTATTGATAGGGGTCATGGCAAAGAGGACTTCAGATATTCTGTTTTGTATGTAACTAAGGAAAGAATGGCTAGAAATAGACGCCATGAATTATTACATCAAGAGGCAAGATGGATTTTCAGATTCAATACTATGGCAACCCAGGGCTTGAATGCCAGTTTAGATTTGAGTTGTTACTTATAAGCATTCTCTTATGTAAAAATGTGCAGTAATTATATTTTGGTGTGTTGGCAATATCTATGGGAAAGGCTATGTATTAGTAGTGAACATAAGTGGCTAATTTTAAATTTAGAAAGCACTGGTCACTTTAAATTTGAAAAGTGAAACCTCACCTGCAAGCAATCTGAAGTAAGAGAAGGTTTCCAACATAAGGATTATATGTGGCAGTTATGAGTTTAGAACTATTCATGCCTATGAGAGAGAAGATGCAGCCAAAAAACTAAGAAGAGAATTCATAAAGTGTGAGTATTATATCAGATTGGATGCTGATGAGGTACATTATAATTTCTTGTGCATGTTCAGTAATTAATTACTGAATATTGTTTGTAGCTACACAAATTCTGCTCTGAGGGAGCTTATTGAAACAGGTGCTTGACTTTTTGTAATTATATCACAGTTGTTAATGTTTCTTTTCATTTACCAATCCTGTGATCTCTCTGGCTACTGTAGCCTCCAGATGGTGGCTGGAGGCCTCCTGGTATTACAACTGATCTCCAGATGACAGTTCAGTTCAGTGGGAGAAAATGGCTGCTTTGGAAGGTGAACTCTATGTATTCTATGAGCCCTCCCCAAACCCTACCCTCCACAGGCTCTACCCCCAAAATTTCTAGGTATTTTCCAACTCAGAGCTGGCAACTCTACCCTTAAACCAGATTATACCTGTAAGGATGTAAGAAAATCTTCTCTTTCTATGTGTTGAGCCGTTTGTTCCACCCATTTTTCTTGCTTGTGTTCCTGATTCATGTATTTCTTTAACAGCATTTTTATGCCATTTTTGACCATTTTTACACCATTTTAACAGAATTTATATATAACTGATGAAAAAAACATGTTTCATTTTTAATGATAATAATTGTATTGAATTTCATTAGTACATCTGCAGTTTTATGCTGAAAAGGAGAAAGTAGAATTTTGAATTGCAACAGTGTGCTCATGAAATGCAGTAATATCCCTCATTTCTAGAGACTTTTGAAGTACATGCCATTTGCATTAGGACTTAGGTTCAAAGCAATAAAACTTAAATCCTTTACTGTTTGGTATTAGATGCCATTATGAAATATACATTCTCCACAGCAGTACCTCATTGACAGTGGCTGATGGGAACTATTGCCCACTCAAAGAACAGAGTTTTTATTAATGTCTGAATCACTTTAATAGCTATATTTAAAACCTGTCATTGTCCAGATTTGATATGCAATTTGATTTGTTTTTGATTCACAATGGGACCTTTTTGACTTGCCAGGTTTCATAAATACGACTCCACTTGTCATATTTCTGAAGGGCATATTCTAATTCCAGTCTTTTAAGATTAGACTGCTGGCTTTAACTGAGGTAAAGAAGCCTTTGGAAAGCAAATGCCATAACACATTTGTTTTCCAAATTTTCTGGACTGTTCTTCCATCTCATGGTCAGGTTAAGGAGGAGGCCAAAGCAGGCAAGGTGGAAGAAAGGAGGGTGCCAGCTATGATGGAAAACCGTTGCTGTCCTCAGCCAAAAGGCTTGCAGAACATCTCTGCCTTACAGACCCTGCACAATTGCATTAAGTCCTGCTGGGCCCTCATGAAAGTTGGCAGAGAGTTCCACCAGGTCAGGCCCTGGCTCTGTTTGAGGACAGCTGGATATCTTTGGGGCCAGGGATCACCAGGAGATTGCTCTCAGCAGAAATATCAAGATTATCAAGTGTAGACAGAATATCAAGGTTTGACCTGAACAACATCCATTTGTAAATATCAGATTTGCAGAAATCTGAACAAAATTATATCAACAGTCAGAAACTGGCACAAGTGTTCAATTCTGATTATTATCCTGGTGGTTTTGATATTTTGAACAATGGAAGGTGAATGGGGCAATGAGGAGAATGAGTGACTCAGAATCAGCATATGTGGATGTGGCAGGATTGTTGGGAAGAGAATAATCTGAACTGGCATTTTTGTGCTCCTACCATTGCACTAACTGGCTTTGGGAAAGTTTTCTGGTTCTATAAAAGCATGTCTTGTTTGCTTGAAGGACTCCATTGTCCATGGTCACATGCATACTAGACAACAAAGAAAAGGCTTTATTGGTACACCCAGAGTAGCACAAGCTCCCTCCACCCCACTCACACTCTGGAGTGCAGTACCATTCACCCTATATTCAAAGAACAACATTGCTTGGACAAGCTGGAAGAGCAGTCAAAGCACGTAGGTCTACAATATGAGTACAATGTGTAATCTACACTCTGAGAATGAATTCCTTTTGCTTTTCAGATTTCTCCACATATACTTGCACTTCTGTCCACATGCCCTTGCACTTCTGTTCTCATGTGTATTCTCAACGTTCTTTTGTTTGACCCTTTTAAAAATATAGTCTGTCATCCTCCTGGGCCCATGATTGAACACTAAACATCTGTTTATATACACCCACCCCAGACACACTTACAGTCCTATTGGAGGGTTTGAATCTCCCTCCAAAGTCCCTATTGGTGGACTACAAGGTGGACTAGGATCCTTGGCCCCTATTGTGTTAGGAGCCAAGCTAGGGGACTCTGCACGTAGACCTCTAGTGACAGTACATGGATACAACCCCCCCCCCAGTTCAAAACCAGCCTAGGTTACATAGTCTTGCAAGTAAGCTGGTGGCTGACGCTCTTGCAAGGAATGCCAGGGTGCCGGAACAGAGTCATCCTGGCTCAGTGCTGGCCCATCTGCCTGGGTGCTTGGTGGTGTCAGTGGTGATTCTCCCTCTGGCTCCAGCATGGCAGGTGGCACGGCTTCTCACGATGTCTCGATGGAAGGATGCAGCTGCTCCCTCTCTCCTGCGGTGGGGGTTGCACTGTCTAGCTCCTCCGGCCTCTCTGCACCCTCATCTCCAAGCAGAAGTTGGCACCATCTCAGCTGGTCCACGTGCTTCCTTAGGAGCTGGCCATCATCCATTGTAGGAAACCAGACCCATTGGTCAGATGACCCTTCTTGCTAGCCATGGGGGCCCCTCCCCGATGTTCCTAATGAAGACAGGGTCTTCTGGGAAGAACCCCCAGGGAGCTTCCTTTTGCTTGGTCAACTTCCATGACTCCAGCGCCCTGTCAGGATATAGCCAGTGCAACAGAACGGTGGGCCATCAACTCATTAGGAGCTTGGCTGGTCAGTGGCCAGTGACAGTGTTGGGAGTTGTCCATTGGGTCAGGAGGAAATGGGCTGGCTGGAATTCCCAGTCCCCATCTGTGATCTGGCAGAGGGTTTCTTTGGCTGTCCTCACCATTCGCTCCAACATTCGCTCCACCATTCGCTCCATCATTCGCTCCACCTGGTGGCCAAGTGGAAAGGAGCAGACCTTATGTGCCGGATTAGGTTTCTCTGGAGGAACTCCTGGAAGTCCTCCAGCGTGAAAGCCATCCCGTTATCAGAGATGATGGTGTCTGGCAATCCATGTGTTGCAAATATCTGGCGCAGCACACAGATGATGGCTTTCATGGACATTGTGAAGATGGGGCTGATCTCCAACCATTTGGTAGTGACTAGGAAGAGCAGCCCTTGGAAGGGGCCAGCAAAGTCAATGTGCAGCCGGGACCATGGTTTGTGGGTTGACTCCCAGGACTGGGTAGGGGCGCTAGGTGGATTCAGGCAAACTGCTTGACAGGTTTGGCATCTCTGGACCCAGGCTTCAATGTCTTCATTGATCCCTGGCCACCAGACATAACTCCTGGTCAGGGCTTTCATCCGGATGATTCCCGGGTGGGCCTCATGTAACACGGTGAGGACGTGGTGTCACAGGGCTTTGGGGATGACTATTCTGTCTCCCCAGAGAAGGCACCCCTTATGTGCCAACAGTTCATCTTTCTGGGTTGTGAAGGCTGTAAACTCTGGGCTCGCGGGGATCAGGGGCCACCCCCTCACTACCCAGCCCAAAACCCAGGAGATGATAGGGTCTCAGGCCGAGCAGCTGGTGACATCTGTGGCCTGTAGGGGCCTGTCAGGAAGGTTGTTGATGAGGATCCGATGCGCTGGAGGTAGGTTGGCCTTGACTTCCAGAAGTGGCAGCCTGCTGAGGGCATCAGCACGCCCCATCGCCTTTCCTGGGCAGTGTTCCAAGCGATATTGGTAGCCCATGAGGAACAGGGACCAGCGGAGGACCCATGGGGAGATGACTTGTGGGGTCCGCTTGTCGGCGGTGAAGAGCCCGAGGAGCGGCTGATGATCCTTCTTGATGCCCGCTACAATCGCCAGGCCCTCGCAGTCAGTCTGCACATAGTTCCTCTCGGTGGCTGACAATGTCCACGAGTAATAGGCCACAGGAACCTCCCTGCTGTCTGAAAGCATGTGGCCCAAAACAGCACCCATTCTGTATGGAGAAGTGTCACAGGTGAGCACCACTGGCAGGGATTCATCAAAAAGTGCCAGCGCATCATTGGAGATCAGGAGTGCCTTGACCCCCCAGAATAACATGGCCTTGCGGGGGCCCCAGGACCATGGCACGTGTTTGTCCAGCAAGCGGTGCGGTGGCTCCGTGACCACTGCCTTGTGCAGAAGGACGGCATAGTAAAAGTTTAGGAGGCCGAGGAATGCCTGAAGTTCGGCCTTCGATGAGGGCAGAGGGGCATCCATGATTGCCTTGACCTTGCCTCTCGCTGGGTGTAGGCTGTCCGCGTTGACTGTGAACCCCAAAAAGTCCACCTCAGGAACTCCCAGAAGGCATTTTCCCCTCTTCACCTTGAGCCCGGCCTCGTTGAAATGGCGGAGGATGGCACAAAGACCAGCAGTGAAGTGCTCTGGGGTGGCCACGGTGATCAGTACATCACCGAAAAATGGCGTCACTCCAAGGATCCCTTTTAAGAGAGAGTCCATTAGATGCTGGAAGATCCCTGGGGCCACGTTTACTCCAAATTGTAATTGCTTCACCTTGAACTCCACCTGGTGTGTGACAATCATCTGGGTGGCAGCTGTGGCTTCATCTACTGGTAATTGTTGGTATGCCTGGGCCAGGTCCAACTTGCCAACTCTCTTCACCCCCGCTAATGTGGCCAACACGTGGCTTACTACTGGGACCGGGTATGCATGGTCCTGTAGCGCTTTATTAAGGGTACATTTATAATCTGTGCAGATGTGGATATCTCCATTCAGCTCTATGGGAGTGACAATGGGGATCTCCCATGCTGTATGGGAGACTGGTTCAAGCACCCCCTGCACCACTAGTTGGTCCAGTTCTGCATCAATTTTTGGCCGCAGAGAGAACGGGGCACTGTGGAATTTCATGTGGATGGGGGCCACCTTGGGGTCCAGCTGTAGGGACACTGGGGGGCCCTTGTAACATCCCAACACCCCATCAAAAATGGCCAGAAATTCCCCACACACATCACCAAAGTCCCGTGGGGTACAGTGCTTCACTCCCCCTATAGTGATCCCCAAAGGCTCAAACAATGCTCACCCCAGGAGGCTAACCAGGTTCCCTTCTACAATGATTAGGTCCAGGTACCCATCAAAATCCTGGTACCGCACCCGGAAAGCCCCCACATCCCGAATCAGGACCTGGTTTCTTTGGAAGTCCACCAGGTTGATGTGTGATGGTCGCAAACAGGGGCCCCTGTTAGGACACAGTCTTTTAAGTGTTTCCACAGAGTGATGGACACAGCCAACCCTGAGTTGACTTCCATGGGGCAGGGGGACCCTTCTATCTTGACAACCTGGATTTGGGGGGGCACCTGGCTGGGGGGCATAGTACCTGGACCGACGGCTGGCTCATGAGGAGGTAGAGCTCATCCATGGACGTGTTGGCCTTGTAGAGTGCAGTGGCTCAGCAGTGTTGAGGCAGCTGTGAATTCAGGCCCCTGGCCCCCTTAGATCGGCATGCATATGCAATGTGGCCTGAGTGTCCACAGCTCCTGCACGTTGCATCCCTGAAGCAGCATGTCTTCCTCTCATGAGGGTCTCCACAGCTAGTGCAATCCGGTCTCATGGAGTCCTTGACTCGTGTGAACTGCGGTGGCGGCCTGGACTCCCTTCACCATGGGAGCTGTTGGATCCAGTGGACCTCCTCACAGGGTGTCTGTTGTGGGGAGGGGAAGGGAAAAGAGTTTGTAAGTTGCTCTGAGACTCCAAGTGAAGGGCGGGGTATAAATCCAATCTCTTCCTCTTCTTCTTCTTCCTCACCATCGGGGTCGCTTACCCCAGTACCGACCTGATGGGCAGAGGTGGCCGACGGGTGCTATCTCTCCCATTCAGTGGCCGTGGAGAGTGTGGAAGAGAGGGTGCATCTCTCTGCCTCAATGATCTGGCGCTGAAGCTTCTCCTTGCAGAGACTGCAGACAAAGTGGTCTTGGAGTGCCGTGTCCAACTGCGTCCCAAACTCACACTCAGAGGTGAAGCAGCAAAGTTCTGCCAAGAAGTCAGTGGCTGCCTCCCGGGCCTGTTGGTTCCATTGGTGGAAAGCCACATGGCGAGCTATCTCCAATGGCTGCAGAATGAAGTGGTCTTGCAGCACCTTCATGATCTCCTCAAACATAGCTGTGTCTAGCATCTTTGGGGCCAGCAGATGTTGAGCAAGGTCTACAATGGAGGCGCTGCATGACCTGAGGAGCCCTTTCTTTCTGTCTTCATCCGAAACTTGGTAGAAGATCAGGACGGACTTGAGCCTGATGACCCATGCTCCCCATTGATGTGGATGGGCCTGGTCGAATAGAGGGACCAGCCCAGTTCCCAGAGTGACTGCCATTGTGCTGATCGGTGGAGGTGAAGGAGTGGCTTGCATGTCATTGTTGCTCATCTGTGGAGGTGGAGGCTGCGCTGGATCTCCTGCGGTGCTTTCTCAGCCTGGCTTGCTCAGTGAAAAGTACTGGGTTTGATGCATGGAGAGGTGGACTATGACATGCTGAACAAGACTTGTTTATTTGGTACAACACAAGAACAACAACTGGCTGGCAGTGGCCTACTATATACACCCACCCCAGACACACCTACAGTCCTATTGGAGGGTTTGAATCTCCCGCCAATGTCCCTGTTGGTGGACTACAAGGTGGACTAGGGTCCTTGGCCCCTATTGTGTTAGGAACCAAGCTAGGGGACTCTACACATAGACCTCTAGTGGCAGTCCATGGACACAACAAATTAAATAAAAAAATAAATAAGGTAGGAAGGAATGGGGAAAGCACTGTACCTCTTGCTATTGGTATAGAAGTGCTGCTGGTTCCAGCCAAGTGTTCATGGTCAGCAGACTGGCAGCAAGGTAAGGCTGCCTCACTCATTTCATGTTATATATGGTGGGCAGCTAGGCCCTTGATTTTCTGAAGACCAGTGTGGTGCAGTTGTTCAGCATGTAGTCTCTAATTTGAGTGAACCAGGATTGATTCCCTGCTTCTCCACTTGCAGCTGCTGGATGACTGTGGGCAAGCCATAGTTCTGTCAGAGCTTTTCTTTAAAGATCAGTTCATGAGGGAGCTCTCTTGGCCCCACCTATCTCACAGGCAATGCTCCCTCACAGGGTAGGGTGTCTGTTGTGGGGAGGGTAAGGGAGAGATGTTTGTGAGCCACTCTGAGGCTCCAAGTGAGGGGCAGGGTATAAATCCTATCTCCCCCTTCCTTCCTTCCTCCATCTGCTGTTGCTGGAGTGGTTTTTAAGGGGCAAGATGAAGAATCAATGTCTGCAGCCACAGTATGGTCTTTTGGCCATCCAACAGGCCAGGAGGAATTCCTGGCTGGGAAGGCCCTTGTGAGACAAGCTGAGGCTGACCTTGTGATGATAAGAGCAAGGTGGCCCAGAGTGCAGATGGTCTGGCTGACTATTCTGCCTCAGCATAAAGGACATGGCCCTGGTGTTACAAGCAGAGGCTGGCCTTGTGATAATAAGGGCAAGGCGGCCTGGAGTGCAGATAGTCTGAACGGCTATTCTGCTTCGCCATGACAGGCAAGGCCCTGGTGTTACAAGCAGAGGTTGACCTTGTGACGATAAGAGCAAGGTGGCCTGGAGTGCAGATAGTCTGGTCAGCTATTCTGCTTTGCTATGACTGGCAAGGCCCTGGTGTTACAAGCGGAGGCTTACCTTGCGATGATAAGAGCAAGGTGGCCCAGAGTGCAGATAGGCTGGTGGCTATTCTGCCTCACCATGAAGGGCAAGGCCCTGGTGTTACAAGTGGACTGGTTGCCTGAGGTGCAGCTGGTCTTGTCTGCAATGTTACCACACAGGGTATGGCGTAGCCTGGGGAATCCTAGGTGCTTGGACCAGGTGAGATGAAACACCAATTGGCAGCTCAGAAATGCCATGGAAGGCAGCTTGGGCCTCTTCTTTTTGCACGCTGATATATGGGTCGAGTTAATGGACCTGTATAGGAGGGATGGGGTGCACCTCTCTAACAAGGGCAACAATATATTTCTGGCAAATTGCAAATTGAGGCGAGGGGTGCTGTTGGTGCTGGATCGCTTGGTGGGGGTGAAGGCCTAAGCAGAGGCTTGGCCTTTGCTATGGCAGGGTAAGCGTGATCAGGAAGTTGAAAACGGTGAGCACCTGGACATTGTTATAAAGGAATTCAACGGTCTTCCATGAATGGCTTTCAGGCCTTTGTGGCTCAAGGTGATCTTCCTTAGAACAATCTGGCCCGGACTATCTCAGCAGGCCTTGCGGCTTCTGGGGAGGTTGGCCAGGGGGTTCTCTTGAATATGCCAAGCTGCTGGTTGATGAGAGCTACACTGGGTGGCTTGAGATCAGGGAAAGTGCATCGCCCAGAAGGAGATGAAGGTGGTCTGGAGTTTGACACTGGTCATATTCCTCAGTACAGTTTAGCAGCCCCTTGCCAGTTGTTTGATTATAAATAATTAATAAAGTGGCCCTTGTTAAATCCATATTGGTGTCTGTCTCTTCATTCCGATTGTGGTGGCAATATGAATTCACACTTATGCAGTCTGCTGCTGAGTGGTGTGAGACACTAATCCGATATTGCCATTAGAAACAGGAATAGACAAGAAGATCTTTCAGCTCTCCTAAAACCACACAAAAGAAAACACTATTAGGGAAAAAGTAGGTCTTCTTGAATCAGGTTGGTGGTGAATCACTGGGACATCTTATCTCTGTTTTGGCTGGTAAAGGGAGGAAGGCTGTACCTAGTTAGAATCCCATTCCTCCTTAGTACTTTGCTTCCACTGTCTGAGTGTCTTCCCATTGACAGAAGACAGGGTGATGTTACTTTAAGCATTGTTTATATTATTCGTTACAACAGAGTGTGAGTAAATAGACGTAGCGAGGAGGCAGAGTCTAGTTTGGCCTGCAGTATGGTTGCCATGAAAGGATTATTATCAGTTTTATTATGTGGTCAACAGATTTTTTTCAGTAATATTCACTAAAACAAATTATTGTACTTGTAGATTTTATTAAGAATTAAGGAAAAATTTGATTAAAAAAAAGGATGTCCTTAGATGCTGGTTCTTTGTCTTTATAGAGTTTTATAGCAATTTTTTTTTTCATTCTTAGTTATCTATGAAGAATCTGTTCTCAAAATGAGAGATTTAATCTCCATGTTTAGTAAGAACTCAGGATATAGATTTATTAACTAAATCCAAATGGTTAGGTCTTAATATGTCTGATGCTCATTAAAATAGCTTTTAAAATCTCTATGATTCCATGGAAAAATCAAGCTGTAAAATATCTTGGGGTCTGAATTCAACAAAATATCAAATCTTTAGCAGAGTGTAATTATCATAAACAATTTCTTAACATCATAGAGGAATTAAATTTTGGAGAACATTGACTTTATTTTGGATGGGGAGGACTGAGAGTATCAAAATGAATATTCTTCCCAAAATAGTATTCCTATTCATTAATAGACTATTGAATCTAACTTTTAAAAAATCACTTTCAGAAAGGTTAATAAAATGTTTTGGTTAGTTAGATAAGCCTCCTAAAATTCCTTCTAAAATCCTTGTGCAACCAACTAGTAAGGGATACCTTGGTCTATCAGATTTGAAATTACAGAGCTACTAGATTAGCTTCTCTGAAGAAACAGATTTTCTTAGATAAACTTCTATTTTAGAATCATTTATCCCAGATAATTCTTAAGTGAAAGATCTAATTTGGCTGCAGCAAAGGAATTTAAATCTGGATAATCCCACTTTAAGAGCAGTGATTCTTATATGGTATGATTTAAGATAAGAACATAAGAACATAAGAGAAGCCAATGTTGAATCAGGCCAATGGCCCATTTAGTCCAACACTCTGTCACACAGCGGCCAAAATATACCAGGTGCCATCAGGAGGTCCAGCAGTGGGGCCAGGGCACCAGAAGCCCTCCCACTGCTGCCCCCTCCAGCACCAAGAATAGAGTGCATCACCTGCCCCAGACTGAGTGTTCCCATCTATACCCTGTGGCTAATAGCCACTGATGGACTTCTGCTCCATATGTTTATCTAATTCCCTCTTGAAACTGTCCATGCTTGCAGCTGTCACCACCTCCTGTGGCAGTGAATTCCATATGTTAATCACTCTTTGGGTGAAGAAGTATTTCCTTTTATCTGTTCTAACCCGACTGCTCAGCAATTTCATGGAGTGCCCACGAGTTCTTGTTATTGTGAGAAAGGGAGAAAAGTACTTCTTTCTCAACCTGCTCAATCCCATTCATAATCTTATAAACCTCGATCATGTTACCCCTCAGCCGTCGTTTCTCCAAGCCAAAGAGCCCCAAGCGTTTTAACCTTTCTTCATAGGGAAGGTGTTCCAACCCTTTTATCATTGTAGTTGCCCTTCTCTGCACTTTTTCCAATGCTATAATATCCTTTTTGAGATGTGGTGACCAGAACTGTACACAGATCAAACACTTTGAGGCAATAATCAGTACAGACAATATATTTACAGGATCTTTTGTAAAAATCTATGCTCTGTTAGCTATCAATAAATGGAATAGGGTTATGAACCCCACTTCTTCTTTTCGAATGCCTTCTTTGTTGTCGACCTGAAAAACAGAAGGAGTTAACTTCAACCTTGTATGATATTCTGGAAATGCTCAACTGGAAAACCCCTTTACCCTATTAACTTAAATGGCAGAAGTACTGTTCTTCAATTGACCCTATATTTACATGGGATTCCGTATGGTCCTCAACAGAATTCAGTTCCTCTGTTCTGGGGACAAGATACCCAACATTCAAAGAGATATCCCGTTGGTATTAAACACCAAAAGCCCTCACGCATGTTATTCCAGGACTGAGCCCAGCATGCTGGAAAAAATGTGGCTCTGAGGGTGATTACTTCCGCTGTTGGCTTACCTGTCCAGTGCTTCGGCATTTTTGGTGCTGAAGACAATTTATACGATTACTGAGATCCGACTAGATGATACACCTGAACATCTGCTTCTGGGATTACTATCGAATGATGATTTACCAATATGGAAACAAGTGATTATTGGTATTTTACTAGCGGCTGCAAAACTTGCAATTGCTTCTCAATGAAAATCCCCTTCAGCCCCATCTGTTTCGGCTTGGCATTCCAGACTTTGGGAACAATATATTTTAGCTAAATTAACTTTTAATTTTAATTTGTTGTCTTCACCAACAACAGTATCCAAGTTTAAAAAAACCTGGTCCCCTATTTTAAATTATTTGGCAAAGAATAGAGAAATTCCAAAAGAATTTTATACTTGTTGTATATAATTTAAGGCCCTTTTCTTTGTTTTGTTTTGTTCTGTTTTGTTTGTTTTACTGGTGTTGCTGTATCATTGTTTTAATTTTTAATTTTTAATGTATTAATTTTTTTAAAAAAATGGAGTAGGGGTTTATGGATAAATATGAGAGTGAAAATGGTTATTGAATATTGCTTTACCCAGACATTTAGGGAGAATATTCTGAAGTGTGTGTTTCTCTGGCATTTTACTCCACATATTCTGCAAAATAAACAGAATGGATGACTTATTTTGTAACAATTTATTTATTTATCTATACTCTGCAGGTCTCTTAGTTTTTATAGGGTTTTTTATGGCAATAGATTTTTCCCCATTCTGAGTTTCAGGTTGTCTATAAAGAATATGTAAATAATACTGTCCCATAGTAATCACATTTGTAGTATAAAAGATTAACTTGTTGGGGATGCTTGAGAACTTTCAGGAAAAGGGAATTTCCTTCCCCTTCATCCTCGTTTTCCCATTTTGCTTTATTTTCCTTCCTTCACTGTGGCTCTATTTCTTTCCGCTGATCTGCTTTTGCCTCCTGACCTTCCTGTTTGTACTTCCTGCCCACTCTTTCTCCCCTCCACTAAAGCCTTTCAGTGTCCTAACAGAATAAATTACAGGGTTACTGTACTCTTTTTAGAGGACATGCCCTCTTTTTTTTGGTGTCCATCTGATTTTGGACTCTTTAAAAAACTGATGGAAATGTCCTCTTTTGGGGTTGGAAGGTTAGGAATATTTCTAGTTAGCAGCAATTATCACAGCTTAAATAGTAGAGGTATATAAAATGCTTGAAGTTGTCTGGAAATATGTCCCTTTTTTTTGCTTTTCAAAATATGGTAACCCTAATGACAGACTAGCTCATGAGTTCTCAGAAGACATTCCAGCTATTATATTTCCCCTCTGAAGAATTGGGGCTTTAGCCTATTAAATCCACCCATGTCTATTAGATATGAAATATCTTGTGTGGATGGATGGGCAGACAGACAGATTTACTGTACCAATGCAAAACTGATGTTAATATTAGAAAACTTTTGCCCAACAATGCTTGTCTTGCAGTCCTTAAAGAGATTCTATCATGATGCCAAGGAAAAATAAATAAATCTGGCCTAGCCTGGGCTACAATTATTTCTTTCATTGACCACATGTTTCCATATATATATATATATATATATATATATATATATATATATATATATATATAGTTTATTTCAACTATACAAGAAGGACCTCGATGTCCTTGACAACCACGATGGTATAATCACTGACCTCGAGCCAGACATCCTGGAAAGCGAAGTTAAATGGGCCTTAGAAAGCATTACTAACAACAAAGCTAGTGGAGGTGATGGTATCCCAGCTGAGTTATTCAAAGTCTTAAAAGAAGATGCTGTTAAAGTGCTGCACTCAATTTGCCAACAAATTTGGAAAACACAACAGTGGCCACAGGATTGGAAAAGGTCAGTTTACATTCCAATCCCAAAGAAGGGCAACGTCAAGGAATGTTCAAACTATCGCACAATTGCACTCATTTCACACGCTAGCAAGGTCATGCTCAAAATCCTACAAGCTAGGCTCCAACAGTACGTGGATAGAGAACTGCCAGAAGTACAAGCTGGGTTTCGAAGAGGTAGAGGAACTAGAGATCAAATTGCCAACATTCGCTGGATTATGGAGAAAGCATGAGAGTACCAGAAAAACATCTACTTCTGCTTCATTGACTATGCTAAAGCCTTTGATTGTGTGGATCACAATAAATTATGGCAGGTTCTTAAAGAGATGGGAGTACCGGACCACCTCACATGTCTCCTGAGAAACCTGTATAAGGGTCAAGAAGCAACAGTTAGAACCGGATGTGGAACAACTGATTGGTTTAGCATAGGAAAAGGAGTACGACAAGGATGTATATTGTCACCTTGCTTATTTAATTTATATGCAGAGTACATCATGCGAAATGCTGGCCTGGATGAATCACAAGCTGGAGTGAAGATTGCTGGGGAAAAGATCAATAACCTCAGATATGCAGACGATACCACTCTGATGGCAGAAAGTGAAGAGGATCTAAAGAGCCTCTTGCTCAGGGTGAAAGAGGAGAGTGCAAAAGTGGGCTTGAAGCTCAACATCAAAAAAACTAAGATCATGGCATCTGGCCCCATCACTCCTTGGCAAATAGAAGGGGAAGTCGTAGAAGTAGTGACAGACTTCACATTCCTAGGATCCCAGATCACTGCAGATGGTGATTGCAGCCATGAAATTAAAAGACGCCTGCTCCTTGGGAGGAAAGCGATGGCAAACCTAAACAGCATGATAAAAAGCAGAGACATCACCTTGCCAACAAAAGTCCGCATGGTCAAAGCAATGGTATTCCCTGTAGTAATGTATGGCTGTGAGAGTTGGACTATAAGGAAGGCCGAGCGCCGAAGAATAGATTCTTTTGAACTGTGGTGCTGGAGAAGACTCTTGAGAGTCCCTTGGACTGCAAGGAGATCGAATCAGTCAATCCTAAAAGAAATCAACCCTGACTGTTCCCTGGAAGGCCAGATCCTGAAGCTGAAGCTCAAATACTTTGGCCACCAAATGAGAAGGGAGCACTCACTGGAGAAGACCCTGATGCTGGGAAAGATTGAAGGTCAAAGAAGAAGGGGACGGCAAATGATGAGATGGTTAGACAGTGTCATCGATGCAACGAACATGAAATTGAGCAAACTTCAGTGGACAGCGGAAGACAGGAGGGCCTGGCGTGATCTGGTCCATGGGGTCGCGAAGAGTCGGACTCGACTGTGCGACTGAACAACAAAAATAGTTCATTTCTGATTTGTCTGACTGTCTAGGTACATGAATGATATTCTTATGATCTCTCCTTTTTTCTATAAAAAGAAAATCTGATTTCAAATATGTCAAACTGGAAGGGACAGTGGGAGCATCTGGATACTCTATGAGAGAAATGGAACCCTGATCTCTGAAAAGTTGCATGCATCAAAATGGCAATAGTTGTCCATTATTGGTGGTTAGAAGAAGATGAAGAGAAGAGATTGGATTTGTATCCCACCCTTCACCAGGAGTCACAGAGCAGCTTACAAACTCCTTTCCCTTCCCCTCCCCACAACAGACACCCTGTGAGGTAGGTGGGGCTGAGAGAGCTCTGAGAGAACTGTCCTTGAGAGAGCAGCTCTGACAGAACTATGGCTTGCCCAAGGTCATCCAGCGGCTGCAAGTGGAGGAATGGGGAATCAAACCTGGTTCTCCCAGATTAGAGTCTGTGCATCTAACTGGCTGTAGATTTAGGGTGTAATTCTATACACACCTAGGAATAAGCAACACTGAATGTAGTGGGACTTACTTCTGAGTAGACATACATAAGCTTGCCCTGCTAGAATTAAACCACACACCCTTGAATTAAATGAGTCTAGAAGGATGTAGCTCTGCTTAGATTTGGACTGAGAGCAGGCCCGTAGCTACCAAGGGACCTATGGGGCCTGCCCCCCCGGTGGTTTTTACAGGCTCTCTCCCCAATCCTTGGTTCCCCCTCACCCTCACCCATGGCAAGTGTGCACTCCTTTCTCCACCTCTAGGCTGGCACTGCACATTCATCTGCTGCCATGGCAGCAGCTGGCCTGCCTGCCCAAGGAACCCAGCATGTCCCAGTTCCCTGCCCTGTTGGTGTTCCACCTCCCTCCCAGGCAGCTTACTTGGTGGCTGGCCAAGACCACACACCCCCCGCTGGACCTGCCAGCCTGTTTCCCTGCCTGCCTGTCTCTCTTTCCCCCATCCGGGTCGAGTCCCTAGGTTGCCAGATAGTCGCTGGGAAAAGCCCCGCCGCTTGGCAAGGTCACAGCGCCACGGGCTGGCCATGGACAAGCCCCAGCGGGCAAGAAGCCACTCCCAGGCAGGTGGGTCGGTAGCACAGGTCAGTGGCAGTGGGGAGAGCTGCCTGTGGTTTCTGGTGTCCCTTTTATGCTCCCTTTTTTCTGGCGTCCCTTTTGAGCTGTGTGCAGCAGCCAGTGGGCATGCCTTGGTGGGGCCAGCTTTCCCCGCAGCTAATTGGGGTGCACAGGCGGAAATGGCCAAGCTCATTTCAGCGCCAGTAGGGCTAGAGTTCCAGGGGAGTTCCAACAATTAAATCAAAGTTAATTTAATTAACTTTGATTTAATTGGCTTGTGGCCTGGCCCCCTCCCCAAAAACTCATTAGCTACGGGGCTGACTGAGAGATGCTTCTTATCCTGTTACTGCCATGAGGGAGCCACTTGAAATGGACTTCATATGGCTGCTGGTGAACTATTTGTTAGAATATACAAGGTCTATAGAGCACCTAGTTGAAGAAGATCAGAAGAAGAGCCTATAGGGGACAGCTGAAGGACTGCTAGTTAACATAGCTACATTAGGACTTCCTGTCTTCTGATTGGCCCTTTGGAGGCTTCCTGCTCCAACTGAGCCCTCCACCTTTGTTCATGACTCTCATAGCAGTTAGTTAGTTAGTTAAGCCTCTCTGCCTGTCATCTGTTCTATCAGAGTTTATTTCTTCTTTAATAAACCTAGCTATTTTCTTTAAACAGTTGGTGCTCTGTTCCTCTGCATGTTTAAATTCTGCTAGCACTATTCATGTGCAGGCTCTCATACATTGTGTGTTAGGAGACAAAGTTTAATAGACAAAACATTTCTGTACTTCTGTGATGTCACCACTTGATTAAAAATGCTTGTATAAATCCAACATGGGCATAAATCATATAATGGAGGTGATCTACTTGATCAGGCAATTTACAGGAGTAGGGTGCCCTGTGGTGCCTCTCCCATGAAGAGGAAGTTCCAAGTGATGGCTGAATCATACAAAATGCTTTTCAACATACACAAGTTTGAACATGTATGTCAAAAATCCTTGTCCCAACCCCGGGTAAGGACGTTTGGTTACAAAGGGGTTGCAGCGAAACAAAGTTACACTATCCCAGAGAGAGACTAAATCTCACCCTAGTATTGGTAGGTGCCATCAGTCCTTTCAGTCTGTCCCAACAGCCCAGGAGCAAAAGGACAAGTCTCCCAGCTTCTCAGGGAATTAACAAGAAAAGTCAGCCCTGCAGAGTGGGACTGCAGACTGAGTTTCCAAACACAAAATTGTTCGCTGGTAGGTGGTCAAAGGCGAAAGCTCTGGATAAAGGCTTTGAGGTCAATGAATGCAAAACCCATGACAGAATAAAAATATTGTTATTTATTAAAAGTGCAAAAATATTCAAATAAGACATGACAGTGAAGGAAATAAAATAATTAAACCTAAGCTTCTCCAGCATAGCTAAAACATAGAGTCAAGGTTCCAGTTACTGTTATGGTTCAGTGCAGGCAATTCCAGCAAATCAAGATGGTCAGGGTATAGCCCTTCCAAGCAGCAATCAAGTGGGATGCCAATCTGGGAGCTGTACAACCACTGATATGCTTCAGTGCTAGGTGGTCACAAAGCCCCTTCATGGTGTAGCCATAGTGCAAAGAGTAACTAGATTTATGGTGAGGGTCCCTAATTGACCTCAGGCCTGTTAGACTTATCAGAAACTAGAGAGATGATGTAACTCTCTGTATTTTGCTAGGCAGGTGACATCCAAAGATGGACTAGAGGGGGAAAGAAATGAAACGATACTGCAGCTAGGTCCTGCCCATTCCCACACAGGTCCCCATAACATCAATTGCCTGGAATGTGCTAACTGGAAGGCCCAGGGGAAGATGGTACTCTCTAGTTGCAAACAATTTAGCTAGCAAGGTCAATGTGTTCTAACTATCTCTAACTGCCTCTGGGAAGATTCCTGTAGGCCTCTCTGCAGCCTGAACCAAAGATTTTATTTCTCAGAGCAAAGCAAGGAACCATTTTTCTTTACAATGTACCATAAGTTTTTCTTTACAATGTACCATAAGCTTGTCCTGGCAAGGCGGGATATAAATCAAAACTAAATTGAAATTAATAAATAATAAGTTACTATCACACTCTCCAATCACACTCTCCAGAGGAGTGTGTCTACTGTGTACACAAAAGTCAGTCCACTTCTGTTGCCATCTTCCACCATCAGGTAAAGACTTTTTTTGTTTCATTTGACATTCCATCAATGATCCCTCCTTCTTAACCATCGTTTTTATGTTTTGAAGCACTATAACTGTTTTGTATGTCTTTTAACTTTATTTTTAAACTCTTAAAAATCATTTTAATGAGTATGCTTAGGAGGAGTTGAGGGCTAATTTAGTCACCCATTTACTTAAAGATATAGAATTGCTAAATGTGTGAACCCAGGTGTCATGTGTCACCCTCTCAGTGGCAAAATTCATAGGTGCAATAATCAAATATAAGAGAAATAATACTGAGTAAGGTCTTTTAAAATATTTTTGGTTCTAAATTCTGTTTAAGGTGATAGACAGACAGACAGACAGACAGAGCACTTTTAGGAGTGGGTTGATTTTAATGGTTTTATAATGTAATTTTATTATGTATATTTTAATTGTTAGCTGACTTGATAGCCCTTGTAAATGCAGAAAGGTGGGATATATAAGAATGGTGAAAAACAAGATTGACTGTCTTCCGGTCGACAGCGTGGCAATGGCGGCCACTTCTCCTGAGGCTCGGGAGAGTGGCTAGCACGTCAGCGGTCTGGAGGGGGGCTACAGAAGTGGCCCCTCCACAGAACCCTGGGGTAAGGGTTCCTAGCCAGAGGGCTTTTAAGGAGTTGTCTCTTCAGCGGTGGAATGCCGCGGAATTGAGGCGCTCCTTTGCCCTAACAGTCCTGCTGCTGGTAGCCGAATGGCTCTAGCTAGGCTGACCGGGGCAAGTGAAGGAGATCGAGCAAGATGCGACAACTGAAGTGAGGCTGCGGGCAGCCAATGATGAACCTGAGTTCAATGTAAATGATTTTATGAAGAAATGACGGATTCCCTGCCCCTTTGCTTTATCGGTTTGGAGGGAGCTCCCCCCCCACATGAGTGGCAAATAGAAGAAAAAGGGTGGGCACAGGGAAAATAGAAAAGCTGTTTGGTTTTGAGAGACTTACCAGAGCGGACTTTACACGTAAGCGAATTTCAGAGGAGGTGAAGGAACGGTTGGTTTCTGTAAACAATAATCCAAGATGTCGGGCGTTGGGAAGAGGGTGGCGAAACCGAAACCTCTGGGCGGCCAGAATCCTAAGCCGGAAGAGGAGGGGCCAGATGTCATAAGACTACTAGCGGATACGCTCAAGCCAGTCACGGATCAACTCGCTGGTATTAACCAGCAGCTAGCAATCTTAAACCAGACAATGGCAGCACAGCAGCTCCAAGTGGCGGAAACGGCTAAACAAACGGAGCAGGCGATTGCAGAAGTGAAGGAGATGCACTCTGAACACAGAAAGTTGAAGAAAAGAGTGGATCAAGTGGTGAATAAGCAAAATCATCAAGAACATAGGCTTTTGTCTTTGCAAATGGAGAAAATTAATATGATCCTCAGATTTCAAGGGGTGCCAGAGTCTTCGAAGGAAGATCTAAAGAACCTCCTTACTGATCTTCTCGCACCAGTTGTAGGCTTAAAAGTGGAAGAAATTATGCACGACATTGAAACAGCGTACAGGGTGTATTCAAATTACACCAAAAAGAATAGCCTACCTGGTGAAATATCAGTCAGATTTTCAAGAAGACAAACTAGGGATGCAATTCTATGAGCAACCTCGGCAGCTCCATTGAAAATGGGGAATGACAGTATTAAGGTTTTAGAGGACATACCATTTGAGATTCGTCAGAAGCAGAAAAGTTACAAGGACTTGATACTCTTTCTCCAAACCAACCAAATCGGATAAAAATGGGTGGTCCCAGAAGGAGTGGTCTTCAAGATGAATGATAAGAGAGAGAAGATTGACTCCGTGTTTAAAGCCAAGGAATTTCTCCAACGTCACCTGGGGACTAAAGAAGATGGCAAAACTGGTTCGAGTGGCTCTGCTCCCTCTGAGACGGACGAGGACCTGGCGGCAGAAGAAGGCGCTGATGCCCGAAGACCAACTTATGCACTTAGGGACAGGAAACTTAAGTAAAGGCAGAAGGACTCTGAAATTGGCCTTTATGAAGCGAGTTTGAGAGATGCTCTGGAATACTCTCATAACAACTAATTAGCTAACTCTTAAATAGGGAAAGTTAGACAGGAACTCGCGGTATTCATGATATTCTAACTGTGTAATACTAACATAGATACTAACGGGGTGGAAGATCTCCTGCTCTTGGGTTTTTAATTTAGTGTGGGTTTGCTTTCCTTTTTCCCTTAGTGTTAGTTCCCCTTCCTTCTTTCTTTTAGTTTGTAGTCTATATAAAATGCAAATAAATAAAAAATCCCTTTCGGGGGGCCAAAAAAAAAAGCAAAAAAACAAGGTTGACTGTTAAGAACTCCAAGAGGTCCTCCACAAATTGGGTGACTGGGCAACAATGTGGCAAATGAAATCCAGTGTTTGTAAGTGTAAGGTGATGCACATTGGAGGGGAAAAAAATCCCAGCTTCAAGGATAGGGTAATGGGGTCTGGACTTGCTGAGAATGAGAGAGAAAAAGATCTTGGGGTTGTAGCAGATAGCTCAATGAAAGTGTCAACCCAGTGTGCTGCAGCAGTGAAAAAGGCAAACTCTATATTAGGGATCATTAAGAAAGGGATTGAAAATAAAATAGCCAATATTATAATGCCTCTGTATGCATCAATGATATGGCTTCATTTGGAGTACTGTGTACAGTTTTGATCACTGTATCTCAAAAAAGACATTGCAGAGCTGGAAAAAGTACAGAGGAGGGCAACCATGATGATTAGGGGGTTGGAGCACCTTTCCTGTGAGAAAAGGCTGAAGAGTCTGGGACTTTTCAGTTTAGAAAAGAGATGACGAAGGGGGAACATGATAGAGGTTTATGAAATTATGTGTGAAAATGCTAGAATTTGGGGGCATCCAATGCAGTTGATGGGCAGTAGATTCATGACAGACAAAAGGAAATACTTCTGTACACAAACATTAAAATGTAGAATTCACTGCCAGAGGATGCAGCAATAGCTACAACAATACACAGCATTAAAAGGGGATTAGATGAATTCACGAAAGATAGGTCTACTGGTGGCTAGTAGCCATGTTGGCTAAAAAGAACCTCCCCATTCAGAGAAAGTAAACCTCTGAATTCCAATGTGAGAAGGCAATGTAAGATGAAGGCCTTGGCCTCTACGCTATGTTATTGGCCCTCTGGAGGAACTGATTGGCCACTGTGTGAAACACAATGCTGGACTGGTCTGATCCAGCAGGGCTTTTATGTTCTAACTCAAGAAGCATTTTTTGTTTGTTGTGTATCTTCCCTATGAAGAAAGGTTAAAATGCTTGGGGCTCTTTAGCTTGGAGAAACGACGGCTGAGGGGTGACATGATCGAGGTTTATAAGATTATGAATGGGATTGAGCAGGTTGAGAAAGAAGTACTTTTCTCCCTTTCTCACAATACAAGAACTCGTGGGCACTCTATGAAATTGCTGAGCAGTCGGGTTAGAACAGATAAAAGGAAATACTTCTTCACCCAAAGAGTGATTAACATATGGAATTCACTGCCACAGGAGGTCGTGGCAGCTGCAAGCATGGACAGTTTCAAGAGGAAATTAGATAAACATATGGAACAGAAGTCCACCAGTGGCTATTAGCCACGGGGTATAGAATGAGAACTCTCAGTCTGGGGCAGGTGATGCACTCTATTCTTGGTGCTGGAGGGGGCAGCAGTGGGAGGGCTTCTGGTGCCCTGGCCCCACTGCTGGACCTCCTGATGGCACCTGGTATATTTTGGCCGCTGTGTGACAGAGTGTTGGACTAGATGGGCCATTGGCCTGATTCAACATTGGCTTCTCTTATGTTCTTATGTTCTTATCTGTTCCTGAGGCATAAAGAAGTTATTTGGTTGTGTAAGGTCTTCATCTGGAGGGAGAGGTGGCGCAGGCAGTAAAGGAATGCCTGCCTTAACATCTGTTCGAACAGCTTCGACTGTTCGAATCCCGCCGCGGTCAGGGTGAGCTCCTGGCCCTTGTCCCAGCTTCCGCCCACCCAGCAGTTCGAAAGCCTGTTAAAGGGTGATTAGATAAAAGGGGTACCTGCTATTAGAGCAGGGGGGCACCTGCCCCTGTAGCAGCGACGGTGGAGAGCAACGGACGGCAGAGGCGATGGACGGTGGAGGAGACATGGCAGCTGGCGAGGCGAGGCAAGGCGAGGAGGCGTAGGAAGGAGGCCGGACCGACAAGGCACAGAGGCAGAGCAACGCAGCAGGCCGGAGCCTGACGTGGACAGAGGCTGCTGCGAAGCTGGCGTGAAAGTGCGGAGTGGATCCGGCCTGGAGATGGATTTGCAAGGGCCAGGAAGGTGGAACTTCATAACAAAAGACCAGCGCTGGAGAGAGAGGTCGCCGCCGGACTGTCCCCTTCGCAACAGAAGATCTGCTACAGAATAGGGGTGCCTGGTAGGATATCCACCACCACCCCTGAACGTATGTGGCCCTAGGCTAGGAATGTTGGACCTAATATATATATGTAAGCCGCTCAGAGCCCTTAGGGGGGTGAGTGGGATAGAAAGTCGAAAAATAAATAAATAAATAAATAAATGAATAAAATAAAAATAATGATTGTCTGCTGTAAAGCTTCCAATTCTCTGTTTGTTTCAGTCTGGGCTACTCCTTGCTGACAACGGCCATCCACCTATTCCTCTGTGTCTATTGGCTTTTGCTTTTGTGTTTGTTGCTATATGTCAATAACCTTTTTTAAAAAATACAGAAACCCTGGAGCAGCCAGTGGCACAAAGGTAGCTGCTGAAGGACTGGGGCAAGGAAAATGGCACTAATGTGGGTAGGACTGAAAAAAAGTGGGCATCTTCCCATTCATACAGTATGCAAAGATTGTAACAACTAAAGTTTGTAAATGATCATTATAGAAATATATTCCAGTTTAGATATGAAACCAAAGAAAAACCTCATAAAGGAAGCAGCCATGATTACCTATTTAGAATGAAATTAACAAAGGAGACTATGTTTTAGGAGCAGTTTAGAACTGTTAATATACAAACAATGTGCAAAAGTATACAAATATAGAAGCAGTGCAAAGCAGGGAAGAAAATAATAAAACAACAACAAAAAAAACCCCTATCTTAAAATACTTATCCAGGCTTTAGTCCTCTGACTCAGATGTTTCCTGGTCAGCCTGAAGGTGCAAGTTTCAGATAGAATTCCAAATCCAAAATCTAACAAACAGGTGTTCTGGCCACCTAAGGCCTAATCAAAGTCAAAAGGATGGCAAGAAGGAAGGCCTAAAGGAAGGAGTCAAACTAGAATGAATGATCTTGCTTTATGCTGGACTGTCCACAGCTGGCCTGATCCGGTTCAGCCAATCAGGTGTGTTTCTAAGACATATTACCTATGCAGCTGGCACATACTCACTTATCGCCACCAAGGACACGTACTCACTTATCCACGCCAAGGGTTCCTTGTGCTAATGAGATTGCATGTGAGTGTGAAACTCCCTCTGGGTGTCTGGGCTTGAAGCTCTCAGGCCCATGATGTCATTTGCACCTGTGCATTGCTCCATATATGTCTTGAAACTGCACATCATCATAACATTAATGGTCAAAGCAATGGTATTCCCAGTAGTAATGTATGGCTGCGAGAGTTGGACTATAAGGAAGGCCGAGCGCCAAAGAATAGATTCTTTTGAACTATGGTGCTGGAGAAGACTGTTGAGAGCCCCTTGGACTGCAAGGAGATCAAATCAATCAGTCCTAAAAGAAAGCAATCCTAACTGTTCCCTGGAAGGCCAGATACTGAAGTTGAAGCTCAAATACTTTGGCCACTAAATGAGAAGGGAGCACTCACTGGAGAAGACCCTGATGTTGGGAAAGATTGAAGGTCAAAGAAGAAGGGGACGGCAAAGGAGGAGATGGTTAGACAGTGTTATTGATGCAATGAACATGAAATTAAGCAAACTCCGGAGGATGACAGAAGACAGGAGGGCTTGGCATGATGTGGTCCATGGGGTCGTGAAGAGTCAGACTCGACTATGCGACTGAACAACAACAAATAAATTCAAATTCATGAGTGAATATTCAGTATCAAAGTAAGACTTAACATTCATTCTTTTCAAAGACTTGTGGTGTATGCACATATGTATTTACTTTTTTCATTTATAGTCTGCCTTTCTCACTGCAGGGCAGATTTTTTAAAAATGCAATAAAACAGAATACATACAGATATACATTAAAACTGGATTACAAAATTAAATAAAAATATGACAGTATAATAAATATAAAACACAATACAAAAAGATTACAAAATTTGGAGAAAATGCAATAAAACAGTATAATGTGTAGACAAATAATGTAATGTCTTCTTGACATACTTTTATATATTTTTTAAATTTCCTAGTTTTGAAAAAGCTTGCTAACTAGACCTATTCCACTGACTCCTACATACAGTGCAGTGGACCATTTCTAAATATTTGACAGTTTGCATTATATTTTTGAGGTTAATGAGCAGTCACAGTCCAAATAAACCTATTTGTCTTATATAAATGTTGGTCAGCCACCTACTTACTTTGGAAATAACTGAATATTTCTGGATGTGCATCCCATTTGCTAGTCTTACTTGAGGTAAGTAAACAGGTCTCACCTTACTTGCTTGCCATTTACTTGCTGAAAATAAACTTTGTAGGCTTGGACATCCCCTCCTTTAGGAACCACTAACATTCCACATAAATGTTTAAAAGGTGTATTTGTTGTTGAATATTTGTTTTCCCTTCTGAAAAGGACAGATCATATTCATTTCATATGTTGATAGAATGAAAAAGTTTAGCTATCATCCAGTCTTCCTAAAATACTTAATAACTATGCACTTTCTTACCTCCTATCTTGCATTGCTGTTCTAAAGAGAAGTGCACCCTTCTTAAGTCCACTGAAAATGTATTGCTTCCTAGTGGAAGCAGCTCCTACAAATGACTGGATTATGAAAATTTAGAAAATAGTATTTATTTTTAAATAATGGATGAATGGAAAAGTCTTGAGAATATTAATGACAACTGTATAATTAAGAAATGGTCAATGTTTGTAATGACACGTTATGACAAAGTTAAAGGAGGGATTAAAATTTATCAATGTTTTGTTATATTCATGAAATATTTACTTGTGTAATATTTCTGTAAATATATATATATATATATATATATTTATACTGTTCACACTGTTCATTGGTGAGCACGTCAATATAAGATCCTGTTAACAATAGTCAGATTCCAGCCAACCATTTTCAAGTTCCCCTGATTTCATTTGGAAAGATTTAAATAACCATCCTGTTCCCTTGCTGAAATGGTAAAAAGCCTCCTCTTGGGCTTCCTTTCACTCGCCATCCTTCATAAATCATGGGACTAGCTTCTTTTTGCTAGCAAGGCAAATTGGTGGAAAGCATTATTTAAACTATAATCATTAAAAAGAAAAGAAGCTATATATGAGGAATAAGCATGGCTTCAGCCAAGCCAAACTATTTTTTTTTTATTCTATGGAAGTGTTAATAAACACAGAGATAGGAATCATCTATAAATTATATTATAATAATGAATTAATTATATAATAATCTAATACATGAATTTCCAAAAAGCTTTTAACAAAGTCCTTCATCAAAGGCTCTAAGTAAGCTTAGCAGCCATGGGATAAGAGGAAGGTACAAGGCTCTGAGAATATTTCCAAATAAGGTATAGAGGGAAGATATCCAGGTGAGAAGGAGATCTGTTTTGAAGTAGTCTTCGTTAACTCCTTGAGCCATGGCTTTTGGTTTATTCCATTGTTGGGTGTGGCTAACCCAGGGGTCCCCAAACTTGAACCTTTGGAATTCCCATGACAACACTTCCATCATGGGATGATCTTCTATTTGTAGGGGGAAGGAAATCCCCTTCTTCTGCAGTTTCTACCCCCCAAATGCTCCTTGGGATTGCCAACTGTGGCCTGGCAATCTTGGTTCTGATGATCGGGATCCTCACCCATATATTTTCTCTAGTTATACAAAAATAGAGCATACTTCTGACATGTTTATTATTGAACTCATGAAAATGCCTTACGATGTTCATAGTAGCAGAAGTTTAGGTCAGGGGAGAGGGCACTTTGCTCCATTGCTGAGAAGTCTGGTAAAATTTAAAAGAAAATATGCACATACAGCAAAATTGCCTCTAACAATACACTGACCCTAAAACATTTGGTGAATAGTGGGGGCAAGAAACTTTAATAAAGGGAGGGAGGGAGGGAGGGAGGGAGGGAGGGAGGGAGAGAATGAGCATATTGTTGAATTTTGACAAGAAGCACTGGTCTACCTTTTGATAACATAGCCCTGTTAGAGCACCCACTATCTGAAGAAAGAAAGAAAGAAAGAAAGAAAGAAAGAAAGAAAGAAAGAAAGAAAGAAAGAAAGAAGAGAGAGAGAGAGAGAGAGAGAGAGAGAGAGAGAGAGAGAGAGAGAGAGAGAAAGAAAGAAAGAAAGAAAGAAAGAAAGAAAGAAAGAAAGAAAGAAAGAAAGAAAGAAAGAAAGAAAGAATGAATCCATAACATTTTTCTTGTTCAAATAATAACTGACATTTCACATTGGCTCAGTTAATCTTTTTCCTATCCATTTTCTGCCGGAGGGGAAAGAAAGCATTTAAAAAAAAAAAAAACCCACCCTGAATCTTATAACAATTTTTCTGAATTATTATACATTCTAAATAAACAGCTTCAAAATATTAATTATGTCTTGATGGTGGCAATCAAAATGCTACTTTGAAAGCAATGGAATGATTTGCAACTGGCTTAAGTCCTCTTGAGAAGGGAACGCGGCATGGCATATCTTGATCTCATCAGATCTTATTGATTGATTGATTCAATTTATACCCCGCCCTCCCTGCGAAGCTAAGTATGGTTGGTACTTGGATGGGAGATCACCAAGGAGCACTCTAAAGAGGAAGGCTGTCAGGTAGCCCTGCCATGATGGATGGAGGGGAGGGGAGGATGGCAATGGGCGCCATAGTGGCGTGACAGGCGGGAGGTTGGAATCCAAGGGGTGTTGATTTATGACTAGGGTGTGAGAGTGGAATGTGCATCTGGTAACCCCTATCTCTTGCAGACTGAACATTCTGACCTTGAGGAGTCAAGCTGCGAGCTTTACTATCGCTTTCAAAGCTCCGGCTTTCCTGAGAATAATGGGGGCGTTGGGAACTTCATTAGCGTAGTAACTTTCGATTCCCAGTCGCATGTTATTTCCTGATTGGTAGAAGGGGGGGTCCCCATTCACCCCCTTCTCGGTATAACCACTTGCTTTCTGTAACCAAGTCATTCTGAACAATATACCTGCTACAGTGACCTTTCTATTGCAGCTCTATAATAAATGCTATTCTTGCTTGAACCGCAAGGCATGGTGTTTTGCTGACTAGGTTAGGACTTCTGACAAAGGCAATGGCAAACCTCCTCTGCTTCTCACTTGCCTTGAAAACCCCTTGTTGGGATTGCTGTAAATTGGTTGCAACTTGACAGCACTTATGTATGTCCAGTGATCCTCCTGACTGCAATCCTAAAAACAATTTCCTGGGGGTAAGCCCCATTAAATAGACCTGTTCTGAGAAAACCTGCTTAGGATGGTATTAGTCCTGACTAAGTTTTGCTGGATTCCATTCAATGACTACAAGTTGCAGAAAAGTAGATTTTAGGAAATGCTTCCTCTCTGTAGGTATAACTTTTGTATAATAAGAATATCCTGTATTATGGAATTCACTGACACAAGAAGTTGCATAGATTGATTGGCGTCAACGTGGCAAATGGGGTTTAATGTGGCCAAGTGCAAAGTGATGCACATTGGAGCCAAAAATCCTAAATATAAATACACGTTGATGGGGTGTGAACTGGCAGAGACGGACCAAGAGAGAGATCTTGGAGTCGTAGTGGATAACTCGATGAAAATGTCTAGACAGTGTGTAGCTGCAATAAAGAAGGCCAACACTATGCTGGGGATTATTAGGAAGGGAATTGAAAACAAATCAGCCAGTATCATCATGCCCCTGTATAAATCATTGGTGCGACCTCATTTGGAATACTGTGTACAGTTCTGGTCACCACATCTCAAAAAGGATATGATAGCATTGGAAAAAGTGCAGAGAAGGGCAACTAGAATGATAAAAGGGTTGGAACACCTTCCCTATGAAGAAAGGTTAAAATGCTTGGGGCTCTTTAGCTTGGAGAAACGATGGCTGAGGGGTGACAGGATCGAGGTTTATAAGATTATGAATGGGATTGAGCAGGTTGAGAAAGAAGTACTTTTCTCCCTTTCTCACAATAACAAGAACTCGTGGGCACTCCATGAAATTGCTGAGCAGTCGGGTTAGAACAGATAAAAGGAAATACTTCTTCACCCAAAGAGTGATTAACATATGGAATTCACTGCCACAGGAGGCGGTGGCAGCTCCAAGCATGGACAGTTTCAAGAGGGAATTAGATAAACATATGGAGCAGAAGTCCATCAGTGGCTATTAGCCACAGGGTATAGATGGGAACTCTCAGTCTGGGGCAGGTGATGCACTCTATCCTTGGTGCTGGAGGGGGCAGCAGTGGGAGGGCTTCTGGTGCCCTGGCCCCACTGCTGGACCTCCTGATGGCACCTGGTATATTTTGGCCGCTGTATGACAGAGTGTTGGACTAGATGGGCCATTGGCCTGATTCAACATTGGCTTCTCTTATGTTCTTATGATTATAAATTAGTTGAATTCATGGAAGAGAAATTTCTGAAGACCAGATGAATAGGAGATGATGAGAACATACAGCAGGGCTGCCACCACCTTCCTGTATTACTTGTGAACTCCCAAGGAGAAGTTGTTAGCCACAGGAAACAGAATGATGGGTTTGATGGACCTTGGTTTACTTTAGCATTTGTGCTTTCAGAATGTGGTAGAAGGTATTTTCAGCCTTGTGGGTTTCAATATAAGTAATCAACTTGCGAGAAAAACAGAAAGTGCCATGTTTACATGAACTCATTTTATTTGATCAGTGTGGAATTCTAAAACCTCGTTTTAGTCTTTGTGACCTATGATGCCAATGGCATCCCAATCCATCTGCTTCCATATGTCCCTCTGAACTAGCTATGGACAACAGGCAACCATCTGTTAGCTATCCTACCAGTTAGGGTGGCCCATCTAGCATCTACCAGAGCCCAGGCCTTTTCTAACATGGCTCCAGTTCTGTAGAATGGGTTCCCTGAAGATGGGGGGGGGGCCTCCTTAGAGATCTTCAGGAGGTGCTACAAGGCCTGTCAGTTTGCCATGGCTTTTGAGGGAGTCCAAATTGGCAGGCATGTTTTAACGTGTTGGAAAAGAGATTTGAGGTTTGTTATTTTATTTTTGATTTTAAGCTGAAAATGTTTTTAAACTATTTTTAAGCTGCCTTGAACCACAAGGAAAGGCAGGATATAAATATTTTAGTAAAATGAATAAATAAAAATAAATTTCTGGAAGTTCATCACCTTTCCAGAGTCCTTTTCAAAAGTTACATCCATATGTACTAGGAACATAGAAACTGCACATATTGGGGGCTTACACTACCCCTAATGTTCCTGTTATGTACTGTCACCATGTTGTCTAAGGGGTAATGTGTGTATTTTGAATGTGCATACAGCAAGAACTAGAACACTGTGGTCAGTTCATCCATACTGTGGTCAGTTCATCCATACTGAAGCTAGATTAAGATGGGTAGCACTTTAAGACTAACAAAGTTTGTGACAGGGTATGAGCTTTCATGGGTCACTGCTATCTGAAGAAATGAGCTGTGACTCATGAAAGCTCATATTGAAGCTGTACATGCATGCAAAATATGCACATTGGTGCTGTTCAGACAACATAGTGAATATACTATTGGAGGATGTGTGCATGGTTTGGAGGCTCCTGTTGTGTGTGCATGTAATGTCTGAAAAGGACTTTTGAACACGAAATATATAGAATCTAGGAATGAATAAGGTGAGTAATTGTAATTGTCAAGCATCTGGCAGCAAGCCCCAACAAATGACTGCAAGTCACTTTGGTGTACCACAAGGCCTGATTTCAAGGTTAGGCCTGAACATTTATTATACAAGAACTTCAAGTTTCAGAAATGTGTGGATGTTATCAGCAGTGTCATATGGAAACTGCTTTCCATATTTTATGTATGTTCCTAAACAGATTAAAATATGAAGTGCAATCTGTAACATTTTCTTCTGTAAACATTTTTCAGGACAGCATTTTTCACCATGCTCTTTTTGGCTTACAGAAACAAGATATATATAATTTGACACAGTAAACATATTGCTGCTTTCTGTACTAAGGGGAAATCCTCATTTTCCCAGCAGGTGGTCTTCCCTCAACTTACAAATTTTGTTCTTCATAAGGTTATTCCAGGTGTTTCCTTATAAGTGATATGGGGAAAAAGTACCATAAATCAATTAATACTAGTATATTAAGAATATATGTATATCTATAAATAAATAAAAACAAGGAAATTCTGAATGGTTGAGTGCTTGGTTTATAAGGTGGTTTTATTGTATGCATTACATTTAAGGGTTGAGTATGCAAAATATTTATTATTTTAAAAACTTTTTTCTTTGCCTAGTAAGCACATGTGACATAAGAAGTTAATTCTTTTCACTGGCTGATTCTTTTATGGGTATTTATTTATTTCTTCTGGACCAAAGAATATAATTTCTCTGAAAAATTGAAGCTAATTCAATGGAATATTCTATAGTATAGCTTTGTATCTTGTACTCAAATTATAATATGTTTCTTTTGAACTAGCAAGGGTGAGTCACATGTAGAACTAGTTTTCTATGCATATATATTTTTCTGGATCAGAATTGGCACAATTCACATGTAATAAGAAACTCTGGGATTTTGTTGTGGTAGCCTTAGAAAATCTTCAAGCTCACACACTCCCCCTCTTCTTGTGTTCTTTATGTGTCATGAAAAGGAAGCCACATAGAACGGACATAACCAACAGAACCTTGAGGCTTCCAAGTATGTCCCAGCCAATATTGTATATAGGGATTACATCTCTGGATTCATACATCTGGGACACAGACCTCTGAGGGTGTGTTCAGACGGATCTTTTGATCTGCCATAGGAACGACTCCCTTGCGGATCAAAAATGCACGACCAGACAGAAACATCTGCGAAATATTCCGGTCCCATAGGCATCCCGTTCTGCTGCGCCTCCAATCCTGATTTAAAAAGTAGCAGTTTCAATGTAGGGTTTTCGCTTACCCGCGCAACAACTGCAGACTTTCTTCCGTCTGGTCACTCCATTAGCGCGCGATGCTCCCGTCGGCTCGGTCTGACGTCAGACCAAGCCGACGGGGGCGCGATTTTTAAAAAATTGAAACCCCATGTGCGCTTTAACGAGGAAACGCATTCAGCGATAAGCGCTACGAGGAATGTAATATTCATGCTTATTTCTTTTAGGGACAAGATGTTACTGCGATGGGAGATGGAGGGGGGGAAGGACTGTTCTAACTTGCAAAATAGTCCCTCCATTGATCATGATGGCAAGGGGGAGGACCGGGACTTTGCTGAAAACCCTCCGCGATCGCCTCAGTTCTCCAAGGAGGCGCAGCCTTGCCTATGCGAATGTACAAAACTTTTTTAAAAAAAATCCTCGGTGGATGCCGTGTAGACAAATCACGGCGGGAACAACGCGCGGTGAGGCTATTTCATGGGGGGCGTCTGGTCGTGCTAGGCTGGATTTAAAAAATCGGGATAAAAATTTAGGAGGGCTCATGGCGCGATTGACTGGCCGTCTGAACGCAGCCTGAGTTCAGTTTTCATTACTGATATAAGGCTTTTTATATGGGTAGCCGTGTTAGTCTGTCTGTAGCAGTAGAAAAGAGCAAGACTCCAGTAGCACCTTAAAGTCTAACAAAGTAAGTGGCAGGGTATGAGGTTTTGTGAGCCACTGCTCATTTCTCCAGATACAGCTGTCCTATTTATTGGAAAGTGGAGTGATTTCAGATGTTGAATGACATTAGCAGACAAATGACAATAGCAGGTGAATAACAATAGTTGGTGTGATTGGATTTAGGTGAGATATGCAGAGGGGTAATACATGTGGAGAAATCAGCATTGGTAAGGAGACAGGAAACCAAGGTCTTGATTCAATCCAGGTGGATACATTGGCCGAGGACAAACTGGCAATTTGCCCCGGGATGGGACCCGGGCTGAGAACGACTCAATATCGGATTAAATGGAATGTTCACACAGGCACATCTGCCTGGCGTCCCCCACCCGGAGCTTACCAGAGCCCTCACGCTTCAGTGCCGGTTTTAAAAAAACCCTGTAAAAAGCCGTCGCGAATCGGAAAGCTCGCTCTCGTCACGCGTTTCTCCGCTTCCGGGTTGTCTGAACACGCAGGCGGGAAGCCGGGCGGAAGCCGCATTTGTTCCGTGTTCCGGCGGCGGCGCGCCCCGTGTGGATGCGCATGGGCACTGATCCGGAAATTGCGCTCATGCGCACAAGTGCACAAGCGCACGAAACAAGCCCGGTGGCCATTAAAACCCTAACCCAGGAGCCCCCAGGCAACAGGCAGTATGAGTGGGGTCAGAGGAGTTTCGTGGAGGAGGGCAGAGACTCTGGACCTGCTGGCAGTGTGGGGTGACCCCACGGTGCAGGAGGCCCTGGGAGAGAGCCACAGGAACAGGGAGGTGTTTGAGGAAGTGGCACAGCAGATGGTGGCCCTGGGCCACAACCGCACAGCGGATGAGTGCCGCTCAAAAACAAAGGCCATGCGCACAGTAGAGCACAACAGTGTCTCTGGGAATCAGTGAACGACCTGCCCATACTACAAGATCCTGGACAGGATTCTCCAGGGTGATGGCACCACCCGCAGTCAAAGAGTGCACAATAGCCTCCCCCTGCAGACCTGCCCATCCAGCAGTAGGTCACAGGACAGCGGACCGAGCCAGCCAGCGGCAGGGCCAGAAGAGGGGTTCCACCTCACCCTGGAGCCAGAGAAGGAGGAGGAGGAAGCCCCTGAAGTGCTGGTGCCAGGTAAGTGTGAAGTGTCCAGCACAGGCCTCCGCCCTGGCTGCTGCTCAGATACTCACATGCCAGGATGCTGCTGCCACATTCAGATGTTGGTGGTGGGGGCGGAGTCCATTACATGCCAACAGACCCTGGGCCAGGCATGTCTCCCATGACACAGGTCCGGCCACCCAACCATGTGTGGATGTGGCACATCAGGTTAGGTCTGCACTGGGAGGTCCCCAGACCTCTGGAACCCTGCGTGTCGTCAGGCGCCTCCCCATGGTCCTGCCAATGTGCCCCCGGGCCAGTGACAAGTCCCAGTGCAGGTGGGTGTGGCAAAGGGTGGGAACTGTCGGAGGTCCCCCGCCCCCCGCCAGCAGCGATCCCCAGCGGCTCACAGCAGCATAGGTGACATCACACAGATTGGCATCCTGCCGCAGGAATCATAGGCCCAAGCCACGGTACCCGTGCGGCAGCCTGCGTGATGATGCATACCTGCACTGGCAGTAGTGCAGAAAGATGAAGGTCGGCCCTGGGTACCCCGCGGTCCATGGAGGGCATCGCTCACAGGGTGGTCACAGGTCCGGGGAAGGGAATGGAGTCCACCAGCCGGGCGGAGAGTCCAAGCAAGGGGTGGGGCTGAAGCCCACAGACAGCCTCCCCTGGCCACTCGGCCCACCACTGCTGGCGAGTAGGGTTTGTTGATGCCAGCCCCGCCTGTGGCCCGGTGATGTAAACCAACGAGTACATGCAAGGCCCCCCTGCAGGCAGATGGAAGGGGTGGCCACACAGGCGCCGACAGCCATGCCTGGCCGCACCACAGGTTCCCCACCAGAAAGCCGCTTTAGCCTGCCCCATTCTTCCCCATGTAGACACCCTCGGGCCACCACAAGAGGAGCCGGAGGATCCTCAGGACGACACCATCATGGAGGAGGAGCCGCAGCCGGGTAAGGAGACCGGACCTGGCCACGCCAGGAGTTGCCCGATTGGCCATCGGGGAACCCTGGCCACCATGGAACATGCTGGCTTCTGGCCCTCGGGGAGTCACCCTGGTGGTGGAGGCCACGGAGGACCCCTGCATGTGGTCCAGAGCTGAGATATGGGTCTGGCAGTCCATGGGCAGGGTCTCCGTGGGGCCCCCACAACCCGGATGCGGTCGGGATGCCCGGAGCCCTGGGAAAGGGGCTCCCTGCACCCGTGGAACTGACCAGTTGTTCCCCCCGCCCCAACACCACCATAGGCCCCTCAGGAGCTGGCAGCCTGGAGAGGGACCGGACCCCCGGACGTGGGACCCAGGACGCGGCAGGTGAGTGGCCATGCTGGGCTCCTGCACGAGGGGAGCCATGGTGCAGATGCCGATGCTTTGCATCACAACTAGGGGTGGCCCATGTAAATGGCTGTATTCTGGAGCCATGGCTCCCCATGGTGGGCCGCCATTCCCACAGGTCGGTGGCCCACAGGGACAGCACCCCCTGGGCCACAGTGACCCAGAACCACAGGCGCGATGACTGGGATTCCTGTCCCCCTCTCCGCAGATGTGCCACCTGGGCCCCCCCTTGCCCAACTGTCCCCCAACACCAGGGTGGCGGTCACCCAGGCACGGAGGCAGCGGGTGTCAGCCCTACAGAGAGTGGGCGAGTGGCTCCTGGAACAGGCTGACCGGCACCACGAGGCCCTGGAAGAACGAAGCGCCCGGGAGCAACAGGACTTCCTGGAAGAAATGCTCCGCCTAAGGGAGGAGGAGCGTGAGACGAATCGTTCCACCCGTGAGCTCCTGCAGGCGACACTGGACACTCTCTCTCGCATAGCCACATCCGTGGCTGAGCCACGTGGCGTGGCCCCCACCCCAGAATGTGGCTGCAGCATGGCAGGCCGAGGTCGGCAGAGGGGGGTCGCCAGGGCTGTCACTCGTGGCCGTGGCGGCGCCTCAGGGGAAGGACAGCACGCCGGAGCGGAAGGCCCAGGCCCCAGACGAGGGCCCCCGACTCACCACCCAGCTGAGCCCCATGGACGAGGCGAGGCAGGTTTCTGGAGTGGCAGTGGCAGCTCAGAAGCCCTCCATGCGCCCCTGAAGGAAGGGCTGCAGAGACAGGTGGTGGGAACTTTGAAAAACATTTATTTGAACAGTCAACTGTGGTGTGGGGTGAACGTGGAAATAAACAGTGGCGACCACACGCTGCCCGTCATGTGAGCCTCATTTATTGGGAGAGCAGTGAAGGGGCAGGGGCGGCGAGGCTAGACGTGCCCATCTGGACAATCGGTAGGCCCAGTCATCCCTCGTGGCTGCTGTCTGTGGCCAGGGGCTCCGTGTCGGTGCCCTCCGTCCTTGGCTGTTGGCCCTGAGCAGCGAGGAGCGTCTGGAGATCCCTCCGCATGCGCCACATGCCTTGTTGCTGAATGTGGAGGAGGTGCACCATGCGCTCAACTGTCGGGGGAGCCAAACATGGGCCAGGTCAGCCACCCCATAGTGACACCTGCGCCCCCGCCAGACAGCACAGTGTGGTGGCGGCAGGGACCCCTGGGGTCTTGCATGCCCCCCCCGAGCCGCCGCCGCCGCCCACCATGGCCTGGTCCCTCATGGGAGGGTCCGCACATGTCGCCATGGCATACTCACATCGCCGTTCAGTCTGCTCGGCAAGGGCCGTCAGGCGAGCTGCCAGAGTAGCCAGGGTCGAGGCATCCTCCGCCACGTCCTGGTTCCTGACCCCCTGAAAGGACATGGGTTGGCCTGTGTCAGTCCTGGCAAGCTGCCAGAGCACCCTCATGGCCTGCCGACAGGGGGACCTACCAGTATCAGAGGCGGACCAGGATTCTACCGTCACGGGTGGCTCGGGCATCCGAACACCCCCCTCCGCCACAGGGGCCATCTCTGGAAAAATAAACCCCATGGCATCATGTTGGTTACCCAGACAACACACGCGCCCGGCCCCCCCCTTAGCCCTGGTGCTGCAACCAGCATCCGTGGGTGTCAGGCCCCAGCCATGTCACCAGGCCAGTGCCCAGTGTGGGTGGTGGCCCTGGCCGCCTCCCCAGTTGGCGGACACAAGAGGGTGCCTGACAATGCCAAACAGCACAGCCACAACCCCCCTGCCAGCATTCCAGGCCGGGCCACCCCAACGCCACGGGGGGGTCTCGACGTCGCATGGGCCCGACCCCCTGTTCATGGCTGATTGCTCCCCGGGCTGTGCGAGAATGGGCTCCTGGGGGGCCATCCGCCTCATGAGACTCACCGGCTTCGCTGGCCTCTGGAGTGGTGTGGAGGACAACGACGGCCCCCTCCCCTGCTGCAGGTCCCGTTGGCTCTATGGGGGAGCAAGGGGAGTGGTTAGTCCTGGTCCGTGGCCAGGCCGGGCACCTGGCAGCACCTGGTACCCGCGTGCAAGACACACAGGCCCCCAGGGGCCGCCCTTGGCCTTGCCACCCCACCCTGGTGGCCCTTGGTGGACCTTCTTGAGTGGCCTGGCCCCGTTCTCACTGCCACATGTCCAATGCGGCCCCGGCTGCAGTGCCCAGGGCCCCTGCAGCCCCTGCAGCTGGCGGCACCCATGGTGACCCAGCAGCTGACGCCACCTACCTGGGCGTGGCTCCACTGGCGCCCCTGTGGCCTCTTCCTCGGAGGAGGTCCGGGAGGCGGCCGGAGGTTCCCCAGCTGGTCTCCGGCGTCTGCGCCGACGGGGACGGAGCCCTGTGGGGGGAAAAGGTATTCCTGGATCACTGAGCACTTGCACGTGCCGCCTCACCCCCCAGGGCCACAGCCACCCACGGCCATCCCCCCTTGGGTTCCGCCAATGCCACAAGCTCACCAGGGACACGTCACTGCCTCCACGATGGCCAGCCTCCTTGCTCCCAGAGGGCCCGCAGAAGCCGAAAATGGGGGGGGCGCTCTCCCCTGGGGGGAATGCCGTCCCAGTCTTCCAGGGCCTCGAAAAACTCTGCCTTCTCCCACTTGAATTTGGCCCTGCATTGGATGGCCGAGCGGGGGTAGCCTGCCTGTGTCAGCACCTCAGCCACCCTGCCAAAGAGGTCCAGGGTTGGCAGATGGGTGCTGGCCATCACCCTCCTGCCGGCCTCGATGTCATGCAGGGCCCTGAGGAGCAGCTCCACCTCCTCATCCATCCAATAGACCCCCAGCCAAGTGGGCTCCATGTCCTGGGGCTGCATTTGGAAGGAGAGGCCTGGAAACGGCGGATTCGGCAGCGACATCGGCCAGGGCGGAGAGGCATTTGGGCGGGGCCGCGTTCGGGTGGGGGCGTGGCTATGCGCATGCCCAAGGATTCCCGCCTCAGATGGCACGGTGGCCGCTCTGTCTTCCTCTCCCTTCCTCCTTCCCCCCAGCACAGGAAGCGAACCGGGCCACAGCAGCAGGGCTCTGGGGATGGAATGGACTCGGGCCACACTTCCCCCCCCTGCACATGGGTCAGCCAGTGCAGCCACATTCCTGCAGGACACCGGTTTGACTTGCCACCATGGCCCCCCAGGGGCCAGGAACACCATGTATTCTCCCCTGCGGGCGGGGGGGGGCCAGCCTGTGATGGATGTCTGGGTGTGTTCCTCTCAAGACATCACGGTGACCCATGTTGACTGTCCCCCACGGGAAGGCCAGCAGCCAGCCTGCCGCGCCTACCACAGGCTGGCAGTCCACGGGGGGTCTCCCTTCCAGGTGCCACATCCAGTGGACAGGGCTTGGTCAGTTTTCCAGCCGGGGAGCCATAGCTAGCTGGGAAGGACCCTGGAGCTGGGGCGTGGCCCATGGGCGGCCGGGGCCAGCACCCACTTCCCAGCCTCAGCCATCAGGGAGTGCCCGTCCCATCCTCCGTCGCTAAGCCCGTCACACTCCCAGGTCTTGGTGGCGGCCTCTGTGCCGGCTGGGGCCTGGGATGTACGCCACTGGGTCGGAGCTGGCCTTGCCCACAGTACTCTGGGGATCATCCATCGCCCCTGCATGTCGCCACACCTAGCTCTGGCCTGGGGTCCTGCTGACACCGCTGGCTGCCCCCCCATCACCCAGGGGGGCCTTCCCCTCCCTCACCCACCGGGCAAGGATACTGAGTCGCCCCCAAGCAGCCACCCATAGGCACAACCTTCAATCGGGGCCACCAGGCGAGGCAGTGGGAACCCCATTGGTGGGGCCAACCTCAGCTGGGCCTCCCTGGTGGACCCTCCCCACACCCAGCCACGGCCCTGGTGGCCACCTGGGAAATGAGGGACGCACACACAAGCAGCCTGAGCGGGTCATCTTCTTTATTGGAGCCATCATGTTGATGGGTGCTTGCACACTGGTCAGCGCTCGGGACTCCTAGGCAGTCGCCAGGGGGTCCACTGTCCCATGTCCAAGCCGCCACGTGCGACCACAGTCCACTTGTGCTCATTGTGGGTGCCTCATCAGCCATGTGGCTAGTGCCTCCCTCACCGCGCTTCCCTCTGCCCGATTGACGACATCCACCCTCCGCAGGGGGGGCCTCGCCCCTGGGGCCTGGACCGGCTCCTCGTCCACCTCACGCCTTATGATGGCATGGCCCCGCTCCTCACAGATGTTGTGTAGAGTCATGCAGGCTGCCACCACCGGATTGTAACTTGCCTCCTGGACATCCAGTTTCAGTGCAAGGTGACGCCAGCGTGCCTTTAGACGGCCGAAGGCGTGCTCCACGACGTTCCTGGCATGGCTATGTGCCCTATTGAACACGGCCTGCCGGTGGTTCAATGCACCCTTGTACGGGGTTATCAGCCATCTCCTGGAGGGGTATGCAGCATCACCAAGGATGAGGGGGGGGGACCAGAACGCCCTCAATGAGGGCCGTGGGGTTCCCTGGAATGAAAACCCCTGCGTCCATGGCCCTGCAGAGGTGTGACTGGCGGAACACGTGGGCATCGTGGCTGTGGCCAGCATGGCCCACGCAGATGTCAGTGAACCTGCCCCGGTGGTCGACGGTCCCTTGGAGTACGACAGAGTAGACGTGCTTCCATTTTAAGAAGTCATGTGGGAGGTCAGGTGGTGGCTTGACAGGGATGTGGCAGCCATCCACGGCGCCCACGCACTGGGGGAAGCCCAGCGCCGTGAACCCATCCATGATCTGCGGGGGACAGAGGCTTCCGTTAACGACAGCCCAGCAGCCTCCCAGAACCCGGCTTCCCTCCCTGGTTCACTGACACAGTTATGGCACACGGCCACATTGTGCCTGCTGGGGTGCAGTGTGCGGCAAGACAGGGCGTCACCGATGGGGGCGGCAGAGCCATTGTCCCTTCATCCGGGTCACGGACCGGGGTCTGGCTCCCCTTCCCTCGGGCTCCCTCGCTTCACCCGTGTCCATCTGACCCCGCTACTGCGTCCTACTGTGGAGGCCCTCAGCCTGGCTCCATACCCTTTCTCTCCCTCAAAGCCCCATGTCGGTGTGCCCATTTATCCAACCTTTGCCCTGGGGGCCGATGGCCTTGGGACGACGGTGGTTTCCCTTGGATGCGGGTACCCCCTCCCCGCTATGTTGGGGCAGGCCTGCCATGTCTGTCTGCATGCTCTGTGGGCTCTGCAGGGCTGAGAGTCCAATGGGGGGCCCAGAAGTTGCTAGGGGGGATGTGGACACCCACACCTGGGGTGGACTCACTCTTCCTGGTGGCCCAAGGCAGACCGTCCTGCTCAGCAACGCCTTGTCCATGGCCACGCACACCTCCACGACGATTCCTGCGACAGTGGACTTGCCGACGCCAAACTGGTGGCTGACCTCCCAGTAGCAGTTTGTGCCTGACAGCCACCACAGGGTTATGGCGACACGCTCCTCTGCGGCAATGGCACGCCTCATTGGTGTGTCTGTGTGCGCGATGTGACTGCGGAGGCTGTCCACTAGCCAGCAGAATGTCGCCTTTGTCACCCTAAAGTTTTTCAGCCACTGCTCGTCTTCCCACACTACACAGACGAACGTCTCCCACCAGTTGTTGGGGCGCGGGTACACCCACCAGCGACGGGACGCACCCTCTTCAGCCAGCCTGATAAACCCGGCCCTGACACGGGCCTCTATGCGCCAGTGCTGTCTGATTCTGGCTGCTCTGCGGGCCCTGTACCGCTGCAGGATTAGTGCCCTCCGAGCATGGATGCTGCGCACCCTGGCTTGGTGGCACTGCAGCAACGTGATGCAGGCCCTAAGGCCCAGGAGTAGAAGCGTACCAGCTGTGTCCATGCTGCCTGCCCTCCTCCTCTCGCTGTGCGACGGGGTGGATGCTGGTGATTGCCTTAACAAGGGCCGTGGGCGGGGCCCATTTCCAGCGGGACTCGCCTCATGGTCGCTTGTGCGCATAGGCGCCTGGGCGCGCATAGCCGCATGTGTGCATGCGCGCCTCGGCAACTCAGGAGATTGCCGCGGTATTCTGCGGCACCCCCACCCCCCTGTCTGAACGCTCCCGCGCGCCTCCGTCCCGTATCTTCTGGCAGCGGCCCCCGCTGTGTGGACGGGAAAACCCGGTATTGTTTACTCCGGGGTTTTTTTGCCGCAACTGGCTACCGGGGCAAATTGCCAGTCTGTCCTCGGCCATTGTCTTGACAATTCATTACCCACTACTTTAAGGTGTTACTGGACTCTTGCTCTTTTTCTAAGGCTTTTTATGGCACTGAAAAGATAGTTGGTTTTGTCAGCTTATGAGCTGCCAACATTCATTTACTTGTGAGGAGACTGGATATAGGCTCAAAATGTCTTACTTTAAGAGGCAATCAATTGATTGCTGGCTTTTTTTTGTTCCAGTGTATATGGGCATTGGGCAAATCCATGGGCACAGAAATACATGCATTTATTTATATGGGTATTATTGACCCTATAATGATTCCCTGCTTCCCTTTTTCTTTTCTTTTCTTTTTAACTGAGCAGTCCCTTTTCTTGTTGTTTGTTTCTTTGTCTGTCCCACCCAGTTGTTTAAATGTATGTAGGTAGGTGCTGACCCAACCTAAGGAACTGAAGAACCAACAAAAATTCTTTGTATATGACTGACAATGGCAAACGAGAGGCTGATGTTAATTCAAAACAAGCAAACCGCTTTATTTCACTTCTGTGGGGAACTGATCAGGTAGGTATCAGGTTTTAAATTGGACAGGTAAACAGGCAACAGGAATGATGCTGTATAAATATAAACAATAGATAGTTTGTCACAATAAAGTAGCTATTTTGTTGTACAGGCAAGTCTTTAAAACTGCAGAGATAGATCTCTTGGCAGTCACTGCTTAAATAAAGAGGCATATGCTTCTTTGTCATAAAAATAATTACGTTTGTGAAGGGAGGAATATACACAAAAGTTCCAATTTTCTTTTTTAAACACTTGGTAGGGATCACCCCCTTTACTAGGAGCTATTTCCCTCAAGAAAGGACTCCCCACTTCCTAATTCAGGATCCTCTTCAATCCTTTCACTCTGTTTCACTTTACTCAACCATTCTCACTCCCACTATCAACTGACACTTTCAGTTGAAGAATTCCATTTGAATCCCTGTCACTCAAGGTTCTTAGACCAGACTAACACTTTAACCATTTGCTATCTGTCACAGACCCACTGTATCATTTCAAGATGGGATTTTTGTTTGTGGATATGTATTAGAAAGTATACTCAAGGCTGCATGTATGTATCTGCCTATTTGTGGTACAGACCCCTCCTCTTGCAGAGAGGCAGTTTATAGCTTATAGAGGTTGAAACACTCTTCTTAATATATCTCCCAAAAAATCATAGGTATGGGACACTGCCCTGGAGAGATGGAGGAGGAGGAGGAGATTGGATTTATACCCCACCTTTCACTACCCAAAGGAGTCTCAGGGCAGCTTACAAACTCCTCCCCACAACAGACACATTGTGAGGTAGGTGGGGCTGAGAAAGCTCTGACAGAAACTGCTCTTTTTCAAGAACAGCTGTGCCTGAACTATGGCTTGCCCAAGGTCATCCAGCAGGTGCAAGTGGAGGAGTGGGGAATCAAACCTGGTTCTCCCAGATTAGAGTCTGTGCACTTAACCACTACACCAAACTGGCTCCTTGCATAATTTAGGACAATGGATCTTTCAGAACCTATTGACTCACTCTTGGGCTAACCCCATCAAGTCCAACCTTACTTCCTCCTTTCCCACATATCCTAATTAAGCGACAATTAAGCAACATTTAATTATATTCACCTAAACCATTAGCCCTTCCTGCCAGGTAGTTCTAGGGTCATCAACCCTCTCACACATCGCCCTGACCTGGATAGCCCAAGCAAGTCCAATCTCGTCAGATCTTGGGAGTTAAGCAGGGTCAGCTCTGCCAAGTACTTGGATGGGAGACCTCCTTAGAATACCAGCAGTCAGGAGGTGGGAGCAGGCTTTATTCAATCAACTCTCTGAATATTCTCCAGGCCCCCAGTAGGAGTCAGTCACCAGAGGTCTCCATGACTTCCAGGTGCACACATACGCGCGTGCGCACACACACACCGATGCACACACATATACAACCCCCCCCAAACATCATTGTCCACCTCAGAGAAACTCATTAAATTCTTTTATTCTAGAAAATGTGTCATAACTGCCAGAAGACATGTTTTGCTCTATAAGCACTCTGCTTCCCAGCAGTGTGTCTGTGTGTATGTTGGATCCTCTGCATACACCCCCACTTTGTTGCGCTGTCTTCTCCTAATGAAATGCTGGCCATTTCGCTGCTTCCATGGACCTTTCCTTGAGACTCGTAATTATCACCCTTCCCTAAGATCTCTCCCCTCTCTTCCCTGTTTTTTTTTTTTTAGCAAGTTCTGTGTTTATTGTGTGTGCATTTGGTTTTATTCTTTTAAGTAAAATCCTTTCTGTTGAACATCTGCCTAGTGAATTTCGAGAGTTCTCTTAAGGGAAAGATCCCCACAAACAAGTGGAGAATCCCAGCTACCCCCTCTTGCTCTGTCTCCTTAAAGCTCCTTCCCCCAACTAATTAGGAGACCACCTCTTTGGGTAACACCCATGTTGCCCTTCTTCTGAATGTATCTTTGGTTGCATTCAACCATTCCTCTGAGTTCACAGTTTTTATGTGGCCAAAACGTTGGTTATGTTTTGATGCTTGTTATGTTGAGAATGTCTCATCCAGTTTTATCACTTCAGGAAAACAGAACTGAATTTCCCTTGAACAGTACACACATTATTCTTCTCAAAGACACTGCCCTATGGTCCAATTATATAAAATATTTCTCAAATTAGAGTCAGACCATTACTGTAGAACTTAAATTGGAATACAGCCAAATAAATGTAGGTTACAAATTCAAAAGAAACTAAAGGTTGATCATTGACCACACTCTTGTGCTACTGCCCATGATGCCATGATGATCACTACCTTATCACCAATTGGTTGCTATTAAACAAGTGAAAAAGTCATTTGAAGGGGGGGAAAGTCACCAAAGCAACAGACTGGAAAAACAATGGCTGCCATCAGACATGAAATAACAGATGTGAGCAGGGGCCCTCCCCCGCACTGCCACCATTTCCTTCCCCCTCGCTGCTACCACCAATTTTGGCCCACCTGTGCTGGGAGGGAGGGTGGCTTAGAGAAACTTCCAGCGGTGGCCCTTCAGCTGCCCTTGGGGGCAGGAGGAGGAGTGAGGCAGGAAGGCCCACCTGAGGGGGAAGTTCAGCCTGCCAGGAATGGGGCAGGGGGAGGGGAGCATGAAGAAGAGAAGCCTCTGCCTTGGGTGTGCCTTGCTGGTCATGTGAATGCCCTCCTTCCCTCTCCAGCAATTGAAAATTGTCATGCCTGTGCTTCAGAGAGTAGAAGAGTTTCATTCAGATTTGATGTCCCCCCCCCATTGCCTTTGCATTTTCTTCTCTGTTAGGGAAGGACAGTGGAGTCACTGGGCATGGTGACTTTACATGGCTCTCGAAAAGAAACTCAATAACCATTATATAAAAAGAAAGCCAAGTGCCTGTGGCTGCAACTTTAAGAAAAATCACATCCAGTCAATTGGAAAACCCTTTTCCCCAACCCCAGGTGCACTGGATTTAATTACAGATGCTGCGCATAGTCCCAGTTCTTCCTCTTTACTAACAGAAAAGAACAAGAATCCAGTCGCACCTTAAAGACTAACAAAATCTGTGGCAGGGTATCTGGAAAAGTTAGCAGTGACTCACGAAAGCTCATGTCCTGCCACAAATTTTGTTAGTCTTTAAGGGGCTACTTGCTCTTTTCAATTGATACGGACAGACTACCCCTTTATTAATGTTACTTCCTTGAGGTTCTGTCCTTTCAAATGCCCCTAAGTAAGAGCACAAAGATGAAGCTACATTCCTCATCCATGTGACACCCCACCTTTGCCCAGCTGATCAAAGCCCCCACCCACCCAGCTGTTTTTATGCTTTTCCACTTTCCCCCTCTCCTCTTGGAAACTGAAGGTGCCCTGCTTGTCCTCCAGGTGGATGGCACTTGTGACCCGCCCATTCCTATCACTATTGTAACGGTAGCTGCCAACTGCAAGAGCAGCGGGATGTTACCGGGATGTCGCCACTTGACCTGGGATCTCAGAGGATCCCAGAGAAATGGGGGTGAGGGGAGCAGTTCTCTGAGCCACACTGTGCAGCCAGCCATTCGCCAGCCCTTTCCCAGCTAATAAGGACATGCTGAAATTGGTGCCCGCTTATTCTGTGAGGCTGGCCTGACACTGCAGGACAGCCGCTCCTGTGACCTGCTACGCATTTTGCCTTGTGCCCAGAGCAGGCAGGCTGGCTCCTCCTGAGGGCAGGGCACAGATGCGGCTGCAAAGTGTAGTGTGCTGAGATTCAGGGCCAGAATTTAATTCGTTCTTGCAGCAGTACTGGATTCAGGCAGGAGTTGATAGGTTAGAATTCTGGTGTAACAGATGGAGAATCCTGACAAAGCAGGTCATCCATGTTCATCCTTGAATAGTAGCCCATCTCTTCCCCTTGAGAACAGTAGATACCACTTCATCCAGCTTTTCAACATAAGGCCCAGCTTTTCAAATGCTGAGATTTAGCCCAGGGACCACATGAAGAAGTAAAGAGTGTCCCTCATTAATCAAACTGGTGGTGGAAAGTGCCCTCAACCAACTCATGGAGACCCCTCATGGGATTTTCAAGTCAAGAGATGGACAGAGGTGGTTTGCCATTGCTTGCCTATGGTGGAAATCCTGGACTTGCTTGGTGGTCTCCCATCCAAGTACAAACAAGACCTGACTCTCCTTACCTTCTGAGGTCTGATGAGACTGGGCTACCCTGGGCCATCCTGGTCAAGGCATTAATCAAGTTACTACTGCACAATGAGCACCCCATACATCTGGGATTGAGTAGCAAGGCTTCCAAATCCAAGGATATAGTAAGAGGCCTGCATGTGTCCATTACAGGGTGTTAGCCGAACTGCTTATCTACACAGTGGGCAGACTAACTTATTTGAGGTCTAGCCAATGTATACAGAGAAATCGAGCCTCGCACCAAGAACCCTTTTCCCCAAAGAGAACACTTGACAAGGTTCCTTAAGTTTGAATCAAGATTCTCTTTACTGAATATCTTTTAATTTACAGGCATACAAAAACAGATTCACACACACATACACTCAAGTTCCTTTAGTTACAGTAGAAATGGAAAACAATATTTGGGGTTTTAAACTAAAAGTATTTAGGAGGGGAAAAGCATATACTTATCTGATCCAGTAGTCTCGACCTTCAAGTGAAGAATAAGGATTGTTTCTAACTAAGGATATTCTTACTTTTACTGCACACAGAACCAGCTAACATGTGTGAGGGCTCCTTGGCTGCAGTCCGAGAAAGCACAGCAAGTTACCTATAGTTACTTAGCTATCTTGTTGGTAAGATGATGATGAGAAGGCAGGAGGCGAAATGGCATGGAAGCGGATGCTTCCTAGAACAAAAGTTACACCTCGTTTTATCAGCTAGTATGGGGGCTGGCTTGGGGTGTCTCTGTGGTCCATCCCATCCCTGTACCTATTGGCTAAAGGATGTGGGGGTTCCCTCCTACTAAGGTGGGGCAATACTGAAAGTCTACACCTTTCTACAAGAGAGGCTTGGTCAAGGTGCAAAGATAGGTTGGCATGGAAACCTTTAAGTATGCAGATGACTCTGGCTAGGTCCAGGTGACAATCTTCACACATGCTAATGTCAAGCATCCTGTGGGTTACATGCGAGGTAGAGATTCCTCAATGGTGGAAAGGCTGTTGTTTCTACATTCTGCTGGAGAACCATAATGGAGATGCTAATGGAGATGCTTCTTGTTCCCAAGGTCTTATGGGTAGGTATATGCAAGGTATGTCTGTGACTTCCTTTGCATGAAAGTACAAGCTGTGTGTTACCTTCTTTACAAAGAGAGTCACATTAACTCAAGGCGTACATTACTCCCAATGCAAAGACGCTTGCTGGCACCATTCCTGGCATGCATGCAGGTCAGAAAATAACAAATAAAAGCATTTTCAAAGTTCATCTCCTAACAAGGGTAGGAATGTTATTGAATGGTAGGCACTTGACTCACTATAGTTTCCTAAGGAGACATAACAAAGGCTGCAGTAGCTATATTATGCAGTAGCTTTCATGATGCTCTGTAGCTCTCAGTGCCCAAGTGTCTTAATCATTAACAGAGGAGCAGTAAATTGTCAAAATACAACTAAATACAAATCTGGTATCTCACCAAAAAAGTGCTGTGAGTAGTGATTGTATCACAAGTTGTCTCTCGCCCCACCCCAGTTATAACCAGGCAAACATGAGGTTCCTACCAATGTTGCATAAATTTATTCTGCCACAGTGATGGGGGAAAACTTCATTCCTACAAGGCTGAATTCAAATTTTGGTATTTGTACTGTGTAGAAAGCAACCCTACGAATCCTCCTGGAGGAGACATTCCAGTGCTTATGAGTTACCAGTTCTTTCCAGTACTGGCACCACCTTGCACAATTGCTTAATGTCATTGATTGTATACATTGTTACATCTTTTATTGAATCCTTTATTCCAAGATTATTGGCATCCAGTGAGATTTCATGCCATCCATGCTGGATCATTGCCTACAGAACCAACATCACTTTTAAGTATTGAGAGTCAGGAGATGATGAACCATAACAAGGCTTTTATTCCAACATTACTCAGCTCAGGACTGCTCTGCAAAGAGCGGCACTCAGACTTATACGATTCCGTAACTGGACTATATACAATGTAAATACAGATGGTCTGATTGGACCTAAGCATAGCTCTGTGATAGGTTACCTTGGGTGGCTTCAGGTCTTTACTGAGCTAGTTTGGTGTAGTGGTTAAGTGCATGGACTCTAATCTGGGGGAACTGGGTTTGAGTTCCCACTCCTCCACTTGCACCTGCTGGTTGACCTTGGGCAAGCCATAGTTCTGGCACAGCTATTCTTGAAAAAGAGCAGTTTCTGTCAGTGCTCTCTCAGCCCCACCCACCTCACAGAGTGTCTGTTGTGGGGAGGGGAAGGGAAAGGAGTTTGTAAGCTGCTCTGAGACTCCTTTGGGTAGTGAAGGGTGGGGTATATAACCAATCTCTTCTTCTTCTTCTTCTTCTTCTTCTTCTTCTTCTTCTTCGGCAGCCAATCAGAATGAGGGGATTAGGATACCTCTGTGCAACTCACAACAAACAGCAGAGAATAAACCAAACACAACACTCCTGCCCCCTTGGTTCAAATAAGATAGTCTTTAAGGTATGACGGAGCGCGTCTCATCCAGGCTGATCTTCGTGGTGGCAATGTACCTGCTGGAGACTGCCCGGCACGTTGGGTGCCCTGGAAATGGTCAGCATCTCTGTGATCCAGGGGCCTGTCAGCTCCAGCAAATTCTTGTACCGGTTCAGTGTTTGAGCGGCAAGGTGCTGGCTCAGTCAGTGGGCTAGACATCACAGCGCCCCTAGCAGGAGACAGTTTGCTGTGATGAGCCAGCGGGGGGGGGTGGCAGGCGGGGGGGTGATCGGTCTCGGCTGGTTCAATAGGATGCAGTTCTCTTTGGTGTCCGTCAGCCTCCTGGACTGGAGGTGGCATTCACAGGTCCTCTGGGGGACGCATCTCCTGAGTGCTGGCAGCACGTTGAGATAGGAGATCTCCCAGACAAGGATCAGGAACTGGGGGATGTTGCAAACACTCATCAGGAGCAGGAACTGGGGGGCATTGCAACAACTCCCTCTGGGCTGGCCAGTGATGTTGGAGCTGGGCCAGGTGATGGCAGCGGACCTGCCCTGCCTTGTATTGCACCTCGTAAGAGATGGGCCCTGTCACATGGACGATGGTAGCTGGGACCCAGTGTGGGCTTTCCCTGTAGTACCAGGCATAGACTGCATCACCTGGAGTGAAGGACTTTGTGCTCCCAGAGGTGACGGGGTCACAGCTGGTGTCAGGTGCCAGGTCCGGATGGATGCGGCTCAAACGGGTGGACAGCTGATGTCCCATGTGACCTTCCAGTGGCTGAGTGCGGTGTGGAGTGCTGGTGGAGCAGGAAACTTGTGAGGTTGGCAATGAAGTTTCTTCCACTGAGCCTGCGGAGCGAGTCCTTCAGAGTCTGCACCATGCACTCCGCCTGGCCATTTGTCTTGGGATGGAATGGGGCCAATGTGACGTGCCGGATGCCTCGCTCATCCATGAACCTCTGGAACTCGGTGAATGTAAATTGAGCCCCGTTGTCTGATATGACAAGGTCCAACAGGCTGAAGGTGGTGAACAGGCTGTCCAGGCAGCGACCAATGATGGCCAAAGTCATGGAGGTGATGAGGGAAACCTCCAACCACTTGGAATATGCATCAATGACCAGAAGGAGTGTTCTGCCCTGGAAGGGGCCAGCAAAATCAACGTGAATGCACAACCAAGAACCCCCCGGCTTCTCCCACGGGTGCACAGGGACTGCGGGGGCTTCTGGCCCAGACTCCTGGCAAGGGTTGACATGTTCAGACCCATTGCTCAATTTTCTGGTCAAGTCCCGGCCACCACACATGGCTCCTTGCAATGGCTTTCATCTTTACGATGCCAGGGTGTCCCACATGTAGGGCGTCTAGCACCCGCTGTCTGAGTGGGGAAGGGACCACGACCCAGTTCCCCCACAAAAGGCAGCCTTTGCTCAAAGAGAGTTCCATGGATTGAGACTGGTACTGCTGAAACTTGGCCTCGAGCATTCCGGGTGGCCATCACTTCCACACATAGTTGAGAATGCACCTGTGCATTCGGTTCCGGGTGGAGTAGAATGCGACATCTGCAATGGTGAGTGGAGGCTGAGGGAGTTCCTCAATGAGGAGCATCTTGTGGATTGGGGCCTTGTGTTGTTCTTGCAATGGCAGGTGGCTGAGGGCATCGGCATGCCCAATGGCTTTACCGGGCCTGTGGATGAGATCGAAGGCATAGGCAGAGAGAAGGATGGCCCAACTCATCATCCACGGGGATAAAATGTTGGGCATTTGGCAATCCTTTGTGAAGGTGCTGAGCAGCGGTTTGTGGTTGGTGATGATCTTGAACTCCCACCCCTAAATGATATCATGGAACTTCTTTTACTGCTGCAATGATCGCCAGTGCCAATCTATCTGGGCATAGTTCCCTTCTGCTGCGGATAGAGTCCTGGAATAAAATGCTATGGGGGCCTCTTGGCCAGATGGCAACCTGTGGCTGAGGACTGCCCCGATCCCATAGGGCGATGCATCACAGGCCAATACAAGGGGTTTCTTCTCATCGTAGTGGACGAGGACTCTGTCGGAGACTAGTAGAGCTTTGATGGCTTGGAACACTGCCTGCTCCTTGCAGCCCCAAGCCCACGGCTCTGTCTTGTCCAAAAGCCAATGGAGAGGCTCAGTAATAGCTGCCTTGTTTGGCAAAAATGAGTGATAGAAATTAAGTAGTCCTTTTTAGCTCTTTCCTTGATTTTGGTGGGGGCGCCTTGTGGATTGCAGCAACCTTGTCTGATGCAGGGTGGATGCCATCTTTGTCCAGGAGGAACCCCAGAAATTGGACAGCGGGGATGAAGAACTCACACTTTATTCTTTTTACCCTCAGGCCGACCTCTTGTAAATGGCAGAGCACTTCTCACACACGAGCAGTCAGTTCAAATTTGGAGGCCCCTGCAATCAGCACATCGTCAAAATAGGGGACAAAACCTGGCAAGTCCCTCAGAAGGTGCTCCATCAGCTCCTGGAAAATTCTGGGGGCGATGCTTACCCTGAACTGCAAATGGTTCACTTTGAAGGCGCCTCGATGTATCACGATTGTCTGCACCTCGGCAGTGGCTACATCGACAGGCAGCTGTTGATATGCCTGGGCTAAGTCAATTTTGGCGAACACCTGGTGCCCGGAGATGGACACTAGGAGATGGCTCACCACAGGAACCGGGTATGCATGTGGCTGCAGGGCCTTGTTGAGGGTGCACTTGTAATCTGCGCACAACCAGATCAAACTGTCTGGTTTGATTGGAGTGATGATTGGAGTCTCCCACTCATGCCTCTCTTTCGGCTGTGCCTAGAAAGGTGCCAGCCCCCTTTTCTCTTTGTGGCTCCCTCCCCCGCAATTTCTTTTCTGCCTCTTGTTGCCCACAGAGGATAACACTTTGCCCATCTGGCAAAGGAAGCTCTGGCCAGCAAAAGTTGCTGCCCCAGTGAAAATTAGGAAACTGAATTTTTATTTTTGGCATTTGTCCTGATAAAAGCTCTGGTTCCACAGGACTTTCAGATGCTTTTGTAGCAGACTAATCCAATTACTAGCTGGAGGTTTTCCTAGGGTGATCTGGTTGTAGGGTAGCTTCCCTGCAAAAGCAAAGGAAACCTAAAGTGTCTTTAGCCAAAAAGTGTAAAGCTGGCTCACCAGCTCTGAGTTGAGAAATACCTGGAGATTTTGGGGGTGGAGCCTGAGTGGTGGGTGTTGCCTTCTGACACACTTCTGGTGATGTCATGGAGTGTGGCATATGCTAATGAGTTATGCTAATGAGCTCCTGCACCTCTTTTTCTATGAAATGACCCCTGGATGTGAGGATCTGGAAGTATTTGGAGCCTTATGTGCTGCCTTCCCATGGCAACTTTGAAAATCACATCTAATGGAATTTCTGTGCAGCACTAGGTGTAACTGATTTAATACTGCCTAGGTTTAATATAGACTATTAAATTGTCTTATACTTTCCTTTCCTCATCATTTCCTAGCTTGGCTTGCTGTTAAGCCAGTTTCCTTGCCTGCTTCTGAAAGGTCTTACCAGTACCAGAAGCCTCATGTCTGTCCTTCAAATAACTGTCATTTTTCCTATTCCATCTGCTCTTCCTGTATCTTTTAAACTTTTTTGTATTTTTTTCCTTATCACCCTTAAAAATAAAATTATGAAGAATAGGAAATTAATCCTACCATGATAGTGAGATGTAGGTTTGAGACTGATCTATCAAATGAATACAGGAGAAAATCTTCGAGCTGGAAGGAACAAATATTCCATTGGAACTTGTTATTATTTGGTACCATTTCCTGGGAAGTGGTTGAATTGTCTTTAAGTATATAAACACACACCAGCCTACTTATACTACATAAAGTAGCTTTTGTAAAGAAGAACCTTTGTTTCAACTATCCTTCTTTCATTTCAGTAAATAGCAGGCTTACAGAGTTTGACCTTTAAAGAACGTTTCAGAGAGGAAAAATGCCAAGTCTCCTGGCCTGTTGTTCATAATGGAAGTTTTATCTCAACTTGTGGCTCATACTGCTGCTCGGCTTTCGTCAGAGAATCAGGAGTTGAAGCTTCTTTGGGACACACTATCTTTGAATCGGTGAAAGGATGAAAAAAAAAAGTTATCTTTCTGATGGTAGTTATTCTATAGCTGCTCTCAGTTAGCATCATAATATATCAGCACTGAAAATCAGCCCAGCCTGTTTCATTAATTAAATCTTTCTATGAAAAGAAAAGTATCAAAATGACCCCTTGGGATAACTAAATCTGAACTCCAAGCTTTTTACTAGTTCATCTATGTACTGTTTTTATTAGTTCATCTGTGTACTGTTTCCAGTTAAGGCATGGAGAGCTCTGAACTATCTTGTAGTTGCGATAGACTGGTCTTTTTTTCCCTTTGTTTTTGGGGGTTCACAGTTATCAAAAAAGATAAGAAACAAATGCAGCTTTAGATAAATACAAAATTTGTTGTGTGTTGGTTTGTACTGGGTTAAGATATGGAGTGATCTGAACTATGTTGTACTCACAGGAGAAAATTCATGTTTTTTCTTTCTGAAATTCATTGTAGTACAATAGCTGGAAAAATTCCAATTTGGAGTCCTTTCTCTTTCCTGGGATTACTTTTAATTTCTCATCTGTACTGTTTTAATCCCTAAACTCTTGAGTTTGCTTTTTCCTTTTGCAAATTGAACCCATTATTCTGTATTTTTAAAAATATTGCCTAGTTAGTTGCTGTAGATTTTCCGGGTTGTGTGGCTGTGGTCTTGGCATTGTAGGACCTGACGTTTCGCCAGTAACTGTGACTGGCATCCTCAGAGGTATAACACAGAAAGATGGAGTACTCTCCGTGTCAAGGTGAGCAGAAAAATTTATACCTACCCCACCTTCCAGGGTAGATATAAATTACCTGCCTACCATTTTTCTGCTCACCTTGACACAGAGAGTACTCCATCTTTCTGTGTTATACCTCTGAGGATGCCAGTCACAGCTACTGGCAGAACAATGCCAAGACCACGGCCACACAACCCAGAAAATCTACAGCAACTAATGAACTTTGGCCGTGAAAGCCTTCAACAACATATTGCCTAGTTCTTAACAACAAATATCAATACTGAGAGAACTTTCTGAATTTTAACAATGGATTATAGTTAATAAAAAGGTATGGTCTGCAAAAATGTAATAATGTGATTCTACGGATGGATACATCACCTAAAACCCATATTTAAAAAATGAAAGAAAGGTGTAGTGTGAGATTAATATTGATGTATGGACATTTCTGAATTCAAATTATGTATTTTGTGGTAATTTAAAAATAAGTGAAAACTTTTAAAATGGCATATTGGTGGCATCTTGTCTCATGGAAATTAACAAAAACTATAGAAGATCGTCTGGTAAATGTTGGTTCTGTCAAGAAAATAAAAGATTTTTTTTATCCTATGTAATGAAGCTGTAGAAAAGCACAACATTACTGGAAAACAGTTACAAATTCATTATCAGAGATGTCAGATATTGAATTTTTTCACCAGAAACACTTTTACTTAATTATGAAAAAGATATGTTACCTTCTTCTTTTGAGGTATAAAGTTGAAAAACTATAATTTTGTGGATTTTGTACTAAGCATGTTCCTAGTATGTTGATATGTTTAGTTGAGAGGTGATAGATTTTTTTCCAAGATTCTTTTCGCTAAATATAAAGGTCAACAAGGATAACAGTTTCACTGCTTTACTTCCTGCTAGTGATATTTTTCATTGTTATTGTGTTTAAAATATGTGTAACTAAGAAGAAATGCATGCTTTCATCAGATAAACATATCAACAATGAATGACGTCAAATCAGATTTGATCAGCCTCTGCTAGATTTTTCTTGGGTTATGTTGGATTTGATTCTCCAATCATAATTCCTTAATTTATAAACAAAGGACATTACATGTTGGGTGGTAAGACATGGAATGGCATCTTTGTCCTTTTACCATCTACACTGTCACAGAATGGAGTTTCTGTTCATGCATCACTCTGCTCAGATTAAAAAAAATCAGTGATGTGTTAATGGCAGCGTGGTTTATAACCATAATACTTTAGTAAACATTGCCCCCTCAGACGGAAGAAAGCGTCAGACAACTAAGGTTGGATTAAACTAAGGCCACTTTATTTAACACATTGAAACTAATGGCAAGGGCAAACATAAACAGCGGCACAGTAAAGGCCTGGTGTCGCATTGACCCCATCCTTACCGTATAACAGGCAAGACACCAAGGCCCCGGGTTGGAACCAACTGTAAGTTGCTTGCAAACCCAGCTGAGCCAATGATTGGGATGCACCTTGAGGAGCCCTCTAACACCACTGCACAGCCAGTGCAGAGGCTCCATCGTGGCCATCCCAGAGGCAGTCTGCAAGCCTCGTCCCTGGCCACATGGCCGCAGGGTTGATCCTGCAGACCCCTAAACACCCCCACAGAGTTAATGATTGGTGCTTACTTAGCTGCATGAACTTTATCTAAACCTAATTCTGCCACTGCAAGCGCCAAGCCTCTGCTTAGGCCCCTGCGCCCACTCAAATACCTAGAACTAGCTTAAGCCCTTGCTGCAAATCCTGAAGGAAAATGTTGTTTCCCTTCTCGGAAAGGTGAACGCCATCACCCTGTACATGTCCGGACAGTCAAGCTGAATCTGGAGGTGAGGCAAGTAGTGGCCCAACCCAACCTTTAAAATATTTCAGCGCTCCCCATTGGTCTTACACCAAGCTCTCTCAATCCCCCTGGGATCCCAAGCGCTATGCCATACTAGGTGTGGAATCATGGCCAACCACACAATTACTGTGTCTGGCCATTGGCACTGAATAAACTTCAGGTCATCCCTGCCTTGCAACACTAGGGCCTTCCCCTTCAGGAATCCCAAGTCATTACCTCCCAGGTGAATGACCAAAACATCTGGCAGCAAGGCAGAACTGTCCCCAAACAGAAGAGGGAGGAGGCCCGGCCAGCATAGGCTCTGGTGCCCCCTCCTCTCCATCATAGCCCACTGGCTGAGGCCCAGCTGTGAACCAATGGCCAATCAATTGGCCCGATGAGCCACCCAAAAGACGTAGCTGCCACAAAACACAGCACCTAAGAAGAAACAACAGTGAAATCCGGATCCCCCACATTGCAAACAGCATTGCAAACAGCAACTCACAATACAGCAAGAAGGCTCACATAATGTTTATAAGCAGCTGATCACCACCTGCCCACCTGTTGAATGTCAGCAGTGGGATAGCCTAAAGCTGCCGCTGTGAATACTGCACCTATTCTGAATGAGTGAGTGCCAGACTTCACTCCAGAAAGGCCCAACAACCCCAAAACCCTGGCCGTAACAGCCCAAAACTGGTGCTTTGTCAGCAGGCTCCTATCTGCACAGATAAAGAGGTACCCATTGCCCCTTAAAGCCCTGTACTGAGACAAAGCCAATACAGGGCATAGCTCAGGGTTGGAACAGACACTTAACCACCGACCCTTTATGCCGCTGGTCATTTTTTGGAACCCCTAATAGTGATGTGCGCCTCCTTCCCTGTAAAGTGGAGGTCCCAATAGTGCAATGCCCTGCCTGACTGGTCAGTCTTGGACAGCACTACCAATTCGCTTACTCTAAGCATCCCCAAAAATGCCAGCAATGATGCCGCATGGAAAATGTAGGCCTCATAACCTGAACTGCAAACTCTGGACCAGGTGGCATGTAACCCTTTGAGCACTGCTGGTGAAATAGGATGCATCTGGTCCTTCATGGCCCCCTTTCCCCGTGTCCAACCCTCCAAAATCTTTCTAATACGAAAGCCACCCGTGTCTTCCTGAAAACCTAAAGCCTTGCTGGCAAATGCCAGGGCAGAAAGACATCCCCGAAGGAGGACGGCCAAACCTTCCTCCTTCAAGGAAACAGAATAATGGGTCAGCTGCTCCACTGAGATGGGCCAGACCTTGGGATACCCCTCCTGTTTCCTAAATTCTTTGAATTGGTGAACTGACCATTCATACACTTTTCGCATGCTAGGGGTGATGCTCTGCAAGCCTTGGCCCTCCAACTTGTCATAGCTCCGGGGGCATCCTTGCCAGCTGAAGATCAGCGTCTGGAGCAAGCTGACAAAACCTCGCCATCTGCTTGTGAGAGAGAGTGTCAGCTACTCCATTATCCACCCCTGGCACATTCCTGGCCAGAAACAGTGTATTGAGGCGCAGGCATTGCAGTGTAAATGCATGCACCAAGCACATCACCCTAGCCGATTTAGATGTGAGGGAATTGATGACATGGACCACTTTTACATCTCTCACCAGGTCTGGGGCGTTACTTAGGACCAAATCCAGGATTGCCTCTCCCCTGGTAGGATCTGTGACCATCTGTTCCATAGCACAGTCATTGAGAGTGTCTAAAATAAAGCCCAGGGACCCAGCGGCGTCTGACGTGACCTGAAGTTCCGCCTCCAGCTTTAAGTCCTCCCACCAAAAAGAGACTCCATTAAAGGAAGTCAGAAAATCCTGCCATACCAGGAGGTCAGCCCTCATTGTGCAGTTAATGTGCACTCTGTGGTGCGGCAGGCGGAGCCCTGCCATGGCATCACATAGCCTGCACAAAAAGGCCCTACTGGGGGCAACCACTTTGCATGCAAAGTTAAGATGCCCTACCAGCTGCTGGATTTTCCATAAGGTGGCCTTCGTTCATGTCAGAAATGCCTGAATGTGATCCTGCAGGTCCACAATTTTTTCCCTAGGCAGTCGAGATGTCTGAGCCACTGTATCCAGTTCAACACCCAGGAAAACTAACCTCTGTGCTGGGCCCTCAGTCTTTTCATGGGCCAAAGGAACCCCAAGCTCCACGGCTAAATTCTGAAACCCTTCCAAGAGCTGAGTGCATCTATCTGTTCCTTGAGGACCCACAAAAAGGAAATCATCTAAGTAATGTGCAACATCCTGAAGGCCCGTCTTAGCATGCAGGGCCCATTCCAGGAATGAACTGAAGTGCTCAAAGTTGGCACAGGATACAGAACATCCCATGGGCAAAGCTCTATCCATGAAGAACCAGCCGTCAAAAGAGAAACCCAGCAGCTCGAAATCATCTGGATGCATGGGGAGGAGGTGAAACACAGACTTAATATCGCACTTCACCAACTCTGCCCCTTGACCACAGCGCCGTACCGCATGAACTGCTTGGTCAAATGAGGTGTACTTCACCATGCACAGTTAATCAGGTATGGCATCATTAACTGATTCACCTCGCAGATATGAAAGGTGGTGAATTAAGTGAAATTCACCAGCATCCTTTTTGGGCACAATCCCCAGAGGTGAAACTCTCAAATTAGGAAGCGATGGCAAAGAAAATGGGCCCCAAACAGGGCCCTCCTCCAATTCCTTGTCAATCTTTTTCCTCACCACCGACTCCATGCCCTTAACTGACTTAAGATTAGAGGCCATAAACGGGGCCCTATTTCCTTGAAAAGGTATATGAAAACCAACAGTAAAACCCTTAAACAAATAAACTCTGTCATCCTCCTTAGGGTACCTCCGCAGCCAGGCTTCAAGTGCCTTCAGGTTTATTGGGTTGGGGCCCTTTACCAGTGGAGGAGGAGGAACTACCCCCTCCTCTCTGTCGCTGACTCCTATGGGGCCTTCCTCGAGGACATGTAGAGAATGAGTGGGATCCCCCACATACCGGGCACTCGTGCCTGTATGGGCATGACTTCCTATTGCAGACCCACCGGGACCCAAACTCCCAACAGAGCAAGCGGGGTTGAACCACCTGCCCCGTGGCACCAAGGGAAGCAATAGCTCCTTGCAAACGCTGCACTGTGTGCCCACTATGTGAGCATTCCACTGAAGAATGACTGGGCATGGATATAATTTGGAGCCAAAGATGAGGATGCATTCTATCCCATGGAAGCATGGGGTTCATGGCTGCCCACATCCAAAACTCCTCATCATATTTCATCCATGCTGGGCCAGGAAAGCCAGTATAGGCTTTATAAATTATGCCCAAATACTGAAACAATGCCAGGGACCTCAATGACTGAGACCAGGATAACAGGCCAGCATAAATTAAATAACCAGCCAGCCAATTAGCCCACGTCCGATCAACCTTCTTCCGCTTTAGGAGTTCCTTATCCTTATCATCCATCTCATCTTTATCCTTCTTTTCCAAATCCCAGTAAAGAAAGCTAAAGAGGTCAATGTAGACACCTTTACAAATCTTATCCCACATCGTGGGTAAAAGGTGATCACCCAAAGGTAAGGCAGTATCCCCAAAGGGCATCACCAATGCTGATGCAGCATCATAAGCGTTTGCCCAAGGGGGGGTACAGCCCAAACTACCACAAGGACCAGCCAGAATTGCTCCCCAAGGGGACTGCATAGCTGGAGGAGGGCCCCAAGCCCATGGTTGACCAGCATCAGCAGAGCTTTGTGTTGTGTCAGTCTGGGAAGTAAGTAGAACCCCAGAGCCAGCTCCCTGACCCCAGGGCCCCCATGGGCACATCAGACTAAACTGTAATGCAGGATCCCACTTACCCCTGGGACCCGGCTGTTCAGTTTCCACAACTTCCACCAGCGCTGCCTCTGTATTGACACTGGCTGCTCCAGACGCCCTGGTACCAGTTCCAGCATCAGGCCTAGCATAATCAGGCCTACATTCAATCAAAGAAAGACATTTAAGGACCTCCTCCCTGAACCTCTTTCTCTCAGCCCAGCTCTCTTTTCTACGGTCAGCCCCAGTAGCCGCCTGCTGAGGGGCAGTAGTTGCAGCTGCCCTAGTTTGCTCTAGAGCAGCCAGTCTATCTAAAATAGCTTGCAGTTCTGCTCTTTCGTCCTCATCCTCAGAGGAGGAAGGGACAGTCCCCCCGCCCTGCATGGGAACTGCAGGCGTGGGTCTTTTTGGTGCAGGCCCCTTGCCCTTAGACTGGCCTTGGCCTTTTCGAGAAGCCATTCTGTATTATTCTATTAATCCTTATTCTATTTCCCAGACTTTTTTTTTTTTGTGCGGATACCTTTTCCCACCAATAGGAGCCTCACTCTCCCCCAACAGCTTTTCCTACATAGTCAGTAGACTTCCTGGGTTTGTAGAAAAATCCAAAAAGTGAGAAAATCCCTTCAGGGACAGTTAAATCCCCCCCCAACCTTTTGAAATGGCCTCTGCAGGGACCCAACTCCAGGCATCAACGGTGAGAGATTAGAACATGGGGGGGGGAGGCTTCTGACTGGCTCTGTCAGTAAAAGGGGGTGGGGGAGAAAGGCCCTTTCTTTCCAGGCCTCTTTCGGCCTTGGAGGGAGGGGGGAGGGAGGGAGCCTTGGGGGCAGGCTGGGGGATTCCTAGAGGTTTTGGGGTGGAGTGCATGGAGGGCAGGTTTTGGGGAAGGGAGAGGCCTCAGCTGGGTATCATGCCACAGAATCCAACCTCCAAAGAAGCCATTTTATCCAGGGAGACAGATCTCTGTTGTTCACAGATCTCTGGAGTTCACTCTCCAGGCCCCACTTGGAGGTTGCCAACCCTAGGCCTGGCAGCAGTCTAGGGCTGCCAGGTTCCCCCACGGGCACTGGCAGGGGATGGAGGTAGTGGGGTTGCCAGCTCCAGGTCTGGAAACTCCTGGAGATTTGGGGATGGAGCCTGGGGAGGACAGGGACCTCAGTGGGGTACAATGCCCTAGAGTCCACCCTCCAAAGCATCCATTTTCTCCAGGGGAAGTTATCTCAGTAGTCTGCAGCTGAGCAGTAATTCCAGGGGATCCCCAGATCCCACCTGGAGGCTGGCATCCCTAGGCAGCACCCTCTGGGTGACCTGATACCACCTAATTTGCATGACTCAACTTGGCCTGGCTGCTTGCTGCTGTTCAGCAGCCACCCTATGAAAGCCAGCAGTGGTGCAGCAGTTAGAGCTTCAGAGTAGGGTCTGCAAGACCCAAGTTCAGATCCCCATATTGCGGTGGAAGCTGATTGGGTGATTTTGGACAGGTCACATAGTTTCAGCCTAACCAACCTCACAGGGTTTTTGTTCAGATAAAAAGGAGGTGAGAATAATGTAAGCTGCTTTGGTCCCCACTGTGGAGAAAGACTATAATTTTCCTTGGTAGAAACTGTGGGGGAGGGGGGTGGAGACGAAAAACTGAAGACAGATAGGCAGATAAAGGTTAAGTTGGCTGTTGGGTGGGAAGGAAATAGGGTTGCCAACTCTGGATTGGGAAACTCCTGGACATTTAAGGGGTGGCTCCTGGGGATGGTGGAGTTTGAGGAGGGGAGGAACTTCAGACTGGTATAATGCCATAGACTCCACCCTCCAAACCAGCCGTTTCCTCCATGAGAACTACCATTGCCAGCCTCTGGGTGAGGGCTGGAGATCACCAGAATTACAACTGTTGTCCGGGTGACAGAGATCAGTTCCCCTGGATAAAATGGCTGTTTTGGAGGGTTGAGTCTATGGCTCCACCCCCAGAAGGGAGAAAGAGTGTGAGATAGGTAAGGGTAGAGGGGAGGAAGCAAAGGTGTGAGGAATGGGATGACCATCCTGCAAGTTTCTTGCGGGTCTCCACTTGTTCAAACTAAATTCAAAAAGGCATACCCTGTATCCACTTAAAAAGGCAGCCCTAATATTCTTCTAAGATGGCAACCACTGCACAAACCAAGGGCCTATATCAAATGTCCACTGCTGCCCAAACTAAAGCCTATATAAAATGGCCACTGCTGCACAAACCAGAGGCCTATATAAAATGGCCACCCAGGAAGTACACCTAAAATGGCCACCCCACCAAAGCAAGTTTAAAGAGGCCTGCAAAGCCTACCTCCAGGTGGGGGAGAGCAAATGAACAATCCTGGCTACGGACCTACTTGGTGGTCTCCCATCCAACTACTAGAGTGATTTCAATGGGGGGGGGCTGAAGGAAGTGGCAATGAAGCACCCTCACCAACTGCAGCCACTAAAAAAGGAACAAACCTTTCCCAAGGCACTAAGGTTCCCCCCCCCAACCTTATGTGTGTGTGAGTTCCTTCCTTCCTTCCTTCCTTCCTTCCTTCCTTCCTTCCTTCCTTCCTTCCTTCCTTCCTTCCTTCCTTCCTTCCAACTTGATGGAACGGCCCCAAAGAGCCACCCAGAAGCCGCACCACTCTGCGCTGCAGCCCGATGCTCCACCGCCGATGTTCCTCGATGAGGCCCCCGATGTGGAGCTGCCTCGACTGGGGCCCTGCCATCGCCTCTAGAGCCGCCGCTGCATAAAAAGCTGCCCAAACACCACAGTGGGCCGGGCCACCCAAACGCTTTACCCAATCGCACAGCCCGATGCACAGCCCCCGTGCTGCACTGTCACCTCCTGAGGCCTCCGGATCCCCGATGCCTCCTCAGAGGTAAGGAGAACTCCCTGATGTGTTTGGAGCTGTGAACACACTGAACGTAAGGCGAGCACTGAAGGGGTAGAGTGGAGTCAGCCATTAAAAGACGCACCGGCTCCACTCACCCTTTTGGAGTTGAGGCTGCACCGCAGCCCTTCCTCCTTCCTCCTTCCTCCTCACAAGGAGGAAAAGGCAGCCCTCAGGAGGCATGCCATTGGCTGTCTCCTGTGGGGCCGGAATGTGAGAGAAATGGTATATGAAAAACTTTTTTGACAACAAGCTAGGAGTATGTTTTTTTGAGAAAGTTCTGTTGCCAATAAATTGCTTATCAACTAAAACTTGCCATTGTTTCCTCCAGAAAGATCCCAGTTTAAACTTTCACATCTCCCAACAAATTTCTGTGCAGGTTATAGGTATGTAATCATGTGTTAATTTGTGATATTTTATTCAGCAGTTTCCAGCTATAATCCATGACTAACAGTAAGTATGGTAATGTCCAGACTGAGATAGACTGTGCATGACTGAGATAGAAATGTATTGGCAAGTATCTTATGATAAGTAAAAGACCCAACAGATGTAATAGGAGGTATCTCATTTCCCCGTATTATCTTCCCTGAACGATCACTGCTTTTCCTCTTTCCTTCTTCTCGGCAGCCCCCACAGTTTATCCTTTCGCTGCTTCCTTTTTAACCACCCACTTATCTACTGTTAACTGTCTTCCCCAACTTTAGCTTTCCCATGTTTCACCCCCCCGCCTCACCAGTTTTCTTCTATCTCAAATACCTATGGTTTTCTGCTTGCTCCGTTCAGCTTTATCTTTCTTTTTCCTTCCTTGCTTACTTCCTAATTTCCCTCTTATTTTAATTTTCTTTCAGTATTGCTCTCTGCCATACTTTAACATGACATGGAAAGCTTGCCTAGCAACAGAAAAAAGATTAACCAGGGCTATTTTTGGGCAGGAATGCACAGGAATGGAGTTCTGGCTGGCTCCCAAGTTGGCCATGCCCAGCAGGAACTCATTAGCATAATAGACCACACCCAACAGCAGAAACTCATTAGGACTGGCTACATTAGAGGTGTGTGGCCTAACATGCAAAGGAGTTCCTGCTCCAAAAAATGCCCTGGGTTTTGACAACAAGCAAGGTAAACAGAATAAGAAGCAAAAGGTGGCTATGGCTGGATGACCACACTTCTGGTAACATAGGGGTTTGGCCCAATATGCTAAGGAGCTGTGCTGTCGGGGTGTGGTCTAATATGCTAATGGGTTTCTGCTGTTGGGTGTGGCCTATTATGCTAATGAGTTCCAGCTGGGCTTTTTCTGCAAAAATGCCCTGAGATTAACCAAGATCTTATCATATAGTCCTGTGTGATCTCAGTAAGTAGCAGTCTCAGTAAGTCGTAGGCATTGCTTCTATGATTTTGTAGGGTTATAACCATCCCAAGGTTTTTTTTTAAATCTCTCTCTCTTTTTTTTTTTTTTGCAAGCCTGGCACTTCCCACAAGTTTGTGCAAAAATCTCTTGTCTATTCCTGGCCCTATTGTCCAGATTTATTGAAATGCTTAAATTCATAATTAGCTATAGAGATGACATTTCTTAGTCATTTTTTAAATTGGCGGCCTCTCAGCTTTAAGGTCTGCTTTTATGCTCCTCCCTTCATTACAAAGACATTAGTACAAATTTTAAACTTTCATTTGGATGATATATTTCAGTGAAAATAAAATCCAATTGCATGGTAAGCAGTTTTTCAGATAGTATTTAGTTGCTAAATGTTTTCTTTGGCATTAATGACATGAATATCTAATATGCCTAACCAGAATCCATGTCTAAAAACAATACTTGCAAATGTATAGCTATGTTTATATTTTCAGAAACTAATATAAAACCAATATTTTGCAGGATGTAGTAGAAAACTATAAAGTCTTCCAGACCTTCAGACTGTGGTTAAATGCTGAACACATATTTTCTCCATTTAACAATAGAACAATCTTGCTCAAAGTTGCAGAAAAGTAAGAAGGACTGCTATTTTCCATTGTTCATAACATTATCCCTCTCACTTATGTGAGGACATTCTGAACCTCTATAAGAAGTATTGTGGCTGAATTCAGACTGGCAATTTGCAGTGGGAGCTTCATCCAGCCGATTGGGGAGGATCTCGTTGCACCAGCACTGCATTGGGCAGTAGAGTGGAACACGGCCAATCATACCGCTGCTGCCTTCTACCCAATGCGGGTTGCTCCCAGCTTATCGGCCGAGTGTTCACATGGCCAGGAAGCGGAATGCAGCGGGATAAATGTGCTCTCCAGGATTTGCTACCACTTCGAAGAGGTATCTATTAAACATGGGAGCAAAGTGGAACAGTGCGGGTTACCTATGGCTGGGGAACACCAGGCAGATGTGCCTGTGTGAATGCCCCCTTTAATCCGTTTTTAAAACGTCGCTGAAACATGGCTATAGCGGGGCAAATTGCCAGTCTGAACTCAGTCTGTGACAGCGAAATCAGTGAGCAGACTATGATTGCAACTCTAAAAACACTTACTTATGAATAAGCCTCACTTGGCCCCAAGGGGACTTTCTTCTGAGTAGACCTGCTTAATCATGCTTTCAATTTAACACAGTTCAAGTATATCTGTTGCTGGTCATCTTGCTGATGATTACTTGGCTGTTCTGCTTCAGAGAACTTGTCTTTCAGTTTCCTAAGCTTCCAAATACCTAGAAAATTAGTTAAGACTGAAGAAGAAGAATGAAGAAGGTGAAGACTGTACAGGGAACTAGATCATCTTAGTAATTCAGTTTTGTGTCATGGTATAGTACTCATAGGAAAAAATTGCCTGAGGTAGGGTTGCAAGGTGCCTCTGAGTCCCAGAGGACTTTGGGAGGCATTATGGAGGGGACAGCCCCAATGTGATGATGTCGCACAAAGGTGATGTCATCACGTTAGGGACCGGCATCTGTGCTCCAAGCTGTGATTTCATGGCTTGAACTGCATACCCCCCCCATTCTTTCTAAAAGGATTTAAAAGGATCCCCTTTAAATGTTTTGGGAAAGGGGGTCGTGGTACTTGCAATCCAAACTGCAAATCTGCACCTTAGATTGCAGCCACAAACCAGCTCCCATGCCTCTTTCCCAAAGAATTTAAAGGGATCCCCTTTAAATGCTTTGGAAGAGAAGCGCAGGGGGGCACCTGCAATCCAATCGGTGATTTCATGGCTTGCATTGCAGGCATGAGCCACCCCCCTGTTCCTCTTTCCCAAAGCATTTAAAGGGATCCCCTTTAAATGCTTTGGGGAGAAGTAGGGCATGGCTTTTGGTGGTTAGACTTGGGGTGGGGCTTCCCCCCACCAGTCAGCTGGCTGGCAGTGGGTTGGAGCCTCCAAAACCAGGGAGACCCCCACCAGGACCTGGGGGATGGCAACCCTAGCCTTAGGCCTGCTCCAGTGGAGCAGCTACTGCAGGGTTTTGCTATCTGTGGTTATTGTAGCAGGAATTGGTGTTTCCTTCAGAAAAATAATCCACTAAAACTCAGTTTCACTTTCATAGTTTGTGAGTTGGAATAATTTGTTTATTATCTATATATTTATACCCTGCTTTTCTCTCCAATGGGGAGTCTGGGACCCAAAGCAGTTTACAGAAAGTGAGACAGATCCTGAAAATTTCATTCAGGGTTGAAGTCTCAATAGAACATTGGTCATAATGAAAAGACAATTGTTCAGTTTAAAAAGCTCTCATGAGAAATAGTCAATACTCAGCTTTCTTCAACTCATCAGCTTGGTTGAGTGAACAGATCCTGAATTATACAATGTGGGAGACCAGTTTCAGAAAAGTGTGATGCAAATCTTTTTGCTGAGATGAGTTCAGCACAGAACAATGTTTTTGCCATACAGTCGAGCATAAAGTGACGTGTTTCAAAAGTTGTTTATGGATTATTCCACATCGTATGCAAGTTCTGAAAATATTTGCCCATTTGTTTCTACCCTTATGTTTAACCATTGTTAAATGCAGAAAGATCATTCGCACCTTACATTGATAAGAACAGGCCTCGGAGGGGGCGGAGCTCACTGGAGCGGCGCTCCAGGAGCGAAACGCCTGGGGGGCGGGTACATAGAGAAGCCCCGCCTCCCTACTTCCTGCCGCTTTCTGCCTCCAGCCCTCATTCGGGCTCAGGAGGAGGCAGGAGATGGAGGTAAATATACTTTCTCCCCCTGACTGGCCTCTGCCATCTGTCTCCCCCCTCCGCCTTGGGCCTCCTCCCCCCGCCCGGCCTGTCTCTTAGGCCGTGATCCGCCCACCCGGCCTGTCTCTTAGGCCGCAATCTGCAGCCTGAGGGACCCCCCCTCCACCTTCCCGGAGCGCTGCGCTCCGGGAGGCTCCCCCCCGCCCGGCCTGTCTCTTAGGTTGTGATCCGTGGCCTGAGGGAACCCCCCCACCCTCCACCTTCCCGGAGCACTGCGGGTTGGATGGGCCACTGGCCTGATCCAGCATGGCTTCTCTTATGTCCGGGGCAGTGATGCTTTGCATTCTTGGTGCTTGGGGGAAAGAGTGGAAGGGTTTCTGGGGTTGAGGCCCCACTGGTGGACCTCCTGAGGGTCCCTGGTGTTTTTGGCTGGTGTGTGACACAGGTTTTTGGGCTGGATGGGCCACTGGCCTGATCCAGCATGGCTTCTCTTATGTCCGGGGCAGTGCTGCTCTGCATTCTTGGTGCCTGGGGGGAAAGAGTGGAAGGGTTTCTGGGGTTCAGGCCCCACTGGTGAACCTCCTGAGGGCCCCTGGTATTTTTGGCTGGTGTGTAACACAGGGTGTTGGGCTGGATGGGCCACTGGCCTGATCCAGCATGGCTTCTCTTATGTCTGGGGCAGTGATGCTCTGCATTCTTGGTGTTTGGGCGGAAAGAGCGGGAGGGTTTCTGGGGTTCAGGCCCCACTGGTGGACCTCCTGATGGCCCCTGGTATTTTTGGCTGGTATGTGACACAGGGTGTTGGGCTGGATGGGCCACCCCTACCAACGAGCCAAGCACATTATAAGAATCCTTTGTAGATCGCAACTCTCTTCCCATTTTATAGATGAGGGACTGGGCAGGACTGGCAGCTCAGTCCTACACAGAGAAGCAAATCTTACTGAGTCCAAAGAAATTCTCTGTCCAGTAAATGACCTAATTACAATAGCAGGACAGCTTGCCTAATGGCCTTGTCCAGGCAGTCCTTAGACTTGAACCCAGATCCCTATAATCCATCCATTCAGATTCCCCAATTTTTACTATGCCCAAGATATCGCAGCTGCATAATGTGGTGAATACTTTGACCCCTCCTCCTTAGCATTTTTTACTCTGCTCTTATGAATGTGTCCTGCACAGAGAAAACAAATTTGTCCTCCGTGCCCCAGGGAACCAAGAGATACCCGGTTGTCCCCAAGTGTGAGATTCGATTGTATGACCACACCTGTCTTGGTTTTCTCTTAAGCCACATACAGATTCTTTGGGACTGACTCAGTGAGAGAAACATTCACTTTGCGAAAAAGCTTACTGAAGAAGGGGGCAGTGACTCATGAAAACTCATACCTTGCCACATTTTTTGTTTAGCCTTTAAAGTGGTACTGGGTTAAGTGTGTGGACTCTAATCTGGAAGAACCGGGTTTGATTCCCCACTGCTCCACTTGCAGCAAGCCATAGTTCTGGCACAGCTGTTCTTGAAAAAGAGCAGTTTCTATCAGAGCTCTCTCAGCCCCACCTACCTCAGTCACAGGGTGTCTGTTGTGGGGAGGGGAAGGGAAAGGAGTTTGTAAGCTGCTCTGAGACTCCTCCGGGTAGTGAAGGGCAGGGTATAAATCCAATCTCTTCTTCATCTCTTCTTCTTCTTCTCTTTCTCTCAGGTGTTCTCTCAAGAGCAGTTCTTGAGAGAGCTCTCTCAGCCCCACCTACCTTCAGGGTGTCTTTTGTAGGGAGGGGAAGGGAAGGGGTTTTGTAAGCCCTTGGTGCTTGGGGGCTTCTGATCCAGCATGGCTTTTCTTATGTTCTTATGTCTGGGGCAGTGATGCTCTGCATTCTTGGTGCTTGGGAGGTAAGAATGGGAGGGCTCCTGGAGTTCTGGCCCTGCTGGTGGACCTTCTGATGGCCCCTGGTTTTTTTCCAGTGTTCCCTCTAAGTGCAAGCTAGCTAACAGTTTTTTAGCCTCTGGCTCATACCTTTTTGTCTTAGTTCAGGAAAGATGCCTCCAGAGCAAACTAATTTGTGCAGTAGCACAACAAGGAAAGGAATGAAGGATGCTACCTCTTTTATATTTGTATGGATATAATTAGTATATATTGATTATAAACATCTGTTCTCTTCTCCCCAGTAGGGAACTCAGTAGCTTATTGTTGTTATATTTATTATTGATTTATTTAATTCATTTATACCCCACTTTTCTCCCCAATGGGGCCCCAAAGTGGCTTACATCATTCTCCTTCCCCACATTTGATTCTCACAAAAATCCTGTGAGATAGGTTATGCTGAGAGACTGTAACAGGCCCAAGGTCACCCAGCAAGCTTCTATGGCCTGAGCAGGGATTTAAACCTGGGCATTCGAGATTTTAAATTCTCCTGCGGCCTGCCCAGTACTCTATTCAGAACTATCAGATCTGCTGTGCTCTTCTAATCTTTCTGTTGTAACATCTAGCCTAGAAATGCTGAACAAAAGTTGATCCTACTTAAACTGTTACACAGATCCTTTGACCATTGTCCTAGAAATGAAGAGGCAATATCAGTCAGCCATTTCATAGCTTCTACATATCTGGGTACCAAATGATTGATTTGTTGCTACTGACATTGATATTGGGAAAGCAGATGTGCAGTTGTCTTAGGCCAGAGGCTCAGAGCTAGATTTTATTTAAAGGAGGCCTCTGGCTTTTACTGCAAAGAACAGCCCCTTGTCTCTTCCTCTGCCTCTCTGTCTCTGTCTCTCTCTAATGTGCACATTGATAACCCTGCTTTTCTTCCAAATGGGGATCCCTCCAGGAGGCTTATAGCATCATTCTACCCTCCTCCATTTTATCCTCAAGATACGAGTCAGAGACAGTTTTGTGTTGTGGTTGAGTGGTACCTGCTTCGTATGTACTGGGCTCCAGGTTCAGTTTGTGGAATCTCCAGTTAAAAGGTTCTTAGACAGCTGGTGTTGGGAAAGACCTCTCTCTGCCTGAGATTAGGAATTAGCAAATGTTCTCTGTTTCATTTCTTGTATCAGTGGTTTTTGTTCTCTGCTTTTGGCTGTTACTTCTGAAGATTGGTTTGTATTGTGTACATGTTAGCTGGTTTGTATACATTTTAAAGGGCCATTGTCAGTAGGAGCAGGTGGTACTGGGCAGATGGATAAGGCTGGCTCCTTTGCTTGGTATCACCCTCCTCCAGCACAGTAGGCCTTTCCTTGATGCAAGGGGTGTTAACTATTATGTTTGTACCAAGCTCACAGAAATGATGCTTGGGCGCTGTGTGTGTATAGGAGAGGAGCCATGGCTCAGTGGTAGAGCATCTGCTTGGCATGTAGAAGGCCTCAGGTTCAATCCTTGGCATTTCCAGGTAAAAGAACCAACAGAGAAGTTTGACTTGCTATCCTACCCCTGCTGGAGTCTCACTTTGTTGTTTATGTCCTCAGTATCTGGTCCTGATCCTGATTGTCTACTTGTTTGAACATGCATTTTGTATCACAGCCTAAACTTACCGTGGCTTTGTAAGTATGGGAGGGGGGAGGTCTTCTAATTATGCCATTTTTTTATGGAGGCAGAAGGCCGTGGCTTGGTTTATATGGTTTTTGGTTTGTATGGTTTTTGACCGTAAATAAACATTATTCATTCAATTCTAGATCATTGAGTTTTGTTTAGGCAAAAATTAGCGGATGTGATTTCATTGTTGTTCTGGATTCAGACTTGCCAACATTATTTATTTAAAAATGGTTAACTTGCTTTTCCTCCCTGAAAGTGACCTTGTTGTGGCTGACAAAAATAACACTAAATGGCAGTGATATAAAACCCACAGTCAAAAGGCTGCTAGTCAAACAGAAGAGGAACACTAAAAGCACCTCAGCCATCAATGCCAAGTAGAATAAAAATATATTGACCTGGTATCCCCCCTCTTTACCTGACATGGGTGGTTTGCTTGTTTTCCCCCACGTATGCCATCAGATAGGCTCGCCAGCTCTGAGTTGGGAATAACTTGGAGATTTTGAGGCTGGAGCCTGAGTGGTGGGTGTGGCCTTCTGACATACTTCCAGTGATGTCAGGGGGTGTGGCCTTCTGACACACTTCCGGTGATGTCAGGGGGTGTGACATATGCTAATGAGTTATGCTAATGAGCTCCTGCAGCTCTTTTTCTACGAAAAGACCCCTGGATAAGAAATATAAGGAGTCGGGAATGCTGAAATAGTCTTCCTATAATATCCATTCAGAATGCATTTACAAGAAAACTGGATTTGGGAAAGAAAAGATATGTATTTTGTGTCAGGAAGGAAAGGTTTGTAATCTTGAGCATTGGGTAAACTTGAAGAACTGGGTGCAATATGTATGTGTATGTGAATATAGTTAAGTACTGACACAATATATTTTATTCAACCATCCTAGCAACAGTAGAATGAAAGGAAGATTACTGGCTGAGTTCAGACTGGCAGTTTGCCCCAAGACGCCTGTTTCAGCAACATTTCACAACCAGACTAAAGGGGGTATTCACACAGGCACATCTGTCTGGCGTTCCCCACCTGTAGTCAACCTGTCGTGTACCGCTTCACTCCTGTGTTTAAAAGATACCTGGTGAAAGTAGTAGCAAATCCCAGAGAGCACAATTATCCCGCTTCATTCCACTTCCGGGAAGTGTGAATGCTAACCCAAAAAGCTGGGAACAACCCGTGGTAATAATGTCCACCAGGTGTTTCTGAGCAAGGTGCACTTGATTGCCCTGGAGAGGCAGCAGCAATATGATTGGAAGTGCTCTGCTCTATCGCCCAATGCGGTGCTGACACAATGGGATCCTCCCCAAATTGCCCTGATGCACCTATGTGCACATAGCCAAATTACCAGGAAAAAGCCATTTACAGCCGCGCCTCCGGGCTAGCAGTCTGAACACTCCCTCACGCCTCCTCCTGGTATGCTCCCACATCAGTTGGCACAGTGTGACTGGGAAAATCATGACTCGCTCCCGCTTCAAACTGCCAGTTTGAACTCAACCACTGTCTCAGATCAAAAGCTTTCCTATAGATAGTTACTTAAGTTTTTCCAAGAACCCCTGTTCTCACCTCAGTTCCTACCATTTTAAAGCCATTGTCCCTATCTCTTAATTTGATTCCCAAGCTCCCAAAGTAATAATGTACCAGAAGAATTTTCACAAGTTTTGAGATTCCTCATAACATTTTTTTTTCATAGCTAGCTTTCACAGAGCTTACTATAAACACTGGGTGAATACAGCCAAGCATTTTCTAAATGTTCATTTACCATGATCTGCACATAAATATTTGTATGCTGGACATCTGATAAGGAAAATCTTACCACACCTAAGCACTAGATGAGAAATCCAGGAAAACAGGAGCACCGTGAGATCTCTTAACCACATTGTAGAACAGGATAGATAATTTCAGGTGGGTAGCCATGTTGGTCTGAAGCAACAGAACAAAATTCAAGTCCAGTGGCACCTTTAAGACCAACAAAGTTTTATTCAAGATATAAGCTTTCATGTGCACACACACTTCTTCAAATACAATGAAATGGAAGTTACCAGTCCACACATATAGGTAGAGGGTGAGCAACAAATTAGCATACAACATAATGAAGGTGTTTAACAGATAACTAACTAAGAGAAAACTGTGTGGAAAAGGACGCTACAGTAGCAAAGGCTAAATGGTAGAAACTACAAAAGCTCAATTACTAGAATTTTACAAAAATGCAAGAAATAACAATTCAACAGGTGAACTCAAAAAACCAACAGATAAGTATAATATATCAATACAACAGGTGAACTCAATATAAATAATTCAAGGTAAATTCAATAGATATATTAATTCTACAGGTACATTCAGTAATCCAACAGGTAAGTATAATGGATGAAGGTGCCAGGCATTCAAAACTTTGTACTGAAAGTCTTCCTCAGTAGAGACCAGATGTAAACAAAGATTACTAAGCACCTCAAAACGTTACAAAGAATTCCCCCAAGAAACTGTAAATGTGTGTGAAGATTACCTGATACTAATATTCCATAAGAGAATTATTCAAAAAGTTCTGAGGTAGATATCATCAAAACAGCTTTCCTATATGGAAAATACATGTCTCCATAAACTCCAAAAAACACTTATAATCATATTACAAAAAAGAGTGCCCTAAGCCAAAAAGTTATACACTTACCAAAAAGTTTTAATGGAACAACATAAGTCTATTAATGGGTGACCAGTTAGCATATGCTAGGGAACAACTCCATTTTCTTTAGTTGCTGGTGTGCCTCTAAAGAAGAAGAAACTATAATCCTAATTTATAAATCATAGGAGGAGCCATCGTGGGGGATGGCTTTCATGAGTGTAGCATGTTTCAATTACAAAAAACAACTTAATTCTAGGGATAGTAAGTTTTAAGGCGATAGATCCAAAAGGCTTCATGTTGAAGTCATATTTTCTGAGAATTAATCCTGTTATGACTGTGAGTATTCAAACTTTCTAAAACCAAAAATTTAAATTCATTAAAGGCATAGTTTTTAATCAACAAAATGTTGAACTAAAGGAGAATCAAGACATTGTTGCTTAGTACAAGATTTGTGTTTGATAACACGAGTGCATACAGAACGTATTGACATACCAACATAATAAAAATCACAATTGCATCTTATTAAATAGATGACCTGTTTGGGCGAACAGTTGGAAAATGTTTTTAAATCATAGCTAAAATTAATTTTAGAAAGATGAATACTCTGAGTTTGCCAGACTAAGGGACAAATAGAACATCTATAACATTCACATGGATGATGACTAACAGGTATCACTGTGTCTTTGTGATGAGAAAGTAAGTCTGAGTGAACCAACATATCTCGTAAGCTTATTGTCTTTCTAAAGCCCACATAAGGTTTGACCTGGCATCCTGGGATGTCACTGACTACATGCCAGTACTTAAAAATTATTTTCTTGATAGGTTCAGCAAAGAGTGTATAGTCAAAGGAACAATGTATATTGTTAGTATGATTATCAGATCAATTTATGTCTTTAAAAAGAACTGAATGATCTTCATGGTGAGCTCTGAACACAGTACTTTCTATAACCTGAAGCGGATAGCCACAATCTTTAAGCTGTTTAGTCAATTTAATACATTCGGCCTCATAATGTTCTGGTAATGTTGAGTTCCTCTTAGCCCTTGGGTATTGACCGTAAGGGAGGTTAAACTTTAAATGTCTTATGGGATCTAAAATGAAGATAAGAATTTTTGTCCAAAATTTTAGAAAATGGTTTAACAGCCAACTTGCCCAAATCAGACAAAAACAGTGGTGTCTAAAAAAATTAGTCTGGCTGTATTGAGAGGTGAATTTTATAGTGGGATGTCTCATATTTAACCATTCAACAAATTCATCAATTTTGGTCAAATCATAAAATGAAAGAAACAGATCATTAATATATCTCTTAAAGAAAAAAATATTTTTATAAAAGGGATTGTTGTCAGCGCTAAGTATCCATTTTGATTCAAATGCAGCCATAAATAAATTGGTGACTCTGGGTACAAAGGCGCTCCGCATAGTGACTCCTCTGATCTGAAGATAAAAAACATTCTGGAACCTAAAAATAAACTTTTATAAAAAATAATATCATTCAAAACCAAAAGGAAGTGTGTAGGGGAGGGAAAGGGATTCTCTGCATGCTAAATAATCCACCAAAACTTGATGTGCCTCCTCATGTGGAATATTTGAATATAAAGAAGCAACATCCATTGTAACTAATAAGGCATTCTGAGGTACTGGCAAGCCTTCAGTTTTTGAAATAAAATCCTTAGTGTCTTTTAAGTAAGTGGGAATCTTATGTACAAAAGGTTGTAGAAAAAAGTCAACATATTGAGACAATGGTTCAAACACTGAATTAGAACTTGAAACAATTGGGCAACCAAGAGGAGGTCGTCCCGGCTTGTGAATTTTCGGTAAAGTGTAGAAAATAGGGAACTCATTTACCAGATATAACCATAGAATGTTAGAGTTGGAAGGGACCTTCCAGGTCATCTAGTCCAACCCCCTGCACTCTGCAGGAGCATAGCCAAGAGATAGCCCTACATACCTACAACATACCCGAAAGATGGTCATCCAGCCTCTACTTGAAAACATCCAGGGAAGGAGCATCCACCACCTCCCGAGGCAGACTGTTCCACTGCTCAACCACTCTCACAGTTAGGAAGTTTCTCCTGATATCTAGCCGGTAACGACTCCCTTGTAATTTCCACCCATTAGATCTAGTCTTGCAATCCGGAGCAAGAGAGAATAGATGTGCTCCATCTTTTACATGACAGCCCTTCAAATATTTGAAGACTGCAATCATGTCCCCTCTAAGTCTTCTCTTTCCCAGGCTAAACATATCCAGCTCTTTCAATCTTTCCTCGTAAGACTTGGATTCAAACCCACTCACCATACTGGTTGCCCTTTTCTGGACATTGTCAACATTGTCAAGCTTGTCAACATCCTTCCTAAAGTGTGGTGCCCAAAACTGGACACAGTACTTCAGGTAAGGCCTGACCATACCAGAATAGAGCGGAACTACGACCTCCCATGATCTGGACACAATGTTTCTGTTAATACATCCTAAGATTGCATTAGCTTTCTTCACAGCCACATCACATTGCAGACTCATGTTGAGCTTGTGATCAACCATAACACCTAAATCCCTTTCACATGTGCTGCTGTCGAGCCAAGTCCCTCCCATTCTATATCTGTGCCTTTGATATTTTGTGCCCAGGTATAGGACTTTGCACTTATCTCCATTGAATTTCATTTTATTTGCCTTAGCCGACTGTTCAAACCTATCTAGATCATTTTGAATCCTGATTCTGTCTTCGTCACAATTAGCAATCCCACCCAGCTTTGTGTCATCTGCAAATTTGATAAGCATCCCCTCTATGTTTTCCTCCAGGTCATTTATAAAAACATTGAACAACACGGGGGTCAGGACCAAGCCCTGTAGTACTTCACTTGACACTTCCCTCCATGTAGATGCAGAGCCATTTACGAGGACTCGTTGGGTACGATTTTTCAACCAACCATGAATCCATCCAATGGTTGCTCCATCCAGCCCACACTTAACCAGCTTATCCTCAAGGATATCATGAGAAACTTTGTCAAATACTTTACTGAAATCTAGATACACTATATCCACAGCATTGCCAGAGTCAACCATATTAGTAACTCTGTCAAAAAAGGAGATAAGGTTGGTCTGGCATGACTTATGCTTGATAAACCCATGCTGGCTAGTACCAATTAACTCATTCTGTTCAAGGTGCTCACAGACCGAGTGTTTGATAATCTCCTTCAGATTGTACTCATCCTCAGTAATTTGGCTCTCCTTCCATTTCCTGTACTTTTCCCTTTATAGTCTCAACTCCTCAGAGAGTTCCTTGTTCACCACCTCAGCTTCATTACCCACCTCCCACCTTTCTTTCTTACTGGAACAGTTTGTGATTGTGCCTTAAGCGCTACCTTTTTCAGCATCGCCCATCCTTCCTGTGCAGATTTCCCCCTCAGCATTTCCAGCCACAGGATCCAAGGTGCTCACAGACAGAGCGTTTGATAATCTGCTCCAGAATTTTTCCAAGTATTGATGTCAAGCTGTCAGGTCTGTAATTTCCCAGGTCCATCTTTTTTTCCTTCTTGAAGATCGGGACAACATTGGCTCTTCTCCAGTCTTCCGGCACAACACCAGTACTCCAGCACATCTCAAAGATTAGAGCTAGAGGCTCTGAAATAACATTTCTTTTAGCACCTTGGGATGCAAGCCATCCGGCCCTGGAGATTTGAAAGTATTTAAGGCAGCCAGATGCTCTCTAACCATTTCCTTCCTTACTCTGGACTGGCAGTTCCTCCTTCCTTCATATGCCCTGCATTCTTCCATTTCTATACAGCTCGCCCTATGGTTAAAGACTGATGCAAAGTGAGAGTTGAGTAATTCCACTTTGTCTTCATCCCTTGTTAAGGCTTGACCATCTTCCCTTAGCAATGAGCTTACCCCATCCCTGTTCTTCTTTTTGCTCCAAACATAGACATAGAATTTTTTCTTGATATTTTTAGCATCCCTCGCAAGCCTCAGCTCATCTGTGTTTTAGCCTTTCTGAGGCCCCTACAGATTTGAGCCTGCTTCTTGTACTCACCCTCAGTAATTTGGCTCTCCTTCCATTTCCTGTACATTTCCCTTTTTAGTCTCAACTCTTCAGAGAGTTCCTTGTTCAGCCACCTCAGCTTCATTACCCACCTCCTATCTTTCTTTCTTACTGGAACAGTTTGCGATTGTGCCTTAAGCACTACCTTTTTCAGCATCTCCCATTCTTCCTGTGCAGATTTCCCCCTCAGCATTTCCAACCACGAGATCCTACCTAATATTTCTCTGAATTTTTTGAAATCAGCCTTCCTGAAGTCCAGGATACGAGTCCTACTATGTCTGGGTTTCATATCCCTCACTATGTCAAATTCCAAGCTGACATGGTCACTATTCCCCAAGGATCCTACAACATTCACCTCATCAACCAGCTCTTTCCTGTTAGTCAGAATTAAATCCAGGATAGCAGATCTTCTGGTTCCCACCTCCACCTTCTTTTTCTTTTTTCTTTTTATTGTTTATTTAGTTTTTCATTCCACCAACAACAAACAGTCACACGTAACCCATAACAATACATCATGACAATGAACACTACAAACACTAAACAACAGCAGTCATCCCATCACCCCATTACATATAAAACAAAAATGTACATCGAGTCTTCTTACTAATCTATTTAAATTGTTTTTGAGGTCGAAGAGGAATATTAACAATTTTGTCTCATCCATCTGTATACTTTTTCCCATCTATCTTGACATATTGTTTCATCCTTTCCTGAGAGTAGCACGTTTAATTTATCTGTCTCAGCTATTTCCATCAGTTTCTCTATTATTTCTTCTTTACTAGGGATAATATTTGTCTTCCAACGCCTGGCTATCCCAATCCTTGCCATCGTAACTATATACAATATCAATCTTACATCCTCTTTCTTGAGTCCTACTGGTACCATATTGAGCAGAAAGATTTCGGGCTTAAATTCTAGGTTTACATTAGTGATTTCCTTAACAATTTTGTTAATGATTCGCCAGAATTCTTTAATTTGTCTACATTCCCACCAAATATGAATATAGGTCCCTACTTTCCCCCCACATCTCCAACACTTATCAGATGCCTTTTTATAACACTTAGCTACTTTATCTGGGGTCCAGTGCCATCTGTAAAACATTTTATAGATATTTTCTTTATAATTTGTTGCTCTTAACAGGTTCAAAGATCTCCAAGCTCTGGACCACTGTTCGGTCGGAATCGTGTGCCCTATGTCTTCCATCCACTTAATCATATTTGGTTTGATAGTTTCGTCCATCATATCTTCTCCTAGGAAAAATCTATACAACTTCTGTATTAACTTATCCGCTGATGAAAGCCAAATCTTGTCCAATTGCGTGGGTGCATTTATAAAATTTATTTTTTGGTCTTTAGCAAATCTGGATTTTAATTGTTTTTTTTCCCAAATAGTTAGGCTTGCTGTTTTGATTTCTTGCTTCTCTAGGGATTTTAATTCATTCTCTTTTGTCAATAATGTTTCATACGTTAGTCCTTTCTTTTTTTCATATAAGGATGGTAATATGAATGCCTCTAAAGGGGATACCCACTTTGGAATTTTAGTGTAATGCCTCATTTTAATTTCCTTCCATATTTTACTTAGTGGGCCTCTAAATACATGGTTTCGGAATGTCACTTGTTTTTTATCCAAATTGTACCAGATGTGGGCATGCCAGCCCATCTGCAGATCATGTCCCTCCAATTGCAGAAGTCTCTCATCTTCCAAGAGGACCCAATCTCTTATCCAACCCATAGCCGCTGCCTGGTAATATAGCCTCCAGTTTGGGAGGCCCAGTCCGCCGTTTTCTTTTTTATCTGTAAGAAGTTTTTTATTAATTCTTGGTTTTTTGGCGTGCCAAATAAATCTCCTGACTATACGGTTTAAATTTTCGAGCCATTTCATGTTCCTCAATATCGGGATGCACTGAGCCAAAAAGAGGAAACGCGGAAGAATATGCATTTTTATTGTCGCAATTCTTCCCATAAATGAGATATGCAAATCGTGCCATCTTCTAAGATCCAGTCTTATCTCTTCTAGTAATTTAGTGTAGTTGTTTTTAAATAAGTTTTTATTATTATCTGTCAGAATTATTCCCAGATACTTAATCCTGTCCACTATCTGCATATTTGTGATATTTTGAATTTTCATTCTTTGATCTTCAGAACAATTTTTGGCAAGTATTTTAGTTTTTCTCATGTTAATTCTTAGGCCTGCCACTTGCCCGTATGTCTGGAGATCCTGCAATAAGAACGGTAGCGACGATTCAGGTTCCTCTAGGATAAAGACCAGGTCATCCGCAAATGCCTGAAGTTTATATTGTTCTTTTTTGATTTTAGCACCTGTTATATCTTTATTTTTCCTTACAATCTCATTTAGCGTTTCTAATCCAAAGATAAATAGTAATGGTGACAGCGGGCAGCCCTGCCTTGTTCCTTTCTGGATAGCTATATTACCAGTCAGCTCTCCATTAACAATAACTTTTGCGTATTGTTCTTCATAAATGGCTTTAATTGCGTTTAAAAATTCTTGTCCGCAGTTCCATAACTTTAATTTCTGTTTTATGAATTCCCAATTTACATTATCAAATGCTTTCTCCGCATCTAAGAAGACCAAAGCCAATTGTCTTCCAGGGTTCTGATCATAGTATTCTAGGATATTTATAATATTTCTTATATTATTTTTAATTTGTCTTTTAGGTAGAAATCCTGATTGGTCTTTGTGTATAATCTCTACCATAACCCTTTTAAATCTATTTGCTAAGATTGCTGCAAAGATTTTGTAGTCTACATTTAATAATGAAATCAGTCTATAGTTTTTAATGTCGTTTCTTTCTGATTCTGGTTTATGAATGAGGGTAATTAAAGCTTCTTTCCAGGTCTGCGGAATTTTACTGGTGGTCATAACATCATTGACTAGGTCCTTTAATAGAGGTGATATTTCATTCTCTATTGTTTTATAGATTTCCGCTGCAATTGCATCTGGTCCCGGAGATTTTTTTTGTTTCTGATTTTTGATTGCCTCCACTACTTCACACATGGTAATTTTCCCGTTCAGTTGTTTTCTTTGTTGCTCTGAGAACTTGCCCGGTTAATATTTCAGTAAGAAATCTTCAATTTGTTGTTCATCTTGTAGGCTTTGTTTATATAAATTTCTATAGAAATTTTCTACTATATTTTTTAATTCCTGTATTTTAAAATTTTCCTCTTCTCTTTCGTTTTTCAACGCCACAATTATTTTCTTGTCCCTCTCCTTTTTAAGTTTATATGCTAGCCATCGCGAGATTTTATTTGCATTTTCAAAAAAAATATGCTTTAGTACATTCTATCTTTCTCGCTATTTCCTGCATTAACCATAGATTTATTTGATATTGTACTAATTTTATTTTTATCCTAAGTTCCCTCACATCTTTTGCTTTCTGACTCAACTTTTCCATTTCCCTTAGTTCCAAAGTTAGCTTTTTAAACTTTTCTCTTTTTTGCTTATTTCTTCCTGCTTCTTGTCTTATAAAAATACCTCTTATGAACGCTTTTAAGGTATCCCACATATTAAACGATGTATCTTCTCTTTTATTTATTTGTATAAACTCCTTTACCTCTTGTTTAAGTTTTTTGACAAATTCCTTATCTTTAACCAAATTTGTATTTATCCTCCCTCTATTTATTTTCTGTGATCCCTGTAGTGCAAGCCACATTGGGTTATGGTCTGCATAGGTATTTGCCAGAATCTCCACTTCCGTGACATGCCTTATTAGGTTAATATTCATCCAGATCATGTCTATTCTCGACCAAGACTTGTGTCTGTTTGAAAAGAAAGTATAATCTCTTTTGGGGGGATTTCTGGTTCTCCATACATCTATAAGATTAAACTCTTCTACTAAATCCAAAATTTTTTTGGTAATACTAGCCCCGCTTTATGAGTTTTCTTTCCCTTTTTCCTATCTTCCTTAGCATCTAGTACTGCATTGTAGTCTCCAACAATGCATAAGTTCTCAGGGTTTTCTTTAGTGATAAGATTAGTAAGTTCTAAAAAAAAACTACCTTGGTTTTGATTCGGTGCGTATATGTTTACAACTAGTATATCTGTCTCATTACTCTTAACTTGTACCCCCACAATCCTTCCATTAGGGGACTTGAACCTCAATATTGGATTCAGTTTTTCCTTGACATAGGTAACTACCCCTCGCTTTTTTGTTTCATCTGAGGCAACAAATGCTAGCCCTAATTTTTTGCATAACAAATACTTTTCTTGTTGTTGTTTAATGTGTGTTTCTTGTAGGCATGTAATATCACTTTTTAATTTAGAAGCCTGGTGGAATATTCTTCTTCTCTTTTGGGGACTATTCAGTCCATTAACATTAATTGATACTAAGGATACATTTTTATTTACCATCTTTTTGTTATTTCTTTCCCAGATAGCTAAATTTCTTAAGTTGTTGCCTAGTTTGTATTTGAGATTCCGCTCTGTCCTTTATTTGCTGTTTCCTGTAACTTGTTTTCTTTTGTTCTCTTATTGGGGCTACCATGTGACCCCTAGTCTTTCCTTCCATTTCTTCACTTGTCCTTGAGTCTCTTTCCACTTCTTCATCTTCCAGATCTTCTTCATAATCTGATGGCTTTTGCCACCCCATTTCTTCTCCATACCTTTCTAAAAAGTTCTCCAATTTAAATGTGGAGTCAATCCTCCACCTTTGAGCTTTATATGTAAACAGCAAGCCTTCTGGTATCAACCACCTGTATTGGGTTTGGCTCTTACGGAGTAACTCTGCTAAACAGTTATATTTTTGCCGCTTTTCCCTCACTCTCCAAGGGATATCTTTTAGGATCCTTATTTCCTCGCCTGCAATTTTTAATGTTTTCTTATTTGCCTCTTGTAATATCTGGTCCCTCACGGATTTCCGTATAAATTTGGCATGGACCTCCCTTGGGGCTCTATTTCTTCTGGCATATGCCGAATTTCTCCTGTAAGCCACCTCAATGTTATAGGCTATTTCTGCTTCATTGAAGATGCTAAACTGTTCGCTAATATTTCTAGCAAGCTCTTCCTTCAAATTCTTTTCTAATTTCTCAGGCACATTTTGAAATCTCAAAATCATTTCTGATTTTTCCATTTCTAGAGTTATTAATGATTCCTCAATTTTCTCTGACCTAACCTTTAAATCCATTACCTCTTGATCTATGTCATCCACCCTTTCCTTTAGTTGGTTTGTAGTTTTTATCAGTTTTTTAATTTCTGTTTTAATTTCCTCTGTATCACTTTTTAATTGGTTTGCTATCAGGTCCATTTTATTTTGCATAGGTTCCAATTCTTTTTTGATAATATCCGCATTTTGTTCTGCCGCTATCTGCAAAAAGTTCTTCATCATATTTTGTAGCTCCGTTGCTGATATGTAGGGCTTTAATTGAGAGAGCCCCCTGTTTGGCTAGGAGATGCTGTTGGAGTTTTTTTGCCTGTCCCTGATGCCATTATTAATTTCAAGTATATATATTTATTCTTATATACCTTTAAACACACCTATGTCAAACCCTAACCCTATATCATTAGTCTCCTTTACCCTTTGTTTATGTTAATCAACATAAGAATATTACTGGATTTCTCCCTTTAAATTGCAAAATTTTTCTTTTCCTATCTTCACTACTATCTCATTTCCAAACTACTCCACGTTCTCCCTTCTTTGCCCTTTCTTGCATCCTTCTCCGTCAGCCTTCGTCAGTTCTGTCAATATCTCTGGAGAGCTCCTTCGTTACACAGCATCAGTTCTTGCCACATCTGTTCATTCCATTCTCCTCCACCTCGCTCCACTCGGCTCTCGACTCTGCTCTTCCCTCCGCCCTTCTCTGGCCGCCTCCGTCGCTCTCCCGCCTCTCAAAGGGGTTCCTCCGTCGCGTTTCCACCTCTCGTCATCACACCCGGTCGTTTGCTCACTGCTTGTTCTTCCCAGCTCCTTTTTTGCTGCGTCAGGCCACCCGGTAATCACCGCTGTTTAAAGAGACAGGCAAGAATTATTTGTGTAGTTTAGTACGCTTTTTTAATACCATGGAACCTATAACCTTTCTTTCTGACTACTTTCTTCACTTTGCGATATGTTAGCTAGCCGCTGCTCCTGTCCTTCTTTGCTTTAATTTCCCCTGTTTCTCTCCCCCGTCTCTTTCCCTCACGTTAATTATGTCCTGTCCTCCTCCTTATCCCTCGTCCCATAAGATAAATAAAACAACACTTAGCTTCGGTTTTATGAGCTTTCTCTTTCTCTCGGTCGTAAATTCTGCTCCCTCTTCGACCTTCCACGCTCGGATTCACAGCAAGAAGGAGAGAAAAAAAACAACATTTCTTGCTGCCTTCTTCTTTACTCCCGCATAGAGACCAACCAAAAAGTCCCCCCAGAAAAGTCGCCACTCTTCTGAGTTGGATTGAAGCCTCTTGCAGGCACCTTCAAAAACAAAAACAAGAAAGTGCCCTGGCACATAGCATTGCCAAGAAAAGTAAAGTTGTAGAGGTAAAGACGCGGAGCTCACTCCCACACGTCTAGCCCCTCCGAGCTCTCGCCGCCACCTCCACCTTCTGAGAGATGAAGTTGTCCACAAGACTATTCAAGAATCTGCGGGATGCCCCATGTGTAGCAGAGTTATCCAGCAAATATCTGGATAGTTGAAATCTCCCATAACCACTACATCCTGTCTCTGTGAAAGTTTAGCAAGCTGTTGTACAAATGCATCATCCTGTTCCTCCGGTTGGTTCAGAGGTCTACAGTATACCCCCACAACAATATCTCCTTCTTTCTCTCCCTGCTCTATCCTTACCCACACACTTTCAACAGGGTAACACTCAAAATCCTGAATTGCAGTGCAAGTGTATTCATTCTTGACATATAGTGTCACCCCGCCGCCTTTTTTGTTTATTCTGTTCCGTTTGAACAAGGTATATCCTTCAATCGCTGTGCTCCATATATGAGACTCATCCCACCAAGTTTCAATGATACTTATCAGATCATACTTACTTTCCAATATTTGAAGTTCAAGCTCCTCCTATTTATTTCCCATACTCTGTGCATTAGTATAAAGACATTTCAAATTACAGACATCCTTTCCTACAGTAGGTCCCTTAGATTTTACCTGAAAATTACTGAACTCACCTCTCTCTCGTTCATTTATTCTCTGGTCACTTCCCTTCTTAAATTTAGTGTTGGGGATGCTGCACAACATCAGGCTTTTTCTTCCCACCCCCGATGTCTTCAGTTTAAAGCCCTCCTGATCAGGTTCGCAAGTCTTGCAGCAAAGACATTCCTCCTATTCTTTGTAAGGTGCACCCCATCTGTCTCCAACCGTCCTTCATCTTGGAGATACATACTATGGTCCACAAAGCCCAATCCCTCTTGATGGCACCATCTATGTAACCAACCATTCACCTCCAGTATCCTGTTCTCCCTTTCAGCTCCATGGCCCTCAACAGGTAAAATGGAGGAGAACACCACCTGTGCCCCCAGATCTTTAACCTTCTTGCCCAGAGTCTCGTAGTCTTTGGAGATCCATTCAAGGTTTCTTTGGGCCGTATCGTTTGTTCCCACGTGAATCAGCAGGAGTGGGTAGAAATCAGAGGTCTTGACCAGTCTTGGAATTCTCTCAGTCACATCTCAGATACATGCTCCAGGAAGACAACAAATCTCTCGAGATTCCTTGTCTGGTCTGCATACACCTTCTTCCGTCCCTCTCAGTAGGGAGTCACCAACTACCACTACTCGTCTTTTCCTCCGTGGGATAGCTTGGCTCCTTCTCTGCTTATGTGCTTGTGTGTCAGTCACATCCTTCTGATCCTGGTGTGTGCTATTCTGATCTTCCATCATCAGAAGTGGCTGATATCGATTTTGCAGCTCCACTGGCTGTGAGTGTTTCCTGATTATCTTACTCCTCAAGGTCACCTTCTTCCACTCACCCATCTGTTCCTTGTTACATCCTTCCTCTTGCTTAGGATTTGCTAGCTCTTGCCGTTCTCTCAGGAGCCCCTCTTCCTTCACATCTAAAAAGCTTTCTGCCTCCCTGATGTTCCTCAGTGTACAGATTTGTGCCTCGAGTTCTCCCACCTTCTCCTCTAGCATTCTTATAAGCTTGCACTTACAGCATGTATAATGCATTTTATGGCATGGCAGAAAAATGATCATGGCGCAGCCCAGGCAGGTCACCGGGATAGATCCTTCGTTATCCATCTTCCTAGGAGCAATGCTATCTTCTACAGCCTCAGGCGCTTTCCTCAAACTCTGATGTAAACTCTTATTGTGGTGATGTACCCTGAAAACTTTGAGACTGACCAAATGCTACCTTACCAGCAGTCCTCTCTCCTGAACTCAGTAGCAGCCCTCTACTCAGGTTCTTACAAGGCCTCCAAGCACAACCCACAGGCTATGACCCACGGGCTAAGAGCCACAGGGCAAGAGCCCTTTGGTTCATGTCTTTCGGCTCGCGCCTCTGGTGAGGAGCAGCCCTTTGTTTCAAAAGGCCCCTTCCTGCGCAGCACAGCAGAGCCCAGCACAATAGGGGGTGGGGCTTGCAATCAACAGCTCTCCACAGCAACTCACTCAGCCTCCAACAACCCCCAAAGCACAAACAGCCCCAAAGAGACTTAAACAGAACCACTCTCTATCAGGCTACAAAAGAACTCACTCTCTTTCAGCTCCCACACAGCAGCTAGAAAGGCAAAGGGAAACAGAAAAATCCCTTACCTTCTATCAGCAACTCACCCCGTAGTCTCCACTCCTTGCCTCAGCTCAACTGACTCCACAGACTGGTTTATGTAATCAAGAGAAAGAGGTTCGTTGACTACTGTTCTGATGATTCTTAATACATCATGGGTAGGATCAGATAGAATAGGCATGTAAAAATCAGTATCAGATAGGAGATGGTTAACAATAGACATATAGTCACTGGTATCTAAAATTACTATTCCACCACCCTTATCAGCTCTGAGATTATAATATTGTCATCATTGGCTAGGTCTTGTAATATATGGGATTCCGTGAGAGAAAGGTTATATTTGAAACATAATTTAGACTTTTCTAGGGTCTTTATATCTTTTAACAGATGCAAGGACCAAACTGAAATAACAAGCTTACTTTATATGGTCATCATTTGTTTGGGTTTAATTCCAGGAAAAAAACATGATGGAGGAAATAAATATATCAAAATAGGAGACTGATGGTTTGAATCCAACAAGACACATACACAAAGCAGAGAAATAACTTTGAGATGTATGAGAACAAAGTTTGAGTCCAGTGGCACCTTTAAGCCCAACAAAGTTTTATTCAAGGTATAAGGTATAAACTTTCATGTGCATTCACACTTCTTCAGATACTTCTTCAGATGTATGAGAATATTTTGAAAAGACAACTGTATTTTACTTTAGTGCAACATTGCATGCACATTCTACTGTTCATTCATTGTGGATGGTGATAGAAAAAAATCTCTGAAGAATTATGTACATTTTGAAATGTTGCTAACTTTGTTGTATTGCAGTGCCATATTTTCTCCAACACACATGAAAAAGGGAAATACTGGGGATTTCTGGAACACCCTACTTTCATTATTGTTCTAGATTAAAGATCTTCAGATAAGGTTCCAATAAAAATCTGGCAATGTGCACATTTGTACTGAACTCATCCGTATCTTGGAACATTTTGAGGTTCCTGTATATCCAAGAAAATAATTAACAAGAGAGGAACGAATGAGCCATCGTCATCTGATATGCCTGCCACATAACATGAGATACCAAGTACAACTTCATCTTACATTGTGCCTTTGTTTACACTGCTTGTATTTCATCACATTCTTATGAAGCAAATTGAAAGACATGAATCCATTTGTGCTGACTAAATCCAGTTAAATCTACAAGGGGACACACTGTCCATATATTCACTTTCAAATTTTGGTATGACTTGGATACTAATAACTAATGAATTAAATGTCATCTTTACCTGCATGGGACCTGAGGCATAGGCATGAACCAGGAAAATGGGGGTTCATTGGAGGTTTGTGGTTCAGAATTTTCACAAACCCCGAACCTCCAACCAACTCCCCCATTGTACAAACTTGTTTATGGTTTGGGGAGTTTGGCCCACCCAGAAGTGATTTCTGAAGGCATTTTAATGCCTTCTGAACCCACCTCTGGGTCAGGCCAGCCCGACAGAGCTCCAAGAGTGAGTTTCAAAAGCCTTAATAAGCCTTTGGAGCTCACTCGGGAAACTCAGTCGAGTCAGGTGGCCCAACTCAACTGAGCTCCAAGAGTGAGCTCTGAAGGCTTTTATAGGCCTTATGTGCCCTTATATGGACAGGCCCCACCTGGAAGTGAGCTCTGAAAGCCTATAAAAGACTTCAGAGCTCACTCTCAGAGCTCAGTCAAGCTGGTCCAACTCAGAAGTAAGCTTCAAAGGCATTTAAATACCTTCAGAGCTCACTCTGGTGGTGGGAACTGATAGCATTTAAATGCCTTTGGAGCTCACTACTGTGTGGGCCACTAGTGCAGGGCCAAGAAGTAAGCTCTGAAGGCATTTAAATTCCTTCAGAGTCCAAGAACATATCTCCCATGAACCTCACAAATCTCCATGGAAAAAATGGAGGTTCATGAGCAGAACATGGGAGACATGTTCTCCCAAACCCCTAGTTCACAAACTAGGATGGTACTATCGAGTTTCCAGCCCCATTGCCAGAGCATCGCTCGGCGTCACTTCCTGGCGATGGCATCGTGTGGCGTGGGTGTTGCCCGGGGGAATGTTCCAGCCGGGGACTGTGCATCCCCCGCCGAAATACGGTAAGTACTTGGGAACCCTATTTTATACCCTGCTTTTCTCTACCTCAAGGCCTTGCAATTGCCTTCCCTTCCTCTCCCCACAACAGTCATCTTGTGAGATAGGTGGGGCTGAGAGAATTCTGAGAGAGTTGTGACAGGCCCAAGGTCACCCACCAGGCTTCATGTGGAAGAGTGGGGAGTCAAACTCAGTTATCCATATTAGAATCTGTTGCTCTTAACCACTACACCATGCTGGCTCTCATGAGAGAGAAAAAGCTCCTGCTGCTCCATGCATACCTTTATAAACCAGTATCATGTCCCCCTTTAGCCATCTATTTTCTAAAACTAAGAAATCTCAGATTCTTTAGCTTTTCATTATAGGAAAGGCGCTCCAAACTCTTGATCTCTTGATTCCCTTCTTCTGTCCTTTTTCCTGCTTTGCATTATGCTTTTTTGATTTACAGAGGCCAGACCTCTAAAACTTTAACTCTTAAATCATGCTTCAGATCATGGGTGGAGACACTATATTGTTGCAGACACCTTTTAAATACCAATTGCCAACCAGGGCTTTATAGCCACCATTCTGACAAACATAATGAAGTTAGGAACAGTACATATTCAAACTGTGGGCTGCTCTTAAATTATATTTAAAATAATCCCACTAGTGGTTTCAACAGATATCAGAGTGACCAACATTTCAGCAATCCTGTTGCTGTCTTTTGCTAAGGAGAAGCAATGCATACATGCTCATACATTTATCACCCATCTAAAATGCCTCTACTTCCTCCAGAGACCTCCATCAAAGTTATCTGGTGCTGGCTTGTTTATACTTCATTTGTGATGCTCTAGATGGTTCTGTGAGGTTGACAGTTTAATTGACTAATTTTTTAAAAATCTTGTTGAGTATGAGCTAAGGACTATCCATCCCAATTTTAATCAGTCCCACACTGTCAAAAGTTGAAAGCATGGCATTTTTCTCAACTCCACATTAAATGCCATCAATCTCTACTCTCTAGCTTTGTTATCCAGTCAGAAGAGTCACTCTTGGATGTGGTCAATAATAGGTACTGAGATTATAAATCCTAATTAAGATTTTAAACTGTAGACTTGTATGTGTTTTTATCATTGTTGTTTTATTTACATTGTAAACCATCTTGAGTTCCGCGAGCTCAATAGTCATGGGATAAAAGGACAAGTCCTCTTGTGGATCAAAAACTGGCTTATAAATAGAAAACAGAGAGTGAGTATAAATGGGAAACTTTCTCAGTGGAGGCTGGTAAGCAGTGGGGTACCACAGGGATCAGTACTCGGTCCGATGCTTTTTAACTTGTTTATTAATGATTTGGAATTGGGAGTAAGCAGTGAAGTGGGTAAATTTGCAGATGACATGAAGTTGTTCAGGGTGGTGAAAACCAGGGAGGAGTGTGAGGCACTCCAAAGGGATCTGTTGAGGATGGGTGAGTGGGCGTCAACATGGCAAATGGGGTTCAATGTGGCCAAGTGCAAAGTGATGCACATTGGAGCCAAAAATCCTAAATATAAATACACGTTGATGGGGTCTGAACTGGCAGAGACAGACCAAGAGAGAGATCTTGGAGTCGTAGTGGATAACTCGATGAAAATGTCTAGACAGTGTGTAGCTGCAATAAAGAAGGCCAACGCTATGCTGGGGATTATTAGGAAGGGAATTGAAAACAAATCAGCCAGTATCATCATGCCCCTATATAAATCATTGGTGCGACTTCATTTGGAATATTGTGTACAGTTCTGGTCACCACATCTCAAAAAGGATATGATAGCATTGGAAAAAGTGCAGAGAAGGGCAACTAGAATGATAAAAGGGTTGGAACACCTTCCCTATGAAGAAAGGTTAAAATGCTTGGGGCTCTTTAGCTTGGAGAAACGACGGCTGAGGGGTGACATGATCAAGGTTTATAAGATTATGAATGGGATTGAGCAGGTTGAGAAAGAAGTACTTTTCTCCCTTTCTCACAATACAAGAACTCATGGGCACTCCATGAAATTGCTGAGCAGTCGGGTTAGAACAGATAAAAGGAAATACTTCTTCACCCAAAGAGTGATGAACACATGGAATTCACTGCCACAGCAGGTGGTGGCAGCTACAAGCATGGACAGTTTCAAGAGGGAATTAGATAAACATATGGAGCAGAAGTCCATCAGTGGCTATTAGCCACAGGGTATAGATGGGAACTCTCAGTCTGGGGCAGGTGATGCACTCTATTCTTGGTGCTGGAGGGGGCAGCAGTGGGAGGGCTTCTGGTGCCCTGGCCCCACTGCTGGACCTCCTGATGGCGCCTGGTATATTTTGGCCACTGTGTGACGGAGTGTTGGACTGGATGGGCCATTGGCCTGATTCAACATTGGCTTCTCTTATGTTCTTATGTATGTTCTTATGAGGTAGAAATGTGGCTAATATTTTTTTAAAAAATAAATAATAAATAAATTGTAAATATTTGGGTTCTTCATTAAAAGATCTGCAAGGTATCACTGTGGACTCAGTCTGAGAACTAACAGCTACTAACAGCTATACTAATACTGATCTGTGTACTAGCAGCCCTGCTTTCATGCCATAGGTATTTGCAGGCCTCTGAGAACCATGCAGCCTAAGTCAGTGGGATGTCATGCAAATGGTCCTTGTACAACTTACAGTATTACTGGAGGGATCAAGGGAAATGAAAAGTTAAAGTAGGATTCCCAATTCTGTCTTGGTGAATTCCTGAAGATTTGGGGGTAGTTCCTGTGAAGGAAAGGTCAAGTTTGGGGAGGAGGAGACAGTTCACCAGGGATGTGATGCCAAGAATTTAATATTGAAACCTGAGTCCCAAGTGTGGGAGAAAAGCAGAAAAAAAATGTGTAAAATGAGAGGACATGTGACATGTCCTGCCCCCAAAAGGAAAAACAGCCACCTCTGGGTCTATGGGAGTGCTACTCCAGTATCCAGTCACCTTTCAGTGGAGGATGAAATGTTGGAGGGAAGCACTGCAGTAGTTAGTTCAGATCTGCCTCAGGGAGAGGGCAGTGATAGATTTGGTCTGCCTCAGCATGACAGAGTGGTTTAACTCTGCCTCTGGGAGAGGACAGATTACCTGATCATGAAGGCCAGTTTCTGGTGACAAGCAGACCTCATGTTGTTTATTTTGACCCCTCGAAAGGGCAGGCTGGTGTTGGTGGAATCCCATGGGTGTGGATGAAAGATCTAGCCTAGTGGTTAGTCAGTGAAACCTGTTTCTATCTGAAACTTTACTGACTACTCAAACCACACTCTGAAGCCATAACTAACTTAAATTTATGACCCACATCTAGGATTTTCCTTTGACTGTTTGGGGCCCTGTATTGTTGATATGTTCTTTAAAAACAATCTGTAAATAAATAAGCAATTGCCTCCTCAGTGATCTTTGTGTTCCTGTTCACCACAAAACATACCTCACAGCAGTGAACCCAAAGCCTTTACACTCAGTACCCTCACTAAGAAGATTTTATAACTGGGGGAAGGTTTACAGTTCAAAACAAACCTGGTTTCCCAAAGTCATAAGAGTGTAGGCCCCTCAGCTGGTAGAAAGGGCCTGTCACCGGACATTACTAATTATCCCCACCCCCTGCCCCCACCTTTAGTTTCCTGTGACTTTAAAAAAAAAAATAGCTATTGGGCCAATGGCATTATGTAACTTCCAGGGAGACCCTAGAAGTAATATCATGCCTCTGCAGGAATTACTAGAAACTCTATGGTGATTCCTAGAGAGGCATGATGCCATTTCCAAGTTTTCTTAGAAGTGACATCATGCAATAGCTGATGGCTGCCTCCCCCATATCCCAACCCCTACCCCCAGTCTCCCATTGGATGCCAGGCCAGGCCTGGCAACCGTACCTCACCACCTTATTCTAGAATGAGGCCTAATGAAGTTTCAAGATTATACAAGGCTCACTTGTTCCTTGATCTTCTTAATCATTATTGATTAGCCAGGGAAAATATCTGAACAAATGATAACATGCAAGACAAAAATAAATCTAAGATTACAAAACAGGAAAACATTATTAGCACTTCAAAGAAACACAAGAATGTCTTGAATTCCAAAGAGGAAAGTCCAAAGAACCACTGTAGAACACCAGCTCAAAATGTCTAGAAAAACTATTCATAATATATTTATTGCTGCAATATCTATATAAATGATATATAGCAATAGTAGCCATGGATTATCTACAAAGATTTTTGGCACCTGATGATTAAAAACAAAGTGATTTGTATAGTTCAGAAATATGTTTTAGGAGAGATATACAGAACTCCTTTTCTAGATGAAGAATAAACGAAGACCAAATTTGCTTACATTTCAGAACATGTGGATCTCATTGTTTACATAATCAGCACATCAAAAAAGGAATAAATATTTATTATTTGTTTGGAGTAAAAAGCTTGACTAATTTATAATGGCTTCATTTTATTTATTTCCTTAGGAGACTTTTTCATGCCACCTCTCAGCAGATGTTCCCAAGGAAACATATTTTAAAATATGGACTACAGTTAAAAGAATGACTAAAACCAGCCTTGTAAGAACAACTACACCACAAAATAGCAACTAGCAGCATTAGAACAGAATAACGTAACAATCAGAAAAGAGCAAGAGTACGGTAGTACCTTAAAGACTAACAAAATTTGTGGCACAGTATGAGCTTTTGTGATATCTGAAGAAGTGAGCAGTGACTCACGAAATCTCATACCCTGGCACGAATTTTGTTAGTCTTTAAGGTACTACTGGTCTCTTTCTCTTTTCTACTGCTACAGACTACCATGGCTACCCATCTTGATCTATAATCAGAGGATGAGAAACATTACTATTTCTTACAAGAAATGTGGGGCCACTTTAAGTTATGCTCATGCAGATGATACATGCAGGCCTACTAAACATGCTGAGGAGGAAGTGGTATGGTGGCAGCTCCATGTATATGCAGTGAAAAGTACTGAGTCTGATGCATCATTGAGTGATTTCGGCTCATACTTTTACTAAGTGATTTCAGAAGATACAGGCATACAGGGCAAGCCCGCAGGCTGCTTAAATGTACAATGACAACTCCACCCACACACCCATGATTGACTATTTACATAATCCCATCTCTGATTGGGTTCCTTTAGGATCCTGGGCAGCTGATAGGCTGTTACCAGGATCCTATGTGTCCATTGTTTCCTAGACCGAAGCTCTGGTCACTTCGCTGACCGCATGTGCAGGAACACCACGTGCTTGGTCTAAGTTGGAACACAACACTCCTCCCCCCTTAGTCTTGATCTTACTTGATCACACATAATCCCATAAATATTCGGGTTGGTACCACGTCCTTGCCGAACGTTGCAACACTGGACCCTGAGCAGGAGTTCCTGGGGTCAGACCTCCAGGTTCTCCTAGAGTGGTTGGAGTTTCCAGTGTGGTAGGCACACTCTGAAGGTTCGGGGCCAGCTCCTGGGGAAAACCATTGCTATCTGATTTCGCCGTTGGGGTGTCCATGTGTGGTGGTGATGGGATGGGTTTCCCTGGCTCCTCTGGGATGCAGTCCCCAATCCCATAGTCCTCCACGGTCTTGGGATCGAAGTTTAGGAGGCGGCGCCACAGTCGGTCGATATGTCTCTTGCACAGCTGCCCATCCTCACAAGACACTTCGTATGAGCATGGTCCTGTGACCCGGACTATTTTGGCAGGGATCTAGGAGGGACCCCACAAGTAATTTCTTCCATACACCGGGTCCCCGGGGAAGAAACCTCTGGTGGCTGCCTGGTCCTGGGTTGTTGCGTCGTGTTCCGGGGCTCGGTTGGGGTGGAGGTGATCTAACCTGGTGGTTAGATGTTGGCCCATGAGGAGCTCTGCAGGCGATTTCCCAGTGGTGGTGTGGGGTGCCATCCGCTGGCTGAACAGGAACCTGGCCAGCTTATACTCCCAGTCCCCGTGCTCCATGTGGTGGAGTGCTTCCTTAGTTGTCCTGACCATGCACTTTGCCTGGCCATTAGTTGCGGGGTGGAAAGGGGCCGATCATACGTGCTGGATACTGTAGTATTGGGTGAACTCTTGGAACTTGGAGGATGTAAATGCAGTTCCATTATCGGTCACCAAAGTGTCTGGTATCCCGTGAGTACTAAAAATCCGCCACATAGCTTAGATGGTGGACTGAGATGAAGTGGAAGGTACTGGAGTTATCTCTAGCCATTTGGTGAATACATTGACTAGAATAAAAAACGTTTGCCCCTGGAAGGGCCCTGCAAATTCCAGGTGTAGCCTGGCCCAGGGTTTGTGTGATGATTCCCAGGGCCTAATGGGACCTTTCGGTGGCTTGGGTTGTGACTCCTGGCATTTCTGGCACCTTTGCACACAGTCCTCTATTTCCTGGTCGAGTCCCGGCCACCAGACATAGCTCCGAGCTAGTGCCTTCATTTGCACAATCCCAGGCTGCACTTCATGTAAGGATTCCAGAACCCATTTTTAAATAGGCAGGGGCACCACCATCTGACCCCCCACAGCAAACACCCCTTATGTGATGAGAGCTCCTCCTTCCTAGATGTGAAAGCCATGAACTCTGGGCCCACCGAGGCACTGGGCCAACCCCTTCCCACCCAGTCTAAAATCTGGGACAAGATGCAGTCCCTGCCGGTGTGCTGGGAGACCTTGGAGACCAGGACTGGCCTATCAGGTAAGTCTTCCACCAGGACGATGTGGTGGGCTGGGGCCGGATCACATGATGGTAGGGGAAAGCGGCTGAGGGTGTCGGTGTGGCCCATTGCCTTGCTGGGCCTGTGTGAGAGAGCATATTGGTAGCCCACTAGGAAGATCAACCACCGCAGGACACGTGGGGACAGCATCTGGAGGTTTTGACGAGCTGGGGCCAGCAAGCCCAGCAAGAGTTTGTGGTCGTTGATGATCATAAATGGACATCTGTAGAGGTAGCTGTGGAATTTCTTGACCCCTGCCATGATCGCTAGGGCTTCTTTATCAAATTGCGCATAATTGCACTCTGCCTGTAATAGTGTCCAGGAGTAGTAAGCAACCAGTTTGGTGTAGTAAGAGCCAGTTTGGTGTAGTGGTTAAGTGTGCGAACTCTTATCTGGGAGAACCGGGTTTGATTCCCCACTCCTCCACTTGCACCTGCTGATGTGACCTTGGGTTAGTCACAAGCTCTGGCACAGCTGTTCTCTCAAGGACAGTTTCTGTCAGAGCTCTCTCAGCCCCACCTACCTCACAGGGTGTCTGTTGTGGGGAGGGGAAGGGAAAGGAGTTTGTAAGCCGCTCTGAGACACCTTTGGGCAGTGAAGGGCGGGGTATAAATCCAAACTCTTCTTCTTCTCTTCTACCTCCTGGCCATCAGCCTGCATGTGTCCCAGAACCACCCCAACCCCGTATGGGGAAGCATCACACTCTAACACCACTGGCAGAGACTCATCAAAGTGTGCAAGAACAGCTTTCTACACCAAGAGATCTTTTACAGTGGTGAACACGGCCATGTGTTTGGCGCCCCAGGACCAAGGGGCATGCTTGTCCAAAAATCTGCGGAGTGGTTCGGCTACCACTGCCTTGTGAGGCAAAAAGGCATGGTAGAAATTCAGCAGTCTGATCAATGCCTGTAGCTCCGCTTTGGAAGACAGAGCATGAGCCTCAATGATTGCCTGGTCCTTCTTGGAAGTGGTATGGATGCCCTGAGTGTCCACGGTGAACCCCAGGAACTCCACTTGTGGAACCCCCAGCAGACATTTCTCCCTCTTCACCTTCAACCCCACCTCGCTGAAACGCTTTAGCACCAACTTGAGCCACTCAGTGAAAGAGTCCGAGTCAGGGGCAGCAATCAGAACATCATCAAAAAAGGACTCCGGGGATTCCTTTAAGAAGACAATCCATTAAATTCTGAAAAATCCCCAGAGTCACACTCACATCGAATTGCAATTGTGTCACCTTGAAAGCTCCCCTGTGCATAACAATGGTCTCTGCTTCTGCGGTGGCATCGTCCATCAGAAGTTGCTGGTAGGCCTGGGCTAAATCTAATTTTCCTAAGACCTGGGCCCCCACCAATGATGCCAACACCTGGCTGACCACTGGTACCAGATATACATGGTCTTGTAAGGCTTTGTTGAGTGTGCATTTATAATCCGCGCAGATGCAGATGTCCCCATTTGGTTTGATTGGGGAGACTATTGGCGTTTCCCATTTGGCGTGGGGCACTGGTTCTAAAACCCCTTGTGCCACCTAGCAATTGAGCTCTGCCTCAATTTTCAGCTGTAATGCGAGGAGGGGTGCCTGGCCTTCATGCAGATAGGCCTCACCAGGTGGTCTAAGTCCAGGAAAACCGAGGGACCTGTGCACCGCCCTAGCGTCCCATCAAAGACCTCCAGGAATTCATTGCACACCATATTGAAGTCCCTGAACTGCACCTGGTCCAAGCCCGTCACACCCAACCCTAGGGGCCCAAACCACAAAAGACCCAGGAGGCTCGTGAGCTTCCTTTCAACCACCAACAATTCTAGAAGCCCCTTAAAACCCTTCTATTGTACTCGAAATTTGCCCCACCCCTTGATGGCGACTGGGTTCTTCTGAAAGTCCCATAAAGAGAGACCCAGTGGCTTTGTTAAGAGGGCTCCCCTGGGGGCAGAGTTTCTGTAAAATGTCCATGGAAATTATAGAAAAAGATGACCCCGTGTCTACTTCCATCTCGCAAGGGGACCCCTCAATCAAAACCATGACAGGCAGTTTGTTCAGGGCATCAGGGGGCAAATTCAATACCTGATGGTGCTGGTGGTTGATGGTCAGGGAGTTCAGGTCCAAGGATGCCGTATTTGTTGTCTTCCACCTCTGCAATCCCTTGGAGTGGCAGAAATGTGCAGTGTGGCTGGTCTTTCCACATGTCTGGCAGATCGCGTCACAGAACTTGCAGGAACAGCACTCGTGGTCATCCCTGCATCTGGCACATGCTGTGGTTGAGCTGCCATGTTGGTATGTTGGTCTGGACGAGTGGTGAACTGGGGTGCTGGTTTGGGCAGGTCACTGCAACTGATGACGTCCTTGTTGTCGGAGTCCCCGGAGTTTGGAACGGTATTGGCCTGGTGGGCTGTGGTGGCTTGTCGATCCCATTGGGACACCTTGAATGCCATGGCTGTCTGGAGGGTTTTCTCTAGTTTCTGTTCCTTGAGGCCAACCAACTTGCACCAGAGCTTTGGCTCCCGGATCCCGCACACGAATTGGGTCAGCAGCACGTCCTGCATGTTGGGGAATTCACAGTCTATGGACAGTCTCCAGATGTGGGCCAGAAAGTCGGGGGTGGTTTTGCTGGGTTTCTGAGTCCGGGCGATGAAGTCCACCCTCATGGCCATGACTGAAGGTTTTGGCTCATAGTACCCGTTCAGGTCCTTGATCAGGTCATTGTAGGTAGCTTCCTCCATTTTCTTCGGGACAATAAGACTCCTGGCCAGCCATATCATTGTGATACTGCACATGTTCAGGAGCCACGATCTTTTTAGGTCCTTGTCCATGGTTTTTTGAATTTTGAAGAAATGGGTTAGCTGTTTGACCAAGGATTCCCAGAGCTCGGGGTGACCTGGCTCGAAGGTGGAGATCTGTCCTGGAGTGGTTGCCATGACTTCCTGGTCAAAGTGGGAGTGGAGTCCTGTGGAGCATTGCATGGTGCGGTGCTGCTCATGCACGGTGCAGGTCATAGCGGCATCCTATGGATCGGTGCTCAGTGCTTGTCAGGAAGCAGGGTCTGGTCCGCTCATCAGGATCCCACCTTCGTCACCAGTGAAAAGTACTGAGTCTGATACATTGTTGAGTGATTTCAGCTTATACTTTTACTAAGTGATTTCAGAAGATACAGAGATACAGGGCAAGCCCACAGGCTGCTTAAATGTAGAACAACAACTCCACCCACACACACCCATACACCCATGATTGACTATTTACATAATCCCATCTCTGATTGGGTTCCTTTAGGATCCTGGGCAGCTGATAGGCTGTTACCAGGATCCTATGAGTCCATTGTTTCCTAGATTGAAGCTTTGGTCACCTCGCTGACCACGTGTGCAGGAAAGCCATGTGCTTGGTCTAAGTTGGTACACAACATGCAGTATGACTTCTAAATGGAGTAGATCAATGTACAGAGTGTATGTACCCTAATAGAGCTTTTTGCACGGTTCCTGAATGAGTAGGATCTTTGTAGGTTATGTTGAATGTGCATGAGGGAACAGGACCAGTGTACACAATTCTAATTTCACTCATGCATACAGTTTACATACATGTAATGTTTGCCAAATGATATAGCAGCTATTACAGCCAGTGCTGCTTCACCCATCAAATGGGCTGTACAGGCATGGCGCATGTACTATAGTATACATTAGAATGCTGTCATATGCTTCCTTATGTTGGACTTGTTTTTTGACAGACTGGCCCCAAAGACTCCATTGTTCTAACAATCATTCCTGGTCAGAACTAAACTTCCCTTCCATTAAAGTAAAATGGATGCCTATCCTGTAATTTCTGAACACAACATGACATTCCAGTATGATATTACATATCTATTTGGATTATCTGTGTATATTATTGAGAAAGATTTGCACAGCAGAAAGAACCTGAGTGTTGTATCACTAGCAGTGTCATGGTTTCCTGCCAAATCAACAATGCAGCAGAAAAGACTCTTTCTCTTTCCTTTCCATTGTACAGGGATACACATGGGTACACACTCTCACTCACCAATATATGTTTTTCATTGCATATGAAGAAGCAAGCATTAAGGCGTATGTATAGTCTGTCTTCTTACCATTTATGGTTTTCAGGCTGTGCACCCAGAGTTGGGATTGTGAGACTGGATTGGGATTCTGTTTGTATACTACCCACCGCACTGCCTAACAGATTTCCTGCCTGAGCTGACAGAATCACAGAATCATAGAATCACAGAGTTGGAAGGGACCATACAGGCCATCTAGTCCCACCCCCTGCTCAATGCAGGATCAACCTTCAGTATCCCTGACAAGTGTTTGTCCAGCCGCTTCTTTGTCCAGCCAGTGAGGGGGAGTTCACCACCACCCCAGGCAGCTGATTCCATTGCTGAACAACTCTTATTGTAGAAAAGTTTTTCCTAATATTCAGCCAGTACCTTCCCACCCTTAATTTAAACCCATAATTGCGAGTCCTATCCTCTCCAGCCAACAGAAACTGCTCCCTGCCCTCCTCTAAGTGACAGTCCTTCAAATACTTCAAGATAGCAGTCATGTCCCCCTCAGTCTCCTCTTCTCCCGACTGAACATTGCCAAGTCCCTCAGCCTTTCCTCATAGGGCTTGGTCTCCAGGCCCCCATTCTCCCTCGTTGCTCTTCTTGACAAGCACTCCATTCTGTCCACATTCTCCAGGAAATCTAGAAAATAAAATAGAAGCCAACGAACAAAAAGTTAGTTCACTGGAGGCGACAGTGACAAAACTAGAAATTGAGAGTGCCTCCTATGTTTTAAGGTTCCAAAACTTACCAGAACAAGAAGGGGAAGATCTTCAACAAAACTGTGCCAGGCAATAGCAGAATATATAGAGGAAGATGAGGTGAATGTAGTAAGTAAGGATATTGAGTCGATATATCGCATGAATTCATCATTTGCCTCGTGAAGTGCATGTTAGGTTTGCTAGAAAGCAGCTCTGTGAATGAATTTTGAGGACAGCATTGCAAAAACCAGGGGTCTTTTCGTAGAAAAAGAGCTATAGGAGCTTATTAGCATATGGTATCCTAATGAGCTACTAGGCTATTAGCATATGCCATCCCCCCTGACATAACTGGAAGGAGTGTTCCCTCTAAGCTGAGTTACTGTGAGCTAGCTCACAGTTTTTTAGCGTCTGGCTTGCACATGTTTGACTTAGCTCGGGAAGGATGGCTCCAGAGCAAACTAATTTACGCAATAGTCAAATCACCTGCTCACAACTTTAATGCAAGTAGCTCACAAAATAGAATTTTTGCTCACAGGACTCCATAGCTTAGAGGGAGTATTGACTGGAAGTGATGTCAGAAGAGGAAGCAAAAGGGGGGGGGGGAGGCATCTTCAAAAGCCTCCCCTTCCCTTCCCCAGCAGGCCTGGGTGGGGGAGCGAAGAGAGAAGGGGTTTAAAGTTTAAACCCCTTCTCACTAGAGTTGGGCCACAGAAGGCGGAAAGAAAGAAAGAGAGAAGGGAAGAAGGGGAGAAAGAGGAAAAGGAGAGAAGGAAAGGTGGGAATGAAAGAAATTCGGCCCCATTATATCCTTTGGGCCATTGAAGTCAATGGGGAAAACATAGGGTATATTCTGGGGGCTGGAGGAGAGGGGTTTGAGGGAGAGGCTCCAAACTCACAGGGTAGCTGATGGAACCTCTCCCCAAGATACCCATCAATTTTCAAGAACATTGGACTAAGGGGTCCAATTCTGTGGGCCCCCAAACAGGTTTCCCCACCCCTCCATTGTTCTCTATGGTGGGAAAAAGTTACTTTTTCCCCACAGTGCTGTTAGTAGCTCTGAGGGGGAGGGGGTTTGAGGGAGAGGCTCCAAATTTTCAGGGTAGCTTTGGGAGCCTCTCCCCACATACAGCTCCACATCTCAAATCAATTGGACCAATGGGACTAATTCTATGGGCACCCAAACAGGTTACCCCATTACCTCCATTGTTTCCAATGGGGAAACCCAGCCAGCAGCACTTAAGGCAGGCAAGCAGGCAGCACCAGCAGTCAGACTCTCCCAGAGAATCTCAGGGAAAGTGAACTGTCTTGGGAGGTGCTTGTTTGCCATGAGAACAAGTGGCACACTCCAGAACAAGTGGCACTGTGGCAGTGCAAGCATGCCACAGGGCCACACAGAAACCCCAAAAGACCAAAAGGAACATCATTTATACATGTATAAATTGATGGTGCAACCTCATTGGACCACTCACACCACACACATCTCAAAAAGAATATTTATAGCACTGGGAAAAATGCAGATCAAGGAAGAGATGAAGAGAACGGGTCCTCAGCTAAACCTTTAAAGAAAAAGGCTTCTCAGAAAGACAAGACTCTTCCATTACAAGTGCGTACAAGACAACAGGACCAACAGGATCAGGTGCAGAAGGATTTGAGACAGGATGGAACAGCGGGGTCAGTCTGAAATTAAGCTGATTTCTATTAATGTTAATGGCCTAAATGGCCCACAAAAGAGGAAACGGATCTTTTATCAACTTGAAAAATTTAAAGCACACATCATTTGTTTACAAGAAACGCATATAAAGTTGGCACATCAGAAATATTTGGAGAACAAGAAATTAGGTATAAAATTTGTCTCTGCAGAAGAAGAAGAAGAAAAAAGGAGTAGTGATGTTTATTAAAGATTCATTGCATCCAGAGTTGATTTATGATTCCAAAGATGGCAGAATTTTAATAGTCAAAGTGTACAGAGTCAAAACAATGCTAATTGCAAATGTCTATGCACCAAATCACAAACAAGAGAAATTCTTCGAACAACTGAGAAATATAGTAGCCCAGCAAGAGTGTGATGAAATATGTGTGGCCGGTGACTTTAATGCCGTTTTTGACAAGTCTCTAGATAGGAAAAAAGAATTCTCTCAACAGAAACAGAAACAAGGTTGCGAGCTACTGATATCCTTCTTAAAGCTAGTAGATGAACTGGTGGATATATGGAGAATGAGCAACCACAAGAAGTGGGATTTTACTTTTTATTCAGGGTGCCTTAAATCATGGTCCCGGATCAATATGTTATGGCTAAGTGCTTCATCTTTAAGGGACTTTAAAGAGGCAGACATATTGCCTTCAACCTATGCTGATCACAATCCAGTGACCTTAACAATGTTAGATGTCCCTAAAAGAATTTGGTGGAAGTTACTTCAAAAATGAATTTCAGATGAATGAGGATAAATTGAAAATTAATCCTGCTTCAGACCAGCTGAGTTTTAAAATCCAAAGATTACATCATGAAATTGTTTACTCAACAAAGAACTAGCCAGAAAGATTCTTTTTACCAAACAGATTTTTTTTGAAAATGCCAATAAGCCCACTCTTTGGCTTGTGTATAGACTGAAACAAGAAGAAAGAGAAGGCTAATTAGAACTTTAAAGAATGAATATGGAGAAGAAAAACATTCTGTTGAGGACTTAAAATAAATTATTAAAAGATTCTACACAAATCTATATAGCAGGCAAAATATAGACCAAGAGTCAGTCCATAAATTTTTCAATAATAACCTGAATATAAAGAAATTGAATGAAAATAAAATAAAAAAAATTCTTAATCAGGCCATTACTGTTTCAGAAATAATGGAAGCAATTAAAAATCAGGGGGGAAAACAAATCTCCAGGACCTGATGGTCTCCCCTCTGAGTTTTACTTGGCTTTAGAGGAGGAAATTATTTTGCCATATAAAAAGATTCTCGTGGATATTTCAGAAACAAAGATCTTGCCTGAATATTGGAATTCAGCTCTAATTTCGTTGCTTCATAAAAGGGACTCTGATGCAAAAGAGATTCAAAACTACCATCCCATTTCACTTTTGAATGTTGATTACAAGATCCTTGCTTCGATACTAGTGCAACATATGAGACGGGTATTGGTACAGCAGATACATCACGATCAAGCAGGGTTCTTGCCTAAAAGGCAGATGTGGCAAAATGTGAGAATCATCTTGAATAATTAATTAACTGAATCAAATAATTAACGGATTAATTAGTTAATTGATTAGTTAAATAAATAAAAATACCCAAAGTAAGTTTATAAGCAAAGTAGCCAAGTCTTCAAGCTAATTAATTGGCTGACTAATTACTTAAATAAAAGTAATTGTTAACTAAGCAGGTCAATTAATTAACTGAATTAAATAATTAACTGATTAATTAGTTAAATAAATAAAAATAACCAAAGTAGCTAAGTTTCTAAATTCTAAGCAAAGTAGCCAAGTCTTCAAGCTGACTAATTACCTAAACAAAAATAACTAAGCAGGTCAACCTTCTGAATAAGCTAGAAACTAGAGCAAATTAATTAAATTAATTGAATTAAATAATTGATTAATTAGTTAAATAAATAAAGATAACCAAAGTAGCTAAGTTTCCAAGCAAAGTAGCCCAGTCTTTAAGTTAAATAATTAGCTGACTAATTACCTAAATAAAAACAATTGTTAACTAAGCAGGTCAACTTTTTAAACAAGCAAGCAACTTGATCAAATTAATTAAATTAAATAATTAACTGATTGATTAACTAAATAAACAAAAATAATGTTAGATGTCAGATGTTTTCAAGTTAAATAATTAGTTGATTGATTGTTAACCAAACAGGTCAACTTTTTGAACAACTTAAGCAAATAGGTCAAATTAATTAAATCTCTGAGAAATTAAATAATAATAATAATAATAATAAAAAAGCGAAGCGCGACAAAGGTACATCTATATAATAGTTAAAATGGCATCCGGAAGCAGGAAAGGCTCAATGGCATCTCCCAGTAAAACTACATGTCTAACCCAGCTTAAAGCCTCAGTGACAACACAGGAGCTTCAAAAGATGATGCAGAACTTTCTGCAGATGGCGGCCGAACAAAATGCAGAAATCATAAAGAAAGAGCTAGAGCCAATGCACATTAAGATGGATCAAATAGCGAAGCAACTAAAGGGTGACACAGAGGAGATTAAGATGGAAATTAAGAAACTTTCTAAGAAAACAAACCAACTCCAGGAAAAAGTAGACGACATTGATCTAGAAGTGATGGAATTAAGAGCCAAATCAGAAAAAATGGAGGAATCCCTTATTGTACTGGAAATGGGAAAAGCAGAAATGATATTGAGATTTCAGAATGTCTCGGAAAAACTAGGCAAAAATCTGAAGGAAGAACTAGCCCGTAACATCGCGGAACAATTCAACATCTTAGATGCAAAGGAGCTTGAAGGCAATATGGAAGCGGCCTACAGAAGAAATTCTGCATACTCCAAGAAATTTAAAACACCAAGGGAAGTCCATGTAAAATTTGCCAGGAAATCAATCAGAGATCAAATCCTTCAAGAGGCAAACAGGAAATCTTTGATAGTAGCAGGCGAAGAAATAAAAGTTCTGAAAGATATCCCCTAGCGTGTAAGAGAAAAGCGCTACAAGTATAGGACATTGGTAGATCTATTAAAGAAAAATCAAGTTCAATACAGATGGCTTGTTCCGGAAGGGCTGTTATTTACATATAGGAGTCAAAGATTCAGGATAGACTCCATTTTCAAATTAGACAACTTTCTAGATAGGAATGGCGAAGACCTTGGCTGGCAAAGACCAGATGATGGTGAAGCAGAATCAGATGATCCAAACCAGGGAGAAGAAGAAGGGAGTAAAGAATGTGGTGATGACTCCGATGAGCAGGCGTCTGGGTCTCAGAGGAAAAAAGACCAAAAGAAATGTCAACTAAGTTACAAAACTGAATCTCAAATTCAAACCAGATGGCAACTCAAAAAAATAGTGTCGAAAAAGAAAAGATAAACAAGATGGGGTCCAAAAAAATATCGTTATTATCGGTAAATGTGAATGGTCTCAACAGCCCGCAAAAAAGAAAGAGGATATTACATCAGGCAGTTAAACTTAAAAATGATATCACTTGTTTTCAGGAAACACATATAAAAGAAGGACATGAAAAATATTTAACATGTAAAAAATTAGGCATCCCTTTTATAGCGTCACATAAAAGTAAAAAATGGGGGGTTGTAATATATGTTCAAGAAAAACTGAATCCCATACTTAAATTGAAGGCGGCCAATGGAAGAATTATAGGAGTTCAAATAGTCCTTAACGGTATGGAGGTATTACTTGTTAATATATATGCCCCAAACCAAAGCCAAGACGACTTTTTCCTAGATCTTAATAACTATATCCTTAAGGAAAATCCTAAGAATATCTGTATTGTAGGAGATTTTAATGCGGTCCTGGACCCCAAAGAAGATAGGAAGAAGCTTAAAAAAACACACAAAGTGGGGGCGATCTTGACAAAAAGCTTCCTAAAAATAGCTGATGAATATAACCTCATAGATGCCTGGAGAACTAGAAACCCACAGGAGAGAGACTTTACGTTTTTTTCTAATAGGCACAAATCATGGTCTAGGATAGATATGGCCTGGACAAACATAAACTTGATGAAACATATCGTGGAAGTGGAAATCCTGGCTAATACTTTTGCAGATCATAACCCTATACAGATTTTCTTTCAGGGGGCCCCAAAGATTAACAGGTGGAAGATCAATGCAAACCTCTTAAGAGATAAATCATTCGTTGGAAAACTTAAACAGGATGTGAAAGAATTTATTAATTTAAATAGGAAGGAAGATATGGAGCTGAATACCATTTGGGCTACCTTAAAAGCATACATTAGAGGTATCTTTATTAATCAGGAAGCATGGAGAAATAGACGTAAAAGGGACAAATTTAAGAAATTAACTATGGAGTTAAGAAATTTAGAAAAAAGTAGTCAGATTAATAAGGATCCAAAGGATATAAGAATGAAGATAAAGCTATTACAGCACCAAATGAACCTATGGCTATCTGAGGAAATAGCCAGTAGAATTGAGTACGCAAAGGCTTATTGGTTTGAAAATGCTAACAAACCTTCGCGCTGGCTAGCTTATAAACTTAAAAAGGAGATAGCAAAGAAAACTATCTTAGCATTAAAAAACGAAAATCAAGAAATACAATATAGTGCCCAAGAATTAAAAAAAATAGTTGAAAACTTCTACGCGAACCTATATAAACAAACGACGCATAACAGCCATGAAATCAAAAGTTTTTTATTGAAACATGAGCTAGGCAAATTCACGGAAGAACAAAGACAGGTACTGAATGGGAAGGTGTCCCCCTTTGAACTCTTAGAGGCTATAAAAAAACAAAAATCATTGAAATCTCCAGGCCCCGATGCAATTACGACAGAAGTATTCAAAACGGTAGAAGATGAAATTTTACTGTTTTTTTAAGATTTAATTAATAATGTGATGGTAACAAGTAAAATTCCGCGTTCCTGGAAAGAAGCTTTAATAACTCTTATTCATAAACAAGATTTAGAACCTAATGATATTAAAAATTACAGACCCATATCACTATTAAACGTAGATTATAAAATATTCACCACAATTTTAACAAATAGGTTTAAAAGGATCATGTTAGAAATTATACATAAAGATCAATCAGGTTTTCTGCCTAAAAGGCAGATTAAAAATAATATAAGAAACATAGTTAATATATTAGAGTTCTATGACCAAAATCCGGGGAAACAGGTGGCCTTTATCTTCTTAGATGCTGAAAAGGCCTTTGATAATGTAAGCTGGGAATACCTGAAAGAAAAATTGAAGTTATGGAATTGTGAAGACAAATTTCTAAACTCAATTAATGCCATATATGAAGAACAGGATGCGAAAATTATCATCAACGGAGAACTAACTGGCAAAATCCCCATACAAAAGGGCACCAGGCAGGGATGCCCTCTATCACCTCTGTTATTTATTTTTGGCCTGGAGTCCCTAAATGCCTTAGTGAGAAAGGATAAAAATATCCAAGGTGCCAGAATAAAGAAAGAACATGTTAAACTTCAAGCATTTGCGGATGATCTAGTCTTTATTTTGGAAGATCCTAAAAATTCACTACACCATTTGTTGCAAGATATACAGGAATACGGGCAAGTGGCGGGCTTGAAAATAAATATGGAAAAGACAAAAATCATCACTAAAAATTGTTCAAAGGTTCAATGTTCCACTATCCAAAATACCGCACACATTCAGATAGTTGATAAAGTTAAATATTTAGGGATAATCATCACAAATAACAATAAAAACCTATATAAGAATAACTACACAAAACTTTTAGAAGAAATTAGAAAAGATTTAAATAGATGGCAAGATATGCATATCTCCTTCCTGGGTAGGATTGCCATGGTTAAGATGAATATCCTGCCACGATTTCTCTTTTTAGCGTAATGTTTACCCATCTTAACAAATAAGATATTTTTCGAGGACTTAAATCGGTTGGTGAGAAGATTCATATGGAATGCTAAGAAACCTAGAATTAATAGAAAATTGCTTACTGACAGAAAAGAGAATGGCGGATTGGGTTTACTGAATTGGAGTTTATACTATCAAGCGGCCGCAATGGGTTGGATCAGAGACTGGATTCTTTTAGAAGAAGAAAGGACCCTACATATAGAAGGTCACGACCTACCCATGGGTTGGCACGCTCACATTTGGTATAATCTAGATAAAAGACAACAAATATTTCAAAATCATGTATTTAGAGGCCCCTTGATCAAAATCTGGAAGGAAATTAAAAACAGGTTCTACAATAAAATTCCTAAATGGCTTTCTCCAACAGAAGCATTTATTTTGCCCCCCCTGTGGGCAAAAGAGAAAAAACTAACTTATGAAATGTTATTAACTAAGAATAATGATCTTAAACCTCTGGACTCCCAAGCTTTCCAAAAGGCGAATTTAACAGCCTGGGAGAAAATGCAAATAAGTTCTAGGTATTCTAAGGACAAAAAGAATAATTTTCAGAACACCATTACACACCTAGATAAAATTTGGCTCTCCTCGGCAGATAAGCTGATACAGAAGTTATATACTTTTCTGCTCACCGAGGATTTATTAGTTGAAGTGGTTAAACCAAGCATGATATCTTGGATGCATGACATAGGACATAATATCTCTCGGGATCAATGGTCTGGGTTATGGAAATCTCTTAAACTCCTCAGAGCAACAAACTATAAGGAGAACATTTATAAAATGTTCTATAGATGGCACTGGACACCTGATAAGATAGCCAAATGTTTTAAAGAAGGCTCTGATATCTGTTGGAGATGTAAAAAAGAGATAGGAACCTATTTTCATGTTTGGTGGAATTGTGGGAAAATTAGGCCTTTTTGGAAAATGATTTGTAAGACACTGGAAGAAATTACAAATGTTAATATACAATTCGCACCGGAAATATTTTTACTTAATATCCTCCCGGTGGGAGTAAGAAAAGAGGATGCAAGAATTATTCTCTATACAGTCACGGCATCAAGAATAGCAGTGGCAAAAAGTTGGAAAAAAACACTTGTCCCATCTCGAGAAGAAATTATAACTAATCTACTGGAAATAGCAGAATCTGATAAAATTAACTTAATCCTCTCAGGGAAAGATGAGTCATTATTTGTAAACAGATGGAAAAAAGTTTATAACTGGATGGAAAAGAGTATATGAATAGCTTCCCATTGTAACCTCAAATGATCTGTATAAGCCTTTATTTTTGCTTGGTTTTTGTTTGTTTGTTTGTTTTGTTTTATTTTGTTGGTTTATGTACACTGGAAAACCTATAAATAAACTTCATAAAAAAAAGAAAAAGACTTACAAAAATGGGGGAATTTACAACTTTCCCTAATGGGAAGGGCTGCAATTGTCAAGATTAATCTTCTCCCTAAAGTTCTATTCCTTTTTCAAAATATACCAATACTTCAAAATCTTTCTTTTATCAAGAAGTTAGAAAAGTTGGTTCGAGATTTTATTTGGTAAAATAAAAAAATGAGAATAAAACTCAAACTTTTACAGGAAAAAACCTCAAAAAGTGGTTTAGCGTTTCCAGATTGGTGACTTTATTACAAGGCAGCTGTGGTTACTTGGATAAGAGAATGGATACTTTTAAATAGTTCCAGAGTTCTGAGTACTGAAGGACATAATTTAGTGAGAGGTTGGCATGCATTTTTAGGGTGTGCAAAACAGGATACCCATTCATATTTTAAGCATCATATACTAAGAGCAGCATTATTAAAAGTATGGAATGAGATGAAACCCCTTTTTTGTGATAAAACCCCAAGATGGTTGGCTCCCTTGGAAGCCATTTCTTTACCCAAGAAACCCGTCTGTTGAGTTATGATGTTCTTCTTCACAAAAATAATGAGCTAAAATCAATGGGACCCTACAATCCCAAGGCATTTATTTATCATGGTGGGAGAGGAACCAAGTGGTATCAAACTATAGGAAAGATAAGCAAATAGGTTTCTGTTCCGGTTTTCTGAACTTGATAAAATACTTCTGGCTCTGAAGATAAGCTTATTCATAAATTGTACTTCCTACTACTAGAATATAAGATGCATGATGAGACAGTAAAGGTCCCAATGATTGCATGGGCAAGAAATTCAGAGCATGTTATCAAATTAAATAAATGGGAAAAGGTGTGGCAAAGTGTGAAATGTTTGAAGGCTATACCCTTGAAGGAAAAAGTGTTTAAGATGTTTCATCGCTGGCATTTAACACCAGATAGGTTGGCTCCCTTCTATTCTAGTTCTAGTAATAAGTGTTGGAAGTGCAAATCTCAGGTGGGCTCTTTTTATCATGCTTTGTGGTCTTGTGACAAAGTTAAAAAGTTCTTGAAGGAGATTCATTTGGTATTAACACAAATAACAAAAATTCAGATTCCTCTAGACCCTGAAATATTTTTATTAAATATATTGCCAGATAATATACATAAATGTGATAAATATCTGATTATTCATGTGCTAACTGCAGCAAGGATGGTACTGGCAAAATTTTGGAAAAAAGAACTGTCCTGCAAGCAAGATTCTATCAACAACGTCACCGAGGTGGCTGAAACGGACAATTTAACCCAAAAACTCCATGGAAAAAATGATGTTTTTCAAAAAGTATGGTTCAAACTGTATAACTGGTTAGATAAGAGCGGTCAAGCTAAATAGACAAATATTTGATTTATATCACAAGATTTAGGATCCATTATATGTTTTCTGGAGTTTTTTTGCTGTTTGTTTGTTAGATGTTGTTTGTTTGAATAACAATAAAATAATATAATTCAAAAAAAGAAGAAGAAGTAAGCCCTCCAGGACTGCGCACAATACTCCAAGTGTGGCCTGATAAATGCAGTGTACAGTGGAACTATCCAATCTTGCGATTTGGATGTTATGCCTCTGTTGGTTCACCCCAAGATCACATTAGCCTTTTTTGTTGCTGCATCACACTGGCTGCTCATATTTAACATATGGTCCTCCTGTACCCCAAGATCTTGTTCAGACACACTGCTATCCCCCATCCAGTATGTGTGTTCCTCATTTTTGTTACCCAGATCTAGAACTTGGCACTTACCCTTGTTAAATTGCAGCTTGTTCACATCCACCCACTTTTCCAGTGTGTTCAGATCTTTTTGAATTCTACTGGTGTGTTCGCTACTCCTCCCAATTTAGTGTCATCTGCAAATTTAATGAGTAGCCCCTTCACACCCTCATCCAGAACATTTATAAAAATATTGAAATGTACTGGGCCCAGAACTGAGCCCTGTGGCACTCCACTGGACACCTCCCTCCATTCAGATGAAATGCCATTGACCATTACTCTCTGAGTGCAGTTCTCCAACCAGTTTCCTATCCAGTCCACAGTCCTTTAATTTACCCATCAAACATCATGGGGAACCCTCTCAGAAGCTTTACTGTAATCCAGGTAAACAACATCAACAGCATTCCCTCAATCCAGTAAAGTCGTTACTCAATCAAAGAAGGAAATGAAGTTGAACTGGCAGGACCTGTTGGGGACAAATTTGTGCTGGACAGAGGTGGTCTTGGGTGTGGTGCTGAGGATTTTGAGGCTGTATGTCCTAGGGGACATATACATCCATGCCGAGGCTAGTTTGTCAGAAGCAGGTCAAGATATCATGACTTCCATGACAACAACAAAGTAATAACTGGTCCCACACATTGCGCAGGTCATGCCCGTGATTTGGTATTTTGTTCTGGCAGAAAGAAAGTAAGGGAAGTGACTATGATTCCTTTGTGATGGACAGCATTATTTGCTTGTATTTAGACTTATGAGAATCTCAAGACTCTGAAGAGGTGAGGGATCTATTCAATGATCTGCCCCTGGAGCCAGATGGAGACAAATAACCTTCTAATGGACTGTGGAACACTCTCCCCAGGAATATTTATTTGCCTTTTCAATCACTGTCTTCTGCCATCAGGCAAAGACTTGTTTCTAGGATTGCCAGACCCCTCAGTGGAGGTTGGGGTCCTCTACCACCAGGCCCTGCCCCCAGCAGCCTATTAGGTGGCCTGCAGGAGAATTTACCAGTAGAAAGAATAAGGCCCAGGTGACTTTACTGGCATTGCACAGGAAATGATTTCATCAGGCCAGTGATGTCCAGCAATATTCTGGATTTGGGCAAAAACTCAGTGGTAGAAGCTGTTTTTACCATAGAGTTTTTGCCCAAATATCAGAGCATCACAGCGACATCACAACATGATGGTGTCACTTTCTGTGCAATGCCAGCAAAGAGGCCTGGGCCTTCCTCTATCTCCTGGTAAGTATGGCATCTCCCAATAATCCCACCTCTCTGTCCTATGTCTTTAATTGCTAACTCCTTGTTTATATACATTAGTTCTTGTTTTTAGCTTGTTTTACAATGTGTTTTGCTCTGTTTTTAGTTGTTAGACACCTTGGTGATCCTGAGTGGGATGAAAAGTGAGATACAACTTTACAAATAAATAAAATGTTATGTACGATACTTAAAGGATCAGGGACCCATTTGAAAATCTTTTCGTGAAAAACTACAAGGTTCTATGCAAACGCTGCTCCTGCAACTCTCAACTACTGCTACTAGTACCACTGCTGCTAATTATCACTACTACTCATCTCTTAGTTCAGATGCTGTTGCTTGAAAGAATTTGTTGAAGTTCACTCTTGTTCATCTCAAGTTTTGTTCTTTCAAGGAAAATGCTAAGTGTAGACAGCTAACAGCTGAAGACATTCTGTACCCAGTCAAATCAGATATTTGAATCTGATTTTTAAAAAATGGTTAGCCCAAGCCCCCACCCCAGAATCTCCTTAATTGTGTTTATTTTGGCATCCCTGCTGTCACAGATGTTCATTATCACACAAGCAAAAAGAATAAAATAATAACTGTAAGCATGGTAGCTCATTTTTAAGAGAAAAGAAATTGGAATAGAATTTATAAGCACATTTATGTGTGATCTGACCATGGTGAGCTAGGCATGTGCTAGCCACCTGCTGAGATCTTGTTTCCTTTTGGAAACAATACAGTGACGCAAGTCTACTTAACCATAGAAGGGACTGTTGAGATTAGTCAATGGCTTAGCTAGTGAGTGGGTGAAAGGGGGGCTTGGACTTAGGTGGGAAAAGAAAAAACCTTCAAAGTATGTTTCAAGCCTAAAGGAGATAAGATGGTTCTGTAATTCTTTTATCACTTCTTTGTGCCAGGTTGCTATAGATGTGTCGATAGGAATGTGGAACTTCCTGTTTTAACAGTTCAAGGCCCATGGGAATTTTAGCTTTCCTTGTCAACCCTGACAGAGGTGCCTTAGATAGTACAGAGACCTTTCAATTGTCCCTCTAGGTTTTAAGAGGTCTATAAATAAGCCAGCACTGTCAATAGTATAATAGTATCAGAGGTTTGGACTTTAATTATATTCTGCTTTTTAGTGCAAGGATAGTGGGATGAAGCCAAGACAACACAGACAACACAGACAAAACACATAGGTCACTATTCACCAACTCCAGAATAACTTCACTGACATCTATGGCCTACTCTGAAGAAAGTGGTTTATTTACAGCCCATAGTTTCTCAGCACTTTTGACTCACACTCATTTCAAAGGCCATCCTTTAGCATTTTGTTATCCAGCCTCTTCTTTTGATTGTAAATGTTTTTTGAGATTCATTTCACTGTTTAATTCAACAGGATTAAAAATATTCTGGACTTACAGATGATCATGACAGTAACATCTGTGCTCTATCATCAAGCTAGGAGCAGAAGATGGACACAGTGTGGGTTGGTTTTGAAGAAACTGATTCCAAAAAGAGCTGAGGCTGAGAGTTAAAAAGCTATTTTTGGGGTGCCCAAGGGGATTTCTTTTGCTTCCCCTTCTTTAAACAGCATATACCCATTCCATCCTACCTCAGTGCTGCCTCTTCAACAGCTTCTGAAGGCTTCTGTTGCAATTTTGTCATCTGGCCAGGGAAGAGAGGCAGCTGGTATTTAAGAGCCATAGGTCCAAAGCCCTCTTAGAGGCACAGAACTAGCTCTACAATTGTTTGGATCTGGTCCATGTTTTTCAATATGAAAATCCCTTAAGTACTTAATTTCCCCCCCAGTTCACAGGATTTGGAAGCCCAGTTCTTAGTGTATGATGCTGAGTTGCACTTTCAAATCCACAAAGCTCCTTTGGCAATTCTAGGCACCAAGGGTGGCACATTCTTTGTCATTATACAGATGAATGTGACCTTGTTTTGTGACCCTCTCAATCATGTCCAATAGCAAATGACTTTTCTTTCATGTACTGCTGTTGCTTTTGTTAGTGGCTACTTCTCAGTTAAGCACCCACTTTTGTATTTAACAATATAGTGTGTTTTCTGTACATGAATTGTGTGGGCAGCATTGTGATGATCGTTGGCTCATTTTTAGACACAGCACTGTCTATGGTTTTCAGGTCAGACATTTGAGAGGTGTCTGTTGCACATATGTGAAGGACATAGCTGTTTATGTATGACTAGGAATAAGGCCCATTGTGGAAGTAAATACAACGAGCTCTAGAAAGAAACTCTGGGCAGCCTTGGGCACTCAGCATTGATTTGCTATGGTGACCTCAGCAGTGTATAATGACAGAGAGTCCACTGTTTTCTCCAAGGGAACTAATCCCTGCCATCTGAAGAGCAGTTGTAATTCTGAGTGATCTCTAGCCCTCACCTGGAAATTGGCAACAATGATTTCCCAGGAGGAAATGGCTGGTTTGGAGGCTGAAGTCTATGGCATTGTACCTGTCTGAGCTTCCACCCCTCCTCAAACCCCATCGTCTCCAGGTTCCACCCCTCAAATCTCCAGGAATTCCCCAACCTGGAGTTGGCAACCCTATCTCCTTCCCAGCCAACCATCAACCTACCTTTATCTGCAACCAGCAGTGCACTCCTAAGTCTTCTGTTTATCTGTCCCTCTGACTTCAGCTTTCCATCTCACCCCTCTCTGCAGCCTCCATTTAGGAAAAGTACAGTCTTTCTCCGCAGTGGGGACCCAAGCAGGAGGGAAGCAACCTCAGCAGGGTATAATGACATACAGTCCATCCTGCAAAGCAGCCATTTTCTCCAGGGCAACTGATTTCTGCCATCTGGAGAGCAGTTTTAATTCTGAGTGATCTCCACCCCTCACCTGGAGATTGGCAGCAATAGTTCCCCAGGAAAAAAATAACTGTTTTGGAGGGTGGGCTCTATTGCATTCTGTTCAACTGAGGCTTCTCCCCTCCCCAAACTCTGGCTTCCTTAGACTCCACACAAAATCTCCAGACATTTCCCAACCTGAAGCTGACAACTCTACTCTGGACTGGCTCCAATGAGTTCCCCACAAAGGCCAAAGTAGGCCTGGAAAGGGCCTCCTGCCTTTGCCTTTTTACTGACAAAACCAAGCTTAGTTGCCTAGCAACAGCCACTGAAGGGAAAGTTAGCCCCACTGCAGGAGAGAATGATTTAATTGCCGGAGCTCACCTCAGTAGCCAGCTAATCATGAAGGAGCCAAGCAGGAGAAACATCTTCATCAGGAGAGACAGCCATTTTGACAGTTTATTCTGACAGGGAAGACTGGCCAAGCCAGGAGTGGGTGGGAGAGAGGAGTGGACCCAGCACACAGCCAATGGCACATGAGTACTCTAGAGTGGTGGTTGACGGGCCAACGGCTGATAGAGCTCACAGCATAGCTAGTGGGAGAGCTGAAAGTGCCAATATGCTAGGGCTTTTATATGTATCAGATACAGTCCTACAGAACACAAATGTATTTTTTTCTCTGGTAAATTAATATTAATAGCCCTAAAACCCCATAATAAAATGGATAAATGAAGGCTTGTCATCTCTCCCTCCACAGTTTTAATTAAAATTAATATTAAGGCTTAAATAATCAACACTAAACAAATGTAATGTGTGTGTGTGTGTGTGTGTGTGTATATATATATATATATACACTACACACACACACACACACATATATACAGCTACATACACACACACACATTTACAGTGGAAATACTGAAGTCAATGGACTTAGAGGGGTGTAACTTAGCATGACACTGTTACACTTCAATGCCTGTGCCAAGATGCAAAAAAAGAGCATTTTTCAGAAGTCTAGGATCTGTCATTTTCCCATGAAATTTTATACCACTCAGTATATAGACATTATGCTACAACAGCTGTGGTGAAAAGGAAAACCTCACTAATCATGGGAAATATGCTTATTTGGAGTTTGTCATGGTTAATGAACTTCTGAAATAGAGAAATGAGGATTGCCTTATTAAAGGGTTTTCTTGCCTTTGCTGGGAAAATTGGTGGAATTCTGTGGGATGAATTCTTAATCACAGATATGAAAACTAGAGCCTATGAAAACAGAATATGATATAGAACATCCTATGAAAACCTCATACACTACAGAGATTCAACATGACTTTCAATAGAATAAAACAGAAGCAAGCAAGCACACAGCAAAAATGAATATTTTCTAAGATATATTTAGTTTAACACTTTCCTTGTAACCAGAGGGTAAACAAATGAACAGTGAAATTCAGGGTAAGTTACAGTGCCATCCTAAGCGGTTGCACCCTTTGATATCCATGGGTGCGTTTAGACAGCGTGCTGGAGCGGTTTAAACTGCTCCGGCACGATGCGTTTTTTTTTTTAATCTGGAGAATCGCGCTCAGACTAACCTCCTCCTTCCGAGCGCCCCGCCGTCCTCCTGCAGGTGGGAGGGGTTTCCCCCTCTCCTTTGAGCATGCGCACAGGCAGCCCTCTTCCGAACAGGAAGTTTGGCCGGTGCGAAGAAGAGCGATCTCAACAGGTCCTTTTAAAGTTTAAAGGAAGAGTCCTTTTAAAAATGGCCTCCCCGAGATCCCGGACTCCTCTAAATGCCTAAACTAGGCACCAGTAAACCTTTTCTTTTTTTTAACTAAGTGCGGAGCTCCGCTCAAGCGCACACCGGTAAGGGGAAAAAAAAATGGAGGACTAAAAACGGAAGCTGGAGGCAGCTTCCCAGAGGGGAGGGGGGTTGAAGCACCCGGAAGTGGCTGGATGGAGCGATCAGACAGGGAAAAGTGCGGCTTGAAACGGAGAATGATGGAAAACACCACTTGGGTAAGTGGTGCCAAAATACTCCGTTTCAAAGGGGGTTTGCTCCAGAAAGTGACGGCTGGGGACGGTGGGCAGATGTTGGGCGTGTGAACGCGCAGGGAAAAGCCGTTTCTGAGCCGTGCTGAAAACGGCTCAAACGGCGCGTCTGAACGCACCCTATGAATGTCAATAAGCTTGGAATGTATAAATCTGCTGAAGATTCCTGGCTAATGGCTGGGAATGTGTGAATGAGTGACATGATGGGAAAGAATGGGAACACATCTTGATGTAATAACAGAAAAATAATCCAACAAATAAATGACAAATGAAAATTTTATTGCCTAGGCAAAACTTTTTTAAAAAGCACGAGCAATAGATTATAGTTTAACAAGCTGAGGACGTGCAAACTGAGGACCTGGCTCTCTTGTGCAGTGCTATTTCCTGGTCCAGACCCAGTTGCACAGTTGGGAACCCACAAAGACTTATAGGGGGAACATCATTTCCTATGTATTCCTTTTCCTACACCATTTCCTCTTTTGTTCTATCCCATGCCCTCACCTTTTCCAGCTTCAGTCTCTCCTTTCCACCCATCCACCAACTTACCTTTTCTCTATCACCATTTTCATCTATATTTATTATTTATTAACTTAATTTATACCACACTTTTCTCCACAGTGCGGACCTAGAACAGTTTACATCACTCCTGCTCCATTTTATCCTCACATCAGCCTTGCGGGTTATGCTAAAAGTTAGGTTGAAAATGTGTAACTGCCCCAAGGTCGCTCAGTGGCCAAGCTCAGACAGGCAGTTTGCCCCAAGATAGGTATGTCTCAGCAATGTTTCACAAATGGATTAAAGGGGCCATTCACACAGGCACATCTGTCCAGCATTCCCCAGCCATACTCAACCTGTCTTGAACCGCTTCCCTCACAAGTTTAAAAGATACCTGGTGAAAGTGGTAGCAAGCCCTGGACAGTGTGTGTGTCCTGCATCCATCCTGCACCAACAAAGTGTGAACACTAAAAGCCGTGATTTTTTATTGTGTGCTTATGCGCTTATACATATATCTCTGGATTACAAAAAAGAAAGCCACACCTTACAGCTGTGCCTCCGCCAGGGGCAGGCCAATAGTGTGAATGCTCCCTTGCGCGTCCTCCCCAGTATGCTCCCACATCAGTCTGTGCAGTGTGACTGGGAAAACCCAGAACACGTTGTTCTGGGTCTTTTTTGCCATGACTCCCTTGTGCTTCAAACTGCCAGTCTGAACTCAACCAGTAAGTTTTCACACAGGAGCAGTGATTCAAGCATGGGTCTCCCAGGTCCTACCTTGACACTCTAACCATTACACCACTCTGGCTTTTATGCAGTGACAGTTGTTGAACAGTAACAAGCAGCTGGGCCTGTCTGAGTCATGAAAATTATATGTAGCCATTCATCCCATTGTTGCTACTGGCCTCAGGCTTGATGGTTTCTCTCTCAAAGGCCAAAACAGCCCTGGAAAAGGTTCTGTTCCCTTCCATGCCTTTTACTAAGAAAAACCCAGGTTGGCAATACTGTTGTAGTTGCCTAGCAACCCATATTTATTTCTTAAAGCTACAGGTTCTGCTACTATTATTTTGGGGAGTTTTAACCCTCCCAAGGTATTTTTCCTATCAATATATCTGTGATGCCTCTTTCCCACTCACAGAGTGCCTACCACCCTCCTAATCTTTTCTTTTGAGTTATGGGTTATATACGTAGATAAGGACATCACAAGCTACTCTTTTTGTCTCTTTTAAAATATATGGAGAGCCCTGACTGTTTCACATTGTCCCACCGTGGGCCATGGCGGTCCTGCTACGGTCTGGCACCAGGCCCCACCGGGGATGTCGGGACGGCTGGAGGAGGCTGCAGAAAGCAGCGATTCCTCGCCCCCTCAGCTGGATGTCGAATGCCTCCACCACCCCATGCCTCAGGCACACCCCTGCCCCAGCAACTGGCTTCCCAGCGTGCCCACTGAGACAGCCGCAACCATGGCACAAGCTGGCTGGTTCACTGCGGAGCTGGAAGGAAATGGCAGCCAAATTCCCCCACCCACCTGGCTGACAGAGGGATCACTAGCAGCGGCGGCAGGGAAGGAGCAGACCATCCCCAGCATGGGGAAGTGGGGACCGACAGGACGAGCCCGGGGGTATGGGAGAACTTCCTTGTGGCTGAGGGAGTGGCCAGCAGGAAGGAAGCTCTGAAACCCCAAGATGCCAGACCCCCTGCAGGCAAGACAGGGGGTGAAAAAGGAACAGATGGCACATGAGGAGGCAGGGCTCACCCCCCAGCACTTCCTTGAGGAGGCCCCGGACTGATGACGCCCCGATGGTGGGCACCTGCACTGAGTACTCAAGGCCAGGGAATGGCAGATGTGAAGGCCCTGGGAGAAGGAAAGCCTGCCCCTGGATGGGGTCTCGAGATTGGACCCTGTTGTACCTGCAGCCAGATGAGCCACCTGTGCCAGGATTGTCACATGATGGAGTGTGACACAGGGTGGGAATCCTCCCTCCAAGTGACTGAGGTGGGAGGAGGGATGCTCCCTTTTTGTCATCCAGGTCACAATCGGCAGTTGTGTGGTTCTGGCCCTCCTCGACAGTGGCAGTTCCATCCCCATGGTTAGAGAAGATTACGTGCCCGAGAAGCTACCCCTGGTGTGCGAAATGGAAATTGCCTGCTTCCACAGCCCTCAGGAATGGTGCCCCATTGTGACAGTGCCCATCAAATACTAGGGTCAGCAGTACCAGCTACCCATGGCATGTGTGTGGGTGCTTCCCTTTCCGGTACTCCTGGGGCAGGACGCCCCACAGTTCCTGCAGGCGATGACACAGCAAGCAGAGGAGCCGATGCTGTGGGCCACCCCCGTGATGGATGACCAATCAGTTGAGGAAGAACTGGAGGATGAAGCGGAAGCAGGCAGGGAAGAAGATGACACTCCCCATCAAGTGGATCCGGCCTTTGCAGAGGCTCAAGAGGATGATCTGTCGCTGGACGCCTTGTTGAACCATACTGCGGTGAGAGAAGGGCAGGTGATAGATGAGCGGTTGGGGCAGTGGGGTTTGAGGATAATACAGGAAGGGGGTGTGTGGTTCCGAGAGTGCCAGGTGAGGGGGACCCCCAAGAGACAGGTGCTAGTGCCCCAAAAGTATAGGCAACAGGTGCTGGAGCAAGCCCATGACCCCCCATGGGCCGGACACCAAGGGGCCAAGAACACCCTCAAACAGGTGTTGGAATGGTTCTTTTGGCCCTCAGTCTCTAGAGACGTGACGCAGTTCACCAAGACATGTGACCTATGCCAACGAACAGCGACTACTCCTGCCCCCAAAGCCCAATTGCAGCCAGTGGCTTTCACCAGATGGCCGTTCGAGTGGATAGGCATGGATTCCATTGGGTCCTTGGCCTGAACAGCAAGGGGAGCTCAGTACATCCTGGTCCTCATGGATTACATTACACGATATCCAGAAGCTGTCCCGCTACCTAGTATGAAGAGTGCTGGGGTCGCTAGAGCCCTCATGCGATTTTTTTCACATGTGGGCCTACCACAGGAAATCCTTATGGACCGGGGAAAACCGTTCATGGCCAATTTTATGAAGAAGGTTTGCAAGGCCCTACATATTCGCCAGTTATTTCACGGCCACCCACCATCCCCAAACAGACAGGCTGGTGGAATGCATGAACCAAATGATCAAGGGTATGCTGAGAAGACTGTCCCACGACCACATCCAAGCCTGGGACCTATACCTGGATCCCTTGCTACTGGCCCTTCATGAGATCCCTCAGGCATCTACAGGCTACTCACCCTTTGAATTGATATACAGTCAGAACCCGCGGGGCATCCTTAGCCTCTTGGAAGAACAATGGGTCCCTGCAGCCCCACGAGAATACCGCAAAGTGGAGATGCACGTACAGCAATTGCACGAGCGGTTAGAGGCCACCTGAGCACTTGCCAACCAGAACCTCACCCAGGCCCAGGGGAAATATAAGAGACAATATGAACAAGGCACCCAGCCACGATTCCTGCAGACAGGTACCCTTGTCCTCATCGCCAAGTGGGTCATGACCAAGGACAAGGGGGATCTCTGACTTGGCACGTTCAAGGTCCTCTGGGCCGTCAGGCCCCTGACTTATGCGGTGCAGTGTGGATGCTCCCCCCAGCAAACCAAGACTCTGCATGTAAATGACTTGAAAGAATGGGCCCGGTGGGACCCATCCCTGGGCCAGCACGATGTCTTCTCGCTGGGGTCAGTTGACCTTCTTGAAGCTCCCTGGCACGGCAAGCCCCACGAGGGAGATACCCCTGTGTTGGATGAAAGCCTCACCCCCCAACAACAGAGGGATGTCCAGATGCTACTCCAGAGCAGCTCACTAGTGTTCTCGTCAACCCCGGATTGTACCCACCTCACCGAGCACCACATTCCCACCCCGGAGGGAGTAGTGGTGTACTGCCGGTGGTGCCCAGTCCCATACAAATGGCAGGAGATAATCAAACAGGAAGTGATGGACATGTTGTGGCTAGGGATCATCAAGCCCTCACAGAGCCCCTAGTGAAGCCCGGTGGTCCTTGTACCGAAGCTGGATGGAAGTATCCAGTTCTGTATCGATTATCGAGAGGTTAACCGGATTGCCCACTTTGACGCCTACCCCATGCCCCGGGCAGAATACCTCATCAACCAATTAGGAAAGGTGCAGTACCTATCGGCCCTCGATTTAACGAAGGGATATTGGCAGATCCCTGTCTGAGAGGTCGATAAAGAGAAAACAGCTTTGCCACCACTTGAGGTCTGTTCCAGTTTCGGCGAACACCCTTCAGCCTCCATGGGGCTGCCACCACCTTTCAGCAATTGGTGGATCAGGCCTTGGCCCAGTGCAATCACTTTGCCTGGGCCTATATCGACGACATTGTCATCTGTAGTCCCAACTGACTGACCCACCTCACACACCTCAGACATGTGCTGGCAGCCTTGGCTGTGACCGGCCTCACTGCCAACCCATGGAAGAGTCGCATTGGCTTCCGGGAATTGAAGTATTTGGGATATCAAGTGGGGAGAGGTGTGTTACGACCCCTCTCTGACAAGATCGCCGAGCTGGAGACCCTCGTACCCAACCCGACAAAAAAACAACTATGTCGCTTTTTAGGATTTGTGGGGTTCTATGGTAGATTCACCCCCCATTTCCCATCCATCGTGACTCCCCTGACCGATAGCCTAGGGAAAGGCCACCCTAATCGCATCCTTTGGACCAACATTAAATGGCATGCATTTGATACATTGCGAACAAGCCTCTCTCGTGACCCAGTCCTTCACAACCCTGATTTTGAACACCCCTTTATCCTCCAGACAGATGCTTCTGACACTGGTCTCAGGGCCGTCCTCTCACAGAACATCGGGGGAGTTGAACGGCTGATCTTTTTCTTGAGCCATAAACTGCAGGCCACTGAATGGGCTTACGCCATGATCAAAAAGAAAGCATTGGCCATTAAGTGGGCAGTGTGGGCCCTTCAGTTCTACTTGACCGACAACCCCTCTAGTATGGCTGTCGCAAATTAAGGACCAGAATGCCTGTGTAATGCGCTGGTATCTCTCATTGCTTCCATTCAGGTTCACCATCCAACACTGACCTGGCCAAGACCATTTCAACAATGACTTCCTATCCAGGCTGCATGATGCCAACCCCCACGACAAACCTCTCAGTGTGGGGAAATGTCCTGCCATGGGCCATGGCAGCCCTGCTGCGGTCCAGCACCAGGCCCCACCGGGGATGTTGGAATGGTTGGAGGAGGTTGGAGGAAGCGGCGATGCCTCGCCCCCTTGGCCAGACGTCGAATGCCTCTGCTGCCCCATGCCTCAGGCACACCCCAGCAACCGGCTTCCCAGCATGCCCACCAAGACAGCTGCGACTGTGGCACGAGCTGGCCAGTTCGCTGCAGAGCTGGAAGGAAACAGCAGCCAAGTTCCCCTGCCCGTCCGGCCAACAGAGGGATCGCTAGCAGCAACAGGGAATGAGCAGACCATCCCTGACATGGGGAAGTGGAGCCCAACAATGGCACTATCAGGATAGGCCCAGAGGCAACCCTGTGGTCCACGGCCCATCCCCCTTTGATCCCCAGGGACAGGGCCCCTCTCACCTTGCTCCCCAACGATGGAGGAGACACCGGAGTGGCAACAGAAGCCGCTGCCCACGCAGCCCACCAAGGAAGTGGCAATGCCCTCAGGATGCCTGAGAGGGCGGAGTTTCCCACCTGAGCCTAAGAGCAGGAAGACCCCAGCCAATGGGAGGGGAGGCCAGGGGAGATGGGCATTCCAGACAACCTGTGGGGAAGGTAGGAGGGTGGGGAGGAGGGACCCGGTGCTGGTGGAAAGGAATAAAAGAGAGGTGGAGGCCAGAACCAGGGAGGAGATGAAGGAGTTGAGAGGAGGTGGCCTGCCTGCTGAGAGAGAAGTCAAGGAGGCACCTCCCGGGATCCATTCCTGGTGGAGAGTAGGCAAGCCAGCAGTGACGCAACCCCGGGCCCTCTCTGGCATCTGAGGTTCCCGGCTGAACCCCTCTGGAAGACCCTTCAGCCAGCCGGGCCCCACTCAGACCACTCCAAGCTAGCCACAGGGCACAACACACATCTCAGGTCCTCTCACTCTCAGAGACATCCACAGGCAGGGTAGTCCAGCCCCCTTTAATAATAAACCTTCACTCGCACAGAGCTATAGGGGGTGGGGCTCACACACTGTTCCAATCACTCACTACCGCCATTTCTATCCTATAATAAATGTACTTAGACCAAGATATTAAATTGTGTGTGTTTGTGTGTGTGTGTGTGTGATTCTTTCCCTTAGACATGCAGCCCACAGGGCTAATCAAAACAAGAAAACTTAGTTATGATATAGACAAAACACTGAGGAAAGTAAGGTATAAGTAACAATGTTTCACTTCCATTGAACTTTTGTACTGAGGTCTTATTCCTAAAACTGGGATCCATTAGTTACAAATTGAGTATTTTAAGCCTGCTCTAAGCAGCTCTTCTGCACAGTTCTACTATGTCAGACATTCTCCTTTCCCCCTCTCAAATCCTATGCTGCCAACTTCTTTGCTACTAACTCCTGTCATTTTCAACTGCTTTTTTCCCCAGCCTCAGCTCTCAATATTCTGTCTGCTCTCATTGGATGCTTTTAGGGAAAGGCAGAACCTAGCCTGTCCATCACAATACCTAATTTTCAATTTGGCTCCATCTATGGATATTTAAATCTGGAGATCAAAGCCATGGACAGACATGACAGATCTTTCTGCAAACCTAAAAAAAGCTCTGGGTTTGTGGAGAAATCTGAAATCAAACACACACACAAACATTGGAGGAGTTAACCCCCCAAATGATAAAAGGAGTGCCTGTAGCTTTAAGAAACAGATGCCCTCAGTAGCTGTTGCTAGGCAATCTCACCAGCATTGCCAACCTCAGCCATACATGGTTTCTTTCAGTGAAAGGCAGGGTACAGGACAGGAACAACCAGTGACATGCTACCATGCAGCATGAATGACTGCTTGCCCAGCTGCTTGTTTCTGTTCAACAGCAGCCACCTGATTAAAGCCGTTATGGTGTAGAGGTTAGAGTTCAGACTAGGATCTCAGAGAACCAGGTCTGAAACCTCACTCTGCCATGGAAGTTAACTTGGTAACCTTGGGACAGTTATATACTCTCAGGCAGGGCTCTTTTTGTAGCAGGAACTCCTTTGCATATTAGGCAACACACCCCTAATGTAGCCAATCCTCCAAGAGCTTACAGTAGCCCCTGTAAGAAGAGCTCTGTAAACTCTTGGAGGATGGGCTTCATTACGGGTGTGTCGCCTAATATGCAAAGGAGTTCTTGCTACAAAAGAGTCCTGCTCTCACAATCTATCTCACAAGTTATGAGTGTAAAATGGAGGAGAGGAGAATGATATGAACTGTTTTTGGGTCCCCATTGTGTAGAAAGGCATGGTATAAAAGAAGTAAATAACAAATATGGCTGAAGATGGGGGCAGAGGAAAGATAGGTTGGTGGGTGGACTGGAAGGAGAGAAGGAATCAGGGAATGATGAGGATGTGGGAGCTGCCAGTCCTTTGGGGATAGACACTGCTGGAGGAGGGAAGAAGGGAAAGCTGAAGACCGGGGGCGGGGGGCAGATAAAGTAGGTTTGCTGGTAAATAAGAAGGAGAGAAGCAAACAGAAAAAGACAGAGGGTGATTTCCCACTAAAGCTTGCCGCGCGGTCGTGCTGCTGTTTGCCCGGAGATTTTTAGTCAATTTCACACCGAAGCCGCGGGGCTGCATTTTGACCCGCGGCTTCGCCCGATTTTCCCGGAGTTCCGTAATCCTGTTTTTTGAGGATTACGAAACTCCGGGAAAATCGGGCGAGCCGCGGGTCAAAATGCAGCCCCGCGGCTTCGGGTGTGAAATTGACTAAAAATCTCCGGGCAAACGGCAGCACGACCGCGCGGCAAGCTTTAGTGGGAAATCACCCAGAGAGTCTATGGCAGTTTTCAGGGAACAGAAAGAAAAAAATAGGGAGGTGGGAAATGAGAGGTCCTTCGAAAATCCTTGCAGGCCCCCACGCTTGTATATACATTATACATATGGAAGCTACTTCCAAAGGATGACTTACATGCATGAAACAATCATTACAGAGTAGAGGCTGTTGGAAAAAGTTTAATATAAACAACAAGAAAAGTCCTTGATGTTGCAGTCATTGTGTGATGTGTAAACAGAGAATAAGAGTGATACTGTCAAATACTGGTTTAACATAGAAGATTTTGTCAACTTTAAATATGTTCTTGATCATCTTTCCAGTAAATGTGTGTATGCTGCTTTGTTATTCTACAGGAAAAATGAGATTAGCAGGTGCAGTACAGTTAAAACAGTGTATCAAAGGAAGTTTGCAAGCACAGGATTGTTTTTTAAAAGGTCATGCAACTGTAATGGCTGGAACAGGAACAAAAGCCATAATTCCCTTCTCATAGCCATTTTTGTGGGTAATTCTCCTAGAAACAACAGGGGTGGGCCAAGGGATTTAAAGTGAACCATTAAACCTGACTTATTCCTAGTATTACTTACACTGTGGTTCAGTAAATTGCAATTTGGGATTCACAATCCTACAAAGCGTTTTTTGTTAGGGTACCAGAGCTGGCCTTTATGTAGTATGATGAATGTGGGTATTAAAATTGGGATATACAATCGTTTTGTGCAAAAAAAATTGCAAGAAAATATTAAACTGATTTAAATGCTTCTATATTTTCAATGTATATGGTCTTAGTATATCTCCATTGTATTACAAGGACCATAATATAGTAAAATTGAATTGAACAAATATATGTTTAAAGTGAACAGATTTTAAGTAAATCTGTATTTTTAAAATGCATATTTGTTGTCTAAAGGCTAAAGCATGCTATAGGAAAATGAACCCCCCCCCAGATAGTAGGATTCTTTTAACTCCTGAAACCAAGTATCGCACAAGCATAAGGTTGTGAAATTTGTTGTCTTATTACTGTGAATAGTATTCAAGCATCATGTTAAAGCTGAAATCTTGGACCCAAATAGAGTTGTCATTTGAACATACCTGCATCAGACTCCTTATATGTGATTTCAATTCACCCTCTGCCAGACTAACTGAAACATGTTTTGTTTTGTTTTAATTTCAATACTGTGTTAAGCAGCTTTGTACCTGTATTCCAGAATCATGGCCTGGCAATGTACCAGTAAGAACATTCACAATTTATGCATCACAGGTTGCAGCCATTTTTGCATATGTGAACTAGATCTTCTAATTTCCATGGAAGACAGCACATATTTGTATGTGAGGAAAGGGAGAAACTACAATTTTCATGAGACAATTGTTGGGTGATCCCACCATAGTAAGGCTTGTTTGCCTGACTGATCTAATTCCCTTCTTGCAGCTGCAGACTAGCTTATCTCCCTGGCCTTGAGCTACCAGGCACCTTGGGCATGAAAGTGTACTTTCTTCCTGCTTGCATCCCAAACCGTTATTCTCCCTGCACTCATATCTCATTGCTTATTGGCCCTCAGGTATCAGGGGGTCGTGTATGAAACCTGTATCATTATGATAGCCATTTTGAATACCCCATTCCTGACTTAAAAGTGCAAGGCATTCCATCTCTCTGATCAATAAAGCTTTTCTTATTCAAGGACTGGCTGTTGATACTGAGTTATTGGGAACCTGACAACAATGCACAAATACATATGCAAAAATAATAATACAGGCTAAGCTATCCCAATAGCCATGGGTGGGCATTTCTGTACCCCACGTCACATCCCCACACTGCACCTCAATTTTTAAAATTTCTATGCTTTCTCTCATGCTCTCCCTCAAAATTGCAGTACTCTTTCTCTGTTGCATTTCTGTACTGGCCCTTCAGCTCTGATTGTCATCTTAATTAAAATAATATCCCACCTCGTGTAACATGAACTGAAATATATTATGGCAACTTTAGCAGTGAGAAATTCTAGGGACTAGACTCGGAGGTGTTTAGTTTCTTTTGTATGAAAGATCACTGTAGACCTAAGGCATATATGTAATATCTGTTTTATTTATAAATATCAAGGCAGAGAATAGGTAGGCTAAACAAGCTCTCCCACAAGGCAAATCCCAAGAAAGCAACTTCGATAGCCCTCAACACTGCAGCCCTAATGCTAACTAGCTAGAATGCTGCCAGCCCACTGGTTTCTTTGTTAGAGTCAAAATACATGAGACCCAACAGGACAGGCCATAGCTCAGTGTAGAGCATTTGCTTGGCATGTAGGCCTCAGGTTCAATCCCTGACATCTTCAGTTAAAAGGATCAGGATGTGAAAAGACCCCAACCTGGGATCTCGGAGAACCACTGTTGGTCTGAGTAGACAAAATGACCTTGATGGACCAAGGGTCCATCAGTATAAGGTTCATGTGTTCCTTGATGTGTTCCTTTTATCAGTATAAAATTCAGTATAAGGTTCATGTGTTCCTTGATGCACAATGGACTTGCAGTGAGGTGTATATCAGGGGAACTCATCTTAAATAGTGCTTATTTGCTTGGCGTAGTGAGGAAGAGCTGCAAGAGGGGAGAAGGAGCTTCTGATTTCCCTCCCACCCAGCTTTTGCCAGTGGACACAGTGGAAGAGGGAACTTTTTGCCCCCTTTTCTGGTTCCATATGTTCTTCCTCAAGCAAGTGAAGCTAGAAAAAGGGGACAAACCCCGCACTGTTGTTTCCACTGGCAAATATAGGGTGGAAGGGAAACTGGAAGCTCCTTTTCTACCCTCAGAGAGCTCCCTCACAGCACCAAGTGAAAAAGTGCTGTTTAAGGTGAATTCCCCTGATATATGTCTGACTGAGAGTTAGGCATAGAATCATAGAATCATAGAATGTTAGAATTGGAAGGGACCTTGCAGGTCATCTATTCCAATCCCCTGCACTCTGCAGGAGCATAGCCAAAAGATAGCCCTACATACCTGCAACATACCCAAAAGATGGTCGTCCAGCCTCCGCTTGAAAAATCCAGGGAAGGAGCATCCACCACCTCCCGAGGCCGACTGTTCAACTGCTCAATCACTCTCACAGTTAGGAAGTTTCTCCTGATATCTAGCTGGTAACGACTCCCTTGTAATTGCCACCCATTAGATCTAGTCGTGCAATCCAGAGCAAGAGAGAATAGATCTGCTCCATCTTTTACATGACAGTCCTTCAAATACTTGAAGACTGCAATCATGTCCCCTCTTAAGTCTTCTCTTTCCCAGGCTAAACATACCCAACTCTTTCAACGTTTCCTCATAAGACTTGGATTCAAACCCTCTCACCATCCTGGTTGCCCTCTTCTGGACACGCTCGAGCTTGTCAACATCCTTCCTAAATTGTGGTGCCCAAAACTGGACACAGTACTCCAGGTGAGGCCTGACCATAGCAGAATAGCGTGGAACTACAACCTCCCATGATCTGGACACAATGCTTCTGTTAATGCATCCTAAGATTGCATTAGCTTTCTTCACAGTGACATCGCATTGCAGGCTCATGTTGAGCTTGTGATTAACCAGAACACCTAAATCCCTTTCACATGTGCTGCTGTCAAGCCAAGTCCCTCCCATTCTATATCTGTGCCTTTGATATTTTGTGCCCAGGTATAGGACTTTGCACTTATCTCTATTGAATTTCATTTTATTTGCCTTAGCCCACTGTTCCAGCCTATCTAGATAATTTTGAATCCTTATTCTGTCTTCATCAGAATTAGCAATCCCACCCAGTTTTGTGTCATCTGCAAATTTGATAAGCATCCCCTCTGTGTCTTCCTCCAGGTCATTTATAAAAACATTGAACAACACCGGGCCCAGGACCGAGCCCTGTGGCACTCCACTTGACACTTCCCTCCATGTAGATGCAGAGCCATTTACGAGCACTTGTTGTGTACGATTTTTCAACCAACCATGAATCCATCCAATGGTTGCTCCATCCAGCCCATACTTAACCAGCTTATCCTCAAGGATATCTTGAGAAACTTTGTCAAATGCTTTACTGAAATCTAGATACACTATATCCACAGCATTGCCAGAGTCAACCATTTTAGTAACTCTGTCAAAAAAGGAGATAAGATTGGTCTGGCATGACTTATTCTTAAACCCATGCTGGCTACTACCAATTAACTCATTCTGTTCAAGGTGCTCACAGACAGAACATTTGATAATCTACTCCAGAATTTTTCCAAGTATTGATGTCAAGCTGACAGGCCTGTAATTTCCCAGGTCCATCTTTTCCCTCTTCTTGAAGATTGGGAAAACATTCGCTCTTCTCCAGTCTTCCGGCACAATGCCAGTACTCCAGGACATCTCAAAGATTAGAGCTAGAGGCTCTGAAATAACATCTGCAATTTCTTTTAGCATCCTGGGATGCAAGCCATCCGGCCCTGGAGATTTGAAAGTATTTAAGGCAGCCAGATGCTCTCTAACTGCTTCCTTCCTTACTCTGGACTGGCAGTTCCTCCTTCCTTCATATACCCTGCATTCTTCCGTTTGTATACAGCTCACCTTATGGTTAAAGACTGATGCAAAGTGAGAGTTAAGTAATTCCACTTTGTCTTCATCCCTTGTTAAGGCTTGACAATCTTCGCCTAGGAATGAGCTTACCCCATCCCTGTTCTTCTTTTTGCTCTGAACATAGACATAGAAATTTTTCTTGTTATTTTTAGCATCCCTTGCAAGCCTCAGCTCCATATGTGCTTTAGCCTTTCTGACACCATCCCTACAGATTTGAGCCTGCTTCTTGTACTCACCCTCAGTAATTTGGCTCTCCTTCCATTTCCTGTACATTTCCCTTTTTAGTCTCAGCTCTTCAGAGAGTTCCTTGTTCAGCCACCTCAGCTTCATTACCCACCTCCCACCTTTCTTTCTTACTGGAACAGTTTGCTATTGTGCCTTAAGCACTACCTTTTTCAGCATCTCCCATTCTTCCTGTGCAGATTTCCCCCTCAACATTTCCAGCCATGGGATCCTACCTAATATTTCTCTGAGTTTTTTGAAATCAGCCTTCCTGAAGTCCAGGATACGAGTCCTACCATGTCTGGGTTTCACATCCCTCACTATGTCAAATTCCAAGCTGACATGGTCACTATTCCCCAAGGATCCTACAACATTCACCTCATCAACCAGTTCTTCCCTGTTAGTCAGAATTAAATCTGGGATAGCAGATCTTCTGGTTCCCACCTCCACCTTCTGAGAGATGAAGTTGTCCACAAGACTATTCAAGAATCTGCGGGATGCCCCATGTGTAGCAGAGTTAGATTTCCAGCAAATATCTGGATAGTTGAAATTTCCCATAACCACTACACCCTGTCTCTGTGAAAGTTTAGCAAGCTGTTATATAAATGCATCATTCTGTTACTGCAGTTGGTTCAGAGGTCTGTAGTATACCCACACAACAATATCCCCTTCTTTCTCCCCCTGCTCTATCCTTATCCACACACTTTCAACAGGGCAACTCTCAAAATCCTGAATTGCAGTGCAAGCGTATTGATTCTTGACCTATAGTGCCACCCCATTGCCTTTTTTGTTTATTCTGTTCCGTTTGAACAAGGTATATCCTTCAATCGCTGTGCTCCATATATGAGACTCATCCCACCAAGTCTCAGTGATACCTATCAGATCATAATTACTTTCCAATGTTTGAAGTTCAAGCTCCTCCTATTTATTTCCCATACTCTGTGCATTAGTATAAAGACATTTCAAATTACAGATGTCCTTTCGTACAGTAGGTCCCTTAGATTTTACCTGAAAATTACTGAACTCACTTCTCTCTCGTTCATTTATTCTCTGGTCACTTCCCTTCTGAAACTTAGTGTTGGGGATGCCGCATAACATCAGGCTTTTTCTTCCCACCCCCAATGTCTTCAGTTTAAAGCCCTCCTGTTCGGGTTTGCAAGTATTGCAGCAAAGGCATTCCTCCCATTCTTCATAAGGTGCACCCCATCTGTCGCCAACAGTCCTTCACCTTGAAGGTACATACCATGGTCCAGGAAGCCAAATCCCTCTCGATGGCATCATCTACGTAACCAGCCATTCACCTCCAGTATCCTGTTCTCCCTTTCAGCTCCATGGCCCTCAACAGGTAAAATGGAGGAGAACATCACCTGTGCCCCCAGATCTTTCACCTTCTTGCCCAGAGCCTCATAGTCTTTGGAGATCCATTCAAGGTTTCTTCAGGCCGTATCGTTTGTTCCCGCATGGATCAGCAGGAGCGGGCAGCATACCCATGGTCTGTCATGTGTCAGAAGTAATATGTATTTTGGCCCTTAGTTACAGGAGTGTCATCTTCTACAGGATCTAATGAGCAACTCATTCAAAAACACAGAAAGACTCCATCAGATGGTTATCTAACTACTGATGGAAAATCAAGAGGCGACCCTAGACTATTGACTGCTTTTGTTTCTTTTTTTATTTCATATGTGATCATTGCTATTAATGCTTCTTTTGTACCATTTCCATATGCTTTATATACTATATGTATAAGCCATTGTTATAATACTTATATGCCAATTTATTTCATTTTTCAACATTTATACGTGATGTACCATGCACAGACAACGTGGTGTAACATTGTCATGCCAGAGATACTGATTCACAGGATCATTACAGATAAGAGGCCTGTAAGTTTAGTCAGGATCAGCATGTCCAGTAAGCTAAGCAAATGAGAGACAGCTGGGTCAAGGCAGCAATCCCTAATTAGTCTAGGACGGGAAGTGAAAAATAAGAAGCCAGTCCAAGAAGCAGAGAGGAACCAGAGGAACTGATGGACTTGCCTGAATATGCACACATCTACACATTCGGAGGAAGCTGTGAGACCGGACGCTCTCGACAACTTGATGAATGCTGCACATGGCCTTGAAGAGCCAGAGGCTGTGGTGGGAATCTTCCTGAACTGCTCACCGTGAGGTATAGTCCGGGTGCAGGAGCCACTCAGAAGACAGCCAGTGTCTGCAAGCAAGTGAGTCTTGGCAGTTCTGTGTGAACCCTGAAGCAAGTGGCTAAGCCAGAGGGAGCCGGACTTTCAGGGAGAAAGGATCAACAAACCGTATGTTCATAGTAGCTCAATAGTTAGGATTAGTTTTGTCTATTGTCTGTTTTATTCCACAACTCCCCCTTATTTGTTTTTATTTGTCTTGAAGAAATCTTTATGTTTTATAAGCCAGGAGTCTGAACAAGTCTTTGGACTGAACAAGTAGAGACTGTTCGTGTGCCCTCTTTGCTTCTCCTAGGCTGAGCCAGTTGGCTTTGGAAGTGAAGGGGACTCAGGGTAAGGGAAGCATGCTACTGGAGTGACACTGAGCCCCAGTCTAAATTGAGGCCCAGACCCAGGGGGTTGCCTGAGAGATATTGTGGTCAACATCCACCTGGCACCCCAGGGCCCTAATAGACGAAGCATTTATATCACGTGTATGTGATAAACATGCACAAAAATAACACTGAAAATGTAGCAAAAGGAAATTGGTGCAAAAATAAAGCCTCTTGAGGCAGGAAAAAAAATTAAGACTGCGGTCACACAAACTAAATAATCCACTTTCAATGTACTTTCCAACTGGACTTTGCTAGTTCACAGAGTAAAATCCAGTTGGGAAGTGCACTGAAAGGGGATTGAAAGTGGATTATTCAGTTTGTGTGACCTCAGTCTGAAACTGGTCTTACATATGAAACTGTGAGTGAATGAAACTTACATATGAAACATATGAAATCATGAGTCAGAACATTGATCTATCAAGGTTAGTAGTCTACTTTCACTGGTCGTGGCTCCCTGGGGTCTCAGATAGAGTTCTTTCACATGACCTAAAACTTGACTCTTTTAACTAGAGATATCCAGGGTTGAATGTGTAGGAACCCTCCAAAATTCCTGCTTAGTCCTATATAGCAACCAGCTAACATCAGGCTGCCCCCAGGGAGGGAGGGTAAGTCAGCAGCAGTGAGAAGGCTAAAGGTAAGAGGGAGCAACAGGACAAAATGGCCAGCTGCCCTCATCTGATTGCCTGCTCTATTTTCTCCGAAGCCAATAGAGCCTTGCACTTCATTTGAAGCAAGTTCATGTCTGGGGCAAATCAACCCACAGGATAATATGCTGTGAATCTCACTTCTACTTTTATTGATTAAGAGGTTAATGTGAAAACGTGAAGACAAAGATGCTGGATAATCCAAAATATAGAGGCAAACAACCGTATTCCAAATCCAAGCATTTTCAACATTGATTTCTTTACTTATTATATGAAGACTATAGAGGTGCAGATACAAATGTTTTCTGTGCTGCACACACCCAAACTGAATCATCTTTGGGTTCTAGCTGCCTTTAGAACCCTATTAATTAGTAGGTAGGGTCTATGCATATTTTAAATAAATAAATGTATACTTCTCACTTCCCAGTTTCTCAATGCACTATGATTATAAAATAGGACAGTTTATAAGGGTTATAAATATTTAAATCATGTCAGATTCAAATTCAGAATTATAATGGGAAAGGTAAACTTAACAACTCAAAATGCTGATCACAAAATCCAAATTAACTGTTTTTAAGATTAAAATACTATTTCAGTGTTTATACTGGCACTTAGTAGATAGCAATTATGAAATTTTCAGTTTAGATTTAATAGATCAAGAAATGTTGCATCTTAGCTTGACTTGGCAGCTCATATATCACCAGTTCTTTAGACAGCTTTATTGTTTACTTTAAAGAAGGTCACACATGAGAATGACAAAATGGCTGCCTAAATAAGACACTGATCATTTCTGTTATAGGGTATGTGACATTTTAGAAGTTTAAACCACAAGATGAGACAAATATAAGTGATGTTCATTTTTCAGACACAAATCCAGCTGTCCTCAGAAGATCAAGATAAGCAGTAACATGAAAGGTCACAAGGCCTTGTCATTAGCTTGTTGATGTCTTTATCAGTTCTTAACTATGTCCTTAGCCAACTTATACATTAGATGATAGATGTGTAAACAGTTTCTCAACAATCCTTTCAACGGAGAGCAGCTGCATGAAGCTACCAGTTTCCCTGGGGAAAAGCAAAGGTAGGGACTGCTTCCCTAGTAGATTTTTTTCTCACTGAAAATAGCCTCCCCAGTTGATTTTCAACTATGGGTAGGGTTGCCAGCTCTGGGTTGGGAAATGCCTGGAGATTTTGGGAGTGGAGCCCGAGGAGGGTGGGGTTTGGGAAGTGGAGGGACTTCAATGGACATAATGCCATAGAGTCCACCTTCCAAAGTGGACATTTTCTCCAGGTGAACTGATCTCTGTCACCTGGAGATCAGTTGTAATAGCAGGAGATGTCCAGCCACCACCTGGAGCTTGGCAACTCTAAAGGTGGGGGGAATTATACTGGTAACCCTGTGCAGCAGGGGTCCTTTCCTGGTGCCATCAAAGTGTTTTTGGAAAGTAGACAGGGCCAGGTGGGACTTTTTGAGTTTTTGATGTTTATGGTATACTGTTGACAGTAAAGTAGTTTACTGCGCAAATTGTAGTGATATTCTAAAATCACAGCGGGACTTGGTTCAGACTAAACACCATTGAGCTGTATGGCTGAAATGCTTAATGGACCGAACTGAGCCAGCTGAGCTGGGAGACAAGAACCCAGAAGAAAGCTGCTGGGAAGGTAAGTGTTTGTTCTTTTTGCCTTTCCTAAACTGCTAAATTACTGAGAAGCATTGGCTGGGGAATGCTTCATGAGAGGACAGAGTTTGAGGGTGAGTGGGTGCTTGTAACTCTCTGAAGAGTGGTGTATTCATCTGGGTCTGTTGCTCATTGAACAAGGTCTGTTTGCCAGAGGCTGATTGCAGGCCCCACCCTCTGCTGTTGTTGCTGGGAGGCATGGGCTGTGGGTCTTTGAACTGTAAGTCTCCTCCTAGGCAGAGACACAAGTCTTTGGATTGAGCTGAAAAGCAAGAGTCAAAGGACTCTTGGCCTGTGACTCTTGGCCTTCGGACCCTGCATCTCTCTAGATACCTTTAAACCACTAACCAGTTATGAAAGTAGATAGCCAGGAGGGGAGTGGGGGCTATCAAGTGTTTTGCAAAGGGTGCCACATGTACTATTATCTACCCATGGGGTGGAAATTGTGGGTGTGCGTTTGCTGCATGGAGCTCATGGCTTTCAGGGAGCAGGTTCATTCCCTTGAGGCTAGGGTTGGAAAAGCTGAGGCAGAGAGAGAGAGATTTGGGGTAGAGACCCTCAGGGACTTACCAGAACAGTCCCAGTCCTGTGCTGAAAGTTCTTATGCTGTTGTGGTGAGTGAGAGTCTTGAGGTCCAAGGGTGTCAGTCTGAGGAGGAGGGATCTGATCCCTTAGAAGTGACCCCTTGGGCAATGGACCAATATCCTCTCATACCAAGAATACTCCTGGAGGGCTGGGAGCAGGTGGGCTACTGGTAGTGGGTGATTTGATCATTAGGAATATAGAGCATGGAGTCTGTGACAGGCATTTTGACCGCACAGTGACTTGCTTGCCTGGTGCAAAGATAGGTTGTCTAGATAGGTTGATAGATAGTGCTGGGGAGGAGTCAGCAGTCATGGTCACATTGGCACCAATGACATTGGGAAATGTAGTTGTGTGGTCCTATAGGGAAAAAAAAATAGGTTACTAGGCAGCAGGGGTCATTTTCTGCCAGAGTGCACCGGACCGGTGCTCTGGTAGGAGGGAACCCAGCAAGTCCTGCCCCTGCCTTCCCTGGCCCACCTGCCTAAGCAGGCAGCCCGGGGAAGGCCTTCCAAGCAGTGAGGAGGCATTTAAATGTTTTCCTGTGCCTTCTCCTGCTCGCCCGCCAAAGCGGGTGAGCAGGGAAAGGCCTGCTCAACCCCCCCCGGCCTTTCCCTGTCCTCCTGCCTAAGTGGGCGGGCCGGGGAAGGCCTCTGAAGGAACAGGGAGGCATTTAAATGCCTCCCCATGCCTTCCCCCACTCGCCCGCCAAAGTGGGCAGCAGGGGAAGGCCTGTTGAGCCCCCCGGCCTTCCCCGGCCTGCCTGCCTAAGCAGGCAGGCTGGGAAGGCCTCTGAAAGAGCGGGGAGAAATTTAAATGCCTCCCTCTGCCTTCCCCTGTTTGCCCGCCGAAGTGGGCGGGCAAAGGAAGGCCTGTTGAGCCCCCTGGCCTAAGCAGGCAGGCCAGGGAATGCCTTTCAAGTAGCAGGGAGGTATTTAAATGCCTCCCTGTGCCTTCCCCCACCCACCTGCCAAAGCATGGTGGTGGTGGCAGGGGATTAATCGGGTGGGGGGTGGGCCGAGGGTGCCCAGGGCACCAGCAGCCTGGCTGATGCAGGGGTGTTGGTGGGTCAAGGGCACCTAGGCTGTAGGCGGCTTGGCTGCTCTGGTGGGGGGGCTTCCTTCGGGTCGGGAGTGTGTGTGTATTTCTTTGTCTCTGTGTTCCTCCATGTCTCTCTCTGCCCTTCTGTGTGTGTCTGTTTTTGTGTCTCTCTCTGCCTCTCTGTGTGTGTCTCTCTCCCACCCTCTGTTCCTCTGTGTTTTTCTCTGCCCTTCGCTCTGTGTGTCTCTCTCTTTCTGTTAATGTATCTCTCTCTGCCTCTGTGTGTGCGTCTGCCCTTCTGTGTGTGTCTCTCTCTCTGCCCCCCTGTGTCTCTCTCTCTGTCTCTGTGTGTCTGTCTGTCCCTCTGTGTGTGTGTTTCTCTCTCTGTTCCTCTGTGTGTGTTTCTCTGTGTCCCTCTTTGTGTGTCTGTCTCTTTATTTGTCTTTCTCTGTCTTTCTTTGCCTATCAAGGTTAGTATTTATTTTATTTCATTACATTTTTTACCCTGCCCTCCCAGCAAAGTTGGCTTAGTGTGGCTTACAACAATATAAAATGATATAGTAAATAACAGAAACCCAATCAATACAACTTTAAATTCATAACTATACAACTAATAAAGTGCTAGCATCAATTCCTCAAAGCACAGTCAGCACCAAGATCTACTTCAGCTTTCCCAGGCACTTTGGTCGGCTGTGCTTAGGGACTCGGGGAGGGGGGGTTGGGCTCGCTCTCCAACTGTCAGATGTTGGTGGTGACAGTGGTAGTGGTGGCTCCAAAAGCCTGGTGAAAGAGGTCCATTTACAGGCCCTGTGGAACTGTAACAGGTCCCGCAGGGTCCTGATCTCCTCTGGGAGCTCATTCCACCAGAATGGAGCTGCCACTGAGAAAGCCCTAGCCTTCGTTGATGCAAGCCTGGCCTCCTTGATGTTCAAGAGGACCAGCGGATTCTGGGTTCTTGATTGCAGTGCTCTCTGGGGAACATATGGGGAAAGGTGGTCCCTCAGGTATGCAGGTCCCTGGCCATAAAAGGGTGATGTCAGGGTGTGTGGCATATGCAAATAAATTATGTTAATGAGTTATGCTAATGAGCTCCTGGACCTCTTTTTCTACAAAATGACCCCTGCTAGGCAGAAAAAGGCCAGGACATCAAAGTTAGCATTCTCAGAAGTGCTGCTTGTTCCATGCACAGGGACAGCTAGACTGGCTCAGATCAGGGGTCTCAATGTGGGGATGAGATTGGTGCTAGAAGGAAGGGTTTAGATTTGTTAGGCACTGGGGAACTTTCTGGAACAAAACAGATGGGCTTCACTTGAACCAAAAGGGAACCAGTCAGTAATATCTAAAAGGTGTCAGAGCTTTCTGGGGGAAATCCTGGGAAGTAAGCCAACAGGAGCTGGGGAAATTCTGGTTCAGAACTACTCCCTCCAAAGGGATAATTGATAGGAGTGAAATAGAACTTGGGAGTGAGGCCATGATGGCGACTGATGGCCATGTGTGGCAACTAGGATTTCAAGGAAGGCGATGGTTACTGGAGAGGGAAACACTATAGGTGTTTATATGCCAATGCTAGAAGTATCCAAGCCAAGATGGGGGAACTGGAGTGCTTGGTGTTCAACGACAATTTAGATATTGTAGGTATCCCAGAAACATGGTAGAAATGGGAAAATCTGTGGGATACAGTCATCCCTGGGTATAAGCTCTAAACAGAGGGCAGGAAGGGATGGGTTGGAGTTTATGTTGTTTTGTAAACCAAAGAGGGTGTAGAATCAAATAAGCTAGACAACATCAGGGGAATTAACTCCCAAAACAGAAGTGATATGGGTGAAAATATTTGACCCTAAGGGTTACTTTAAAAGTGGAATTGTGCTACTGCCCACCTGATCAGCCCCTTGAAGCTGATCTTGAGATGGAGAAGGAAATAAGGGATATGACTAAAGCAGATAAAGCAGATAATTCTGAGAGACTTTAACTACCCTCACATTGACTGGGGGGTAAACATGTACTTGAGTCATGCTGTAGAAATGAGATTTCTAGACATGATAAATGACTGTGCTCCTGGACCTGATGGTCTGACCACAACATATTACAAATGTTTTGAACATACATTAACAATACCTTTCCAAAAAGCAATGAATGAGGTACAAGAGAGAAAGCAAATGCCACCAACCTGGTGAGAAGTGAATATAACTCTAATACATAAAGAGGGGAATGATCCATTATTACACAATCTTATAGAACAATTTCATTATTAATGTAGACTATAAGATTTTCTCGACAATAATGGCTAAGAGACTAAGAAAATGTATTCCAGAATTAATTCATGAAAATCAAACAGGATTTATCCTAAAAAAGATAGATGAAGGATAACATCAGATATCTGCTGAACTCAACTGAATATTCTAGGAGAAAAGACGGAGAAATGGCATTTATGTTCCTAGAAGCAGAGAAAGCCTTTGATAATGTGTCTTGACTATTTTTAATGAAAGTATTACAAAACATGAATTGCGGAGATATATTCTTATATGGGATCCAAAGTATTTATACTGATCAACATGTCAGAATTTTAGTATATAGCTCTTTGTCAGAAAAAATTAAGATAACAAAGGGAACCTGACAAGGTTGTCTGATATCACCACTATTATTTATTCTGGCAATTGAAATATTGTCCAATAAAATCAAACAAGATAATAGGATTACTGGAATAAAAGAAGATGAGGAAGAATATATGATGAAATGTAACAAAGCCAAGCATTTCCTTAAAATATACATTATACAATGGAACAAATAACCAGATTTGGAATTTACTCTGGATATAAACTGAATAAAAAGAAAACCAAGATAATCTTATTAAATACAATTAATGTAGAACAAGAATATGTGGTGGTCTTGCAAGACAGCTAAAACATATTGGTTATGGATTCATGAAATATTACAAAAAATCTTAGATACAAATATAAAATTTCTTCCTGAATTGTTTTTATTGAATATTTTACCACAAAGTTTTACAAAGCAATATATTTACATGATTGTACATGTAGTGACAGCAGTGAGGATATTATACACAAAATATTGGAAAACAACAGAGACACCAGGAAAAGAAAAAATAATATACAAGTTGTTGGAAGCTGCAGAAATGGATAAATTAACATTACAGTTACAAGGAAAACAAGAAGGAACTTTTGATAAGATTTGGTCAAGATTCTACAGTTGGATAGAGACTTACAATAATTGTCCATAAAAACATTTTAAAAGAAAACAGAGACTCCGGCTAGGGTCAGACTGGCAGTATGAAGTGCAAGGGAGTCGTGGCAAAAAGACCCGGAACAATGTGTTCCAGGTATTCCCAGCCACATTGGGATTTTGGCAGCTGCAGCTCTTTTTTAAAGAAAGGGGTAGAAACCCAGTCACAAAAACTTATCTTGGTGTAAAGTTGGTCCCCTTCTCCCCCCCCCCAAGTTTCTTATTCATTGGCTTTCTTCACTTGAATTTTCTAACAGGCAAAGTTGGGGAGTGAGGTGCCTGCATAGTCATCTTGCTTCCCTTTAGTGACTGGGTAGGAGGGAGGAGTGGGGAATGAAATTAACCAGGCTTGTTTTTGACAATGCACCCCCTCATTGTGTGCGCCTGGGGCAGACTGCACCTACCACCCCGCCTCTTGTATGCCACTGTAAATAATAACACCAGAATGCCTGTCAGCATATAAATGTCCTCCTCATGAAAAGAGCACTTTTTGTTTTTGTCATAGTGGGACCCAGGTTCTTCGATAGAGTGATTGGTGAGACACAGAGTTGCCAGCTCTGGGAAATATCTGGAGATTTTGGGAGGTGGAGTCTGAGGAGGGGATGGGTGGGGAGGGGAGAGACTTCAATGGGGTATCCTCCGGTATATATAATTCTGTTTTGGTCATGGACTCCCCTGAACATTCCATCACACTCCAAAATGAGTTGGATGCCAGATCTGTCATTCTCAGGGTCTCCCTAGCCAGTGGCTGAGTTCCATGAGTCCCGCCACTGGCTGAGTTCCATGAGAACTGGCTGGCACCAAAAATCTCCACAGAAAACACATTCTTCTCAGGAGAGAACACAGAGAGTTTGCGTCTGCCTAGACTCCTACGATGCTACCTTTCCTAGCCTGTTCTACAGCCCAGATGACTCTTACAGCCTGGAGGATTTCCCAAGGTCACTAGCCAGCCTTTCCCCATTGTCTGCCAAAGCCTACAGCACAGAGCTACATGCTGGCCTGAGGCCAAAAGGGCCACATCCCTTCTGGGCCCCGAGGTCATGGACTTTCACCAGGCTCCCTTCCACAGGGCCAGGGCCACCTCCCCCCCTTCCCCGTGTCTTTCCTAGCTCACCTGCCAGAAGGGCGCAGGGGCATTTAAATCCCTCCCTGGGGCTTCTCTAGCAAGCACACTGAAGCAGGCCAGCTGGAGAAGCCCGACAGAGCCACTGCCGCCCCCTTCCTGGCTGGCCCACTAAGGCAGGCAAGCTAGGAAGGACCTGGGAGGGGATGGAGGGGTGTTTAAATCCCTCCCTGGGGCTTCTCCAGCTGGTGTGCTGAAGCAGGCCAGCCGGAGAAGCCCGACACAGCCGACCCCTTCCTAGCTCACCCGTGAGGCAGGCAAACTAGGAAAGACCCGGAAGGGCGCAGGGGGTGTTTAAATCCCTCCCAGGGCTTCTCCAGCTGGCCCGCTGAAGCAGGCCAGCCAGAGAAGCCTGACAGAGCCACCCCCATCCCCTTCCTAGCTGACCCGCTGAGGCAGGCGAGCTAGGAAGGACCCGGGAGGATGCGGGGGCATTTAAATCCATCCCTGGGGCTTCTCCGGCTGGAGGGCCCTTGGACTGATGCCACCCTGTGCTGCCACCCTGAGCTCTCACCAGAGCATGCAGGGCAGCAGGGCAGGGGCCTCCTGTGTCCTCCTAGAGCCCATTGTCTCATGCCTACAACGGGCCTTGCCCCTAGTAATACCATAAAGTTCACTTTCCACAGTGGCCATTTTCTCCAGGTGAATTGGTTTCTGTCTCCTGGAGATCAGTTGTTCTAGTGGGAGAAATACAGCCAAAACCTGGAGGTTGGTAACCTGGAGGTTGGTAACCTTAGCAGAATGTAAGGTACAACAGTTTTAGAACACTGCTTTATGCCACTCTGTATGGTATGTATTAACTATTTGTTGTATGTATTGCAAGCCCCAACTCCTGCCAAGCATGCGCTGGCAGGAGGGGGCTGATTTGCCTCCTTGTGAAACAGGAAGAGAAGGGCACCGGCACTGTGAGAAGCGCAGCACCAGGCAGGGGACAAGCCAGCCTATTTAGGCTTGGCTCCCGTCCTCTGCCTCAGCAGTTCTTCGACGTGCTCGATGGAGAGAGAGCATGTCGGGCCGCATCTTCAGCCAGGGCCGCATTTACAGCAGGAGCATTGGGGCCATGCCAGTGTCCTGATGCGAGGCGCCTGCCAGTGGCCCAATGCGAGGGGCTGCACTGGTGGCCTGATCCAAGTGGCCGCACTGGTGGCTTTGTAGTTGGCCCGGGACCTGCCCGCATCAGTGGCTTGCTACTTGGCCCAGGGCCACATCAAAGCTAGATTTGAGGACGGTTTCGGTTTCGGCGTCGCGAATGGCGGCTGCTTCTCGGGACGCTCCCGGAGGCGGTTAGCCCACGCGCAGTTAGGGGGGGTCTTCGCATGTGCGAAAGACCCTAGTGAGCCTTAGGCAAAGGCTCCAAACCGGGGGCGCTTGGGGAGTAGCCTCTTTGCCGGCAGACAGCCGAGAAATTGAGGCTTTCTCCCCGCCCCAATCGGCCCCGCTGCGGCGTGCCCGTAATGGGACTTAGCGGCGCCACCGATTTCCAGGAGTGAAGACAGCGCTATGGTTTAACATAAAAAGAAGAAGTAGCATCGAATCGTGAGTTGAAGATCTATTTTGAAGCGTAAATCGGAGCCCCCTGCATGCGTATAAGCGTTGGGAGGAGGGAGGAGTTCCCACCCCCTTTGAGAAGCAAGATTTACAAAGGGAGCGCGAAGGGGGGCTGAGAGAAAAAAAAGTGTTGGTGAAAGTACCGTTGGGGTTGCATGGAAGACTGCGATCATCTTAGCTTCCTGGGGGATGCGGCATGAACTTTTTAAAAGTAAACAAAAAAACAAAATGTCGATAATGGAAAAAGTCCTGCAGACACCGGAAGAGAAGAGAGGAGGGACTTCCGGTCCAGACAGCCCCCCCAAGAGCTTGCTGTCAATCAACAGGAAAAGGAGATGCTGTGCCCCCTGCTGGAACAATTGCAGAAAATCAACGAAACTCTGTTCAAAATGGAAAGTGTTCTCATCAGTCGACAGAAACAGATATCGGAAACAACTAGAAAGATGATGGAGATCGAACAGAAATCGAATCTGATTCTAGGTTTCCAAGGCGTTAAAGAAGAAGAGAAAGAAGATCTCGGATTTACCTTGACAAATATCTTGGCACCCCTAACTGGCAGTGAAGCGATAAAGTTAAAAGAAGAGGTGGATAAGGCTCCCAAAGCCTATTCCGCTTTTACAAAAGAAAATATTCTGCCAGTAAAGGGGATGTTGAGCATAGCAGGCGACAAACTGGAGATCTAATTTCATCTGAAGAGTTTATGGAGCCCTGGAAGCTTGAAGGCCAGAAGTTTAAGGAAAAAGAGAAAAGAAAGAAGACGGATTTCATCTTCAAAATACAGAAACTTCTGAAGAGACACGCCAGCAGGGAGGAAGATGCAGCATTCAAAACTGGGACAAGTGAAGAAGACAGCAGCCCAGGGGAAAGTGGTGATGGAACGGAAGACTTCAAAGTTAAAATGGACTCAATCCATAACTGGAAGAGATTTAAAAAGAAGATACTTTGAGGACTGTTCGTGTAACATCTGGAAGGAGCTGTTTAATTACTAACCCCAATGGACTTTACTAACTGCATTAACAGAGTGACTTTGGACTTTGCAATAGTTAAAAAGAAGATCTTCTAACCATGATGGATGCCAAAATTGGTATTGGTTACTAACCTAAACTAACCCTCACTAACAGAAAAAAATTTCACTCCATCTTTTTCTTTCTCCATCTGTCTACCCTTCCCGTTTCTTATAAAAAGAATAAAATTCTCTCTTTTTTAAGAGAGTTTTACAAAAAAAAAAAAGCTAGATTTGAGGACATGTTGGAGGCTTGCGCCTCTCAGTGGTTTAAATAATTAGAGACCTCTTTCCACCTGGCAGAGGGTGGCTTCAGTTGGTAAGGCTGCTGGACACCCCCTGCCATTCCTTCCTCCGTCACCACCATCCCTGTGGGGGATTCCGGGCCCAAGCCTACCGGTGGATGAAAGGCAGTGGTGGGGTAAGGCTGCCTGCCACCACCACCCCGATTTTAATTCACCTCAATAACAAGCGTTTTTCTCACACTGCATTTCATAGCCTTGCTAGCGGCTTCCGAAAGCCTGCATTAGTTAGAGTGGCCATTTTCAGGACTGAGCTTTAGGCAGCCATTTTTATGGTAGTGCTTGTGTGGGGCAGCCATTTAAGGAGTGCCGCTCCAGGCAGCCATTTTCCCACAGTAATTTAAGCAGTGGTGGCTATTTTAGGAGGGTTCCCTGAGTAGCCATTTTGGGACTGTCCTTTAGGAGGCCTTTAATTGAAGGGAGTTCCAGGATCCAGTTTGGTTTGGAATGATACTCCCTTTACTTACTTTTATTACAACATTTTCATGCTGACTTTCCACCTGTTTTGAAGGTCAAGGGGTGAGTAATTTGTGTACTTACCTGCCAGCTTTATTATCTCTCTCTTTATATATAAGGGGAATGCCCTTTAGCTGATGCAACATGTGGTCTGCACTCAGTTGCTCCACCCAATTGATTGCACTTGGACACTCTATAAATATTTGACTGGTGTGGTGGGGAGGTGTAGCTCAGTGGTAGAGCATCTTCTTGGCATGCAGAAGGTCCCAGGCTCAGTCTTCACCATCTCCAGTTAAAAGGTCCAGGTAGGAGGGGATGGGAAAGTCCTCCACCAGGGACCCTGGAGAGCCATGAAGTGGGGCTGTAGCTCAGTGGCAGAGCCTCTGCTAATGTAGCTGCTGGATGGCCTTAGGCAGGCCATGTTTCTGTCAGAACTGTTCTCTCAAGGATGGTTCTGGAAGGAGCTCTTTCGGCTCCACCTGCCTTGCATGGTGTCTGTTGTAGGGAGGGGAAGGGGAAGGAGTTTGTGAGCCACTCCAAGACTCCAACTGAAAGGTAGGGTATAAATCCAATCCAATCCCTTCCTTCCTTCCTTCCACTGTTGCTGGCATTGCTTTTTTAAGCTAGGATTTATAAGGGAACTAATCTCTGTAATAACTGCCTTGAGGGCATTTTGGGAGGGGATCAGTCTCAGTGAGAGATCATCTGCTTGGCATGCAGATGGTCCCAGGTTCAATCCCAAGCATCTTTTAGTTAAAGGATTTGGCAGTAGGTGACATGAGAGACCTCTGCCTAAGACTTGGAGAGTATTTGCCAGGCTGAGTAGGTAATACTCATTATAGCAGGCTTAAAAGTGGGCAGTGCTATCGAATGGGCTATTCCTTAGGAGAACCAGGTTTGATTCCCCATTCTTCTGCATAGGCCAGCTGGGTGACCTTGGGTGAGTCACAGTTGTCTTGGAGCAGTTCTCTCATAGCTCTCTCAGCCCCACCTACCTCACAGGGTCTGTTATGGGGAGAGAAAAGGAAGGAGATTGTAAGTGAAGAGTGGGGTATAAATCCAGTCTCTTCTTTTTCTCCTCTAGAATGCTATAGAAGCCTTTACTGGTATCCAACTGTAAACTACATATAGAAACAGAATTTGAGGTGAGGGAGTGCAGTCAATAGAAACAGCTACTTGAAACTGGGTAGCTGGATGGAGCACTTAGTGTGTGGGGGTGAAATCAAGTGTAATCTGAATGGAGAACAGCTGAACTTCTAAGGGTTTCCTTCTGCAAAGGAATCCTTGTCAGCAACATGTGAATTTGATAGTGTGAATGCACTCTGAGTTGGCGAACTGGCTTAGCCTTTGTCATGTGTTAGGATTCAACGATATCCATTGCAATATGTCATTTGTACCTTCTGTTTTTTGTTTTAGCAGGGGTACAGTGCAACTTCCAACCTGATGCTATGATCTGGGGAATTTTAAAGCTGGCATGTCCTTCTATGTCTTTGTTTGGTCCTAATGAGCATTTTTAAACAGGTTTGATAGCATATGTGTCTTTAAAAGGTTCAGTGAGGTGACATGGCCTGGAGGAGTTGTGTTGTTCTGACAGACTGTGGAGAGTCCCAGCTAGAATGCAGCGGTACTGCCACAGGAATAAGAAATGAAGCAGATGGCTTCCATCTGGGCCACCGGTGGGAGCGAGGGTTAAGCAAGACCCAGTGGAGGACTGGCAGGACTTTGGGAGCTAGAGGGACAGACAGCTCTTTTGCCCACTCACTTGATCAGGCAATAACCTACTTTCAGGCATGGCAGCCCAGCCTTACTCATTTATATATGGGATAGGGTCCACTGAGGATATGTGCCCATTACGATGAATGAACATACAGCCTGCATGTATGTGCATACACCTGTTTGTAAAAAGGAGCCAGTACACATTTACTGTGTGTTTGTCCGTGGTCTTTAGGATAGGTACCCAGTGTCTATAAGGAATTATAGGTACTGTGCACTCTTTGGGGTATAGTGTTTTTTCAAAACAAATAAATAAAATATTATACAGGTTTTTAAAGTGACAATATTGTAGATTGCCACTTATCATGTTATAAAAGCCAAGCTAACTTTTTATTATGATGGGTCTCAGTGGTTAGTAGGATTGGGAAGATTAAACACCAGGAAGTGTTTCAGAATGCCTTATGGGGGCAGTCTCTTTTAAAACAATGAATGCCTGTGAAAAGTTCTTTGAGGAACTCTATAGGCTGAATGTTTCCACAGTTTGAGAATCCAGTGGATTTGGAATTGAATCAGAGACTCTCTCTTCTGGTATAGATCTTAGACAATGATAATTCCAGACCTCAATTTCCTATCTTTCAGGGTGCAGGATTGCCAAACAATCCAACAAATTAAATCTTGTCTGCTTTTTAGAGATTTAACGTGTGAAAATGCACAGCTGTAGTTTTTTATGACATGGAGGTAAATAACGTCACCAGACAATTAACATCCCTTCAAAAGAGGTGGGCTTCCTTTGCTACTCAGGAATATCAATAAGTTATTTCACTTGATCAGTGCAAACATAAGCCCTATGAACATTGAGCAGTGCCTTGCAAATCACAATGACTGTGCAAAAGCAAACATAGCTGTGTAAATGTAGTGGAATTTCTAAAGCATTCTATGAAGGTCTTGGGAAAAGGGAGCTCTAGAGGACCAGAGGCAACCCATTTCTCTGGCAGTGATAAAGGGTCATTTTTTTGTGACCTGGGGTGTCACTGCACTTCAAGTTAGGATGACGGTTACTGCTTTAGGCATGTGGATGGAACTCTGCTGACCAGGCACCAGTTTGCGATGGTTAGCACCCAGACTTTGGACAAGTTTGGCCTTTCCTGGGGTGAAGTTTGGAGCTCACTCTTCTTGGTTCAGCGCCGCTTCCACTGTAGCTGCCCTGGGCTATGCATTCCCTTGCCGTGTGATAGGATCAGTGGGACCTTGTTCAGGTCAGGACCTTTGTCCAGTCACTGCACTCCATTTTGGGGGTGGCGCTGTGGATCAGTGAGCTGTGGCGGGCTTTTGCCTAGCGTTCAAAGAATAGAATTGCAAAGTTTTAAGTTATTAATAAGGTTTTCCAGGTGCTGCTGGCTATGGGGCGAGATGAAGAATCAACATCTAAAGCCACAGCATGGTCTTTTGGGCCACCAACTGGGCCATGAGGACTCCCTGGCTGGGAAGGCCCTTGTGTTACAAGCTGAGGCAAACCTTGTGAAGATAAGAGCAAGATGGCCCAGAGTGTGGATATTCAGGCTGGCAAGGCCCTTCTGTGACAAACTGAGGCTGACTTTGCAATGATAAGAGCAAGGTGGCCCAGAGTGCAGATGGTCTGGTCAGCTATTCTGCTTCTCCATGAAGGACAAGGCCCTTGTGTTAAAGCAGAGGCTTGCCTTGTGATAATAAGAGCAAGGTGACCTGGAGTGCAGATAGTCTGGTTGGCTATTCTACTTTGCCATGGGGGCAAGACCCTGGTGTTACAAGTGGTAGGCTGACCTTGCGATGATAAGAGCAAGGTGGCCCAGAGTGCAGATAGGCTGGTGGCTATTCTGCCTCACCATGAAGGGCAAGGCTCTGGTATTACAAGCAGACCAGTTGCCTGGGGTGCAGCCTCACCACTATGGGCAAGGTGGCCCGGAGTGCAGATGGTCTGGTCGGCTATTCTGCATCGTCATGAAGAGCAAGGCCCTGGTCTTACAAGCGGAGGCTGACCTTGTGATGATAAGAATAAGGTGGCCCAGAGTGCAGATAATCTGGGCTATTCTTCCCTGCCAGGTTGGCGCAATTTTGGAACCCCTGCTAGGCGTAAAGACAGTTGGTTGCCTGGGTTGCAGCTGGTCTTGTCTGTAATTTTGCTGTGCCAGGTGTGGTGTAGCCTACGGGTTCCTATGTGCTTGGACTGGGCGAGATGAAATGCCAATTGGCAGCTTAGAAATGCCATGGAAGGTGGCTTGGGCCTCTTCTTGTTGCACCCTGATATACGGGTCAAGTTAATGGACCTGTATAAGGGCGATGGGGTGCACTTCTCTAACAAGGGTAACAATATATTTCTGGCAGATTTGTGGTGAAGGGTGCTGTTGGCACTGGATTGCTTGTTGGGGCGAAGGCCTAAGCAGAGGCTTGGCCTTTGCTATGGCGGGGTAGCATGATCAGGAAGTTGAAAATAGTGAGCACCTGGGCATTGTTATAAATGAATTAAAGGGTCTACCAAGAATGGCTTTTGGGCCTTTGCAGCTCAAGCCTGTGAAGGGGTGATCTTCCTTAGAGCAATCTGGGCCGGCCCATCTCAGCAGGCCTTGTGGCTTCTCCAGGTGGTGGACCAGGGGTTTTTCCTAAATATGCCAAGCCGCTGGTCGAGAGCTACATTGGGTGGCTCGAGATTGGGGAAGGTGCATCGCCCATAAGGAGATGAAGGTGGTCAGGAGTTTGGCACTGGTCATATTCCTCAGTACATTTTAGCAGCCCCTCACCAGTTGTTTGATTATAAATAATTAATAAAGTGGCCCTTGTTAAATTCATATTGGTGTCCATCTCTTCATTCCAATTGTGGTGGCAATGTCCTGCTGTTACTGCATTATTTTCTACTTTAACAATTCAGTTTTCTACACTGTTTGACATGTTCAAATAGGGATGGGCAAGAACCGTCTCATGAACTAAAGTTTGTTATGAATTTTGGCCTCTTTGTGGTTCATGAAATGATGTGTCATACGTCTCCCTGGTTCCCAGCCTGACTGGACGGGTGCTCAGCCTGATAACAATATATCTTCCTCAGAGTGGGAGGAACACTCAGCTGCAATAGATCCCATCAGTCTTCAGGGACAGGAGATGCAAGCTCTTGACCAAGCACCAGCTGTAACCAATTTGCCCTCTCCTCCAGATGCAAGCAAGTTACCGGCATCAGACACAGAGGAGAGGGAGGAGGCTGGGCCCAGTGTTTCTTCAACACCTCTTGAGTGCTGGCACCATCAGTAGAGATCAGAGGTCTGAGCCTATCGCAGTGAATGTTTGATGAATCGCAGACACCTGTCACCAGATAAGTACTTGCAGGGATGCATGCCACAATTAGCAGCAGCTAACCAGCCCATGGAGAGTCAGCTATAAATCCAGGAAGGGGGAAACTGCTCCTTGTGGATGCAACATATGCCATGGCTGCATCCCCACCCATCTTGTCTCCTGACTTGCTGACTGGAACCTCTGTTGCTCTAAACCTGGACTGAACACTGGACCACCTGACTTCTAGACCCCCTACTCTTGGACTGACTTATGATTCCCCTTTCCAGATACCTGACTCTTGGACTGCCTCTTGACCACTCTCCTGCTTGTACATGTACTGTGAGTGATTACCTGGTCCCTTCTGCCTGGTTGTCCTGTGGGATTTCCACCTGCTCCCACACCAGACCCACCGGGGCCATTACATGATGTTTGCAAACTGAAGAGCTGCCACAAACCTCCATGAATTTTAAGGCAGTTTGTGAAGAACAGAGCTAGGCAAGAGCCTTACCTGGCACCACCCAGTTTCTGAAAACACTCGGTGGATGTCATGGTGTTCGCAGGCACCATGTTTAAGGTCCCTGTTTTATACCATTTAATCTGCCTTGAGTCTCAGTGAGAAGTGTTGGTTATAAACAGGGCTTTTTTTTAATAGGAAAAGCCCAGCAGGAACTCATTAGCATAATAGGCCACACCGATCAGCAGAAACACATGAGCATATTAGGCCACACCACTGACAGCAAAGTTCATTAGCATATTAGGCCACACCCCCATGTCACCAGAAGTGTGGTCATCTAGCCATACCCACCTTTTGCTTCTTATTCTGTTTACCTTCTTTGTTATCAAAACCCAGGGCTTTTTTTGTAGCAGGAACTCCTTTGCATGTTAGGCCACACAGCCCTAATCTAGCCAGTCCTAATGAGTTTCTGCTGTTGGGTGTGACCTGTTATGCTAATGAGTTACTGCTGGGTGTGGCCAACTTGGGAGCCAGCCAGAACTCCGTTCCTGTGCGTTCCTGCCCAAAAATGGCCCTGGTTATAAAGTACACAAATAAAAATAAATGGATAATTAATTAAGCACTACATGACATGAATCTGAGAACTGCAGAGGTACAAGCTTTACTGTCATATAAGATTTTTTTAAATTGGAAACATGAGCATGTTGACAGAACAACCCTTTGCTTCAGAAAGGCCCCTTGGGTTTCCATCTATTTCCATAACAGAGAGCGCACACACGCAAAGCAGAATACTTTTTTTGTTGTAGCAAATATACTGTCCACTGTTCCCAGGAAAGCCTAGCTTAGTCATGTGTACTTGTGGATGTGTAGTAGGAGGGAGGTTGCTGGGAATAGAGGAAGTAAGGGAATCTTCCCGCCCATCCTTTTGACTTACTGGATGTTAGAATAATAGAGTCACCTTGACTACCCACATTTCATACCATCGTTTTACAACTCAGGCATCTTTGACAGGGACTATGAAAACATTCTCAGTCTGTTAATATGATGTCAGCCCCCAGCTAGTCAATCATGTTTGAGAGAATTCTACACATTAGACAGAAGACTGGTTATATAAGATGACAAAATCTTGTTTGCTGGGTCCCAATGTGAATATAAGATTAAACCATATACCAGGAGTGACTGTAATAAGATTTAATATTTCTTATTCACAGTTTTATTGAATTTTTAAAATTATTTTGAATTATAGAGATCATTGCTAGTATACAAACATTGGGAGAGTTTTTAGTAAGTGATTTACATCAGTCACATCAAAGGCATATATGTCAGTTCTTTGCCACAAGTAATTTAATTTGCATATAATTTCTCCCATCTGCAGGATACCAATAACTCTTGCTTTGCTTATAAAGGACAATAGATTTAAAACTGGAAGACAGCTGGAATATTGTCAAGATGGAAATACTTTGTCTAGGAATAATGCTCAGCTACTGATTGACATTACAAGTGTCCCAATTTAGAAATTAAGAAGAGATTAAAGTGCATCTATACATGCATAGGTGAATGGGATACAATTGCAGCCTTCTGTGTTTTTTATAATTCTTGTTTCATTTACATTGCAATCCACCTTGAGTTCTGCAAGCTAGAAAGGCACTAATAAATGAGACAGAAGACTCAGGAGTGCACTGCTGGTTGCTTTTTTAAAATAAACATAAAAAGTAGCTAAAAATGCTGTCAGTAGTAGATGAATCTCAGGTAAGATGGATGCTTAACCCTTTCTCCTTCATTTTTTCTGCTCATAGTCAGCACTGTAAGCATTTTCCAGGGCATTCCTAGGAACACTCTTAGGAGTAATCCCCATTGAGTAGATCTGAGCAGTAGATCTGAACATGAATTTCTTCTTTTTGTTTCTTTGTCCAGGATCCACCATGTAGTTCTCTCTACCTTAAAAAGGCTTGAAAGATTTCTTTCAAAATAGAACTTTTTTATAAGTTTGCAGACATATTTGATGCCTTTTGCTGTTTTTTTTTTTGGGGGGTGCCTTTTTATTTTCTAATGCTATGTATATTCTGATTTCCTTTACAACAAATTCAATTTTACTTTTTTGCTTACAATATTTTATTTATTTTATTAATAATATGTGAAAGACTCACAATAATATGGCTTGTGAGTCTTTCACACTCTGTAAATATCTTACCCCACTTTGTCTCTTCCCAGGTTTGCTACCCAGATAGTTCTGAGGTTCTTTTCCTGCCTTTATAGGTAAATTGTAGGGCTGTCAATTCTAGGTAGGGAAATTGCTGGAGATTTGGTTAATGGAACCCTAGGAGGGCAGGGTTTAGGGAGGGAAAGGACCTCAGCAGGGTGTAATACCATAGAATGTATCCTCCAAAGGAACCATTTTCTCCAGGGGAACTGAGATCTGTAATCTGGAGATCACCTGTATTTCTCTGAGATATTCAGGCACCACCTGGATGTTTCAATCCTAACTGAGACCGGTAATACCATTTGAAGCCAAATTCTATTGAAACCATTTGCTTTCACCCCATGCCCTGGATACAGAGCTGCCTTGTAAAATATTCTTTCATATTCATTTAAAATTGTTCATTCTCTGTGCATATTACAGCTTTTGTGTCCATGAGAAATCACTGAATTGGGATGAATTTCTTTAGGATTAGAGCACAAGATTCCAACAGGTAATGAATAAGAGATGCTGCAGTCAACTGGGCGCATACAAAAAAAGAGTGCTTGGAATCACAGCTCAACTTCTAATTTTTCATTTCTGTTTTATGCTGTAGATTATTGGAACATGGGATGAAGAAATCTGGGATGCTAACTGGCATGCATTCAGTAGAGAAAGTAAACTTTAATGAAGTTTAATGAAGCAGAAAACTAAGGCTGAAAGCCAGCCTGAATTATATAGCCAAATAGTTAATACTTCACTATAATGCATGCTTGTCCTGTTCAGACTTGTTTCAGTTTATATAGTTACAGAAAAACTAATTAGCAAACAAGTTGTCACTTTAATCAGAGCTGCCATTTCTCAGTATAAGAGTAAATGCTAGCTTTAATTCTCTTTGAGAGGTTGGTATTTAGGGTCAATAGGGTTTTTGCCACTAAACTAGTGGTTCTCAAATTTTTTGGAGCATGACAACCCCTTTTTAACATCACATTTCACTCACCTCCTTGATAGTAGTTGTTCTATTAGTATCCATTGATTGATAAAATACATAATGAAAAAAAGACACTATATATCAGTTCAACAAAACACTGGGAGCAGCAAAATATGTGCATGAACACACACACACACAAAGCTTTAATGCACATGTGTTGTCTCTTATAGTCCAATTGTGCAGCTGTAGCACTGGTGTAATTCTTTTCTCTGCAACCAAATTTAAATCTATCATGATTGTCTTAAAGGAAAGAATTATAAAGTAGATCCTAGCTGTTGCTCTTCCTATTTATGCTTTCTGGGTGTGGTTTTCTTGCATGTGGAGTTTTGCAAAGTTTGCCACAAAACAAGGAATGGATCAAGAAAAGTAAGGGGATAAATCATGGCTATTATAGCCACCACAAGACTTTGAAACTTGGCAAACTTTTGCTGGGAAGAGGCTACTGGGGAAAGGAAGTATAGAAGCTGAAGACTGAGGAGGAGGAGCCAAAGGTAGGTTGGCTACTGGACAAGAAGGAGAGAAGGAAGCAGGAAATGGGAATTCTAGTTCAAGACTTTAACCACTATACCATACTTCCAAGGGAGGGAAAGCAAGTAAGCTAAAAATGGGAGTGAGGAAGCTGTCGAATAGTGAATGGGAAGGATAGAAGAAAGCAAGAAAAGGGAAAAGGGGGACTTACTCCCTGGTGCGACCCAAAGCATCTCCTCTTCTCCATTTTACCCACACAGCAATCCTAAGAGATAGGTTAGATGAGAGTGTGCAACTGGCCCAAGATCACCCAGCAAGCTTTCATGGCAGAGTGAGAATTTGAACCCAGGTCTCCCACATCCTATTCTATCATCCTAAGCACCATACCACATGCCATGGAAGCAAAAGAAGAAATAGTGGGGGAGGCAAATCAGGAGAAAATGAGATGCCTCCTTGCAAGAGCCCTGCTTGTTCACTCTACTCTTGACTGTCATTCCAGATCTTGGGGACATAGTGCAAAATTAGACACGATGGGTGTCCCCAAGGAGAGGCATGCTCATTTTAGAGAGAAACTTTTTACCTAGGGACTCCTTTAAATTGTATCATGGGGACTAAATTCTGGTTGAAACCACTGCAGTGCAGGGGAGAGGGGGATCCTGTCTCCCTCCTGTTCCCCAACCCAAAATGATGTCAGAAGGTGTTATTTGCCTGACTGCTCCTCTTGGAGAGATTTTTACATTGGAAAAGCAGCTTGGGGAAAGGAAGGATCTCCTTCTCCCTCATGTCTCAGAGGTCCCAATGACAAATGGCCCTCTAAAATGCTGTTTAAAAGAGTTCCTAGGTAGGAACTCAGTCTCTATTGGTAGTGTGTCCCTGGGGTGAACTTTGGGATGCCTGTCTTGTTTAGTTTGGTCTTCAGAGTTCAGTGCTAAGCAGGAATATTCAGATGGAAGTCCCCTTTTATTCAATGACTGTATTTCCAGGAAAAAGGATGTGAATCTCATTCAACTGGTTTTTTGTGATCTGTTTTAAATAAATAAATGTTGTCTTATTTGCACCTTTAGAGGACTTTGATGTATTTCAATTGAGCATATTCAAGTTAATTGGCATTTGTGGCAATTGTTATATCCAGTGGGCCTTCAGAGAGCTCCCATTGTTTCCAATGAGCAGGGGGGAAAGCTTGTCTGTGTGATTGTTTGAAAAAAACACATGCTCCTAAAGGACCTGCCCTACTCCTAAAAGACAAAATTAACCAACCAATTACTATGCACAACTGCTTCATGCTGGTGCATCAATCCTATCATTGCCCATGGTGTATTTATTTATTTATTTGGATTTTTAAACTGCCCTCCCTATAAAATAGGTCTCAGGGCAGTGTATATCAAAGACCAATTTACAAGATTTACAATTTCTAAAAATTAAGTTTACATTTACAATGCAAAACTTTTTTTGTAACAGATGGATAGTGTGATGGACAGCAAACAATTGCAGGCTTTTAAGCAAAGAGAAAGGGTGAGCTAACAAAAAATGATTGACTGCTCATGGAGCTCCTTTGATTCGGTGAATTCTGCTTACTGTGGAATGGAACGCTGAGCTGTTTTAAACATTCAAATGGGAAGGAGTTGGGGTGGATCATTGGAGCTAGGAAGGAAAGTTAACAGAAAACTTCCAGTGAGAGACTCTGAAGAGAAAAAGAGTCTGAGAAGAAAGAGGAGGAGGAGGAGATTGGATTTATACCCCACCCTTCACTTAGAGTCTCAGAGTGGCTTACAAACTCCTTTCCCTTCCCCTCCCCACAACAGACACCATGTGAGGTAGGTGGGGCTGAGAGAGCTCTTTCTAGAACTGTCCTTGAGAGAACAGCTCTGACAGAACTATGGCTTTCCCAAAGTCATCCAGCAGCTGCAAGTGGAGGAGTGGGGAATCAAACCCAGTTCTCCCAGATTAGAGTCCGTGCACTTTAACCACTACACCAAACTGGCACTGTCTGCAGTAGAGCGAGTGTGTTGTGGCTGCTGCAAATAACAGACTTAGGGTGGAGACAGTGAGTCTGGTAAAGAAGTGTCAGAACCTCACCTATTCAAGGATTATTGTAGCTAGATCAGGGTGGGACAGGTAGGGAGGCGGTTGCCTGACCTGGCACAGTTGGAAGAATGCCAGTCTGGCAATATTCGTGATCTGGGTCTGAGCCATATCAATAAACTAATTCTGGTATAGACTCATCAGAACAGTTTCAATCAATTCTAGTAAATTTGCCTGGCAAACTAATTTGTGGCAAAGATCACATAATTTCTACTCTCAGGTACATTTTCTTTTTTGCACATGTATTTATAGTCTTTTCTAAAATCCACAGGTCATCCCATTAGGTTTCCTTTCAAAGTGACATTTTTGTTGACCCTTAGTTCTTCTTTGATCTTGTCATACAGGACAGTTTAAGGGGGAAAAGTTAATTTTTGGAATCATACTGTTTCATTTTGGCCACTTTCAACAATATCTGAGGGAACGTTGAGTTCAAGAAAATACATAATGTTTTATTAAACTTTTGGCAAGTTTGTGCAAATAGATTTTTACAAATGACTAACCATGTCTGTTAGAATGACAAAGTTTGTGTATCTTTTAATATACTATACTTCTGGAATTGGCTGTTCCTCATGGCTTTGTGTATTCAGTAGTTAATATTTGATTATTACTGTTACAGTAAAATTCACAGGGCCATGTCAAGGCCTAGTGGTATATCATACGTGCACAGTCCAAAGGTACAGAATTTAATGGAATGGAGACCTGTGAGATAGGAACAATTTATAGATGTCTGTAGGCATATTTCTCATGTAAGTCACAAAAGAGGACTTTGTATGAAATATTACCCTTTGAACAATGTCATCTAAATGACAGGAATAATTGACAATTGTCCCTTACCTACTTTATGTCTATCATTAGCTGATCCATGAACAACACTAATTTGAAACACAGATTGTTTAGGTATGAATGAGGATTGTGCAGGAATTACAGGGACATTTTAATAGTTATCTTGGTGGTCTTCTACAGACCTGTGAAATACTATAGGATGAAAGATTAACTTGTGCAATAATAAGACAAGATGTCACAATATACTTTCACCTCTTGGAAAGCAACTGCAAATTAAACAAAAATCAGCTAGATAACTAACCATGTCCATGATTTTTTGCTTACTTGTACTTTTAATTCTAAAGTCACTGTGATATTGGATTATTTATCAAAGAAAATGGAAAAATCATTTCACTCTTTGTTTAAGAAAGAAGTGCCTTCCTTAGAAGGCAAGAGTAATAGTGGGCTGTGAATTTAACTGACACACACAGTCAGCTTGCTAAGAAACAGGCTTAAGGCTAATAAGAACCATTTCATCACTATTTAGTGATAGACTGAGGCCCTCAGCAACATTTTAAAATACAGAACTTGCAAGGTTGCAAAGGGTATTAAGGAAAAAAAATATGCCACAACCTAGTGGTTTATTGGTCAGAATGTCAGACTAGGATCTTGGAGACCCAAGTTTGAATCCCCACTTTGCCATAAAAGCTTGCTGGGTGACCCTGACCCAGTCACACACTCTCAGCCTCGCCTACCTCCCAGGGTTGTTGTGAGGATAATATAGAGGAGAGGAGAACTATGTAAGCCACTTTGGATTCCCATTGGGGTGGGGTATAAATGAAGCAAATAATAATAAATAATTGAAGCTGCCATTCTGGCATTTAGGTTATTCTGTTCTCCTTGCCTCTGCTTGCTGAGCTATTTCGTCTCTATGGCTCTTTTCTCATTATTTCTCATTATTCTAGCTTCTTTGGAAGTCTAGCATCCTCTTGGCTCTGTATTCTATCTGCTGATCACTCATTCCCCAAATGGTCCACAGGGCTGTATCTCTGTGCTATTTGAGTTTAGATAATATATTTCAACACTTCCTGCTGCCTGTGACAGAAGTTAATCAAGCTTGAAAGGGCTTAACATGATTACTAAGTCCTACACTAGCATATCTCTGGCTTACACTGGAGTATCTGGACTATGCCACAAGCAAGTCATATGGCAGAGCACTGGCATAACAACTACATTGACGTAGACTTTGGCAGCATCAGAGGTGTGCCCCGGGTAGAGCAGAAATTTATCTAGCTTTTAAAACTCTGGATACACCAACAATATTGGTGCAATATTACACCAGAGGAAACTTGGTATAGAAAGTAAACTTCGCTATCCTGGCCCCCACAGCAATTGCTAGCAGTAAGTGCATAGAGGGCTGGAATGGGACGGTTGGCTCACATACTGGCATTCTAGTACTAAGCTGTCAACATGAAACCATGCGAGTTTCAGCATAGAGCATAGAAAATACTGCAATCTGGGGTGACCACTGGCCACCGTACTCTGATCCATGTTACTGTTGAACTTTGCAAGCTGTACTAACATGACACAGAGTGGCAGCTATAGGTTACTCAGTCACTGCATGTCCATGACTGGAGCAACTGTGCTGACTGAGGAATAGTCTGAGCAGCTTGTGATGGTGCAGGAGCTACACTGGGATAAAATATTTGCCAGGGTTGCTATGGAGTCTGGTGAACTATGCATTCTGAGGCTTGGAAAAGGGTATTGCCATTATTTTTTTCCACTGCAGTACAGCCATAGGTGTCTGACTTACAGCACCACAGTGTTGCTATCCCAGTGTCAGTCAGCACTGAGATTTTAGTATGGGGCTATAAATCTTTAATGACAAGTTTTTAGTCCATCCCTACCCAGCTGTCAATAATAATATGGCTGCAGTCTCAGAAGAAATATACAAAATATAAGCTTTCCACTGAAATCAAACACCATGCAGAAAAAAATATTCAATCAGAGTCATAAATATCTAAAACAGAAATTTAAAAAGAAAAATGAGATTGGGGAGAAAAACAGTGCTGAAAATGGAGAGAGGACACACTTCCTCTTCAGTATTCACAAAGTTAATTTTACAGGCCAGGCAGAAAATAGCCTGATAACATTAACATATAGACTGTGCCAAATCATGATTTATGAGGCTACAGAAACAGAGCCAGAGAGAAAATGACAACTGTGTAGTTTCATTGCACAGAGGAAAGGAATCATACAGAATACTCACGTCCCATTGATTATTGACCATAATATTGTAGAACAGTTAGAGCTGAGTCCAGCAGCATCTTAAAGACCAGCAAGGTTTTCAGGATATAAGCTTTCAGGAGCTTTGACTCTCAAAATTTTATACCCCAAAATCTTGTTTTTCATTAAGGTGCTACTGGATTCAAATTGAAATGGCTACCCTCTGAAACATCTGAGAGTTTATAATTAATAAAATTTAATAACATAAAATACAACAGAGTAACACCATTAGGCACTGGCTACATGGCTTATAGACTATAAGATTGCACCTTATTTATTTTAGCATATTTATTTGTTTAGAAAATGTATATTCCACCTCTCTAGTGATGTTTGAGGTGGCTTACAACTAACACTATAAAATAAAACTATTTAAACCAATAAAAAGGTAAAACAGTCATTAGAAATAAAACAACCATTTACAGTAAGCCATTAAAAATAAGCCACAGCTTTTAAAACAAGTCATTAAATTCTGTATGCCCATGGAAATGAGAAGGACTGCTCCAGGCTACATGATCTCTGGTTTCAACCATTACAATGGGCTCATCAAGTACCAGGGTTGCCAGGTCCCTCCTGGCAACCAGTGGGTGATGGGGGGAACTTACCAGGAGAAAAAGGAAGGCCCAGGCCATGTTGCCAGTGTTGTACAGGAAGTAACATCATCACACTATGACATCACTGCAGTGCTCTGGTATTTGGACAAAAACTCTATGGTAAAAATGACTTCTACCAGAGTTTTTCCCCAAATACCAGAGCATCTCCTGGATATCACTGGTGTGATGACATCGCTTCCTGTGCCTGGACTTTCCTCTTCCTCCTGGTAAGTCCCCTCACCAGCCACCTGATCACTGGTGGTGGAGTCAGGGCTTGGCAACAGGGGACCTCCGCCTCCACCCGGGGGGGGGAGGGCTGGAACCCTATGGAGTATTGAAACCTGGAAAGTTATCCTTTTCTCATAGCATTTTTTGAATGTATGAAAGTTAGCTTTATACATTTAACATATTTATTTCTGTAAATGCACAAGGATGCTTCTCATATATTTGACTAACCATCTGGCTGAGGACCATGGTATTCCCCCCACCACTTTCACACCAGACCCAGCATGACCCAGTGCTTTGCCAGGCTGTTCAGCCACTGCTGCTGGGCCCAGCACAACTCATGGTTGTGCTGTTGCTAGTGGCATACCCCATGAGGCCACTGGGCAGCAGGACTCCCTGGTCATGTGGCTGCTGGTGGGCCCAACAGGGCTTCCTGACTGCATGGTCATTAGTGGGCCCAGTAGGCTTCCCCACGACTGAACCCATTGCAGCTCCCCATCGCGCCAGGCAAACTAGGGTTGCCAAGTCTCTTACCTGCAATAGCAGGGGGGACCTGGTCCTGGTCCGGGAGTTTCACACATGCGTAAAGTGTGCACGTGCCACAATTATGTCACCCAGAAGTGACATAATCACGCTGGGCACATCGCAGGGTGATGCTCTACCAATCGCCCTAAAACTTCTGGGTGATGTAATCATGTTGGGCAGGTCGGCCTGATCTGGCCACTTTGGGGGTGGGGTTCTCCTGCCGGCCGGATCCAGACCAGTGGATTGGGGGCCCTTTCAGCGGGGGAATCCCTGCCCCTGGGGGAACTTGGCAGCCCTAAGGCAAACCCTGGAGGTAAGTGTGTTCTCTAAGCAGGCTTTACTTTTGGGATAATTACCTTCCCTCCATTGTTTTTTAAAGATTTAAGATTTTTCTCCATACCTGGAGGTCCCCCAAGTTTGCAAAAAAAAAAATCTCTTTAGTGTCCATGTGGCTCTGATCCACACATTTAGATATCCACAGGTGGAAACCACATGTGGCTAATAGCATATAGACAAGTGGTGACCCACAGTATTTGCAGGTGGTAATTCCTTTCCTTCCCGTGCTTTAGTCTGTCCCCATTGTTACTGCCAGTGGTCTGTCCAAGCTCCTATTCTAAATTTAAATTAAAGCTGATAAATAGATGGGAGGGCAACCATGATATTCACAGGGGGGTCCCTGCCCCCTTTTAGTTATAACTCCCCCATTGCCAGTGCTCTGTTGCAGCTCCCACTTGAAATTAAATTTAAATTAAAGTTGAGACGTGGAAGAGATTCTACCCACAAGTATCATGGCTCTTGCCTCCCATGGTCTAATAGCTTTAATTTAAATTTACTTTAAAGAGGGAGCTACAACAGAGACCTGGCAGTGATGATGGGGGATTAAAACTAGGAAGGGGAGGGGATCACCCCCATGAGTATTGCAGCTGTGTCCCCCCATTATCGCAGCTGCAGGAGAGGTCACTATAACTCCCAACCTCTCCTGTGAGGCCTGTTGCATTGCCACCCTCCCTAACCCCAATGTTGGCCAACCCTTCATGGCTCCTGACCTTTGCCACTGGGCCTGCTGAGGTTCCCCAAACCCTTCCACCCTTGCAAGTGCTGCCACTGATCTCGGTGTAGCTCCCATCCTCACAAAAATCAATGTTGGTGAGCTGGTGTGGCTTCTGACCTTCGATGTCAGGCCTTTTGCTGCTCCCCAAATCCCTCCACCTTTGCATGTGCTGTGGGCAAGCCCAGCCTAGCACTGCTTCCACCCTCCCCAATATTAATGCCAGCAAGCCCAGCATGGTTCCTGGCCTCCAGCACCAGGCCTGCTGCAGCTCCTGAACTACCTCAACTATTGCCAGCAAACTCCTTAAGGTTCCCAGCCTCCTTGCCAGCCTACCCACCCCCCACTGCCAAGGATACACCAACAGCCATGTGTTGTCTGTGCAAACAACATTTTTTGGGGGGGAGATTTAATGCCCCTGTGTATTCTTTTAAAGTTTTAAGATTTTTCTGCAAACCTGGAGAGTCCCCTAAGCTTGGAGAAAAATCTCCTTTCTCTTAGTGTAGGCCTGATCCATGGATTTAGATATCCATAGATCAGCCTACACTTGAGTAATAGATATATAGATATGATGATGTGAAGGGCATCTGTGATGGGGGAAATTAATGGCCTAAGTTTGTAAAAAAGTTTAGATTATAGCTATTGAAAATATTACTTACATAGAACAGTGAACTGTGATTTTGAATTCAGAATAAAGAGACTAGATTTGTGCTAATAGATTAAACAGCCAGCAATAGCATGACAGATACTTTGCAAAGGACAGCCCATTCAAATTTAAATTAAAAGTAACTGTGGAGTGTATACACTTCTGGATGCACATCATTAAACATGTGTGAATCTTAAGACATTTCATGGGTTATAATGTTTATGGAGAAGCATTGGCTATTGTCAGCAGAGCAGGCATAAGATAACTTCTTTAGAAAAGGAAACAGCAAATGCACAATGATTACATGTCCATTTCTAAACTAGAGGCAGAGTGCAAGAAGACAGAAGCTTGTAATAAATTATCTCCAGTCAACAATCTGATTCTTAAAGTGGATTTCTTATCAATAAATGCAATCTTTTGTTGAATTAAAATGCCTGTATATTTTCATTTCTGATATTGGCTTGGATCAGTCAGTAAAATTCCACTAACAGAAGGGTTGGGTTTTCATCAGTTTTCCCATGTTGTTTCAGATCTATATTCCACCTTCATGCTGTTCCTGGAGGGTACTTGTATTTACATGACATCAGGAAAGGGAAGAAAGTCAATTCGACTGATAAAAATGCCTTTAGTCAGCAAATATTTATTGTGGGACCCACAACATTGTACGCATGTTTCAAGTGTCCAGCACGAACTCTTGTTTCTATACATATTAGCTGAGTTCAAACTGGCAATTTGCCCCGCTATAGCCACGTTTCAGCCATGTTTCCCAAGCAGATTAAAGGGGGTGTTCACACAGGCACATCTGCCTGACGTTCCCCACCCGTAGGCAACCCATGCTGTTCAGCTTTGCTCCCGGGATTAAAAGATACTTGTTGAAAGTGGTAGCAAATCCTGGAGAGTGCCTTTATCCTGCTGCATTCCGCTTCCGGGAAGTGTGAACACTCAGCCGAAAAGCCGGGAGCAACCTGCATTGCGCATAAGGCAGCAGCGATATGATTGGCTGTGCTTTGCTCTACCGCCCAATGTGATGCCAGCACAACAGGATCCAAATCGGCTATGTGTGTATGTATGAGCGCATGAGCACATATGGCTCATGCACTCATACACTCACATAGCTGATTTGCCAGGAAAAAGCCGTTTACAGCCACGCCTCTGGGCCAGCAGTCTAAACGCTCCTGCGCGTCTCCTCCCGGTATGCTCCCGCATCAGTCGGCGCAGTGTGACCGGGAAAACCCAGAACAGTTTGTTGTGGGGCTTTTGTGCTACGACTGGCTCCCGCTTCAAACTGCCGGTCTGAACTCAGCCATTGTCTAGAAAAGTCTTCCTTGATTTTCACATCCCTGTGACTGCAGCTGTGTGGACAAAGCATGACCCACCATGACTATGTCAACAGGATCACTTCCTGGCAACTCTTCACAGGTAAAAAGTGGGCTATGGGACTCATGTAAAATGCTGCTGCAAAATAGCATGTGTCAGTGTGGTCAGACAGGCAAATAATCCTTTCTGAATGAGTTATATCAATGGGGATACTTGACATGGAGGGCTCTACAGATTGCATCTAAACTGACCATAGTGGCATTCTACCACATGGTGCCTTTTAAGGGTGCACTTTAAAGAAGCTATAAATGGAGCATAAAAATGGGGAACTATGTGTCCTTGATGTATGATACCAAGCTGTATGATACTGAGCTTTTTCTCTTTTGCCTCACCATACAAATATATGCCTGAAAGTTTTGCAGAGGGATGTGTAGATCAAGGAGAAATGTTAACCCTGGTTTGAAAATTACCTCCATCCTGTACTAAACCTTTGTATACAGCCCACAGTTGTGGATTAAGTAGGGCTTGCAATGTTGCATAAATTTTGTGCATGAAAGCTCTATGAAGGAGTGAATAAGGGATATTTGCCAATTTCATGAATTACAAATCCAGAGTTTCCATTTTAACTACTCTTATATAACAATGTGATGTGTACTTTTTTCCATTTTCTTCAAACTCATTTTCAAGAGAACAGCATCCAATAAACTGTGTAAGTGGTTCAAGAAATTAATTAGAACCAAACACCAAGTGAAGCATATTTATATGAGTTATTGCACATATGACTGATACTGAGTTCCTTTAAAAGCCAGCAATGTAAAACAGGTATTGTACATTTCACCCTGCACATGCCACACTTATGAATTTGCAAAGCTCATCTCATAGGTTATGGATCAAGGGATGGGTCCATTTAAAAATTAAGTATTGAAAAATCAAGCAAGCATGAAGCAAGAAACAAATATAAAACAGCATGAATCCTTTATATAACTGGTGGAGGACTAGAACTTGTTTATGTTATTTGGGTCAATCCCAACAAGTTCTGAAGGGGGGGGGCACACAAAGATGCCAGTGCAGTTATAAAACTTCAGTGTGTCATTCCCCCCCCAACAACAATTTATACTTTGTTTCAGCCAGAAAAAGCCAAAAACATATTTTGAAACACACTTGAAACATCAAAACTATATTACTGGCAAAGGGTCCAAAATTTAAAAGCAAATCAAAACACCTTTGAAATCTTTCTACTCTATTAAAATAACAAGAAGTTGCACAGCAAAGAAAAATGTCTGTCAGTTTCCAATGTCTGCTAAAAAAAAAAAGCAATCAAAGAAGCATGGAAGCATGTTGTTCCTGTAACCAAACTAAAAAAAAAAGTGCTAGTTTCCTAATGGTCCTCAGTACTGATTCTGGAACATGCTGTCACTATTAGGAACACATAGCCAAATTGTATTTTCAAAATGTACGTGTGATTCTGAAAGATTCCCTTGATGTTATGTGACATTATTTTGAAATTCTTATGATTGTTGACAGCCACAAAATATTCACATCCCTCATTTCTTTTTCTCTGACACAAATGAATGAATTCTGCTCAAAGTAAATGTCAGATGAGGAGCATGAGTATAGCTTTAGTAGGCCAGGGATTTTAAAAGGGAACTTCATAATCTGAGAGTTCAACAAAACTCACAGCAAACAGGCAGCCATGTTAAGTTTCTCTTTGCAAACAGAGAATCAAATGGGAAGTAACCCACAAAGCAGAGTTGGATATAAAGGAACAGCATGTCCCATTATTTGCCTCTATATTGGAACAATCAAGGAACACTCATAGCACTAAAGTCAACCCAAACATCATGTATCTTCACATACCTAATTGCATTTCAGCTTCCCTGGGCAAAATATGCTTCAGAAAGAATAGCTAGCCAGCCAGGCAATTATAAATTCAGTATACTGCCAGGTTACTCATATATTTTGGATAATTAAGTGATGATAACAAAGGATAACCTGCTGTAACAAAACAATCCCTTTTATATATGAAGAAGGATGTGTGTGAGAGATGAACAGCTTCCGTTTAAAGGTAATTTTTTAAAAAAATATATAACTGAGAGGAGATGATGACCTGGAGCGTCCCCTCTAGTGCTACAGCACCCTCCAGTGTCCTGCTCCCCTGAGAGAGGCAGCTTCAACGCAGGTAGAACAAGTTTGAGGAAAGAGTTTCAGTCGCTCATTTATCCTTTTTTTTTTGCTCTCCATCTCTTAGCTGTCAGAGACCATCCATTCATCTAGCTCCTCCTTGGCTGTCTAAGCTCTGTTTTAAGGGTTCCACAATGTAATGTCGTTGAAGAGTTGGTTTATATAGCTTGCTTTTCTCTACCTTGAGTCTCAAAGTGGCTTACAATCTCCTTCTCTTCCTCTCCCCACAAGAGTCATCTTGTAAGGTAGGTGGGCTGAGTTCTGAGAGAACTGACTGGCCCAAGGTCACCCAGCAGGCTTCATTCGGAGGACTGGGGAATCCAACCCAATTAGATTAGAGTCTGCAACTCTTAACCAATACACTGCGCTGGTTCTCATAGGCCCAGAACTGATCTGTGACTCATCACAGCAAGTGCCATCACCTTGGGAACTCCCTAGGAGGGCAATTCCTGCCCTTGCTAATGGAGAATCCTTAACCTTCTCTCGGAGCAACAAGACCCATCTAGCCTCATCAGATGTGATCATGCCTCCCTTTTTCCTTCCCTCACCAGGTGGCTGGATGCAGCCTCTTGTTAAGAAAGGTAGCACTAGGTATCTCTGTTGACTCTGTGCTGGTCCCCCAAGTTCACATTCTCTTAAGGAGTCCCTAATATAAAATGGATCCTCTTAAAACAGCAACTAAGACTTCAGTTTGAAGTAACAGGTGCTAAGCAGCATGGAAAAGTAGATATTAACTTAGAATCACTTTGAAATCATTACTGATTTGCTATCATTCCTTAATTGGTGTTGTTCACTATCAGTCAAAATGCACTAAACAGTCCAAACTGTAAGGGATCTTGGGCTTTGCAGAATTTAAACTGACAGGCTCAACAGCATATCACTAATCCACTGTGTATGTGCCCCAGCTCATGTTCAAAAATTTTGAACATGGAGTTTAAAGTTTCATAAAGATTTTGAGGTGCCATAGAAATTGACTTACTCTAGTTCCAGTTTCCCTGAGGTTGCTCAAAATAACAGCCAAATAAAGTTGGATAGTTCCTCCTCAGCTACACACAAGGAAGGCTAAGACAGCTGTTTGACTATCAAATTTTACATTAACATGCAGTATCCCTTTTGGCATCAACTTTTCATTCTTATAACTTTTGGGAACTGTAAAACTTTTTTCCATTTGAATTTGAGTCAAAGTCTGAATACAGATAGATAGGAGCCCCAGTATTATTCAGCTCTTTTCTAGAGGGAATTCCTTCCAAAATTTTTCTCTTGCTCTAATTTCAGGTAACACATGAAAGATATTGTGTTAGACCCAATCTTTTTATCAATCACACACAGTTATCTTCTTTACTACAGCAACTGTCACACAACATTCAAGGAAACAAGCAATAAATAAGTACCATAAAAATCAACAACATTATAACTAAAAATCTCCTTAAAACAAGAGAATATTCAATAACATCTTTAATATAATCATTGTGCCCAAGCAATTGCTCAGTCCACACTAAACACTGTCCCAAATAATTGAGTTTTGCAGGGTCTCCTGAGGTCATGCAAAGTTGAAATGTAACTCAACTCCCTCCAAGGGACCATTCAAAAGTAGTGGAGCAGCAACAAATACAAAACCCCCACAACTCCAAGAAGCAACAGAGTACTAGACTAGGGGTTCCCAACATGATGCCCATTGATGCCATGGCACCCCACAACTCCTTTCCTGGCATCCACCAAATGTTTTTAGAAAGCAAAATGGTACAGGTGGGCTTTTTGACCAGCAGGGCTTCTAATTGGCCATTGGAGACTTGATTGGCTGTGCAGATTTTTAAAAAATCAACCCCCCCAAAAAACATTGCTTTGGCAGTGGCTGCTGCCTTAGCACAAGGATGTTCACTGTATGACTAAAGCTATGCGGATACCTTTTAAACAATATCTTTATGGTTTAATAAAATGCCTTTTATTTTAAAAGTATCTTCTTAAGCATAGTTTCTGCCTGATATGTTGAAGATTTACTCTTAAAGCTTTGCATATTTCCAATCCTGGACTTTGTGTGGTTGGGTTCACCTCCTGCAGCAGCCATTTTGTGGTTGTGCCCACCACCCTGTGTCAAAATTCCAATAATTGTAAAGGTTTGGGATCCCTGCCATAGACAGAGAAGGAATAGCCAGAAGGCCTTGTTAGGCAGAAGTAGTGCTTTGAGCATGTGTGTGTCAGGTTGTGAAGGACTTTTAACAATAAACACAACTATTTGAATTAGATTTGGAAAAAATTAGGCAGTAAGTGAAGAAAGCTCAGGAAAATATGGTACTGATAGCATGTCCTAGATACTAAAGGGTAGTCTTATTTTGCTCCAGCTGAAATTTTCTGTTATTTTCCAAGGGCAGCCCCATGTAACAAATATTACAAAAACTGTAATGAATCAGCTCTTGTGTCTGCATAAAAAATGGTCACAATGCACTCTTTGCTATCAAACTCACCTGCTTTTCCAACAGGAGTTCTGGGTCCAGTACTATTCCTAACCTTTTTTGATTTTATCTGGTGGGTACAAAAGAGATGGCTTTTTCAGTGGCAGCCCCATGGTTATGGAATGACCTCTCCAGGAAGGTCTACCTGGCCCACTCATTCTTGATCTTTAGGAAGCAGCTGGAGACAGTTTTATTCATGATGACTGCATTTAATTAGTTCTTCTGCCTACTAGCATCTTGGGTGCTGTCAGATCAACCACATGCCCCCTTGATCTGTGCCCCTCATGGCTGGTAATTGCTGGCAATGAGAGGATATGGGGTCCACTGATGGATATTGTCAACTTGTCCCTGGAAACAGTGCTTATCTAGAGAGTCTTAAGGAGGCTGTGGTTGTGCCCTTCTTTAAAAAGCCAACTTTGAATCCTTCTCATCCTGTCAATTACCATCTAGTTTCAAATTTGTCATTTCTGAGCAAGGTAATTGAGAGAGCAGTAGCTGAACACTTCCAGGACTTCCTGGACAACACATCAACATTAGATCCATTCCAGTCCAGCTTCTTCCCTGGCCATGGGATGGAGACAGTGTTGGTTGTCTTGGCAGATGATCTCCGCAAGTAGCTGGATCAAGGCAGTTTGGTGCTGCCATTATTATTAGAGCTTATGGCAGCATTCGACATGGTTAATTACAACCTTTTGACTTACCACTTCACTGACATAGGAGTACAGGGGTTGGCCCTTCAATGGCTTACCTCATTCCTCCAAGGTCGGGGACAGAAGGTTGCGCTGCAGAAGAGTATGTCCTACAGATACTCCTTAACATGTGGGTACTTTTCTCCCCAATTTTATTTAACATCTACATGTGTCCCCATGTAAACAGAACCTATCACGGGTGTTGGGGGTGTGTTGGATGTGTGTGCTGGTACGAATATAAACCAGGTGTAGAACAGCTATTTTAATCTTTGTGCAGGTGTAACTAAATAAACTTAAGCTGATTTCACTATGCTGAGTCTCCGACCTCAATACATTTCACTGGCGACGAAGGTGGGATTCCGATGAGCAAGCCTGACTCCGAAGAAGAACTGAGCTCCGCACCATGCACTGACCACCAAGATGCTGTGCGCCACACCGCTGACTCTGGGTCCAGCACCACACTGAGCATTGAGACTCCAGTCACTGCATCCCACACCGCTCCAGACAGCACCCAGCTGCATGCTTCCACCAGAGTCATCATGGCTGCAGCTCTGGGAAACCTCCCTGAATTTGATACTGGGCATCCCGAGCACTGGGAAGCCTGGATCGAGAGACTGGAATACTATGCCAGCTTCCATGACATCACTGAGGAGGGTAAGAAGAAATCCTTGTTGCTCAGCTCTTGTGGGATTGAGGCATTCAGGCTACTGAAAGACCTGATAGCCCCAACATCCCCAAAAGAGGCCACCTACACCAAAATTGAGAAGGTGCTCACGGACCACTTTGCACCCAAACCTACAAAAATAGCCAAGTGCATTGGTTTCTTTGCATGCCTCCAGGGCTCCACTGCAACCACAACCAACTTCTTAGTGGGCCTCTGCCATGCGGCCACCAGATGTGAGTTCCCCAGCCTAAGCGATACGCTGATGAACCAGTTCATTATGGGCCTCCGGGAACCCAAGCTATGCTGGAAGCTTGCGAGCCACAACAATCTGACCCTGGACAAGGCATTGAAAGAAGCCACAGCATATGAGAAATTGCACCAAGAGCACCACAGCCACGCCGTAAACCTGACTAGTGCATCTCCAGCCTCAGATGCATCGGACAAGGAGGAGGCCTTACAGGTACATCTACTGGCTTGGTGGAATCTGCGACTGACGGCATCAGCACCATCACATCCTGAGAAGCAAGTCACCTCAGCCACCTGTGCCAGCTGCTGGGATGCACACAAGCGAAGGACTTGCCGGTTCCGAGACACCATCTTCTGTTCCTGTGGGAAGCAAGGCCACATCGCCAGGGCCTGTCGATCCAAAGGACACCAGCACCACACCACTACCCACCAGGAAACAGCCGAACTCCACAGCATCTCAGTACATTGCAACAGGTACCTTTTTTGCCCCAGGGGTCAACCAATAAGATTAGAATGACTATGTTAATAGGGGGCACCCCATGTGTGATGGAAGTAGATTCAGGGTCCTCCCTCTCGATAATCTCCGAGGAGACCTGACGCACGCTCTGCCCTAACGGGGGACCTCCACTGGTAGCCACCGGCCTCACGCTAGGCGATTTCCAAAAGAACCTGGTAGCCATTAAAGGGGTGGGCCAGTTCCATGTAAAATACAAAGAATTCGAAGGTCCATTGGAACTGGTTATGGTCAAGGACCATCTCACCAGCTTACTGGGGCTTGCCTGATTCAACGCTTTGGGTCTAGCTGTCACCAGGATACATATGGTGCAGTCAGGGAACTTCAGTAAAATGTGCAACAAGTTCCCAGCAGTTTTTGATGGATCACTTGGCTGTTACACGGGTCCTCCAGTGGCTCTGACCCTTGATCCTGCACTTTGCCCACTCCATCTGAAAGCCCAGTGGCCCCCGTTCTCACTTCGGCCCAAAATCAAGGCAGAACTCGACTGCCTGGTCAACCAGGGGGTACTGGAGCCAGTACCTCATGCCAAGTGGGAGACCCCGATAATAATCCCAGTCAAGCCCAATGGCGACATCAGGATTTGTGCAGATTACAAGTGCACAATCAACAAGGCCCTCCAAGACCACATGTATCCTGTTCCTGTGGTGAGCCATGTCGTAGCATCCCTGGCAGGGGCCAAAATTTTCGGTAAACTGGATTTGGCACAGACCTACCAGCAACTGCCAGTAGACAATGCTACAGCAGAAGCCCAGACAATCGTAATGCACAGGGGGGTGTTTAAGGTCAAACATCTACAGTTCAGGGTCAGTGTAGCTCTGGGGATCTTCCAGAATCTTATGGACTGTTTACTTAAAGGGATCTCCGGAGTACAACCTTTTTTTGATGAAGTTCTGATTGTGGTGGCATCTCCTGAAGCCTTTTCCGACCATCTGCAAGCCATCCTGCAGCGCTTCAATGAGGCCAGGCTTAAAGTAAAGAAAGAAAAGTGTCTTCTTGGTGTCCCCAGTGTCAAGTTCCTGGGATTCAGAGGTGACACCTGTGGCATCCACCCCATGCCGGACAAGATCGCAGCCATCATCGACGTGCCAACCCCCTCCTCCAAACCTGAGCTGCAGGCTTTCCTCAGCCTGCTGAACTTCTACCACACATTCCTCCCACACGAAGCAGCTGTGGCTGAGCCCCTGCACTGCCTCTTGGACAAACACATGCATTGGAAGTGGGGATCATTGCAGGCCGCAGCTTTCCGGGCTGTAAAGAACCTCCTAACCTCCAATGTGGTCCTGGCCCATTTTGATGAATCCCTCCCCATAGTGCTTGCATGTGATGCATCACCCTACAGGGTGGGGGCAGTCCTGGGTCATAGGCTAGCCGACATCCACGAGGTCCCAGTAGCCTATTACTCATGCACCTTGTCCTCGGGGGAGCAGAACTATGCTCAAATCAACAAGGAGGTGCTAGTGATTGTGGTGGGGGTGAGAAGTTCCACAACTACCTATATAACTACTCTTTCATGATTTTCACAGACGATAAGCCAATGCTGGGTCTATTGGCCCTGGACTGCCAGACATCTCAGATGCTGTCTCCATGGGTGCTGCGGTGGTCTATCTTTCTCACAGGTTATGAGTACACCTTGCAACACTGGCTTGGCAAGGCAATGCGACACGATGACACCCTCAGCCACTTTCTGCTATCCATCTGCAGCCTGGACCCAGCTCCTGCACTCCAGATCCTGTTGCTGGAAGACCTCCCTGATCATCCAGTACAGGTGCCAGTTGTCACCAAACACACCAGTAAGGACCATGTCCTCTGCCATGTTCAGGACTGGGTGGGGAGGGGCTGGCCTACAGGGAGTGTGGCCTGGAGTTTACACTGTTCTCATCCCACCAGGATGAACCCTCCACCCACAATCCTGTATCTTGTGGGGTAGCAGGGTAGTCATCCCTAGTCCCCTACGCAAATGCATACTCGCTGCACTGCATATGACCCACCCGGGAATTTTGTACATGAAAGCCTTAGCAGGCAGCTATGTATGGTAGCCTGGCATGGATGGGGAGATAGAGGACCTGGTTAAACACTGCCAGACATGCCAGGAAACATGGCCAGCCTCTCCCAGGGCCCCAGTGAGACAATGGGAATCTGCACACAAACCATGGGCCCGCCTTCACCTAGACTTTACGGGCCCGTTCCAGAGGCAGACATTTTTTATTTTCGTGGATTCCTACGCTAAATGGCTAGAGGTGGTCCCCTTCTCCTCCACGTCATCAAGAGCAGCAATCAAAGCCATATGGGAGATATTCAGCACCCATGGCATCCCCAACACTCTGGTATCAGACAACGGGACTGCATTTACATCAGCAGAATTCCTGGACTTTGTGCAGTACTATGGGATTCGGCACATCCACTACACTCCCTTCCACCCAGCAACCAACGGACAGGTGGAATGGATGGTACACACAACCAAGGAAGTGCTGCACTGGATTGTCCAAGGGGACTGGGACTACAGGTTAGCCACCTTCCTGTTCGGTCAACAAATGACCCCACACACCTCCATGGGACGCTGCCCCACAGAACTCTTAATGGGCTGGCACGTGATGACCAGACTGGACTGGCTTCACCCGGACAGGGTACCTGACCACAACCCGAGCACAGTAACCCAGGAGGCACCCTGGGGGTTCTTTCTCAAGGACCCAGTATATGCTCGTAACTACACACATGGCAAACCCTGGATCCTGGCCTGGGTGGTGAGAGGACCTCCCTCATACAAGGTCTCAACAGAAGATGGCCAACTCCTCCAGAGGCACATAGACCAACTATGCCATTGCCTACTGCCCCTAGACAACCCAAAGGTGCGGGACGCTGAGGACAGCGATGAGGAGTCAGACCAGGAGGAACTAGTGTTGGGACCAGCAGAGTTCGGCATAGCCACAACTCCTGCCCCAAGTTCCACGCTAGAGCTTGACAGCAGAATTGCCCCAGCAACCGAGTCTTCATCAGCGGCTGTCGCTGAGCCACAACCCGGGCCAAGCATGCCTACCAGCACCCTGACAGAGCCACGCTGTTCCACAAGAGAACAACGGCACCTAGAGTACTTGCAGGACTATATATGTTAGTACTTTGGAACTAAGCAGGGAGAGGTGTAATGTATGAAGAGGGTTTGGTATAAGGTAGCAAGAGGGTTGCAACTGTGTGTGCCTGGCCATGCGGTCCACCGGACCTACAGACCTTCGATCCTAGAACTATAGACACTGCGGATCCTAGGCATGGACCAATGGGAGTGCCAGAATCCTGCAGGGAACCTATAGTTTCCGGGGCCATGTGAATAGAACCTATCACTGGTGTTGGGGGTGTGTTGGGGTGTGTGCTGGTACGAATATAAGCTGGATGTGGACTGGCCATTTTTATCTTCGTTCAGATGTAACTAAATAAACAAGCTGATTTCACTATGCTGAATCTCCGACCTCAGTACTTTTCAGTTTCCTTGTAGAATATAACTTTTTTACTTTGCCTTCACACAGGCTGTAGGCTTATCACTCTGTTTTATACAGATGTTCTTCAGCACACTAAACACACTTATATCTTAGGTCTTTATCTGTCTGGTCCCTTTGAGTCTAATTGGGCACCTTTCCAGCTTTACAGACTCCTCCAGACCCTTAGCCCTTTATCTATCACTAAAAGTTATTTTGGAGCAATGTATCTGGTGTCTGTGACCACTGAGATCTTATACTGTTCACTCTCTGTTCACTCTCCTCTTTCCTTTAGAGGGTAAATAAACAGAGTTTATTTCAGCCCCAGTTTTCTACTCAAACTCATATCAGGCTGTTTTCACAAAGCCACAGAGGTTTTGTTCCACCTCAGAGCTAATCAGTTAGCTGACTGCTCTCTGCTAACTTCTCTTCCAACTTCTTCTTCCAACTGTCTGTTCCCAACTGTCAGTTGTCTACCATTATCTGTCTGAGAATTCTGAGCCAAAAGGCCCCCTCCCTTCTCAGGTGACTCAGCAGCTTCTTTATTTACCTGCTGCTGTCCACAAACCTGTAATTGTGTCACAGACTTGCATGACTTACCCAGGACCAGCTGTTTGCTACTGTTCAACAGAAGCCTCCCCATAAAAGCCAGTGTGGAGCAGTGGTTAGTTTCAGACTAGGATCTATGATATGCACTTTTCCTACTCAATGATGGAAGCTCATTGGATGAAAACGAAACAGTCAAACACTCTCAGCCTACCTCACAGGGTTGTTGTGAGGATAAAATGGAGGAGAGGTGTTAAATATTGGGTTCCATGGATGGTCTGACCCCAAGCCTAGTGATCAGCTCAGTTTTATTAGTGATTCAGCAAGAACAATACAAAGTCCCAGGGCAACAGCCCTGTTTAAATAGCATGCAAACTCCACCCACTTCCCAAACAACTACTAATGATAGGCTATTGTCAGAACCATGAATTCCTCATTGACCACCTCCAGAGTCCTGGTGGGCTATTGTTCTAGAGCTCCAAGCTCAGCTAGTCTCTGGTACAAACAGTCCTAGAATGTTCCAGTCCCAACACATAACAAGAGGATAATGATGTAAGCTGCTTTTTATGATTTTGAGCTTACCTTACATACTTCTTACATTCCATGTTCCCATGTGAAGGAAAGTAGAGTATACATGAAGTAAATAAATAATGTAGCTGAAGTTGGGGACAGATAAAAGGTTGGTGGGTGGGTAGGTAGGAAGGAGAGAAGGAAGAGGGGAAAGATGAGGATATAGGGGTTGCTGCAAGGAGGAAAAGAGGAAATAATGTGGCAATGAGGATATAAGGGAAAGTGAGGTGCCTCTTGCAAGTCCTTGCAGGCTTTCCACTGAGCAGGGGTCATTTCATAGGTGCAGGAGCTCATTAACATAACTCATTAGCATAACTTATTTTCATATACCACACCCCCTGACATCACCGGAAGTGTGTCAGAAGGCAACACCCACTGCTCAGGCTCCACTGGATCATTTTGGCTTGCTAACTATGGGGGGTTGGGGAAGCACACAGATCTGCCCTCACAGAGGAGGGAGAGCTTGTACCTGAATAAACCTTGGTCTTAAAGGTGCCACTAGACTCTTTTGGATTGCTAGATATAGGGGGGGAAACGCACAGATCTGCCCTCAGAGAGGAGGGAGAGCTTGTATCTGAATAAACCTTGGTCTTAAAGGTTCTGCCAGCAAGTGCAGAAAAGTGCATGGCTGCTCATGGGTCAAGGAGATGGTATGAGGACGGGCAGAGTCTGGGCAGGCTGGGTGCCATGGCCCAGGCAGTGGCAGAGCAGCTCAAGGGCCAGCTTGTGGCAGCACTCTGCTAAATCAGACAGCAAGCCAGGAAAGGCAAGGGGGTGGGGCTTGCTGCATGTGCCCACCCCCTGGGGTCCTTACTGCCAGAGCTTCGCTCCTGTGCGCTCCTGCAGGAAATGAGCCCTGCCACTGAGCAACTGAACCTGGCCCAGCTTAGCAGCTGGAAATTCAGTTTCCCAAGGAGGGAGCTGCCAGTGGGAGGGTGCTGGAAATATGTGTGTTGCAAGGTCTAAAATCCAGTCATTATAGGGTTAATGTGTGTTTACCTTGTGTGCTACTGTTTAGACTGACCTGGAAGAGAATCTGGCACAGAGCCAATGGGAAGAAAGCCCAGGAAACGGAAGCCTATTTACTAACAATCCTTGGTTAATCTATTCAGGTGATTTCCTTCTAGGAGTAAAGAAGAAAGGAAGAATCTGCATTGTTGTAGACCTTATGGTCAAAGTGTAAAGGTATAGTCTTAGGTGTCTTTGTTGTTTTGTAGATTCCCTGTGAAATAAAGATTTTCAGAAATAATGATTTTTACATAGAAGAAAATGCCTCCTCTTCAGTGAATCTCTAACTATTTTTACCAATTTTTCCAACAGAGGGAAGGAGGGAAAGCTAAAGATGGAGGGCAGATAATGGTAGGCTGACTGTTGGGCGGGAAGGAAAAGGAAAGAGGCTATAGGAGTTTTCAGGGAAGGGAAAGAAGAAATTGTGGGAAAGGGGAAAATGAGATGCCATCCCACAAGTCTTTGTGGGTCCCTCACTTGCTTTTAACTAATTAGCTGTTTTGAAAACAGGAACCAACCGTACTAGACTAGTAATGACTGATTTTACCTTTAGGTTATATATAAATATATAACTTACACAAAAGTCACTTTTTTACTGACTGCTGCAGTACTCAGATCCTTCTGTAATGAATAATGATAACAATCAAACCCTGTTCTCATTCAATATTTCAGGTGGTCCCTTTTTGCCATCACAGATACAAAATATTCTTATAACTGCTAAAAACAGTTAAAAGACTCTTTTACATACACAATATCATTTTCAGATGTGTCTTGTCTTTTTCAACTACCTTTCTTTTGGTAAACTCTTGTCTTCAGATTTAGTATTTGGCCATATTCCTAATTGCTTTTGGAAGCAGTGATATCTAATAGTAAACACAATGACATCTCTTGTTGTTTCTTCCTACAGCTTGAGTTTACTGGAAATTACTCTTCTCTCAGTGTTCTTTTTCTAATGAAGGATAATACACTGATAGAAATTTGGATCTACAGTTTCCTGCATCTGGAAGGGAAACTAGTAGCTATTTCCACAGACAGACAAGCCATGTATTATCTGGGAAGTTTCTTGTTTCTTTTTTGTGAAATACAGTTTATCCATTTTGGATGTGGATCACATTTCATCTTATTTACAATTAGCATCAAATCTGTTCAAGGTTATAGTTCATATTTTCCCCAGAGGACTGGATAATTAAAAAACCAAAAAAACTCTGAAGGTCCTGCAACACTTGCAACATGGTTAAATTATAGGGATGTATGAAGTGGGAGAAGGCTCACCTGCAGTTTGAACTGATCATCATCCTTTAGTGGAGGAAGAGAGACTGTAAATATATATCTTTGGTACACATGTGAGCTCTCTCCAAATGATCAAGAAGCCTACATTTTGCAGTATACAGGTTGGGAAGAGTGGAGTGATCCACCAGGTGTAATTCCCTTCTCACATGTTCAGTACCCCTAGATTTGGATAATATGAATATGGCTTCTATTTTCCTTGTAGAACCCATACTTGTGTTCTATATCTAGTTAGGGTTGGCATTTCATAACTGTTTATTTATTTATTGACATCATTTATAATCCACCTTTCTCACTAAGACTCAAAGCAGATTACAACAATGTAATTCAAAGCAATCAACAGGATGAAATATCTAATAAGCAATGTAACAAGACTAGGATTGCAAAAATCTGAAACAAAGAAGACATCTGAATGAAGCATAATTATTAAACGTAACAAGTTATGTAACAAGCAGTAAATGGTAATATATAAGTAGAAATAAGAATGCAACAGATAACAAATACTTTTTGCCATCAAGTCAAAGCTGATTTATGGTGACCCCATAGGGTTTTCAAGACAAGAGATGTTCAGAGGTAGTTTGCCATTGCCTACCCCTGTGTAGTGGCCTTGGGTTTCCTTGGTGATGTTCCTTCCAAATACTATCCAGGGCTAACTCTGCTTAGCTTCCAAGATCTGACAAGATTAGGCTAGTCTGGGCTATCCAGCTCAGGATAACACATACCATTCATGGTAGTAAAGTCCACAGACCCATTTCTTTCCTTGAAACATCTAAATCATTCCATTATAATTTAATCCTGTCAACATTATAACACTGCCGTCCTGAATAATTCTGTTTTACAAAGTTTGTGGAATGCATAAATGTTGGCACCTTCCTGACCTTCTCAGACAGGGCATTCCACAAGGTGGAGGCCACTACAAAGAAAACATATATATGGGCAGTTGTAGATCTTGCCCATTTGCAGGGTGGTACCTGCAGAAGGTGTTGCTCAGATGAGCAACCTGTTGTGGTGGGTATAGGAGGTGTGGAAGTCCTGAAGATGGCCATGAAGAGCTTTGAATGTGATGGCCAATACCCTGACTTGAACCCAATAGCTGATGGGCAGCCAATGGAACGACTGCAGAATGGGTGTAATATGCATGCTCCAGCTAACTCCTGGTAGTAAGTTACCCCTGAGGCATTATGAACCAACTGGAATCTCCAAGTTTACTTGGAGGGGGGTCCTATGTATAGCATATTCCAGTAGTCCATCCTCAATTACTATGTCATAGATCCAGGTGGTCAGGATTAGTTGAGTCAACGTAGTGGGGTATTTTCTGGGCTAAACTAAGTTGGAAGAAAGCATTTTTTGCAGCTGCATTAACCTGTTTCTCCAGCAGTAATGCTGGATCCAGTATAACCTCCAGGCTCTGAACTGACTTGGCAAGGGTTAGATGAACCCCACTAAAAGTGGGAAGCATGATGTTCTTCAAGACTGTAGGCCTCCCAATCAGAAATGTAAAATTTTAAGAAATTTTAAAGCACAGAAAACAACCCCCACTTCCAGAAACAAATGGAAATTTGGGAGAAATCAAAACATATCAAAAACTTACTGTCCTATTGTTATGTATTGAGCCTGAACTGTACTTGCAAAAGGGCTTAACTTAGGATGCAGAACAATGGCTTGCTTGGATCCTAGAATGGACCAGTAGGGATACAGGGATCCTAGAGAAAACCAATTGGGAGAGAATAGAGTGTAAATAGCCTATTGTTGGGAATGGGGTGTGTTTTGGGTGTAACCTTTTCCAGGCATAAATACCAGGCTTTGAGGTCAGGGATTTCAATATTCTTTCTCTTGCTGAATCACTAACAAACTATGAGCTGATCACTTGAACGTGTCTGAACCCAGTATATTGTACCTATTAAACCTAGACTAATGTTACTGCTTTAACAACATAAAATGCTTCATTTATAACTTATCACAGTGGTTAGGCAGTTTCTCAAGACCTCAATAACATTCAGGGCTCTTTTTGTAGCAGGAGCTCCTTCGCATATTAGGCAACACACCCCTAATGTAGCCAATCCTCCAAGAGCTTACAGAGCTCTTCTCACTGTAAGCTCTCAGAGGATTGGCTACACTAGGGGTGTGTCCCCTAATATGTAAAGGAGTTCCTGCTACAAAAAGAGCACTGATAACATTGTTAGAAGATTTCAGTAGAGTGACATAGAGTTGGCTATCTTCAGCTGATTGATAGTGTCCATATCCAAAACTGTGAATGATCTCTCCTAATGGCTTTACAGAAATATTGAATAGCACTGGATTTAAAGTTTTGTCTTCAGAATCACAAATGTCAAGATTTTTTTTAAAACCCAGCACAAACTGGGCCCTTTTATTTTTAGAAAGAAAAAAAGATACTACACATCAAAACAACAAGACAAAGAAATAACAGCACATTACTAAAACTACACGTACATACACTACAGTATTGGAGCTCATACTTGTTATCTAGTTAATTTTGTATATTCTTTTCACATCTCCTCTAGTTTTAAGCATCTTTCCTTGATTATGTAATCGATTTTGCATGGTATAACATATTGCTTAAATCATAATTTTTGTATATAGCCCTCAATCCATCTATAGAATTCACGCCAAATATTTTCAAAAGATCCTTATTTTTTGCCTTGTAACTAGAGGGTTAAATTATCAATTTCTGCTGCTTCAAACAGTTTATTTATGGTTTCTTCTTTTGTAGGCACTTCTTCTTTATTCCAATACTTTGCATATAAAATCCTTGCTGTGGTTACAACATGTACAATTACATATGTATGTATCTTTGTAAAAGAATCAGGGATAATGTTTAATAAAAAATAATTCAGGATTGAATGGTAGTGTTGTGTCTAACATTTTTTGTAACATTCTATGTATCCATATTCACTATGTTTTAGCAATCTTACATGTCCACCACATATGATAATATGATCCAATGTTGCTTTTATATTTCCAACATGTATTTGACATATTTGGATACCATTTAGCTAAGTTTTCAGTGGTTACATGCCATCTATAAAACATTTTATATATATTTTCTTTATAAGAGCTTGCCTTTGTAAATTTTATGTTTAGTTTCCATATCTTAGACCATTCATTTATTTGGATGTTATGACCTATATTTTGTGCCCATTTAATCATAGCTTCTTTTACCACTTCATTCTGCATTCTCATATCTATTAACATATTATAAATTCTCTTTATACATTTACAATCTTTCTCAAACATAATTTTATCAAGCTCTACAGATGAATCCTAAAAAACAATTACATTATCTTTAGCAAATCTGGAATCTAGTTGTGCTCTTTCCCACCAGTTTAACTATATACCTCTTTCTTTAGGTTCTTCTTGAGTCAGAAGTTGGTTTTGTTTATTCAACAAATCTTCATATGTTCAGGCTAAAGCTTTTGAAAATGTTTGGGGATGAACAAATGCTTCTAGTGGTGAAACCCATTTAGGTATTTTAATATAAAATAGGTCCTGTACTTCATTCCATTGTTTCAGTAATGCTGCTCTTAAAGTATGCTGATTAAAATATTTACGAGCCTTACTTTTCTTGTACCACACAAAGGCATGCCACCCTAATTGTAAGTCATGGCCTTCCAACTTTAACAGTCTTGCGTTTTCTAGAGTAAGTAATTCTTTCATCCATGTTATGCTTGCTACTTTATCATATGATTGTCAACCTGGTAGGGCAAACCCTCCTCTTTCTTTTTTGTCTTGCAATATTTTCAGCTTTATTCTGGGGTTTTCCCCTTTCCAGATAAACTGTCTTATTAGCTTATCAAGTTCTTTAAAATATTGTAGGTTTTTTATTATAGGTATTGTTTGAAATAAAAAGATCACTCTTGGTAGGATATTCATCTTCACTGTTGCTATTCTTCCCATAAATGATAGGTTTAACTATTTCCAGTTTTGTAAATCCTTCTTGATAGTTTCCATTAGTTTTACATAGTTTTCTTTAAATAGAGAACTACATCTGTTTGTTAAGTTTATTCCCAAATATTTTATTTTTTTCTTTACTTCCATTCCTGAGCATTCCTGTATCCTTTGAGCTTGAAAGCTTTTACCAAAACCTATACTGATACTGAACAAGATCAGATTAAAGAATTGTTAAGAAACCATAGCTATAAGGAGTTCTCAGAAGATCAAAGGAAGATACTAAATGAACCGATATCGCACATGGAGATAGTTGAAGCAATTAAAAATCAAAAGAAAAAGAAATCGCCTGGACCAGATGGATTTCCAGCAGAATTTTATTTGAAGACCAGGTGGCCCTTCCATTGAAAATGACAATACAGAATACAGGAGAAGAAAGGAAACTAGCAGACGCATGGAATCAAGCCCTGATTACCCTGATATATAAGAAAGACACAGATGAAAAAGAAATCCAGAACTACAGATCAATCTCATTGTTGAATGTGGATTATAAGATTTATGCATCCTTATTAGCTAAAAGATTGAAAAGAGTCCTAATACAGATAATACATCAGGATCAATCAGGATTTTTGCCAAAGAGGTAAATGAGACATAATGTAAGAATAATTCTGAATGTACTGGAATATTTTGAAGCTCACCCTGAAAAACAAATGGTTTTGTTCTTTTTGGATGCAGAGAAGGCATTTGACAATCTGACTTGGCTCTTTATGTTGGAACAATTACAATCACAGAAATGTGGAGACTATTTTTTTGCAATGGTGAAGGCAATACATACACATCAGTCTGCCAAAATAATGGTGAATGGAGATCTTTCACAAAATATAGAAATACGAAAAGGAACTAGACAGGGGTGCCCCTTATCTCCTCTTCTGTTCATTCTTGCTGTAGAGGTGCTATGTGAAAGGATAAGGACACTTAACTCCATTAGAGGACTTAGAATTAAAGGGGAAGAATATAAACTTCAAGCTTTTGCAGATGATCTAGCTTTTATCTTGGAAGAACCACAAACAACAATAGACCTTCTCCTACAGACCATAAAAGAATGTGGTCGGTATGCTGGATTGAAAATCAACTTTAAAAAGAAAAATGTCAAGATTTGATTGGATTCAAAATAATAGTTCCATCGGTAAAGAGTTTTGCCTGCAGAGCATGATTTTCTTGCCTCCTTCCTCCCACAGCATCCCAAAATTTTGGCCAGCTACATAAAATTAAAGGCAGAAAACTAGCAATCCATGGGTGGAAGACCTTGAGCCCACAGAAATGTTAGTCTGGATCTAAGACTTGGTTTTAAAACATATTCTTTTTCCATATTAGTTTTTCCTACCATGCATCCCTTATCAGTTTTAGATGTTCAGAGCAGGAAGGAAGGGGGAGTGTACAGTCTTCTGATATGTTCCCATTATGGTCTGAGAGGAATCGTAAAAGGTACTGGATGAATACACTGGATACAAAAGTATCCCAAAGCATATTCTGTAGCAATACAATATAACATAACATATCCTATTGTATCATACAGGCTTGCATCGTAGGGTTGCCAGTTCTGGGTTTGGAAATACCTGGAGATCTAGGAGTGAAGCCTGGTGAGGAGGGTTGGAATGGGGGGGGGGAGACCTCAGTGGAGCATAATGCCATAGAGTCCAGCCTCTAAAGCATCCATTTTCTCCAGGAGAACTGATTTCTGTAGTCCGGAGGTCAGTTGTAATTCCAAGAGATCTCCAGGCCCCAGCTGGAGCATGGCAACCCTACCTGCATCAGAACAATGCATTAATGAATCTTGTCAGTAACATGTTGTTGTTTTTTTTAATTCCAAACCCAACTTGGCATTTGTAGTTCTTAAGCTCATATCAGGACATTCATAATGATAAATTTCTGCAACAGTCCACAACATAACCACAGTTTGCCTGGGTTGCACAAGTTTATAAAATATTGCCTAATTAATCAATGTTGTCTTTGTTCTTTGATACAGAGCAAACTAACAAAGGCAAACCCACCACACTGGAAGTTCTACATTAAGCAATTTGACATTTGGATTGGAACAGTAGACAGACAGCAGTGCATCATCTACTGAGAGCAACAGGTGCCTATCAAATAATGTTGCAAAACATTATGGGGATTTTTTTTAAGAAACAAGGGTAAAATATATTTCATTCAAATAAAGACACATACAAAAACCTAAAATCAGATCCTACCTGCAAAATCACCAGACAAATGAGCTCACTGATCAGAAATTCCTCACTTCATCCCAACACATACAAAAAACTATGCAAGGCAGAAGCACAGCCACCACAGGACATACTCATCAGTTTTGATGTGGTATCTCTTTTTACCAAGGTTCCAGTAAAAGACACACTCAAGCTTGTTAATCAGATTTTTCCAGATGACATAACAGCCTTATTCCACCATTGTTTGACAACCAGTTACTTCCAATAGGATAATGAATTCTATGAAGAGATGGATGGGTTTGCCATAGGAAGCCCTCTCAACCCAGTTATAGCAAACTTCTACACAAAACATTTTTTTAAAAAACAGCTTTAGAATCGGCACCCCACAAACCGACAGTCTGGTTCCAGTATGTAGATCATATCTTTATCATTTGGAGCCATGGAGAAGTAGAATTAAGTTTTTAGACCACCTCAACAACATCCACCTGAACATACAATTCACTATGGAAAAAGAAATCAAGGGTAAACTCCCATTTCTAGATATCATGGTCATCCACAAAGCTAACCTTCAATTTGGTCACAAGGTCTACAGAAAACCAACTCACATGGACCATGGTTTACACAAAAACTCCAATCATCACTCTCGGCAAAAAAGAGGCATAATAAAAACATTAGTAGACTGTGCAAGACGGATATGTGAACCACACTTTCTCAATGATGAACTAAATCATCTAAACCACTCTCTTCAAGCAAATGTCTACTCCAAGAATGAAATCAGAAGAGCGATTAAACCAAAGATAAAACAAACAACTGAGGAAAAACAGTCTCCCACAGGAAAAGTGTTTTTGCCATATATCAAAGGAATCACTGATCAGATGGGGAAACTTTTGAAAAAACACAAATAGTATTCAGACCCACCAGAAAAATACAACAGATGCTATAATCAGCAAAAGACAGATGAGACCCCCTCATTTCTGCAGGAGTATACCCCATACCATGCAGATATGGACAGGTTTACATTGGGACCACACAGCATAGCATTCAGACAAGAATAAAAGAACATGAAAGGCACTGAAGACTTGGCCAACCTGAAAAATCAGCAGTGGCAGAACACAGCCTAACTCAAACAGGACACAGTATTTTGTTCCAAGACACTGAAAGGCTGGACAACACATCCAATTACCATGTCAGATTACACAGGGAAGCCACTGAAATTCTTAAACATAAACACAATTTCAGCAGGAAAGAAGAGAGTTTAAAAATAAATAGGGCATGGTTTCCTGTTCTGAAAAACACAAAAGGCTCTACATTTGACAATAGCACTACAGATAAGATTAGAATCCACATGCAAAAGAACCTCCTCAGGAAAGCTGCTCCATTAACATGTTCACAGCCTGGGGAACTCCAACAAGATAATGACTCAGCCCTACCCCACCTTCTGGGGTAGATATAAATTACCTGCCTACTATTCTCCTTCTCACCTTGACACCAAGAGTACTCCATCTTTCTGTGTTATACCTCTGAGGATGCCAGTCACAGCTACTGGCAAAACGTCAGGTCCTGCGATGCCAAGACCATGGCCACACAACCTGGAAAATCTACAACAGCTAACAAATAAGGACTATTCAAAACATTAAAAAGAGGTATAAGGCTATATCCATAATAAGGGGCACTTAAACGAACAGTAAATGAAATCCTGATCATCCATGGATACTAGTGAATACAGAGAATATAATAATTATGATATATTGCATGGTGAATATATATGTAGAAAAAGAAAATGAAAATTTTTCTCACTCATGTTTTGGTCAAATCTATAGTCTGTCTTGCTGATCATGGCTTGGATTTTGTGGTAAATTTCCATTTTTCCTGAGTCTCCCCTTCCACTGTTGCTACCTAATTCAGCCCTCATGTTGATCTTGAGTGTTCTCTGGCCTCCCTGGCATAGCACCTTGGAAAGCATTTGGGGCTGCATAGAATGGTATGGATGTGATGAAATGAATGATAGAAATAACTTCTGTTAGTGGTGTAAAGGATGCTTAATTCAGTTGGAAAGGAATAGCAAATTAAGCATTTATGTCTCACAACCTGTTCCCAACAGATGCCAAACAGTAAAGTATGGTTGTCTTTAAATGTAGTTTTAAATGTGGGAGATAAAATACTACCTTTACTACTTTTATTACCATGACTATGTTGGTATTAAGAAAAGTAAAAAAACAAACAAGCAAAAACTAATGATCTACAATTTCTACATAAAATAAATGGAATATACAGAGAAAGGTCTGGATAAGGTCTACATTGTGCACTGCTCAGTCTTTCAAAACCTCAGTGGAACATCTGTGAAATGTCTGGAAATATGGGATTAGACAGAGGGTGAGAGAGGTCATGGGTTGAAAGAGCAGATCTGGGAGTTGTCAGCATTCAGGCAATAGCAGAAGCTGACTTGTCTTCAATGGACTTAAAAGGGTGTAAGTCTGTTTAGGATGACACTGTGGGTGAGGTTGTCTAAAGACTGTTGAATGCAACATGCACACATACAAAACCCCATGGCAATCATTTCAGTCTACTGTAGGAACAAAGAAGGAACAAGTTGAAAACCAGGAGTGGGAGTTATCTCAGAAAACCTAGGGACATGTAACACTGTTTTAAAAACATAAATAAACATATTTTATCCCGCTTCTCCAAAACTCAAAACAATCAACAAATCTGAGATAATGTTTTCAATAAAACTAGCCATATCATTAAAATATGCCAATACAATTAAAACCATCCCAAAGCAACAGCAGACAATCACCAGAGTCCTCACACAAGGTTTCACACTGCTGAGTAAGCCTTTCAAAAATCAAGATGCTAGGGAGTAGTATGTGCAAGTGATGATAGTGTGTGCAAGTGATGGTAGGGAGTAGTGTCTGGCAAGTGATTCCACAGCACAACAAAACCAGAAAGTAGTATGCCCTTAACAGGGCAGGGGGAGGTGGTGCCTGTAAGAAGAGTCTTTAATCCCCCTTTTTGTCTCGGGTTCCTCCTGATCCATTCCACCCTCCCACCCATGCCCTTCGTGCAGCCTTTAGTTTTTTGCATCTTTTAAAATTTCTGACTGGATTATTTATATCAAATGAAATCAGAAAAGATTTATTTTAGGATAATATATTTCTTAATATAAAAATATTATCTACTAGAATCAGGAGTCTTTTCGTAGAAGAACAGCTGCAGGAGCTCATTAGCATATGGTATGCTAATGAGCTATTGGGCTATTAGCATATGCCACACCCCCTGACATCACCGGAAGTGATGTAAGAAGGGGAAGCGGGGGGGGGCATTTTCAAAAGCCTCCCCTTCCCTTCCCCAGCTGGCCTGGGTGGGGGAGCTAAGAGAGAAGGAGTTTAAAGTTTAAACTCCTTCTCATGAGAGTTGGGCCACAGGAGGAGGAAAGAGGGAAGGAAAGAGAGAGAGTAGAGAAAAGGAAAGAGTGAAAGAAAGAGAGAAAGAAAGAGAAGGAAAGGGGAGGGAAAGAAAGAGAGGGAAGAAGGAGGGAAACAGGGAAAGGAGGAAAAAAGAGAAGAGAAGAAGGTGGGAAAGAAAGAAAGAGAGAAGAGAAGAAGGAGGGAAAGAGGAAAAAGAAAGAAGGAAAGGAGGGAATGAAAGAAATTTGGCGGCAATTCAGCCCCATTATATCCTATGGGCCATTGAAGCCAATGGTGAAAACATAGGGTATATTCTGGGGGCTGGAGGTGAGGGGGTTTAAGGGAGAGGCTTCAAACTCACAGGATAGCTTTTGGAGCCTCTTCCCAAGATACCCACCAAGTTTCAAGAACATTGGATGAGGGGGTCTAATTCTATGGGCCCCCAAACAGGTTGCCCCCATTCCCTCCATTGTTCTCTATGGTGTTGTTCTCCCCCCAAAAAGACCCCTGACCAGAATAGTTTTGATAAAAGCAACATGCTTGGGACCTTGTTTTGTCTTGTCAAAAGGATTATCAATAGGAAGTTGTAAGGACCTCAGGCAAAAAGAATTACACATACTTTAAAAGTGCTGATTTTGATGTCACCTCATATTTTTCTCAGTACTGAGATTAATCATAATTATAGATTCCAACCTAATCCTGTGTTCATCAATCAAAATCTTTTTTCTCTTTCTCGACAAATTTGCTTCCTATGATGGAATAGGTTACAAAACAAACATTATTTGAAAACTGGTTGGTTGGGTTTGGTTTTGGGTTTGGGTTTTTTTTTTTGAAGCAAGGGCTTATTTTTAAATCTTTTTTTCCTACATATTCTCGAAGAGATGCAATTTTATTGAGTTATTCCCAACATGATGATTATGACAGTTTTGTCAAAAGGAAAGGAGGCATTTGGTATCAGTGATATGTTCTGACACAACCTTTATTAACAATATTGAAGTAAAAACAGGTGTTTCTGAGCAAAACGTCAGATTCTTGACTCTATGTGTATATAGCCATTACAAAGCACTTATGTAGACATATTTCTGTAGCACACATTTTATAATGCATTATATGTATATATCCTCTAGCAAATACATAATGGTAGCATAAAAACCACCTTATACCAGAAACCTACTGATCACCAAACATATCTACATGCCTCCGTGCATGATCCCTGAACACACCAAAAAATCCATCATCTACAGCCAAGCTCTACACTACAACCACATCTGTTCTGATCCTTCAGACAGAGATTCTCAGCTGCAAATCTACAACAGACAATTTTGGAATTGCAATACACACATGTTGTAGTAAGGAAACAGATCAACAAAGCCAGAATGATACCAAAGGATAACCTGCTGCAAGACAGGCTCAAATGAAACAACAACAGAACATCATTGGACAACAATACTCCTCTTTTACATGCATTGGGAGGCAAACCTTTTCTTGCCCACAGATGGCCTCCTAACCTTAAACAACTTCTCATCCACAATAATGCCCTTCCTAACGTGGACACAGACTCTGGGAACTGGGCCTGCAACAAACTAAGATGCCAGTTCTGTCCCTGTATTCACTCTGACAAAGGTAACTGAATCTAACAACACCAGCCATACCATCTCAGGTTCATTGACTTGATAGGGTTGCCAGGTCCCTCGGCCACTGATAGGAGATGGGGATAGGGTTACCAGATCATGCTTGGGAGACTCCTGGAGATTTGGGGATGGAGCCTGGGACAAATAAGGACCTCAGTGGGGTATAATGCTATAGAGCCCCCCCCCCCAAAGCATCCATGTTCTCCAGAGGAACTGATCTCTGTATTCTGGAAGATTTTGGGGGATCCCCAGGTCCCACCTGGAGGCTGGCACTTCTATCACTTGTTCATCTTTCAGCATCATATATTTTAATTTATTTTGATTTATTTTATTTCTAGCTCACCCTCCCTTGCAAGTGCAAGGCTCAGAGTGGGTTACAATAATATGATAAAATGCAATACATTAAAATAATTTAAACATAATGTTAATAATATATGTCATCAGATGTCAGCGATACACTTCCACTCCCTACATCAGACAAACAAGTCAGTCCCTATGCAAAAGGATATATGGACATAAATCCAACAATAAAAACCGCAAGACTCAAAAGCCAGTGGTAGAACATTTTCATCTTCCAGGTCCTTCCATTGCTGACCTAAGAGTACCAGTCCTCAAACAAATAAGCTTCAGGTGGAGATTACAACATGAGATTGCTGAACTTGAGTTCATTCACAATGGATTCTGAACAATGGATACCCCCCTCCAAGATGAATAGGGAGATAGGATTCTTTTTTTTTTTTTTTTGTAAAAACCTCTCCTAAAAAGGAGAGAATTTTATTGCTTTTTTAATAAGAAAAGGGTAGGGTATATAGATGGACTAAGAAAAAGATTGGAGTGAATTTTCTGTTAAAGTATTAGTTTTAGTTAGTACAGATACAGTTTTTGGCATCCACCGTGGTTGGAAGATCTTCTTTTCATCTACCGAAAGTCCAAAATAACTCTGTTAGTTAAATTAGTAAAGTCCTTTGGGGTTAGTTGTTGATCAGCTCCCTTCTGCCGCCTCACGAACAGTCGTTATATCTTGGGATGTCTTCTTTTTAAGTCTCTCAGATTGTATGATGGGCCCTCTTTTGCTTTCTCGTCTCCCGCTCCGGCACCTCCCTCCTCTGTTCTCCAATCTTCAAGGGCACCACTGAAACCGCACGCAAAATTTGATCTCTAGTACGCTGCTTGATAAACTTGACAACCACTTCTGCTGGCAGATTATTTTTCTTTGTGAAGCTGGAATAGGCTCTATAGGCCATATCCATCTCATCCTTTAATTCTTGCGCTTCTCTGCCAGTTAGGGGTGCCAAGGCATTCGCCAGTATAGCTCTGAGATCTTCTTTCTCTTCTTCCTTTATGCCCTGAAAGCGGAGAGTCAGATTTGATTTCTCCATCTGAAGCATTAAAATTCTTTTTTCTTGCATATCTTAATAATAATAATAATAATAATAATAATAATAATAATAATAATAATAATAATAATAATAATAATAATAATAATAATAATAATATACTTTATTGTCATTGTACATAGTACAACGAAATTAAAAGTGCAATCATTTCAGTGATCTACAACAATAATCATGCGCACTCACACAGCCATCTTGATGTTTTTCTAATTTGTTGACCCTTTTCTTAATTTTCTTGGTGTCTTCCGTTGAGACCAGACATTTCTGTGCAATCTTCTCCATCTTCTTTGCTGTTTCTGTTAGTTGCTTTTGTTGACTGTTGAGAACACTTTCCATGTTACAGAGGGTTTCGCTGATTTTCTGCATTTGATCCAGCAGAGGGCGCAGTGGCTCGCTTTTCTGTTGATTGACAGCTGCCTCTAGGGGGAGGCTGCCAGGACCGGAAGTCCCTCCCCCCTTCTTTACCGGCTTCTCAGGGACCTTTTTCTGCCCCAACATTTTTTGTTTGTTTACTTTAACAAAGTTCATGCCGCATCACCCAGGAAACAAGCTAGCTTCTTAATCTTCAGTAAAACCCCAAAGGTACTGTCACCAAGCCGCTTTTTTGCTTCGCCCCCCTTCACTCTTTCTTTAACAGTCCCGTTTTTCAAAGGGGGTGGGGATTCCTCCCTCCTCCCATGCGCTTATACATTTACAGGGGGGAGCACATTTATACCGCTTCAAAACAGATCCCCAACTCACGATTCGCTGCCAATTCTTCTTTTTATTTTAATTCATTCCGCTGCTTCTCCACTCCTGGAAGTCGGTGGCGTTGCTACTTCCCATACGGGCACAACGCAGCGGGGCCGACTAGGGCGGGGAGAAAGCCTCAATTTCCCAGCTGTTTGCCGGCAAAGAGGCTACTCCCCAAGTGCACCCAGTTCGAAGCCTTTGCCTAAGGCTCACTAGGGTCTTTCGCACATGCGAAGACCCCCCCAACTGCGCGTGGGCTAACCATCTCCGGGAGCATCCCGAGAGGTGGCCGCCATTCACTCCACCAAAACCGAAAGCCAGAGATAGGATTCTTATCTCACCACAGATGCTAATTTTCTGCCCCCAAGCATTTTTCCTCCACTCCAATCAAGCTGATTACAATGTGCCTTGAACCTCTGCATCCTGAGCTGCTTTTATGCAACACCCCTCACACCTTCGGACCCGGATATAAGGACACAGAGAAGCCCATTCCAATTTGTGTATGATGAAGGGAGCTTTGATTCACAAAAGCTCATAACTGTCACAGTCCCCAGTCACTCACACTCAACAACAGGCTTTCAGAGAAGTGCAGTTTATTGAGGAAGGTACTTGTGTCATCATTCGACACACTCCATATCAGGAATGGGGTTTAGGCGGGAGACAGATAATTCTACCCAGTTCATACTGTGCATCAGAAGGGCATAAACCAATGAAGGGAGTAAACTTGTGTACCCAAAAGAAAATGGCTCCCAGCGGGAAAAAGCAGTGCTCAGCTTCAAGGACAGACTAGAGATAATGGGCCGAGGCAAGAAGCGGATACCAAGGAGGGGAAGGAGGGAAAGTGAGGAGCCAGCTGGAAGAGGCTGGAAGGCCAGGTGAGAGACACAGACAACCCATTGTGGCGTCAGCCAACATTCCACCCACCGAGGCCCCCCCAGGCTTAAGTGGGAACAAGCAGTGAAAAGCATGGATAAGCTTTAGAGCCTGGACATGGGAAGCATCCACCCATTCCCTGTGAGCCAGCCCAAAATCCACCCACTCAACCAAATAGAAAAGCCTCCCCCTGGTCAGTTTAGAATCCAGGATCTGGGTGACTTCAAAATGCTGCTCACCATCGGGGGGGAGGGTGTTTTCGGGTGCCGTAGTCTCCATATTGTGGCATGTGCAATGCTGGCTGGCACGCCAGTGCCCAAAGGGAGTTAGAGTACCCAAAGAAGACTGGAGTCCAGAACTTAGGTGCAAATACAAAGTGAATTTTATTTACACTCTGCCACCACCTATATAGAGATCTCAGTGTCAAAGTGCTCTGCTGCAATCAATCCAAGTTAAGACCTAAATCCACTGTACACTCTGTACATATATACAGCCTCTGGCCAATCAGCCCACAGCTGATGCAATCCAGATGCAATACTCAGTGTCAGGCTGGACTGCCTCAGGCCGGTTATGGCCAGCCTCTTTGCAATCACATGCTGGCACTAGTTGTCATTCTCTCTGACATTAGATCAAACTCATCTAGGCCAGCCTTACCAAAACCAGTGAATCACAACACTCCAGACATTGGGTCTCGGGTCTTTCTTCAATAGGCTATGATGAAAAATGTGATGCAAATGTCTCAGATTTTTGGGCAAGTCAAGTTCCACAGTCACCTCATTAAGTTTGTGTACAACCTTAAACAGACCCACATATTTCCACCCCAACTTTTGACTGGGTTGCAGCCCCCGCATGTTTTTAGTTGAAACATAGAGTCCCCAGGACTCAAATTCCACCCCACTGAACGCTTTTTGTCAGCTTGAACCTTGTAAGCAGCTTTCGCTAGATCCATGGTTTTGTGAATCATAGGCCATGTGTCCTGGAGGGACTTCCACCATGTCTGCACCTTGCCCTCAGCCCCCTCATGGTCACCTGCGAGGGTTGGTAATGGGTGTCCCTCATAACCAAACATGGCCTTAAAAGGGGAGAGACCTGTAGAGGAGTGCACTGCATTATTGTAGCAATATTCCACATAAGGAAGCATGTTTACCCAGTCATCCTGTTGATAGTTAGTGAAGCATCTGAGGAACTGTTCCAAGATTTGGTTGACTCTCTTGGTTTGCCCATCAGTCTTGGGGTAGTAAGCACTACTGAGCCCCCATTCCACCCCCAACAACTCCATAAGACCTTTCCAGAACTTGGCTACAAATTGAGAACCCTGGCCAGAAATTATCTTAGCTGGCAATGAATGAAGTTTCACGACATGGTGCATAAACAGTTTGGCCAATGCCTTGGCAGTGGGCAGCTGCAGGAACAGAATGAAATGGGCTTGTTTGGAGAACAGGTCCACCACCACTCACACCACCATTTTCTCTTTGCTGGGTGACAGGTCAGTAATGAAATCCATGGATATTACCTTCCATGGCCAACTAGGGGTGGACAGTGGTTTCAGGAGCCCCGGCAGTTTTCCCAATCAGGGCTTACACATTATGCATGTCTGACAGGATTGCACGAATAGTAACATGCCTTTCCTTATGCCTGGCCACCAGAACTGGCGCTGTAAAAGGTGGAGCATTTTTAAGTACCCACAGTGGCTAGCACATTTAGATCCGTGTGCTAAGTGCATGATTTTTCCATGCAGGGAGAGGGGAACAAATAAGCAGGTTCCTTTGTACCAACATCCATTGTCCTTTTGCTCCAGGGACCCATCAGATTCCACCTCATCTTGGTCCTTTTCTGAGAAAGCTGAGGTGAATTCATACTCCCATCCAGTCCCACTCCCCTCCCACTCAGTCTTTGCTTGGCTGCGTGTGAGCACCCCCCTCCCCCAGCTGGGCAGGCATGAACATTGAGTCTATGACCTCCTCCCTCTGGCTGTCATGTTGGGGGAGGCACGTCAGCCAGGGAGTTGGCTTTGCTTGGGAAATGGTGTAGAATGAATTGGAATTTCAAGAAGAAATCAGTCCACTGCAACTGTTTAGCATTCAAGTTGTGAGGGGCCCTCAGCACTGCTAGGCTCTTGTGATCTGTCCAGACTTTGGACAGGACCCTAGCCCCTTCCAACCAGTGTCTCCAGGTGGAGAGGGCAAGCTTGATGGCCTCCGCTTCCTTGTCCCACACAGCCCAATTGCGTTCAGTTTGTGAGAACTTGCGGGACACATAAGCAAGGGGGCGAAGCCTGCCATCCTTCCCTTCCTGTAGGATGGCCCCCCATGGCCACATCCGATGCATCCGCTTGAACCACGAACTTCTTGTTTTCATTAGGATGGGCTAGCACGGGTTCAAGGGTGAACAGAGTTTTGAGCCTCTCAAATGCCTCTTGGCACTTGGCTTAGCTCCAGATCTGTTGCTCTTTGGCCTCTTCCTTTTGGTTTTTAGCAAGTCAGTAAGAGGCAAGCTGACCTGGGTGAAATTGGAGATGAAATTTCTGTAGAAATTGGCAAATCATAAGGACTGGAGCTGGTGGTGGGTGCAGGACATCTCCCACCCCAAGACATCCTGTACCGTAGCAGGATCCATCTCCAGGCCCTGCAGAGAGATATGATAGCCCAGAAATTCCACCTTGGGCTGATTGAACTCATATTTGCAGACTTTCACAGTTTGTGCTCATATAGGGTCTGTAGTACCTCCCTCACTGGCAATTTGTGGGACTCCTTGTCGGGGGAGCACAGCAAGATGTCATCAAGATAAAGGAGGGCTCCCCTAAACTGGTGCTTGTGCAACACTTCATTAATCAAGTTCATAAAGACCCCAGGTGCCCCGTGAAGCCCAAAAGGCATGACCAGGTTTTCAAACTGACTAACACCCAGGGGGGTGTTAAATGCAGTCTTGTATTCATTCCCCTCTTTGATGCGCACCTGAAAGTACACATCCCTCAGGTCTAATTTTGTAAAGATTTTCTCCTTGGCTGCCATTGCTAGCAGATCCTTGATCAATGGCAGTGGGTCGTCATTGGAAGTGGACACTTCATTCAGACCCCTATAGTCAGTACATAACCACAAGCCCCCATCCTTCTTCTTCCTGAAGAGGACAGGAGCCATGAAAGGGGAGGAAGTGGGGCATATTAAACTGTGAGCCAAGTTTTTATCAATGAATTTCCGCAGCTCTTCTCACTCACTGGGGCTCATGGTGTATAACTTCCCTTTGGGTAATTTGTGTCCCGGGAGCAACTCAATAGCACAGTCTGAGTTCCGATGGGGGGCAGCTCATCAGCCTCATCCTCAAACACCAGTGCCAAGTCCCAGTACTCAGGAGGGATGGTAGCCAGTTCCTCCTGTGCCAGGCACACCCTTAATGGTTCCTCAGGGGGCAGCTGACCCCACTCGGGATCCCAGCCGTGGTCTTTACACCAGGGTGCAATGGACTGAACCCTCCCCTCATCCCATAGTGTTCAGGGATTGTAGTCATTTGGGGCAGGTGATGCACTCTATTCTTGGTGCTGGAGGGGGCAGCAGTGGGAGGGCTTCTAGTGTCCTGGCCCCACTGCTGGACCTCCTGATGGCACCTGGTATATTTTGGCTGCTGTATGATAGAGTGTTGGACTAGATGGGCCATTGGCCTGATTCAACATTGGCTTCTCTTATGTTCTTATGTTCTTATGTCATGCAGCCAGGGACTCCCCAGCACCAGGGGGAAGTGAGATGTCAGGGTGTTTACAAAAGATCAAAGCTCCCAATGTGCCCCCACTCCCATTCACAGGGGCAATGTCTGGTATTTACATGGCTCCTTCATAGTAGAGCCATCCATCTGGGTGGAACGATGGGCCCCCAGTTCCGTCACCAATGAGGGGCTGATCAAGTCTCTGGTACACCCTGAGTCTATCAGGGCTTGTACCCGTATGTGAGTCCCCAGCCCTGGGTTTATAAGTCACGAAAAGAGGGGGGGAGTTGCTCACCATTCGTGGTGCTGATGGCTCTCGGATCTGTTGATTTTCACCCTTCACAACAGGCCCTGGTAGTTTCCCACCAGCTCATGCTCTTCCTCACTGCTGGAAGTGGGGTCACTCCCCTGGACCGTGATTTGCAGGGCCTTTTGAAATTGTGGTTGGGCGATGCTCTTCAGCTCCTGGTGCTTCTTCTCCTGCTTCTTCCCCCCATCAGTGTGGGGATTCCCCCTTTACAGAAGGAAGCATAATGGTCAGCTTCTCCGCAGTGTAAGCATAATCCCTTCTGCAGGCATTGCTCTCTCAGCCCTTTGGAAGGTTTGGGTAGCTTAGCTTTCACCATTGGAGTTCCACTTCTGGCGTGTGCCTCAGTGTTATTGATCCTGACCATCTGGATTCTTGTTTCTGCATCCGCTGCCTCCCTCATCCAGGTATTTAGGGTGATTGGGTAGGTACTGCGGATGATCGTCTCTCAGACTTCAGGGTGCAGTCCCAGTCGGTAGTGCTCAGCCATCACCCCATCGGGCCAGCCCTGGATTTTGGTTGCATAGTGGCAGAACTCCTCCATGTACTCCCTCACCAATTTCTTCCCTTGCCACAGGGTGCGTAGATGGCTTTGGGTTTTCTCCTCTTCCATAGGGTCCTCATACTGCATCCGCAATACCCACATGAACTCGCCAACATCCTGTAGCTCAGGGCCCTGGGCATTATGCAGGCTCACATACCAATCAGCCACCTCATCCTGTAGTTTTGAAGCAATGTAATCAACCATCCATTCTTCAGAGGGAGAGAGGTGGCCCCAGTGCTGCACGAACTTCTGCACTTGCACCACGAAAAACGCTAGCTTCCCTGGGGAGCTGTCATATGTTACCTCTAGCAGTTCTTTCGGGCGTTCAATCCCCATGGTGTGGGAGTGGGTGCTGGCAGCCCCAGCAGCCTGGGAGCTGGCACAGGAGCAGGGACTGGGACTGGCGCTGGTGGTGGTGGTGGCAGCACCAGCAGCAGAGCCACGGGACGGAGGCGCATCTCGTTCTGCACCACCTGGGCCATCAAACAAGGAATATCCAGGAGTGCTTCTTGCAGCTCACGTCCTGTCCTCTTCTGGGCCATCTCCAGCCATAAAAACCACTCTTTCCACCAATTCTCTTCCTCTCCAAATGGGCCCCTCATGGGTTGGGTGTCTCTAGGAAGTTTGAGGTCATAACAGCTGGTCCCCGAGAGTTTGGGGGTTAACACCCAGGACTCACTTGTGCGGGTCAATTGACTGGCCCATGGGAGGATGCCAGAGCCTCTCAGCATACATCGTTCCACACCACCTTGTGTCCCCATCATCATGGCAGCACTCACTGGGACATCTATGGAGGTGGTGACAGGGGCAGGTATCATAGTAGTTAGCACCTGCTCTGCTGTGGTCACCAGCATGATAGATTTCTCTTCTCCGCTCATCTTGGCAGGGGAAGGTAGAGGTCAAATAAGGGATTTCTGACACTTTGTCAAAATCCCCAGTCACTCACACTGAACAACAGGCTTTCAGAGAAGAGCAGTTTATTGAGGAAGGTACCTGGGTCATCATTCAATACACTCCATGTCAGGAATGGGGTTTAGGCGGGGAGACAGATAATTATACCCAGTTCATACCATGCATCAAAAGGCATGCATAAAAAATTATACCATGCATAAAATTATACCATGCATAAAAAATTATACCCAGTTCATACCATGCATCAAAAACCAATGAAGGGAGTAAACTTGCGCGCCCAAAAGAAAACGGCTCCCAGCTCCCAGTGGAAAAAAGCAGCACTCAGCTTCAAGGACAGAGTAGAAATAATGGGCCGAGGTAAGAAGCAGATACCAAGGAGGGGGAGGAGGGGAAGCGAGGAGCCAGCTGGAAGAGGCTGGCAGGCTAGGTGAGAGACAACCCATGGCAGCGTCAGCTGACAATAACCCACAAATCTTGTTGTTCTCTACTGGATACAAATCTAGTTGTTCTACTGCAGAACAACATGGCTACCCTCTGAAACTATCCTCTAGCAGTTTTCTTTGTTTGGGAGACTTTGGTTATCTTTTTAATTAGATGCATTTTTGTTCTTGGCACATATTCTTTTATGTGGTATTATAGGACTTTTAACTGGTTTATTGTTTTTTAAATGTATTGGAAGCCACCTCAGTTACAAATGGGATATATTTTCAATAAATGGCATGTAATAAATACATGACTGAAACAAGTCTGTGGTAAACTGTAAAATGTTGCTGGTATGCTTTGAAAAATGAATGTGAGGGTGATCTGGCTACTTGGAAAAACAGGGATCTATATTCAGTATAAAACAATGGTAAGTGTGCCTTGCTACATGTAACATAGTCTTGTTATAGTCCACCCACAAGTGGGAATAAGGTCATAGTATGTGATTTAGATCTCTGACTGTTGCTCTGAATATTGTTCCTGTAGGTAGATGAAAAATATAGTGGAACCTAAAATAACCAGATTGATCCTTTATGTAGCTATTTCTTTAACTGCTTGTCGGGTGTTGTTGTTGTTCAGTCGCACAGTCGAGTCCGACTCTTCGCGACCCCATGGACCAGATTACGCCAGGCCCTCCTGTCTTCCGCTGTCTGCTGAAGTTTGCTCAATTTCATGTTCGTTGCATCGATGACACTGTCTAACCATCTCATCCTTTGCCGTCCCCTTCTTCTTTGACCTTCAATCTTTCCCAGCATCAGGGTCTTCTCCAGTGAGTGCTCCCTTCTCATTTGGTGGCCAAAGTATTTGAGCTTCAACTTCAGGATCTGGCCTTCCAGGGAACAGTCAGGGTTGATTTCCTTTAGGATTGACTGATTTGATCTCCTTGCAGTCCAAGGGACTCTCAAGAGTCTTCTCCAGCACCATAGTTCAAAAGAATCTATTCTTCGGCGCTCGGCCTTCCTTATAGTCCAACTCTCGCAGCCATACATTACTACGGGGAATACCATTGCTTTGACCATGCGGACTTTTGTTGGCAAGGTGATGTCTCTGCTTTTTATCATGCTGTTTAGGTTTGCCATCGCTTTCCTCCCAAGGAGCAGGCATCTTTTAATTTCATGGCTGCAGTCACCATCTGCAGTGATCTGGGATCCTAGGAACGTGAAGTCTGTCACTACTTGTACAACTTCCCCTTCTATTTGCCAAGGAGTGATGGGCCCAGATGCCATGATCTTAGTTTTTTTGATGTTGAGCTTCAAGCCCACTTTTGCGCTCTCCTCTTTCACCCTGAGCAAGAGGCTCTTTAGGTCCTCTTCACTTTCAGCCATCAGAGTGGTATCGTCTGCATATCTGAGGTTATTGATCTTTTCCCCAGCAATCTTAACTCCAGCTTGTGATTCATCCAGGCCAGCATTTCGCATGATGTACTCTGCATATAAATTAAATAAGCAAGGTGACAATATACATCCTTGTCGTACTCTTTTTCCTATGCTAAACCAATCAGTTGTTCCATATCCGGTTCTAACTGTTGCTTCTTGACCCTTATACAGTTTTCTCAGGAGACATGTGAGGTGGTCCGGTACTCCCATCTCTTTAAGAACCTGCCATAATTTATTGTGATCCACACAATCAAAGGCTTTAGCATAGTCAATGAAGCAGAAGTAGATGTTTTTCTGGTACTCTCTTGCTTTCTCCATAATCCAGCGAATGTTGGCAATTTGATCTCGAGTTCCTCTACCTCTTCGAAACCCAGCTTGTACTTCTGGCAATTCTCTATCCACGTACTGTTGGAGCCTAGCTTGTAGGATTTTGAGCTTGTCGGGTATCCTGTATTAATTACATGGTATTACGAAGTATTAAGAATGGCTTTGGTTACATCTAGAATTTCAGTAGGCTGAAGCAGATCATTTTTTCCTCCTGATTCTCATCTCTCTTGGGATGTCTTGGATTTCCCCAAGCTATATTTGGGAGCATTTCTGAGGCTGTTTTGGGCTTCCATAGAAGGAGTAATTAAGTAAATACCTCCACCAACTTTAGTGCCTACCAAAATTCTTGGTGGGATCCAAGCCAATATTATGCAATTAATAATGTGTCAGCTGGGTTTGTCTGTGTTGCTGACCTGACATGATTTTGTTTCTAGCATTATACAGGGTGTTCATACAGGAAGCAGAGAGATAAAAAGAATGCACCACATCACTCAGCCAACTGGGCTGGGAGACCGAATCCAAATCTAAACCCTTCTTCTTGGCATCACTTTCTCATCTAGACTTTGAGACCCCTGATTTGTGCCTGTCTAGCTGGCCCTTCACATGGACCCGGCAGCACTTTGAGAATGCTATCTTTGAGGTCCTTTAACTTTCTGCCTAGTATCCTAAATTTTTCCTCCAGGTTCACTTGACTACATTTCCCAATGACATTGGTGCCAATATGCACCATGACTGCTGACTCCTCTCTAGCACTATCTATCCACCTATCTAGACAGTGCATGATGTCCATGACCTTCACACCTGCCATTGGGAAATGTAGTCAAGTGAACCTGGAGGAAAAATTTAGGATACTAGGCAGAAAGTTAAAGATTTGTTAGGCACTGGGAAACCTTCTGGAACAAGCCAAATCTGAACAAAAGAGATGAGTTTCACTTGAATCAAAAGGAAACCAGGCTGCTGGCGACTAATATTGCTATGTCCACTGACCGCCACTAGGCATCAGCAATTTACTGCCGGGCTTAACTCCCTAAGAACAATAGGGACTAGGCTCCTGGATTTTTCTTAGGGAACCAATAGGGACTTTGGCAGGAAGTTTAAACCCACCAATAGGATCTAGGGGTGTTCCCAGGTACTGTATATAGTTTGCCACCCAGCTGGTGTTCGTGGTTCTAGTTGTGTACCAGTAAACAATGTTGATCACTACAACTCTTTCTGTGGTTTCTACATGCGTCTAACCCACTACACAACAATGGCGACAAGGATGGGATCCTGCTGAGCATCCCAGCCAGGCTGACAGGGCACCGTGATGGAAGACAACGCATCGCTACCTACACTCCTTTGACCTACATGCATCTAACCCACTGCACAACAAATATCAAAAAGGTGTCAGAGTAGCTTTTAAACTAATCCCAGGGGGAAAGCCGACAGGAGCTGGAGAGCATCGAGCTCAGGACAAGTCAGTCTAAAGGGATGATTGTGTAAACACTCAGGGTAATATTGATAGGAGTGAAATAAAACTTGGGAGTGAGAGCATGATGGTGAATGAGGGCCATGTGGGGCAACTGAGAGGCTTAGGGAGGTAAAGGTTACTGGAGAGGAAAACACATTATAGATATCTATATGACTATGTTAGACATCTCCAAGATGGGGAAGCGGGATTGCTTGGTGTTCAGTGACAATTTAGATTTACTAGGTATCTCAGAAACATGGTGAATGAGGAAAATCTGTGGGCTGCAGTCATCCATGGGTATCACCTCTATAGGCAGGACAGGGATGGATGGGTTGTTGGTGGTGTTGCATTGTACATCAAAGAAGGCATAGAATCAAATAAGTTAGAAAACAGCAGAGGAATTAACTCCCCAACAGAAGTGATATGGGTGGAAATACTGGGCCTTAGGGGTTACTTACAAGTGAGGGCATACTATTACCCATTTGATCAAACCCTTGAGAATGATCTTGGGATGGAAAAGGCAATAAGAGAGGTGACCAAAGCAGATAATGTTATTATACTGGGAGACTTTAACTACCCTCACATTTTCTATATGTGCATGTGTGTGTGTGTGTGCACATACACCTGGAAGTCATGGCAACCTCTGGTGACTGACCCCTACTGGCAGCCTGAAGGATATTTGGAGAGGTGGCTGAATAAAGCCTGTCCCCACCTTGCACCTCTGGTTCTCCCATCTAAGGAGTTCCCCCATCCAAGTTCTTACCAGAGTCAACGCTGCTTAGCTTCTGAGATCTGATGAGATTGGGCTTGCCTGGGCTATCCAGGTCAGTGCAACTACCCTCACATCAACTGGGTAAATGTGTGCTCCAGTCAGGTTGTAGAAATGAGATTCCTAGACATCATGAATGACTATGCACTGGAACAGTTGGTCACAGAGCCCACCAGAGGGGCAGTGACCTTGGACTTGGTTGCGAATGGATCTCAAGATCTGGTGAGAGATGTAGAGGTTGTTACATCAGTTGGGAACAGTGACCACAATGCTATTAAGGTCAGCATTCAGGTCAATGGAAAGTTATCCCTAAAGTCCAAAACTATAACATTTGACTTCAAAAGAGAGAACCTTACAAAAATGAGGGGAATAGTAGAAAGGAAGCTGAAGGGGAATTGCAAGAGAGTCAAATCCCTAGAGAATGCTTGGAAGCTATATAAAACCACATTAATTGAAGCCCAAAGAGAATGCATCCCACACGTTAGGAAAAGCACTGCCAAGTCTAAAAGAAGGCTGTGTGGTTAACAATGCAAATCAAAGAAACTATACAAAGTAAAGAGGCTTCTTTTAAAAGCAGAGGTCTGCCCCAATGAATTGGAGGGACCACAGACTCTAGTGAAAGAAATGTAAATCAATAATTAGGAATGCAATAAGAGATTTTGGGGTGCAGGTTGCTAAAAGCATCAAGATTTTTCCCCCCAATATATCCAGAGCAGCAAACCAGAGAGAGTAGCAGTGGGGCCTTTGGATGACAAAGGAATCAAGAGATTGCTAAAGGAAGATGGGAAGATGGCAGATAAGCTCAATGACTTTTTTGCTTCTGTGTTCACTGTGGAAAGTATAATAATAATAATAATAATAATAATAATAATATTTTCAATTTATTAATTGCTTTTCCCACTCATGCAGGCTCCGGGCAATTTACAGTTTCTCAGAGACATGGATTAACAATTTTGGGGGGGATAGGGAGACAACATACAATTATTTTAATCACACACAGAGGGTTCATCTGCAGGCTGTATCAGACCTGATCCGATGGCATGTTCTTTATTGGCTGGCTGATGATGTCAGGACTCACGATCTCACATTGTCACACTGCCACCGCCTGGCCGATTTGCTCCACTGCAGGCCGATTCACTCCACAGATTTTTCTACCTTCCGATCATGCAGCGCGGCAGACATCTTCAATGGCAGCTAACACCTCCCTGAAGGGATTGGTGTGCCCACCCCTAGCGGGTGGTCCCCAATTTATCTACTTGCCAAAGCTTTTGAATTACTGGGTAGATGATGAGCTAGGGACAAGGCTACCCATGCCACAGCCCCTATTTTCAGGAAGGGAGTCTGAAGAACTGATCCAAATTAAAAGGACCAAATAAGAAGTTCTAGACTTACTGGAGAAATTAAAATCTGATAAGTCTCCAGATCCTGATGACATATACCCAGGAGATGTGAGATCATTGATCTATAAACCCATATTATGTAACTTATCATTAAATTCAGCTGCTGTACCAGAATACTAGAAAGTAGCAAATGTGACACCAATTTTTAAAAAGGAATCCAGAGAGTAACCAGGAAACTACAGGTCAGTCCACCTAACGTCTTTCCCAGGCAAATTATTATAAACTGTAATCAGAGATAGAATTGTTAGTCACATAGAGGGACAAAGACTGCTGAGGGGGAAATCAGCATGGTTTTTGCAAAGGGAAGTTCTGCCTCACCAGCCTTTTGGAGCTCTTTCAGAAAATGAGCAAGCATGTAGACAATGGTGACCCTGTAGAAATTATAAACTTTATAAACTTTCAACAGGCTTTTGACAAGGTACTTCACCAAAGACTCCTGAGTAAACTTAGTAATCATGGGATTAGAGGACAGGTTCTCTCATGGATTAAAAACTGGTTAAATGACAGGAATCAATGGCCAGTTCTCACAATGGAGGGAAGTAAGTAGTGGGATCCCACAAGGATCAGTATTGGGGCCGGTACTATCTAATTTATTTATAAATGATCTAGAACTTGGGCTGAGTAGTGTAGTGGCTAAATTTGCAGATGACACAAAATGATTCAAGACGGTGAAAATCAAGGCTGAATGTGAAGAACTCCAAGAGGACCTGCACAAGCTGGGTGAGTGGCTGACAATGTGGCAAAAGAAGTTCAGTACTGGTAAGTGTAAGGTGACGTACACTGGGACAAAAAAATCCCAACTTCAAGTACAGGCTTATGGGGTCTGAACTTGCTGAAACTGAGAGAGGAAAAGATCTTGGGGTCATAGTGGATAGCTCAATGAAACCATCAACCCAGTATGCTGCAGCAGTGAAAAAGGCAAATAATATGTTAGGGATTATTAGTAAAGGGACTGAAAATAAAATGGCCAATATTGTAATGCCCCGTATAGATCTACTAATAATAAGGCCCATTGTGGAAATAAATACAATGAGCTCTAGAAAGAGGCTCTGGGCAGATGCCCTAGTCCTGGGCAGTCAGGGTCAATCTGCTGTGGTGACCTCAGCAGGGCGACCTCAGCAGGGAAACAGAGTCCACTATTTTCTCCCGAGGAACTGATCTCTGCTACCTGAAGAGCAGTTGTAATTCTGAGTGATCTCCAGCCCTCACCTGGAGATTGGCAACAATGGTTCCCCATGAAGGAATGGCTGGTTTGGAGGGTGGAATCTATGGCATTGTACCTGTCTGAGGTCCCACCCCTCCTCAAACCCCACCCTCTCCAGGATCCACCCCTCAAATCTCCAGGACTTCTCCAACCTGGAGTTGGCAACCCTATCTCCTTCACAGCCAACCATCAACCTACTTTGATCTGCCCCTCTGACTTCAGGTTTCCATCTCCTCCTCCCTGCCTCCCGGACAGCAGTTGTACTTCTGAGTGATCTCCAGCCCCCACTTGGAGACTGGCGACAATGGTTCCCCATAAGGGAGTGGCTGGTTTGGAAGGTGGAGTCTATGGCATTGTACCTGTCTGAGGTCCCACCCCTCCTGAAACCTCACCCTCTCCAGGCTCCATCCCTCAAATCTCCAGGAATTTCCCACCTATCTCCTTCCCAGCCAATCATCGACCTACTTTTATTTTCTCCTCACTCTTTACCTTTCCAGCCCCCCACCACCTGCAGCCTCTACCATGCTCTGAAGCCCTGACTGCTACGTCACATTGGCTGTCATACAGGGGCCATCTCAGCAGGATATAAGGACACAGAGTCCACCATTTTGTCCAGGGGAACTGGTCTCTGCCGTCTGGAAAGCAGTTGTAATTCTGAGTGATCTTCAGCCCTCACCTGGAGATTGACAACAATGGTTCCCCCCAACAGGCACTAAGGGGAAATGTATTTTACCTGAGAACAGCAACAGCAAACTGTTATGTTAGAGGCAAAGGCCAGTGATGCTGCATATACAAATGACCTCTGTGTTCCGAGGCAAAGCCCAGTCAGGCTACATATGCAAATGACCTCTGTGTTCTGACTGGCTGTGAGGGAGAGAGGAACAGCAAACTGTTTAGAATGTTGGAGGCAGAACTCAGGCGAAGTAGCCAGGGGATAGGGAGACCCTCTGAATGACAGATCAGGGAGCGAAGTGATTTCGAAACATGTTGGAATGTTCAGGGGAGTTCCTGACCAAAACAGAATTATATATACCGGAGGATAGTGCAGACTCATTTGGAATACTGTGTACAGTTTTGGTCACCATATCTCCAAAAGGAAATTGCAGAGCCACAAAAAGTATGGAGGAGGGAAACCAAGGAACATATAAGGAAAGGCTGAAGAGTCTGAGACTTTTCAATTTAGAAAAGAGATGACTACGGGGGGGACATGACAGAGGTTTATAAGATTATGTATGGGGTGGAGAGAGTTAAGAAAGTGAAATTTTGCTCCCTCTCCCAAAATACTAGAACTTGAAGGCATCCAATGAAACTGATGGGCAGTAGGTTCAGGATGGACAAATGGAAATGCTACTTTACACAGGGAGTGATTAGAATGTGGAATTTGCTGCCAGAAGATGGAGTGATGGCCACAGGAATAAACATCTTCAAAAGGGGATTAGATAGCTTAATAGAGGGTAAGTCTGTCAATAGCTACTAGCCATGGTGACTGATGGGAACATCTACTTCAAAAGCACTAAGCCTCTGACTCATAGAGCCAGGAACCAACATCAGTGGAAGGCCTCTGCCTCTGTGTCCTGTTGTTGGCCATCCAGAGGAACTGGTTGACCACTGTGAGACAGGATGTTGGACTAGGTGGACCACTGGTCTGATCTAGCAGGGCTCTTCTTATGTTCTTACGTTCTTATCACATCTAGTTGCATTTATAAACTAAAATACTACAGCTAATAAGATTAGCAAAAAACTTGGAATAAGAAAAGCAATGACTGAGAAGATATTTCTGTCACAGTTTTAAAGTAGAGAATGCCATTTCTTATGTAATTGCAGCTTGAACAAGTTCCACAGGCATGGAACTATTCAACAACAACAACAACAGTAGGCTGCACAGGACAAGATGTTACAGATTTTATGTCAATAATGGGAAATGTGTACATAAGTTTGACATAGCTTGTCTTCATTAGTTTTATGTGCTTTAAGCCATGTCTGTAGTCATTAGTAAATGTATTCATTGCCTTATGTATGAAGCAAAAGCCAAAATTAATATTTAATGAAAATGTACATAGTGGCCTGGATCTAAGAATGTAGCTTTACAACAGATGTAGCTTGTTTGTGGCCACCTATTTCATACAGAACTGTGTCAATAATTTCATGGTCCGTATCTTTACCTGAGGGTCACTAGTCTTTACAAGAGTGTGTGAGATCATGAGGAAGTGTGAAAAACTGTTAATTCTCATAGGTTCAGCAAGACATGCCTCTTTAAGATTTTCCAATAGTAATTTTGAATTCTCACAATCAATACATAGTAGAACATCCTGAGGGGCAAATGTAGATGAGAGTAAATGTAGATTAGAATAAATGTTGTAATTTTTTACTGTACTATAAAGAAGTTCCATTTACAGTCTGTTATACACCTGCCTTCCTATAACATATGATTAAAAGTAATGTTGCAAGTTTATAGCTTTAGAAAGGGGTTAGAAAGCCAAATAAGGTAATTTTTTTAACAACTTGGGGAACATCTGGTTTTATTTTCAGAAAACAAAAAAGGCAAATTTGGCTGTTTTTTTCAATCCAGAATTTAGATTAACAAGGAGAAAACTCCATATCCCTACAAAGTTCCAGACAATAAAAATCTATTAATATATTTTCAGGAAAAATGGAGGGGGGGACTTTGCATGGAATAAAGTTCTGTCTAATTTTTATGAGTTTTTAAATTATTTTTAAATATTATAAAGAGACAAACAGAGAGACATATTGTTATGTATTGGGACTGAAACAATCCAGGACTGTTCTACCAGAGAGGGGTTAAGTTCTGGAGCCTTAGAACAATAGCCTACCAGGACTCTGGAAGAAACCAGAGTTAACAAAGAAAAACTGCACTAAAACTTCATTTTGAGCGGTGCAAAAGAGATACTGTTTCTCAGAATATAATTTTGTTTAAACTCTGGCTTTTTCTGGCTGCTTCTGACTTTTGGATCTAGATGTTCTATGGAACTCTTATTTAGATCTTGAAAGAGAAATAATTAAATAAACTTACTGGAAAACACATCTTGTCTAAAGGATTATAAACTCTTTTCTTCGGAAGAAAGAGGGACATTTAAAACTGACTCTCTTGACTGATAACAGCTTTATATGATATCAGCTTTACTGTGGGAATTATAAAATCTTATTGTATGCAGTCTCTATTTTAAGAAGATAAAACACCTGACCCACGTTGAAGGATTCCTGCTGGCTCTAGAGCTTACTGGAAAAACAGAGCTAGTGATTTTTGTTTTGCTGGGTTGAGCAGGATTTTGATATTGTGCCAAAATGAATGTACAAGGTATATATAAAAGACTGCTGAAGGAGACAGCCCCAAAAAACAGTGTTGACATTATGTCTTGGGAGGGGTTAAAACACCTAATTGTGGATACAATTAATTTGCTGGTCCAAGATGCTCTTGATTTAATACAAGACGGGAAACATATCAACACAAACTACAGTGGAGATAAAGATTCCCCAGCAAGAGACAGAGATAGAGACAGACCAATTCTACAAGCAAGAGGATCAATTCTACAAGCAAGAGGATTCACCTTATAGAAAGATGAACATACTAAATAGAAAAGAGAAGATTATGACAGAGGACTATAATAGAGCTATTAAAAGGCATATAAAGGTTGAAATCTTCAAAACAGCAAAGGAAAAATTCCTCAGAGTGAAGACAAAAAGCAGCCCATTGAATCCCCAACTACTTCTAGAATGGAATACAGATGGAGAATTTTAAAAGAAAGTCTTTCCACCTATATAAACAAGAGACATAGATCTAAGACACTGGTGAAGAGAGGGAACCAGAAAAAGAAGAAAAGAGTCAAATTTTATATATAAATTTGATCTAAGAATTTTTTTGTATGTTTTTTTGATTGAGATTGGCTCTGCTGGAATTTGTTTGTGTTCATGTATAGAGCATGGATATATATTAAAGGGATTGGAAGATAAATTAAAAATGGTTAACTACTTATTGTAAAAGATGATACTAGAAGTCTACATTGTATTAGTAAGATTGTGTAATTAAAAAGGCTCAAGAGGGATTAGGGAAACAAGTTTTAACCTTATAAAGTAATTAAGATATGTAAGGCTAGGTTAGGAATGTATTTGTATGAAATTGATTGAGACTAGTTATGATGGAATGTATTGGTTTAAATATGGTGACTTGACTTAGATTAAAATTATTTAATGGAAATTAAATTTCAACTATAAAGGCCTAAAAGAGATTAAAGAAACATGTTTAAAAATATTAAACCCTAACATATGTAATGGTTCATTAAGCTAGGACTGCTAAATAAAATATGTTATAGATGATAAAATATAAATAGAAAGTGTTTAAGAAAAGGCAAGATATTTGTTTTGATTATATTAATAGAAAATTATAATGGAATGCTTAGAGAATGCTTAATTAGTAGAAAATATACATTGTTATAATATAGGTTTGCAATAACTTTAATAGGTTTAATGATAGTAAGATAGCGAATTAGATATTTACAAGTGGAGACCCGCAAGAAACTTGCAGGATGGTCATCCCATTCCTCACACCTTTGCTTCCTCCCCTCTACCCTTACCTATCTCACACTCTTTCTCTCTTCTGGGGGTGGAGCCATAGACTCAACCCTCCAAAGCAGCCATTTTATCCAGGGGAACCGATCTCTGACACCCGGACAACAGTTGTAATTCTGGGTGATCTCCAGCCCTCACCCAGAGGCTGGCAATGGTAGTTCTCATGGAGGAAACAGCTGGTTTGGAGGGTGGAGTCTATGGCATTATACCGGTCTGAAGCTCCTCCCCTCCTCAAACCCCACCATTTCCAGGATCCACCCCTTAAATGTCCAGAAGTTTCCCAATCCAGAGTTGGCAACCCTATTTCCTTCCCACCCAACAGCCAACTTAACCATTATCTGCCTTTATCTGTCTTCAGCTTTTCGACTCCACCCCCCTCCCCCACAGCTTCTACCAAGGAAAATTATAGTCTTTCTTCACAGTGGGGACCAAAGCAGCTTACATTATTCTCACCTCCTTTTTATCTGCACAATACCCCTGAGAGGTTGGTTAGGCTGAAAGTATGTGACTGGTCCAAAATCACCCAGTCAGCTTCCACCGCAATATGGGGATCTGAACCTGGGTCTTGCAGACCCTACTCTGAAGCTCTAACTGCTGCACCACTGCTGGCTTTCATAGGGTGGCTGCTGAACAGCAGCAAGCAGCCAGGCCAAGTTGAGTCATGCAAATTAGGTGGTATCAAGTCATTCAGAGGGTGCTGCCTAGGGATGCCAGCCTCCATGTGGGATCTGGGGATCCCCTGGAATTACTGCTCAGCTCCAGACTACTGAGATAACTCCCACTGGAGAAAATGGATGCTTTGGAGGGTGGACTCTAGGGCATTGTACCCCACTGAGGTCCCTGTCCTCCCCAGGCTCCATCCCCAAATCTCCAGGAGTTTCCAGATCTGGAGCTGGCAACCCCACTACCCCCATCCCTTGCCAGTGCTCGGGGGGGACCTGACAACCCTAGACTGCTGCCAGGCCTAGGGTTGGCAACCTCCAAGTGGGGCCTGGAGAGTGAACTCCAGAGATCTGTGAACAACAGAGATCTGTCTCCCTGGATAAAATGGCTTCTTTGGAGGGTGGATTCTGTGGCATGATACCCAGCTGAGGCCTCTCCCAGCCTGGCCCCAAGGTTCCCCCTCCCCCCTCCCTCCAAGGTCAAAAGAGGCCTGAAAAGAAAGGGCCCTTCCCCCACCCTTTACTGACAGAGCCAGTCAGAAGCCTCTCCCTCCCCCCCAATGTTCTAATCTCTCACCGTTGATGCCTGGAGTTAGGTCCCTGCAGAGGCCATTTCAAAAGGTTTGGAGGGGGAATTCAACCGTCCCTGAAGGGATTGTCTCACTTTTTGGATTTTTCTACAAACCCAGGAAGTCTACTGACTATGTAGGAAAAGCTGTTGGGGGAGAGTGAGGCCCCTGTTGGTGGGAATAGGTATCCGCACAAAAAAAAAGAGTCTGGGAAATAGAATAAGGATGTATAAGGCAGTTTAAAAGATATAATGTTGTTTTAATTACTCTCATATATGTTTGTATGTATGTCTGTTTGTCTTGTCCTTTTATCATAAAACAACAAAAATATTTTTTTTTTAAAAAAATGACCCTGTCATCAGCTGAGTGGAACTGCTCCCAGATCGACAAAGAGGCCCTTGTGATCATGGCGGAAGTAAAGAAATTCCATGATTACCTGTATGGCTGCCCCTTCACTATCGCAACCAACCACAAGCCCCTGCTTGGTCTCCTTGCATCCGACCACCAGACGCCACAGAAGCTGTCACCCAGGGTCCTGTGCTGGTCCATATTTCGGGGGGGGTACCAATACATTCTGCAATACCAGCTCGGAGAGTCTATGGGACATACAGATGCTCTTAGCCGCCTCCCGCTCAGCTCCATCGACCCAGACCCAGCCACTGCACATCAAATCCTGATGATGGAGGACATGCTGGACCACCCTCTGCACATCATGGACATCTCCCACCACACCACTAGGGACCGCATCCTCTCCCACATCTTGGACTGGGTGGGGAGGCGATGGCCTCCGAGGACTCCCATTCACCAGTGGGAGACTACCCACATGCCATAGGCACAGGTGCATTTGGACTTTACTGTCCCATTCCAAGGGCAGCTGTTCTTCCTTCTGGTGGACTCCTACACCAAATGGGTGGAGTTTGTGCCTGTCACATCTACCTCCTCCCATGCAGCTATCCATTTCCTGAGACAGATTTTTAGGACCCATGACCTACCAGACACAGTTGTGACTGATAACGGCACCACCTTCACCTCAGGAGAGTTCCAAGAGCATGTGCGGTCCACTGCTTTCCACCCAGCTACCAATGGACAAGCCAAGAGGATGGTGTAGACTACCAAGGACATGCTAAAGCAGCTCACCTATGGGGACTGGGACTGCCAGCTGTCTTTCTTCTTGTTCAGCCATTGAGTGACACCTGAGTGCATCCACCAGCTGCAGCCCTGCAGAACTCTTAATGGGCCACCACCTCACAACTCAGCTCGACCTCTGCACCCAGACTGAGCCCCTGAGTTGCCCCAAACTCCGGTAAGCCAGGAGGCCCCTGCGGGTTCTCTCCGGGTGACCCTGTCTTCGCATGGAACTATTCCAGTGGCCCCGTGTGGATCCCAGCAAGGGTTACCCAAGTCACTGGACCCCTATTGTATGAGGTATTGATGGATGGGGGCCAGCTTCTATGCAGACACATAGACCAGCTGTCCCACTGTCTTCTGCCAGAGGAGCCTGAATTGTCCTCCACCGAGGAGGAGGATTGCGCCCTGGAACCATCACCGTCATTGACCAAGAGCGACCCCACTCCCATAACAGCATGCAGCCAGATTGCCAAGAAGAGGAAAGCCTGGCACAGGCAGCTACAGACCTTCCAGACTCTGTCCCTGCCTTACAGGACTCCAGAGTGATCCCTGCCTCACCATGCCCAGCTCTGGTGTCGTCTGCACCCCTACAGGAGCCCTGGCATTCTCAGAGGGAATGACGCAAGCCAGTGTACCTTGAAGACCATGTCTTTTAAGGTGTTTTGGAACTTAGGGGGGAAGGGGTGTTATGTATTGGGACTGAAACAATCCAGGACTGTTCTACCAGAGATGGGCTGAGCTTGGAGCCTTAGAACAATAGCCCACCAGGACTCTGGAAGTAACCAATCAAGAAGTAATGTTATGTAAATACCTATTGTTAGGAGTGGGGTGTGTTTAGGTGTGGCAATTGCATGCTATTTAAACAGGGCTGCAGCCCTAGAGTTCTGTCTTGTTCTTGCTGAAATCACTAATAAAGTAGAGCTGATCACTAGACTTGTGGTCTGCTCATCCATGGAACCAACTATTTAATACATATAGGTTGCGATCACAAGTATGAAATAATCCACTTTCAATGCACTTTTGAATTGGATTTTGCCAGTTCACACAGTAAAAATCCAGCTGGAAAGTGCACTGAAAGTGGATTATTTCATGTGTGTGATCATGGCCTTAAACAAATATATGCTTGGGCTTCACTAGATTATTGACTGCCAGCTTAAGCAACCTCACCCAGAACAAACTCTTTAAAAATCATAATGTGTAGTTTGGTTCTAAGCCTATTGATTTAAATGGACTTAGAAGGGTAACAGTGTTTAGGATGGCACTGTGACTCACTCATAATTGTTAATGTACTTCTTCATGATCTAGAGCTGTGAAATGTGATGCTTCTGTAGTTCAAGACACCCCCATTACTAGAAAGGACCATCCTCTCCTAATACTATCCAGCCTACCAGTTAAATTCTTCCTCTCAAGCACTGATCTCTGTGCCCCTGCCTTCATGGATGAGGCAGGTGACAGCTAAAGATAGGACATTTTCTGTGGTGGTACCTCACCTTTGGAATGCACTTCCTGTTAAGGCTCAACTGACACCTACTTTACCCAGCAAGTCTCTACGAGTCACACTAATCTGCCATAATAACTCCCACAACAACAGCCTGAATAGACCAGCTTAGACAGGTAGGAAGCTAATTAGGGAAGGCCATGGTTAATATTTGGATGGGAGGTCACCAAAGAAGACCCGGGTTTATGGAGGAAGGCAATGGCAAACTACTGCCCTGACCTGCACAGTTTAGCCTGTTCTCATCAGATCTTGGAAACTAAGCAATGACAAACCACCTCTGAACATTTCTTGCCATGAAAATCCTACGGGGTTATCACAAGTTGGATGCAACTTGATGGGGAAAAAATTCCTTGTGTGAAACTGAAATAATTTTACATCCAATAGTCAAAACAATGAGGTTACTTTATAACAGATAGATAGATGTTATTTGTGTGTATATGTATGTGTGAGAGATTTTATCTTTACAACTTCTATTACATATTAATCTCATGTATATACTATTAGCTACATGTGGCTGTGATCTGCAGATAGCTAAATTTGCAGATTGGGGTGATACAGAGGCTAAAGAGATTTTTCTGCACACTTGGGGAACTCCCCAGGTGTGCAACCCCCCATCTGCACTTGCACAAACAACATTCTTTCCTTACCTGTTTGGTGAAGCCTAGGAGATGTAGTGGGCCATTCAGGAGCTGCTTCAAGCCTTGCCGTGGTAGTGGCAGAAGCCAAGAAATTATGTGGGCCTTGCATGGTTGCAGCAGCAGATGCCAAGAGCCATTTGGGGTTCTGTCGCAGTGGCAGCAGACTCTGAGAGCTACTTCGGGCCCTGCCATGGCAGATGCTGGGAGTTGCTACAGGCCCTGCCGCAGTGGCAGCAGATGCAGGGAGCCATTCCAGGCTCAGCAGTGGCAGCATTTGGAGCAGCTCTGGGTTCAGAGCAGCTCCTAGATACTGCTGCCACCAGGCTTCAAAGTGGATGGTTGGGTTGGACTTATGAAGGGGGGGGGGAGATGAGTCTCCCCCCATGAGTTTTTCAGGCCACACTTATATATATACTATTAGCCACATGCGGCTGTGACCTGCAGATAGCTAAATCCACAAATTGGGGCCATGCCAAGGCTAAAGAGACTTATATGAACAGTTGGGAAACTCAGTTTTAAAAAAATACATGGGTTTTTAAAAAATCCTCTGAAAAGTAAAGGAGCCTTCTCTGTGCTTGCACAGAGAATGCTCTTTTCTTACCTGTTTGGAGGAGCCTGGGAGCCATGGCACACCATTCAGCAGTTGCTCTGAGTCATGTGGTATCAGCAGATGCCAGGAACTGCTCCAGGCCCTGTGGTGGTGAATGCTGGGAGCTGTTTGGAGCCCTGCCACCATGGCAGCAGAGCAGACACTGGGAGCTGCTTTGGGCCCTGCTGTGGTGGCAGCAGATGACAGAAGCCACTCCAAGCACAGCAGTGGCAGGCACAGGGAGCTGCTTTGGGCTCAGAGGGGCTCCTAGACACTGCCACAGATGATTTTCAAGAAGGGTGGTTGGGTTGGATTCATGGAGGGTGGGGAGATGAGATCTCCCCTCGCAAGTTTTGAGGGCCCCCACTTGTAGGATTCTAAATTTCACATTTCAATTCATTCCAGAAATGCCAGTTAACAGATTTTTAAAGCATGTCTTGCTCATAGTGAAATATTTAACCCAGAATTTTTGCCCTTTGTTGGTAATTTTTGCCTGTATAAACTGATAGTTCACAATGGCCGTACTCTTTTCTGGCTCACAGATATAAAACCTACTTTAAAATGTAAGCACTACTATGTAATATTCTGAATATTCTGAACATAGCATTCAGAGGGTGCGTTTAGACAGCGTGCTGGAGCGGTTTAAACTGCTCCGGCACGATGCGTTTTTTTTTTAAACTGGAGAATCGCGATCACACTCACCTCCTCCTTCCCTCCTTCGGAGCTCCCTGCCGTCCTCCTGCAGGTGGGGGGGGTTCCCCACTCCTTTGAGCATGCGCACAGGCAGCCCTCTCCCGAACAGGAAGTTTGGCGCGTGCGCAGAAGAGCGATCTTAACTGGTCCCTTTAAAGTTTAAATGAAGACTCCTTTTACATTGTCTCCCCGAAAATGGCCTCCCCGAGATCCCGGACTCGTCTAAATGCCTAAATTAGGCACCAGTGAAGCTTTTTTTCATTTAACTTAGGAGCGGAGCTCCGCTCAAGCGCACACCACTAAGGGGGGAAAAAAATGGCGGACTAAGACCGGAAGCTGGAGGCAGCTTCCCAGAGGGGAGGGGGGTTGAAGCACCCGGAAGTGGCTGGATGGAGCGATCAGACAGGGAAAAGTGCGGCTTGAAATGAAGAATCATGGAAAACACCACTTGGGTAAGTGGTGTCAAAATACTCCGTTTCAAAGGGGGTTTGCTCCAGAAAGCGACGGCTGGGGACGGTAGGCAGATGTTGGGCGTGTGAACGCGCAGGTAAAAGCCGTTTCTGAGCCGTGCCGAAAACGGCTCAAACGGCGCGTCTGAACGCACCCACAATGTCTCAGTTGTCAACTCAGCTAATTTCCTATACGTTTTCCTAAAATAACTTTTGTTGCTATTTGGATAGTTTTATTTGCTTCCTGGTATCCCTGCAGGTTACATGGCATTGATGATTAACCTTACACTGATCCTTCTGCTGGTTCATAAGTTAGAGTAGAAAACTACAAACCCAATTGTAAAAAACCAGGAAAACCTGGAATTTCCACCTGCTTCCAGTACTTATAGCTTAATGTTAAAGCACTAACCTAGCAGCATGCAAACTTCTGGGGGGGAAACCCCCACAAGCAACAGTAATTGAAGTTGCCAACTCCAGCTTGGAAAATTCCTGGAGATTTGGAGGTAGAGCTTGTGAAGGGATGAGTTTTGGGAGATAAAAGAGTTCATTAGGGATGTGATACCACTGAGTCCACTCTTTTGAGCTGCAGTGTTCTACAGGAGAACTGTTCTCTGTAGTCTAGAGATCAGACAGTAGTCTAGACTGTAGTCTAGAGATAATTCCAGGAGATCTCCAGGCCTCACCTGGAGGTTGGCAACCTTAGTGACAGGCCTTTTATATTGGTACTCACTGGTACTGAGTACTGGCACCGGGGGGTGGGGGGGTTCTTCCTAATACTGAGGTGCAGGGCTTGGTGCAACCTTATATATGAGTATTGGCAACTTTTTAACTACAAAAAAAATTGCTCAGTAGTAATCAAGAAGACAGATGGCATGCACAGAACTCAGATTATCCCTGTTGCCTTGGGGAAAAAAATCTGTGATTCACAGCAGCAAGTGTTTGGTTTTGTCTGTAAGGATTTCTAGGGACAGAACAAAGTTGGCTTTTCTGAACAGAGAACTGTTGATATTTTGGCTGTAAACACTGTAATTTCTTGGAATCATTTGCTTATTCATTTCATGCATTTTAATTAAATCCAGGTATTTGATTTTTGTTCTCTCCAAACTATATGGAAAAAGAATATGGCAATAATTTTTTAAACTATGACTGTATTTCATCAAATGCAAAATGTTAATGAAAAGAGGCAGTTCAGTGCAGGCCTGGATTTCAAATGAAAACAGAGGTGGGGGGGGGAGATAATTTGAACAGGTCTAGAAACTTCACAGAAACGGGCAGAGTTTGAATGTGGCACTGAGGACAAAGGGTCAAATCATATATCAAATTTACCAGCAATTAATTATGAGAGCTCATCAAGAGATAGCAGTAGTCATATGAATGCTGACCTTTCCCAGTGTTCACAGCTGGGATCTGCTCTTTTTCCATACCACAGCCTTCACCACAAAATTCCATTGTCTTGCTCTCATTTACAACTACTGCAGTTGTTACTACATTGTCTCCATCTTATTCCTTCATCTTGATGCTTGAGACTTGCATTCTGCCATGTTTTGAAGTAAAAGCCTCTGGCCAGCTCAGAAAAGAGGCAGTGATTGAAGGGCAGAAGCAAGTCACACTTGAATAAAACTTGCCAGCTGTGTGAAATAGGTTGCTTTGGGGAAATCCTGGGAGGGGAAGTCCTCATCCAGCAGTGACATTCAGATCTTAAATCAAGAACCTGTAAATCTCATTAAGTAGGCTCTTTGGGCATAACAGCCACTACTTCTTCTGTTTGGCCAACAATAATATTATGGCAAAGGCTATACCCATATTTGGGGCAGTGACCTCCCTTCCATTTCTTTGTCCAGATGTTAATTTCACCTTGTAAATCCTTCCCTAACTAGAATTATTCCTAATTTTATTTTATTTGGATTTCCTCCAGGTGGACATTTGCATGGCCTCCATCCTTGTCGCTTTTGGTTCTCAAGCCCTTTTTGCCCTATAACTGAGAACAGAACCTTTCCTCAAATGGTACTCTTTTGCTTTCACTGAGAGCACCTATCTATTGTGAGCTGCAGGACTCCTACCAAACACATGGGTCTTGATCAGAAGACTCTTTAGATCCACACCAGGCACGATTGGCTGGCAGATTTAAAGGTAAAGACCAGACAGCAACATCTGGGAAACGTGCCTCTTCAATGAGCATCCCATTTTACTGTGCTTCGGAGCCATACTTAAAAGATACTAGTTAAAACCTGGAGGTTTTGGTTCCCAACGGGCCAATTGCAGACTTTCCCCCATCTGATTGTTCCAGCATGCAGTCCTCCCATTGGGATGGTCTAATGTCAGACCATCCTGAGCAGCCACCATTTAAAAAAATTCTAAGCGATATACGCATAAACGTGTAAATGCGTGACAGCTGCAGAGCTCTGCTCAAACATTCTGGACAATTTCATGTTTCTGAATGGCCCGTGAATTTTATAAACTGTATTAATTAAAAAGATACCTAGAGGGAGGTACCACTGGTGGTGCTTTAACCATTCAATTTCATGCATGCGTGGAAAAACAAGTACACGTTGAGGTGCAGAAGTGCATGCGGAAACAGATTTTTTAAAAAAACTGACCACACAGCTCCTTCACAGGTGGATGCTGTCTAGACAATCCACTGCGGAGTACACACACAGTAAGAGGAGGTGTCTGATCATGCAACGCTGAATAAAAAAGATCTGGATCAAATTAGAGCCGGGCCAATGGTGGATTTAGCTGCCCCCCTGAAAAAACCCAAGGTCTTGCTGTTTTCACTAGTTGATTTACTTGGGATCCTTCCTTGCAGGGCCTGCAGTCAGTAGCCATATGTAAAAATAAAGATAGGCATAAAGATCTCTTTGTCTCCATTTCTTTCTCTACTGCCTTGTTTTCCTTGCACTCCCTTCTACCCATGACATGAGTAGAATAACCCTTTGGCACTTGCAATCAGTTTTGCATCCAAATAGCTGAATCTTCAGCTTTGACACATTGTATAATTCCACTTTAATAAAAGTTGTTCCTGATTTTCAATTATATCTAGGTTCTCCGTGTTTCTTTCAAGTTTTTTGCAGCACTTCATCACCTTGTCACAGATCCTTATTATTGCTGTGTGAATTGTTGCTGTGGTGACAACCAGTGTTAAATTTTAAGTCATGTTTTCATAGGCTATGGAGAAGAATGACATAACCATAGTGAGAGGTTATGGAGAAGAATGACACTTTCTTACACTTGGCTGTGTGATATGGGAGTGAACTGCAACTGAAAATCTGTCCATAATCACATGAACATATGTTTAAGTATAAACATTCTTAACCACATGCAGTAACACCTTTAGCAAAAGCTAACCCACCCCCCCTTGTTAGCAGGCAGACCCCTCCTTTCACTGAGGGGCAGTTTAGAGCTAGCATAACCATAAGGGTAAAGGTTTCCCTTGCTCGAAAGCCAGTCGAATCCGACTCTAGGGTTGCGGTGCTCATCTCCGTTTCAAAGCCGAAGAGCCAGCGCTGTCCGAAGATGTTTCCGCAGTCATGTGGCCGGCATGACTAAACACCAAGGTGCACGGAATGCTGTTACCTTCCCACCGGAGTGGTACCTATTTATCTACTTGCAATTTCTTGCTTTCGAACTGCTAGGTTGGCAGGAGCTGGAACTAGAGACAGGAGCTCACCCCGTCATGCGGCACCCGGGTCTCGAACTGCTGAACTACCGACTTTCCACAGCCTGCAGTTCAGCGTCTTAACCACTTGAGCCACCGCAGCTCCTTTAGCATAACCATAAACACCCTTCCTAAAATATCATCTCAAATATCATAATTGCAAGTCACTGCCTGGCCCAAAATGACACAAAATAAATGCCAGTGAGAAACAAGCTTGGTCATATAGTTTAGAAGTGTGAGTAAGAGCGACTGGCTAGCTAACGACCTCCTCCACACCCCAGAGAGATGCATAATTTCAGACAATGGGTACCCCAAGAACGTATTGACTCACCTCATCAACACCCAGCCTCACTTCCTTGCACCCATTTAAGCAACACCTAATTCTATTCACCAAACCTAGTAGCTTTCCCCATCTTCGGGGTCATCAAGCCCCATTTGCAAGCCCATCATGCCTCTGATATCTTTTTGTCTAACTCAGAAAACTCAAAGGCATCCAATGAAACTGATGGGCAGTAGGTTCAGGATGGACAAATGGAAATGCTACTTTACACAGAAAATGATTAGAATGTGGAATTTGCTGCCAGAAGATGGAGTGATGGCCACAGGAATAAACATCTTCAAAAGGGGATTAATTAGATAGCTGTCTGTCAATGGCCATGGTGACTGATGGGAACCTCTACTTCAAAAGCATGAGCCGAAGGGCGAGAACCAAAGGGCTCTTGCCCTATGGCTCTTAGCCTGTGAGTCGCAGCCTGTGGGTCGTACTTGGAGGCCTTGTAAGTGCTTGAGTAAAGCGCTGCTTCTGAGTTCAGGAGGTAGACGTTCTGGTGAGATAGACATTTCATCAGTCTCAAAGTTTTCAGGGTACATCACAAAAAGAAGAGTTTACATCAGAGTTTGAGGGAAGTTCCTGAAGCTGTAGAAGAAAGCATAGCTCCTGGGATAATGGATAGCGAGGGATCTACTCCAGTGACCTGCCTGGGCTGTGCCATGATTATTTTTCTGCCACGCCAAGAAATGAATTATACATGCTGCAAGTGCAAGCTTGTAAAAATGCTTGAGGAGAAGGTGGGAGAACTCGAGACACAAATCTGTGCTCTGAAGAACAGCAAGGAGGTGGAAAGCTTTTCAGACATGACAGAAGAAGAGCCCCTGAAAGAACAGCAAGAGGAAGGAAGTAACAAGGACCACATGGGTGAGTGGAAGAAAGTAACTTTGAGGAGTAAGATACTCAGAAAACAATCACAGCCAGTGGAGCAGCAAAATCGATACCAGCCACTTCTGTTGATGGAAGACCGGAACGGCACACTTCATGATCAAATGGATGTGACTGGCACACAAGCACATAGGCAGAGAGGGAACCAAACCATCCCACAGAGGAAGAGACGAGTAGTGGTGGTTGGTGACTCCCTACTGAGAGGGACGGAAGAAGGTGTCTGCAGACCGGACAAGGAATCTCGAGAGGTTTGTTGCCTTCCTGGAGCATCCATCCGAGATGTGACAGAGAGAATTCCAAGACTGATCAAGACCTCTGATCCCTACCCACTCCTTCTGATCCACGTGGGAACAAACGATACGGCCCGAAGAAATCTTGAATGGATCTCCAAAGACTATGAGGCTCTGGGCAAGAAGGTGAAAGATCTGGGGGCTCAGGTGGTGTTCTCCTCCATTTTACCTTTTGAGGGCCATGGAGCTGGAAGGGAGAACAGGATACTGGAAGTGAATGGCTGGTTACGTAAATGGTGCCATCGAGAGGGCTTCGGCTTCCTGGACCATGGTATGTACCTCTGACACGAAGGACTGTTGGCGACAGATGGGGTGCACCTGACAAAGAATGGGAGGAATGTCTTCGCTGGAAGACTTGCGAACCTGATCAGGAGGGCTTTAAACTAGAGACATCAGGGGTGGGAAGAAAAAGCGGCATCCCCAACACGAAGTTCAGGAAGGGGAATGACCAGAGAATAAATGAACGAGAGAGAGGTGAGTTTAGTAATCTTCAGGTAAATTTGAAGGGACCTACGGTAGGAAGGGATATCTGTAATCTGAGGTGTCTTTATACTAATGCACAGAGTATGGGAAATAAACTCCAAATATTGGAAAATAGGTATGATCTGATAGGTGTCACTGAGACTTGGTGGGATGACTTTCATATATGGAGCACAGTGATTGAAGGATATACCTTGTTCAAATGGAACAGAATAAACAAAAAAGGGGGTGGGGTGGCACTATATGTCAAGAATGAATATGCTTGCACTGAAATTCAGGATTTTGAGAGTTGCCCTGTTGAAAGTGTGTGGGTAAGGATAGAGGGGGGAAAAGAAGGGGATATTGTTGTGGGGGTATACTACAGACCTCCAAATCAACCGGAGGAACATTTGTACAGCAGCTTGCTAAACTTTCACAGAGACAGGATGTAGTGGTTATGGGAGATTTTAACTATCCAGATATTTGCTGGGAATCTAACTCTGCTAGACATGAGACATCCCGCAGATTCTTGAATAGCCTTGAGGACAACTTCATCTCTCAGAAGGTGGAGGTGGTACCAGAGGATCTGCTATCCTAGATTTAATTCTGACTAACAGGGAAGAACTGGTTGATGAAGTGAAGGTGGTGGGTTCCTTGGGGAATAGTGACCATGTCAGCTTGGAATTTGACATAGAGAAGACTGTGAAACCAGGACGTAGCAGGACTCATATCCTGGACTTCAGGAAAGCTGATTTCAATAAACTCAGAGATCTAATAGGTAGGATCCCATGGCTGGAAATGCTGAAGGGAAAATCTGCACAGGAAGGATGGGTGATGCTGAAAAATGAAGTGCTTAAGGCACAATCTCAAACTGTTCTGGTAAGAAAGAAAGGTGGGAGATGGGTAATGAAGCCAAGGTGGTTGAACAAGGAACTCTCTGAGGAGCTGAAAGTAAAAAGGGAAATGTACAGGAAATGGAAGGAGGGTCAGATTACTGAGGGTGAATACAAGACACGAGCACAAATCTGTAGGAATGGTGTCAGAAAGGCTAAAGCACAGATGGAGCTGAGGCTTGCAAGGGATGAAAAAAATAACAAGAAAAATTTCTATGCCTATGTTCGGAGCAAAAAGAGGAACAGGGATGGAGTAAGCTCATTGCTAGGGGAAGATGGTCAAGTCTTAACAAGGGATGAGGACAAAGCGGAATTACTCAACTCTCACTTTGCGTCGGTCTTTAACTGTAAGGCGAGCTGTATACAAACTGAAGAATGCAAGGCATATGAAGGAAAGAGGAACTGCCAGTCCAGAGTAAGTAAGGAAATGGTTAGAGAGCATCTAGCTGCCTTAAATATTTTCAAATCTCCAGGGCTGGATAGCTTGCATTCCAGGGTGCTAAAAGAAATTGCAGATGTTATTTCAGAGCCTCTGGCTCTAATCTTTGAGAGGTCCTGGAGTACGGCTGTTGTGCCGGAAGACTGGAGAAGAGCGAATGTTGTCCCAATCTTCAAGAAGGGGAAACAGACGGACCCGGGAAATTATATGCCTGTCAGTTTGACATCAATACCTGGGAAAATTCTGGAGCAGATTATTAAACGCTCTGTCTGTGAACACCTTGAACAAAATGAGTTAATTGGTAATAGCCAGCATGAGTTTATGAAGAATAAGTCATGCCAGACTAACCTTATCTCCTTTTTTGACAGAGTTACTAAAATGGTTGACTCTGGCAATGCCGTGGATATAGTGTATCTAGATTTCAGTAAAACATTTGACAAAGTTTCTCATGATATCCTTGAGGATAAGCTGGTTAAGTGTGAGCTGGATGGCGCAACCGTTGGGTGGATTCATGGTTGGTTGAAAAATCGGACCCAACGAGTGCTCGTAAATGGCTCTGCATCTACGTGGAGGGAAGTCTCGAGTGGAGTACCACAGGGCTTGGTCCTGGGCCCGGTGTTATTCAATGTTTTTATAAATGACCTGGATGAAGACATAGAGGGGATGCTTATCAAATTTGCAGATGACACGAAGCTGGGTGGGATTGCTAATTCTGAAAAAGACAGAGTCAGGATTCAGAAGGATCTTGATAGGCTGGAACAGTGGGCTGAGACAAATAAAATTAATTTCAATAGAGATAAGTGCAAAGTCCTACACTTAGGTACCAGAAATCAAAGGCACAGATATAGAATGGGAGGGACTTGGCTTGACAGCAGCACATGTGAAAGGGATCTAGGTGTTATGGTTGATCACAAGCTAAACATGAGCCTGCAGTGTGATACGGCTGTGAAGAAAGCTAATGCAATCTTAGGATGCATTAGCAGAAGCATTGTGTCCAGATCACGGGAGGTGGTAGTTCCGCTGTATTCTGCTATGGTCAGGCCCCACCTGGAGTACTGTGTCCAGTTTTGGGCACCACATTTTCGGAAGGATGTTGACAAACTCGAGCGGGTCCAGAGGAGGGCGACCAGGATGGTGAGAGGGTTGGAGTCCAAGTCTTATGAGGAAAGGCTGGAAGTGTTGGGTATGTTTAGCCTGGGAAAGAGAAGGTTTAGAGGGGACATGATTGCAGTCTTCAAGTATTTGAAGGGCTGTCATGTAGAAGATGGAGTGGATCTATTCTCTCTTGCTCCGGATTGCAAGACTAGATCTAATGGGTGGAAATTACAAGGGAGTCGTTACCGGCTTAATATCAGGAGAAACTTCCTGACTGTAAGTGTGGTTGAGCAGTGGAACAGACTGCCTCGGGAGGTGGTGGATGCTCCTTCGCTGGACGTTTTCAAGAGGAGACTGGACAACCATCTTTTGGGTATGTTGTAGGTATGTAGGGGTTTCGGCTGTGTTCCTGCAGAGTGCAGGGGGTTGGACTAGATGGCCTGCAAGGTATCTTCCAACTCTAACATTCTATGATTCTATGATTCTAAAAGCACTAAGCCTCTGACTCATAGAGCCAGGAACCAACATCAGTGGAAGGCCTCTGCCTCTGTGTCCTGTTGTTGGCCATCCAGAGGAACTGGTTGACCACTGTGAGACAGGATGTTGGACTAGGTAGACCACTGGTCTGATCTAGCAGGGCTCTTCTTATGTTCTTATCACACCTAATTGCATTTATAAACTAAAATACTACAGTTAATAAGATTAGCAAAAAACTTGGAATAAGAAAAGCAATGACTGAGAAGATATATCTGTCATAGTTTTAAAGTAGAGAATGCCATTTCTTATGTAATTGCAGCTTGAACATGTTCCACAGGTGTGGAACTATTCAACAACAACAACAACAACAACAGTAGGCTGCACAGGACAAGATGTTACAGATTTAATGTCAATAATGGGAAATGTATACATAAGTTTGACATAGCTTATCTTCATTGAGCAAACTTCAGCGGACACGGAAGACAGGAGGGCCTGGTGTAATCTGGTCCATGGGGTCGCGAAGAGTCGGACTCGACTGTGCGGCTGAACAACAACAACAACAAATCTTCATTGATTTTATGTGCTTTAAGCCATGTCTGTAGTCATTAATAGATGTATTGTTTTGCTGGCAAACATATCATACTTGCCAGAAGGCACATTTTACCCTATATCAGAAGAGGGTCTGCTCCCTAACAGTGTGTGTGTGTATGTTCCTGGTACCAATAGCATGCACCTCCACTTTGTGGGTTTTTTCTACTCTCTTTGACATGCTGGCCGTTTTGCTGCTGCTTCCATGGACCTCTTCAAGATTTGGTAAATATTACCCTTACCTAAAAAGTTTTTCCATTTCCACCCTGCCTTTCCTCTCAGTTAGCTCTTTTATACTTTTTTTAGTGTGTGTATGTGTGCATGCATGCACATTTCTTTCCTTTTCTATTTACTTTTAATAAAAAGCCTTTCTGGTTGAACATCTGCCTGGTTTATTTGAGAGTTCTCTTAATGGGGGAAATCCTGGCATACATTGGTGGAGATCCCCGTTACCCACAGGCAATTAAATAGGAGTCTGCCACTTTGGGTAACACTCCCTTTGGAGACCTGTTTCATGCAGGGAGAGGGGGAAAGGTCATTTGGGAATTTGTTACAGTTATTTCCTGCTTTATGAAATCTGTAGATACAAAGCCTACATATCAGTAGAAGTTGAAATATTTTATATCTTAATATTTTCTGTGGACAAATCCCTATCATAGGACATGATTTCAATACCATTTTCTTCTGAGAGTAAGATGTCTATAACTGCATCTTTAAGGTGAAATCGGGGTGTGTGGGGGGGTCTACCATTCCATGTTTATTTACAGTTCTAAGTTTTCACATTCTTTCATATCAAACCATGAAGAAATGGAAATGCTGAAGGGTTGCCAACTCCAAAGTGGTAAATTTCTGGAGATTCAGGAGTGGAGCCAGGAGTGGATGTTAATGCCATAGATTCTACCCTCCAAAGCAGCCATTTTCTCCAGGGGAACTTATCTCTGTAGTATGGATATCAGCTATAATCTCTAAGAGATCTCTAAGACTCATCTGAAGATTGGCAACCCTAAAACTGTGTCAGTCCTTTATTACCGAGAATGGATTTTTCTATGATAGTTCATTTTTGAAACATGACTTGACTTTTTACCTTTTGCATTTTGACACGGAAGGTTGTTTTTTTAAAATGTTCTAATCTTTGATTATTTTGTATTTTGATAGTTACCTAATATGTGAAAGCGATTTTTTTAAAAAATATAAATTAATAAAAAATTACTAAGAGTGGATTTGGATACAGCTTTTATTAAAAGACCCACGGGCAGCATTTGCCTCTTCTTTCAAATATGGTTGCAACATCTACATAGTCTTCATATCCTCAAAACTCAACAACAATTGTCTTCTTGGGCATCCAATTTTGTGTTGTAATGGGGTCACTAGGAAGATTTAGTGGGCAAATGTGCTTTTACATCTTGCAGTTGCAAAGAAAATTTATTTTTCGCTAGCATTGTGCCAGTGTACATCAGGCCTGCCAACAATTCTCAGTCTTTGGAAAAAATATCTCCCTTAGGCCAACTTCACCTCACAAAACTTTAACAAGAAATTTCTGAGTTCAAAATATATCAGCTCTCTCCATTAAAGGTAGCAAATTGTCACAGATGGCAAAGTTTAAGAAAAGGTTGACAATTTTTTAAACTAGGAGACCATTAATGGTAGTCTAATTTCTAATCCATACAAGCATTAATAGTTTTATAAACATTCAAATCTTTTTTGCACCAAGTGAGGTACCTCACCCCTACTAAGACATAGATATTTATGACTCCCCAATGCCAATGATGGGAAATATGAGCAGTTTTGCAAGGGCATTACCAGAATAAATGGAAGGGATCATAACTTGCTTTTTACTTCACAGGAGACATGGCCAAGGGCTCTTGGCAGATGTTTTTAATGCTTCTTCTATGCCTCTTGGAATTTGGGGGCTACTCTAGTACCTGTGATTATGTTTGTGTGTGTTTTTTGCAGAAGTTTCTTGAATAACCTATGTTGTTGCTATCAATTTCCCCATGAAGGCAAGACTACTGCAGTCTTTCTAAGTCAATGCATATGTTGTCATCTAGTACTGCCTAGATATAGGATACTGCTTAACCAGAGAGTATATTTTGCTGTTGACGCTTCCATGTGTGTTAATGATACCACGGTTATAGCATGTAGCAACTGAAATACTTATGAACATCAACTACATGTACATATATTTTTGTCCTGGCAAGTAAGGAGAGATGAAATTTTTAATTCTTTAGATGCTCAGTAGCCAAATCCTCCCCTTTCTTCCATTCCAAAATCATTAAAGAAAAAATCCTTGCTTGTGCTGTAGAGAGATATTGGAGAAATCAAATGAATCCAATGTTCCCTCTAAGCTGTGTTGTCTTGTTAGCAGAAATTTTACCTTGTGAGCTGAAAGATCTACTAGCCTTAAAGTTGTAAGCAGGTCTATGTACATACGTGCATACGTATATACATGCATACATACATACACATGTTCACAAATGTACAAAACATACAAACATGAAATATAAACTACTATTTTATTGCAAATCATATATGGAAATTATCACTGATGTCTTTAGCTGACATCACCCTGTTAAAACATGCATGTTCCTACCACTATTTCATTCAGAAGTCACCATTCTATTATCCAATTTGTTCTGAGTCTTCAGAATGGGAACACTACCCCTCTAAGTATGCTGGCAATATATATTTAACTTGCATTAAAATTGATGAAAATTTTACGCAGGCTTTGCCCAATTTAATTTTCAAGAATCTTCTGTATTATTCACCCTCTGTATAAATTATGGCTGCAATCATACGCGCAATTAGACCCAACATAGGTGTGAATGCTGGGTGGATTTAAGGGGCGCGATCAGACAACAGCATCTGAGAAGCATCCCGCAGCCGTTGGCAACCCATTCTGCTCTGCTGCAGAAGCGGAGTTAAAAGATACCAGGGAAAATCTGGTAATAAATGGGTTGCAATGGGCCACGGATGGACTTTCCCATATCTGATCACTCCAGCGCACTCTCATGGCATTGGGATGGTCTGATCAGGCCATCTTGACTCCCTGCCATTGTTTTTTTCCCCTTCGCAGTATGCACATCATTGCAAACTCCATAGGGAATCCTTGATGCAGAGGTGTGATTCATCGATCCCTCATTTAAGTGCATGGTAGAAAAAGGTACAACCCCCCCGCCCCAACTTATCTACAGTTGTGTCTGATCAAACACTGAAGGACTGTGCCCTCAGCTTCAAAGGGAGGTATGATCATGTGACTGCTGGTCAAATTCCTCCAGAGGAAATAGCCTTGCTTCCCCCCTGTTTTTTCGGACATGTGTAAGCACAACCTTTATATAGCATCCCTGCATTTGGACACATAGTGCAGCCCACCAACAAAAAATGTATTTCAAGGAAAAATCTAGCAAACATCTTTGCTTTCTAGAAATAGTAATAGAATCACAGCATCATTTTTTAAATACTTAAAAAAAATAATAATAATTTATTTATTTATTTATTATTTTCAATTTATATCCCGCCTTGCCGGTGAACTAGCTCAAGGAGGTGAACTGGCTAAAGGTTGAGATATAAATTATTTATGTTATATCTATGACATAATTCTGAGTTATATCTATGATGTTCTGTACCTAAGAAAAAAGTGAATGTGTTTTGACAGAACATATTTGCTAATGATTCTTCACAGGGGCCATGCTAAATATCAAGCCCTCTGTCAAAAACCTGATTCAACATTGCCCTCTTTTTGTAATTTGTGTTTCTTTTTTTGTAATCTAGTTCCTATGTTTTGTAATGTTTTTCATTATTCTTTTTTGTCTTCTTTTTTGTTATGTTTTTTTGAAAAAAAATTAAAAAATATTTTTAAAAATATTCAGTAATTTTAATTTTCTATTCCCCCCCCCTTTCTGTTTTGTTCTAACTTGGAAGGAAGGAAGGGAGGAGGGACAGAGGGAGGGTAGAGGTGGAAAGAAATCCCCATCTCCCTCCCTCCTTCCTCCTCCCCCATTTAAACCTTATGCACCTTTTCCCCTTTTCCTAATGCATGCTTACCTGGAGCGCAGGAGGAGGCCAGGGAGTGAGGGGAAGAGCCAGGACCTTGGGGTGAGTGGCACTGAGGTGGCTGTTGTCAACCAACTCCCAGCCCACAATGACAAGCCTGGGCCACATGGGAGAAAGTGGCTGCCATAATGGGAAATGAAACAGCCCAAGTGATCCCACACAGCCATGTGAGCTGGCCCAGCAGTGCAGCATGTTTCCCCTGGTGGCCTTCTTCTCTCCTTCCCCTCCCCCAGGCCCAGTTCAGACCCACAATAGGCCCACAAGGGAAGGGGAGGGCCAGATATTCTTGCCATTGCTGTCACCCAGCCATGGGTGAGTCAGGGTCCCCACATCCCAAGGTGTCAAACTCGGGCCTCGTTTGCCATGGGTTTCTTAACTGTCTGTCTTTGGTTCTGTGTATTCATTTACTGTTTCATTCCAGCTGGGGGAGGGGGGATATGTGAGTGTTTGAGGGTGTGTGTGTGGAACCGCTTTGCTGGGAGTCTCACTAAGCTTGTCACTGCATCTATGTGGGGCCTCCCTTCCATGGGAAGAATGTGTGCTTGTCCTTGAGTACCAGACACTGTTAGATATTGTAACCCTAAGCTTCAAGGTGCTGGAGGAGGTCTAATGGTGCACAGTAGATTTTGGCAGGCTGGATGTATTGGTGTGTTTGGACTGGCCATGGGGGGGGGTGTTTGAATTATGTATAATACGAGAACTGGTGCCAAGGGAGTCAGTTCTGACACAGATTGTAAATGCTTGAGAACTCTCTATCTCTCAATAAACAAATCGCTGCCAAGACAGTGTTATTGGGAGTGAGTTTCTTCAAAACCTGACACAAGGCTGGTGGACCTCCTGATGGCACCTGGTATTTTTGGCCACTGTGTGACAGAGTGTTGGACTGTATGGGCCATTGGCCTGATCCAACATTGGCTTCTTTTATGTTCTTATGTAAGGCTGCATCCATGCAGTATTCCTTAACTGTAGTATTCCTATCCTGAGGAAGAATTCCTTAGTAGAATTCAGAGACTAAATGTCAGCCTAAACTGAAGTACGCTTTAAACAGACACCAGAACTGGGATGGTGAGAGTAATTGGGTAGTGTGCTGAAACTCCTTCTTGTAGTTTGTTGAATGTAGGCATGTCTACCCATTCTATATGCACAAGCATTATAGGAAATAAATCGAACATCAGACATTAACACCAAGGTTCTTCACTTGTCACTCATTTTACTGACAAAGGACATGATGGTGATGATTTTGTATTTCTGGTCTTAGAAATCTTGACTGTAAATAAATAAATTCAATAAAATCAACGTACAGAGGGCATTGTGCCAATGTGAGGCATATTAGATTCACCATTTAAAGACATATCATCCTGTGGGTCTGAAACAGACATTAGAATTGTCAAGTTTCCTTTAAATATTGTTGAGTAGTTTACTGAGTTTCTATTCCATTTATTGCTGTTCTTACATATAGTCAGCCAGGTTACATCTTTCTGTGAAGCTACACCAGCTTTGTAACGCTAAAGGATTCTGTGCTTAAGACTGTGACTGGTTGCCCATCTGTAAATGGTATTATATGAATGAATTGTTGTGGTGAGTTTGAATTTTTGTATTGAATTTTTGCATTGGCTTACATAAGTTTACTTACATGGTAATTGGCTATTTTACAAGTGAAGGGTCCCGTCCCCCGCAATTGTTGTTCTAGTGGTCTGTCACATAAAAGTCTAACTTTGGTCCTATTTACTGAGGTACAAGCAGAAAGCAAGGGGGTGCCTGTTTAAAATGAATTATAATACTAAGTGAAGATTCCAAGGCTTCTTTTAATTTGATGAAAAGTCTTTTAAAAGAAGTGTCTAGATCCAGATAACTGGAAAAATATCTCTATAATTAATATCTGTTGGTGGCAGTGAAACCAAATCCATCTATTTGTATTAGGAGTGCTGGAGTAGAGTTGGACAGGTCTAGTGGTTTGGGGCCTGGGTCAGATGAATAAATTACACATCCCCTGTGATAGAACAATGTTCCTGCAGAGCCCATTTTGCTGCATCTGTGCCTGAACTGTACTATTCAAAGTTCAAAATCACATATTCTTTGTGAAGAAATGCATTTTTTTCTTTGGAAGTCTAAAATGAGCAAAGCCTTCACTCTGAGTTTTAAAAGTTTTTTTCCCTCTCTCTGTGCAGAGACCAGACAGGAAGGGGGGGAAGTCAGTTCAATTTGTTTTCCAGACTTATCTCAGCCTACCTTCATACAAATGCTAATAGGTCTAGACAATGGGATAGTCACACACCCCCAAGCAGGGAATAGAGATTTAGATTAATTAAATACTAGAGAGACTTCAGGAAGGAAATATCTGGAAACTTCAGGAAAAACTTGTCTGACCTGACCGGGTCAGAGGGAGGGGAAAGGGAGAAGATAAAATTCCTGGGAGAAAGGAGGAAGGGCTCTTTTGTGCTGAGTCCATCAGAACAGACAGAATTGAGGACTGGAGGAGGCAGCCATTAACCATGTGTTGGCCTGAAGAACTGGAGAAAGCTTCACAGAAATGACAACTCTGTAGAGATCTGTAACTTCCTAAGCTAAACAGCCTGTCCTATACTTTAACATCTGATAGGGCATGTATATAGAGAGGGACAGAGGAATTGCATTTTACCCATTTCTTTTGAATCCTTTGCTCAATCTGGTGCTGTGCTAAAAGTATGCTTGTGAACATTTTATTTTTAATAAATAATTTATAACTTTTGATAATGGTAGTGGTTCTCTGTATCACATAGAACTTCACCATCTTGGACATGGTATTTTAAAAGGAGCACCAGGGGAAGGCAGGCAGTTGGCAAGGCACTCTTTCTATGGTGACCAGACACTGGGAAGCGGGAGACATAGAGGCAAGGCCTCAGAACTTGGAAGGGAAACTGGGAGTCCTGACCCTCCAGGTGGGCAATTTCTACAAAAATTAGATGGTGGTAGTTGGTTGCCAGAGAGAGAGAAAATCTTCTCCAGTTGTTGAGAAAACCTTGGAAAGCAAAGTGGAACAGAGCCTGCAGGCCAGAGGAGGCCCATTCCACTACATTTTTCATTACAAAAATTTCCACACATAGAATCAGACGTCAGAGAAAAGTTTTCTAGGTCAACTTTCTCCAAGATATGAAGGTAGAGGGATTTTTTGTATAGAGGAACATTAATCATACAGCCTCTTAGCTGTGGTTTAAGGTGATATAACTCCATAGTTGTGATGGTACAACCATCTCAGTTGTACCTTAGTGAGTCATCTCCACATCTACTCGACCAAAGTTTCGTTGGGAACACTAAAGTTTACAAATTAGTCCATTGTGCCTCATTTCTGAGAACTACATTTAATCCTTCTTAGGTAATGGTATATAAAGTGTCTTTATGGCAAGTTAATCTTTGTTTTATTTGGTTGCTACCTTCATTGTTACAAGAAAACCCTTTATAACTCACATTGCATAATAGTGGCTAAAGGCAATTATAATATGACAAATTAGCAAATGAATAACCTAACTTGTCACTCTAAGAGAAGTTTAAGTAATTATACTAGCAGCAGTCTAACTAAAAAGCTAACTAAAAAAATTATGCAGGATGTTGCTCATTTTTAGGAATTTTCAAGCTTCCAATAAACTCTGTGTTTATATCTGTAACTTTTGAACTGCTTAAAAATTCTTTTCTGTTCAAAATATACACTAAGGAACACACCTTTATTCAATAGTGTGTTATAGAAGGAAAGAGGGGAATACATGAAACAGGTACCAGTGACACAGTACTCATCATGTTACAATGAATTGCTATGGAAGAGGCTACTGACACTGAAACAGAAAGATGGCCTTGTGTGTCCATTGTACTGGCTGAATTTTTGAACTGACTGAAGGCTCCAAGTACAGTTGGAGAAGCCTCAAAGATATTTTAAATTACAGTCAACATTAAGAGATCTCCTAAGGCTGATCTGGCAGTTAAGAACAGCAGAAGTAAAATGAACAGCTGGTCCGGGCTCTGTTTCCTTTATATATTTGTTAAAAATCATTTTTACTTCACTTCACCTCTTGTCTTGTTTCCCTCAGGGAACAAATTGGTCTGGGTAATGGTACAATCCTGTGCAAAGGAGGATACCCTTTTACAGTGAAATCCAAAGCAAAGACATGAGATATCATAGTATTAACTAATGTCTGAATGCGATTCCATGGGGATATAGAATCTTGGTCTGGTAATAGTTTAATACCTGTATAAGTATTATCAGTTAAACATGAGATGCCTTTGAAATCAGCAAAACAACATCCTGCATTGAACAATGTACTCATTGGTAGGAGATGTGGCATTTGCCAGATATCTCTTGCAACTGCAGAAGTAAAACAAATAAAAACAGTTGAGAAATGTTTACCATTGTCTGCTTTCTCTTTTGGAAATTCAGACATTCTGTTCTTTTGTTGTATCAGTGATGGATGTGCTAAGTGACTCATCACAAAATATAAAAGCTTTTTGAAAAATCTTTCACTTAAAAGGTTCAAATTTAATAACAATATTGAATACTGCACGGAAGTAAGCTGTGTTGACAAAATATGATTGAGATGTACAAAAAGGAACAGGTTTGTAGTCTGGGAGTGCTTTTGGACCCAGGTCTTCTGCTGGATAAGCAGATGGCAACTGTGGTCAAGAGTGCCTTTTTGCTAGCTTTGACTGGTTAGCCAGCTGCTTTCTTTCCTGGAAAGAAAAGATCTGGCCACAATAGCATATGCCTTGGTTACATTTAGGTTAGATTACTGCAGTGCACCCTACATGGAGCTGTCTTTGAAAAGTGTTCAGAAACTTAAATTGGTACAGAACTTTACAGCCAGGTTGTAAACTGGAGCGTATCATAGGGACCATATCACACCAATCTTGGCGCACCTACAATGGTTTCCATTTTGTATCCATGCACAATTCAAGGTGCTGCTTTTGACCTTCAAAGTTGAATATGGTTTGGGACCACCAGGGCTCTTTTTGTAGCAGGAACTTCTTTGCATATTAGGTGACACACCCCTAATGTAGCCAATCCTCCAAGAGCTTACAGAGGTCTTCTTACAGGGGCTACTGTCAGCTCTTGGAGGATTGGCTACATTAGGGGTGTGTGACCTAATACACAAAGGAGTTCCTGCTACAAAAAGAGCCCTGGGGACCACCATACCTAAAGGACCACTTAATCCCTTATGAACCCGCCTGATCATTACAGTTATCTCTGGAGGTCCTGTTTCGAGTGCCCTGGCCTTCTGAAATTAGGGAGGTGGCAACCCGGGAGAAGGATTTCTTGGACATGGCACCAAAGCACTATAATTCTCACCCCAGAGAGATTAATCTGTCCCCCTTCAGTTGTCATCTTCAGCCAGTGGGTGCAATTGCTCAAACTGTCTCTAAACAACGTCATGGATGCATAAACCAGAAAAGATCATGGAGAATGATGAAACAAAGATTCTTTGGGACTTCTGATTACATAAACACCTGGAGCATAACAATTCTTATATCACAATTGTAGAAAAAATGCTCAATAAGGTTTGGATCATTGACATTGTCATTCCAGGAGATTAGGAGAATAGAAAAGAAAGAGCAGGAAAGATTACTAAGTACCGTGACCTTTGAACAAAGTTAGAGTGTATCTGGAAGAAGAAGGTTACCATCATGCCAGTTGTCATTGGAGCCTTTAGAGCAGTGAGGAGAGGAGGAGGAGAAGAGTTGGTTTTATACCCCACTGTTCACTACCTGAAGGAGTCTCAGAGTGGCTTATAATTGCCTTCCCTTCCTCTCCCCACAACAGACACCCTCTGAGGCAGGTGGGGCCGAGAGAGTTCTGAGAGAATTCTGACTGACCCAAGGTCACCAAGCTGGCTTCCTGTGGAAGAGTGGAGAATCAAGCCCATTTCTCCAAATTAGAGTCTGCTGCTCTTAACCACTACACCAAGTTGGCTTTTAAGTGTAGCAGAGGTCTCCTGGAAGTTAAGCAAGTGGCTGAAGAAGAAAAATGAGCACTCAATGACTATACCAAGAAAAAAAGAGAGAAGCTTCTAGTTGAAGTATAAAGGCAGACTTATTTAAGGTTACAGAAAGCAAAGAAGATTTCAAAAGGATTGCAACCCAAACTCACTTTGACAATTGGAAGGAAAAGTATTTGCATGGGCAAAATTTGCACGACATAGAGTATAAAGTTGATAGTGAAAATACCTGGAAGTGGCTCCAAAATGGGCACTTGAAGAAAGGACTTAATCTAGCTGCACAAGAGCAGGCACTTGAAATGAAAAGTATGAAAGCCAAGATTCAGAAGACCAATGATCATAGCAAAGTCAGCTTTGCAAGACAAAGGATGAAACAGTTGACCACATGGTCAGTGCCTGCAGTAAAATTGCTCAAAGAATGTCATGATAGAGTTGCAGACATGTTGCACTGGAATTTTTGCAAGAAGCATGACTTACCATCAGCCCAAAATTCATGGGAGTACAAACCAGACAAGATCATGGAGAATGATGAAAGAAAGATTCTTTGGGACTTCCAGTTGCATACAGATAAATATCTGGAGCATAACACCCCTAATATCACAATGGTAGAAAAAATGAATAATGGGATTTATCTGTAAGCTAGCTATCCATTATTATCAATTTCATGATAAAAGTATCCACTGTTTTCAAAGCCTGGTCACTCTAGTGAGTGAGAAGGAAATATAAAACTAGGCTGTACTGAGGTAGAAAACAAAGCAAGATTTTCATTAGAAGTTGCTACCTTGAAATGTCAAGTAATGAATCTTGAGACATGAATGGGACAAGAGGGTCAGTGAAAGTCAGTGGAATGCTAAACAAAACAGAAAAGTTTGCACCTGCTGGGGGAACAAAATGTGAGATGTGAGATTAATCTCCCTAATTACATAGTTTTTGTGCTATTACTGAGAAGCTCACTTCTATCCTCTGTCATCCAAAGCAGGGTATCCAAAGATGACCATAATGGTCAGGAAGATCCATATCGTAGTAAGTGGTCCTTGAGGTATTCTATACCCAAATTGTACAGAGTTTTAAAGACAAATGCCTGTACCTTGAATTGGTCCTGGAATAAAAATGGGAGACACTGTAGGTGGAATAAGACTACAGTGATATTGTCCAGTGATCCACTCCAGTCAGAAATCTGGCTGTGAAATTTGAAATGGTTGTAGCTTCTGGACAGTCTTCAAGAACAGCCACAAAACAAGGCCCATCTATTTTTGAAAATACAATTTTAATGGGACCACTGTCTCAATTATGAACCTACCTGGACAAGGTTTTGGAGTGGCCCTGCTTTGTAGGCTTGCTCTATTGGTGATCTGGTGTGTGATAAAATCTGACAGGATCATTTTTGTGGTGTTGCAAATTTTACCATTAATGTGTTTGACAGTTAAATTATTGTGTTCAAAGGTGAACCAATCACCCAGACTGTTTCGTTCATGCAGAACAGCTGCAAATGCTTTCCAAATGATTTGTACTGTTTTTTTTCAAAGCTGCACATGCACAATGATGCTGCTAATTCATACTGATCAGCAGCCGTTAACATCGTTAAGGACTACTGAGATTATGAATATTGACGGGGAAAGCTTTCTTAAACAAGAAATTATTTATGATTGATTTATATGATCTGCGCATGATCTAATTGTCCATTTAAACAATTTCCTGCCGAGTGGACAAGTCATGGAGCCAGGACAGGGGTAGTAGAACTCAGTTGGGATGTGTGAGAATATGGATACACGAAAAGCCATATGATGAAGCAACATGCCAAATAGCCCAAAATAGGTCAACACACACTTGAAATGATCATAAAAAAAGCTCCCTCTTTGATCTGGTGTACACTCTACCCATGAATCACAGTTTGCACCCTCCTTTACTTTTATAAGAAGGTTACTAAATAAAGGGCTGGTTCCAGGTTTTGGGCAGAGAGTACCCAGGGGCCTGCGTGGCCTCCTCTGACCACCACCAGGACCCCTATTTGTATTATTCTTCCAACCTACACACATCCCCACCTGCCTGTGTGCCCTTATTTTCCCTGCCCATTTGTCAGCTTTCCACCAGACCTATGTCCTTTCCCCAATGGTGCTGGGTGGAGGGAGTAGATGGGAATACTAACACTGTGCCTGCCAGGAGTGCTACCTTTGTATGCCATCTGCACATCCTTCTCTGATAGCTTGTGATTGGGGGTGGGCTCTGTGGCAGCAGGCCCTGCCAGGAACTCTGGGCCCTGGAGTCTGCCCCACCTCAGGATATGCTGACTAAATGTATTTATTTTATCAGGCTTTGGGCTAGGGTTTCTTTTGTGCTGCTTCCTTTCCAAGAGTTGCTGTTAAGTTTATTATTATGGGTCTCCCTAGATGGGATCACATCTGGCCTGTGCTGAAAGCGCTGCACTGGCTGCCAATAGCATTCCAAATCTGCTTCAAGGTGCTGGTACTTTGAAGCCCTATATGGTCAGGGTCCGACGTACCTGAGGGACCACCTTTCCCCATATATACCCCAGAGAGCACTACGGCCAGGGGCCCAACATCGTCTTATGATTCCAGGCCCCAGAGAGACCAGGTGTGTGGTAACCAGGGCCAGGGCTGTTAGGCAAATTGCTCTATTATTTAATAAAGATGGGGAATTATAATTATTAATATGCAATTGGCTTATCTATAGGATCTGACCTTTGTATACCAGAGTTAGAATTCCCAAGCACCCAGGAACAGACACAGAAATTGGGTGGCTAAAATAATGATTTCTTTACTAAATATTCTCAAACATACACACAATATTCACACAATATAGCACTAAGGAAGCAGAGGTGATTGATGGGTTATAGAGGGGTGATACAACCTGTTCAGATGTGCAGAGGTCCATGGATTCTGGCCTGAACTCAGAGAGTTCAGGAGTGGCCTGCCATTTTGGATCATGGCAGAAAAAACACGGTCTAAGGCCAACTGTGTGCTGGGATATAGGCACTGGCAAAGAATGCAGGCCAATGGGTGGCCCTGGGGGCTGGTCTCAGGTGAGAACAATAGATTACCTGGACCAATGATGGGTCCCAGGGGTGTGTGATGCCAGTAGGGGCAGACCTTAGGTATGACCAATGAGCTTCCAGAGAGGTAGGGTCTGGATTTAACAATAGAAGCCAGGTGTTGGGTGGCTAGTTAAATGGATTATCTGACTCGCTAATGGTCCTGACCTGGGGTAGACAAAAGGTAGGAGCCATCCCTGATTAGCATCAGGAAGGATTGCTAAACATTTGAATGATTGATTGGTTTATCCTGGTATCTTGAGGGACAGAGTCAAGAAAGACAAAGAATTTACACTTAGGACACAAAAGGCTGGGTGAGGTGCTGGAGAGTGCCAGGTAGCTTCTAAAGACTTACCTCTGGAACTCATTGTTATTCCATAAGCATAATCTCTGCTGTGTGGAGGGGGAAGACTGGAGGCTTGCTCTGAGGTCACCTTATGAAACCTGAATATGAAATCTTTTTGCAGACCACTTGCAGCCCGACTCTGTGGTCAAGCTGAGAGTGCCTGGTTTTTTTTGGACTTCAGGTTAGAAAGTAGGGCACCCCTGTTTTGGGGCTACCCAAGAATAAAAGGCAGTGCCTCTGGCAACAGGGCCTTTTCAGTGGTGGCTCCTACTTGGTGGAATGAGCTCCCAGAGGAGATCAGGGCCCTGCAGGACCTTTCACAGTTCCGCAGGGCCTGCAAGATGGAGCTCTTCTGCCAGGCTTTTAATTAGGGGCCACCACTACCATGAGAGAGAGAGAGAGAGAGAGAGAGAGAGAGAGAGAGAGAGAGAGAGAGAGAGAGAGAGAGAGAGGCTTTTATGTGTATAGTTTTATATGTGGTTTTTATATTGTGAAACACTTTGGTGGGCACTATGTATCAAAAACAGGGATATAATTGCTTTAATAAAAATAAATAACTAGAATTAATAGAGATGAAGGTCACATCAGGTTGGAACATTTATTCCTGACCAGAAGAAAGGCAAAAGCTAAACAGTTGCCAATCCTGCATTTCATAAAGAAAGGAGCACATTGTTTGTTTTGAATGTGGACCCTCATCTTCAGTACTATCTGACAAAGAATTGTACTGAAGATTTTTTAAAAAATAACATGTCTGGCCATCCTTTCCATTGACGTCATTGACTTGTGTGTTCTGAACAAACCTCCTATTTTCATCATTTAACTTGCTTATCAGTGTTATTTTCTAATGCTGATAATGCTATAACAGTGGAACCAGGACACATCTGCAAAGCATTTAGCAGCATGCATGTTTCTAAGGTAAACATAAATTTATTAAAAGCAAGTTTTCTCTTACAGTTTGGTTATTTCCGATTACTAGCCCATCTTGAAGGTAGGAAACAATCAAATAAGGGCTGCGGCGGCTCAAGTGGTTAAGGCGCTGAACTGCAGACTGGAAGGTCAGTAGTTCAGTAGTTCGAGACCCGAGTGCCACATGATGGAGTGAGCTCCCATCTCTGGTTCCAGCTCCTGCCAACCTAGCAGTTCGAAAGCAAGAAATTGCAAGTAGATAAATAGGTACTGCTTTGGTGGGAAGGTAACAACGTTCCATATGCCTCGGTGTCCAGTCATGCTGGCCACATGACCATGGAAATGTCTTTGGACAGTGCTGGCTCTTCGGCTTGGAAGCAGAGATTAGCACAGCATCCCTAGAGTCGGATTCGACTGGCTTTTGAGCAAGGGAAACCTTTACCCTTTACCTAAAAATCAAATGGAAACAAATGGACAATGTCTGCTTCCAATTCAATTCATAATACAGTTAAAAGAGTGAAATCTCCCATGCTACCACACCATAGTCCTGGTCTAGCTTAATCCAGGTCCTCCCAAAACTGGTCCTTAATCATAATACAAAAGGTTCATATGCTAGAACTCAATGAGGTACCTAGACATACCCAGAGTGTTTTTTCCCCTTGTGGAAAACAGGGCTCTTGTGCCCATCCTATCAAAATCAGCTTTTCAAATTCAGCAGTATGAAAGTTGTATGAAGTTCATCAGTATGAAAGCAGGCAGCAACATTTTAACTGTCATTCTACCACTCATACACACTTAAGGTTCTGGCTAGTTGATTAACAGTTATAATAATGTGACTTTATGTATGTGATTCCTCTGTTGTTGTCTGCATCTGTTTCAGTTGATCAGATGGAAACTGAGGCTGCAATCCTACGAACATTTTTCTTGGAATAGGCCCCATTGAATAAAATGGGAATTTCTTCTGAGTAAACCTTAGGAGTGCTCCCAGAGCACCTGAAGAATCTGAAGTAATAGCAATGGATCAATTGGTATCACATCTACTTCCCTTCACATTTCCTCTATTATTTATCATTATGTATTTATTTATATCTCATCTTTCTCATGATGAAACCCATGGTAGAAAACTGACAATTAGACACCAAGCAGACCTGGACCTACTTAGTTACAGCGAGGTTGTTGTAGAAGAGAAGAAGAGAAAGAAATTGGATTCATACCCCACCCTTCACTCGGAGTCTCAGAGCGGCTTACAGTCTCCTTTCCATCCCCGTCCCCACAACAGACACCCTGTGAGGTAGGTGGGGCTGAGAGAGCACTGACAGAAACTGCTCTTTTTCAAGAACAGCTGTGCCAGAGCTTGTGACTGACCCAAGGCCACATCAGCAGGTACAAGTGGAGGAGCAGGGAATCAAACCCGGTGCTCCCAGATGAGTCCGTGCATTTTAACCACTACACCAAACTGGCTCTCTATCTGTATCACCCAGCCATGTCTCTTACTTAACTTGGCCTTTATGTCAACATGCATCCAATGGTCCCAGGCACCCAGGCACCAGAATTTTGCACTAATACATTGACAACCCCAGCATGTAATGCAGAATGGAAGAGGGCTGGTGGAGGTTCATACTGGTTCTGTATAGGAACTGCTCTCTTCTCTGCTCTCAGATTCGACAGGAATGCAACCAAAAACATTGTCCTTCTCATCCTGAACCTTGTATATGAATTTTGACCTGTGTTAATAACAACAGATGTGAGAACTGAGTTTGAGTCCAGTGGCACCTTTAAGACCAACAAAGTTTGATAGACCGAGAGACAGACAGACATTTAAATAGACACACAAAGAATGAATGAACTTTCAGCACTGGATTTGCCTCTTCCAAAGGTGGAAAGAAAAACCACTGTTTGTTTTGCCTAATTTGTATTTGTGCATAAATGTGGCATTTCTCAGTCCACTCTATCAATTTTTAAAAATTGAGTTGTGTTCCTGACACTTCAACAATGAGCCAGAGGGAAACATTTATTTTAGATTAAAACCCTTATTTTAGATTTAGATCTGCTCTTTTAAAGGGTTTTTACTTATTTCTCTGTAAAAGAGGATACACTTGTATAGTTTCAGTTATTTGATTTACAAAAAATTAGATTCTATTATCTTCTTTAAAATAAATATGGTAGAATTGAAGTGCAAAAGGGCATAATAGTTCATGTTATAGTAAAGGTAGTACATAATGGAAATAATGGAAATCACTAATGGAGTCAGACATTAGACTCTGAAGAGAATTGTTTTGGAAGAAAGATAAAACATCATTCAAACAGGAAGTAAATAATCTTTTAACAGGTATCTTAGTAGTAATGTGAATTCTTAGCCTTTCTTAACTACAATAACACATTTTTTAAAGGAATTTAAACTGAAGCACACCTAATGTATTCAAGGGCTGCAGTCTTATGCACATTCACAAGGGAGTAAGTCCTACTGAATTCTTCGGAATTTAATTCTGAGTATACATGCTTAGGATGACCCAGAAGGTCATTAAAGAAGACAGATCATGTACATTTTTATCTATCTTTGGGACTAATTAGAACAGAAATAGATTCCATTTAGGCAGCAGGTGAAACAGCATATTAGTTGAACAGTTAGATTTGAGTCAAGTAGCCCCTTAGAGACCAACAAGATTTTTGGAGTATAAGTTTTCAAGAGTCAAATCTTCCTTCATCATATCACATCCCTCAGATATGGTGAAAGGAGCTTTGACTTTCGAAAGCTTATAGCCGGGAAATCTTGTCGGCCTCTAAGGTGCTACTGGACTCAAGTCTTACTGTTCTACTGCAGAGCCACACAGCTATTCTTTTCATTTCTCCATGAACACATGAAGCTGCCTTATACTGAATCAGACCTTTTGTCCATCAACATGGACTATTGTCTACTCAGACTGGCAGTGGCTCTCCAGTGTCTCAGGCTGAGATCTTTCACATCACCTCCTTTTAACTGGAGAAGCTGGGGATTGAACCTGGGACCTTTGGTATGCTAAGTAGATGCTCTGCCACTGAGCCTCAGCCCTTACTGAAGCACTGAAGCATATTATTTGTTTCATTTCGACTCATGCATGTAATTTCAAGATGGTGCAAAACAGAGGAATTTTAGAGCATGTCATAAGAATACCTGCATTTTAATCTTTAAATTAGTAAATGAACTTCACATTCTGCAGACATTGATGTATTTTTGTGACTTGTAGCAGTGTTCCTCCCCTAAATTGAAGCCTGAATATGGAAAGGAACTCCCATGTCCTGGCATTCTGTTCCATGTGCAATTTTTGGTTTGATCTCTTTGTATCTTTTCAAGGTAAGCTTAACTCCCCACATATTGACCTTTATGTGCAAAATGTCCCATTTAAAAGCTAGACAAAACACTTTGCTTTGATTTTTCCTCTGTATGCACTTAAATTTTTTTTCCCTTTTTGAGCTAAAAAATCTGGCAACAGCTGAGAACACAATTGGTGTAAGTGCTTCAACAGATGCAATTTCTTAGTAAGTAGATGGTTTGAGCAAGCCTGTGCTACACTGGTATGCTTTAGTCCCTGTGTTTTAAGCTAGGAGTAAAATCTTTGAATCTTTGATCAGTTTCTACCAGTACATAGATGTACAGTCATACATAGGTCCCTAGCTGAAATAAATCACTCTTTATTTGTCTTATTCATTTTCTCAATGTACATTTTATATATAGTTACTATATTATTTCCAAGTACATTGAGAAGGGTTTCAAAGTTACGTTTTGACAAATCTAATTGCTGCATCATTTCGACAGGAGTTTTCTTTGGATCTGTTCCCCACCAGCAGGCAATTGTATTAATTTACTAATATGATACAATAACATTATTGTATTGATGGTATTCCAGCTGCTGTGTACTTTGCCAGGACCACAAACCTGGCTATAGAAACACAGCCACAAATTCTCTTTCATGGACAACAAAACATTCCTGGTCTCAGCATGTGTAAAGAACAAGTTCTTTTTAGTAACTGAAAAGAGCATTTGTCTATGTCCCAATTTGTCTTATTTTATCTTCTGTGAAATTAAGAGTCATGTCATGAAACACACAGAGATCTTGCTATAAAAGGAATGTAAGGATGCTATACTCGAGATAGCTCTGACCCGGATGGCCTAGACTATTCTGATCTTGTTACCTCTCAGAAACTAACCAGGGTCAGCCCTCATTAGTATTTGGATGGGAGACCACCAACAAAAACCAGGGTTGCCATGCAGAAGCAAACAATGGCAACCACCTTTGAATGTCTCTTGCCTTGAAAACCCCATGGGGTCACCGTTAGTCATCTTCGACTTACTTCTTAATAGCTGTTTGTGTCCTGCTCAGGCAATAAGCTGTTGGAAGGGCTGTGAATAGGAGAGTCACAGAATCATAGATAAGGATAAGAATATGCATCATTTTTCAACTTGAATACATATGCAGAAAAGCTGTTTTCCAAATGGAGATGTTGAGTTGCCTGGCAAATGTTTCAGGTGACTTACTAACTCTAATATCAGCTTAGCTTTGAGAAACTCTGGATTCTGAGGGTTATACCCTTGGACCTTTAAGATTTCAGGGTTTATTTTCCCCCTTCAGCTGAAAGAACCAGCACATTTGTCACTGGGTTAATGGCAATTCCTTAATGAGATCATATTATGGGCCATTTCATGCACTTAAAGAATTATTTCAACCTACAAAAATATCCCCAAATATTCCACATATAAAAAGCTAGTGCTTTAAGTGGCCACGGAGGTAGTGATCATAACATGAAATTTCAGGTTACTCTGAACTCTGTATTCTGTGGGGGAAAATATTATTAGACACATCTGTTTATACCACAAACATAGTAGCAGGGGTCTTTTCGTAGGAGAACAGCTGCAGGAGCTCATTAGCATATGGTATGCTAATGAGCTATTAGGCTATTAGCATATGCCACACCCCCTGACATCACCGGAAGTGATGTCAGAAGGGGAAGCAAAAGGGGGAGGCATCTTCAAAAGCCTCCCCTTCCCTTCCCCAGCTGGTCTGGGTGGGGGAGCTAAGAGAGAAGGGGTTTAAAGTTTAAACTCCTTCTCATGAGAGTTGGGCCACAGAAGGAGGAAAGAGGGAAGGAAAGAGAGAGAGTAGAGAGAAGGAAAGAAGGAAGGAAAGAGGGAAAGAAAGAGAAGGAAAGGGGAGGGAAAGAAAGAGAGGGAAGAAGGAGGGAAAGAGGGAAAGGAGGAAAAAAGAGAAGAGAAGAAGGTGGGAAAGAAAGAAAGAAAGAAAGAAAGAAAGAAAGAAAGAAAGAAAGAAAGAAAGAAAGAAAGAAAGAAAGAAAGAAAAGAAAAATGAGGGAAAGAGGAAAAAGAAAGAAGGAAAGGAGGGAATGAAAGAAATTCGGTGGCAATTCAGCCCCATTATATCCTATGGGCCATTGAAGTCAGTGGTGAAAACATAGGCTATATTCTGGGAGCCGGAGGGGAGGGGTTTGAGGGAGAGGCTCCAAACTCACAGGGTAGCTGATGGAGCCTCTCCCCAAGATACCCACCAAGTTTCAAGAACACTGGATCAGGGGGTCCAATTCTATGGGCCCCTAAACAGGTTGCCCCTATTCCCTCCATTCTTCTCTATGGTGGGAAACAAAGTTACTTTTTGGAGCCTCTCCCTCAAACCCCCTCCCCTCCAGCCCTCAGAATATAGCCTATGTTTTCACCATTGACTTCAATGGCCCATAGGATATAATGGAGCTGAAATTGACATGCGGCTGCCTGAAAGACTCTCGGGACGCCGGCTGGGGGCGGGGCTTGGCTCCTGAGCTCCCGGAGCTGCGCTCCGGTGCGCTCCCCCCCAAAAGACCCCTGCATAGTAGGATGCCAGATTTACAAAAACAACTCAGGACAAATCAATATATGGGCAATATATTTATCAGCTGATGATTTTCTCTCACACTAATTACCAGTTAAGGTACCTGGTAGCATGTGTCACTGGTTAATTAACATGTACACCTCCCAGCACAGTAACAGATGTGAATGAAGGCATTGCATGATATGAGGAGATCCGAATCTCCATTTCTAAGCACAGATCTCGCACACAAATAGCCCCCCTTATTTCTAGGAGAGTGAACCCTTACCCAGAACTGGCTGATTCCTTAATCCCTGGTTGGCAATCCTGTCCTTATTAATATTTGAATTTTGGTTCCACCACATTCTATGCTTGCCATAATTGATTCGGCACAAGAACTGGCAGTCAGAGGACACTGGCCATGGCTGACTGGCTGTTGGCGAAGTCCCGCCCACGTCAGCCCCAGTCAGTGTGTTCGGCTCAGTCTGCTCCAGTCCTCCGACAGGAGAGGACCATCTGGAGTGTGAGCGCAGGGACAGGCCCTCAAGGCTGAGGCAGGTGAGAGAAGCCCTTTTCCGCCCCCCCACCATCCCCTGGGCCTTCTATGAGGGGACTAGGCCCAGAAAAGCCCTTTTCTGCCCCCCCACGCCATCCCCTGGGCCTTCTATGAGGGGACTAGGCCCAGAGAAGCCCTTTTCCGCCCCCTCACACCATCCCTGGGCCTTCTATGGGGCATTAGGCCCAGAAAATCCCTTTTCTGCCCCCCCTACACCATCCCCTGGGCCAGCTCTGGCACAGCTGTTCTCTCAAGGTCAGTTTGTGTTAGAGTTCTCTTAGCCCCACCTACCTCACAGGGTGTCTGTTGTGGGGAGGGGAAGGGAAAGGAGTTTGTAAGCCACTCTGAGACGCCTTTGGGCAGTGAAGGGCAGGGTATAAATCCAATTTCTTCTCCTCTTCTTCTTCTATGGGGGCAGTAGGCCCAGAAAAGCCCTTTTCCGCCCCCCACCATCCCCTGGGCCTTCTGTGGGGGCAGTAGGCCCAGAAAAGCCCTTTTCCGCCCCCCCACACCATCCCCTGGGCCTTCTATGGGAGCAGTAGGCCCAGAGAAGCCCTTTTCCACCCCTCTTCCCTTCCTTTTCCCCCTTTCCTTTCTTCCTCTCTCTCTTTCCTCTTCCTTCCTTCCTTCCTTCCTTCCTTCCTTCCTTCCTTCCTTCCTTCCTTCCTTCCTTCCTTCCTTCCTTCCTTCCTTCCTTCCTTCCTCCAACCCTCTCTCCCTTCCACCCTCCCTCCCTTCCTAGGGCCCGTTGTCTTCCACCACAATGGGCTTTGCTCCCTAGTAATATTAATAATACTGATTCTGTATTATGTAGCTTGCTATGAGGTACTATATGAAGAAAACAGATCTCCCAAACTTATAAGAAAATGTTTGACCAAAAATCCCCCTAAAAATAATTTAATTTTTTCCTCTTTGTAATAGGGTGATTTTAAGTGCTGCAAAAAGTAATAAATCACCATACCTTTGTTGATGCCTGCAACAATACAATTTATGTAGAATCTGTTAGAGCCATTTAAAAATTAAATGACATTACTTTGACATACGACAATACCATTTCTCCATTTAGTTATCTAAAGGCGCTCATAAAAAATTCTTGCTAACAATCCTTGAATATGTTGTTGAAGACTTTCATGGCTGGAGTTCATTAGTTGTTGTAGATTTTCCAGGCTGTATGGCTGTTGTCTTGGCACTGTGGTACCTGACATTTTGCCAGCAGCTGTGATTGGCTTCCTCAACGGTATAACACAGAAAGATGGAGTACTCTCTGTGTCAATGTGAATACTTCAGATCCCAAGCAGGTCTCCATAGAATCTTACTCAGGACTTGCTCCAAGGAATGTGCTAATTATATCATCATCAATACATCTAATTCTCATCATGACCAAATCAGTGGGTACTTAAATCCAGAGGCTGGAGCCGTGAACAGACAAGAGATTTTTCTATGAACTTGATAAATGCCCTAGAAAAATCTGAAGTCTAGAGGGAAAAACACTGGCTGTTGACCATTGCTAGGCCACAACAGTACTATAGCTGAAGCTTGGGCTTCTGTCAGAAAAGGGGAAGGGGGCAGGGCCCTTTCCAGTGCTATTCTGGACTCAGAGGGAGAATCAGGGCCAGGACCAGCAGCAAACCCAGGGTGACTTGATACCACATAAGTTCCATGACTCATTCAGGCCTGGCAGCTCGCTAATGTTCATCAGCAGCCACCCCATGTGGGGAAGTAGGCAGAGTTTCAGACAAGGATTTGTGAGATCCAAGTTCAAATCCCTACTCTGCTGGGTAACCTTACGCCAGACATAAACCTTCAGCCTAACCTACCTCACAGGGTTGTAGTGAAGATAAAATGGAAAAGAATGATGTAAATACATATGAAGATAAAAGGTGCATGGGTGGGAAGGAGAAAAGGTCAAAGGAAAAGGTGAGAATATGGGGGTTGGAAGGGTGAGAATAAAAGGAAATAGTGTGGGGAGGGGGAGCTAGAGGAAGGTGAAATGCCCCCCTCCAACAAGTACTTGTTGGTATCCCATTGCTTAGCTGGTCTGGCAGCCCCCGCTATGCAACTGGACCACAATTTTTCTAGGCAGAGACTGCAAGAGGAAGGGAAGGAGGAAAAGCTGAAAACAGAGGACTAGATAAAGGGTTATGGGTGGGGAGGAGAGAAGAAGGCAGTTCAATGGGAGAGGCTGTGGGGCTTTCAGGGAAGAGAAAGAGAAAATAGTGGGAGATGGGAAATGAGGTGACCTCTCTGAGTCCTTGCAGGTACCCTACTTGTTTCCTATAGCAGCCTTGTTTTATATAATTATATTTACACTGAGCAGGGGTGTCAAACATATGGTCTGTGGGTGACAATCGGTCCATCAAGAGCTCTTATCCAGTCTGCAAGCAACAGGTCATTACCTTTATTGCCAGATGACAGGCTGTGCATTATGCCCCTGTGAAGAAATGCATTTCTTTTGTAACCCATGCTCAAACTGGTGCTGTGCTAAAATTATGCTTATAAACATTTTATTTTTAATAAAAACCTTATAACTTTTGATGCTGGGAGTGGTTCTCTGTACCACATAGACCTCCACCATCTCAGACACATTATTTTAAAAGGGGCATCAGGGGGAAGGCAGGCAGTTGGCAAGTGGCTATTCCTCCAAGGGTGAACTATCCCTATGGTGACCAGTGTGGTAAGAAATTTTAGAAATATAGAAGGTTTGGGTTTTAAAATGAACCAAATAGTTTATAAAATCCATGTATCTGTCTCTATTTTTGCTAGCAGGAACCCAACAGCCTGCTTTCACTGAATCAAATCCCATGAGTCTTTGCAAAACCCTTGTTCCAGGCAAAGCACCCCTCTCTGTCATGTACAAAGTTTACACATTCCATTCCCAGGATCTAAATCAATGTAAATTCTCTTAGGTGTGAGACCCACTATATCCATTTAAACCATAAAATGCCATCTGGCAGGAAACGCCATTTGGGCAATGACAGACTTCAATCTATCTGATACAGGGATTCACACCCCTACTCCCATTCCAGAGATAACATGAAAGAATGATTTGATCTTCAATGCTGGGAAACACCAGGAAAAAACAATGACACTGTCTGGTCCTGTAAACAAAAGGCAACTTTTGTTGTGTGAGATGCAAGAAAGCAATTTCCTTGCAAATATTCTCAACTTCAAGATTTCAATTTACAACTGTAATTTAATTATTGCGGACCCCTTTGATCATGTGGTATAAAGACTGGGCAGTCCCAACAGACTTTCGCTGGCTCTTGAAGGAACCAGGAGAGATTTTACTCTCTGGAGACTTTGGGAGTCAGCCCGAAAGGCCTTTCGTTTTCTGCATGCTCTTGGGGGGGAAACTTTGCTTGCATGTTTATTGTCTATATTTTTCACTATCAATGTTTAAGAAATAGGATTGTACTGTGTTGGCAGTTGGTTTGGCGTCTTGCTAACCATCTTGCCTGGTAAACTTTTGGATGTTTTCTTAATAAAGATAAGTTTTATTTTAAAAAGAGACCTTTTGCTAAGAGTGTCTCTGCCAGCGTTTGGGGGTTTCCTAGCTTGCATCTATTGCCTTTGGTAAGGAGGCGACACTCAGGGAACACACGAACCAAGAGGGAGAGGTGTGGGTGGCACGGGTGAACACATTCACAAGACACATGCAGCCCCAATATTCTCACAACCACCAGTTCTTGCTTGTACCCAAAGTTGAACTTTATTTGTCTTGTGAGTGCCACTGGACTCAAACCTCATTCCCACATCTGTTTAACTCTTGTATTCATATGCTAATTTACTGGTATTCACAGATCTTTCTTACATTCAATCTCAGCTATAATCATCCAGTAAAGAGTCCTTCCTGACAACCCCCACCCCACCTCCTATAAGCAATGGTTGAAGAAGTTCTTTCCACTGTATGTATTGAAGTGTGCTTGCAAATGAACTGGGAAAAAAGCTTTGTTGGTCTTAAAGGTGCCACTGGACTCAAACTTTGTTCTACCATTATTCTTTGTTAATAATAATATAAGCACTGTTTCAAAAAATGACTAGGCATAAGGATTATGCTCAAACATAAGAAGGAAATATTGTAAAACCCCCAGACCCTAAGAACTAATTGAAAAATAAATATCTCTGTGGTCAACTGCACTCTGAAACAGCAGCCTCTTGCATGGCCACTTCAAGTTTCATTAAATGCAGGACCAAGCAGAGTTACATCCTTAATTGTTTTTACAGTAGGGTGAGAGTTCCAGTAGTATTTTTCATATCTGGCACCTAAATGCTTTGCTTCATTATTTATTTAGGGAGTCCATGCTCCACATTTCCGGAGATAGCTTTACCCTGGAACATCCATCCACATCATCCTTGAACAGCCATCCTCTTCCCCTTTCTTTTTGTGTTGAAGCTATTCTGAACCTTGTTTATAGATTCTTTTAAGTGGACTCTAGCTGCTGTGAAGCTTCTGCTATCTTCCCAGTCAACGCTACCTGCAGGCTCCCATATCTGTATCAGAAACTTCCATGGAAATCTGTTTCTATTTCATTATTTATCCTTCTGTTTTAGGTGGAAAACCATTCACTCTCTTTTCTGGAACATCATGTCTGCCTTTCCAGAAAAGTACCTTTTTATAGGAGATCAAAGCCTCTGTTTCTCCTTCAAACAACAGAAAATGCTCCAGGAGGTGAACCTCCAGCACTTGTGCTAGAATGGAAGTCTTGGCTTGAGCAGGCTGTCAGACATCTGTGTTGTTGGTTAGATCTCAGAGAACCTTTTGTACCTGGATCCCTGATAGTCTATTGCTGTTGGTTAACAGTTTTGGATGGATTTCTTCCTTAGTCTTCATATAGTCTGGAGGTTCACAGTTGATTATACCATACTAAGCCTGCTGGACTTTCCCACTAATATATGGGAGGATTCTGAATATCCACTGCCTTTGTAATCACATATACTTTTGTGCAATTTTTTCAAGTGCTCAAAAGCCTTCTGTGCCTTCTTTTGCCCTTGATGGCATCAGTCTAGTTCTTCCATGCAGGGAGTCAACACAATTCTGCCAATTTCCATCAAGTTATACTGCTGTTAGTGAATCCTCTTATACTGGTTCTCATGAATGTGTCTGGGAAGAGTTTCTATTTTTAGACAAAACTGATGTATATAACTACATAGTGCCCTTACCATGCTTGTTCTGCTCAGTTGATGTCAGCATTAGGGATGGGCACAAACTGGCTGACAAACTAAAGTTCATCATGAATTTTGGCTGGTTTGTGGTTCATGGTTCATGAAGCAATGTTTGTGAACTGAAGACCTGCCAGTCTTCTGATGATGAGTTTTGATGCAATCCGTGGCAGTTTGTGAAGAGCAGAAAGCAAGGGTTTTAATGGCTTGGACTATGTTGCTGGTTAGATGGAGAAGAGACAAAAAAGGGCTCTTGTTATGCAAGAAGAATTATGTAAATGAAGTGTATATTCTAATAAACAATTTCTCTAATATCCAAAAAGTCTACTAATGTGCAAAAGCATTTACAGAAGTCAATTAGAAGAAAGATCCACAATCAAGATATCTTCTAATGAAATTTCCGGATAATGTGTTCATTTCATAAGTCTTCCTCAGAGAAGGAGCAATACAACAACTACAAAAATATATATCAATTAAATTTTAATCATAATTAATTACAGGTATATAGTATTTTAGTATTTTAACAATTTTAAAGCCCTTTTTTGTCTCTTCTCTAGTTTTGGTGACTGTGGTTCTTCACCTTTTGTGCTGGTTAGGTGGAGCCATTTTGACCCCTGCTTTCTGCTTTTCATGGAAAATAGCTGTTTGGTTCAAATGGCTTAGAGCCATTAAAAGCATTGCTTTCTACTCCTTGCAAAAAGCAGCTGGGTGGGGAGCAGAAAGCATAGGTTTAAATGGCTCCGAGCCATTCAACCCCCTGTTTTCTGTTTGCCACCAAAAGCCACAGCAAGCAGACAGCTGGGGGTGAAATGGCTGGGTGGGTGAAAAAGGAAGGGCAAGGGTGGAGCTGTTCTTAAATCTTTGCCGGCTCTGCCCCTCTGCCATGACATCAGTGTCACATGTCTCCTGTCTCTTTCTCCTTCCAGGGAAGGCAAAGCAGCCGTGAACACTGTCAATGCTCTGTGTCCAGGAAAGAGCCAAAATATATCATAAACAAAGAATACAAAAATATTTCTTCCCCAACACCCCTTCATTATATTAAAGAATTTTTGAAACACTGTCTCTCAGATACAATAAAAACTACTTCTATTGGGAACTTGGGATACATTTATATTAAACATTTTGCATTTCAAATTTTGTAACTAAACTGTTTCTCAAATAAGTCATTAGTTTCACCATTACTGCATACTCAGTACTGCATACTTTCACCATTAGTCCACACTTAATATTATTTCTGGCAAATAGGTAATACAAAGAAAATATAGAAAGAGGAAGCTAATTATACATCATAAAACAGATAATAGAAAACATTTCTCCCCAACACCCCCTTCATTGCACATTTTTTTTTAACACTGTGGATTACAGTAAAAATAACTTTGGTTATATAAATAATATTTATATGCAACATTTTACATTTAAGACTAATTCTTGTTCACCTTCTTCATTGCAATGACCTTATCATTAAGGTCAATGCAGTACTGCATCAAATGCATTACCAGTACTGGCCAAACCCACCGAAGCCCTACCTGCCACCTAAAGGACCTAAACTGATGACCTGCATGACCATAGGCCCTCCTGGTGCTAGGCACTAAGGCTAGTGTTATTGTAATACATTTGTATATATATTTTAAACTACTTCTCATTCTAAATATATCTCCTGCATCCATACATACAATGCACATTCTATCTATCCTGGAATTTCATAACTGATCTTTCTTTCCAATAAGCTGCTTATTTTGCCATCACTGCATACTCAGCAAATTTATTTTTCTTTTCTTCTAATCATGGACAAACGTCTGCTTTCCATTTGCTGCACAAATAATTCTAGCTACTGTCACCATATATCTGAACATCTCTTTGGAAAATTTTGGAAAACGTTAGGCAATATAGTTAATAACATATTCTTGGCTTCCATGGGGAATTTGATCTTTAAAATATTCTGCATTTCTCCATGCAATTCTTTCCAGTATCTTTTTGCATTTTTACATGTCCACAATGTATGAAAGAAGGTTCCATCTATGTTGACATTTCCAACATTTTCCTTTATAGTTTTTGTTTACTTTTTCTATATCCTTTGGAGTTATGTACCATCTGAAAAACATTTTGTATCAATTTTCTCTGAACACCTGGCTGGCTGTTAACTTGATTTTTTCCCCATAACCATCCCTATTAAATTGATATCTGTCCTTAAAGGTACTGCATCCATTTAATAATACATGTTTTCATTTGTTCTTCTTGTATTTCCTAACTGGAGTAGTAACTAGGGATGGGCACAGATAAAAAAATATTGAGGTTCGAAAAAATGAAGGTTCTTTGTTCATGGGGTTTATGAACCATGAACACCAATGGACTTTCAACTTCCGGTTTAAGTGTTTCACTGCTCAGCTGCACCCTGTCTTGGTCTGATGGGGTTGCGCTGAGACTTGGCTGACAGGAAGGGTCTGAGTTTGTCCCAGACAAAAATAAAGGACTTTGAGTAAAAGCAAGCTCATGAGAATTTAAGTGAAATCAAAAGCTGCATGAGAATATAAAGTGGATTAAAATCAGCTAACTTTTATCTTGTTTTTGGAAACTTACTTCTTGTTGATATTATGGCTGGGAGAGGGTGGAAGGCACCGCTGGAGAAAAAAACATTGACCAGAAATAACTAACCATTGACTCCCTCCCAGAACCAGGAAGTAAATGTAGATATGTCCACACTGTTAGCGAATGTATTGCACCTTCTAATGGAAAAGATGACTAACCTCAACATTAAAATGGACTATTTACAAAAATAATTGACTCAAATGGATAAAAGAACTTCGGCAACTGGAAAGACATTTAAAAAGATGGAAAAACAGACTGAGAGTGTCAACAAAAGAGCAGATGAAGCAGAGAAAGAAAGATCCTCCAACAAAACACAGCTAATACAGCTCCAGCTGGAAAGATCTATGTATGTTCTACATTTCCAAGGGATTCCTGAAGAAAAGAATGAGGATTTAAAGGAACTTTTAGCAGAGGCTCTTGCCCCATTAATGGATTACAAACAAGAAGAATTACTGAAGGAAATGGACTGGGCCTACAGGACTTATCCTGACTTTATAAAGAAAAATAAACTCCCAGGAGAAATATGTTTGAAATTTACGAGACGGTCTACCAGGGATCTGGTGCTGAAATCTACACAGGGAAGACCCCTAAAAATTAAGAATGAAGAGATAAAAATCCTGAAGGATATTTCCTATGAAGTCAGGAAGTGGAAGAGACTTTATAGGGAACTTTCTCTTTACAAAAAAAAGGAGTACCTTACAGGTGGACATTTCCCGAAGGACTGAGTTTCAAATATGAGGAGAAAAAAAATATAATTGACACTGTTCCTAAGGCAAAAAAGTTTATGGACCAATACTTAAATTAAACTCAAAACAAAAAAGAAAATAACTAAAAAACTAAAGAGGAGGAAGAAGAAAATGAAGAAGAATCCTACTCACAGGATTCATCAAGTGACAGCCCAAAACTATTTAGTTCTTTAGAAACATCAGAATCAAAGAAAGGAGCAGCCGCTCCCAAACCTCAAAGAATAGAGAAACACAAGAAGAAAAGGCCCTAAAAACAAGACAACTGTTGATGATGCAGTTTTTGTTAACTAGTTAACTAAAGCAACCTCTTTTTTCTTTCCTGTATAATTTTTACAAGCAATAACAACTTTGTATTACTAGGTGACATAGATGTATATATATATGTAAACCAGATCATGTCACCATGTTAGTGTTCCCTTCCCCTTATCCATTAGATTGTTTAGAGGTAGGGTTATAGCGTTCCTTCCCCACTCCAGTAGTTTCAATGTATTAGTTTCCTATCCTGTTTCACATAGATTTAGAGGTAGGGTTTTAGTATCCTTTTCCCATGTCCCATAGTATTGCAAAATCAATAAAATTCTTATTAAAAAAACCAAACATCAATGGACTTTCCTGTTTAACAGACCAAGGCGTGGTTCGTTGGGTTTATGGAGGGAAGACACTCACTTGCTGAGGTGCACTTTCAGGTGCACTTCTCTCCTGGAAGTGTGCCACCACTGTGGGGTGACTGGGGAAGGGAAGTGGAGGCATTTAAACATTCCCCCTTCACTCACCAAAGTCATGCTGCAGCAGCCACAGACTTCCAGGAGTAAAGGGAAGGCAAATTGCCTTCCTTTCTCTTCTGAAAGCATGCCACTGCTGTGATACAACTGGGGAAGGGAAGGATTTAAGCATGCCCCCCTTCACTCACTGAAATCACATCACAGTGGCAGCACACTTCCGTGGTCAAATCTGCATTTGCATTTTTAAATCAGTTTCATGCTGCTGAGACACCGTCAAGCATAGAGAAAGACAGCATCACAGCAGCACTAAACTGATTTAAAAATGCAAATACAGCACAAAACTGATTTAAAAATGCAAATGCAGATTCGACCCATGAGTGAAGGGAAGGCAATTTGTGCCTTAGCAAGGGAAGGGAAGGCAATCCCCGGTGCCATCATGCCTGGCTCACAGCCCATTCCCATGGACTGAACAAACCTCCATGGGAAACATGGCAGTCCATGAGCAGTTCAAGAGTGACATGATTGCACAGACTGGGCTCACGGACCTTGAACTGGACCTCAGTCCATGATGACATTTGGTCCCTGAGCTGGTCTGTGCCCGTCCCTAGTAGTAACTTATAAATCCATTGTAACAAATGCTCCTTTTGTTTTGTGAATTGCTGTTCAAACTCAGTCATCTCTCTTAAGGCTCCACCTTTGGTGTTAATGATCTTTAGTCTTGAAGTCAATTGATGATATAACAACCAATGAATGTTTACTCCTTCATCCCTAATGTCTTGCCATGACTTAATTTTTCACTGAGAATTTATCATGATACCTTATGTTAGAAAATTGTTTTTATTTCTGGTATTCTTCTCATGGTAGGCCTCTATTGGGGACATATGAAGGGATTTTGGAGGGCTCAATGAATTCCAGCATGCAAACCATATTCTTAGCAGTTTGTCTCTGGTTATATGGCTTCATTCTTGCATTGTAATCATTTTAGTTGATTTCTTGATCCATAAATAATTATGTAAGCCTTCATCTAGATCTGCTGATTTGAGTTTTACTATTCTTTGTGTTGGGTCCTTAATCCAGACAGCAAACCAAACCAAGAGTGCTATTTGGTAGTATAATTTTATATTTGGAACTGCTAGTCCTCCTCTCTTTTTCTCATCTTGTAATACTTTAAAACTTACTCTTGGTTTTTTGCCATTCCAAATAAATTTATTTATCTGTCTCTGCCATAATTTCAATATTCTTTCTTCTATATGTATAGGTAACATTTGAAAAAAAAAATAGTTTTGTCAGTACACATTTTGATTGCAGAAATTCTCCCCAGCCAGATTTTTAATCCCCCTCCAATCTGGATATATCTGCTTGTATCAATTTCCAAATATTCTGGTAGTTATTTATAAAAAGGTTGCCATTTTGTCCAGTCACATTTATTCCCAAATATTTAATGGGACTGGTGGCAACTGTACATTCTGTGCTTTTTATAACATCTTATTCTTGTTGCATTAAACATTTCATTATTATTTTAGTCTTTTGTTAATTTTGTAGCCTGATAAGGATCCAAAATTTTCAATATGTTCCATTACATACTGCAATGATTTTTGGGGATTCAACACTGTCAAAAACACATTGTCTGTACAGCTTTTCACTTTAAGCTGGGGCACAAACTCACCCAGGTCTTGTTTGTGGTGTTGCGAGGGGAGAGCAGGGACAGCTGCAGCAATCCTTGCTGGGCAGAGGGGGCAGACTGGCAGCAAGTGCGGAGAGCTTGGGCCCTGCCCAGCCCAATGCTGGCCCTATTGGCTGTCCTGGGGGTCTGGAGGGGCAGGGGTGCCCTGGCCCCTAGTTAGGGCACCACACTGCCCCTGCTCACCATCTTTTGGCATTGGACAACTTGGCCCCCCTCCCAGCCCTTTAGTCAGGTTTATTTTGATTGGGTTTGTATGCAGTTTTGTTTTACTCATTTTTTTCCTTATCACAACTTGGCGGTATCAGCATGGGACCAGATCCATTCTCAGGAAAGCTGGCCTGGGATCTTGGTGTGAGGGCCAAGTGGTATGTCCAGCCTGGAGGCACATCTGGGGATTACCCTCACACTCAGGTGGCAGGGGAGACCACCTTGGGGTTTCTGCCCTTGTGGGATCCAGAGAACTGTCATCCCAAGATGTCCAGTGGATCATCAACTGGCAGGCAGATCAGATGATGAACCAAATTCAGTAGACCATGCTGTGCCAAAACATACTACAGCCGTAACCAATAAAGCTTTCTGAAATTGGTGTGTGCATGTGTGTTATTTCAACTGAAGCTGTAAATTGGGGTTGGTAGTAAGTTGGGCATAGAGGAGCTCCCTCTGCCTTGGGTGTCCACTTCACCCCCTCTCCTTGGTGCTGAGGCCAAAACTCTGTACCATCTACTTTTATTCCTTTAATCCTAGCATATTGTCTGATCTTTATAGACAGAATCTCCATCACAAGGAATAAGTAATAAATGTACCTTTCCATTTGTAATTCATAGAATAGAATAATAGAATGTTAGAGTTGGAAGGGACCATGCAGGCCATCTAGTCCAACCCCCCGCACTCTGCAGGAGCATAGCCAAAAGATAGCCCTACATACCTACAACATACCCAAAAGATGGTCATCCAGCCTCCTCTTGAAAACATCCAGAGAAGGAGCATCCATCACCTCCTGAGGCAGACTGTTCCACTGCTCAACCACTCTTACAGTTAGGAAGTTTCTCCTGATATCTAGCCGCTAATGACTCCCTTGTAATTTCCACCCATTAGATCTAATCTTACAATCTAGAGCAAGAGAGAATAGATTTGCTCCATCTTTTACATGACAGCCTTTCAAATACTTGAAGACTGCAATCATGTCCCCTCTAAGGCTTCTCTTCCCAGGCTAAGCATATGCAACTCTTTCAGCCTTTCCTCATAAGACTTGGATTTAAACCCTCTCACCATCCTGGTTGCCCTCTTCTGGACCCGCTCGAACTTGTCAACATCCTTCCTAAAGTGTGGTACCCAAAACTGGACACAGTACTCCAGGTGAGGCCTGTCCATAGCAGAATAGAGCAGAACTACCACCTCCCGTGATCTGGACACAATGCTTCTGTTAATGCATCTTAAGATAGCATTAGTTTTCTTCACAGCCACATCACACTGCAGGCTCATGTTGAGCTTGCGATCAAACATAACACCTAGATCCCTTTCACATGTGCTGCTGTCAAGCCAAGTCCCTCCCATTCTATATCTGTGCCTTTGATATTTTGTGCCCAGGTGTAAGACTTTGCACTTATCTCTATTGAATTTCATTTTATTTGTCTCAGCCCACTGTTCCAGCCTATCTAGATCATTTTGAATCCTGACTCTGTCTTCTTCAGAATTAGCAATCCCACCCAGCTTCGTGTCATCTGCAGATTTGATAAGCATCCCCTCTATGTCTTCCTCCAGGTCATTTATAAAAACATTGAACAACACCGGGCGCAGGACCGAGCCCTGTGGCACTCCACTCGAGACTTCCCTCTCCATAGACACAGAGCTATTTACGAGCACTCATTGGGTACAATTTTTCAACCAACCATGAATCCATCCAATGGTTGCACCATCCAGTCCACACTTAACCAGCTTATCCTCAAGAATATCATGAGAAACTTTGTCAAATGCTTTACTGAAATCTAGATACACTATATCCACAGCATTGCCAGAGTCAACCATTTTAGTAAAAAGGAGATAAGGTTGGTATGGCATGATTTATTCTTGATAAACCCATGCTGGTGACTACCAATTAACTCATTCCGTTCAAGGTGCTCACAGACAGAGCATTTGATAATCTGCTCCAGAATTTTTCCAAGTATTGATGTCAAGCTGACAGGCCTGTAATTTCCCAGGTCCATCTTTTTCCCCTTCTTGAAGATCGGGACAACATTTGCTCTTCTCCAGTCTTCCTGCACAACACCAGTACTCCAGGACATCTCAAAGATTAGAGCCAGAGGCTCTGAAATAACATCTGCAATTTCTTTTAGCACTCTGGGATGCAAGCCATCTGGCCCTGGAGATTTGAAAATATTTAAAGCAGCCAGATGCTCTCTAACCATTTCCTTCCTTACTCTGGACTGGCAGTTCCTCCTTCCTTCATATGCCCTTCATTCTTCAGTTTGTATACAGCTCACCTTATGGTTAAAGACTGATGCAAAGAAAAAATTAAGTAATTCCGCTTTGTCTTCATCCCTTGTTAAGACTTGACCGTCTTCCCCTAGCAATGAGCTTACCCCATCCCTGTTCTTTTTTTTGGTCCGAACATAGGCATAGAAATTTTTCTTGTTATTTTTAGCATCCCTCGCAAGCCTCAGCTCCATCTGCGCTTTAGCCTTTCTGACACCATTCCTACAGATTCGAGCCTGCTTCTTGTATTCACCCTCAGGAATTTGGCTCTCCTTCCATTTCCTGTACATTTCCCTTTTAGTCTCAGCTCTTCAGAGAGTTCCTTGTTCAGCCACCTCAGCTTCATTACCCACCTCCCACCTTTCTTTCTTACTGGAACAGTTTGGGATTGTGCCTTAAGCACTTCATTTTTCAGCATCTCCCATCCTTCCTTTGCAGATTGCCTCCTTAGCATTTCCAGCCACAGGATCCTACCTAATATTTCTCTGAGTTTCTTTGAAGTCAGCCTTCCTGTAGTCCAGGATACGAGTCCTACTATGTCATGGTTTCACATCCCTCACTATGTGAAATTCCAAGCTGACATGGTCACTATTCCCCAAGGATCCTACAACATGCACCTCATCAACCAGCTCTTCCCTGTTAGTCAGAATTAAATCTAGGATAGCAGATCCTCTGGTTCCTACCTCCACCTTCTGAGAGATGAAGTTGCCTGCAAGACTATTCAAGAATCTGCAGGATGCCCCATGTCTAGCAGAGTTAGATTTCCAGCAAATATCTGGATAGTTGAAATCTCCCATAACCACTACATCCTGTCTCCATGAAAGTTTAGCAAGCTGTTGTACAAATGCATCATCCTGTTCCTCCGGATGGTTTGGAGGTCTGTAGTATACCCCCCCAACAATATCCCCTTCTTTCCCCCCCTGGTCTATCTTTACCCACACAGTTTCAACAGGGCAACTCTCAAAATCCCGAATTGCAGTGCAAGCGTATTCATTCTTGACCTATAGTGCCACCACCTTTTTTGTTTATTCTGTTCCATTTGAACAAGGTATATCCTTCAATTGCTGTGCTCCATATATGAGACTCATCCCACCAAGTCTCAGTGATACCTATCAGATCATAATTACTTTCCAATATTTGAAGTTCAAGTTCCTCCTGTTTATTTCCCATACTCTGTGCATTAGTATAAAGACATTTCAAATTACAGACATCCTTTCCTACAGTAGGTCTCTTAGATTTTTCCTGAAAATTACTGAACTCACCTCTCTCTCATTCATTTATTCTCTGGTCACTTCCTTTCTTAAACTTAGTGTTGGGGATGTCGCACAACATCAGGCTTTTTCTTCCCACCCCCGATGTCTTCAGTTGAAAGCCCTCCTGATCAGGTTCGCAAGTCTTGCAGCAAAGACATTCCTCCCATTCTTCGTAAGGTGCACTCCATCTGTCGCCAACAGTCCTTCATCTTGGAGGTATATACCATGGTCCAGGAAGCCAAATCCCTCTCGATGGCACCATCTACATAACCAGCCATTCACCTCCAGTATCTTGTTCTCCCTTTCAGTTCCATGGCCCTCAACAGGAGAACACCACCTGGGCCCCCAGATCTTTCACCTTCATGCCCAGAGCCTTGTAGTCTTTGGAGATCCATTCAAGGTTTCTTCAGGCCATATCATTTGTTCACACATGGATCAGCAGGAGAGGGTAGCGATCAGAGGTCTTGACTAGTCTTGGAATTCTCTCAGTCACATCTCAGATACATGCTCCAGGAATACAACAAACCTCTTGAGATTCCTTGTCTGGTCTGCATACACCTTCTTCCGTCCCTCTCAGCAGGGAGTCACCAACCACCACTACTTGTCTCTTCCTCCATGGGATAGCTTGGTTCCTTCTCTGCTTATGTGCTTGTGTGTCAGTCACATCCTTCTGATCCTGGTGTGTGCTATTCTGATCATCCATCATCAGAAGTGGCTGGTATCAATTTTGCAGCGCCACTGGCTGTGGGTGTTTCCTGATTATCTTACTCTTCAAGGTCACCTTCTTCCACTCACCCATCTGTTCCTTGTTATGTCCTTCCTCTTGCTTAGGATTTGCTAGCTCTTGCTGTTCTCTCAGGAGCCCCTCTTCCTTCACGTCTAAAAAGCTTTCTGCCTCCCTGATGTTCCTCAGTGTACAAATTTGTTTCTCGAGTTCTCCCACCTTCTCCTCTAGCATTCTTATAAGCTTGCACTTACAGCATGTATAATGCATTTTATGGCATGGCAGAAAAATGACCATGGCACAGCCCAGGCAGGTCACTAGAATAGATCCTTCGTTATCCATCTTCCTAGGAGCAATGCTATCTTCTATAGCCTCAGGCACTTTCCTCAAACTCTGACGTAAACACTTGTTGTTGTGATGTACCCTGAAAACTTTGAGACTGACCAAATGGCTACTTTACCAGCAGTTCTCTCTCCTGAACTCAGTAGCAGCCCTCTACTCAGGTTCTTACAAGGCCTCCAAGCACAACCCACAGGCTACAACCCACAGGTTAAGAGCCACAGGGCACGGGCTCACGCCAAAGGCTCACGCCTCTGGCAAGGAGTAGCCCTTTGTTTCAAAAGGCTTCTTCCTGCTCAGCACAGCAGAGCCCAGCAGAATAGGGGGTAGGGCTTGCAATCAACAGCTCTCCACAGCTCTCCACTCAGCCTCCAACAACCCCCAAAGCACAAACAGCCCCAAATAGACTTAAACAGAACCATTCTCTATCAGACTACAAAAGAACCCACTCTCAGCTCCCACACAGCAGCTAGGAAGGCAAAGGGAAACAGGAAAATCCCTTACCTTTTATCAGTAACCTACCAGGTGCTCTCCACTTCTTGCCTCAGCCCAACCAATTGCTTCTGTTAGGTTCCCATCTTGTGGGTCCCACGTGTGTGTGCATACATGTACACTTAGAATATCAGTATGTCTTCACCTTATAATCATTTGAAATAAAAATATGTATTTGTACTTTTCCCCAAACATTCTTGTTTCTAAAAGTCAAATGGATATTTGCATCTTAATCTAAAGTTTGAGTAAGACTATTCTAAAGTAAGATACTGTTTATTTAGAAATGAAAACAATTTTGGGACAGTCATAGGTCTAAAAACACCCTTCATGACCCTTTTCAGGAAAGAGAGAATATGATATTACAATCTGGTCCTGTTTCAATTTTTGACTTCTCCAAAGGGTGGGGTGGGGGGGATAAACATGGAATATCAATCGCTTTTAAAACATGCTCTGTTTTCTATATCTCTTTAGCAGATAAAAGTGGTGTGACATTAATTCTATTATTTCTGATGTTTGTTCTTCAGAAAATACTGATGTTATATTACAGACGTTTTCATACATCAGGCTTATTGGAAGCTCTGGTTCTCCTGTGTGAGTTAGAATCATAGAATGTTAGAGTTGGAAGGAACCTTGCAGGTCATCTAGTCCAACCTCCTGCACTCTGCAGGAGTGTAGTCAAAAGATACATACCTGAAAGATGGTCGTACAGCCTCTGCTTGAAAACGTCCAGTGAAGGAGCATCCACCACCTCCCAAGGCAGTCTGTTCCACTGCTTAACCACTCTTACAGTTAGGAAGTTTCTCTTGCTATTTAGCTGGTAACGACTCCCTTGTGATTTCCACCCATTAGATCTAATCTTGGTGCATCACCCTGCTTCATGTGGGAAGCACAATGGCCAGGTGGAGGATGGGAGGAGTGTCATTCTACCAAAATGACAGTCTTTGGGTTTCTCTGTGAGTCTGAGGACAGGAACTGTCACTGAAGTAAGATTAGAAAAGTGTGTGGCTTTCTGAAAACCCTTGGAGAGGGAATTTCTTAGAATGGGCAGAGCAATGAACTTACAACAGTGCTATCTCCTAGTAGCTCAAGAATCTCTCCATTTTGAGCAGCCATATCAGGAGATTTGGTGCATTAGATCCTCTGAGGCTTGAGTCAGCTTTGAATGACTGCCCTGAAACTGCCAGGAAGAAATTTAAATATCCTTCCTTCCTTCCTTCTTTCCATTAGAACAAAATAGAAAGAGGGGAATAGATGATTAAAATTACTGAATAAGAGTTTGAGAGTGCAAAACCCAGATTTACAGGGTAAAATTAACAAAGTCCATCTGTATGAGGATGCAGAGATAACAGTATGGTCATAGCAAATATTTTTAAAGTAATTTTATTAATTTTTTCAAACAACCCCCCGAAACCTTACAAAAAATAAAAAAATAAAAAACATGGGAACAATTTTACAAATAAGAAACACAAGTTACAAAAAGAGGGCAATGCTGAATCAGATTTTTGACAGACAGCTTGATATTTAGCAAGGCCCTTTGAAGAATCATAGCAAATATGTTCTGTCAAAACACGTTCACTTTTTTCTTAGGTACAGAATGTACTCAGAATTGTTATGTCATAGATTTTTTAAAAAATGGTATTTTCAGATTTTTTTGGGTGCTGTGGTTCTATTACTATTTCTAGAAAGCAAAGATGTTTGCTAAATTTTTCCCTGAAATGATTTTTTTGTTGGAGGGCATGGAGCTTGTGTTTCAAGGGTTCTACAGGAAAGTTTGTGCTACATGTGCCAACATGTCCAAATGCAGGGATGCTACATATAGTTTACACATAGTGTGAATAATACAGAAGATTCTAGTTTAACTTTCAGCTTGTAATTAAATTGGGCAAAGCCCGGTTAAAAACTTCTTCAATTTTTAATGCAAGTTAAATAAATATTGTCAGCATACTTAGAGGAATAGTGTTTCCATTCTGAAGACTCAGAACAAATTCGATAATAGAATGATGACTTCTAAATGAAATAGTGGTAGGAACATGCATGTTTTAACAGGGTGTTGTCAGCTAAAGACGTCAGTGATAAGTTCTATATATGATTTGCAATACAAATAGTAGTTTATATTTCATGTTTGTATGTTTTGTATGTTTGTGAACTGAAATTACAGACATGCACACACACATATATATATGTAGGCCTGCTCACAACTTTAAGGCTAGTAGATCTTTTGGCTCACAAGGTAAAACTTGTGTTCACAAGACCACACAGCTTAGAGGGAACATTGCTCCAGACTATCATAGGAATTACTCTGAAATTCATCCTGTGAACCTCAAAGCGAAATTCCGTTCACTAGTCAAAGATTGCAGCTTGACAGGCACTAAACAAACCCTTATTTTTACAGCCTCAGGTAGATGACAAAAACAGGAGCTTCCAGTAACTGATGGACTGGATTCAGTCTGATGGGTAACAAGCTGTGCAGACTTCAACAAAGTTGAAAGTACAAATATTATAAAGTATATTATACCATATTACCAATATATCTAACTAGGAATAAGGCTCGTTATGGAAATAAATATAACGGGCACTAGAAAGAGGCTCTGGGAGAGTGCCCCAGCTTTGGGCACTCAGTGACAATTTGCTGTGGTGACCTCAGCAGGGTACAATGACACAGAGTCCACCATTTTCTCCTAAGGAACTGATCTCTGTTAACTGAAGAGCAGTTGTAATTTTGAGTGATCTCCAGCCTTCACCTGGAGTTTGGCAACAGTATGGGGAGGGAATGGCTGATTTGGAGGGTGGAGTTTATGGCATTGTACCTGTCTGAGGTCCCACCCCTCCTCAAATCTCACCCTGTCCAGGCTCTACCCTCAGATCTCCAGGAATTTTCCAACCTGGAGATGGCAACCCAATCTCCCTCCCAGCCAAGTGTCAACCTACCATTATCTGTCCCCTGGCTTCAGCTTTCAATCTCCTCCCACCACCTCCTAGAGAGCAGTTGTAATTCTGAGTGATCTCCAGCTACCACCTGGAGATTGGCAGCAATGTTTGCCCATCAGGGAATGGCTGGTTTGGAGGGTGGAGTCTATGACATTGTACCTGTCTGAGGTCCCACCCCTTCTCAAGCCTCACCCTCCTCAGGCTCCATCCCTCAAATCTCCAGGAATTTCCCACCTGAAGTTGGCAACCCTATCAGGATTGGCCCCAATGAGTTTTCTCCCAAAAGCCAACATAGGTGTGGAAAGGGCCTTTTACTCACAGAACCAAGCTTGGTTGCCTAGCAATAGGCACTGAGGAGAAAGTACAGTAGCCAGTTCTGATTAGGGAAATACCTGAAGATTTGGGGAATGGACCCTGTGGAGGGCAGCATTTGGGGATGGATGGAAGGACTCAGCAGGATATAATGCCATAGGGTCTACCCTCCTAAGCAGTCATTTTCTCCAGGGGAATGGATCTCTGTCATCTGGATATCAATTGTAACAGTGGGAGATCTCCAGGTCCCACCTGGAGACTAGCAACCTTAGGGGAAAGTCAGCTGAAAAGCAGGGGGTTGAAGAGAATGGTTTGATGGCTGCTGGCCCACCTCATTAGCCAGCCAGCCATGGTGGAACCAAAAAGCAGAGAGAGCCATTTTCATTTTATTCTGACAGGAAAGTGGCCAAGCTGGCAGTGGGAAGGGGCAGGGGTTATGCTGAAAGTCCTTTGTCTTTTTACTGACAGAAGCAAGCTTGGTTGCCTACCAACAGCCACTGGGGGAAAAGTTATTCCCACACAGGAACCAAGAGAAGTGTCTTCCTCAGTAGAGAGAGCTGTCTACCAGTAAATCTGACAGGGAACAGGGGCTGAAGTGAAAATGGGCAGGGAAGAGAAGCAGACCCAGCACCTGGCCAATGGCACATGAGTACTCTTGATTGGCGGATGACGGCCCAATTGCTGATGGAACCACTCTGCACAGCCAATGGGAGAGCTTGAGACGGCCAATATGCAAACTCCAGCAATGCAGCCACTGGATTGGCACACCGTTGGAGTGACAGGTCAGCAAGCCAAATGCTGTGGGAGCATGTGGAACATTCACCCCAAAACAGGATTATATATAAGGAGAGATTCTCAACATGGTTTGATCAGTGAATATTTAAATCCATGGACTGGGGCCATGAACTGGGGGCATTCCATGAACTGGGGGCACTCCACTGGCCCAACAACATCGACATTTCTTGCCATGTGTGGGAGACACTGGAGGAAGAGAATTAGTCACTTGAGCAAGCTAGGAGGGGGATGGCAAGAATTGCCACTGCCCACAGTGGACAGAAGGAGAACAGATGGCTGAGCAGAGCAGCAGGGAGAAGGGGACAGGAACAGTGGGAAGGCAAATGGACAATGGGAAGTGGCCAAGAAGAGCAGCAGGTGGTAGGCACACAGAAGAGGCGAGCACAGGCAAGTGAGATTCCTCTCCCCCATGAGTTTGCCTGTTGGGAAGAGCTGGAGCCCAAGCCACTTCTGCCACAATAGCTGGGCTCGTGGAGATGGGGGACTTAGGAACCAGTTAGTGTGCAGAAAGGTAGGCAGGAAGAATCATTGTGAAGAATAAACAGAACAGGAGGGACTAGGCAGGAGATAGAGCAAATGGGGCCACAGTGGAGTGCCATTGCCACAGGGATCCCTTACAGCTTGTGGGTCCCTGCTTGTTATATTTATGGTATATTTTTTCACACTTTCCCTAACAATGGAATCTTTACGACCACCTATGAAGTGTTAGCTTCTGTTGTAGAACAGAGCACGGTAGATTTATGTCATCATAATAACCTGCTTCAATTAGCAGAGTACAGCTTAGCATTACAGGGACTCAGAAACAAACACACAGGCAAGGAATACTAGTCCACAAAGCAACATTAATATCTAGAAAAATTAAGTCAACTCTTCCTCCCTCCTCTCATACATCCATGTTCTGCTCATGCTGCACATACAGAACTCTTTATTTCCCAGTCCTCTCCAAAGCAGGTAGACGTGACTCATGTTTGCGCCCTTTTCAATTCAGTAAGTAAATAGATAAGAAACATGCCTCTGGTGTGTATCTTATACACAGAGTGGGGTTGAGGGTCTTACCTTGGTTTACATGTCCCAGCCAATCACTACTGGAGACAGGCCCCAGAGGAGGAATTTTAAAGACCTGCAACTGCTGCTATGAGCTGGACAACAATTTCAGAAGAATGAGAGACCGCACCCAGCAGAAACTCCTTAAATAGTAGCACTAATTAAGCTACCCCTCCATTGCATGCCCAGTGTGAAGACATGTCTCATAGCAATCCAGTGATTGATTTACCACATGCAATCACATACATGCACCCTCTTTTTTTGGTGGGAGAAATTCAAATGATTTTCAAAGATTGCAGTGGTGGGAGAGGGGGTTGTTCTGCAAAGGAAGCCTTCCTTACCTTGTGAACGGTGGTTATGGACCACAATGAGGATGGATTGGGAGCGTATACAGTAGAAAAGTTTAGAGAGCAAGAAAGAGAGTCATTGTAAGGTTACATAAAGAAGCCAGATGCAGCCAGGAAGGTTTTTTTTTTATGCTGATGCCCAGCACTCTTCTGACAAGCCTTCACAATTTTCTCCTATAGGAAATAGTAGGGAGAAGTGTGCTGAGGGGCACCTACTTCAGAGCTCTGTAAAATCAGCTCTCTTTGTCCACTCCAACTGAAACTTTGGGGGTCTTTAGATCAGAGGGAGGACTATACTGTGTGCAAATTTGATGGCATTTTTAAAAACAGCTGCCCCTGATTCTTGAATTGTTTCCTCCATTGAAAATAATGGTCTCAAAAATCCCAACCCCCCTCAAAACACATAGATTGAATCCAGAAGTGCTACTGGCTTACCTCAAAATAAGGAGTGAACAGTAAGGGTGTCCCCACATACAGGATCTGAAATTATAATGATTTTTTTCCCCTGAAGCACACTCCTACTCTGCTGTATACATAAGGTACCTGGGCCATTTGTGAATCAATTTTTATTGTTCCCCATTAAGTGTAGTGTAGTGCTTAAACTGACAGAATAGGGCCTTGAAGGAGTGAGTTGAAATCTCTTCTCTGCCATGAAGTTCACTTATTGACCTTGGGCCAGAAGGGGAGAACCTTATTGTTGCCATGAGCTCCATGGAGATAAGAAAGGATGAACATGAGATAGACAGGCAACACAAAATCTGAAGAGAGTTATCTTTCCTTGAGAGCCCTAAACAGCATTATTATGCATCTTGAGGCATAATTTTTAAAGTAAAATTATTTTGAAACGAATAACATTTATATGACAAATAATATTTGTGTTTCTAGGAAAAGCAGATATATGCCTTGATCCACAACATGCTTGTATTTCAACGGTGACACCTGGTTGGACTGACATGGCTGATTCACACATGTGAAGAAGCTAAGGGAATACTAAGGCTGCAATCATAAGAACACTTTCCTAGGAGTGGCCTCTTTTAAATAAAATAGGTCTTACGTTGAGTATACTGGCTTAGAATCGCTCCCTGTGTTTCTTAATGCAAAGTCTCTACACCCTTTATCTGAATGAGACATTAAAAAAAATCCTCAGATGAAAGGATCACTCTGAAGCTGCTGTTTGAGAGGGACAAATGTTGCCTAAGCAAGAAGCAGTCACCAAGGATCTCCTGTCATGCCTCCCTGAGCAGCTGTTACCAAACCTTAAGGAAGTTCATTGCTGACTTTGAAAACTGTAAGCTTAGAAAAGTATCACCTGTCCCACTCGTGTGGGCCATTCATTAACCTGAGACCTGAGAGCTCAGATTCTAGTACTGCCAAAAATTCTTCTGAATGAAAAGGAAAGACAGGTAAAGTAATGAACTTAACAGTATTTACATCTCAACACTGAACAATTTCTGAAAAGTGTGGTAGGAACTAGTTATTGCAAGGACTATTATTTAGTTTAATTGATTCCAGCTGGTCTTGGAAGATATTCTGGACCAAAGCATGTGAGCATTAGCCAGTAGTCTGTCATATTTGATTGCTCACACGGCTATGAAACTGGCGAGGAGAGGTCAGTCACACAGCAAAAACTAAATCCTCCTTTGTATCCAAGCTTGCTTAAAAATGCAGACATACTGCCAACTGACTAGTGAGCTATTCTTTTTTCAACATTGTTTTAAGAGGCCCCTGGTTTCTTGGAAGTGGGGGAGTGATGTGCTGCTAAGCAGTGAGATGTTCCACATGTGGAGCTATGGGCAGACATAGCTGCTCTACAAACTGTTTTCATTAAAGCTTTTCGTTTTATGACTTAGGCCAAGCAAGGAGAGTTTTGCATGTGTCTGTTGATAAAGATGCACTCTGGAAAGATATGCAACATTTTTTAATTTTATCAGCATTGCTTTATCAGGGCTACACTTAAAATATCGAGTGTGTTTATTTTAATTAAAGTCATTCCAAGGGAGCTGTCTTATGGCTAAGGGCAGAGCTGCTTTGAGCTTATGCCGAGAAGGCATTCTCCTTGATAAATGTTGCACAGCACTTTGATAGGCCCTAGGTAGGCAGTCCATTTTCCCCACAGAATTATCATACAGTATTTTCATACTTATCAGGAGTCAGCAGGTTCAGGAAAAATGGCATCATGCCAGGAAATGACAGGTTTAGAAATTGTAATTTTTAATTCGGGATGTCAATGGAAAGTGCAAACATGTATTTGGTTGAAATTCCAAGTGCTTCTGAAATAGCCATGGCCTTTTTGGATAAAAAATGATTTAAAAATGGATGTTGAAGAATCTGAAAATCAGATAGCCAGCTCCTTGGACACTCTGTAATTTTGTCCCTCTTTGTTTGAAATATGGTGAGACTTGTTGTTTCAACAAAGTTCTGTTAGGAATCTACTGAAAACTGTCTGATTAAAAAAAATTGCCTATGGAAATTAGTACTTTAAACCAGTATTTCACAATTTATTACAGTGCCAGAAGTGTAGTTGAGCTAGTCTTATTGCAGCAAAAAAAAATCTGAGTTTTGTGGTAACTTAAACATGAACATTATGTGTTGAAACATACATTGCTGTGCACTACAGCCCACTTTGGTTGATGGATAAAACGGACTCTCCACCGTGGAAAGGATTTCTATAGATATACTTGAGGACTGATGATGTACTGAAAAATCTTTTATGGAACATTATATCAAAAAATAGTCTTTGAGCTAATTTTACCCTCCTTTTCTGAATTTATTGTGTTGTTTAATTTATCTTCCTAAACATGGTTTAATTAAAAGAAAATAGTATGGTTTCAAATGACATAAAGTTGGCTGTAGAACAACAGCTCCAAACTGTAAACTCTAAAATTTGGACACACAAGTAGAAGATGCAAAAAACTTTCAGGGAGGATGTATCCCATCTCCCCTTTGCTTCCGGTCCTCTCCCCCTTCTCTGACAATCTTCCCCCTCTTTCTCTCCCTCCCCTTATCAGATGTGAAGTCCAAATTCACACATCTTCTTCACTCATTCATTTAGATGACTGAGATAATTCTGTTCTACTAACTGCAAATGCAAACTGAGAGCTCAGTTCATAATTCAGCTGGACAAACAGTCCTGATTACAGGATGTGGAGATCAAGCCCTAGGAACTGCAAATAGTGCAATGTAGTTTATATGATTTTATTTAACTGCTTTTTGAACCTGAACCAAAAGAAATACATTGTGCTATGTCCTGCACCTATGAAAAAGATAATGGCAAAACAATCACTTTCACTTAGCACATGCAAATAGCAAGCAGTAATTTTAACTCTTCTGCTTGGACAAGAATGATTGGACTTGCAGAAATCTTCCAGGGATGAATCCATTCCTTTGAGTTTTATGGTAAGGTTAAGTATACATGTATTATAGAAATCTACATCTTGTAAATGTAACAGTACCATGTCTCATTATTACTCTGTAAGTAGCTGTCCATATTTCATTTCATTGTCAAACTGTTCATTTTAAGTGGTTTTTAAACAGAGAGGAGACAGCTATAGGATTGGTATTTTAAAGACTATGATAATCCTGGGAGCCTGTGGTGCTGGGCAAGTGATCTGATTTATTGTCATAGAAAATCTGGGCTGAATGGGAGTTTTGGGGAGGGAATCTTTGTCTGAGGGACCATGGACACTTTTAGAAGCCATGTTTTTAAGTCAGTTTCAATATTTTTGTGCTGAAGTTTATGCCTGAAGCCACCTGAAAGACTCCATAGGTCAAGGAGAGGTATAAATGAAATAATGGAAAATGGGAATGCAATAATAATAATAATAATAATAATAATAATAATAATAATAATAATAATAATAATAATAATAATAATAATAAACTTAAAAGTACATGGAAATTTGGGCATTGGGTTAATAGCCCATTTTTGTAGTCCCAAGGTCGGTGTGTGATGGGTTTCCTAAATAAAGACATAAAAGTTGCTGTAGATTTTCTAGGTTGTGTGGCCGTGGTCTTGGCATTGTAGGACCTAACGTTTCGCCAGTAGCTGTGACTGGCATCCTCAGAGGTATAACACAGAAAAATAGAGTACTCTCTGTGTCAAGGTGAGCAGAAAAATGGTAGGCAGGTAATTTATTTCTACCCTGGAAGGTGAGGTAGGGCTGAGTCATTATCTTGTAGTAGTTCTCCAGGCTATGAACATGCTAATGGAGGAGCTTTCCTGAGGAGGTTCTTTTAAATCTTCGACAACATAAAGACACCATAAAGACATATGTTTACCTGATGAGCGTAAAGGAGAATTTCAGTAGAAATGTTAATGCTGTCATTTTACTTTTATACAGAGACAATACTGAGACTAGAAGGAGAGCTGAGAACTCTCAGCTTTAGAACTATTAAGTACAGGTTATTTGCAACAATTTAAAGCTGGAGTGGGTCTAAGACAAGTACCATTCTATGACAGATCCATGTCTGGCATGGTTTTGTCAAAGCAAAGGCTGTGTGGGCCCTGTCATCACTTAATTTTCTCATTCCTGAATTAAATCTCCTATATAAGCTCCTGAGAAGTCCTGCATTCCATAGAGTAAACAGGTATAACTGGAGCACAGGAAAACGGCCACAAATTCTTTTCTACATTGAATAAGGAAGTATGTTTTGGGATTATGGGTGAAAGTTCCTCTTTAAGGAAAACAGTTGCTGGTTTTAGGGCAGCTTTGTAACTCTGGTAGGGTTGCTATGTCCTTTACTTTTGCCAGCAGGGGTGGGAGGGAGCTTCCCAGGAATGGTGACTGGAAAAAAAGCCCACATGACATGAAAAAAGCCCATAGTCATAAATGCTCACAGGAACAAAGCCCACACGGAAAAAAGTCCACATGGAAAAAAGCCCACACATACCATGTAACGTGCCATAGATATTTATAATGGTGGATAACCATTCATCTCCATTTATGAGAATGAACCGGTATTACCTATATTTTATATATATATATTTTAGTATTAAAACATATCATATTCGCATGCAACAATTTTTTCATGTGGGCTTTTTTCATAGAACCCCAGGAATGGGGGGGGGGCAGGGTGAAGTTGCCATGTGTGGTGTCCCCAGCATGCTGATGTCACGTGGAAGTGACATCATAATGCTGGGGATATCTTGCCTGCCATGGCTGTTGGGGGGTGGGGCTTCCCCCACTGGCTGGCAACGGGCTTAAGCCCATGAAATCAAGGGATCTCCCACTCCCATCTGGGGGCTGACAACCCTGAACTCTGGTGATAGAAATTCTTAGCTTTGACTTCTGGTGAGCTAAATATGACTGGAATACTTTTTCTGCTGTCTATGCCTGAAGGAGTACTTCCAATATACACAAGAACAGAATGAGAAAGAAAAAGCAGCATCTTCGCAACATACTATCACACCATCTACTGGAGAACAGCTGCCATCTCTCCAATCCATCAGTGAACAAGATACTTACCACCACATACCATCAACACAACTTTACAAAAAAAAAAAAAAGACTCCACATGGGCCCCTCCTGATGGTCACAACAGCACACTGGATCTCTACAAAGAATGCTTTCGCTGTAGGGTCCAAACTGATGTGATCAACAAACAACATCGCAAATGGCAGAATCTCAACCATGCTGAAAGGAAGGCCATAGACAACTCCAAATACTTTTTTTATAAACAACTGGACTTAGACACCACACAGGAATACAAAAAAGAACTAAACAACATTATAAAAGAATTACCCCTGCACATTCAGGAACAATCCTTTCAGACACACCACAGGAACTTTGACCAGGTACCTTTTATCCTCTACCTTTATCTTTTATCTTCACAAACTTGGCAACTCAGAATGCCCCATTGTCTCAGGCATAGGCACTACCACTGTGGAGGTATCTAGATATGTGGACTCTATATGCTTTGTGTGACACCTCAGACTTTCTGAGAAAAATACTATTTTGGGGCAACCTTACAGAGAATAGTATTTTAGCAACCATGAATGTGGAATCTCTGTATACCAACATCCCACACAAAGATGGATTACAAGCCATGAGGAATATGATTTTTGACAACACCGCAGCTGACTTTGCCATCAAACTATGCCATTTTGTTCTCATCCATAACCACTTTAAATTTGGTGACAGTTTGTTCCTACAGATCAATGCTAACATCTTTATAGCCTAGGTTTCTGCCAATGACAAGCCTAGTTCAGGATCTAAAGAAGGGAAATGTACATGCAGCAAAGTTATGCACATGCAATCAATATTTCTTTGCTGCATTTTTCAAAGTTCATCTTCTCCCAGAGTGCACATTAAGGCAAATAAAAATTTTCTTTTTCAGTGGGTAGAATAGGTATGATAACAAAAATGACAAAGTTAATCCTGTATCTTATTTTCTGCCACTGTAGATCTCTGAATCATGGCCTAGTGACCTTAGTTTGATATTTTTAGGATGCAAAGAAACTAAGGGTGCGGTCACATGGTCCGTTTGATCAGGTTTCACTGCTTTTCCATTCTGCATTTAAATTTGCTGACTAGATAGGCCGATCTGCCTCCCGTGGTGAAGCCGGCTAACTCACGCAATGTTTGCGGTTTTTCCTGCCCCTTGGAAAATCAAGTGTTTTCCTTTGTACTCGTGCTTTGAATGCGCAATTTCGCCTATCTGGACAGTCATCTATTGCAATGGTTGCGATTAGGGCCATCTGACCATTTTTCCCCACAATGAATTTTTTTTCCAGGCTTCTGCCTTTGAGTGCATGGGCAATTCACCATTTAAACATTCAGACACATGGGCCAGGTGGACAAGCAAAGTCCTCTGCAAGGTGCTCTGGGCGACAATGGCGGCTGCTGCTGCAGGCTTCGGAAGGGAGGGAAGGTGGAAGAGGAGGTGGTGGTGGTGCAAGGAGCGTGAGGCAGCGGCAGCAGTTTTGTGCACCCTTGGGTTTGGCAGCAGCAGCAGCAGGGGGAGGGCTTCTGTGGAGCTGACCCTGCTGGGATCTCAGGCCGCTGGTCTTTGCCAGGCTTTCCCCCTGCTGGGAGAGATTCAGGAAGTGCCGCTGAGTCTTCAAGCTGTCTTCTGGGCCACCCGGGTGGGCTGGCAGGCAGTGGAGAGAGGGGAATGATTTTCAGGTGAGCGGGTGGTGGAAGAGAGGGGCCGGCTGCATCTAATCAGCCCAACCCGAGGAAAAATATTCCCAGATTAAATTAAAGTGGGAACAAAGTGGAATTACCTTCCCTTGTGATCACAGACTAACAGAATGAAGAATGTCTTAAAACAGCTATGAGAAGCAACAACACCTCAGCATCCTCAAAGCCTTGTTCTAGGACTGGGGTCCTATGATCTTATGGCAAACCCTCAAACTACCTGTACCCTAACACAGTTAAACATAAGGGAATATTTCTAAATTATACACTATTATCACTTCATCTAGGACTCAGAGTGTCAAAGTAATGGATCACATCCAAAAGAAGTTTCATCCTAACCTCAACCAGATCAGTCTGTTTAGCTTCATTTTCACTTTCATCTCTATTTTCCCAGTTGGTTTAGACTGCTGTATCGAAATTGCATCTTTTGTTTTCATTCACATCCTAGACACTATATGGGTACACACAAAAATCTCCCAAAGGTGGAAAAGTTTGAAATCCTTGAAGCCAAAGGAACTGTATGGCCAAGCTCTTCAACTGAGCTAAATTTAGATGAGATGGAAGGCAGCATGGTATAGCCTGATCTCATCAGATCTCAAAAAAATAAACAGAATCGGTACTTGGAAGGGAGACCACCAAGTGCAACTTGAAAGCATTTTACACACAAACTTTAGACAGAGTGTTTTTGTATATTCTGTGTACATATAACTCTTTGCCCAGGGCAGACAGAGAAACTAAAATGGCCCCATCTCTTTTCTCTACCACTATGCTCCCTGAGGGAGGGAGTAGTGGCCAGGGCCAGGCCATGTGAAGTGGCATCACTGGCACAACTTGCCTGAGCCACATGGAACAGTATGAATTAGAGTTGCCAGACAAGTGCTGGCAAGCAACAGGAGTATTGGGGGGGGGCATGGAGTGAGGCTGTAAGATGCCATGATATCACTTCCAGTTTGTACTTGGAAGTGATTTCACTACACTACAAATTCACCCATCTCTATGGGTCACTTCCTAGAGAGTTGTAAGAACCCTTTCAGGTACAAATCAGAAGTGATGACACAAAATTATTCCACATCTCTACTTTTTGCTCCTGCTGTAGCAAAGAGTCTTGGTGAAGTCTGGAGCCAGGAGCTGTCCCACTGCTCCCAGACAATTGGCAAGTCTAGTAGCAGTGGTTTCACTAGTGCAGGGAAGTGGAGCCCACACATATTGGTGAGCCATATGAGGAAACAGCGGCCTATGCTCAGCTCTGCGGTCTCCACACTTCCCCATCCCCCCACCCCACCGGCTGGGTCTAGTATGGTGCTCAGCAGAGGTGACCCACCCAGGCCATCAATTCCCCCAGGAATTCTCCTGGTGACCATAATGTCCAGTCAGCCCATTTCTCCCTATGGGGCTGATGAGTCACTCTAGCTTTACCCCAGTCCTACCTACACTCACATTGGCATTTATCCACACTTAAAAAAATCAGCTCAGTTCTCATTAGGACAGAATGAATTCAAAACACTTTTCACACTGGAAGTCTAGAAACAGCAAAAAAGAAAACATGAAATAAAAAACTTGCCCAGCAGCATCACAGGCTCCGAGGATGATCATAGCCTCCAAAATATCAACCCTGTAGTACTCTCCCAAGCAACCTTAACTAAATACAAAACATAGTGGAGATACAGACCTCATAAATGATTATCATCAAGTAGGCATCATATTTAAAGTACCCAAAGATGAAATGTTGACTATGCCTTTTAAATGCATAGTAAAAATTCAGTTTACTACAGATTTTGACAGCTTTCCTAATCCAAATTCCTCAACCTTTTCATAGAAGGTATATTAAAAATATTTGAGCAAATCTGTTTCTCTTGTATGTTTGATTTATTTTTTTTTTCTTTTATACAGGCCAAGTCTATCTTAGTGAACTCCAAGTGTTTATTTTTTTTTCTTGAAAAATTATATTGGTTGCTTAGAGAAGCATGGAGAAGAGCTAAGTTGGCTGAACAATACTAGAGCTCTTAAAACAGCTCCATGGATAATGGATTTCAGTTATCAAATGTTCAGCAGCAAATGAGACTACAGACATATCAGGACCATTCTATAAAGTAACCAAATTGTCAGTTCCAGAGAAAGTCTCAGGATTATGTGCCTCCCCACATCACTTCTCCTATCCTGTCCATCCATTGAACCACAACTAATATCCTCCCCTACCTGCTGCAAAGGGGGGAGGGGGAGCATTTTGTCCAACTGTGTGTGAGCAGGGAGGGTTCATGTGATTGTCTATTGATTATTGATGATTTACAGGAATCTTTGGGGGAAAGTCTTTGGGACTCTTCTGGAAGAATTGAACTGTTTAAACCACTAAACAGCTTTATAAAGACTGGTGGTTTAAATCACTTTTAATTGACAAGGGAGGTTTTTTTCCCTAAGGACTGTTTGAGTTTTAATGAACAGATTTTCTTGCATCAGCCTTTTTAATTGGGATGAACTGTCAAATTTTAAGATTTATAAGAATCTCTCTGCTTCAGAGAGTGGGTTCAGAAGTTTATTTCAGCTTCTGATTTTCAGTAATTTTAAATGAGGAAACATCAAAGAGGCTTCTTTTTCCTCCAGTTTGGAATACTCTAGCATATTGAACTATTGGAATCTATAAGTAATATCTCTATATACTTGCCTTTTGTAAATTATTATTCTCAAACAGTCCTTAGGGGGGAAAAACCTCCCTTGTCAATTAAAAGTGATTTAAACCACCTGTCTTTATAAAGCTATTTAGAGGTTCAATTCTTCCAGGAGAATCCCAAAGACTTTTCCCCAAAGATTCCTGTAAATCAGCAATAAACAATAGACAATCACCTGAACCCTTCAATTGTCCTCTACACTAGGATCAGGAAGGGGAAAGAGTGAAAGGCCCCACAAGCCATCCTTCAATATATTCCTTGGCCACTTTCCATATGACAACATTGGGCAGGTCCCTAGCAGACTTGAAGTTTCCACAATGAGTGGTCACTGGAGGGTCAGTGAAGAGGATCTGAAAACCTGTAGTAAATCCCTCTCACAGTAGCTTTATTGGCATATGAGGCTAGTAGCAAAACAAGGGCCTAAAGGCAGATGGGGGGGATGAGCCAGGCCCAGGTCCAGGTTCCCTGAAATGGCTAAGCTATTATGAGGCACCAGAGGAGGAGGCAGTACCCAATCCTCCCTCCTTTTTGCCACCAAACATGGAAGAGGATCAGGTTCCCTGAAAGGACTGTGTACCCCCTTGGGATGGAGGCCAAAGCACATGTCACAGTTATGGTTGAACTTACATTTAAGGCAATTGCATTTCCCTTGATCATACTCCTAATAAACCCAGTGGGGAGTGTCATGCCTGAAGACCAACTTAGCCTTGGATGGATCCGGCCTAGACTGTATATGAGTCCCGACTGTTATAAGCTAGATTTCATCACTGATGAGGTTCCACCAGGAAACCTTGCTATGGGAGGCCCATTTGCAAAAAGCCTCATTGTTGTCTATCACAGTGGATTCACCAGCCAAGGCATGTACTCTTAAGATATTTGACATGTGGTTAGACAGGTGCCAACCATGTTCAGGGTAGGCAGATTGCACTGTACCCATAAAGGCCATTTAGCCAGACAGCCAATTTAGGAAAGTGTGCTCAGCTACACCCTTGATGTTGCTCTTTTTGTTAAGTCAAAGCCCCAGTTTTCCTTTGCCCCCCCTCTGATCTAAGTCTATGACTGCCCCTGTCCAACTTTCCTCCCACAGAGGCAAGATTTTGCCTCCATTTTTCTTTCCCTGTTGTGACTGTTTTCCCAGTTGTCTGTTTTCTTCTTTCCTGAAGAATTTTGGCTGTCCCACACTGTCACAGTATAATATTTTGGCTGTTTGCTCAGCCCAGGAACCTGAGGGAAGAAATGGAAGCCCCCTTTAACTTATACGACTTAAATGGCACTCAAGAGGTTTTTATATTCCAAATTAACAAAACATTTTATCCAACATAGAGGGGAAAGGTCAGGTGAAATTAGAGGTAAGATTTCTGTGGTAGTTCCATATAGATAACTCTGAGGTAAAATCAGTACTTGCACAGACCTTAGTTCTTATATTTCAAGCTAATGAGAGTTTCTTAAGCTATTCACAGTTACTTAAAACTTCATGTTGTTCCAGTGTTTTCTCAAGCACTCCAGCACACTTTCTTTGAGTATTCTCTGACTCTTTTGGTTTACAAAAGGCTGGTACACTCTTTCCAGTACCCAAACCCCTTCTCTTGAAACACCAGTACTTGTCTTGAGTTTTTAATTGACTCTTTAGGTCTCTAAAGGCAGTTTTTAACCGCACCAGACCAGGGATATCTGCTCTCTTCAGACCTAACTCCCTGTTTGACTGGATAGGGAAATTCTCCTCACACTAGAAGATCTATCCCCTTATTTTGGTCCAAATGGGAGTCTCCATCGAACTACCCACTCATCCTTGCAACTTTCCCCAGTTCTCTTGTCTGTGTTAAACTGCTCTCACTCAGGGATGAATTCCAAAACTGTCAGTACTCAACTCTTCTCAGCTAGGGCAGAAATCAGACTGAATTCTCCTCAGCATCCAGTTCAGAAGTCTCTCTCTGTTCAGCTGATGTTAACCAAACAGATCTCTTGGAACAGCCTGTCACTGAAGGCTCTCTGGCTCGATGAAGAATTAACCTGTCACAGTCCTTTATCTGTTTGTACAGCACTTCTAAGCTTTAAAAAGTGCAGTCTATCTCAGCAAGGAAAAAATATACCTAGTAGTCATCCAGGATGTGCTCCCAGACATTGCAGGGGAGGTGGATGCCTGTGGGGAGATTCTTTGAAGTTGTTATAGGCCACTGAAGCCCTTGTAGCACCCAGTTGCTCAGAACCCCAGACCATGCTCAGGCTAGCATCCACCCCCCTGAGTCTTAGCACCTAGATTGGTAAACTTGGAATGTGGGTTCTCTTAACCCAATAACTCCCGGACATGTGCATGGAATCTTCCTTGTAATATGGGTATATAGGAAAAGCCTTTCCTGAATTCTCCCTGATAACATGTCCATGTGACTTTTGTCACGTGGGCAGATGACATGCCAGTTGGCAAGCCTGATATCCATATACAAGACACTTTGACACCTTTGCTGGGAAGAGAGAGACACACAGGCACCTTCTCAAGCCTGGGATGCAGCTGTCCCACGATATTAACACATCAAAGCTTCTCTGACATGACTTCTGTCACATAGGCAATGGCTAGTAACTGGAGATTTAGACACGCCCCCTCAATCCCTCATGATTGGATAAATGGCCATATCCAGTGGTGATGGAAAAGAGGGTTTAATTGTGAGAACCCTATGGGAAAAGAGGCTTCTTGGGAGAAGTGCCTCTTTGTGGGTTTTCTTGTTTTGTTCCACGCTGGAAACAAAGAGTCCCCTTTGGGACTGGTTACTTGTTTGCTTGCCATGGACTTTTGACTATAAGGCAGCCTAAGCTGGACTTGTGTGCCAACAGCATCATGGAATTTCCATTTAAGAGTCCCTGGTGAAACCTGGACTATTTGCATATGGACGTATCTGATACATCTGGAAGCTGGTAATGATGAAATACCTTTACTGTGCAGTCAGAGCTGACTATGCAATAGGTCTTATTTGTTTTCTGTTACCTTTTGCTAGTCTCGTGATATATGCATGCTTGTACACTGAATAAAGATAATATCTACTCAATATTATCTGAGTTTGTTTCCTATATTGCAACTTGACTTCTAAGCCTAAATCTTGTGCCTAAGCTACTCTGCATGTGGCAAAATTTCTAGCAGCTGTTGTCAAATCACAATGACAACTTTTGCAGTAGCAACCTTTAAGTTCTTCCATGTTTTCCTGTGAAATGAGTTCTATTGTGGGACGAGGGTTTGCTGTTTATAACTCTGGTTGCAAAAACAGTAAAGACAAATGAATAAATAAATAAAACATCTGTGATTGCCTTGTGAACCAACTCATACACTCAAGCACCTGGCAGAGGAAAACTGCGATCTGTTCCTCAGAGGAAAGCTCATGCTCAGGTACCATGTCATGAGCCCCATCCTCTCCACAATTAGACATTGTCAAAGGCCATTATCACATGCAGTGTCAATTTGCTCTGCAATAGCTTCCTCCACCACCAATTTAGAAACCAAGAGGATGACAAAACAGAACTGTCCTACAACTTCTGACTGCTAATCATCCAAAGCACAACTCAGCAGGATGGTGAAGTGACCAGCTGTGCCCTGTGTGGTGCCTTGGGGTTCACACACTTGCATTTCTATGCCTGGGTATCAGAGGCACGTCCAGCGTCTAATCCCCATTCTGAGATCAAATTTCTACAGAACCTGGGGAGGGAGCTGAGCTCTTATGAGGGAGATTGCAGAAAACTTGCATTCATGGTATTTAATTAGGCACCTCTCAAAACAGGCCAGAATACGAACAGTAATTATTATAGGATGTGGACCAGAAAACAGGGCCTGTTACTGGTGAATCGGGGGAGTGTGGAGCATATCACAACCTGGAGCATCTATCCTCTTCTCTCAGCATTTATGGTGGTTATTCTAAGAGAATGCCTGCTCTGTTGTATCACATATCTCAGAGTCATTAAGAACATTAAGGTTAAAACGCTTGGGGCTCTTCAGCTTGGAGAAACGACGGCTGAGGGGTGACATGATCAAGGTTTATAAGATTATGAATGGGATTGAGCAAACTGAGAAAGAAGTACTTTTCTCCCTTTCTCACAATACAAGAACTCTTGAGCACTCCATGAAATTGCTGAGCAGTCGGGTTAGAACAGATAAAAAGAAATACTTCTTCACCCAAAGAGTGATTAACATATGGAATTCACTGCCACAGGAGGTGGTGGCAGCTACAAGCATGGACAGTTTCAAGAGGGAATTAGATAAACATAAGGAGCAGAAGTCCATCAGTGGCTATTAGCCACAGGGTATAGATGGGAACTCTCAGTCTGGGGCAGGTGATGCACTCTATTCTTGGTGCTGGAGGGGGCAGCAGTGGGAGGGCTTCTAGTGTCCTGGCCCCACTGCTGGACCTCCTGATGGCACCTGGTATATTTTGGTCGCTGTGTGACAGAGTGTTGGACTAGATGGGCCATTGGCCTGATTCAACATTGACTTCTCTTATGTTCTTATGTTCTTATGTTCACCTAAGAAGGCTACCACGGTGTGTTAATTAATTGTCTGCAGCTCTGGCACAGAGCTGATAAGTTATTAATTCCCAGAGACCAGACAGGAGGTGGGACCTCTGCTCCTGAGCTGGTGGGAACCTGTTGTCCAGAGGTCCTGGTGGCAGAACTACTGGCAGACATTCTCTTGGAGTTGTTTAACTGTTATTGAAGTCTTGGGTTTTTCTGGCTCTTATCCCTGGACTGGGGTGAGGGAGAAGAAAAATCCTGTACAGTGGGACTTATGATACCTGGTGCACTTCCTCTTGAATGGGGGATGGCTCTGTGGGGTGTTGTCCCTGGAGTCACTGGATGAAATGGACTCTGCTGTAGAGTGGGGCCTTCTTTCCTTCCCACTGGGTCCAGATGCAGCAGGGGGCTCAGTGGATACAGGGTACATGCCCAGCTGGTGAAAACATTCAGATTGGTGCTTTAGAGTCTGGGCAATCACCAGAAGAAAAGCTGAATTATCTGATGCTGGGGCTGGAAAGGGAGCTGTGTTATTGGGAAGCATCCCTGAATGAAGTTGCTTGCCAGGTCTCCTGGCAGAGGCCTACAAAGCATTAGCCCAATGTGACTGACAATGCATTGGAGGGGTGCCTCGGGAGGACCCTTTAGTGGGCTTAAAAGTAGAGGCTGCCCCACCACGCTTGGGCATGGCAGAGCCCTTCTTATAAGGCCCTGACTGAGAGCCCACTTTCGCCTTGCCTGCATTTGCAGACCGCTTGGGAGACATGGTGTTCAAACACAAAGAACCTGCCCTGACCTTTGTAATCAGGAGACTGCCCCTTATCTCTTGCTTGTTATCGACAACTCACTTAAGACTTCTCTCCTATAAGCAGCTAATGTTACTCTCTCTATATATAGATAGATATATATGTGTGTGTGTGCGTGTGCCACACAACTATTAATATATTGCATTGGTATAATTATGGTAATAATAGATTTACTACTGTTAATAACCCTACTACAAATTAAACTAACCTAGAACAGAAACTTACTAGCAACCGTGTGGTGGCAACTAAAGCAAAAGTTTGAAAAACCTTATCAGAAACCGAAGGTTAAAAACACATGCTGCCAACAATGTGAGCAGCCACCAAGCACCAGATGCCCTCTGAGACTGGGAAGAACAATGGCTCAAGCTGTGATGTACTGAGAACTGGAATTCCATGTGGCCAGCAAGTGTGGGGGGAGAGGTGGAGCAGCAGTCACTGTTGTGCACCTGCTGCTGCCAAGGAGCCTCAGCACATGCTCCAGAATGAGATTGATGGGGGTGTTAGATTGCAGCAGGCTCACTCAAGCAGAACTATAAGAAAGCAGAAGTGGAAGTTGCCGCTATGTCCTTGAGCATGATGGCAAAGCCATGTGCAAGCTGCTGATACTGCCAAAAACCTACCTGAACTCTCTGGACCTGAAAAAGAACCAAGCCCTCCTCCCTGCCAGCCAGAAATGGCCACTGATCAATAAATACCACCTAGCCATGTGATGCTGGGTCCAGAGCCACTTGCAAGCTGCTTGCCAAAGTGAGGTCATTGGCTGGCACCGCACTGCCCTTTTCTGCCACAGAAGACCCAGATGAAAAGCAATTGATTTATTGATTATTGGATTTCTACCCCGCCCTCCCAGCCAAGGACGGATGGTGGAGAGAGCTGTGTCAAAGAGAGCCTCCCTCCTGCCCAAGCTGGGCTGGAGATCTTCTTTGCCAAGAGGCTGGCTAGTCACAATTTCAAAGGTGGGGGTGGTTAAAGGTACCTGTATTCCTTTAACCAGGTAGTGGTACCATCAGTCCTTCTGTGTCCTTCCAGTCAGGAGCCAAATGACAAACTCCTGACCTTGCTGAGATTAACTAAGGAATCCTCCCTGCGAGGTTGGCTAACAGCAGGAGTCCCACAGGTTATTCTAGAGGTAGGAACTGTCAGTCCCAGATTGTCTTATTGAAGCAGTGGAGACAGAAATTGGAAGCTGGTAAATAAAATATATTTATTAAATACAAAATTATAAAAATTGCAGAATTACTTAAAAGGTTACTGTGAGGGAAAACAATAAAACTAGAGATTAATAAACTAGCTAAACACTTACAGAACCTTGGTTCTCAAAGAGCAAAATATTACCCATTCAGTTCTGGGTCCAAAGTGTACTCTGTCTCTGGAGTCCCAAATGCCAGGCTGGTTGGCTTCAGCAGTCAGAGCTTCCAAGATAGCCAAAAGTGAGCAAGACATGTCAGCTTCACATGCAAACACCATCATGCCCCCTGAAGAGATGTTAAGGTAGCATATTTATTGGTTGAATCCCAATTGGTTGCTAGGCCTTTGCACCAATTAAGGTTCAAGTAATGTCTTCCAGATACAAGTAGGCCAATCAGTGAAAGGCTGATTTCATTGGTCTCTGGTCATGTCAGAAGAGCAGCACTTTCACACACACACCTCTTCCCACAGAACTTAATTGCTTTGGAATGTTAATGAGGGAAGCCAGCGAGGAACATGTTATCTTACAGCTACAAGGATTTTCACTCTCCCCAGCACATCTGTGTGAAATTTAGGAGACTTAAAGACAACATTTTTAACACAACTGAACCAGACTTCTAAAGCAAACTCCATTTGAGTGAACCAAAGTGTTATGTACTGAATGTGAATCGCTCCTATCTATTCACATGTTAAGCTTGAGTCTGAATGTGGCTCTTGAGATGTCGCATTGCTATTGGTCGGTTTCTGTGAAACCTGTGTAATTACCCAATCACTGAGTGATATTGTTGCAAAGAGGGAACGGTCCTGATTGGCCTTTATCCCTGTATTCTGATTGGTCTTTAACTTGTAATGGGTGTGGCTTTGACAGCCCGGGAGAGTTTAAAAGAAGGAGCTGTGCTCCCCTTGTTGTCTGTGTTCCTGACTTACAGTTGCTGTTTAATAAAGCTGAAATCACTTGAAGCTGAATCCTTTGTTGAGTCTCATACTTAACACAAAGTTCTTGACAAGCTGCTTACTCCTTACTTCCCCAGGAGTATTACCACTGCTGACACTGGAAATGAGCTGATTCACACATGTGGTGGAGTCTGCAAAGCTGATCTGCAGCTGATGATCCAAGCAGAGCTGGAAAAACAACTGAATGGGCACCCAGTGGCAGAGATTTAAATATACAAGAGGCAGGCCTGATGTGGATCCCATGTCATGAGCACATCCCATACAGTCCCAGCTCCCAGGCACAAGTTGATATGGGCAGCTGGCCTGAGCACTGCCACTGGGGTATGCCCCACAAATCCTTCCATGAGCATCTTGCGGCTGCTGGGCAGCTAGCAGCCATCTTTCTCTGAGTTCTCCTGTCTCAGGCTTCAACATGACCCCTGGTAAGTTGGAGCTGATGCAAATATGAAAAAGGGAGAAGGTTGCAGAAATTCAGGTAGAAGATGGCCAACATCTCAACCAAAATGGTAGCTGAGGGAATTAAGGAAATGGCAGAATGTTGTGAAGGGAGAAATCACTTTAACTGGTGACCTGAAACCATTCCAATAGTTTCACTTTTGTGTAGGTGGATTCTGTGTTTTGCAAGTTTTTCAGCATCTACCTCAGAAAGTAATGAAAATTTCCTGGAGCTGGCTTTGGAAGATTCTCCACTTCTAGAATCCAAAAGTAAGAATAATAACTAAAAAACCCTAATAAATTTCTTTAGCATTGGCAGTGGGGAACAGTATAGTCCCTGAGCCTGACTAAAAGGACCAAGCTCAAGAAATGTCCTCCGTCTAAGTCTGAGCTCTGCTGGTCTTCTTTTATATAATGGGTTCAGACTCTCAAATATGTGATACACGTAAGCAGCCTCAGCCTTGCACCTTCCCGTCTACAGTTAGCTACAAATTCCAAAGGCAGAGTTGTGTTAGTCTGTTCAAGCAAAAATAAAGAATCTTGAGGTATACCATAAACTGACATTTATTGTGCCATAAGCTTCCACGAAATAAAACTCATTCCCTGCGGGGGGGGGAGGGTAAAAATTGCTGCCTGTTTCCCTAGTAGATTTTACAGTGTACAGGATTCAGTTTGAGGGGAACACCATTGTCTGAAAGACCTAAAAATCCCCTTATATCTTTTGCATGTGTCACCCAGTTGATATTTGAATAGCAATTGCCTCCAGACCATTTGTTACCTATTATGGCAATTTTCATATGGAAAAGAGCTTTACACAATGTAAAAATAAATAAATAAATAAGCAATGCCTTTATATTTGTATGCATTGCAGCAAGGTCAGTTTGAAGAAATCCATGTTTCTTTATTCTTGCATTTCCTGGATGAACCAATTTCTAAGTATCAGTTCAATATTCTTTTGATAAAGGCATTTAAAATGGTTCTTGTGTCAGATGGCAAGGCAAAAGAAAGAATGAAGATCCTGCATTTATAAAGCCAAATTTTACTGTCAATTGAAAATTTCTTGGATGAAAGTTCCATCTATCTGGGAAATTTACCTAAGAAGAACTTTGCAATTGCTTCAACATGTGTTCATTATGACTCCAGGACACTCTGAACCTAGAAACCTTTTCCTGTTCTTAATACTAGTACCATTTTCTTACCTCCCATTTTTTTCTAAGGATGTTGTTCTATGATACAAATGAACAGAATAGAAATACATACATTCTTATAGTGGGCCCAATGCTAAAATATGCAGCCAGATAACTGGGCCTTGTTAGCAGCATTGAAGTCTTAAAACATAAAAGATTGTTTCAAATTCCATCCTTCCTTTAAGCCATTTATCAATAAAAATGTATTTAAATCTCTGTCTGATTTAAGAGCTTATTACTGCTTGCTACCTACAGCCACATGTTAAAAAATAACTGGGTCAGAAATTATCTTTTTTGAAAAATACCACACTAGCAGGAAATATCCTGTAATTGAAGAGCCAATCATTTGTTAGCAACTGAAAAATAGAACCCTGAGGAAAAAGTCAAAGTTCACCCCAAGTGGATGTTTGTAAACCATTTGTCAGTCTTGACATGGCAAAATGCAATCCTCTCAGTGATCCTCAATGGTATTAATTTATTTTGCCCTAATTATTTGATGTTGATTTTATCTATGGGTGTTAACTGAATTGGTGTTGTAAAAATAACATTCACTTGCTGTTATCTTATATTAGATGTTAACTTGGATTCCATACATGCTTTCTTGAAAAAATATTGGTATCAACGGAACTCTCACAACTCTACCAATTGTTCAAGCCCTATCAAAATTAAAGCACTTCCATAGCTACCACCTGAGGATCATGGATGCTAAGGCTTATTGGACTGCAAAGAAAACAGAGAGAGAGGGGATTGCCATTATCCATATCATTTATTGGTATCTATCACAGAGATCATGAAAGCTTTTGAGCGGTGCACCATTTCTCTGATCCATCAAGAAAGATTCATGTACGCAGCTGAACAATCTGCATCCCATCTGCACACCACTGACTGTAGGGACATAGTTGTTAATGTAGATAGGAGTGTACATTCCCATCCAGAATGGATACTCGCATGCAAAAGATGAAAATATTTGTCATTTATTGGATTTTTATTGTCTTTCATCCAAAGACCTCAGGTAAGAAAACATGGTTTCTCTATTCTCATATAATCCTTTCAACCACTCTGTTAGGTAAATGTTACTTACAGATGTGCAATCCCCCCATTTTTGCTTCATTTTTATTTTCAAAATTTGTATTTGTTGATATTTTTAATGATTAAAAACAACATTTATTAGTAGTTTTGTTTCTCATTGGTTTTGGTGGAAATACATTTCAATGGAAAATCCAGCCACTTAAGCTGCTTTCTTTTTTCCCATTTCATTGGAATGAACACTTTACTCAAGGAACCATGTTTCCCCTGCATTCAAATGAGGAAAGGGTCCTATTTTACAGGGAGTTAAAGACAATGTATTTAAAAGTGTATACCCCACTTCTTCCAATTGACCTTACAATGAACCAAATAAAATATTACAATAAAAACATAAAATCTCATTAAACAGACATTCATTCAGCCATGAGCTGATTATGCTTGCAGGGAGACAAAGGCAGTTTCAGAGGGAAACCAGAAACATCTCACTATGTAGCCACAAACCATTAACCAATTCCATTAATCAAGGTATATTTAGATACAGGGGATCTTATTGCATTAACGTTCCTATTACCAAGGGTTTTTTATCAGCATTTTTGACAAAAAGGTTTCTTTTCCTTCACATGACCTAATACAGATCAACTGAAGGCAGCTATTGATGGTTCTTGATGGATAAGGTAACTAAGCGCCTCTAATATACCTCATTACCACTTCAACACATACCCTCATCAACACATTCCCCACTCCTCTACATGCAGCTGCTGGTGTGACCTTGAGTCAGTTGTAAGTCCTTTCAGAGCTGTTCTCTCAAGGGCAGTTCTCAAGAGAGCTCTCTCAGCCCCACCTACCTCACAGTGGGTCTGTTGTGAGGAGGGGAGGGGAGGGGAAGGGAGGGGAGGGGAGGGGAAAGGGATTGTAAGCAGCTCTGAGACTCCTTTGGGTAGTGAAGGGCAGGGTATAAATCTATTATTATTGTTATTGTTATTATTCCCAGGACCTGGGAACTCCGTTTTTCTCTCCTTTGACTAATCAGAGACCATATAGGTTTGGATATCAGGTTTCATCTTCAGTTCTTGAAGCACAAGGAAAAGAGCTTTTTGGTTTTATTTAGAATCAAAGAATCATAGAACATTAGAGTTGGAAGGGACCTCGCAGGCCATCTAGTCCAACCCCCTGCACTATGCAGAAGCATAGCCAAAAGGTAGCCCTACAACATACCCGAAAGATGGTCGTCCAGCCTCCACTTAAAAATATCCAGCGAAGGAGCATCCACAACCTCCCGAGGCAGTCTCTTCCATTGCTCAACCACTCTTACAGTTAGGAAGTTTCTCCTGATATTTAGCCGGTAATGACTCCCTTGTAATTTCCACCCTTTAGATCTAGTCTTGCAATTCAGAGCAAGAGAGAATAGATCTCCTCCACCTTCTACATGACAGCCCTTCAAATATTTTAAGACTGCAATCATTTCCCCTCTAAGCCTTCTCTTCCCCAGCCTTTCCTCATAAGACTTGGATTCCAATCCTCTCACCATCCTGGTTGCCCTCTTCTGGACATGTTCGAGCTTGTCAACGTCCTTCCTAAAATGTGATGCCCAAAACTGGACACAGTACTCCATGTGAGGCCTGACCATAGCAGAATAGAGCAGAACTACCACCTCCCGTGATCTGGACACAGTGCTTCTGTTAATACATCCTAAGATTGCATTAGCTTTCTTCACAGCCACATCACACTGCAGGCTCATATTGAGCTTGTGATCAACTAGAACACCCAGATCCCTTTCACATGTGCTGCTGTCAAGCCAAATCCCTCCCATTCTATATCTGTGCCTTTGATTTTTTGTACCTAAGTGTAGGACTTTGCACTTATCTCTATTGAAATTCATTTTATTTGTCTCAGCCCACTGTTCCAGCCTATCCAGATCACTTTGAATCCTGACTCTGTCTTCTTCAGAATTAGCAGTTCCACCCAGCTTTGTGTCATCTGCAAATTTCATAAGCTTCCCCTCTATGTCTTCCTCCAGGTCATTTATAAAAACATTGAACAACACTGGGCACAGGACCGAGTCCTGTGGCACTCCACTCGAGAATTCCCTCCACGTAGACCCAGGGCCATTTACAAGCACTCATTGGGTACAGGGCTGGCTGGAGGTGTTTCTGCGCCCTAGGCGGGGTGCAGATGCCAACCTCCTGGTGGGGCCTGGAGACCTGCCATGCGCCCTAGGCGGGGTGCAGATGCCAACCTCCTGGTGGGGCCTGGAGACCTGCCATGCCGCCCCCACCTCCTCTCCCCCCAAGGGGGAGGGGGAGGGTGGGCAAGCTGCAAGCCAGGGAAACCCCACCCCTACCGTCCCAGCACCAGCTTGCCTGCGCACCCCACAGCTGCGGAGCCCGCCAGCAAGCCAGGAAATGGGCAGGGTTTTAAACCCCTGCCCCTTCCGTCCCAGCGCTGGCTTGCCTGCACACCCCGCAGCTGCGGGGTCCGCCGGCAAGCCAGGGAAAGCCGTCCCTTCCATCCCAGCACCAGCTTGCCTGAGCACCCAGCAGCTGTGGGGCCTGCTAGCAAGCCAGAGAAGGGGCGGGGGTTTAAATACTTCTGTTCCAGCACCAGCTTGCCTGTGCACCCAGCAGCTGCGGGACCCACCGGCAAGCCAGGGAAAGTATAGGGTTTTTTGGTGGGGGCAGGGGGCTTTTGGCACCCCTAAGGGCCAGCACGCTGTAGGCAAATGCCTAGTTCACCTAGTGAGCGAGCCGGCCCTAATTGGGTACAATTTTTCCACCAACCATGAATCCATCCAATGGTTGCACCATCCAGCCCACACTTAACCAGCTTATCCTCAAGAATATCATGAGAATCTTTGTCAAATGCTTTACTGAAATCTAGATACACTATATACACAGCATTGCCAGAGTCAACCATTTTAGTAACTCTGTCAAAAAAGGAGATAAGGTTGGTCTGGCATGACTTATTCTTGATAAACCCATGCTGGCTACTACTGAGTAAATCATTCTGTTCAAGGTGCTTACAGTTTAATAATCTGCTCTAGAATTTTCCCAGGTATTGATGTCAAACTGAAAGGCCTGTAATTTCCCGGGTCCGTCTTTTTTCCCTTCTTGAAGATCGGGACAACATTTGCTCTTCTCCAGTCTTCCGGCACAACACCAGTACTCCAGGACATCTCAAAGATTATAGCCAGAGGCTCTGAAATAACATCTGCAATTTCTTTTAGTACTCTGGGATGCAAGCCATCTGGCCCTGGAGATCTGAAAATATTTAAAGCAGCTAGATGCTCTCTAACCATTTCCTTACTTACTCCAGACTGGCAGTTCCTCCTTCCTTCATATGCCTTGCATTCTTCAGTTTGTATACAGCTCGCCTTATGGTTAAAGACGGACACAAAGTGAGAGTTGAGTAATTCTGCTTTGTCTTCATCCCTTGTTAAGGCTTGACCGTCTTCACCTAGCAATGAGCTTACCCCATCTCTGTTCTTCTTTTTGCTCCAAACATAGGCATAGAAACCTTTCTTGTTATTTTTAGCATCCCGTGCAAGCCTCAGCTCCATCTGTGCTTTAGCCTTTCTGATAACATCCCTACAGATTCGAGCCAGCAAAGCAGTTCCACACATACATCCCCTCACGTAGTCACATACTACCCCCCCAGCTGAAATGAAACAGGACAATAAGCATATAGAACCAAAGACGAGCAGGGAGTTAAGAAACCCATGGCAAACAGAGGTCTGAATTTGACATTCTGCTGCCCCCCAAAGTCTCTCACACACCCCAGGTTTGTGGGGATGGGTTCTATGAAATGCTTGAACTAATCTGGGGGCTTTGACATGATCACTTTGGACACATTCATTATGACTAGGGTCAAAGTCTTGCCGCTTGATGAGATAGTAAAGGTGGCCCCACTTTGTTTTAGAGTCCAAAACCTCTTTCACTACCTGGTGGAGTTCCCCATCCATCCTCAGGGGAGGAGGAGCTGGAGGCCAGGGTCTCCATTTTGAAGGCCCAGGATCCTTCTTCAGCAGACTGAAATAAAAAAAATGGGATGAACGTGATGTAAGTTCTTTGGCAAGTCCAGCTCCACAACCATTTTGTTAATAACTCTCACCACTTTAAAAGGCCCAACATACTTTCACCCCAGTTTCTTCCCTGGCTGCAACCCCCTCAAGTTTTTTGTGGAAATGTACAGGGTTAATGTCCCACTTGGGCACCCTGGCTTTATCTACCTAGGCTTTATAATCCTCTTTTGCTTTGGCCAAAGTCTGCTGGATAATAGCCCACTGTTGGACCAACTCTGACCACCAGGCCTGTAAGTCCCCAGGCCTGGTGGGTTCCATTGCAATGGTAGGGAGGGGGGTCCCTCATATCTATGCACCACCTTGAAGGGGGTGGCCCCCACAGAACTATGCACAGATTTGTTGTAACTATATTCCACATTGGGAAGTAAGTCCAGCCAATTATCTTGTTGATAGTTAATGAAACACCTCAGGAACTGCTCCAGTACTTGATTGGTCCACTCATTTTGGCCATCTGTCTCTGGATGGTAAGCACTACTGAGTCCTTGCTCAACCGCCAGGAGATTTAACAATTCCCTCCAAAAGCCAGCCATGAACTGAGACCCCCTATCCACGATTATTTTCCTGGGTACAGAGTGCAGTCTCACAGTGCAATGCATAAATAGCTGTGCCAGCTTTTTGGCTGAGGGTAATTGCTTACAGGGGATGAAATGGGCTTGCTTTGAGAAAAGATTGACCACCACCTAAATAACTGTCCTTCCCTTGCTTGGTGGCAGATCTACTATAAATTCCATAGAAATGACTGACCAAGGCCTCTCAGGGGTTTTAGGAGCGCAACAATCCAGGGGTTTTTCCAGCCTGGCGTTTCCCCATTAAGCACACTTGGCAAGAGGCTTTGTACTGAGAGATGTCAACCCACATAAGCAGCCACCAGAATTGCCTCTGTAGGAGGTGTAAAGTTTCTAAATACCCATAATGTCCAGCCAGTTTATTTTCATGTCCCAGTTTCAACCCCCCCCCCCCCGCAGGGAATGAGGCACAAACAGCCTGTGTTGGTGATACCAGGACTCGTTCTCCCCTTGTGTGAGGGTGCCCTCCTTTTCCACTTCCTCCTTATTGGCATTGAATTTTTCCACCCAAGGCTCCCCCTCCTCCTTTGCCTGACTGCATGTGAGCACTGCCCCCCCCCAGTTGGGCAGGTGTAAACATAGAGTCAATGACTTCATCCCTCTGACTGGTGTGCTGGGGGAGGCATGAGGGGGCATCAGCAAGAAAATTGGGCTTCCCTGGAAGGTGCTTGAATGTGAACTGAAACTTAGAAAAGAACTCCGCCCAGCACAACTGTTTAGCATTGAGGTGTCGGGGTGTGTGTAATGCCTCCAGATTCTTATGGTCAGTTCAATGTCTCCAAGTGGTAAGGGCCAGCTTAATGGCAGTGGCTTCTTTGTCCCAAAATGCCCAATTTCTCTCTGTCTCAGAGAATTCTTTTGACTCATAGGCAAGGGGGTGCAGTTTCCTGTTCTCCCCCCATTGCAAGATTCCCACCCATTGGCACATCTGAGGTATCTACTGGTACCACAAAGGGTTTATTTTCATCTGGGTGGTTCAAAATTGGCTCAGAAGTGAACAAAGCCTTCAATCGATCAAAAGCCTGTTGGCACTCCGGGGTCCATGATCACTTACAGCCCGGCTTTCTGCCTCCTTCCACTTTGTTTTCAGCAGGTCTGTGAGGGGCAGGGCTTCCTGGGTGAAATTTGGGATGAAAGGTCAATAGAAAATAGTAAACCCAAGGAATGCTTATAGTTGCCTCCTGTTTGAGGAGGGGGGCACCCTAATACATCTTTGACTTTGTGGGGGTCCATGCCCATTCCCTTCCCAGAAATCTGATAGGCCAGGAAGTCCAACTCTTTCCTATGGAACTCACGCTTGGACAGTTTTACAAACAACCAGTTCTAGTAGAGGGCTTTCAGCACATCTCTGACTAGCCGCATGTTTGAGTCCTTATCTTTTATATAAATCAAGATATCATCTAGATAAACAAGAACCCCCTTGAACAAATGTTTGTATAACACTTCACTGATCAAGTTCATGGACACCCCAGGGGCCCCCGATAGCCCAAACAGCATCACAAGGTATTCGAATTGGCCCAGCAGGATATTGAAAGCAGTCTTATGTTTGTCCCCCTCCTGGATGCGTACCCAAAAAGTAGGCATCTCTCAGATCCAACTTCATGAAAATGTGGCCCTGAGCAGCCTCCACCAATAAGTCTTTTATTAAAGGAAGGGGGTAAGCGTTAGACATCAACACAGCATCCAGGCCCCGATAGTCTGTACAAAGTCTCAATCCTCCATCCTTTTTATTATAGAAGAGCACAGGTGTGCCAAAAGGTGAGGCTGCTGGCTGGATGAACCCCTGGGCCAGATTCTTATCAATGAACTTTCGCAGCTCCTGCTTTTAGGCTGGACTCATGGAATACAGTTTCCCCTTGGGCATTTTGTGGCCCGGAAAGATCTTAATAGCACAGTCAGTGTTCCAGTGAGAAGGCAGTTCATCCACCTACCTGTCTTCAAATACCTTGGCCAAGTCTCTATATTCAGGGGGGATTTGATTTAGTTCCTTGCTAGCCAGGCACACCCGCTCCAGCACCAGCTGAAGCTCTCTCCCCCACTCCAGGTTCCATCTATGTGCTTTGTAGTGGGGGTCCAAAAACTGCAGGGTTCCCACACTCCACTGGATAAAGAGGACATGTGCTCTGAGACAGGGGCTTCCTAACACCATAGGGAACTTGGCCAAAGGGTTCATAATGAAAGATCTTAACTCTCAATGGGAGCCTACTCCCACCAGTAGGTGGGCTGTGTGATGTATGCATGGTCCCCCCTTCATAGCCATCCTGTCTATCTGGGAGAAAACTAGGGGCTCCTCCAGCACTTGTAGCTTGGCCCCCATGCCTGTCACCAGTGCTGGGCTGATTAGGTCTCGTGTACAGCCTGAGTCAATGAGGGCCCACACCCAAATGTGGGTGTGAAGGGATGGATTGGCCATAGTCACAGTCATGTAAAATGGTGTGTGGGGGGAGAGGATCTCCCTGATTATGTTGCAGGAGAATTTCAGACCTTCCGTTTAGCACTCTTCACAGCAGGTCCCTACCTTTTCCTGCTGGCTGTTGCAGCTCCTCCTCACTGGATGAGATGCTTTCCAAATCCTCTCTCCTTCCTAATTGGAGGGCTCTCAGCAGCTTGAGATGATTCCTGTGTGGTTTAGTCTTCTTCTCCAGTCCCTTGCTTTCCTCCTTCTTGTCTCCACTGGGACTCCTCTCGCACAGGCAATTGGCAGCAAAGTGTCCAGAGGCTCCAGACTTTAGGCACAACCCATGCTACATCCTCTGCTCCCAGTCACTCCCAGAGTCCTGGAGCCAACCCCACTGTGCCTTTGCCTCCCCACTCGGCACCTTCACTGTTGCCAGAGGCACTGCCTTTTACTCTTGGGTAGGCCCATAGCAAGGGTGCCCTATTTTCTAACCTGAAACAAAGTCCACAGAGTCAGGCTGCAAGTGGTCTGCAAAAAGGGATTTCATATTCAGGTTTCATAAGGTGACCTCAGAGCAAGCCTCCAATCTTCCCCCGCCACCCAGCAGAGATTATGGAATGACAATGGGTTCTACCAGGTAAAGTATATCTACATTTCTAAATGTCTGTTTAGAGGTCATCTGGCAGTTAACTCTGTATCCAGTAATTCTTTGTCTGCACTCTTTGTCTTTCTTGCTCTGTCCCTCAAGATACCGGGATAAACCAGCTCGACTTCCAGTTTGGCAAGCTGATGGCAGCCGTTTTCCCCTTCTCCTGGGGGCACGGACTGCAGACCAGCAGATAGAGAGGGGGGTGATTGTATGTTCCTCCCCAGGGTTCAGGATGAGCCCTGAGTCAGGGGGCGCTGAGGTTCGCCACCCCCCGGCTTCTAGCCTGGGGGTGGAGGTGTCCTTTTGCCCCGACGGTCTCTCCGCTGTGTTCCAGTAATGGCCGAGGCTTTGCGTACTGGAAAACCAAGTGGGCAGTGATCAAGTTTTAACCAAGTGACTGGCTGAATGGATGAAGTGACCAAAGAAGTGTGAGTACAAGCTAACGAAGCACTAGAGGGAAGAGTATATCCCTGTAAGTATGGGTTGGGGAGACAATTGCAGCCCCCCCCCCCGGATGACTAGACAAAGGAAACTAATATTGGATAAATGGAGCATGAAGGGACTGTGACGGAGGAACATTGAGATCTAAGAACCGAGCAACACACAAGCAAACATTTGGGACTTTAAAAACAGCAATTGAAAACGCTTTATATGCCTAGCTTGAAATGGCTAGAAGGAAGAATTAGAATCTTCTTCTTTAAAGACTGTTAACAGCACAGTAAGAGACTGAGTGGAACAAAGGCCTCCCCTCCCCCCAAAAAAAGAAGCGGGGGGGGGGAAGGGAATTCTCTCCTCCCGCATAACAATATAACAATATAAAAATAAAGCTTTCAGGGGGTAGGGGGAGAGAAGAGAATACCAGAAAAGACAGAAGCAACGAATGGGAAACTTACGACAGTTTGAAGTGTTTTCTGAATATTGGCTGGAAACGATGTAGAACCCTTCTTTAGCAGGCAGAGGGTGGGGAATCCCCCCTCTTGAAAGACAAAGTGACTGTGTAGACATCTGAAAGCAATCCTGTTAGGCATTGAAGAATCCTTTCCCCTCTTAAAGAAACTCTAAGCATTTCTGTGAGCGGTGGCTGTGAAATGTTGAATGGGGGGGGGGAAGTTTCCCCCCCTCTTAAAAATAAAATAATTTGGAATGAGCTGGAAATAAGATTGACAGATTGCCTGTCCAGAAGCAGACCCGGGCTGGGCAGCGCACCAGGTTCAAGGCCTTTGTTGCCATCGGTGACTACAACGGCCACGTTGGCCTCGGAGTCAAATGCTCCAAGGAAGTCGCCACCGCAATCCGTGGGGCCATCATCCTGGCAAAGCTGTCCATCGTGCCCGTGAGGCGCGGCTATTGGGGCAACAAGATCGGCAAGCCCCATACCGTGCCGTGCAAGGTGACGGGGCGCTGCGGGTCAGTCCTGGTGCGCCTCATCCCTGCGCCACGCGGGACAGGAATCGTGTCTGCCCCGGTTCCCAAGAAGCTGCTGATGATGGCCGGGATTGACGACTGCTATACCTCCGCCAGGGGCTGCACTGCCACCCTGGGCAACTTTGCGAAGGCCACCTTTGACGCCATCTCCAAGACCTACAGTTACCTGACCCCGGACCTTTGGAAGGAGACCGTGTTCACCAAGTCTCCTTACCAGGAGTTCACCGACCATCTGGCCAAGACCCACGCCACCAGAGTCTCCGTGCAGAGGACCCAGGCGGCCGCCGTAGCAACTAAAAGTTAGAGAACTTTTAGAGGCGGTGGAATGACTTGATAGATTTATGGGACCCTGGCGATCTGGTAATAAAAAGAAGATAAACAGACCCTCTGGCTTTGGATGGCGTCTGTTGCATAGAAAAAATTAAAACGAAACTGAGTCTTCTTCAGGAATTCGAAAGTAACTGAGAAAGATTGATGGGACAGCAAAGCAGCTATGTTCTCCTACAACAAGCGGGGGGGAGGGGAAACTTTCCTCCTAAAAAAAAATAAAGTTATTATATATTTTGATGGGGGGACAAAGCTAATGGAATGTTGGGTGAAAGGTGGTTATGTGTTAACAACATGGACTGTGAGCTAAAGAAGATCAAGGAGAAGATTCTACAGTGAAGACCCTTTTCAGAGATAAGATTTTTGGCTGATGGGGGGATGTTGGGAAAAATTAAGGGGAAGGGTTTATACAGAAATTGATAATGAATGTTTAAAATAAATTTAAATGTATTTTATTAATTTAGGCTAATTCCATAAAAGGAAGAGGGAAAGGGGGTGCTATTTGATGCATATTGAGGTTCCTTTTTGCCTGGTTTTTCTTTTTTTCTTTTTTAATAAGAGGGTAAATAGAGAGTTTTTTAAGAGAAGCATACTTAAGCCTAACTTGGACGTTTTTAACAACTGTACTTAAATATTGCTGGATTGCATGTAATGATTGATAAGAACTTTAAAGAGTTAGATGGGCAGAAAGTAATAGCCAGATAGGCAGAAATTACTGTAATTAGATTATGAGAATGCCTGATGTTTGCATAAAAGAAATTTTAGTGTACTGAAGAAGTATACTCCAAACAGTCTGTACAAGCTAGAGCTTCATAAGCGATGTTCTCAACTGTCACCTTCAGGGTTAACAACTGAAAGTTTTCATTTGTTAATGCCACATTTGTAAGCATTGTATACAATCACCACGTCTTGGATTTTCTTTTCTATCATCCCTTTCTTGTAGTTTTGTTTGTTAGTACCCCTCCCCCTTTCTGTAGATATTTAGAAAATGCAATAAAAAATCCCCTTCGGGGGGCCAAAAAAAAACAAAACACATACCGGGATAAACCAATCAATCATTCAAATGTTTAGCAATCCTTTCTGAGCTAATCAGGGACATCTCCTACCTTTTGTCCATCCCGGGCCAGGACCATTAGTGAGTCAGATAATCCATTTAACTAGCTACCCAACACTTGGCTTCTATTGTTAAATCCAGATCCTACCTCTCTGGAAGCTCATTGGTCATACCTAAGGTCTGCCCCTACTGGCATCACACACCCCTGGGACTCATCATTGGTCCAGGTAATCTATTGTTCTCACCTGAGACCAGCCCCCAGGGCCACCCATTGGTCTGCATTCTTTGCCAGTGCCTATATCTCAGCTCACACATAGCCTTAGACTGTGTGTTTTCTGCCATGATCCAAAATGGCAGGCCATGCCTGAACTCTCCGAGTTTAGGCCAGAATCCATGGACCTCTGCACATCTGGACAGGTTGTATCACCCCTCTATAACCCATCAATCACCTCTGCTTCCTTAGTGCTATGTTGTGTGAATATTGTTTGTATGCTTGAGAATATTTAGTAAAGGAATCATTGTTTTAGCCACCCAGTTTCTGTGTCTGTTCCTGGGTGCTTGGGAATTCTAACTCTAGTATACACAGGTCAGATCCTATAGATAAGCCAATTGCATATTAATAATTATAATTCCCCATCTTTATTAAATAATAGAGCAATTTGGCTAACATCACCATCGGCTTGGGATGGTCTTTGCCTCACAAGCCACCTGGATCCAGCCATTCAGGGTGACAGGCTTTTCTTGGGTCAGGGCTTTGTCCAGGATGGAGTGGTTCAGACCTGCCCAGTAGAATTCAATGAGCACTTTTTCCAGCCACCCCTGCAATTTGGCCGCATATGTCTTGAATTTGTCAGAGAACTCCCTGACCAACCAGCTGCCCTGCTTCAGCCCCTGGAGGCAGGTCCTAGCTTGCTCCAGCTCCAGTGGGTCTTCGTATTGTCAGTGGAGGGCCCTCATGAAAGTGTCCACATCTTGAAGTTCTGAGCCTCCCACATTTTACAGTCCCACGAACCAATCAGCTGCTTGATCTCACAGCCACAACCCCAGGTAATCTACCCAGTGGAGGCAACCAAAGTAGGATCTGGAATGCACAGGTAGGTTCATATGGGAGAAGGCAGTCCTTGAAGTATGTTGGTTCTAGGACACAGGGCTTTAAAGTTCAATATCAGCACCTTGCATCGAGCCCAGAAGCAAACTGGAAACCACTGCAGATGGGACAAGTGATAGGGCCCTATGATCCACTCCAGTTAGCACTTTGTCCACAGCATTCAGTATTACCTGTAGCTTCCAGACAGTCTGCAAGGGCAGCTCCACATACAGGACATTGCAGTAATCTGAATTTAGATACTACCAGGGCATGCACTACAGTGGCAAGATTTTTCTACCCAGGAAGGGTTGCAGCTGGTGAAAGGCACCCCTGACCACTGCTACCACCTGTTTATTCAACAGGAGGCCCAGGTCGAGGAACACCCCCAAGCTACAAACCTTTTTCTTTAGAGGGAGTACAACCCCATGCAAAACCAAGAATAACCCATTTCCTGGATCAAATCTCCCCCCCCTCCCACCGTAGCACTTCTGTTTTCTGGGATTAAGTGTCAGTTTGTTAGTCTTCATCTACTCCAAAACTGCCTCCCAGCATCTGTGCAGTTTCTGCAACTTCCCTGGGATCTGCTGTTAGTGCAAGCTAGAACTGAGTGTCATCTGCATACTGGTAGCAATTTAGCCCAAATCTCTAGATGACCTGTCCCAGTCACTTTATATAGATGTTGAAAAACATGGGTGACAAGATAGAACCTTGGGGAACCCCAGAGGCCAGGGGAAGAGCAGCAGTCCCCCAACACCGCACTCTGAAACCTACCCTTGAGGTAGGGCCACTGCAGAACAGTGCCTTTCAGTTCCAATCTTGAAAGGCAATTCAGAAGCATACAATGATGGTATTGAAAGCTGCCAAAAATCCAGGTGAATTAACAGGGTCACACTCTCTCTGTCCCTCTCCCAGTACATGCCATCTATCAGGGCTGCCAAGGACATTTCAGTCTCATAATAAGGCATGAAACCAGACTGGAATGGATCCAAACAATCTGCTTCATTCAGGAATCCCTGAAGTTAGCCAGCCATCACTTATTCAATCAACTTGCTCAAGAATGGTACTGGATAATAGCTATTCAACTCTCCTGATTCCAGAGTAAGTTTCTTCAGTAATGGATGCACCACTGCCCACTTCAATGCAGGAGTGCCTACGGATGGGCATAAACCACAAAATGTGGTTTGGTTTGTAGGCAAACCACAAACTGAACCATAAACCCCATGAACCTTGTTGACTCATATACAAACTGAACTAGGTTCTTGAGATTTGTGCTGGAAACAGCCGAGCTGTGGGGGCAGCCTGCTCCCACAGCTCAGTTGTTTTGGGCTGTTCCTGAGACTCAGCTGTTTCTGATCTAAACAACTGAACCGCAGGAGCCCATGACTCAGCTGTTTAGACTGGAAACAACTGAGCTGTAGGGGCAGCCTGCTCTCATGGCATAGCTGTTTAAAGGGACTTTCTTCTTTCAGCCAGTTCATGCCCATCCCTAGGAGTGACTACTTTTCTCAGAAAGACATTTACTGTTTCCCTGACCCAGCTACTAGTCCCTCCCCTGGCAGATTTAAGCAACCAGGAGGGGCAAAATTTCAACACAATTGTTTTGATGTACAATACTAAAATTTAAATAAAATAAACATCAGAAATAATCTGAAACATTTCCCTCTAAACTCTGAGAAAGCTTTTAACACAAGAAGGGAAAACTGAATGCCAGATTCTCAATTTGTATGGCAAATTCTAGTGTGGCCATAGTTAAGATTCCTAGTGAAGGTTGCCACCATATTAAATAACTGTGCAAGTTGTCTGGATATAAAAAATGGCTATACTGACATTTAATATGTGTGCACTGAAATCTTACTGAATACCATTCTCAGCTTTAAGGTAACACACATTACTTGTGTCTTTTTGCCTGGTAACTGAATAACCTGTGGATCATGAAACACTAAAATTCAACCACTCTAAGTTCAGAGGATGACAAAATGGGACAAAATGGGACAAAATGGGATTTAAAAAGTCTTCTTTGACAAAAGAGTTTCACATTTAAATATGTTACTTCAGTGTACAAAATGTTACCAATCACATTATCTTCCAAATTCTAAAAAACATTTTTTTCCTATGAAAGGCTCACAAAGTGTCCCTTGGGTATCAGTTTAAGCACAGTTCAGCAGCACTCACTTAATATTAACATCTCTAATTCAACTCTTGGAGTCGTAGTGGATAACTCGCTGAAAATGTCTACACAATGTGTAGCTGCAATAAAGAAGGCCAACGCTATGCTGGGGATTATTAGGAAGGGAATTGATAACAAATCAGCCAGTATCATCATGCCCCTGTATAAATCATTGGTGCGACCTCATTTGGAATACTGTGTACAGTTCTGGTCACCACATCTCAAAAAGGATATGATAGCATTGGAAAAAGTGCAGAGAAGGGCAACTAGAATGATAAAAGGGTTGGAACACCTTCCCTATGAAGAAAGGTTAAAACGCTTGGGGCTCTTTAGCTTGGAGAAACAATGGCTGAGGGGTGACATGATTGAGGTTTATAAGATTATGAATGGGATTGAGCAGGTTGAGAAAGAAGTACTTTTCTCCCTTTCTCACAATACAAGAACTCGTGGGCACTCCATGAAATTGCTGAGCAGTCGGGTTAGAACAGATAAAAGGAAATACTTCTTCACCCAAAGAGTGGTTAACATATGGAATTCACTGCCACAGGAGGTTGTGGCAGCTGCAAGCATGGACAGTTTCAAGAGGAAATTAGATAAACATATGAGCAGAAGTCCACCAGTGGCTATTAGCCACAGGGTATGGATGGGAACTCTCAGTCTGGGGCAGGTGATGCACTCTATTCTTGGTGCTGGAGGGGGCAGCAGTGCGAGGGCTTCTGGTGCCCTGGCCCCACTACTGGACCTCCGGATGGCACCTGGTATATTTTGGCCGCTGTGTGACAGAGTGTTGGACTAGATGGGCCATTGGCCTGATTCAACATTGGCTTCTCTTATGTTCTTATGTAACTGCAACAGTCTTCATTCCCTCTCATTTTGTATAACATATAAATGCAAATCCTAGAAGTATAAATGCAAGTAAAGTACAGACAAACTCGAAACTTCGGAAGATTAAAATAGCACAGTTAAAGAGATTTCAGTTAATCACTTCTTTTCACTCCCAAAATGTTGTTTAATAAGGACCCAGTTTCCTTTTATATGCCTACTAAAAATAGAGTAGATAATTCTAAAATCTTGCAGTGGTTTCAGCCTGTTGTGTAACTGATCCATTTTTAATTACATGGTATGCACTTATAGTGGCAATTTCCGCTCTGCAAATCCCACTTAATATATTAGCTATTCTAATGAGGCAGGGTTCCCCCCAAAAAACGCTCAGTGAAAGATTTTATTCCCTTTTCTAACCTCTCCAGAATCAACCCCTCTGCCCAAGCCTAATTTTTCTACAGTTTTATAATACGCATAATTAAAAACAAAAATGTTGTATTTTATTTGCATTTTAAACTGCCAATCAGAATTTGTTAAAATATTAACCATCAAACATTTAAATAGAGATGGGCAGAACTGCCATCCTCTGTTCCACTAAATTTTGGCACAGAGCAGAATGATTTTGGGGCACAGAGCAGAATGTGAGTGGAAATCTTGTGGGGAAAGCCATTGTAACTAACAGCAATGCCTGTGTTGATGTAAAGGAACACTTAGAATTTTAAAAGTTAGTTTAATGAATTTAGTGATAGAAAGAAAAGTACATAAAAGTAAACTGATACAGATCAGAATGTTTTCTGATCATTATATAACATGCCATGATTTCCCCCCCAAATGGTATTCAGTGTGAAAGCAGATTTGACTCCATATTTATTTGTTTACTTATTTCATTTATAGTCTGCCTTTCTCCTCTATGGGGACCCAAAGCAGTTTATATCATTCTCTTCTCCTCCATTTTTTATCCTCACAACAGCCCTGTGAGACAGGCTAGGCTGTGAGTGTATGTGACTGGCCCAAGGTCACCCAGCAAGCTTCCAAGATAGAGGGAAAATTTGAACCTTGGTCTCCCAAATCCTAGACCAGTATTCTAACCACTACACTGTGCTGATATAGTGAATTTCTCCTTTTGAATTAACCTCTAATACTCTTGTGAAGCAGCAGACTAGTCAATCACCTCTGTTCTGAACTCCTTGACATTTCTCACCTTTTTGCTTATACCTTTGAACCTGCCTTTCTGGCCATGTTTTGGTCTGCCCTGGCTTTTACCAGTCTGTACGTGCCCTGAGTACTGCTGGATCTGTTTGCTGTTAGATTTCCAGTTTTCAACAAAGTACTTCTTCAGGCTTCTGATTCAACTGTGCTGTTATGATCTGAACCCTTGTGAAAATAACGGAAGACAATTTAGAAATTTTAATAGGTTCAGAATATGGCTGCCTATATGTTAACTAGCGCTAGTCTCTAGGATCATATTCCTTCTATATCAAGACCTTTACACTGATCACAAATATATTTCTGGGTTCAATTCAAGGTGCTTTTGACTCTTAAAATCTTTCATAACCTGAGTCCTACGTATGTTGAGGACTGCCTGTCCCTGTATGAACTGATGAGCAGCTCCATTCTTTTGGCCAACTCCTGCTCTTGATCCCTTGTTCTTGCACCATGGTGCATTTGGCTACTATCCATGAAATCATTCTTAGTTATGGCCCCTGAGCTGTGGAAGAGCAAAGAGCTTTTAGGGTCCCCTTAGATGATATGTGAAAGTGAAACTGAAGAGAACCTAAAGCGCCTCTTACTCAGGGTCAAAGAGGAGAGCGCAAAAGTGGACTTGAAGCTCAACATCAAAAAAACTAAGATCATGGCATCTGGCCCCATCACTCCTTGGCAAATAGAAGAGGAAGTCGTAGAAGCTGTGACAGACTTCACGTTCCTGGGATCCCAGATCACTGCAGATGGTGACTGCAGCCATGAAATTAAAAGACACCTGCTTCTTGGGAGGAAAGTGGTGGCAAACCTAAACAGCATGATAAAAAGCAGAGACATCACCCTGCCAACAAAAGTCCACACGGTCAAAGCAATGGTATTCCCTCTAGTAATGTATGGCTGCGACAGTTGGACTATAAGGAAGGCCGAGTGCCGAAGAATAGATTATTTTGAACTATGGTGCTGGAGAAGATTCTTGAGATTCCCTTGGACTGCAAGGAGATCAAATCATTCAATCCTAAAAGAAATCAACCCTGACTGTTCCCTGGAAGGCCAGATCCTGAAGTTGAAGCTCAAATACTTTGGCCACCAAATGAGAAGGGAGCATTCACTGGAGAAGACCCTGATGCTGGGAAAGATTGAAGGTCAAAGAAGAAGGGGATGGCAAAGGATGAGATGGTTAGACAGTGTCATCGATGCAACCAACATGAAATTGAGCAAACTTCAGCAAACAGCGGAAGACAGGAGGGCCTGGCGTGATCTGGTCCATGGGGTCGCGAAGAGTCGGACTCGACTGTGCGACTGAACAACAACAAATAGATGATATATTGATGACATCTTTGGAGGCCTCACTGCCATATCATCTCCAATGCCTGCAACAGCCAGCACTTTTAAGAAGAGCTATAACTCAGTAGTAGATCACTTAATTTGCATGCAGAATGTCTCAGACTAAATCTGTTCATCTCATCCAGCAGGTTTTGAATTTTATCTCCACGATACCCTTGAGTGGCAGTCAGATAAACAGTACTGAGCTAGATATACCAATGGTTTCACTTGGTATAATGCAATCCTCTGTCTCTCTCTCTCTTTCTGTGTATTATGTGTGACACATATCTCTCCTTATATATATTTGAGTTTTGGTGTCTCTCCTGGACAGTGGCGGCAGTGGTGGCAGGGCAAGGAAGGTCTGGCCTAGAGGAAACGAGCTGCGGTTCCTGGAAAGCTGGACTCTCTCGTGAGGAAGACACTTCTCTTGACTCCTGTGTGGGACTAACTGTGACTGTCTCCTCAGTGGTTGTTGGTAGGCAACCAAACAACCAAGCTTGCTTCTGTGAATAAAAAAACAAAGGACTTTCAGCATAACCCCCTCCCCCGCTTGGCCACGTTCCTCTCAGAATAAACTTAATACGCCTCTCTCTCCTTTTTGGCTCCACCATGGCTGGTTGGCTAATGAGGTGGGCCAGCGACCATCAAACCAGTCTCTTCAATCCCCTGCTGTGCGACTGACTTTCCCCTAGGGTTGCCAATCTCTAGGTGAGACCTGGAGATCTCCTGCTGTTACAATTTTTTTTTGTAAATACAATTTATTATTGGATATATTTTCATGTTCATACAATTTAAACAAACCAATACATACCCATTTTTCTTTCTCCCTCTCCCCCCCAAACAAGGCTTCCCGCAGTGCTCCAACCCCATTGATATCTCTCTTATTCAATTACATTTACTACTAAACTTATTTTCTTTTACTAATGGTAACAATTCAAAGATCTAGATCTCTTTCCACTTCTCCTCAATAGCTATCAAAACAAATCAAACCACGTTTAACATCCCAATTTTTCAACAAATATTCTTGAAAGTCTTTCCAGTCTCCGAAAAAAGTTTCATCTTCTTCGTTGTTTAATTTTCTTGTTAATTTGTCCATTTCTGCCATAAACAACGTCTTTTTAATCCATTCCCATGTTTCAGGTACTTTATCTTGTTTCCAACATTGAGCAAAAGTCAGTCTGGCTGCTGTAATAATGTTACCATAATACCATAATAATAAGTACCATAATAATGTTCTCTTGGCTACATTTATTTCTTCCATTTTAAGACCTAGCAATAACATCTGTGGGTCTTTCTTAAAAGTACATTTCAAATTTTTTTGTATCTCATTGTGGATCTCAGTCCAGTAATTTACTGCTTTATCACATGTCCACCACATATGGTAAAAAGACCCTTCATTTTTCTTACATTTCTAACATTTGTTAGACATACTGTCATTTATAATAGCAATTTTTTTAGGCGTCATATACCATCTGTACATCATTTTATAGCAATTCTCTTTAATATTTACACAAGTTGAAATTTTCATTGACTTTTTCCACAAATATTCCCAAGATGTCATAAGTATCTCATTATTAACATTTACTGCCCATTTTATCATTTGCTCTTTTACTATTTCATCCTCAGTATACCATTTCAATAAAACCTTGTACAGTTTAGAAATCATTTTTTTACTCTTACCAACCCATACAGTTTCAATTTCAGTATTATTTTCTCTAAAACCACGTTCTCTTTTATCGGTCTTAAATAAGTCATAAATCTGTCTATACTTCAACCAATCATATTCAAATTCCACATCAGATCTATCTTTTAATATAAAATTTTTCCCTTCTAATTTTAAGAGACTTTTGTAAGGTAGCCAATCTAAACCCTGACTTCTTGAATATGGATTAATCACTTCTGCTGGTACTATCCAAAGTGGTCTTTCTTCCGAGAAGAATTTTCTATATCTCATCCAAGTCTCGAACAGTGATCGTCTTATGAAGTGGTGTTTGAAAAACTTGTCAATTTTTACTTTTTCATACCATAAATATGCATGCCATCCAAACTTGTTATCATGTCCTTCTAGAGCCAATAACTTTTTATTCTCAAGGTTAATCCACTGCTCCAGCCATGTTAAGCAGACGGCATCATAATACAATCTTAAATTTGGTAGTTGTAGTCCTCCTCTTTCCTTTGCATCACATAAAATTTTCATTTTAATCCTTGGCTTTCTTCCTGCCCATACAAATTTCGATAGTTCTTTCTGCCACGTATCCAGTATTTTCCTTTGTTTTAATATTGGAATAGTCTGAAATAAAAACATCAAACGCGGCAAGACATTCATTTTTACAGTTGCTATTCTTCCCAATAACGATAGATTCAAGGTATCCCATTTCTTCATGTCTTGCTGAATCCTGTGCCAAACCTTTTCATAGTTATTTTTGAACAGATCAATATTTTTCATAGTCAATTCAATTCCTAAATATTTAGTCTTTGTAACTACTTCACACTGGATTTTCTCTTGAAGTTCAATTTGTCTCTGTTTCGTCATATTTTTGCACATCACTTTCGTTTTGCTTTTATTAACTTAGAATCCCGTGACTGTTCCAAATTCTTAATTTTTTTCCATCAATTGTGGTATATTCTCAATTGGATCTTGAATCATAAACATTACATCATCTGCAAATGCTCTGTATTTATAAACAAAGCCTTTCACTGTAAGTCCTTCAATGCTATTATCTTTTCTTATCGCTGTCGATAATATTTCCAATATCCAGATAAACAATAACGGAGATAACGGGCAGCCCTGTCGTGTTCCCTTTTGAACTTTGAAAAAATCTGTTCTTTCTTTATTTATGTTCAAAGCTGCTTTCTGTTCTGAATAAATTGCCACAATCATGTTTAGAAAAAACTGTCCTATATCCATTTTTTCAATAACTTGCAGCATAAACTCCCAATTTAAATTGTCGAAAGCTTTTTCCGCATCTAAAAAGAGGAATCCAACTTCTTTTTCTGGATGTTTGTCATAATATTCAATTGCATCAATCACCACTCTTAGATTGTCTCTAATTTGTCTATTTGGTAAGAAACCAGCTTGTTCTTCCACTATAGTATCTTTTAAATATTTTTTCAACCTTTCCGAAATTATTTTTGCAAATAGTTTGTAGTCATTGTTTAATAGCGATATTGGTCTATAATTCTTTACATGTTGTATGTTAATCTCCAGTAGCTAGATCATTAGGATCTAGGATGACAGCTACCTGTCAGTTAGTGTCAGCTGATGTATTCAGAGGACAAGTCCCAACTTGTTCTGCCTGGCACTGAACAGTGTGCAGTCACTGTGACTCAGCAGTCCACTGATTGGTGGAGGTTTGTATATATGTCTTTGTATTACTGCCATACTTTTTCCTTTTGTATATTGGATGCCTGGCGTAGCACTTTGCTTGTGAATACTGTGAATAAAACTCTTGTATATAGTGTACCACAGGACTGCCTTTGTGTGGTTACTATAAGAGGTTCCTCTGCTGGATCTGCAGTGCAAGCAGGTGAGAGACTGAGGTGGCTGGGAAGTCCTAGTAAAGGTTTGGGGGCTTGAACCGTTAAGACACGCACCCCGCAACATTACATTAGTTAAGTCCAAACCTTCTTTAGGTATCAGTGAGATATTTGCTTCCTTCCATGAATCTGAGATCCGTTTAGTCTTTCTTATTTCGTTTGACAGAAGTACTAAAATAGGGGTTAGCTCCTCCTTAAATTTCTTGTAAAATTTTGCAGTAAAACCATCTGGACCTGGAGCTTTTCCCAACTTTGCATCTTCTATCGCCATTGTTACCTCTTCCTTTGTTACTAATCCATTTAATAACTCTTTGATTTGTTTTCCCAGCTCTGGAACTTCAATAGTCTCCAAATATCTCTTAATTTTCTGTTGGTCAATTCCTTTCTTTTTGAACAGTTTGGCGTAGTATTTGAAGAAAGCTCTTTTTATGCCTTTCAAATTCACAACATCTTGTCCATCTTCAGTAATCTTACTTATATAATTCCTTTCTTTTCTATTTTTCAATTGCCACGCTAAAAATTTTCCTGGTTTATTTGCACCCTCAAATGCTTTTTGCTGTAATTTCTTCAGATTCCAGTATAATTCTCTATTTAGTAGAACATTCAATTGATCCTGTAGAAAGTGAATCTCTTTAATAATCTTTTTCTTCCCTGGTCTTTTCTTTAGTTCCTTTTCTTTTTGTCGAATTTTCTCATGGAGGTCATTTTGTTGTTGCATCCTTTGTTTTTTATCTTTAGAATTCAGAGAGATAAGCAAACCTCTCATTACCGCTTTGTACGTATCCCATATGACCTGTATATCAGTACCTTTATCTAAATTCATTTCAAAAAAAAATTTCGTTTCTCTTTTTAATGTTTCCTTAATTAGTTTTTGGTCCAATAAGTCCTCATTAATTCTCCAATATAGTTGTTTTGGTTTTTCTTTGGATATCCAAAGTAAAGGGTTATGATCTGAGTTATTTTTCGATAAAATTTCGATTTTATAAGTTTTTTGCGCCATCTCCTCTGACATCCAAATCATGTCAATTCTAGAAAAGGAATTATGTCTGTTAGAATAAAATGTATAGTCCTTTGTCTTAGGATTCCATTTCCTCCAAACGTCTTCTAGTTTCTTTTGCTTCATTAGCTGGAAAATTTTTTTGGCAACTTTCCAACCGCCTCTCCAATTGCATTAGACTTTCTGTCCAATACGTTGTTCACCGTGCCATTAAAGTCTCCTGCAAAAACTATTTGATCATAATTTAAGCAGTCCAACTCTTTAGTCAAGTCATTAAAAAAGTCTCTTTTGCACCATTGGGTGCATATATATTTACAAGCAATGTTCTTTTTCTATTCATCATTATTTCCACGCCAACATATCTGCCTTCCTTATCTGAGAAGATTTGTTTAGGTTCCAATTCTTTAGTAATATATATCACTGTTCCTTTCTTCTTGTTAGCTGCTAATGAATGAAATTCTTCTCCCAATTTTTTATTAATCAGATATTTACTGTCTTGTTTTCTGATATGTGTTTCTTGCAAACAAATTATATTACATTTTTGTTTCTCTAGCCAATGATTCACTAATCTTCTTTTGTTTGGTGAATTTAATCCATTCACATTCCAAGATAAAAATTTGTAATCCATAATTGTTTTGAATTAAATGTCTTTAAAGTCATCAAAATTGTTCTCTTTGAATCTGTACATGTCTCCTTCCGTTTTAATTGTGAATCTCACCGAGTTGTATGAGAATGATAATCCATATGGAATCTCCCATATGAACCTGATGCTCATTTCTTTTAACCTATCTGTTAATTTCTTGAATTTCTTTCTATCTTGTAAAATCACTCTCGGAATTTCTCTTAAAATTATTATTTTCTTTCCATTAATTTCCAACAGTTGTGTAAATTGCTTCTTGAAAATGTCTTCCTTCATTTTTGTGGTCACAAATTGAACAATCACATCTTTGGGTAATTGCTTTCTCTTGGCATAAGCTGAATTTACTCTGTAGATTAGGTCGAAGTCTGGGTCCAAATCTCCTTGATCCTCCCCTATATAAGTTGTCAACGTATTGATTACTAAAGCCCGTAAGTCCTGATCTTCCTCCTCTTCAATTCCTCTCAATCTCAGATGATTCTGAGTAGCCCTATATTCCATCATGGACTCCAGTCTTGTATTTTCTAGTAGGGTTCTTTTAACTTTCTGTTCCATTTCTTCTGATTTTGTCACCAGACTTTGAACCTCTTTTTTAACTTCTTCCGTATCTTTTTTCATCCCTGCCACTTCTGTTAGTACCAGTTCTTTCAACTCCTCCATATTTTTTTTCTGTACTTGGACTTGCACTTGTTCTATTTGCTCCAGTTGTATTTGCAGCTGTTGTTGCAACTGTGATTCTATTTGCTTTCCCAAACTCTGCACCACTTCTGTCATCCTTTTCTCCATCACTTCCATGGCAGCCTGCCACTCTTTTTTTCTTTTGCAGTCATTCTTGGACTAGGTGATGAGGCAGCCCTTGGTCTTGGCCTCAAATCCATCTTGGAGGCAAGTTCAAGACTAAGCAATCTTTATATTATCAATCTTAAAGCCAAATCGCTACCTTTATAACTTTTTCCAGTGCTTTTTCGGCTTAAAAATAACTTTTTAAAATTTAGTCCTCCTCAAAATGGCGGGCGCAATTTCTCTATGATTTTCTGGCTAGAGTAGGCTCTTTTGAAACTTCCTGTTTAGCTGTCCATCACGGTAATCCAACTTCCGGTGTCATACTCTAAAACGTCCGTCTACTTCCGGCAAAACAACTTCGAAAACATCCACTCTAGCCTACTTCCTGTACCATAGAATCACAGTCAGTTTCGTTTCTACTGCGCAGAGTTTAGTCTTAGCTGACCACAGGAATGCAAAACAAAGTCACTTTTCCGCCGTTTTCTCTAAAGGAAAGCTTTCTTTTTACTTTTAAATCAAGCGGATTAGTTCCTTAAAGCATTTTACGCTTATCCGTACGTTTAGATTTTGCGTTCTTCTTCAAACCGGTAAGCAAATGTTCAATTGTTACCTTGCTTGTAATCTCGGGGTTTCGCAGTGCTTCTTCTGTAAACGATGTTAATCTTGATGTTAAAGAGGTCGGTAGATGACGGATTTATGCTGAATTCTCAGCCCGGCTGGTATCTGTAGAGCTGACTTGCAACTGCCCTCTTCGCGGAAGGAGATCAAGGTGTAAACAAGCTTCCTCTGAAGCTTATCCACACCGATCTCAACTCCCTCTCAGGCTTGGCTGCTTGCTTGCCACCCCCCCGCCTGGGGAGTGCTGCGCTGGGCCAGGTAAAGCCCAGACTGTCGTCAGATACCGCCGTCCACCTTGCCCAAATCGCAAAGTGCGTCAATTCACCATTTTAACTCCGGCCGGAAGCCTCCTGCTGTTACAATTGATCTCCAGATAACAGAAATCAGTTCCCCTGGAGAAAATGGCTGCTTTGGAGGGTAGACCCTATGGCATTATCCCCTGCTGAGTCCTTCCATCCCCCCCAATGCTGCCCTCCACAGGATCCACCCCCCAAATCTCCTGGTATTTTCCTAATCAGAGGTGGCAACTGTGCTTTCTCCTCAGTGCCTGTTGCTAGGCAACCAGGTTCTGTCTGTAAAAGGCCCTTTCCATACCTATTTTGGCCTTTGAGAGAAAACTCATTGGGGCCAGTCCTTATAGGGTTGCCAACTCCAGGTGGGAAATTCCTAGAGATTTGAGGGATAGAGCCTGTAGAGGGTGAGGTTTGAGGAGGAGTGGGACCTCATATAGGTACAATGCCATCGACTCCATCCTCCAAACCAGCCATTCCCTCTAGGGAACTGTTGTTGCCAATCTCCAGGGGAGGGATGGAGATCATGCAGAATTACAACTGCTCTTCAGATGGCAGAGATCTGTTCCCCTGGAGAAAATGGTGGGATCTGTGTCATTATACCCTGTTGATGTTGCCACAGTGAATTGGCGCTGAGTGCCCAAGGCCAGGTCACTCTCCCAGAGTCTCTTTCTAGAGCTCATTGTATTTATTTCCACAATGGGCCTTATTCCTAGTATTGATATAAATTCCAGCATGGTACAGTGGTTAGTGTGTCAAGGATCTAGGAGTCCAAGGTTCGAATCCTCACTATGCTACAGAAGCTGCTGGGTAACCATGGTCCAATCATACATATCTGCAGCCTAAACTACCTCACAGGGGTGTTGTGAAAATTAAATGGAGGAGAATGTTGTAAGCCTCACTGGGGCCTATTCAGGGGAAACAGAACATAAATGAAGTAAATAAACCAGCTCCTCACAGGTTTAAGATACTGTGAGATAATGTTCCAGCTGACACTTTTAAATTAAGACACAGTGGTGACAAAAATTATGTGACTTTCTAGCTTGGTTCTGCTGGCTACACTAAACTAAACTGAAGTGAGAGGAAAGAAGAATCATGGTAGAAAGAATCATGGCAGTTTCTAGGAAGCCACATGGTTGTCTCCTAAGGCTCCCTCTTAGGCTGTGGTCACACTGGCAAGGTAATCGCACTTTGTTCCCACTTTAATTAAATTGGAAACATTTTTCTTCGGGTTGGGCTGACTTGATGTAGCCGGCCCCTCTCTTCACCGTCTGCTCACCTGCTGCCACACCAAATCCCTCCAGGCAATCCTGCCGGCCACGGGGCAGGCTTGGGTGGCTGCTGCTCCTGCAGCCGCTGTGGGGGGTGGTGCAGATGCTGCTGCCATTGCCCCACAAAAAAGGCTCAGTCCCGCTGTCTCTGCCATCCTCCTTGCTGACCCCCATCCAGGCTGCTGGAGCTCCACCTCTCATTCCCACCTCCTTTCTAGACTAAAGAGATTAGTTCCATGGGGAGAAAATGGATGTTCTGAAGGGTGGACTCTTTAAACAGAGAAATTAACATAAAATAATGTTTAATAATGGATTTATTAAATGCATGTTTACTCAAGCGCTCAAACCAGAAGCTTTTAAAAAAATGCACAAAGAGCAGTCAGACGGCCCTAATCGGAATCATTGAGAAAGATGGCTGTCCAGATGGGCGAAATCACGCATTCAAAGCACAAGTGCCAGGAAAATACTTGATTTTCCAGGGGGCAGGAAAAACCGGAACAATTGCAAGAGTAAGCCTGCTTTGGCATGGAAGGCGAATTAGCACATGTGAATGTGAAATTTACATGTGTGAGGGAACAGCAGTGAACCCCGATCAAAAGGACCGTGTGACCGCTCCCTTAGTCTCAGGCAAGAAGCCACAGAGAATTCTTGAGTGGTTGTTGAAAACCAGTGCAATCTCAAAGTTTCTCCCCTCCTTTCATTCCAGTTGAACAATTAATACTCCCAGTGGAAGAACTTGACTAGAATTGAAAAATAACATGGTTGCTATAAGTAATACCTTAATTTAAAGTGTGTGGGGCAGTACCAGGAACACCTGAAATATCATCACTCCAGAGCTAATGGAAGAATGTCTGTGGAGTGGAATCTACCCTCGGACTACCTGTTGCTAGTTCCTAGTGTGAACTATAGTTTTACCTCAGGATCTCTCCTTATAATAATTATCTTTTGGTTTCGTAAGATTCCATGCGCTCCCATTGGCTGTAAAATGCCCTCCCTCAGCCATTGGCCCATCAGCTGCCACTCAAGAGTACTCGCGTGCCATTGGCTGGGTGCTGGGTCTGCTCCTCTTCCCCACCCACTCCCCCTTCAGACAGATTTTGCATGTCAGATTTACTGGCAGACAGCTCTCTCTCCTGAGGAAGACAGTTCTCTTGACTCCTGTGAGGGACTGTCCCCTCAGTGGCTGTTGGTAGGCAACCAAGCTTGGTTCTGTGAGTAAAAAAACAAAGGACTTTCAGCATAACCCCCTCCCCTGCCCATAACCCCCTCCCCAGTGGCCACTTTCCTGTCAGAATAAATGGAAAAAGGCTCTTTCTCCTGCTTAGCTTCAGCATGGCTGGCTGGCTAACGAGGTAGGCCAGCAACCATCAAACCATTTTCTTCAACTCCCTGCTGTGTGGCTGACTTTCCCCTAGGGTTGCCAATCTCCAGGTGGGACCTGGAGATCTCCCACTGTTACAATTGACCTCCAGATGACAGAGATCAGTTCCCCGGGAGAAAATGGTTGCTTTGGAGGGTAGACTCTATGGCATTATACCCTGCTGAGTCCTTCCACCCCCCCCCAAATGCTGGCCTCCACAGGATCCACCCCCCAAATCTCCAGGTATTTCCCTAATCAGAGTTGGCACCTGTACTTTCTCCTCTGTCAGTAAAAGGCCCTTTCCACATCTATGTTGGCCTTTGGGAGAAAACTCATTGGGCCCAGTCCTGATCAGGTTACCAACTCCAGGTGGGCAATTCCTGGAGATTTGAGGGATGAAGCCTGGAGAGGGTGAGATCTGAAGAGGGGTGGCACCTCAGACAGGTACGTTGCCATAGACTCCACCCTCCAATCCAGCCATTCCCTGATGGGGAACCATTGTTGCCAATCTCCAGGTGGGGGCTGGAGATCACTCAAAATTACAACTGCCCTCCCTCTAGGAGGGAGGGGGGAGGAGATGGAAAACTAAAGGTAGGTTGATGGTTGGCTGAGAGGGAGATAGGGTTATCAACTCCAGGTTGGGAAATTCCTGGAGATTTGAGGGATCGAACCTGGAGAGGGTGAGTGTTGAGGAGGGGTGGGACCTCAGACAGGTACAATGCCATAGACTCCACCCTCCAAACCAGCCACTCCCTCCTGGGGAACCACTGTTACCACTGTATTTTAATGAGGATTTTAATACGGAAAAAACGAAAATAAATCCTATGGAGAATGAATTGTTAGCTTTATATTTTTTAGTACAAGACTCCTTACCATGTGCTTCCTGAACCTGGAGTTGGATGTAGTATAATGAAGGGAAATTGAGGGCTTTTAACAGGATTGTTTATTCAAACCTAGGAGGAGAGAGTGCTCATAAGTTTTAGAATTAATGGGTTCATTTCTACTCAGCTCTGTTAAATATCAGAGCTTCAGCAGAAGGATCTAAATGGGTAAATTATCATATGTTATCGTCATTGCAGGGTCAGCATGAGGTCAATTGTAACAAAGTCTAAAACGTGCAAACAAATGTTAGCTAGAGGCTATGAACAATAATCACCTCACAAATGATCCCTTTATGGGTATTTTTTAAAAAATATCTTTGATGTTGGGAGCCAAGAAATGAAGACAAGTAATATTAATGTGTCCTCTTCTTTCCAGACAATTTACTCACAGCCTTCCATATGCACGACTCCTGTTGATTTAATTTTCTCTACATTGATCTAAGTGCTTCAGCTGACCTGTAGATTTCACAAGCTGAAGCCTTGTTTCATTGGGGTTCTTCTGTTTTCAGCAACATTTTCCCACTCCAAGTTTCTGTTTTTCCAAAACGTACCCTCCAGCTGTAACACTGCTACAATTCATGATAAATTTTCCACTGGAAATCTGGATGTGACCACAAGATGTCACTGGTAAACTACGTAGAAAAAAACCACTAGTAAACTCATGTAAATTTTCTCAGTCTTTTTTTGATATTTCTAAAATTTAAGGTCATCTGGGCAAGTTTAAATAAGGTAAACTGTACATAAAGCCAGTTATTAATAATAAATAATAAAAAGGACATTCGGTTAAAAACATCAGTGTGGGGGTTGGAGGCTGGGGGTACAGAAGATTAAATAAACTTTGCAGATGTTAAGGCTTTATCTAGATAGTTTGCATTAGGCTCCTTCTCCAGTCACAAAAAAAATTACTAACAAAAGATTACTGTTTCAATGTGTTTCAATCCTGTTGTATATTGATCCTTGCTTTAACTTTCCCCCTCATGCATTAGGCGATCCATCCATCCATTCTCTGCCAGAATAACCTCAAACCAAGATCATCTGCCAGTAAGTGTCACTGGGCCTCAGAATCCATCAGACCTAAGTTTCGTTCAGATGCCATGGCTTATTTTGGCCATGGTTAGTTAATAAATTCAGGGTTCAGCCGCAACAAGTCCAGATTTCAGCATTTCTGCTGCTCCCACCTCCCCACTAAAGACACAACTGCTATCCCAGCCTGCCTTGCAATGCCCAACTGATGGCAAAGCCTTGGCCCCTGCTGTTCAAAGGTTAGCAAAGGAAGCTAGCATGCTTTTATGTTAACCCTTTCCACACAAAAATGGAGAACAGCTTCCTGCAGCCAATTTCAGTGCACCATCAACAAACTAACATGACCAAATTTATCCATTAAGCATCCCCACTTGGCACTGCTTTTTCTCTCTTTAAGGATTCATGGAAGGAGATTGATCCACTTCTGTGTCTTTAAGAAAGTGAAGATAGATTGGGAGAGATATCATACTTGAAGGTGAGGGCTGGGAGAGGCTTGGCATTACTGGCAGGCCCTAAAGGCAAGAGACTCATTTGACTGAGCAACTCTCCATTTGGCTTAGGTGGGTTCTAACCCCATCAGTATCAGCCATGGACAAAGTGGACCCAAACGAGCCCCAAAACAGTGATATTAGCATAATTCATTGTCACTGCTCTCCCATGCTCGTATGTTGTTATTGTTCAGTCGCACAGCTGAGTCCGAAGAGTCGCAAAGATGCTCGTGTAGATTATTCTAATTTATTCTGAATGCCAACAGAATGATATTAAGATGGTTCTAAATAACATGTCTATAGGGACACATATTACCAATAAATAAATTAGAAAAATAGTCCATGATTATTAGTAGAGACCATATATTCTGAAGACCGAGGTATTGTCTGTGACAAATTGGTTTGAAGAGGAGTTATCAGCCAATCACCATAGACTTTTGATTTATTTTACTAATAGCTGAGTTATTGATCTTACCTAGCATACATGCAGCGTACTACATATGTGAAGAAGAGGAGGAGGAGGAGGAGGAGGAGGAGATTGGATTCACTACCCAAAGGACATCCTGTGAGGTAGGTGGGGCTGTGAGAGCTCTGACAGAAACTGTTCTTTTTCAAGAACAGCTGTGCCAAAACTATGGCTTGCCCAAGGTCATCCAGCAGGTGCAAGTGGAGAAGTGGGGAATCAAACCCAGTTCTCTCATATTAGAGTCTGTGCACTTAACCACTACAGCAAACTAGCATAACAGTATCCATGTAGCTGCTCTTTCTCTTTCCATACATACTGCTCTCCTTCTGGAAAAATTTCCTTTGTAGGTTCCTGAAAACTAGGACAGAAGCAGATTGTCATGGAATTTGATACTTGTACTGAAACTTGCACTTTTGAGAAGTTAGATAATCCCAGCAAATAAGTAGAAAGTTATTTAAAAACAAATGTTTCACTTTTTGTTGTGGAAGTTATGCAGCCTTGGAATCATGTTGCTCCTTATAGTGTACAGCCCCAAAGTAATCTCTTTCTTAAATGAGTTTCAAAGGGACACTTCTGAGAAAGGTGACTTGTCATGAAGATTCCTTGAGGCAGAGGATAAGCAAACTGGGCACCAAATACAGTGACTGAAGAGGCAATGTTCTTTTAGGTACAGGGAGGCCTGCACTACTTCCAGTTTTTGAGGCTTCTAGGTCTAGCTGTAAGAGAAATAAAAACAACAACAACACATGATATGCATAAAAACAAATTGCAAAACATATCAAATGTCAAAGGAGCCTAAATTCAAGTCCCTCCACCTTAAGCTTGAGGCCCAGGCCCAATGACCCTTCTGCCTACCTCCTCATTTGGCCCCAATGGTCTTAGAAGGGGTATGATATGAATTAAAACATTAGCTCCATTATTTTCATGTACTGGTCTGTCAAAGCCCCTTTGTCCCTCAAGAAGGCTTTGGGCAAAGATCAAGAGCAAAACACACAATACTGGGGAATGATTTTTCACTTTCCAGGGTAACTAGTCATCACCAAGATAGATCAAGGTAGGTCTGAACCTGTCCTGCAGCAGTTCAAACTGCCCCTAACTTTTGTTTCTGATTGAGAAGAGATTGTCAGAAACAGGATTTCAGGGAGCATTTGGGCCTGCTGTGGGAAGGGTGATCGAAAAAATCGTACTTTGTGAGTGGGAAGTCCTTGTCCTTATATAACTGTTAGTTTGGTCCAAGCCTCAGGATGAAACTGTGTCCATACTTTTCCTGACCATGTTGATGCTTATTGTTGCATCAACTGCATATAAATTGCATAAAACTAGCATAAAATGACATAAAATGTATAAATGATATATTAACAGAATAAAAAAAATAGTATAATGACATAAAATAGTGAAAAAAGCTATATGAGAGCTAAACAAATTAGAAAATCAAAGGCTGATGCAGGAGCATTCCGGGGCGCAAGGGAGCATTCACACTGTTGGCCCACCCCTGGTAGAGGCACGGCTGTAAGCAGCTTTTTGTAATGGAATCTGATGATGTGCACATGCACTCATGCACATAAGCTCTCATGTGCATAAGAGCATCCCTACTGGATCAGCTTGTTCATGTTCATACGTCCCTGAAGCAGGATGAATGCAGGATGTACGCGCTCTTCAGGGTTTGCTACCACTTTCAACTGTTATCTTTTAAACTCAGGAGGGAAGACAAGTTGAGTACGGCTGGGGAATGCCTGACAGATGTGCCCATGTGAACCGGCCCTTTAATCCATTTGTGAAACGTTTCTGAAATGTGCCTGTCTCGGGCCAAACTGCCAGTCTGAACTCAGCCAAAATGAGCAGGATGAAAATAATCTGCTCGGCAAGAGGGAATGTTAAAAAAGTCCCACTCACTAATTTATCCTTTGAAAATGAAGCCTGAAAGACTACATTCATTAAAAGGGGGAAACATGGCTTTTCAAAAGGTCGCAAAACTACATGTAACAAGCCATTTCACTCTCAGTTTTGATGCATGCAGACCAGATAGCTTCCTTGAACTTCCTTTCTGGTTAGCTTAGGGACTTCACAGCAACTGTTCCTTGCTTTGTCCTTTTATGACAGGCACCTGTCAGGCAACATAAGTGGTTATCCTGCCTCGAGGCATGGTTTCATAGCAGATGCCCCATTGGCTCTTTTCCAGCTTTTAAAGTTATTTTTATGAACGCGTTAGGTTTTCAACCTCTGCAAAATAAAATTGTGACAAAAAGTAAAAGAACTTTCCATGCTACAATTCCTGCAAGGTATTACTATACGTATTGTAATTTGAGCACTACCATATTTCTGGAAGGAGCTGAAGGATATCAAGAACATGAAGAACTAGTAAAATATTACAGTCCTGAGGTACTGGTCTATAGCGTATGCAACTACTGGCCTGCAGGCACGATCACTGGTGCCTCTGACTATAACAATGCCAAACCCAAAGAGGATTTATAGCTGTGGTTTGGTTTTTCAGTTGTAACATATGCAATGTGCCAGAAACTACAGCATGAGGCGGTGCATGGGAAACAAAATGTTGTTTATACCACAGTAGTCATTTCACCTTGTTAAAACAGATCTGAACATTTAGCTCCCATTTATTTGTTAAGTATTATTAGAGAGGTGAGCCAAAGAAAGGTTTTGTCTCAGCAGTTTCTGGCATTTCTTTAACTCACAATTATATCCATTGCTGAATGTTTATTCATATGAATCTGTGTTTTATGGTGCTATGGCAACAATTCTTAATTTAACTATGTTATCTCTTTGGATGAGCCAGGTTTAAATAATTTTAAGCAGAAAATTCCAGAACTAAATTTATAATTGGTAAGGATTTGCTAGAGCTAGTAAATATCTCTGTGGTGTGGAAGATACACATGTGGCTTCCAGTACTCTAGTTATTTGGTGGACAAATTTTAGACACAAGTGTCACAATGAAGACATTTTTACATGTTTGGGGATTTCATAGGGACAAAACCTTTAAAATACAGTTTAATTGTTCCTGACCACCAGCCATATTGACATTTTCTGAGAACTCAGAAGGCTTTCTGGGGATGGGCAAACATTTGCCAAGTATTTCCATTTTTATCAGAAGTGTCTAGTTCAAGTCTGGCTAGATGAGGACCAATGGAAACTGGGAAACTTTCCTAACTTCACATTTAATCTTTGGGAAATTCTGCACTCATCTTTTCCCTCACAGTTTTACCACAGCCACATCGGAAGGGAAATATCCCTCTGCACTGCATGCCACTCCCACTCTCCGTGTGCATCAGTTTACTTGGGACCTTCTGCATTGTTTTATGGCCATTCAGGGCTGACCCCACAGTCACCATGGCATTGCCCCAGGTTATCTGGATGTGGTTTTGCACTGCACCTTTTGCTTTCTCTGCTACCAGTTCACAGTGAACAATTAGCAGACTACCTGACGTGGCTTCACTGATCTCTGTCCATTCCACCCGCCCCTATTTCCATTCTGTTTTCTTTCCCTCCTTCTCCAAAGACAAAAGAGGATGTATCCTCTCATTCAGGCAAACTTTTAAAAATCCAGAGAGAGCATAAGAATGAATCAGTAACTATAAATGACTAGGGGATTCCCCAATCAAAAATATGTCTGTGTGGGCTTGGATTCCCCTCCCCCGTTTTTTGTTTTAACTCAGATATGAGTTTATCATTAAACTTTTATCACTGTGAAAAAAAATTACTGAACTGTGAGGTGTGTTTGTGTGCATTCTTATATGGCATCAACACAACTTCCTCCTTTCCTTTTCTCTTACAGGTACAGTGTCCTATTCTCTGTGTTCTCATAAGAACATAAGAGAAGCCAATGTTGAATCAGGCCAATGGCCTATCTAGTCCAACACTCTGTCACACAGCAGCCAAAAATATCACTTGCTATCAGGAGGTCCAGCAGTGGGTCCAGGACCTCATGCCCCATTAGAGGAAAATGCCAGCAAGGTTCAACTAGGATCCTCTTCAGCTCTCCCCTCCCTCATCAATAGTTTTATTGATCTTTTAAATGCTCTATATGCATGGCCTGGCCAGCTGCCTCCAAGCTGGCTGTCTACATACTCACTGCCATCCCCCTGCTGCCTCCCGAAGCCATGGGGGGGGTGGGGGGGGTGGCCTGCCAAGATCTCCTGTGCAGCTGGGGGACTGTGTGCTGGTACAGCCCCAGTTACTGAAGCATGGGGGTTGCAGTTTTCTCCTGCTGCTCCTTCTTTCTCATGGTCTCAGCTTTCTGGTGGCAGCCACCTGAACTGCTGAGATGCAGAATGCGTACAGAATACACAAATAAATAAACCGGAGGGGAAAAAACCAGTACAGAGGGAATGCGTGTGACTGCAAAGTCAATCCTTGACTCTTCAGATTCTCCTGAGCAGGCCCGTAGCTACAGTGGGGCATCTTGGGGCTAGGCCCCCCGACTTACTGGCAAGGCCCCATGACTTTCCATCCAGCCCAGGGCCCTCCCACGAGGGGCAGCTCAAGCCACAGGCCTCTGGGGGAGGAGGCAGACTAGATGCTTGGTGTGGGAGAGAGACTCTGACTTGCCGGCGGCCAGAGCAGAGATCAGCACACCTTCTTTAATCAAATTACCTTTAATTTGATTAGCCAGTACCCCCTAAGAAATGTAAATGCCCTCCAACTTAAAAAGTCCTGGCTACAGGCCTGCTCCTGAGCAAGCTGTCAGTGCAGAAAGCACCTTAATGGAGTTAGTGACACCATCTTCATTCTACTCGTAATAGCCAGGGGTCTTTTTTTGGGGGGAGCACACCGGAGCACAGCTCCAGCAGCTCAGGAGCCAAGCCCCACCCCCGGCCAGCGTCTGTGGAGTCTTTCAGGCAGCTGAATCTCAATTTCAACTCCATTATATCCTATGGGCCATTGAAGTCAATGGTGAAAACATAGGGTATATTCTGGGGGCTGGAGGGGAGGGGGTTTCAGGGAGATGCTTCAAACTTACAGAGTAGCTGTTGTAGCCTCTCCTCAAGATACCCACCAAGTTTCAAGAACATTGGACCAGGGGGTCCAATTCTATGGGCCCCTAAACAGGTTGCCCCCATTCCCTCCATTGTTTGTATGGTGGGAAAAAAGTAACTAATCCAATGTTCTTGAAACTTGGTGGGTATCTTGGGGAGAGGCTCCATAAGCTACCTTGTGAGTTTGGAGCCTCTCCCTCAAACCCCTTCCCCTCCAGTCCCCAGAATGTACCCTATGTTTTCAGCATTGACTTCAATGGCCCATAGGATATAATGAGGCCAAATTGCCGCTAAATTTCTTTCATTCCCTCCTTTCCTTCCCTCCTTTTCCTCTTTCCCTCCTTCTTCTCTTCTCTCTTTCTTTGTTTCCCACCTTCTTCTCTTCTCTTTTTTCCTCCTTTCCCTGTTTCCCTCCTTCTTCCCTCTCTTTGTTTCTGTTGTATAGTGGGTTCTCTTTGTTTCTGTTGTATAGTGGGTTAGACGCATAATGAAACCACAGACAATGATGTAGTGATCAGCATAGTTCACTATTATACAACAATAAGACAAGGTTACCTGGCCAGGTGGCCAACTATATACAAGCTAAGGGGAATGCCCCCTGGTGCCATTGGCAGGTTTGAATTCCCGCCACTGTTCCCATTGGTCCCCTTTAGCTGGAGCCAGGAGCCCCAGTCCCATTGTTCTCTGGGACTCAAGCTCAGGTTCTGTTGCTGATGCCTCTATCGGTCAGCAGACACAACACTTTCCCTCCTCCTTTCCTTCTCTTTCTTTCCCTCTTTCCTTCCTTCTTTCCTTCTCTCTACTCTCTCCCTCTTTCCTCCTTCTGTGGCCCAACTCTAGTGAGAAGGAGTTTAAACTTTAAACCCCTTCTCTCTTAGCTCCCCCACCCAGGCCAGCTGGGGAAGGGAAGGGGAGGCTTTTGAAGATGCCTCCTCCTCTTTTGCTTCCCCTTCTGACATCACTTCCGGTGATGTCAGGGGGCATGGCATATGCTAATAGCCTAATAGCTCATTAGCATAATGAGCTCCTGCAGCTGTTTTTTTATGAAATGACCCCTGGCTCTAACCAAGCCTCAGACATTAGGATGCAAAGAACCCATCTTGTTAAGAAGAAAACCACTTCATTAATGAGATTAAACAGCAGGAGCAAGCCAACAGTTTCTGTAGTTGTAGTTTGCCAGATAACTGGTAAAATAGGCCACAGCTACATATTAATCTTTGTGAGATGATGTATACCAGGAGCAACAGTGAAATATTGTTCATACTGGGAAGAGTGAGAAATAGCTTTACCCAAAAGTTGTAGTTTTACCCATAAGTGAAGAGAAAAGTACAGCCTTCACTGAGAGTTTGTTAAGACTGGGGAGGGAGGAAATGACCCCCAAAACCCTTCCCCAAATGCTATGGTCATGCACCATGGGTACAGGTAAAGAAAATGTTGCTGCTATTCATAATTTGTACATATATATAAATATTAGTTACATAAGCGTGCTTCTGCAGTGTTACAGCAGAAAAACATTCCCACTTAAAGAGGTTAAAAATTAAAAATTAAATCTAAATTTTAAAAGTCAGAAATGGCACATATGGGGAGAAACTTGTGCCACTTATCACCAGTGCAATTACATTTCACACATTGTTTTTAGTGCAATGGAAAAGCTAGATGGAGATGATCAGTAATTACATTTTACTCAAGATAAAATGCTAAATTCTGAGCACTGGAAAAATTATTTCTTTTGATAGTAGCACTTCTTCAAGTGGGGACTGAATTGCCCAACAACAGTCAGAAAGCACATATGTTCATGGCTCCAAAAATGTATTATTTGTGTAATCATTCACCATGTGTTTGACATTTACATATGTCTAGAAATGACACATTCATGCTTTATTATACCTAGCAATAAATGCTGATAGAAAATACTTGAATTACTCATAGTCATTACATTCAAGTTGAACTGCATTGTTTGTGTGTGTACAGTGCTGTTAAGTCATGGCCAACTCATAGAAAATCACCTCCGTTTAATCATTTGCCTTGAAACCATAGGGCAGAGATAGTTTGCTGTTACCTTCCTCTGCAAAGTCTCCCTTGGTGGTCTCCCAACCAAGTATCAACCTTGCTTAGTTTCCGAGATGTGACAAGATTGGGGTATTCCATATCATATTGTGTTGTTTATCAAATAGGATTATAAAGATAGACCCAAATCCAGATAGGCAAGTTAGGTCCTTTAAGCAATGGTCTGGTTCCAGTAGATCAAATACACTACCTGCACTTTCTCCTAGCACAGGCCAGTATCACCAAGAGTTTCTTGCATAAGCACAAGCCAAGAGTAAAACACTGTCAGAAGAATGGATCTTGCAGGCATGGGGCTGGAAGCATGTTGAGGGAGGCTGTTTTTCCCAGCTTCAGGCTGGCAGTGAGGAGCTCATGGGTGCAGTTGGCAAGGGAGGGGCAGAGCTCTGGTCTCTTCCCTATTTAACGTGAGCTGCTGCAGGCCCTCTTTCTTCTGTTGGTCCTGGCTCTCCCTCCCATCCTCCCTTGGTTCATATTTGCTGTGGGTTGCATTGTCGTTTACTTCATTGTCCATTTACGTTGTATCTGTATTACAGCTTGGGGCAGATGGTGTGGGCACTGGGAAGTATCCATTTGGGGTGGAGGCCGTACCTGCACGCCCTCCTCTCCTATTTTTTGGGACTCCCTTAATAGGTCTTGAAAGTGGAGCCATTCAGCAGTATGTCCAGCTTGGGGGCTAGTAGCACCCATGTGAAATTGCAAGGCTTGCCACTATGTGGTTCCCCCCAACAGGCAGGCTGGGGGGGGGAGGCGTTGGGTAATATTGAGAGGCATTTGTACGTTAGGAATAACCAAAAGTAACAGATTTACATTAGCTGAATAACAGTTTTAGAATGAACATATACAGCCTCATTCAAAGGCAGGACTAGCTTCCTAAAGATAATGATCCAAAAGAAAGTGAAGAACAAATGGAAAACAGGAATGCACATATTTATGTATTTATTTATTTGCAGGTATGCATACATGTACCCTACCTTTCTGCTCTGACTAGGACCATCTTGTTGACTAACAGATTAAAAACATACATAATAAAAACACATGGAAAAAACTATTAAGACCAAACAAAAACACATCATTAAAAACAATGACATCCTAGCTAAAATAATCATATAAAAACATAGTAAAAACAATTAAAACATAGGGCTGGAATTAAGGGTTTTTGAGGGAATGCCAGATGAAACAAAGGTCCTCACCCACCAGATGAGTCTGTCTGATTTTCTTCTGCAGCCCAAAGTTGCAAGGGGACATTGGTGTTTTTCAGACTGCAGCCACCTTTCACGTTTTCACATGTGTCATGCAAGTTCCAATGATCGCACTATCAGTGGGACCGGTTCAGACTTCGCATCATGGTTCCATCTCTTCGGGGGGGGGGTTGCACATGTGCTGAGCAGTTTCAGCAGCCTCCAAGCTCCACTTGTCTTCCTTGGAACACATGGGCAGGGTGGATTGCCTTACATTAGAGTAGCCCTATTGGTTTCAGCACATTTACTCTTGTGTAAAGTGAGAGGGCTATCAAACAGCAGCTCTGAAGCAGGAAAGATAATTTATTTGCCCAGTTGCTTGGCCCCTGACATTTGTAAACATGAAAACAACATAACAAGAAGGTTTCCCCCATTGGGGAGAAAGGTACAAAGGATCAAGAGGTGATCTGGTGGATGATGGGAATATTCAGATGGGGAGTGTGTTGCAGTTGGAGATCCCCTTACTCTGGCATATCTACTATTGTGTAAAGCAAGAGCAGGACAGGATCCAGGGCATCTCCCCCCCCTCCCCAGGCTTATGATTAATATGTGTACCTTCTTCAGTTTCTCTCTGCTTTGTTCTGGTAAATATCTCAAGAGCTGTTTTTAAGGAACTGCAGTAGCAGGCTCCCCCCCGCCCCCAGATCCCTGGGGGGGGAGTGGCAGCAAGTGAGCTCCAGGCTTTCTCAGTCTGGAGAGGGAGAGAGAGAGGCAGAGAGAGGAGAGCAGACCACACACACTCACAAGGCAGTGCAAAGAGGAAGGTGCCCCCAATGGGAATGACTGCTTGTTTCAACCAAGGTGCCTTCCAGTGCTGAAATATTTTGTCACTGGCATGCAATTTTTTTTTTTTTTAAGCTCAAACCTGCCCTTTTTGGGGTGGGTTTGGGTGGCAATCCTCACGGTGGGGAAAAATGTTCAGATTCCCAGTAAGAGGCTTTCTTGTGGATTCATTTCACAATTAAAATTAAAAGTATGGGAGAATGGGGAAGAAAAGGGACAGCACTGGGATGTTTATGAAGTTGTGTGGACACAAGAAAAAAACACAGTAACATTGGGTAATGAAGGTGGAATTTTAAAGCAGTCTGAAAAACGTCATTGTGTGCACTAAGGTACATTCTCAGCTGATTCACGATAATAGGGAAGCCTTGCAAGGACTAATTGTATGCCTAGAATAAACTCAAAATGAAAATAAGTTGTGCAGCAGCTATTCAAGACTTCCTTAACAGACAAGGAAAGAAATCCCTCAAGGTGAACACTATAACACTAGGGAATTAATCTTCCAAAACTGTTAATTCTATGAAAATGCTAGCTAAGTTAAAAGGTAAAGGTTCCCTTGCTCGAAAGCCAGTCGAATCCGACTCTAGGGTTGCGGTGCTCATCTCCGTTTCAAAGCCGAAGAGCCAGCGCTGTCCGAAGACGTTTCCGTGGTCATGTGGCCGGCATGACTAAACACCAAGGCGCACGGAACACTGTTACCTTCCCACCGAAGTGGTACCTATTTATCTACTTGCAATTTCTTGCTTTCGAACTGCTAGGTTGGCAGGAGCTAGCTAAGTTAGGGATCTATAAAAATGCTAATATTTCTAAAACTGTAAAAATGTTCCTGAAATATATTGGCAGGGTCATCAGGAAATGCAACACATGCTTACTTGTAAGTACCCCCAGTGAATAAAGTTGCTTAGCTATTTTGTGTGAGAAGGGGATCAATATCAAGGTATTTTCCCTGAAACAATAATATGTATGAAAACCTCCTTGCATTCATTTGAATGGAAAACATTGTAACAGAATTATGGTTTCCCAAAGCATGGGAGCAAATGGAAATATCTAAGGACTGAAAAGATTATACAAAGGCTTCAATTAATGTCGTCTTGTTGAAAAATGTCTTGTCTTGTACAAGGCCTGAAATACAAGTCATCAAGCTGGAACACAATGAAACAAGAAACTGAAGCATGAAAATAGCCAAGAATATTGTGCCTGGGGACAGCTCTTGGGGCACATTTTAAATGTGCATTTAGTACCTCTCTTTGCAAAGTAAATTTTCTTCGCACATTCATATACGTCAGAAAAAATGTTAAAATGCAATGATTTTATCTGTATTTAAAAGAAAATCACATGATCAAACCCACTACATTAACTCAGAGCCCATTACTTTAAAAGGAAGCATTGGATTAATATCAGAGTTGCTTGGCATTACAACAGCAGCAGCATGAAAATAAAAGGATTGCTCACCGTAATCTAACATGCTCAGGTGCTCTGCCATGTCCTTATAATACCCAAGATAATAAAATCACCACCATTTTCTGATGGCTGTTCCTGCTTTACATCATGATTTCAATTCCTTAACTTAAAGTGACAGCCATACTTCCACACCTTTCTGACTACCTGCAACAGTGAAATCATGACAGATTCCATTTATAGATAAGGACTGGCACAAACCAGCTCACAAAGAAAAGTTCATCACAGTTTGTGGTTTGCGAAGCACCCAGCACGAACATTTCACAATCTTTGGTGCTGTTTGTGGTGCTTTGTGGCAGTTCGTAAATGATTACATTTCCATACAGACTATCTCCACTCAATTAAACTGTTTACAAAATTCCAAGTGTAGAATTCTGAAGCCTTAGAAATACCAATAGAAGCCCTCCAAAGCGTAACAGGCACTGCTGTTTGCCAATAACAGAGTTCCCATTCTGCTCTTTGGGATCAGAATGCTATGTATACACTCAGCTGATCTCCGCAGCCTCAGTTCTCTCAGCTGTTCACAGCTACACCGAGAGGAAGGGAACCTGTTAAAAGTGGAATAGCAGAGCACATCCCCTCATGATAGGAAATTCCTTTCTCCTGCTGGGGTTTTGGTGACAAGTGGACTCAAGGCTCTGAGCCACTCATCTCTCTGGTCATGCAGAGCAGAGGGGCTTAGCTAGAGGGTTGCTCTGCTGAGGCCCACATTTTGATAGTGAACTGCTCTCCCCAGCTGAGGTTTGGGAGTGTTAGGTGCACTCAGGGCTCTGAGCCACTCCGTCTCTCTGCTCACACCAATCAGAGGGGCTTAGCTAGTGGCTTCCTCAGCTGAGGGCCAACATTTTCATTGTGATTCCTTTCCCCTGTTGGGGTTTGGGAGCATTACATCGACTCAGGGCTATAAGCCACCTGTCTCTCTACTCATGTTGAGAGGACCCACAATTAATATCCTCTCAACCCTCCTGATTGTGAATCAACGCCTCTGTCCCATGAGGGTGTAAGTGGGTGCAAAGGGTACTCGTTGTGGGGAAAATACATACTCCACTCCTATGTACCCCAGGACCTTGTGCATGGGCACCAAACCCATCCTGTCAGCCCATTCAAGCTCATCCCTAGCAGGGTATCACCAAAGATCTTGGCTCCTTCTTTCCCAATCTGTTCCTGAGGCTCTTCATAGAGGACAAAGGGTTGGTAGCACTGCCCAAAGACCAGCGGTTGATAACGCTCTTTGGAAAAGGCTCTGAAAGCAATGATTCAGAAGAAGGGAAGCATCCTTCCCTTCCATACAACTCCCTGTTGCTGCTCCTGCCTCCAGTACCCTCCATGGCCTCTCCCAGGCCAGTGCCAGAAAGCAGCTGTCCCTCCTCCCATGTTCTCCAGTCCTGGGGCACCATTTCCAGCACACACTTTCAAAACATTTCTGCATCCTCCCCAGTGTGTGGCAGAGTGCCAGGTGTGCCATACCCACATCAGGAGGAGCTCAAACCCCCAACACCTGTCCTCCTCCATCCTCTACAGGCACTAGCAAAGGGTGCATCCCAGTATGTTACCACTAGGGGGAAGAGTGGCAGCCAGTGGGAGGGAGAAGAAGAAGAGATTGGATTTATACCCCGCCCTTCACTTTTGAGTCTCAGAGTGACTTACAAACTTCTTTCCCTTCCCCTTCCCATAACAGACACCCTGTGAGGTAGGTGGGGCTGAGAGAGCTTTTAGAGAACTATTATTTCAAGGACAGCTCTGACAGAACTTGTGACTGACCCAAGGTCACATCAGCAGGTGCAAGTGGAGGAGTGGGGAATCAAACCCGGTTCTCCCAGATTAGAGTCCACATACCAAACCACTACACCAAACTGCTGAGAGGAAGAAGAGGCCCACTCCCTCTCAACAGGGAGAAGGGGAGGGTGAGCAGGAGACCTTTCCAAGAAAGGCTCCCTGCATTCAGGGTGATGTGAATGGTGGGACATCAAGGCAGGCCACCCTCCAAGAGGTCATTCCCACAGAGACGCTGGCAATGCCATCCAGAAAGGCTATGTGGTGGGCCCAGAAAGCAGGGTTGATGAGATGATTGCTGTGGATGGCCAACCTTTCTCCCTTGAGGATGACACAGCCTTTCATCAGCTGCTGTAAAATCTGACTCCCTGGTACTCCATCCCCTCATGAAGGATGATGAGCCAACAAGTCTTGCCCACTATGCACTGCTCCACAGCAGCAATGGTCAAGGCTGAGTTTTCCAGAGCAAAAGGCAAAACTGTGTACTTCATGTTAGACCTCTGGAGCAGCCAGCAGCATGGCTATGTCTCCCTCACTGCTCACTGGTGGCAACTGTTTGGACTGTTGGAGCACAGCCCAGGCCCCAGGAGGGGACAGTCCTGCCACCGAGCTGCAAAGTCATCCTGCTCCAAGTACAGGGGATGGATGTAGACCACATGGCACAAAACATCGCTGCCATGATACAGAATATCCTGAGGTAGTAGGTAGGTGGTGGCAACATCATCTATAGCTACATGGTCATGGATGCCAGCACCAACACTCTAGCAGCAGTGAAGACTGTGCACCACAAGGACATCATCTGCCAGGCACACATGCTTCACCTGATGGTGAAGGATGATCTGGGGCTGGAGAGCACTGCCAGGGCCACCTAGGATGCTATTCCCCTGGAGATGCAGGCCTGGTCACCCCTGGAGATTGCTGTGCCTGGTCACCCACTTCTCACACAACATTGAGCTGGCCCACCTGCTGTGTGAAGGCAGGGGGAGGGGGATGAGGCTGAACACTGACTCATTTCGGACTTACCCTCTGGAACTCCACCTATGCCATGATTGCATGTTATGTGTAGCAGATGAGCATGGTGCAGGATGTCATTTCCTCCAGAACTACCCTGAATAGGAAAGATGAGCTCTACATCAGCACCAACAACTGGCTGACCCTCTCCCAAATTGTGCATGTCCCAAAGCCCTTACAGAGCACCAACAATGTGCTCTGTGCCTATATGGCCAGCCTGGGGCAAGTCATACCCCTGATTTGAGGGCTGGACTGGGCACTTGCCTCTGCACTACAACCGGGCCCCGAGGGGTCACTTATTCTACCATGGGTCAGGGCCTTGGCAGAGAGGTTGCAGGTAGCCATCACCACCAGGTTGCATTCCTCTCTGCCAGGAATGGGAGTACAGGCTGGCCTGTAGTCTGACCCCCAGATAAAAGACAGCATTCCTCTCTGGAATGCAAAGCTCATGCAATGGACGAGTGAGCTCTGCAAAGAAGTGCAGAGGCTTCAGGCCAGCAGACATTGTCAGAGGGAACAGCAGGTGGAAGAAGCTGGAGTGGAGTAGAATGAGGTGGCAGACTAGGAGGAGCCACAGCCCAGCACCTCTATCTCAAAATGCCCAGCTAGGGAGAAGCCTTGTAACTGATTGTTAGTGGTGAAGTGGGAGGTCAGTAGCAGTGGGGCTGCCAGGCATGCCATGGTATAGGAATCAGTAGAGGTGATGGTGAGGGAGTTTCTTACTGAGTCCCCTGAGTCTGCCTCCACTGATCCCCTAGTGTACTGGTCACGCAAACCTGCTATCTGGTCAGACCTCTCTTGACCGCTCACAAATCTGTACACTGAGGAACATCAGGGAGACAGAAAACTTTTCAGACATGACAGAAGAAGGGCTCCTGAGAGAACGGCAAGAGCTAGCAAATCCTAAGCAAGAGGAAGGAAGTAACAAGGAACAGGTGGGTGAGTGGAAGAATGTGACCTTGAGGAGTAAGATAGTCAGGAAACACTCACAGCCAGTGCAGCTGCAAAATCGATACCAGCTGCTTCTGATGATGGAAGATCAGAATTGCACACTCCGAGATCAAAAGGATGTGACTGACACACAAGCACAAAGGCAGAGAAGGAACCAAGCTATCCCATGGAAGAAGAGATGAGTAGTGGTGGTTGGTGACTCCCTACTGAGAGGGATGGAAGAAGGTGTATGCGGATTGGACAAGGAATCTTGAGAAGGTTGTTGTCTTCCTGGAGAGTGTATCTGAGATGTGACTGAGAGAATTCCAAGACTGGTCAAGACCTCTGATTTCTACCCACTCCTGCTGATTCATGTGGGAACAAACGATATGGCCCAAAGAAACCTTGAATGGATCTCCAAAGACTACAAGGCTCTGGGCAAGAAGATGAAAGATCTGGGGGCTCAGGTGCTGTTCTCCATTTTACCTGTTGAAGGTCATGGTGCTGGAAAGGAGAAAAGGATACTGGAGGTGAGTGGCTGGTTACATAGATGGTGCTGTCGAGAGGGATTTGGCTTCCTGGACCATGGTATGTATCTCCAACATGAAGGACTGTTGGCGATGGATGGGGTGCACCTTACAAAGAATGAGAGGAATGTCTTTGCTGGAAGACTTGCGAATCTGATCAGGAGGGCTTTAAACTGAAGACATCGGGGGTGGGAAGAAAAAGCCTGATGTTGTGCAGCATCCCCAACACTAAGTTCAAGAAGGGGCGTGACCAGAGAATAAATGAATGGGAGAGAGGTGAGTTCAGTTGTTTTCAGATAAATTCGAAGGGATCTACTGTAGGAAAGGATATCTGTAATCTGAGATTTCTTTATACTAATGCACAGAGTATGGGAAATAAACAGGAGGAACTTGAACTTCAAATATTGGAAAGTAAGTATGATCTGATAGGTATCACTGAGACTTAGTGGGATGAGTCCCATATATGGAGCACAGTGATCAAAGGATATACCTTGTTCAAACGGAACAGAATAAACAAAAAAGGAGGCGGGGTGGCACTATATGTCAAGAATGAATACACTTGCACTGCAATTCAGGATTTTGAGAGTTGCCCTGTTGAAAGTGTGTGGGTAAGGATAGAGCGGGGGGCAGGAAAGAAGGGGATATTGTTGTGGGGGTATACTACAGACTTCCAAATCAACCGGAGGAACAGGGTAATGCATTTGTACAACAACTTGCTAAACTTTCACAGAGACAGGATGTAGTGGTTATGGGAGATTTCAACTATTCAGATATTTGCTGGAAATCTAACTCTGCTAGACATGAGGCATCCTACAGATTCTTGAACAGTCTTGCAGACAACTTCATCTTTCAGAAGGTGGAGGTGGGAATCAGAGGATCTGCTATCCTAGATTTAATTCTGACTAACAAGGAAGAACTGATTGATGAGGTGAATGTTGTAGGATCCTTGGGAAATAGTGACCATGTCAGCTTGGAATTTGACATAGAGAAGGATGTGAAGCCAGGACATAGTAGGACTCGCTTCCTGGACTTCAGGAAAGCTGATTTCAAGAAACTCAGAGAAATAATAGGTAGAATCCAATGTTCCCTCTAAGCTGGGGAGTCCTGTGAGCAAAAATTCTACTTTGTGTGCTGCTGGCATTGGAGTTGTGAGCAAGTGATTTGGCTACTGCATAAATTAGTTTGCTTTGGAGTGATCCTTCCTGAGCTAAGATAAAAATTTGTGAGCTGGAGGCTAAAAAACTGTGAGCTAGCTCACACTAACTCAGCTTAGAGGGCACACTGCTAGGATCCTGTGGCTGGAAATGCTGAGGGGGAAATCTGCACAGAAAGGATTGGTGATGCTGAAAAATAAAGTGCTTAAGGCACAATCACAAACTGTTCCAGTAAGTAAGAAAGGTGAGAAACAGGTAATGAAGCCAAGGTGGCTGAACAAGGAACTCTCTGAAGAGCTGAGACTAAAAAAGGAAATGTACAGGAAATAGGTCAAAATACTGAGGGTGAGTACAAGAAGCGGGCTCGAACCTGTAGGGATGGTGTCAGAAAGGCTAAAGCGTAGATGGAGCTGAGGCTTGCAAGGGATGCTAAAAATAACAAGAAAGGTTTCTATGCCTATGTTCGAAGCAAAAAGAAGAACAGGGATGGGGTAAGCTCATTGCTAGGGGAAGACGGTCAAGCCTTAACAAGGGATGAAGACAAAGTGGAATTACTCAACTCTCACTTTGCATCAGTCTTTAAATGTAAGGCAAGCTGTATACAAACTGAAGAATGCAGGGCATATGAAGGAAGGGGGAACTGCCAGTCCAGAATAAGTAAGGAAATCTTTAAAGAGCATCTAGCTGCCTTAAATACTCTCAAATCTCCAGGGCCAGATGGCTTGCATCCCAGGGTGCTAAAAGAAATTGCAATGTTATTTCAGAGCCTCTGGCTCTAATCCTTGAGATGTCCTGGAGTACTGGTGTTGTGCCGGAAGACTGGAGAAGAGCAAATGTTGTCCCGATCTTCAAGAAGGGAAAAAAGATGGACCCGGGAAATTACAGGCCTTTCAGTTTGACATCAATACCTGGGAAAATTCTAGAGCAATTAAACTGTAAGCACCTTGAACAGAATGATTTACTCAGTAGTAGCCAGCATGGGTTTATTAAGAATAAGTCATACCAGACCAACCTTATCTCCTTTTTTGACAGAGTTACTAAAATGGTTGACTCTGGCAATGCTGTGGATATAGTGTATCTAGATTTCAGTAAACCATTTGACAAAGTTTCTCATGATATCCTTGAGGATAAGCTGGTTAAGTGTGGGCTGGATGGTGCAACCATTGGATGGATTCATGGTTGGTTGAAAAATCGTACCCAATGAGTGCTCGTAAATGGCTCTGCACCTACATGGAGGGAAGTCTCAAGTGGAGTGACACAGGGCTTGGTCCTGGGCCCAGTATTGTTCAATATTTTTATAAATGACCTGGAGGAAGACATAGAGGGGATGTTTATCAGATTTGCAGATGACACGAAGCTGGGTGGTATTGCTAATTCTGAAGAAGACAGAGTCTTCAAAATGATCTAGATAGGCTGGAACAGTGGGCTGAGACAAATAAAATGAATTTCAATAGAGATAAGTGCAAAGTCCTACACTTAGGTACAAAAAATCAAAGGCACAGATACAGAATGGGAGGGATTTGGCTTGACAGCAGCGCATGTGAAAGGGATCTGGGTGTTCTAGTTGATCACAAGCTCAACATGAGCCTGCACTGTGATGTGGCTGTGAAGAAAGCTAATGCAATCTTAGGATGTATTAACATAAGCGTTGTGTCCAGATCACGGGAGGTGGTAGTTCTGCTCTATTCTGCTATGGTCAGGCCTCACTGTGTCCAGTTTGGGGCACCAGATTTTAGGAAGGATGTTGACAAGCTTGAGCGTGTCCAGAAGAGGGCAACCAGGATGGTGAGAGGGTTGGAATCCAAGTCTTATGAGGAAAGGCTGGAAGTGTTGGGTATGTTTAGCCTTGCAAAGAGAAGACTTAGAGGGGACATAATTGCAGTCTTCAAGTATTTGAAGGGCTGTCATGTAGAAGATGGAGCAGAACTAGTCTCTCTTGCTCCAGATTGCAAGACTAGATCTAATGGGTGGAAATTACAAGGGAGTCGTTACCAGATAAATATCAGAAGAAACTTCCTAACTGTAAGAGTGGTTGAGCAGTGGAACAGACTGCCTCAGGAGGTTGTGGATGCTCCTTCGCTGGACGTTTTCAAGCGGAGGCTGGACAACCATCTTTCGGGTATGTTGTAGGTATGTAGGACTATCCTTTGGCTGTGCTCCTGCAGAGGGCAGAGGATTGGACTAAATGACCTGCAAGGTCCCTTCCAACTCTAATATTCTATGATTCTTTGAATAGCCATGAGTCTCCTCTCCTGCCCTCCTGTTGGGCGAAATGCTCTCTAGGGGTAGAGCACCTCGCAACAGGTATAATTAATTTCGGGATCTTTTGGTCTATGTCTACGAGGAATGGGCTGCTGCAGAAACTTCCCACTGAAGAGGCGAGAGACAGGACTCAGAATAATGTTTCAGTTTACTTAAATACACAATACCAATACCAGTTACACTTAACAATATCAAATCACACACACATACATTCAAGAGCTAGGAAATATAGAGAGATATAGCACAGCTGCATGAGCAGGTAAACGTTGGTTTGTTGAGGGCGATATTTACCTCCAAGGCGCGGCTCCTAAATCTTCCAGTGAGTGGGGTTAGGTAGGGTAGGAAGGATGGAAGAGGGGACACGTGGTCTAGACCAGCTAACAACACACGTGTATGGTTCCAGCTGCAGACTGGAATGAAGCGAGGCAAGGGTTCGGGTACAGGATGGGGGCTTAAGAGGATAAAGCAGACAGACAGAGGTCATGGTTTCAGCAGCAGCAGGGGAGCAGCAGGGCAAGGCAAGGAACGAACTGAGCTAACCCAGAGATCGTGTTATTATAGCGTCTTGGGTGCTGGGCGTGGAAGGCCAGGCGGTGTACACCTACTGACCCTCCCAGCTGGCTGTGTCAGTGACAATTTCAAATCTTATTGGCTACACTGTCCATTGGATACCTGGGGGCTGGACAGAGGAAGCTGGCTGGCAGGCAGATGGTTTCTCCAGGTAGCTGATGGCTCTTCTATTGTTCATGTGTATGGCTCGGGTGGGGAAGGCACTTAATCCCTTCATGCAAACGACTGGCAGAGGAAAAGTCCTTTGTCTGCTGTATGGCCCTTAATCCATGTATGTGACATGCGGCAGGTATGCAATGGAGTCCCTCAGAGTAAAAAGACAGCTTTTTCCCTTCTCTATGGGCTTCTCCTTTGGCATCCATTTTACAGTCTAGCAAGTACACAGACCATGTGGCAACAGCAAACAGTCCATAGCAAAGCCACATAATGGCGTCGGGGCTAACACTCCCACCAGTGTCCAGAGCAAGTGGGTTTTCTTCCACCTGGGAGACATTCTCAGCCCCATGACTCCCACCTGGACGTGGCCACGGTGTATGAGTAGGCCTTCCTGAAGGTCAACCTACCCCTGCTGGGCTTAACATCTCTGGTCCTCACAGTGTAAGATTCAGGACTCCTGTTGTCCCCTTGCATGTCCCTCCATTCCTCCTCCTCTCTGGATAATTCAGCCGGTTGTGCCTTTGGTGCCTCTTCCAGGTCAGGGTGGCTCCTTCACCCAACACATACCTCATGATCACTTTAAATGGAAAACTCTGATTTCTGCTGGTCTGGTGGGCCTGGGATGCCCCTGGGAAGCCCCTGTCAGAAGTCTCATGTCTGCCTTTCTGTCCTTCAAAACGTGCCTTTAGAGACTTGGGGGGGGGGCTGTGAGCATAGGTGGGATGCTTGGCTTGCTTCTAGTGTCTGGCTGGGGGGGTCTGCCCTGTGAGTTTGGTGACCCTGCCTTCTTCATGAGCCATTCCATAGACTCCTGCAACTGCAGCTGTCTTTTCCAGAGAGAGCACTGGAGAGACCTTTTTTTGGGGGGGTCCAAAACTGGGATCCCAGAAATTTAATTCACCCCAACTTAGAGAGATTGTAGAGGAGTCGGCAGCAGGGTGAGGTTCCCTGTGAATCTGGTGTGTGTAGCTTGCAGGGGGGCCCATTCTATGCATTTGAACCTGTGCCTGACATTTCCCCCAGAAGCATTTTCCTGGCTTGACCTTAGTCCTGTTGGGTTTGTAGTGGCACAGTGGCACTGGTTCTGCTGGGCACAATGCACTGGTTCTGCTGGTCCTGCAAAAAATGCCCCCCTTCAGTTTCTACTGCAGAGAGTCTCAGGGACATTGATGCTGTTCTGCTGTGCTCCTATTGCCCTTGCCTTTTTTTTTTTTTTTGCTTCCCCCCTCTTTGGGAAACAAGGGAGGATGGGATCACCTTCTTTGGGTGGTGTAACTCAGACCCTGTAAATCCAATCCTCACTAATTTTGTAGGGTAGGTAGAGGAAAGTCATCAGGAGATACACTGCAAGTTTCTATACACTCCTGAACAAAATTCTATACACTCCTGAACCTGCACCTCATTTCCCCAGAAAGCACTATCCTGGGGACATCATTTTTTTTTTTTTTGGGGGGGTGTAACTTGGACCCTGTGAATTCAATCCTCACTAAATCTGAAGTGCAAGTAGAGGACTGTCAGTTGGATACCACTTGTGAGTTTGGTGTCTCTAACATGCAAAAGAAAAAATGTGCTGGGATTAAAATTTGAACAGCAACAAAATGTTCATGTGCACTTGTTCACAGGTCTCCAAAAGTCTGAATGGAATTTTGGACATACAGTGTTAGATATAATTAATGGGAGACATAGAAAATAATGAAAGATATCGTGGTTGTTAGATAATACACTGCGAAGAGAATGCATGAATGCCTTACACTGTAACCTTTTGAGAAGAACTTACAAGAATATGATGTTCACAGCTTGCCTGCCACTTTGGTGCACCTAGGTGATCTCTTAGGGTGCCAGAGGTGGAGAGGCATGAAAACCAACCTCACCAAAACCAACCCTGTCGCCATCCCACTTGCCTGCAGTATCAGGATCTGCCACTGCAAGAGTGTCCATGTGACACCGCCAGCACCAGTGGGTGGCCTGCCACTTCCCTCACAATAGTGACCACTACTCTAAAAGATGCACTGGGGGGCAGGGCCAGAGGCAGACCAGAGGTGTGGCCTTTTTCCAAAGTCATGTGTGCCTCTCAATTTGCCCCTATTGAAAGACATGGTACAACAGTGAAGGTAGCACGGGTGTGAAGTGGCTTCCCCATGGTAGGTAGAGAGAAGGTTATCAGAAAGCAGTGAGGTAGAAGGTGAGTGGGCAGCAGCTTCCCTGTGGAGTGGGGCAGCAAAGTTATTTGTCTCAGGCATCGAAAATCCTTGGGCTGGCCTTGGTGATATGCAAAATTTTAAAACATCTAAAACTCATCTGAATGAGTTTGTCTCTGAACATTACAACCAGTATGTATGAAGAAGTATTTCAAGGCCTCCTGAGTCCTGAATAAAGTTTATGAAACACATGTTCTATTGTAGATGGTGGGTTGGATCCTATGGATTTGTTCCTCTAATGGTAGCATCTTGCTGCATCATAAGAAGCCTTCACTGAACACCTTAAACATTCCAAGTCTGCATAACAAAGGAATTATTTCAAAGTGCTAATCATGTTTCTAATTTTAGAAAGATCCAAGACTGAAACATTTGTTTTTCTTTGTTTTTAACTCTAGCAAAGGTTAACCTTGGTAAAACTGAATTCATATCTGTGCATTTTCCGTTGTAAACTGTGAAATGCATCAAAGTGAAATGCATCAAAGTGAGGTCATTTGAAGTTGACATAATTGGGTTCTGGAATAGATCCATACACAGTTATTTTTGTTATGACATAGTACAGTGCTGCAGGACAAATAGTAAAGAGATGTTAATGACCTGTTAATGGCCTTTTCCCTTTCTACTTGAAAGTTAGAATTCCCTTGAGCACATTCTCTAAAAATCCCATCCCAATTGGGAGTGAGAATGGGCTACAGTTGGTAATTAGGGATGGGCATGAATTGGCTCACAAACCTTTGTTTGTGACAAATTTTAGAGGGTTCATGGTTTACGAACTGCAGCACAGCGATGAATCTCCATGAACTTTTAAGGCAATTCATGGAAATTCATGGGGAATGAAAAGCAGGGGTATAAACCACTACTTTCTCCTTCCCACAAAAGCCACCAAAACCCCCTGCAAAAGCCACCAAAACATCAGAAACAGCTGAGCCACAGGGGCAGCCTGCTCCCATTGCTCATCTGTTTTGGGCTCAAAACAGATAAGCCTGCTCCTGTGGCTCAGCTTTTTTAAAGGGGCTTTCTTGGCAGTGCTGGCTGCCCAAGAAAGCCCCTTTAAACAGCTGAGCCCCATGGCTCAGTTGTTTAGACTGAAAACAGCTGAGCTGTGGGGCAGCCTGCTTCCATGGCTCATCTGTTTAGAACCAGAAAAATTGAGCTGTGGTAGTAGGCTGCCCCCACAGCTCAGCTGTTTTGGGCATGAACCTCACAAACCTGGTTTAGTTCATATGCAACCCAACCAGTTTGTGGTTCAGTTTGTGGTTTGTCCACGAACCAAACCCGAACCATGAACCAAACTGAACTGCATTTTTGTGGTTTGTGCCCATCCCTATTGGTAATTTGTTTCTTATTGAAACCAATGTAAACATCATTTACATAAAATAACAACTCTTAGTGTATGACATAACAATATTGAAGAATTGAGAAAAAACGTTGTGAAACAAGCAGAACCCAAACCCCACAGGTGTACAAAGATCAGAAAATGCATACAGTAGCTTGAGTGAAATTTTTAAAGTTGTGAAATTTGATTGTTTGATTTTATGTAAACCTTTGTGAATGTTGGTCATTGACTGTAAAATAAAATTGTTGTTGTTGTTGAACCCAAACCCCATTTTTTTGATAAAAAAATAAATACATCATTCTCCTCTCATCCATTTTATCCTCACAACAACCCTGTGAGATAGATTAGGCTGAGAGTGTGTGACTGGCCCAAGGTCACTCAGCAACCTTCCATAGCAAAATGGGGATTTGAAGTGGTTTTCTCAGGTCAGACACTCTAATTAATATACCATGTTGTCTCACAACAGTAATCTGCAAAACAAAATACTGATCTGCAACTGCTAGCTGCTTAGAAAGCTATTTAAGCCCCAAACCTAGAACAATTACTATCAATACAGAGTCTACTTTTTCCTCTGAAGACAACATGTTTGGAAGCCACAGTTTCATCATTCAATTTAAAAGAACCTACTTGAACAGAACCATCAACGTTTTGAGGTGAGACCTTCTTGTGCCTCCCTAACCTAATATAAAATCCTGATTGCTCACTTACATCATTGAAACAAACATCTCTACAGTGGGGGTATCAGACACTTGGAATGGTGGTCTGAAGGTAGGTAGTGGTGGTAGATAAGGCTAGGGTGACAGTGGGCAGGCCCATGTCCATCACAGAAGAATTATCTGTTTTAGGACCCTTGAATTCTAAGAGCACATCAAATTCCATTTTCAATATAAAAAATGATAGAATTAGCCCCTTCTTAGTATATCTAATTCTCAATATGGCCAAATCTGTGGATATTTAAATCTGGAGAATGGAGCCATGAGCAGACAAGATAGATGTTTCTGCCAACCTGATAAACACCCCAAGTTTGCAGGGAAACCTGAATAATCTCTCCTATTTTATAAAGCTGATCTGGGGTGGCAAGATTCCATTCACTCCAAAATCGTTTCGCTCTGTGATTTGTCACTCAGAAGTTGTCTCTATCCACTGGCTGCATTGCCTGAATCTCACCTCCAATATTCTAAACAGTTTGCTGTTCCTCTCCCCCAAATAGCCAATCAGAACACAGAGGTCATTTGCATATGTGGCCTGACTGGCCCCTCTCTCTAACATTCTAAACCCTTTGGTTGTGGCTGTTGGGAGTCACTGAATGTGTCCTGAGGTAAAATTCATATCCCAGTCTTTTGTTAAATGGTCACTGGAGCTGCCAAAATACATATTCCAATCTTCCCTTAAATGGTCACTGGAGTTGCCAATCTCCCTGTGGGGCCTGGAGATCTCCCAGAAACCACCGTGTTCCCCAGCCACAGAACATCATTTCCCCTACAGAAAATTTCCCAGCTATTACAATGGCTGCTTTGGGCAGTGGACTCCACCAAACCCTACCCCTCAAACCTACAGGTCTGGCCCTCCCCTTAGCATTGCCAGCCTCCAGGCAGCACCTGGAGATCTCCAAGATCAGTTCTCCTGAAGAGAATGGCTGCTTTGGGCAGTGGACTCTATGGCATTATACCCTGCTGAGGTCCCTCCACACCCCAAACCCTGCCCTCCCCAGGCTATACCCCTCAGACCTACAGGTCTGGTCCTCCTCTTAGAATTGCCAGCCTCCAGGCAGCACCTGGAAATCTCCACGATCAGTTCTCCTGGAAAGAAATGGCTGCTTTGGGCAATTGACTCTGTGGCATTATACCCTGCAGAGATCCCTCCACACCCCCAAACCCTGCCCCCCCCCAGGCTCTATACCCCAAATCTACAGGTATTTCCCAACCCAGAGTAACTGGCTATGGAACCCCTTTCCAGACCCTTGGAACCCAGAAGACATGGCATAGGAGGAGGTGCTTTTCTACCTTAGCTGTCACTGCATAACCCCAAATCAACATAAGTCAGGGGTGTTACCATGAGGCTGTCCTCCCATACTTCCCACTTGAGCAGCAAAATGACTTGAGGCAGCAATGTCTTATAGCTAGGCAGAAGGAAATAAACATGGCTTGCCTCCCTCTATTTTCCCCTTTCCTCTGCCACCCCACCAGCCACAGCTGGGACACTCACCTGGAGCTTCCTTCTAGAGCTCATTGTATTTCTTCCCACAACAGGCCTTACGCCTAGTGTGTGTGTATATATATATGTTAGGGTGATTAAAAACCCAAATAATAGAAGCAGCACCTACAGCTTTAAGAAATGAATGCCCTCAGTGTCTGTTGCTGGGAAACCACAAGGTATTGTCATCACTGAAGCCTTGATTTCCACCACTAATAGGCAGGGCAGGGAGTAAGGCCCTAGTCAGGGCTGGTTTGGCCTTTGAGGGAGGACTTATTGGGGCCAGTTCTCAGTGTGGGTGAGGTATTTCCCTCCAATTCGCCTTGCCCTCTGCTGCTCCCAGCAATGATGGGGTAGAAATTAAGAAAAAGTCAACCTTATGTACTTACTGGAAGTTGATATAGGAAGTGACAATGGTAGCTGTAAGAATCACCAGAAACTCAAAATTTATCATACAGTTTTCAGTAGTCCTTAGTGACCCATGTCACTTCCTGTATCAATTTCCAGTAAGTACACAAGGCTGCATTTTTTTAAAAAAAAATTCTCTCACAATACTTAATGAGGAATAAGAGAAATTATAAACTGTTCTATGCCAAATCCTACTCAGATCTATTCTGTGGGTCTTAGGAAAGTGTCCTAAGAATTGCATCCTCTGTATTCCTTCAGAGTTTGCTTGTTGTGATCATGAATCCATTTCTTCCTCTGTTTACTGACCTTGGTGAACTATCAACTTTAGTTCATTTTTTTAAACTTAGAGCTGACATCATCACACCAGGAATGTTGCCTAGTGGTTGAAATAGTGAGTGATTTTTAAAAATGGCAACTATGACAAACAGTTGAGACACTGATTACAGCTACATTAACTCATGCTGCACCAGCTGGATCCTGTAGAATATGAAGCTAGTGCCCAGGTGCAAGACTGCTTGACACAAATTTTGAGAACAACTATCGAGGTGATCCAATCAAGAACTTGCCTCTGTTCTGACAGAGTCAAGTAAGGTATGTTTGCCAGGCTATAGTTTATATCTCAAAGTTCACAGCATGCCTTATATTAAGAGCAGCTAGAAAAGGAATCATTGACAGCAGTACAGAAGATTAAACTTCTTTCTATTCAGAAAAGCAGTACTAATCATCTACAATTTATATCAACTCTGTTTTAGGACTTCTGGATTCATTTAGTATCGATCTTCAGCATATACAATAGAATTTTTGTATAAACCCTAAACCTGGATCATGCTTACTCACTGTGGTGTTCCTTTTTGAATAAGAACAGTGAACAACCTCATGAATATCACCTGAGCAAAGAAGGGGATCACAAGGTTTTGCTTGGCCCTGACTGTTCCCTGGAAGGACAGATACTGAAGCTGAAGCTCAAATACTTTGGCCACCAAATGAGAAGGGAGCACTCACTGGAGAAGACCCTGATGCTGGGAAAGATTGAAGGTAACAGAAGAAGGGGACGGCAAAGATGAGATGGTTAGACAGTGTTACCTATGCAATGAACATGAAATTGAGCAAACTCCAGAGGATGGTGGAAGACAGGAGGGACTGGCATGATATGGTCCATGGGGTCACGAAGAGTCGGACTCAACTGTGTAACTGAACAACAAAATAACAACTCTCACCTTGATGTGCTCTAAATCAGCAACAAAATGATACTCAGTTGATTCAACTTAAAAACAACACGCTGTATACATGAATGGTATGATGGAGGGGAATGGGTGGATTGCTCTTAAGTTTAACAGCCACCCACAAACAAATGTACTGATCTCATTAAAAAGCACTGCAAAGTACTTTATTTATTTTAAAATTAAGCAAACAACCAGGGAAAGGGAAAAAAAGAATGAGGGTGGATATATAAAACCTGAAATACAATAAAGGAAGGCCTTCTTCCTAAAGAAATTAATTTAACATTAATTGACTTTCTTCATTTATAACTAACTATATAGTCTGAAAACATCCAGTGGTGATTGACCTTTTAAACTCTAATTAAAACTAGACTATGAATGCTCCTGCAGGCTTGGAATATTCTCTGTTTCCACGCAGGCCATATCTACCAGTGAGTTCCATCTAGGGTTGCCAACCTTCAGGTGGCACCTGGAGATCTCTCACTATCACAATTGATCTCCTGATATCAGTTCCCCTGGCTAAAATGGCTGCTTTGGTGGATGGATTCTGGAATTATAACCTGATGAAGTCCCTGCCCTTCCTAGGGTCCACCTCCCAAATCTTCAGGTATTTCCCAGTCCAGAGCTGGCACTCTAGTTCCATCATGCACACAGCAGGAAGCTCTCCCTTTCTGCAACAGGGAACTCTGTACTCCTGAAGTGTGGGTGGCTATCCATACAATTTCGCCAATAACACTATCAGGAAGCTGGGTCTTTAGGTAAAATAATACCTCTTTTTACAGCATATGGATAGGATTGCCAGCTCTGGGTTGGAAAATACTTGGAGATTTCAGGGGCAGAGCCCAAGGAGGGAGAGTTTGGGAGGTTAGGCACATTAATGGGGTAAAATGTCATAGAGTCCACCTCCCAAAACAGTACTTTGCTCCAGCTGAACTTATTTCTATCACCTGGAGATCAGATGTAATCCCAGAAAATCTCCAGCTACCACCTGGAGTAGAGATCATGGTAGAGATCAGAAAGTAGAGATCATGGAACAGGTTGTCAAAGTATACACACCATGAAAAATGACAAAAATTACAAGTTATATAAATTTATGTAATGCAAAATTCAACAATCTTTTAGTGTCCCTTATAAACTGCTGATATAGTCACATTCATTCGTTCAACAGGTGAAGTCCATATATTCCAACCATCACGTGTCCTTGCTATGATTTGACCTTGTTGAAAACTGAAGCGATGGAGGTTGTCAGCCGACTTATCTTCCATTCTGTGCTCCAACAATGCTCACAAACATGACTCCAACAGGCTATAATGCCTGTTTCACCAGCTTCTTCATGGGAAATTGTGAAATACAAGCTTCAAAGATTCATCCAATTAAGGGTGCACAGTCAGTCCTTGGTTTCCAAAACAGCAATAATTGTCAAAACTTTTCTTGTCAGTTTGTGATTAATTTTGGCTGGTTGGTGGTTTGTGAACCAAAGTTCATGGTGGCTCTGTCAGCTTCACATGTGTTTCCATTTATCCTTGGAGTAGAAGAATTCACCCCAGTGGATGAGTGCACTCCGGACTCAGTTGCAGAGAAGAAGAATACGCCCACCAATGGTGCTCTGCAGCACCTGGAGGGGTGGTAGCCTTGTGGGCATGCTTCCCTTCCTTGTGGTGTCTGGCTGGGATGTCTGCCAAGCTGCCATGGGCTTGTTTTTCGGAGCCCCCATTGAAACTCTGGGGATGCCTGGTCTGCTTTCTGTCCTTCAAAATTTGTCTTTCTAGACCTGAGGGGTGGCCCTGCCAGCTTCACATGTATTTCCCTTTATACTTGGAGTAGAAGAATTCACTGCAATGGATGGGTGTGCTCTGGACCCAGTTGCACACACACTTATCTGATTCCTGGCTCTCATTCTTGGTGCATGCGTATTTCTAAAAAATCTTACTTATACCTTAAAGCAATTAAATCAATGTGTACATACCTGTGCTAGCCTCTTTCTAAGCACATTAGGTACAGAGGAATTAAAAATTAAATCCAAGATAAAAATAAATTGTTCATTTGGGTATTTTTGAGATTCTGCATGGACTTACTTTCTACCTTCCATATGCCCCTGCAAGTTGGTTCATGACAATTTCTTTATGTTGTATTGATTTTTGTGTCTCTACTTTATTTGTGTTACATTTTCAATAACATGTCCCTTTTCTAGCTATTTCATTTCATGAAATCATGGTTTTGGCCTTCTGAAACTTTAAAACATTCCAACTTGCATGGATTCAATAGTGCATTACATACCATTTTCCATTCCTCTGGCAGCTACTTTATTAATTCCCTTTTAGAATTTACCATTCTACACTCTGCAGAAATACCACTTATTTTTCCTCCAGATGTGAAAGTACAATACAAAATGGCTATATTCTTTCTGAAACCTGGGCCAAGAACTTTCCTTCTGGTTTTTCCTAATGCAATTTTGTATCAATACGCACCAAAGTGTACATAATAGCTCACTGGCTTTCTTTCTGAAAATACTTTTCTCTGTAGCAAATGTACCCAGCTTCCCGCTACTCACTCCTCTAGGCCTTCCTGTGTTTGCCAGTAGCAAATCTAAGGTTTATGATACTAACTGCCAATTTACAGTAAACGCCCTTGGCAGAAATATAAACTTTTCCCACTCTCAAACTGATGTCAGCTATAACATTGTTTAAAAACAGATCAGTTTTGAGGAAGCTTAAACAATCTCAACTGTCACTAAACAAAATCTTGATTATTCTGAATTTTAATTTTTAAATCACATGCAGACTGATAATGAAATATATTTAAAAAGCTTTCAGACATTCCTTTAGCAAAACTTGGTGTTCTCCAGAATAGGAGGAGAAAATACAGAAGCAAAGATAATGGTGCTTGGTCAAATTCTTGCTTTATGTGCTTAATGATCAAAATGCTGGAAGCAAGGTTTCAAAAATATATAGACTACTTCACCGGGCATAGGTTATGGATGCACTTTTTAAACTCGATGAATTATCACGTTGTGTGTTTGGATAGATACTAAGCAAATAAAAGGGGAGTGATATGTTATTCAAATAATAGAGGAGAAGTCATGTAAACTGAACACAGTGAATCTTCTCCATCCCTTAAAAGGGAATCAATTAAAAAATGTCTGCCAGCTATTTCAGCCTAACAGCTGATGGGCACAATCACCCCACTGTTAGGTTGAAATGTCTGCCAGCTATTTCAGCTTCACAGCTGATGGGCACACCCACCCTGCTGTTAGGTTGAAATGGCTGGTAGCCATTTCACTGGTCGGTTTCGCTTCCCCCCCATTTTGAAGAAGGGGGGAATGAAACCAACAGCCTTACTGCTGACGGGTGTACCCAACTCACTGTTAGATTGAAATGGCTGCTAGCTGCAAGCCAGCCATGTAACCCTTCCTGGGTGACCCCCCCCCCCACAAGCCGCAGCCAGGAGGAAGGGGGAATCACACTCGGTGGTTCAGTTTGAGGCCTTTAGCTTGGTTTGGTTCAGGATTTTTTATGTTCGTTCCCATCCCTATTCAATGCTGTGTTTTACAAACAAGCAGAATTGCACTAAAACAATTTTTTAAAGATGCTTTAGATGCTTTAGATTTAGTACAAAATATTAACAAATAAATTAGATATAAACTTGGGGACACTATTGGTATAATCTAGTTTCTAAGTAAGCATGCAGCAGCCAACTCCAACTAACATTGATTTCAGGAAACAGGAAATTAAATTCACGTCATGAGGAAGTAATCCTTCTCATCTGAAGATTCATTTAACATTGGATAGCCATTGATTCTTGATGAAACCAATTTTAGCAGTCTAAGACATGATCTATTTGGCTTTAGATATGTCACTATCTTGGTCAGAGATGGTGCCTACTGCTTTAAATTACTAAATGAGGCTGCAGATGCATCCAATTGTCTTCCTCCACTGGTCTCCTTACCCACCCTTCTACTCTGTCTGCTGTGGAATCATTGAAAGTGAAAAGAACAAGCTTGGAAACTTTTGAAAGTTTTGGTACTTTGAAATATTTTGAAGTTTAGTAAGGGTCTTTTTGTAGCAGGAACTCCTTTGCATATTAGGCGACACACCCCTAATGTAGCCAATTCTCCAAGAGCTTACAGAGCACTTCTTACAGGGGCTACTGTAAGCTTTTGGAGAATTGGCTACATTAGGGGTGTGTCGCCTAATATGCAAAGGAGTTCCTACTACAAAAAGAGCCCTGAGTTTAGTATATCTCCAGATGAAGATCTTGCAATCTGCAACCCTGCAGCACTTATATATGACAAACAGAACCAGCTGATATTGGCTCATACACACGACTATTAATGGTACCTATCCTCTATTGTAAAGATCATCTGGGAATATATACATACTATGAAATTAACTAGTGAAATAACTAAACCAAAAAAAGCCATTGTAAGTATAAGACACCAAATTGCTAAAAACAATGACAATTGATAACCTCAAGAAATCACTACAAATATCTGCTGTAAATGCAGGCACCTGAGCAGTCTCCTTTTTACAGTTGCATAATTCAGCCATAGGAGAAGTAAGAAAACAGTGGAAGGGAAATGGAAAGAATGAGTTCCCACTATAGCAGATTGTACTGACAGGCCAATCTGTGCACAGTACTCCACCAGCCATTACACTGTTGGCTCAACTGCATTACCCCTGGGATTTTCCTGAGTGAAATTCTCAGCATTATTTTTTATATTTGCATATTTCATAGGGTGGGCCTAATTTATTTATTTATTATTTCCGCTTTTACCCCGCCCTCCCCATCAGAGCAAGCTCATGGTGGCTCACATAAAACCAATAAAACAGTATGTAATTCAATACAAAATACATCTCAGATACAACTACATAATAAACAGTTTAAAACAGTTAAAACCAGCAATTAGTATACCAATGGCGGTATGCTAAATAAAGTGCAATCAGACTCGGACATCTGTACTCCCACTCTGGTAACATCTAACTCTGATCAACACAGAGCATGGCTGATATGGTGCAGCTCCTATCGAAAAGCCTGCTGGAAAAGCTCCATTTTCATGGCCCTGCGGAACCCTGATCTCACCAGGGAGCTCGTTCCAGTAGGTCAGAGCTGCTAGAGAAAATATCTAGCATGGAAGTGTCATCCATAAAGCTCTGCAACTGTATCACCACCGCCCTCTCTATTAGTTTGCCCAAATAGAGCAAATTGGATACCAGCTGGTAGTTGGCCAATTCAGCTGGATCCAGAGATGGTTTCTTGAGTAGAGGGTGGACCATCGCTTCCTTGAGAGCCTCCAGGAACAGCCCCTCAGAAAGGGACTTGTTGATAATGTCCCTGAGGGCACCACAAAACCCCTCATGGCCAGCTTTAATTAACCAAGAAGGGCACGGGTCAAGGCTGCATGTGGTTAGGCATACTGTTGAGATCAATCTGTCAATTCCCTCTAGGCTGAGTGGATTGAAATAATCCAGAATGGGACCAGAAGACACGCATGGAGCCTCGAGTTTCCTCACTGTTTCAACTGTGGCAGGAAGGTTGCAGCGGAGTGACAAGACTTTATCTGCAAAATAGCTCACAAAGGAGCCAATCTCCAGTTCCCTCCTATTTTGTCTGCCAGAATCATTAAAGACCGAATCATTCTAAACAATTGTGCTGGGTAAGAGCTCTCAGACACAGTCATGGCTGCACAGAACTCCTTCTTCGCAGCTTTGACTGCCATCTCATAGGATGTCATAAACGTCCTATAAGATGCTCTTGTTGCTTCATCATGAGCACACCACCACCGTCTCTCTAACCGTCTAAGCCTTTGCTTCATCAGCCTCAGCTCCTGGGTATACCATGGAGCCAGCCTAGATCGAGGGTGCAGAGGGCATCTGGGGGTGATCTCATTGATGGCTGCTGAGAGTCGGCCATGCCAATCTTTGACTAGCTTATCTAATGAGCTGCCAGGGGGCATTGGATCCTGGAGAGCCATCTGAAGCCTCACAGGGTCCATTTGGCTCCACGGGCGAGCTAAAATATGCTCACTGCCCAAACAGGGTTGGGGTGTCACATTCACCTGGGCCTTCAGGGCATAGTAGCTTGATCATGGAACTGCCATCACAGCAATCCGGTCCACTGTAACCCCTTCCACGAAGATCAAATCAAGCGTGTGACTGGCTCCATGTGTGGGGGCCGTTACATGTTGGGAGAGTCCCAGCACCACCATAGACAACACCAGGTCCATCACCTGTGAGGAAGCCACGTTGTCAGCATGGACATTGAAGTCACCCAAGACTATCAGCCTAGGGTGCTCCAATGCTCAGCCTGACATGGCTTCCACCAGGGATGACAGGCTATCAGACGGTGCGTTAGGTGGGTGGTATACCAGCCAAACAGTCAAACACTCCCCAGCTTCCCACACGAAGCCAGCACACTCAATGCTTGTGAGCCTCAGTGCCGGGAGCACCCTGAAGGAATAAGCCTCCTGAATGAACAGAGCCACTCCTCCCCCCCGCCCCAAAGTCCGAGACTGGTGAAGGACTGAGAACTCGGGAGGAGCCAACTGGGAGAGAGCAACTGTCTCCCCATCTTGTACCCAGGTCTCAGTCACGCATGCCAGGTCTGCATCCTGCTCCAGCAGGAAGTCACGGAGGACTGAGGTCTTCTTGTTTATGGACTTGGCATTGCACAACACCAATGTTGAAGTGGGGGCGTTAATCCTCACCCCACTACCAGCCATCTTTGGGATGGGGCACAGGCTGGAAGGTGACCAAGCTTCTCTCTTTCTCAGCCCCCTTCCCTTCCATTTCTGCCTGGTCCCACCACTATACTTCCCCCTCCACAGGAGCATGGAATTTCCTGATAGCAAATATGACCACAGCATGAGGGGGCTAATCTTTTTCTTGCATTATTTTCCCTCTCTGAAACAGGTCTAGGAAGTCATTATTGACACCTTAGGGGTAAAAATAATGTTCCTGTACTATATCGGTATGTTTCTCCAACAGAGCAAATGGTGGCTCCCTGTATCACTTTCAGTTGTGAAAACAGCATGGGAGGAAGGCCCCCCTCCATGCACAGTAGTTTTATTTGGAATCTGATTCTTGCACATATGATTTTTAAGGGAGAAATGCTCAGAGCTCTGTTCATGGAACTTTCAGTGCCATATGTAATTGAGCAGTCAAAGGCTTGAAAGGGGTTCTGGATTCTCTGCATGCTAGCAGCATGGTTGGATTTCCTAGCCAGTACTGGTACATTTCTCTAATTGAAACCATGTGTTTACAGTTGTGGAAGGGCCAGCATGCACAGTAGTAAGCATCTCCACCCCCACTTGTGACTAAGCATTCTGGTCCCACTCCTCCTGAACTACATGCATAGATTCTGTCTCCCTGGCAGGGAGCATCACTATTCATAGACATTCCTAATTACAAGATTGGGGCCTATACACAAACACTTTATATGTGGATAGGGCATTGTGCCCATGCTCAAGTGTACAGATGTAGGAGAGTGCAAGGCCAGCATGTTTTATCAAAAATGGAGGTGTAACTAGTGCTGTCATTCCCACTCCTACCCCTAGAATCTTTTGGCTATAGCACTACGGTGTTACAGTGCTATAGCAATTAATGATTTTTAAAAAGCTCTCAAAAGCAGTGGTGCAATGGAGAAAATGGCAGAGGGGAATACAGAGAGAAAATGGTGCCAACATGAAACTGCAAACTTTCCCATCCAGATGGCATGTCAGAATTGCATTCTTTCTTACAAGATCATAGTAAAGCAGATTTGAGGAACAGCATGCCAGGGATGAGGAAAACATGAAATATGGGAGATTAGAAGATGATATTGTGTGGAAGCAACTCTACTTTAGAGTAATTTGTTAAAGTACCAACTGGGAAATCACATCAAACTTTCATTTAGTTCTAAAAAAAAGGCTTGTCATAGATACAAAAAGGGAATTTGAGGCCTGAAACTTCCTGGCTTGTTCTTATCTTGAATAGATGTTTGAATACATGCATGAAAATATCCCATATTGTAATATTTTTGAGCATGTGGTAAAGAGTACTTGTGCTCCACAATTAATACATATTACCTTCAAAATAATTTTTAAATAACTCCAACTTGTGGTTTTTATGTTATTTTACTTGATACTCATGTGTGGCAAACATTCAAAGTAACCTTGTAATGCATATATTTTCAGAACCAAAATATAAGTGATCTATTTACTTTTTTTTTACCTTGAAGCTGAGAATGAAAGTTTTATGGATGATTTGTTGATATGAAAGTTGGACTTGTCTTCAAATATGGCAAACTTTCTTTACATAAATCCTAAACCTTTCAGTGCCTCTTTTCTAGGACCATGTTCAATCCCAATCAAAATGTTTACTTAAAACCATTCCCTCATTTCTGAGAGTAGAAAGGAAAGAACTGAACAAAACACAAAGTTCTGCACCTCATTCTCATTTTTAAAAATTGTTTATGGGCCAGACAAGAATTTTTGAGCTGGGGAAGGCCTGCCTGCCAGCTTTATGCTGGCTGCATGTGGATATGGGTGAGCATGGCCCCACAGCAGCCCCCAGCCAATCTTGACCATGGGGCTGTGCTCCAAAGCCTGGGGGTTTAATTAAATAACAACAACAACAAAACACAATATTTGTAAATAAATAAACAGGAATTGAAAACAAATCAGCCAGTATCATCATGCCCCTGTATAAATCATTGGTGCGACCTCATTTGGAATACTGTGTATAGTTCTGGTCACCACATCTCAAAAAGGATATTATAGCATTGGAAAAAGTTCAGAGAAGGGCAACTAGAATGATAAAAGGGTTGGAACACCTTCCCTATGAAGAAAGGTTAAAATGCTTGGGGCTCTTCAGCTTGGAGAAATGACGGCTGAGGGGTGACATGATAGAGGTTTATAAGATTATGAATGGGATTGAGCAGGTTGAGAAAGAAGTACTTTTCTCCCTTTCTCACAATACAAGAACTCATGGGCACTCCATGAAATTGCTGAGCAGTCGGGTTAGAACAGATAAAAGGAAATACTTCTTCACCCAAAGAGTGATTAACATATGGAATTCACTGCCACAGGAGGTGGTGGCAGCTACAAGCATGGACAGTTTCAAGTGGGAATTAGATAAACATATGGAGCAGAAGTCCATCAGTGGCTATTAGCCACAGGGTATAGATGGGAACTCTCAGTCTGGGGCAGGTGATGCACTCTATTCTTGTTGCTGGAGGGGGCAGCAGTGGGAGGGCTTCTAGTGTCCTGGCCCCACTGCTGGACCTCCTGATGGCACCTGGTATATTTTGGCCGCTATGTGACAGAGTGTTGGTCTAGATGGGCCATTGGCCTGATTCAACATTGGCTTCTCTTATGTTCTTATGTTCTTATGTCTTATGTAAAGCCTCTAAGTCACCAGGCACTACAAGCAAGGTATGCACCACAGCACCCATTAATTATCATAAGCAGCTTATACTTTCAAAGGGTTACAGGTGAAGTCAAGTCAATTGGGCTTAAAAGGCATATGTTGCCACATTAATAATAACAAGGTTTGTGGTTGACTCACTGTGTGCTAGATGTTTAACTTCCGGGGTCATGCCTCCCAGGAAGTAAACAGCAGTCAAAAATGAAGCAGCTAGCACTCAGACCAAGCCTGCTAAAAGGGCTCTGCACCACACAGCACGGGCCCATTATCCAAGGGCATGGATGTAACCTCAAATAACAAACATAGGCCATTTCACTGGGTCAAGGTGCTTCAGGTCCAAACCCCAGTGGGCAGCTGTCCAGCACCAGCCCACCCTCAGCCTTCAAGGGTGCCCCCTCCACCTCCAGTTGGGCAGGAAATCACAGCTGTTTTGCAGGGGCTCTCTCAGGCCATCAAGCTCCTCTCTGAGTTTGTCAAGCAGCTGGATTCCTGCTCTCCCATGGAGGCCTCCAAGAGATGTGCCGCAGCAAAGAGGAGTCACGCCAGGCATTGCAAAGCTCAGAGGCCAGAGTGTATCCCATCAAGCAGTGAGGGCAGGGAGGCAACTTTGCAGTCATCCCCACAGAAATTCCTGTGGAAGACATCATTGCAAATGTAGAAGCTGCCTTTCGTCATCTACCTGAAGAAGAAGCTGAAGAAATAAGAGGAGAGACAACAAGGATTATACGAAAAGCAAAGCTTCCCACCATCAATATAACATGTAAGGAGAGAAACACCATCAAGACCCTCAATGTGGATCCAGACATCATTAATCTACCAGCTGACAGAGGCAATGCCATGGTGGTCATGAAAATGGAAGAAAACAAAAATAAGATTAGAGATCAGCTGGACCCTGCCACTTACAAAAAACTAAAAAGAGACCCTACCTGCAAAATCAGAAGACAAACGAGCTCACTGATCAGGAATTCCTCACTTCATTCTGACACACATAAAAAACTATGCAAGACAGAAGCACAGCCACCACGACTATATGAACTCTCTAAAATTCATAAGGACTCAGTCCCACTCCGACTCATTATGAGTGCCATTGGTTCCCCTAGGTATGAATTAGCTAAATACCTGGGCAATCTTCTACAGAACCACATCGGAAAAACCACAACATAAATCAAATATTCAACACATTTCATCAACAAAATCAGTTCTCTGAAACTTAATCCACAGGACATACTCATCAGTTTTGATGTGGTGTCTCTTTTTACCAAGGTTCCGGTAAAAGACACACTCATGCTGGTTAATCAGATTTTTCCAGATGACATAACAGCCTTATTCCACCATTCTTTGACAACCAGTTACTTCCAATGGGATAATGAATACTATGAACAGATGGATGGGGTTGCCATGGGAAGCCCTCTCAGCAAACTTCTATATGGAAAATTTTGAAAAAAACAGCTTTAGAATCTGCACCCCACGAACCAACAATCTGGTTCCGGTATGTAGATGATACCTTTATCATATGAAGCCATGGAGAAGTAGAATTGATGGAGTTTTTAGACCACCTCAACAACATCCACCCCAACATAAGATTCACCATGGAAAAAGAAGTTGAGGGAAAACTCCCATTTCTAAATATCATGGTCATCCGCAAAGCAAACCTTTAATTAGGTCACAAGGTCTACAGAAAACCAACTCACACGGACCGTTATTTACACAAAAACTCCAATCACCACCCTCGGCAAAAAAGAGGCATAATAAAAACATTAGTAGACCATGCAAGACGGATATGCGAACCACACTTTCTCAGTGATGAACTAAATCATCTTAACCACGCACTTCAAGCAAATGGCTACTCTAAGAATGAAATCAGAAGAGCGATTAAACCAAAGGTAAAACAAACAACTGAGGAAAAACAGTCTCCCACAGGAAAAGTGTTTTTGCCATACATCAAAGGAATAACTGATCGGATGGAAAAACTTATGAAAAAACACAAGCTACAAACAGTATTCAGACCCACCAGAAAAATACAACAGATGCTACGATCAGCAAAAGACAGAAGAAACCTCCTCACTTCTGCAGGAGTATACCACATACCATGCAGTTGTGGACAAGTTTACATCGGGACCACACAGTGTAGCATTCAGACAAGAATAAAAGAACATAGACACTGCAGACTTGACCAACCTGAAAAATCAGCAGTAGCTGAACATAGCCTAACCCAAACAGGACACAGCATGTTGTTCCAAGACGCTGAAAGACTCGACAACACTTCCAATTACCATGCCAGATTACAGAGGGAAGCCACTGAAATTCATAAACATAAACACAATTTCAACAGGAAAGAAGAGAGTTTAAAAATAAATAGGGCATGGCTTCCTGTCCTGAAAAACACAAAATGCTCGACAGCTGGCAATAGCACTACAGATAAGATTAAAGTTTCAATAGCCATTCCACACACAAAAGAACCTCCTCAAACCTCATCAGGAAACAATCCATAAACAAAAGATTCTCCTCAGGAAAGCTCCTCCATTAGCATGTTAATAGCCTGGAGAATTACACTAGATAATTGACTCAGACCTACCCCACCTTCCAGGGTAGAAATAAATTCCTTCGCTATCAGTTTTCTCTCACTTTGACACAGAGAGTACTCCATCTTTCTGTGTTATACCTCTGAGGACGCCAGCCACAGCTACTGGCGAAACGTCAGGTCCTACAATGCCACACAACTCGGCCACACAACTCGGAAAATCTACAGCAACTAAAAAACTACAACTGTTCTTTGCCCCCCCAGTCGGAATGAAGAGACAGACACCAATATGGATTTAACAAGGGCCACTTTATAAATTATTTAATAGCAACAAATACTAGCGAGGGGTTGCCAGAAATGTACTGAGGAATATGACAGGTGTCAAACTCCTGACCACCTGCATTTCCTTTTGGGCAATGCACCTGCTCCGATGGCAAGCCACCGAAGGTAGCTTTTGACCAGCAGCTTGGCATGTTGATAAGAACCCCTGACCCACCACCCCAGAAGCCGCAAAGGCCTGCTAAGGTAGGCCGGGCCAGATTGTTCCAAGGAAGATCACCCCTTCCCGGCCTTGAGCCGCAAAGGCCCGAAAGCCGTTCCTGGAGGACCCTTTATTTCCTTTATAACCATGCCCCGGTGCTCACCATTTCCATCCTGATCGTGCTACCCCGCCAAACTTAAAGTGACCATACTATTTAACAACCCAGCCCCCCCGAAGCCAATATACCAACACCACCATCATCCGTGCAAGGTAGGCAAAAACACCCCCATCCATAGGCCAAACCGATGGAAGCAAAAAATTCCTACCTGGCTCCAGGAAAAGGCAGCCAGTCAGACCTGCACTAAAAATAGGGTGGGAGGGTGGGCCGAGCGTGCCAAAGGACTGGTGGGGGGGGGTAAGAGCCAGACCTAAAAAGGCTGGCTTTGCCCCCTGTTGGTGTCCTTCATCTTCCTGCCTCTTACGGAGGCAAATCAGCCCTCCCCCTCCAGCGCAGGCTCAGCGGGGGGTTGGGGCTTGCATTCTCACCCTAAGCACAGCTATACTGAGATCAATGACAAATGTGATCCTTCAGTGAGATTATTTTTCAATGGTGAATGTATTGCCCTGGCCACCTCTTTGGCCAGAGTCCCTGCCTTGGCTGCCATTAACTCTGAGAACTTAGAAGCCCTTGGTTGCAGACTGACCTATCTGATGAATGACTCTTCCCAAGTTTGGGGGAGTATGCTGGCTGATCTGCATGACATTGAAAAAGCTACCATCCAGAATAGAATGGCTATACCCACTGCTCAAGGCAGGACGTAACTGCTCTAAATTTGAGGGCATGTGTTGCTTAAACCTGAGTGATCATTCAGCCTCCATTTAACGAAATATCAAGAATATTTGAAATATCTCAAAAGAAATTATATTTTCTCATGGTTGGAGGGGATTGGTTTGGAAGTTGGTTCACTGGCTTGAGATCTACTGTTTATATTGTTTTAATGTTTGTTCTGGTAGGAATTTTACTGATCTATGGGATTTGTCTCTGCATATAATGTACCCCCACCATAATAGCTTATGCTTCTGCAGTCTCCAGAACCCCCAGCTCAAGAGCAAACAAATGATGATGGTTGCCAAATATTGGGCTGGGGATCCTGATTACTCAGTTCCAGTGGACATAGCTCTTGATGGTCTTAGGGTGGTCATTTCACCAAGAGGGGGGATTGTAGGACAAGGGAAAAGTGAATGTGATTTCGGAATGTGGGGTCTGACATTTCCTCTGACATGTTCATATATTGACAGCTGTCACTGTGCCTTCAGAAGTTTAATTATAATAGATCCAGATCTTGGCATGTAACCTACAGTCTTCTGATTAGAGAAGCTTATAGTAGAATATATTTTATAACTGTACCTTTTGTATGCAAAGTTATATATATATTAAGGAAAAGCATTATTAGAGGCCGCTGGGGATAGAATTAGGATGTAATAAGAATGGAATGTGTATTCAAAAAACTGTAAGGATGTCAAGAGCGAAGCTGAATGTGAATCATAATTCTTATTATCCAGCTCCCCAGAAACAAGGGAAAGAGGGACTAGCTTCACTAAGGTCAGAAAGGTTCTCAGTATTCCCTAATGTTCCCATTTCTCCAAAAAGCAGATAAATAAATGTAATCATGAACAATATATGAGAAACCAATAGTAAAGTTTAAAGTCAAATGGTGCTTGCATGATGTTAACTACTTGGTACCAATTAGAGATTCTTTAATGTATAAACTATATGTGATGTCATTTAGGATATAAGACCTTCTGCCCTTCCTTGTTATGGCAGAATACAGTTTTGGTCTGTTCTGCTCTGTATTCCCTGTTTCAATGCATTAAACAGATACTTATCTAACTCATTGAACTCCGACTGTATGATTCCAATTTGGCTAAGGGATCACACAGGGACGACTTGTGTATCACCATCACAGTGGCCCCCCTCCCCCTGCAGTTGCCTCATGTGGGCCCTGTTGCACTGAACCACCTGCTGTGCAGCCCACTGCACACTCCCAAGGCTGCTGGGTTTGGGGGAAGATCCATAACCAGTGCAGCTTAGTGTCACCATGGTAGGGCCAGGGTAGGTATGATGGTAGAGGACTGGGAGCCTTGCTTACTTGTTCACATGCAGCTAACCCTCAAATCCAGGTGGAGGGCCTGGAATACCTGTGTGGGCAAAAATCTGGGAGAGGAAAACATGTATTTTGCAAGAATAATTCTTTCAAAAATAATCTATTTTACAGCAAGTCATAAATTGTAAAAGGCAAAATTTTGTCACATATCTGGTCATTTCAAAACATAATAAATATTATGGGAATATATCTCTGCTGGAGATATAGGTACTAGCATTAGTTTTATGAAATCAACTTAACCCCCATTAGCTACCTAGAACTTAATACCCAGGCCTAGGATACAACTTTAAATGGTAAATGAACATCTGATCTTATTCAGATAATTTCTGAATTTCTGCATAACCCTAACAAAGCATCAAAAGCACCATGGCTATCTGTGCCTGTTTAGTACTATATGAATGTCAGGAATAGTAGTGTGTATTATGCATATTACTTCAATGATTCTGTAGAAAACAGCTAGTGCCAAAAGTATTTTAATAGATTTAATGTTAATTAAATTGTTTTCATTATTTCAGAAGAAAATTGAGTCTCTGAAGAGAAAAAAATGCAAATTGATACATAAGTTAAAAACATTGTATTAGTATTTGTACACACCATAAACAGACAAGCACATCCATCCATTCATACTTGGGAATAACTGAGTCATGTGAATATGAGAATTGTTTGTAGTCTTCCATATGTTGGAGAAAGATATTTTATACAGCCATAGGCTAAATAATTCTGGTTAGCTGAAAAGACTGAGAAATGAAAATATGGCATTCATAAATATCTCCCTAAAATTAAGGGTATGTTTGTATAAGGTATACTCAGAATGATTAAAGCACTTGAACATTTGTTAGAAAGACAAATTTAATACATCTAAAACCCAAGGTATCATGGTTACTAGATGAATCTGAAAATGGGATGTTTGACATCTACAAACTTGACCCATGAAATTTATCTCCTAATCAAAGCTGGAACTGCTGCATAGAGGAAGCACAGGATACAGTGTTGGGATATGAGAATTCTGTTGTCCCTTTAAGCATTTTAATCAGACTTGGGGGGCGGGGGGATAGAAGAACTAGAGACATGCATTTATGTATGCAGAATGCAAGATTCACTTGCTTTTTTATAAATAAATATTAGTGTTCTCTAGCTACAAAATAAAATGGACTCCTTGTGAAAATGATGTCTCATATTCTACTTTTTCCCCAAATGGCTGATTAAGAATATGTGGGTGATGGTAAATTGTGACAACCACTGGCATTTATGCATGCCCCCAGATAAGATTCCCATTATGGTAATGCTCAAAATTTCAATGATTACTTTGCTCCAACAATTACTTTCCATATACTGTATGTTTTTAGTGTGTACTTAAATTAATTAAAATGACTAGCAATCCCCTGCTGGAAATTACTTCTAACTGTTATAGTAGCCATTTCTAATTTGCATCCTTTGCCCCTAATCTATGTATGAATATTTCATCCTGTATGATGTTAAATGCTTTTTATAGAACTCTTTACATTCTTTAAAGGTGAATACAACTACTGAAAAAGCACACACTCTTGGTGCTAGCACATAATTTATGACAATTTTAAAGTGAGGGGGGAAAATGTGATCTCATAACGCAGGCAGGAAACCTCTGCATGCATTACTATACCATTAAGGAATTTAGTTGAGAAGTCAAGTTAATCCTGTTAAGAAGTTTTTTTATTCTTTGCATACAGGTAGAAGTGAAAGGACAGGTCATATATCTGAAGGAATTATGTCACTTTTCTTGTTGTCCTTTTTGTATAAATATGAATATATTTCTTTCTGAAATACTCTATGCTTTTTGTCCACTTGAGGTTTCAATAGTAAAACATCAGAAATGACATTCATAAATATCTGCTTAAAATTTAGGATATTTGTTTGTAAGGTATATGTGTAAGGTATACTCAGAATGATTAAAGTACTTGAACATTTGTTAGAAAGCCAAATTTACTAAACCACAGCTTTCCCCAAATACAGGTTAACATGAAAATACCTTATCCTGAGTCAGATCATTGGTCAATGAGGTCATATCTTCTGTCACAAAGTATACTCCAAAATAGTTATTCAAACATTTGCTAGAAATTATTAGTTGTTGTAGATTTTCCAGGCTGTATAGCTGTGGTCTTGGCATTTTAGTACCTGACGTTTAGCCAGCAGCTGTGACTGGCATCCTCAGAGGTATAACACAGAAAGATGGAGTCAGAGGTATAACACAGAAAGATGTCAATGTGAGAAGAAAAATGGTAGGCAGGTAATTTATATCTATTTGGGAAGGTGGGGTAGAGCTGAGTCATTATCATGTAGGAGTTTCCCAGGCTGTAACATGCTAATGGAGGAGCTTTCCTGAGGAGGTTCTTTTGCATATGGATTGGCTGTTGAAATTCTAATCTTATCTATAGTGCTGTTGTAAGATGTAGAACATTTTGTGTTTTTCAGGACAGGAAACCATGACCCACTTATTTTTAAACTCTCTTCTTTCCTGTTGAATTTATGTTTATGAATTTCAGTGGCTCCTCTGTGTAATCTGACGTGGTAATTGGATGTGTTGTTTAGCATTTCTTGGGATAAGGTACTGTGTCCTGTTTGAGTTAGGCTATGTTCAGCCATGATGATTTTTCAGGTTGGCCAAGTCTGCAGTGTCTTTCATGTTCTTTTATTCTTGTCTGGATGCTATGTTGTATGGTCCCAATGTAAACCTGTCCACAACTGCAGGGTATGCAGTATACTCCTGCAGAAGTGAGGGGGTCAACAATATATTTGCTAGAAAGCTAAAATATAATGCATGTTGAGTACAAGACATCCCAACTGGCCTGTTGGATCAAATCACATAAAACCAGTTTCCTCTCAATACATGTTGAACATATGAAGCTGCCTTATATTGTGTCCGACCATTGGCCTATTAAGGTAAGTGTGTTGTCTACTGCTTTGACTGGTAGCAGCTCTCCAGGGGTTCAGGCAGAAGTATTCCATATCACTTATTGCCTGATTCTTTTATCTGGAGAAGCTAGGGACAAAAACTTAGCTCTTCTACCACTGAGCCTAGACCCACATATTTAAAGCTACAGCTTCCTTCACCATTTTGGCAGCAGTTTTGGCAGCAGGATTTAAACCAGTTTCTGATGCATTGCATAACAGACAGGAAGTTTCCAAGCTCAACCAAGAAGAGTCATTCTCAATATATTATTAAGGTTTTTTTTTTTTTTTTAAATGTCTCACTTGTCCCTGGTTGAGACCCAAAATGGCTTTTCACAAAGTTCTCCCCTCTTGCTCTTTATAATCACAACAACAACCTCTTGAGGTAGGCTAGGCTGAGAGATTCTGATGGCCCCAAGGTCAACTGGTGAGCTTCTATGGCAGAGAGGGGATGTGACCTGGTCATTCTAGATACTAGTCCAATACTCTAATCCAGAGGCATCAAACTCATTTGTTATGAGGGCCGGATCTGGCATAAATGTCACTTTGTCAGGCCAGGCTATGTGTGCCATAAAACATAATGCCAGGTACCAGAGGTATAAACTGTATAAAGGACAACAGCTAGTAAACTCCAAGTTGGTGTATCTTCACTGCAAGGCCCCATGGCCTGGGAGGGGTGTGGAAAGGAAAACACACACAGGTGGACTGGAGAGGCAACAGTGCAGCACTAGGCAGAGGCTCCCACAATGCTTGACTGCTGCAGATGAGGTTGTTTTGCCATGCTGAAGCCACAATGGAGTGGCTCCCCCCAGCACTCCCTCCCTTGCAGTTACTCTCAGGCTGCATAACAGCCCTGCACAGGCCGGTTCCAGCCCCCAGACCTTATGCTTGACACCCCTGCTCTAACCACTACTCCATGCCAGCTCTGGAGCTTGATTCTGTTACTGCATTTCTCCTCGTAATCAGGTATGCAGCCTCACAGTTTAAGCCAGTTTGGTGTAGTGGTTAGGAGCATGGACTCTGATCTGGGAGAACTATATTTGATTCCCCACTCCTCCACATGAAGCTGCTGGGGTGACCTTGGGTCAGTCACAGTTCTCTCAGAGCTGTTCTCTCAAGAGCAGTTCTCGACAGAGCTCTCTCAGTTCATCTACCTCACAGGGGGTCTGTTCTGGGGAAGGGAAGAGAAAGGAGATTGTAAACTGCTCTGAGACTCCTTCGGGTAGTGAAGGGCAGGATATAAATCCAATCTCTCCTCCTCCTCCTCCTTCTCCTCCTCCTCATTAGGGATAAGCAGATATTTATTTCCTTCCTTCAAATTCTTCACTGCTATTATTTTTGTAGATTTGTTGCATATCCACGTCGTATAGTTTTTGTATGCCGTTGATATGGTATTTATAATCTATATACTAATAGCCAAGATGCCCCCTCTGTGTGGATATCTAAATCCGCACATCAGGGGCACTTGGGGGGCAAAGAGATTTTCTTGCACACTTGAGCAGTCCCCAGGTGTGCAGAAGAATCTGAAAGTTGAAAATATATGGGGAATACTTAAATCCTTTCCAAAGTAAGAGTGTTCCCTGCACATGCCCAGAGAATGCTCTGGCCATTAGGGGTGGAAGACTCAGTGAGCCCAGTGACTGGAAGCCCCTCAGGCCTCTCCACCAGTGCCTGTGGGGAGTGGGAGAAGACCCGGCAGCTGGGAGCTGCTCAGGTCACACCCTCAGTGCCCGGTGGGGGTGGAGCGGGAGAAGGCTTAGCGGGCCCAGCAGCTGGGAGCTGTGTAGGCCTCACTGCCACTGTAGGGGAGAAGGATTGGTAGGCCTGGCAGCTGGGAGCCATGTGGGCCTTGCCTTCACTGCTGGGGGGTTGGGGGAGAGATGGCGGGCCTAGACCTCACCATCAGTGCGCGGGGACAGGGGAGAAGGATTGGCGGGCCTGGCATCTGGGATCCATGAAGGCCTCGCCTTCGATGCCGGGGGTTGGGGGGGAGAAATGGCGGGCCCAGGCCTCACCATTGGTGCAGGGGGATGGGGGAGAAGGCTTACCTGTGGCTGCTTCCTCCTCCTCCTCCATGTGGAGCTCCTTCTCCCCCCCCACAAGTATCATGGGTCCCTGCTTCTTGTATATACATAATGCTTAAGTAATATTTTAAAAATCAAACATTTTACAGGAAAATGCAATCCAAGGAATCAGAAAGTGGTGTGAAAATAAAGAATGACTATTTTGATTTCCGCAGGTGTAAAATGAAATCAAGGCACAGATTTTTGGGTAGTATATGGATCTCATTGTGACTGCATCAATACAGGCTAGGGTGAAAAAGATGGGGTGGCTGACAGCTGCTGTTGCTGCAGTTGCTGAAGTTATAACTGAGATATTTGCTGGCTTATTCCCTAAAGCACTGACTGCACATGAAGCATGTCCCTTAACGAACCTATCTTGTGCTTTCCTTCTCATTCTTATGTCTAGGGTACCTATTGTATCTTACACTGTAAGAAATTCAGAACAAAGGAACAGCATCAAACTAGATGAACCACTGGGAGATATATTGGCCCTTCCTGGCATTTTTTTTTTAATATGAAATGTACCATCAGACAGCCAAACTTTAAAACAAGGGCACATGTGGAGAAGATAAGGGACTTTAATCCTTTCACTCTCATGTGATTCCACCCATTGAAAATTACTATTAATCCTGGGGGCACGGGAGACAAGTATCCATTTGTGGTCCATCTTTCAGCCTTCTAAGGCCAATACCATCCTTGGGGTAGCTTCGATAGGTTAATCTGTACAGCAGGGGGAAGGTTTAAACAACCTCTGCTCTCCCAGTATGAGCCAATTTCTTACTTTGGGCTGCAAATATCATTTTAAAAAAAATGTAGGAATGTACCAGCATGGATTGCTAAGCGTCTTATCTAGTTTGACCCAGAGGTGTTTTCCTCAGGCTTGCAACCTAAGAGATTAAACATAACAGGGAAGAGATTGCAGGAAAATAGTAGAATGAGATAAAATTTTGAGGATGCCAGAGTGAACAGATAAGGTGTTGTTGTTGTTGTTGTTGTTGTTGTTTTAAAAAATAGACATGGAAGAAGAGACCAGATTCCTGGAAGTGAAGGTTTCTAGCACTGGGAATAAAAGAGAGAGGGGAAAAGGCACATAAGGAGTGAGAGGAAGTGAGGACTTGGAGTGAGATGAACAGGAATATAGGGGTCTCTACCACTAACATCTCATCTGAAAACTGTATTCCCAAATTTTACCCATCTTTTGGCCCTTAAAAAGCAGACTGGGTAAATTCCCTGGGCTTACATAACAGCCACTGTTTGAGTTTCCTAGGATATTGACATAAACATCACTCTGAATGTTTGACCTTTTAATGACAGCTGCAGATTTGCTGCCAAACCATGATATTCATCACCAGGCGTGTCCTGATATGCCATCAAGCAATGGGGCACAGTTAATTTATTTGAGCGGCTAAAGATGTTGCATTTTTGATTACATTACCTGGAAAAGAGCTGCCAAAGAGTAAATTTCATCAGAGAATTTATTATACTGCAATTTCATTTGTAATTCTTAGCCCTCTCTAGGAACATAGAAGGTGCAACCTGAAAAATAATGAAGGAACAATCTCATGCTGTTAAGAACCATCAGCCCCTTTCCTCCTTTCATCACCAAAAAGAATCCATCCATCATCTATCTGTCTGTCTGTCTGTCTGTCTGTCTATCTATCTATCTATCTATCTATCTATCATCTACAGTTTGGTGTAGTGGTTAAGTGCGTGGACTCTAAACTGGGAGAACTGGGTTTGATTCCCTGCTCCTCCACTCATAGCTGCTGGATGACCTTGGGCAAGCCATAGTTCTGTCAGAGGTGTTCTTGAAAAGAGCAGTTTCTGTCAGAGTTCCCTCAGTCTCACCTACCTCACAGGTGATCTGTTGTGGGGAGGGGGAGGGAAAGGACTTTGTAAGCCACTCTGAACTCCTTTGGGTAGTGAAGGGCAGGGTATAAATCCAATCTCCTTTCTCTCTTCTCTTCTAATTCTCAACAATCCCCACTGCTTTGTGAATACTTATTTCCACAGATAAGGGGCATACTCTCCCCTAGCAGGTTTTTCTACAGACTCAGGGGACTCCCCGGGGCTGTAGAAAAATCCAAAAAGTAAAAAAAAACTATCAGGAGCGATAGACTGGCTGATAGCCAGCGGGTGGGGGGAGGAAGCAAAAGCAGGACTGGATCTGGGATTGGGGAGGATCTGGGATTGGGGAGGCTCTGTCCCCACAAATATAAGGCATGCCCCACAACAGTTACTGCCCCTCTCACCTCTTCCTCCCCTCCTATGACATTAAAAGTACCCTCCAGTTGATCAGCAGGAGCACATGGCCCACCAATCAGCTGGAAGGCCCTTTAAATCTTGCAGCTACCCCTCTTCCTCACTTTCTGCAAGGGAGAGAGTCCGCCGTAACCTTTAAATGCTGTTTTTCTAGTGGGGGCTACCCATGTCTGATCTCCAAGTGGCAAAATCGGCCCATGAATCAGCTGGAAGGCCCTTTAAATCTTGCAGCCACCCCTCTCCCTCACTTCCTGCAAGGGAGAGGGGTCGCTGTCCCCTTTAAATGCTGGTTTTCTAGTAGGGGCCACCCATGTCTGATCTCCAAGTGGCAAAATTGGTGCTTGGAGTTCAGGGAAGATGTGTGGTCACCCTTCCTCCTCCTCCTTTACTGCTACCCCACACATTTTCCCCATGTGCCACCAACCCAACATTTCTGGCTACAGGCTTGATTCCTCCTGCAGTATGAATGGCTAAATAACAGAGGGTTTGGAGCCAGGTCTGGGACTAGGTTGCCCACTCCACTCAACTTGCATGACTGAAGTAGGCCTGGCTGCCTGCTATTGTTCAACAGCAGCCACCCTATGAATGCCAGTTTGGTTTAGCAATTAGAGCTTCAGGGTAGGGTCTGGGAGACCCAGGTTCAAATTCCCATATTGCTGTGGAATTGCATTGGGTGATTTTGGACAAGTCACACACTTTCAGCCTAACCTACCTCATAAGATTGCTGTGCAGATAAAAAGGAGGAGAATAATGTAAGCCTCTTTGGTCTCCATTTTGGAGAAAGGTGGGGTATAAATGAAGTAAATAAATAAAAATATAGCTGAAGATGTGAGGCAGTCAAAAAGGAGGTTGGCAAATGGCTGAAGTGGAGAGAATGAGGCAGAAAAAGGGGAGAGGATATGAAGTTTTCCTGTAGGAGGGAAAGAAGAAATAGTGCGGGGAGGGAGATACAGAGGAAAATGAGGTGCCACCCCACAAGTCCTCAAGGGTTCCGACCGTACAATTGGGCCTGGTCCAATGGCTAGCACCACACAACTAGGCCACAGTTTTCCTAGGTAGAGGCTGCTGCAGGGAGAGGCTTAAGAGACAACAGCAAATAAAGGCAGGTTGGCTATTGGGTAGGGATGAGAGAGGGTTGCCAATTCCAGATCAGGAAATTCCTAGAGATTTGGGGGTTGGAGCCTGGAGACAGTGGGGTTTGAGGAGAGAAGGGACCTCAGAGGGTATAATGCCATAGACTCCACTATAACTGATCCCCAGATGACAGAGATCAATTCCCTGGAAGAAAATGGCTGCTATGGAGAGTGGACTGTATAGAATTATGCCCTGCTGAGGTAACTTCCCTTCCCAAACCTCATCCTCCCATGGCTCCACCCCCAAATCTCCAAGAATTTACCAACCTGGAGCTGGCAACCCTAATGGGTGAAATGATCTCTGTAGCTGGGAGACCTGGTATGATTCCAGGACATCTCCAGGCCCTACCTGGAGGCTGGCAAGCCTGGAAGGAGAGAAGAGAGAAGAAAAAGGGGAGAGACTGTGGGGCTTTCAGGAAACAGAAAGATGAAATAATGGTGGAGGGGAAATGAGATACCTCCCACCAGTTCCAGGTCTAGAGCAGCAGCCAGTGTCCTTCTCTGCAGTGTCTGGGGCTGCAGTGGTTACCAGCCACCATTGCTGACAGCCGCTGCAGGCCTAGCTGCAGCAGAGAAGGATGACAGCAGGTGCTCTGAGTATAGCAGCAGTGGAGGCCAACAGCCTCTGCTGACCAGAGATTATACTAACATAACTGTTGTCACCATCTCTAAGTTTTAATTACAACTAGCTAGCACTTTATGATATCATATTGTTTATATGGTTTTATATGGTTTTACCTATGTTATAATTGGTTTTATGTTTTATCCTTTGTAAGCCACCCTGAGCCTGCTTTGGCAGGGAGAGCAGGGTAAAAATCTAATAAATAAATAAATAAAATAAGTGGAAGCAGAGGAGTCCAGCTGTCGCTGCAGATCGGGCTGCTGCTGTAGGCCTGGGTGCCGTGGTGAAGGACGCTTGCAGTTGCTGCAGGCTGAGTGGTAGGTAGTGGGGCCATAGAAACACACACACACTTTTTAAATAAAACTATCACTTCTGTTTTCAAATTGTGGTTTATCTTTCTAATGTTTTCAATTTTATTTAACAATTTTGATTATTTTTTGTTATTGTTGTAAGCTGCCTTTGACATAGTATGGAAAGATGGCATATTAATATTCCAAAATCACCAACTCAGCATAAAAATATAAATAAATGTTCTCCATACTAAAATGACCAAATGGGCTTTTTAATGTCACAGCACACCTTTAGGTGTGACCTGAACTCTGTAATCTGTTATAAACATATAAAGTATAAGATTTACTTAATATAAAATCAGAATGAAGTCAGTTCTTGTTTATGATTACTGCTACTTTATGACGATTCACCTTATTTTTTTTACCATATGAACCCAATTTTCATGTGATGGTCTTGTCATTTGAAACATCTATATTTTGTTAGCTAACATTTCAAAAACCTTTAAAAGACCATATGTTTCTTCAGACACACACAAATGTAACGTAGCAAATGCTTTATGTGAGCCAGGGGATTACAAGTGTAACTTTCTGCAGTCCCCATGCTCAGAAAGCACCTCTGCCAATCAGCATGATAAATGGAATGTTGTAGGCCATATTTATGAATGATCCTTACCTAGATACAATCTGCTTAATGAGAAACCTTTTCTTAGAATAGAATTTTTATGTGACATTATGGTCCCATTATAATTACATGTAGATTTATATAGTCACAATCATCAATTGATTGAGACTAATAATTCCCTCTCAGTGGCAAAATTCATAAGTAGGGATGAGAGAGGGTTGCCAGTTTCAGGTTAGGAAATTCCTAGAGATTTGGAGGTTGGAGCCTCAAATTAATCAAATATAAGAGAAATAATACTGAGTAAGGTCTTTTAAAATATGTTTTTGTTCTAATTTTTGCTTATGGTGCTAGCCATATGAGCAGTACTAGACTGATGATAGATGATAGGTAGATAGGTAGGTAGGTAGGTAGGTAGGTAGATAGATAGATAGATAGATAGATAGATAGATAGATAGATAGATAGATACTAAAATTTTCATGAAAGTCATGGTTTTACATTGTTATATTTTGCTTTTTTGTCAGCAGAATTTTTCTTATTCATCAGTTCCTTTTTGAAAAAAGAATACATTTCAGCATCATAACTGCTGGTGAATTTCCATCTTCTTCAGCACAAACCATCCATTTCTCTTTCAGTTACAGCTGTGTCTTGGCATTGTTAAAAGTGAGCTAGTGAACTGTTTTTGATGACTGGTTTGAACAGCTGTTCTTTATTACAAGGGCTGAGGTACAAAGAGGAGGGTTTTATTATTATTATTTTTTAAAAAAAGCTCTTCAGTCATTCATCTTTAGTCAGTTTCTGAAGCATACTCTTCACTTTATTAGGGTCTGGTATAAAGTCATATATGTTCTTAGGTTTCTTAATAATGCTACCCATCAGTACAAGGAAGCCATCTGAAAGTCTTGATTAATAGCTCATATTTGTCCTGCCTAAAAAGCAGATGCAAATATTGTAATTATAACCCATGAGCTGCTATTGATATACATTTATTGCACCACATCTGTTTAACCAGCAGCTTTTATGTTTCTCAGGCAGTACAGCATCATCATGTTCACATGATATAACAATGGACTCCAGAAAACTTTCTTGGTGTTCTGTACTTCTAGTCCATTCTAATTTAGTTAATTGGACATCTTCCAGTTCATTAAAACCTGAGGGAAAACAGCTTGGCTTAGTTAGGTAGGCTGCCTAATATCAAAGGAACTGCAGAATGTATTTTGTAACTGTGAATTTTTATTACACATAACATCTTTGCTATGAGTTCTTTTAACAGTTAGTTGCATGTGTTTATGCACAAGCTCATGTATATACACAAATATACATCCATATTTATCAGCCATATACATATTGAATCTGTCTTAAGCAGATATTGTTTTAGTGGATCTTATAACTATTTTAACTCTGGTTCAGATAATGACCTGTGAAGCCACTGTACTTCAACACTATTTTGAGGATTTTCCAGATGTGGAGAACAGATATTAGACAAGATGTTAGAATTTCATGTGAGTAGTTCCACACACTCAACCTCCATGAGAAAAATGTATTCACTATAAATATATTCATTTACTTATGTAGACATTTCTATGCTGCCTTTCCACCCAAATAAGATCCTCAAGGCACTAAACATCAAAATACTAAAACATTTCAATATTAAGACAGCATTTAAAATAGAGTATGTTCAATAAAAATATACAATACAAGTGGAGACCCGCAAGAAACTTGCGGGATGGTCATCCCATTCCTCACACCTTTGCTTCCTCCCCTCTACCCTTACCTATCTCACACTCTTTCTCCCTTCTGGGGGTGGAGCCATAGACTCAACCCTCCAAAGCAGCCATTTTATCCAGGGGAACTGATCTCTGTCACCCGGACAACAGTCGTAATTCTAGGTGATCTCCAGCCCTCACCCAGAGGCTGGCAATGGTAGTTCTCATGGAGGAAATGGCTGGTTTGGAGGGTGGAGTCTATGGCATTATACTGGTCTGAAGTTCCTCCCCTCCTCAAACCCCACCATCCCCAGGATCCACCCCTTAAATGTCCAGGAGTTTCCCAATCCAGAGTTGGCAACCCTATTTCCTTCCCACCCAATAGCCAACTTAACCTTTATCTGCCTTTATCTGTCTTCAGCTTTTTGTCTCCACCCCCTCCCCCACAGCTTCTACCAAGGAAAATTATAGTCTTTCTCCACAGTGGGGACCAAAGCAGCTTACATTATTCTCACCTCCTTTTTATCTGCACAACAACCCTGTGAGGTTGGTTAGGCTGAAAGTATGTGACTGGTCCAAAATCACCCAGTCAGCTTCCACCGCAATATGGGGATCTGAACCTGGGTCTTGCAGACCTATTCTGAGGCTCTAACTGCTGCATCACTGCTGGCTTTCATCGGGTGGCTGCTGAACAGCAGCAAGCAGCCAGGCCAAGTTGAGTCATGCAAATTAGGTGGTATCAAGTCACCCAGAGGGTGCTGCTAGGGATGCCAGCCTCCAGGTGGGATCTGGGGATCCCCTGGAATTACTGCTCAGCTGCAGACTACTGAGATAACTTCCCCTGGAGAAATTTGATGCTTTGGAGGGTGGACTCTAGGGCATTGTACCCCACTGAGGTCCCTGTCCTCCCCAGGCTCCATCCCCAAATCTCCAGGAGTTTCCAGACCTGGAGCTGGCAACCCCACTACCTCCATACCCTGCCAGTGCCCGTGGGGGGACCTGGCAACCCTATACTGCTGCCAGGCCTAGGGTTGGCAACCTCCAAGTGGGGCCTGCTGGAGGGTGAACTCCAGAGATCTGTGAACAACAGAGATCTGTCTCCCTGGAGAAAATGGCTGCTTTGGAGGGTGGATTCTGTGGCATGATGCCCAGCTGAGGCCTCTCCCTTCCCCAAATCCTGCCCTCCTTGCACTCCACCCCAAAACCTCTAGGAATCCCCCAGCCTGGCCCCAAGGCTCCCCCTCCCTCCAAGGCCAAAAGAGGCCTGGAAAGAAAGGGCCCTTCCCCCACCCTTGACTGACAGAGCCAGTCAGAAGCCTCTCCCCCCTCCCCCCCCCAACGTTCTAATCTCTCACCATTGCTGCCTGGAGTCAGGTCCCTGCAGAGGCCATTTCAAAAGGCTTTTGGGGGGAATTCAACTGTCCCTGAAGGGATTTCCTCACTGTTTGGATTTTTCTACAAACCCAGGAAGTCTACTGACTATGTAGGAAAAGCTGTTGGGGGAGAGTGAGGCCCCTGTTGGAGGGAATAGGTATCCGCACAGAAAAAAAAAAGTCTGGAATTAGAATAATTATCAGGGAGGAAGGACAATAACAGTAGTTTTGGAAGGAGTTCCGAAATTTTGATGCCACCATTGAGCTGTATGAACTACATCTGTGGATTTTTGTGTTAAGGCTAAACTTGGGGGGGGGGCTTTAATCCAACAACCAATGAATACGATAACTTCAAATAATAGATTTCCCCTCTTCCCCTTTCCTCCTGCTACCCTCCAACTCCCCCCCCAAAGCCATGTTCCTGGGGGTCAGGAGACCTTCAGGACAGAAAAGGATGCAGTGCGAGGGCTGAAGCCCAAAAGGAAACCTGCAGAAACCACTCTGTTTTTTGCAGAAGCTCTGATATAAACCAAGCTTAAATCTGGCCCGTAGCGGAAACGTATACATTTTTTGTAACTCTCCACCCCTAAATGGCTACTCATGTAGTCAGTAGAAGATAAATAATTGTGTTTCTTTTGTAAAACAAAAGTCCAGTGGCACCTTAAAGACAAGCAAATGCCATTTGCCATTGCAAATTGCAGTAAAGGGCAGAGAATCAGGTTTCAGATTACTGCAGACTAAGGACCATAAAAGCAAGAGGTAACTGAACAACTAAATGCCACAACAAAAATTCACACCAAGCCTTAACTCCCCCCCCTTCTGCATATGGTTTCCCAATAGAATTTTCCTATACAGATGCAAGGCTTTGCTGCTGATACAACTGGGAACAGTAAAATAAAGATTAATGAGTTAAAATGGCAGAAGTGTTTACATGTAAAGAACTAGCTGACTTTATCATAAAGAGTAGTGAAAATAATTTCTTAGTTGTATATGTCTTAAGAATCTAAGTTGTAAATGTCTTATGAATCTAAATTATGAATTAGAATGGGAGTGATGAGGGAACAAAAGGCTCTTTTTCTAAGTGTTTTGTATTGTCTCTGTGGAATTTTGCACATACTGCGCTTGATAAACTCACCTGGAGAACAACATGAGCTCTTTTTCCACATTAACTACACAGTATAATAATGTACTAGCCATTTTTTCTACTGAAAGCCAAGAACATACTCTGTGGCTGCATCCACAGGGACTCGGTGGGATATAATGCCATAGAGTCCACCCTCCAAAGCATCCATTTTCTCCAGGGGAATTAATTTCTGTAGTCTGGAGATGAGCTGTGATTCCTCGAGGTCCCACCTGGAGGCTGGCATCCTTATGTGATCAGACTTGTGGCAAGAACCTGATTGGAATTTCAGTAGTCCTTGTTGAAGTTTATGTTTATGTTGAGTGGCTTTGTGTCTGCTTATTCTACAGAATCACTATATATAGATATTGAGCTGCTTAGTGTTTATGATTTTTGTCATGACCCAAGGAATATCACCTAATGTTAGAAACAGTGTAATGGTTTAATGGAGTCAATTAAATAAAACAGGTCAAGCCCAGTTGTTTAAACAGTGGTTAACAACCAAACAATGTTTTCCAAAATGAACAAAAACATGTCATCCTGAAAGTACTCAGAGATATATAACTAGTAATTCTCAGTTCAAATGTATGTTTTCTTTCAACAATGTTGAAATCGAAAGCAGGTACAAATTAGTGGGGGAGACAGCTACTGAGAAAAAAACACTGTAATTTTAAGAGAAAGCATGATAATCATGAAATATGGGCATATAAAAATTGATCCCATCCAAATGGCTTGTCCTGCACACAACCAGTATGGGGAGCTGCACTGGAAGGTACTCAAGCATGCCTAAGGGCAATTTAGATCTTAATTAAGGTAGTAAAGCCAAGCAGAGTATTAAAGAAGTGGAAAACCCATGCCACAAGGTATGTGGGCCATGAAAAAATGTATTTGCATGAAAACATGGCTTACTAGGCAAGGAATGGTAGTTTTACTTTAATGCAGAAAGCTTTCCTTATAAAACCAGGAGGTGAGAAAAGCATTATAGAACAGAAAGAGAACTGCAGCTGAACTTTTGTTAGTCTTCAAACTTTGTGCAGCTCCTTACTGCTTTAAAAGGTTGTGATCTTCTTATACTTAACAGCCATCATTATGTTGAAAGAGACATTATCTATCTACCAGTCAGCTGAATAGATAGCAAATGAAATGTTCTGGGATCAGGACAAAGAATGTAAACAGATATAAACAACTGGTGAATTTATGAGTCTTTTGCTTTTGCTAGTGTAATATCTCAAGATTCTTCAGTGTTGGGGGGCAGGGAGATACTGAGCATAATGAAAAAAGTCTTTAGCATTTAGCAATAATTTAAAAAACACCAAATAATAATGTAATAGCTTGCACCAAGAATATGTTAGCGTCCTCTCCTTCCCAGTTCCAAGGGAAAACGATGTAATGCTGTTCCGGCAAAAAGAGAAAAATTCTTGAGGCACCTTAAAATCTCACAGATTTATTAAACCGTAAGCATTTATGGTCTAGGTCCCACTTTATTATGCATTTGATGAAGTGCCCCCTCGCTCACAAAACTTATGCTTCAATAAATCTGTAAGTCTTTAAGGTGCCACACAATTCCCGTTTGTTTTTATTACCAGCTGAATTCTACCATAGGATTCAGTGAATATACCTGTCTTCTCACATTTTATTTTTCATTTGTAAGAACAAAATGGAGCCAATAAACAGGGCCAGTACTTGGTTGGAAGACCACCAAAGAAGGCTCTGCAGAGGCGGCAGTGGCAAACTATCTCAGCTTCTCATTTGCCTTGAAAGCCTCTTGCTGGGGTCACCATAAATTGGTTGCAACTTGAAAGCACTTACATACATAAAGAGAGCCCTGGCTGAATATTTTAAAATACTTAAAGCCAAGTTAGGACAATTTTAAATCTTATATATCTTATTCAGAATGTACCACACAGTTTAATTAAAATTATTACAAGTAATGATGCATAGAATCGCAGCATTATGCTGCAGTATCTTATATCAATCATTAAAAAAACATTTTAATAGATAACAAATACAGCAATATGAAATTGATTAAAGAAAACTAAAATGTTAATGGGGAAAAGGAAAAAAATGTTCAAACAAAATTCAGAGTAGGTGATTTTTTTTTAAAGTTTATGATTATTCTTCTGTTGTCATGGATATGATTGATCAAATGTCATTCCTGTGAGGATATTATAAAATTCCAATCCCTGTCCTTCTTGGAGCAGGGGCTACTTTTCCCCACCTTTCTCTTCCAGGTGAGGCGATTTGGAGCTTCTGTTTCAGTGACCAGTCAGGTTGTGTGCAAACTACTTTTAAATGTCCTGCCCAGCCCCCATGCTCACCATTTGGTATTTGAATCCAGCCACCCTTCTACTGTCTGTTGGTTGGCAGTAGAGATGGGCATGAACCAGATGACAAACTAAAGTGCATCACAAATTTTGGCCTGTTCAAGGTTTGCAAACTGAAGTTCATGAACTGAAGAACCAGAAAAAAACTACCCTGAATTTTGGTACAATTCGGGATGGCTTGTGATGGTTTGTGAAGAGAGAAACAGCTGAGTGGCTTGGAGCACCCCATCACTCAGCTGTTTGCTTTAAACAGCTTTTTGATGGGAGCAGAAGGCAGGGTTTAAATGGCTCTGAGTTACGTAAACCACTGCTGCTTTTTGCTCCCTGTGGCAGAAGGGAGGGTTTAATGGAAGGGGTGAAGTGCCTTCCTGGGCATATTTCATCCTCTCCTTCCTGCTGGCCATGTCCAGGAGATAGGAGGAAGTGAAATTAACCCACGGAGGCACTTCACTCCTTCCTTTTTGCTGGTCAGGGAAAGCTGTTGCTAGCAGAAAGGAGGTGGTGAAATGCCCCCAGGAAGCACTTCACCACCATAGTTAACCCCCTGCTTTGAAGTGACTGAGAGCAAAAATTGAGGGTTAAATGACTGTGAGTTGGGTCCTCTGCTGAGCTGTTAGGTTTAAATTGTTCCCAGCCATTTAAACCCTCTTAATCTGTTCCCCGCCCCTTCAAGAACCAGAGGATTAAATGGAGTTATTTAGCCCTCCGGTTTTGCTCCCCATCATTTCAAAGTGGTGGAGAGTAGAACTGTAGGGTTTCTGTTCCCCGCTGTTTTCTCGGGGAGCAAAAAGCAGGGCTTTATGCTTTAAATGGCTCAGGAACCTATACAAATGGTTCAGTTCACCAGTTGGCATATTCATTCATGTAGGTTTGTGTTTCGGTTCGTGGTTCAGCCACAAACTATGAAACGAATCAAACTGCAGAAATGCAGTTCGTGTCCATCCCTAGTTGGCAATGTGAAGATAAGGTGATTGTTTTGGGCCTGAGGAGGAATTCTGAAATTATATGGAAAAATAGTTTTTTTCCCCACCAGTGACATACCAGGGAGCAAATTGATTTTTCCAAGCATAGAATCTTGCCAGACTACTACCCTTTTATTTAATAGGACAGGATATCCAAAGAATAATTGGATAGCAGAGTTACAGTGTTATCCTAAGCACAGTTATACCTTCCTGACTCCACTGAAATCAATGGGCTTAGAAGGCTATACACTTGTTTAGGACTGCTCTGTCAGTGCATTAGTGCCAGACATCTCTGAATGCTAACTTTCTGAGCTATCATCTTTTATCACAGGCCTAGGACTGCTAGCTCTTTTTTACTAGCCTGCTAATACACATTTAATACCAACTTGAGACACAACATTAACAGGAGACAGTACTGATCTACATGTCATGCAATGGTCCCTCTAAGCTGTGGAGTCTTGTGAGCAAAAATTCTGCTTTGTGAGCTACTGGCATTAAAGTTGTGAGTGAACGATTTGGCTTACTGCATAAGTTTGCTCTGGAGCCATCCTTCCTGAGTAAAGACAAAAACGTGTGAGCCGGAGGCTAAAAAACTGTGAGCTAGCTTGCACTAACTCAGCTTCGAGGGAACACTGTTGTCATGGAATGCAAAATGTACTAAATTGCAAATTAAAAGGGCCAGCACAAACCATCCCCCCCCCATATCATCGGGGGGGGGGTTCTGGTTTATACTTTGCCTTTAAATTTGCAATTTTGTCAGCTTATTTCCATGCATATCATCTAGAGGCCCTGTATAGCCCCGGCTAACATGATGTTGTCAGATCTTGGAAGCTAATCAGGATAGGCCCTGGTTAGTATTTGGATGGAAGACCCACCGACCAGGATTGGTATGTAGAGGCAGACAATGGCAAACCACATCTGATGGTCTGTTGCCTTATTTTCAACCATAAATTTGATGGTGCTTTCCATTGCCCTCATCCAGATGCAAGTCCTTGTGGATCCCCTACTTGTCAATATATCTAATTCCCAATATGGCCAAAACTATGGCTACTTATATCCAGATATTGGAGCCATGAACAAACAAGACTGATCTTTCTATAAACCTGAAAAATGGCAGAAAAATGTGAAATCTGGGAAAAAAAACATTGGGGGATAATCCTCCCAGTAATAGAAGTAGTACCTGTAGCTTAAAAAAAACAAATGTCATTAGTGGCTATTAAGAAATTACTGTAATGCCAGCCTTCAAGCCTTGGTCTCTGGCAATAAAAGGCAGGAGGAGAGGGCAGTAATTTCCACAGAAGACTTTCCAATAATAATTATAAAACCAAGCTAAGACTCATACCTTTTCTGAAACATGAACTTCACATACCCACCTTTCTTTCATTTGGCTTCAAAACTCACATATATATTGCTTTCAAAAATTTACATCTCAAAATGAATCTCAGCTATAAACTATAGACAAGCAGGAAATGTTTGGTTCCCACCAGTCCATCTTGTAAAGTGATGCACATTGGGACAAAAAAATCCCAACTTCAAGTATAGGCTAATGGGGTCTAAACTTGCTAAGACTGAGAGGAGAAAAGATCTTGGGGTCATAGTGCATAGCTCAGTGAACGTGTCAACCCAGTGTACTGTGCAGTGAAAAAGGCAAACTCTGTGTTAGGGATTATTATGAAAGGGATTGAGAATAAAATGCCCCTGTATAGATCTATGGTGCAGCATCATTTGGAATACTGTGTACAGTTCTGGTCACCATATCACAAAAAGAACATTGCAGAGCTGGAAAAAGTACAGAGGAGAATGACCAAGATGATTAGAGAGCTGGAGCACCCTCCCTACAAGGAAATGCTGAAGGGTCTGGGGCTTTTCAGTTTAGAAAGGTGGGACATGGTAGAGATTTATAAAATTATGCATGGGGTGGAGAGAGTTGACACAGAGCAATTTTTCTCCCTCTCCCAAAAGTCTAGAACTTGAGGGCAACCAATGAAGCTGATGGGTAGTAAATTTTGGAGGGGAAAAAGGAAATATTTCTTTACACAGAGTGCAATTAAAATGTGGAATTTGCTGCCAGAGAATGTAGTGATGGCTACTAGCCTTGGTGACTGAAGGGAACCTCCACATTCAGGGGCACTAAACCTCTGAATCCCAGAGCCAGGAAGCAACATCAGGGGAAAGTCTTAGCTTTCAGAAGAACTGGTGGGCCACTGTGTGAGACAAGATGCTGGACTAGATGAACCATTGGTCTAATCCAGCAGGGCTGTTCTTATGTCCTCCATATTTTCCTGATAATGTGTGGCTGGGAAAAAAGAATGACCAGACATCAGTATGTGTTTCCCCACTTTCACAAATGGAAGCCAATTGTTTTTCAGCACTATTTCCCCATGAACAAAGGCTACAAAGATGTTCTGGAGGCAGTGTTAACACTTACTGTAGCCAAGAGTCCTAGGTGCAGTGTACATTGTTGAAGACAGATAAGAAGGATATGAAAGGACACTGAATGGTAAGCATGTAACTTAACACACTCAGTATACAGGGACCAATGGGCATTACAGTATACAGGGACCAACATGTCTTTGGGACTGCCTCTCCTGGTATATCCCCTGAAGAGCATTATGCTCAGGAGAGAAAAACCTTCTGGTGATCCCTGGCCCAAAAAATATCTGGCTATCCTCAACCCCGACCTGATGGAACTCTCTGCCGAATGACATCTGGCCTGGTAGAACTCTCTGCCAAATGATAGGTTCCACAGGGCCTATAAGGCAGAGACATTCCACCAGGTCTACAGTTGAGGATAGCAATGGTTTCCATCTTGCCTGGTTCCCCTTCCCCGCCCCCCATGGGGTAGCGATAAAACTGATTCATTTTAGGGCCATCTGATATTGTTATATGTTTACAGTTGTTATATTGTAATATTGTTTATATTTATATTGCTTACAGTTTTTAATTTGATCTGAATGCACTTGTACAACTGTTGTACACTGCCCTGAGCCTTGTTTCACAGGGTAGGGTGGTCTATATGCTGAATTTATAAATAAATATATAAATAGGATTAATATTTTATTGATGCTGAATAATAATAATAATACTAGTAATGATGGTGATGATAATGATAATGATAATAATAATAATAATAATAATAATAAGCCACACATTATTATAAAACTGAAACTTCACCAGCAAAGTGAAGTGTTCTGTCAGCAGCTTGTATAGTGATGTTGCTGATCACTTCCTATGATACCTTCTGTTAGATACAGCACAAAGAACACTTAAGACTTTAATGTATGTACTTGAATGATTAAATCAGATTGTGGTGTTCAGAAGATTATATTTTTTGAGTTTATACATTTACATTAATAATTGAAATACAAATGGAAGCCTTTAAAAATGTCTTTGAAGCTCTTGTTAATTTTCTTGATATAAAAAATCCACTCATGCAGTTTAATAAAACAGCACCTACCAATGGGTTTCCTGGTACCCATTTGCTTCTTCCTCGAAATTCCTCTTCCCTAAAACAACTACCTTGTCCTGGCTTTCTTTCAACTCACCAGATCAGAAGGTACTTTAGAAGAATCCAGAATGCATTGCCTTTGATATGTAATGAATTGTTGGGGGATGCTTTGGCTTACAACCTCCTGATATTATGGGATGTCCTTATTATGCTGTGGTCCCTGGGCAATCATATTTGGTGGTTTCTATTCACTGTTCTCAAAATTCTGAAAGTTCCCCCACACCCAACAAGATTGGGAACTCCTGTAACAGATACATTTAACTATTTTTAATGTGCCTTGGGTTCTCACTATTAGCTGTAAAGAACATTGATAAAATATGCATATGCCACACCTTGGCCTTTTTAAACCTATCCCATTTTGGACATTTTTACTGATATAAATTTTTCCTTTATCACAACTTTGTTATGCCTATGTTATCTTGATTAATCACTTTATTAATTTACTAGGAATAAGGCCCATTGTGCAAATAAATACAATGGGCTCTAGAAAGAGGCTCTGGGAGAGTGCCCTGGCTTTGGGCACTCAGTGACAATTTGCTGTGGCAATCTCAGCAGGGTATAATGACAGAGTCCACCATTTTCTCCAGAGGAACTGATCTTTGCTACCTGAAGAGCAGTAGTAATTTTGAATGATCTCCAGCCCATCCCCAAGATTGGTAACAGTGGTTCCCCAGGAGGGAGTGGCTGGTTTGGAGGGTGGAGTCTATGGCATTGTACCTGTCTGAGGTCCCACCCCTCCTCAACACTCACCCTTTCCAGGTTCAACCCCTCAAATCTCCAGGAATTTTCCAACCTGGAGTTGATAACCCTATCTCCCTCCCAGCCAACCATCAACCTACCTTTAGTTTTCCATCTCCTCCCCCCTCCCTCCTAGAGAGCAGTTGTAATTTTGAGTGATCTCCAGCCCCCACCTGGAGATTGGCAACAATGGTTCCCCATCAGGGAATGGCTGGATTGGAGGGTGGAGTCTATGGCAACGTACCTGTCTGAGGTGCCACCCCTCTTCAAACCTCACGCTCTCCAGGCTCCATCACTCAAATCTCCAGGAATTGCCCACCTGGAGTTGGCAACCTGATCAGGACTGGGTCCAATGAGTTTTCTCCCAAAGGCCAACATAGGTGTGGAAAGGGCCTTTTACTGACAAAGTACAGGTGCCAACTCTGATTAGGGAAATACTTGGAGATTTGGGGAGGGGTGTGTGGATCCTGTGTAGGGCAGCATTTGGGATGTGTGTGGAAGGACTCAGCAGGGTATAATGCCATAGAGTCTACCCTTCAAAACAACCATTTTCTCCTGGGGAACTGATCTCTGTCATCTGGAGGTCAATTGTAACAGTGGGAGGTCTCCAGGTCCCACCTGGAGATTGGCAACCCTAAGGGAAGTCAGCCTCACAGCGGGGAGCTGAAGAAAATGGTTTGATGGTTGCTGGCCCACCTCGTTAGCCAGCCAGCCATGCTGAAGCTAAGCAGGAGAAAGAGCCTTTTTCCATTTATTCTGACAGGAAAGTAGCCATTGGGGAGGGGGTTATGGGTGGGGGAGGGGGTTATGGGTGGGGGAGGGGGTTATGCTGAAAGTCTTTTGTTTTTTTATGCACAGAACCAAGCTTGGCTGCCTACCAACAGCCACTGAGGGGACAGTCCCTCACAGGAGTCAAGAGAACTGTCTTCCTCAAGAAAGAGAGCTGGTCTGCCAGTAAATCTGACATGCAAATCTGTCTGAAGGGGGAGTGGATGGGGAAAAGGAGCAGACCCAGCACCTGGCCAATGGCACGCAAGTACTCTTGAGCGGCGGCTGATGGGCCAATGGCTGAGGGAGGGCATTTTACAGCCAATGGGAGTGCATGGAATCTTACGAAACCAAAAGATAATTATTATAAGGATAGATTACTTTGCATTTCTGGGGTTTCCCCTTCTCCATAGTTTATATGCATGGACTATAATAAGGGCCTGTTGTTGTTGTTGTTCAGTCGCACAGTTGAGTCTGACTCTTTGCAGGCCCATGGACCACATCATGCCAGGCCCTCCTGTCCTCCAGAGTTTACTCAATTTCATGTTTGTTGCCTCAGTAACACTGTCTAACCATCTCATCCTTTGCCATCCCCTTCTTCTTTTACCTTCAATCTTTCCCAGCATCAGGGTCTTCTCCAGTGAGTGCTCCCTTCTCATTTGGTGGCCAAAGTATTTGAGCTTCACTGTCAGCAACTGGCCTTCCAGGGAACAGTCAGGGTTGATTTCTTATAGGACTGACTGATTTGATCTCTTTGCAGTCCAAGGGACTCTCCAGAGTCTCCTCCAGCACCATAATTCGAAAGCATCTATTCTTCGGTGCTCGGCCTTCCTTATGGTCCATCTCTCGCAGCCATACATTACTACTGGGAATACCATCGCTTTGACCATGTGGACTTTTGTTGGCAGGGTGATGTCTCTACTTTTTATTATGCTGCCTAGATTTGCCATAGCTTTCCTCCCAAGGAGCAGGTGTCTTTTAATTCCATGGCTGCAGTCACCATCTGCAGTGATCTTGCACCATCTGCAGTGATCTACTTTTTATTATGCTGCCTAGATTTGCCATAGCTTTCCTCCCAAGGAACAGGTGTCTTTTAATTCCATGGCTGCAGTCACCATCTGCAGTGATCTTATAGGAACGTGAAGTCTGTCACTACTTCCGTGATTTCCCCTGCTATTTGCCAAGAAGTGAGTTTCAAGCCAACCTTTGTGCTCTCCTCTTTCACCCTCAACACCCTTAACAAGAGGCTCTTGAGGTCCTCTTCACTTTCTGTCATTAGAGTGATATCTTCTGCATATCTGAGGTCGTTGATGTTTTCCCCGGGCAATCTTAATTCTGGCTTGTGATTCATCCAGGCCGGCATTTTGCATGATGTACTCTGCATATAAATTAAATAAGCACAGTGACAATATACATCCTTGTTGTACTCTTTTTTGTATTCTAAACCAATAAGGGCCTAGTTAAATGTTAAGGACCCAGAGTCTGTAGTCAGAGGATTCCTCCCCCTCTAATTTAAAAAGAAAGCTTCTACATCCATTATGTATGTTTGCATGCATGCATACGCACACACACACACACACACACACACAAAATGGATCATCCCTTAATTTCTGCTTCACCTACAAGAAGTATAATTGGATCTTGGAAACGTTTCTAAAAGTTTTAGTGCTTGGAAATACATGTTCTGAAAGGTACTGGCAGAACACTGAGTTCTGCACCACTGACAACTTACAGTATTTCCTTAAGATCCTCCCCTCCCCCCAGCTTTTGACATAGCCCAGTTGTACAACAATCTTAACATTTGGTGATAAGGGAATGAATTAGGTTTCCAAATGCTCTTTTTCAGTAACAATATAACTTTATTTACATTGCTCAGCTTCCAAAAAAATCCAACTCAAATGAACTGAAAAAACTGCAACTACACTGTAGTCCATAGCCACACCACCAACACTCATTAATCAAAGAGCAGCATGCTAACAATGCCACACATCAGACGTATATGGAAGCAGCTAGACAACACATAACATTGGCATGCCTCCTTCCGCCCACAGAACATAGATAAAGGAACAAATAAAACACAACTCCCTACATTGTAGGGTTAGGGTTAGGGAAACAGTCTCCTGCTTGCAAACCTTTTGGCTGGCAGAGAGACAGGATTGGAAGTATGGTAAACCATGTCACCCATATTCTTCTACAGCTCAGATAACAGAGGACCTATCAGAGGAATTCCTTAAAAAGTATATAGCCTCTCCCAGGTTTGCCAACTCTGGACTGGGAAATTCTTGGAGATTTGGTGGTAGATCCTGTAGACCATGGAATTTGGAGAGGGAATGGACCTCAATGGGTTATAATCCTGTAGAGTCCTCTTTCTAAGACAGCCATTTTCTCCATGAGAAAAGATCTCTGTAGTCTGGAGATCAGCTGTAACTCTGGGAGATCTCTAGTTCCCACAGTGGTTGGCAACCCTACTTCAGTCCCAGGGGATAAAATAATGCTCCAAAGGGCAAGCTTTTGTGAGGCAAGGGAATGATGGACACTAGAGAAGAAGAGAATACACAACAGAATAGTCTGTATCCTATCACTTCACTAAGCAGTGATTGAAGCTTCTAGGAAGAATAGGACAAAATGTACTAAATAAATAAACAAACAGGAGTAAGTGGTTCAAATGACATCAAGCTGGATGTAAGGAAAGGCTGATCTTTTGACCAGCAAGAAGCCAATCAGCAGCAAAATGGGAGTGAAAGTCCTAGAACCCATACTTCACACACCACAGAAGAATGTCTCTAACCATACAGCCAGCTGTGCCCAGAGAAAAGACACATGCTCTGCTATGTTAGATGCAAAACAGCACCTGCTGTCCTAGACCTCATTCCCTGGACTGATTAGGGTTGCCAGGTCTTACCTGGCTGCTGGTAGTGGTGGGGGCTCTTCTTTCCCTTCAAGAGATCTTCTGCATGCATGATTTGTGGGCATGCCACGATGATGTCCTGAACAAAGTTACGGTCAACAACGCTCTCTGGCAGTGATTTGTTTATTGAGAAATAATCGTGTTCCAGATTATTCTGTGCCAGAACTGGGGTTCTGGTGGGAGGATCCAAAGATATAGACAGTTCAAATGAAGCCCCCCCTTCCAGTACATCCAATCACACTCTGCAAACATCCTGCCTAGCTTTTGTGCTTCCTATACCCCCCACCTGTGACTACATAGATCCCTAATCTAAAATAGCAAAGCAGGCACAGCTTTGGCATCAAGGTCATCACTGATGAAGGGAGGTATCTTGAGAAGAGTTACATCACCTATGATAGAGCAGTTCAAACACTTAGCCACTCACACCCCGCTCAGGAATTTCCCTCCTCCTACAAATCATGGCAAACTAGAGACAGAGTTTGACCATTAAAAACACTTATACACACATACAAAAATTTCATCCTAGCTGTGCCTGATAGTTCAAGTTAACTGCTTGAGGAAGAAAACTCCAATGAAGACAGAAGGTATACAGGGCTCTCGTGCAGGAGAGCTCCATTGATGATGAAAAGTAGAACTCTACCTGTTCCATCTTTGGCCCCCTTCTTTGTAGTACTGGTGATGTTGCAGCATTTTAGGCCCTACTGTAGCCTCCAAAATGTGGCCAGTATTTGATGTGTACCAGATATTCCTTTGTTGATATCCTTATCTCAGAATGCATAAGAGAAGGGTGAAGAAAAAGGCTGACTGCATAGAGATGTCCATGTATGTATCATGGGCCTCAGGATAGCACAAGAAGGACAGTCTATTTCAAGAATGAGGACAGAGAGGAGGAACTTGATCTTCAGCCCTGATATTAGTTTTGTTAACACATACATTTCCCACACACACTTCCAAGTATTTTTCTGTCTCTAAACAGGTGTAGGACATTTCAGGCTAAAGTTATTTATTTTATTTTATTTATTTATTTGAACTTTTACCCCATCCTCCAGCCCAAGCCGGCTCAGGGCAGCTTAGAAAAACAGATAATTACATTAAAAGCATAAGTTACAATTAAAACAATTCTAAAATTGTTTTATATACCCTAAAGAACACTACGGTCTGGGACACAACATCGCTTAGTGGTTCCAGGCCCCAGGGAGGCCCGGCTTGCTGTAGCCAGGGCCAGGGCCTACTCAGTGGTGGCTCCTACCTGGTGGAATGAGTTCCTGGAGGAGATCAGGGCCCTACGGAACCCTGTACAGTTCCACAGGGCCTGTAAGATGGAGTTCTTCCACCAGGCTTTCGACTGGGAGCCGTCACTGCCACTACCACCAACGGAGTGGCCTTATGATGATCACACTCCAGTGGCATGGCAGATCAGTACCATGGTACAGGGAGGGAGGCAACATCTATTGGACACCATCTTGTTTAATGTAAGAGTAACAGCATTGAGCACTTTATGTAATTCTTGGTATTTACTTTGTTTTATCTTGTTTTTATGCATTGGCACATGGTGCCCCTGTCTGTTAGCCGCCCTGAGCCTGTTCATGGGGAGGGCGGGATAAAAATCTAAATAAATAAATAAATAAATAAATAAATAAATAAATAAATAAATAAAACCATGATAAAGTTGCTGAATATGCAGGAAGTTTCAAAGACACTTGCAAATAAAAGTTCTTAATCTTGCAGACTTACATACATAAGGGCCGTCAAGTTGCAACTCCCTTGCAGCAACCTCTGCAAGGCAAGTGTAATTTGCCATCCTGTTCCTCTGCAGAGACTTCCTTGGTGGTCTTCCATCCAAGTACTTTCCCTCCTTAGCTTCCAAGATTTGACAAGATTGGGCTATACCATGCAACTTTCCCTTCCCCTACAGACTTAGAAGTGACATACGAGCTGTAATGTCCAAGCCAACCATACGTACCAAGACACACAAGACTACAGACAAACAAATAGGTCCGTGGAAGACCATAGGCTTGGCATGCATGAGATCCCCAGTTCTAGTTATCATATTTTTCTTCCTGTCAGACAGTCCTGGAAAGGGTCCCCAGTGTAGCTGACATGTTGTATTATTGGACTCAATCACTGAGAAGGGGGCTGTCCAGCACATTTTCCTTCACACAATTCAAGTGAGTATTTCTCTACTGCAGTCATATGCCTGTCTGCTGCTATTCATCCCAGCAGCCCTTTTTACTATCTGTTACTCTTATGTTGCCTACAGGATTTATCACATGCTAGCAATGATCAGTATGTACCTGCAGGATCCTGCCCCTCCCCCTAGCTAGAACACCACTGTTCAGACATTGAAGGTTCCACTCAGGCTCCTCATGAGTTCAAGACATGTAGAAGATGGAGTAGATTTGTCCTCTCTTGCTTCAAAGGGCAGGGCTAGTACTAAAGGGTAGAAACCTCAAGGAAGTAGATTTGGGCTAAATATTTAGAGAAATTTCCTAATGGTAAGAGCTGTTCAACAGTGGAACAGACTGACTTGGGAACTGGTGGACTCTGCTTCACTGGAGGATTTTATGCAAAGGCTGGATGAACCTTTGCTGAGAATGCTGTGGTCACATATTACTGCACTGAGCAAGGGGTTAGACTAGATGGCCTACAAGGTAACTTATAGCCTTTACCTTATATGGCAGCTAGGGATGGGCACAAACCAGGAAAATATGTTTTGATTTGTGTTTCACGGCATGCAAGGTTCACGAATCATAGACAGTCACAAATAGGGACGTGCAATTTTTTTTGGCATTTTTCAGTTTGGGCCTATTGGACCTGATTTTTTTTTCTTTGCATTTCTGAAAAATTCCAGATCCCAATACTGGTATGGTATTCAGATCCAGGATTTTTCAGATATCCCAATTCTGGGGGGTTCCAATAGACCAAGGAAGGAAAAAATGCCAATTTAAAGAAAAGCCAGCCCATCCCTGGGGCCGGGTTGGCTTCTCCTTCAGCACAGTTTAAATATACAGCACAATTTAAATACAGTTTAAATATACACAGATAAAATATACAGGCCTCATTTTCAAAAAAGGGCAACTAGAATGATAAAAGGGTTGGAACACGTTCCCTATGAAGAAAGGTTAAAGCACTTGGGGCTTGGAGAAACAACAACTGAGGGGTAACATGATGGAGGTTTATAAGATTATGCATGGGATAGAGCAGGTAAAGAAAGAAGTACTTTTCTCCCTTTCTCACAGTACAAGAACTCGTGGGCACTCAATGACATTGCTGAGCAGTCAGGTTAGAACAGATAAAAGGAAGTACTTCTTCACCCAAAGAGGGGTTAACGCATGGAATTCACTGCCACAGGAGGTGGCGGCGACAACAAGCATGGACAGCTTCAAGAGGGAGTTAGATAAGCATATGGAGCAGAGATTTATCAGTGGCTATTAACCACAAGGTATAGATAGGAATTCTCAGTCTGGGGCAAGTGATGCACTGTATTCTTGGTGCTTGGGTGGGTGGGGGGGCAACGGTAGGAGGGCTTCTAGTGTCCTGGCCCCACCGCTGGATCTCCTGATGGAACCTGGTATTTTGGCCACTGTGTGACTGAGTGTTGGACTGGATGGGCCATTGGCCTGATCCAACATTGGCTTCTGTGTGTGGTGGGGAGGTCTCTCTCTCCCCACCAAATGCAGACCTGGCTAGGAAGGCTTCTCCTTTGGTGCAGTTTAAACTGACCCAAAGGAGAAGCTGGCCGCAGTGGTCAAACATATATATTGCGCATTAGCTCCAAGTAATACAATGAATACTGAAAATAGGACCAATTAAAAATGGTTTTATAAGAAATCTCAGTGACTCAAGGCAAGGATAAAATATACAGGCCTCATTTTCAAATACCTTCTGTTCTGGTCATATACTTCAATTATGTGTCTTCCTCTTTTGGTCCAAGAGAAGTACATTCTTATGCAATTTGGAGACAATAGCAAAGACACATAATTGGAGACACAAGTATATGACCAGGGCAGAAGTGTTACTCACAGCTAATGTGTGGATCACAACAAACTGTGCCAAGTCCTTAAAGAGATAGGCATACCAGACCACCTCACAGGTCTCCTGAGAAACCTGTACAAGGGTCAAGAAGTGATATTTAGAACCAGATATGGAACAACTGATTGGTTTAGCATCGGAAAAGGAATATGACAAGGATGTATGTTGTCACCTGGCTTATTTAGTTTATATGCAGAGTACATCATGCAAAATGCTGGCCTGGTTAATCACAAACCGGAATTAAGATTGCCAGGAAAAACTTCAACAGCCTCAGATATGCAGACGATACCACTCTAATGGCAGAAAATGAAGAGGACCTCAAGAGGTTCTTCTTCAGGGTGAAAGAGGAGAGCACAAAAGTTGGCTTGAAACTCAACATCCAAAAAAAGTAAGATAATGGCATCTGGCCCCATCACTCCTTGGCAAATAGAAGGGGAAGTCATGGAAGCAGTGACAGACTTCACATTCCTGGGATCCAAGATCACTGCAGATGGTGACTGCAGCCATGGAATTAAAAGACACCTGCTCCTTGGGAGGAAAGCTATGGCAAATCTAGGCAGCATAATAAAAAGTAGATCAGCCTGCCAACAAAAATCCATATGGTCAAAGCGATGGTATTCCCAGTAGTAATGCATAGCTGCGAGATTTGGACCATAAGGAAGGCTGAGTGACAAAGAATAGATACTTCTGAATTATGGTGCTGGAGAAGACTCCAAAGAGATCAAATCAGTCAGTCCTAAAAGAAATCAACCCTGACTATTCCCTGGAAGGACAGATGCTGACGGTGAAGTTCAAATGCTTTGGCCACCAAATGGAGAAGACCTTGATGCTGGGAAAGATTGAAGGTAAAAGAAGAAGGGGATGGCAAAGGATGAGATGGTTAGACAGTGTTATCGATGCAATGAACATGAAATTAGCAAACTCTGGATGACAGTGAAAGACAGGAGGGCCTGACGTGATGTGGTCATGAAGAGTTGGACTCGACTATGCAACTGAACAACAACAACAAAAATATGCATATATATGTTTGACCACTGAGGAAGGCCGAATTGGCTGAAACACGTATGGTCTCAGTCACATATGTTTTCTACCTATGTACAATTTTATCCTGTTTTGAGGCTATTATTGGGCCTATATCTGTTTTAATCTTATCTGTTATAAATACATGCATTTTGCTATATTTGATAATATTTATGTTATAAGTTTTAATTGATATTATTTGGTCCTTATATTTGTGGTAATTAACATTCTGGTTTCTTTTTTAAAAAATAATTTTTATTTGTTTTCCACAAACAAAATTGCAAACTAAAAGGAGAGTAATGACTTGTCTTTCATTCAGTTTGAATCTCTCCCTTATGACTAACAACAATGAATTAATCTAGTAAATGAGTAATTTTGCAACTATATGAATTAAACAATATCTCTTTTCACTTAAAAATTATCTAAGCAACCTACTATTGATTTCATTTGATAACATATATTCAGGAGCTCTTACAGTAAATTTTCATATTTTCTCCGCATCTTCTTATCTTTAGCAAAGCTCTTTGCTTTATAATCATTCTTGCTAAGTTAGTTTTAATACAAAATACCATATCAATGCCCGTTTTTTCCACTATCATCTCTCACTGCTTAGTTTCATTTGAATACAAAACATTCCATTTGGTTATATTTTAGTAAACGTTCCCTGACCCAGTCTTATAGGGAGATAGGTTTCTTAAACACAATTTATACAAAAAGTTTAATTTTCTTTCTCTTTGTCTGATACCTTCTTCTCAATAAAACCTTGTTTTTTATTGAGCATGTTTCCAGTATCCCCGAATAAAAGCAAAACAAAAAACAAAAGCAAAAACACCCAGTTTTTATTTGGCCCCAGCTATAGCAGGAGCTGATCAGATTCTCTGAATCTGTATTTGGGTTAAATAATACCAGAAAAATGCTGGTAAGGTATTTTTTGGTTATTTTTTCAGATTGGTTTTTGCTGAATGTGCACCCCAGTCAAAAACTTTTTGATGCTAGGCAGACATGTTCAGTTTGTGCAGTTCATGATGCAATAGAACCCCCCCCCCTCGGCATGCTAGAAACAACAACTTGCAGGGGATCTCCAGTTGACTCTTCTCTACCTGTCCTCCAAGTTTGGTGAGGATTAGATTTACGGGGTCCAAGTTACCCCCCCCCAGAAAAAAGATGTCTCTGGAAAGCACTTTCTGGGAAAATGACAGGAGATTTAGAAGTGTGTAAAATGGATCCTGTGCAAGCTAGAAACATCAAAATCAAAGTGGATCTCTGGCTGACTCTTTTCTACCTGTCTCCCAAAATAGGTGAGGATTAGACTAACAGAATCTGAGTTATGGCCTCCCAAAGAAGGTGCCACATCCTCCATGGTTTCCAATGGACTACAGTCAAACCAGAGAATCTCTCAGTTGAAACTGAAGGTGGGAGGCATTTTTTACAAGCCCAACAGAACCATGTTCTCAGAAAAACCAGTGCCACTGTGGAACTGCAAACCCAACAGGACTAAGACATTTTCCAGACAATGGCTCTCCCCGCCTCTTGCATCTGTATTCCTTTGCCTCTTCAGCTGGTTTCCTCAATGGCATTTGCAGTCCAAGATGCAAAAATGAGGTTTATTCCCCTTTGTGGTGCAGCAATGGAATTCCTGGAAACAGTGTCATCCGATGCTGTGCCACAAGGGAAAACAAACCTCGTGAGTGGGAGGCCAGGAGAGTGACAGGGGCAGAAAGAGTGGTGGGGTCAGGGCAGAAAGGAAGTGACAGGCATGGAGAGAAAGAGTAAGAAAAGGGGTAACAGGAAGGAGAAAGAGTGTGAGAGAAGGAGGGAAGGAGGGGGAGAAGCAGAGATGGGGAGATGGGATAGCCACTCCCAAAAGTTTCTTGCGGGTCCCCACTTGTAAACATTCTATAACCAAAAACAAAAAAGGAGGAGTGTTTTGTGGCTCTTCAAAGACAAACTGATTTACTATATCATAAGCATTATGTTGACTTCATCAGATATCTTAAGACTCTATCTAACTGTTTATTGGCTATCTCCTAAAAAAAGATAGGGAGTCTTCCCCAAAGCTTGTTTCATTTCTAAAGTGTTCATAGAGGCCAGAATTTTCCCTTGAATGTTCACAGTGTTACATGAAGGTCAGCTGCACTGACCTCTCACTTACCACAGCAGTCATTAAAACTAGTGCCTCCTGCTCCAAACAGAGGTCACAGAAAAAGAGTAGGTCTGCAATAACAGCATCTCACACCAGTTGGTTCTGACCCTCTTAAAATTGTAGTGTCTTTATTTTAAAAAATCAGTTGCATTTTACAAATGTTGTAAGCTGCTTTAGGAACTCTGGTTAAGGATGCAAATTCAATAAATTAAACATGAACATGTATTACCATTTTGCAGTGCAATTCTAATGGCAAATCATGACATAAAGGCTGTAATCCTAAGAACAAAGTTCTGGGAGAAAGCACAATTGAATTAAATGGACTTACTTCTGAGCAAACCTCCTCAGGTTTGCTGCCTTAGTGTAGTGAGGGGGTGGCCAAACCTGCAGCTCGGGAACCACATGTGGCTCTTTCACACAGTCTAATTTTATGTTAATAAAAAGCAAATTTGCATATTTTTCAATAAAAAAGTGTGTGTAATATTTGTTCATGTCTTGTAACATCTGACATTTATTCTATGTGGCTGTTACATTAAGCAAGTTTGTCCACCCCTGGTGTAGTGATCTATGATTTTTGCTTTTCATAAAATGTGAACTTTGAGGCTGCAATGTGAAAGATTAGAAAGACTTTTTAACCCCTTCTTCCTTCTCCCCTCCCTGCCAAGCTGTTTCTACATCTTCTGGGGGAAAACTAATGGATATATGGTTTTGTTTTTTTCCTCCAGCACACATAGGGGCTTGGTGGGGACAATTTTCAGGGGAAAATGGAGAAAGGGTTATAAGGTCACTCTCCCTGTCAGAGCAGTTTTACCATTCAAATTATGTACAAGCTGCATTTTGTAAGAGCTGAAGACATTTCTTTGAAGAATTCTTTAGAGCAAGAATAGGTGGAAGTAAGTTACCGAAGTACTATTTGCTCCACATATTTGCACACTTCTGAGAGCAAGAGACCATAAATTTCAGCAGATTATAATCTCAGAGGATTTGGTTAAAGGACTGGTTTTATTAGCAATTAAAGAACCCCACTGAATTTCTTTCAAGCAAACATAAATCATAAAATGGAACTGATGGTAAAGTTCGCAGAGGATCTACAATGAATTTTTATTACATGTTCTAAAAAATTGGTCTAATATTCTGGTAAAACAATGTAATTTGAGAAAGTGGCTGGTTAGAAGCATAGGCATAACTATAAAGCAGGTAGATTAGTGGAGTTTGGCCAGGTTCACTTGTTCAAAAGGGACAACTCGTGCTGCACAGAACAGTGACTTTTCTGGTCTAGGAACATCTTGGGGGACTTTTGGAAAAGGAGCATCAGTGACCCAGTTTAAGTAATTTTCCTGAAAACTGGATGAAAAGTTTAAATTTCTACGTCACTGTTTTTAAGAGTTCTATTAATTTGTATGCCAAAAATGCTTTTATTATTTGTAAAACAAAATGTATACTTTGGCTTTGACCATTCCAACTAAATACTCATCCAGCTGTGATGATAAAATGACTGTAACAAGAGAGTATGAAGAAATCCAGCATCCTTGCTGATGCAAATTTGTTTGGCAAGGAGATAGAGCACATTTTCTTTTGTATAAAATGATGTTCAAAACCAACACATTTTAGAGATTACATGAAGAAAAAAAGGGAGGCTGTTCAAACAGCCCTCATGAGGTGTGGGCATGGGGTTGCAGTGTTCAGTTTTGTCTTATGTTAAAATTATCCTACAATAAGGTCCTTTAGTGCTAGCATTAACCTCTTTGGGATCCCTCAGTACTCATTAAAAAGCTATTTTCTTAATAGTTCTTCATAATTTTCTCTTTCTGTGTATCAACTGACATTTGCTATCTTTAGTTCATTGCTATTTTTAGTTCTAAAATAAAGAAATGCGTTCATAGCGGAATTGCATAAAATAATTTTGGGGGGAAAGAAACAAACATAAGGCTGGAATCCTACTCACACCAACTTGGAAGTAAGACCTGCAGGATGCAGTGAGACAATTTTAAGTAAGCAGGCATAGGATAGGGTACAGATTACATACTTGGGATTGCATTCAGCCAGTATTTTTATTCAATCTCACCCAATCACCTACTTACCACAAGACCCATCCAACATGGTTTTTGTACATCCATGTCCCATGATCCCCAGAATAGCCTTTGGAGGAGGGGTAATGATCAATGAGGACTGTTTTCCTTTTTCTTTAAGAAAGTTTTTTATTTTATAATAGACTAACAGACAAACAAACATAAATACATACAATCCGGAGTTTCATATACATCTTTGGTTTAACTTTTGTATTACCTCATACATTAACTGTTTAAAATATTATTCATCTTTATCACTGTGTATTTTAAAAAGTATTTTGAATTATGTTTAGATATACCTTTTATTATTTATTCTTATGTTGATATTGTTCATTAATTTAGTCTTTCAACCAATTATAAAATCTTGTCCTTGTGTTTTCAAAACTTGTTTCATCTCATTCTCTGATAATTAAAGTCAGTTTATCCATTTCAGCAGTTTTGAGTATTTTATTTATAGTCTCTTCTTTCGAGGGTACTTCTTTCTTCCTCCAATATTTGGCATATAATATTCTTGCAATAGTTACTACATAATAAGGAAAAAACTTGTTTTCTACAGTTTTTTGGCATTATATTCTGTTCTTTTTTATTAGCAGAAAAGGTGGCTGGATCCAACCTCTAGTCATGCTTTAATTTTGATCAATCCTAATGGCATCCAGTGTTCTGAATATCCTTGTTCTTCTACAACACTATATATATAATTTTATATAAAAATTTTGAAGAAGAAAGGTTCATCTCAATTCGGTATCTCTTTTAGCTGTTCTGAATTCTGAAGCTGCTACATATGGATTATAGCTTCATTGTTGCATTAGATTGACACTTCAAACAAACCTCATCAAGAAAAGTAAAGATACACTGCTTACTTCCACCCCACAAGCACAATCATCTGTGGTCCGAAAAAAGGCTAAGAGGCTGGTTTCTACTGGAAACATTTGAAGTCTTAAAAAAAACTACAAAAGAAAACATGGTAACTTCAACTTATTGAACCTTTCAGGCAGCATAGCCTGAAGGGACTACATTACAGATGGTGGTTACTCCTACTTGATTGAAACCTTCCTCTTTCAAAAGATAATTATTTCCAGTGGATAAATGCAACATATGATGTGGGTAGGTGAATCATTTCTTGAATGAAAGTAATTTAAGGACTCTAGAGTACAGAAACTCCCTAGAAATCACTCTATCTCAGGAAAGAAAATGGATTACATGCTACAGCTTTCACATCTGCTCTCACTTTCCTGCAAACTCCCCTCCCCATTTGTCAGTAATTCTGGTTGACAGGGGTAAATGTATCAAATTTCCCTTACTATGTTTTGTCTCTGAACATCAAAGCAAAAAAAGACAACTTTGTTTTTCCCTTGAGACACTAAATGTGTGTTATGCTTCTTGCCACAATGAAGGAAGATATTATATGTATTGACATTGTATATAGCCAAACTGACAAGAATAATTGTAATTGAGTAGACTCCTGAGGTTTTTGCCCTTTAGTTAGTGAGCCCATGACCAGTTTTGTGGACTATGAGACTAGTGCCTTTTTGAAAGTTCCATCATTATCTAGGTCAGGGAAGGCACAAACTATGCTCCTGTGGCTGAACATGGGAAGAATCTGCTAGAAAAAAAGGGGATGCAATTGGAGCCTATCCTCAGATAAGTCATCACTCCATAGCAGGTGACTATTTATTTATTATATTTATAGCCCACCCATCCCACTAGTGAGCTCAGGGTGGGTAACATCATGTAATAGTACAATAATAAATAAATACAGACCGATTTCCCACAAGCAGCTGCACCACCTTCCCTTCCCCCAATCGTATTTGTCAATTTCCCACTACTTGCCGCGCAGCCGCATTTTGACCCGCAGCGTCCCCAATTTTCCCCACATCTTCTTGATCTCAAAAAACAAGGATCTAGAAGATGTGGGGAAAATTGGGGGATTCTGTGAGTCAAAATGCAGCCGTGCAGCAAGTAGTGGGAAACTGATAAATACAATTGGAGGAAAGGGAAGAGTGAGGGTGGCGCAGCTGCTTATAGTAAATTGGTTACAGTTAAAAATTTAAAACACAGTAATAAGCATTAAAAACATATCACAGTTCAGACAAGTCAACTAGTTGTGAGAGGTTCCCTGGCATATTATTTGAGTTAATAGGTGGGTGACAACAACATCAGGGAGGCCATACATGGATACCCACTGCCTCAGCCAAAGGCCTGGTGGAACAGCCTCTGTCTTGCAGGCCCTGCAGAATTGAAGAAGACCCTGCAAGGCCCTGATCTCAACAGGGAGCATGTTCCACCAGGCCGGGGTCAGGGCAGAAAAAGCCCTGGTCCCGGTTGAGGCAAGATGGATGTCCTTTGGGCCAGGGACAACCAGGAGATGTTGGTCCGTAGAGCATAACACTCTTTGGGGCATATAAAGGAAGAGGTGGTCCCTCAGATATGTTGGTCCCAGGCTGTGTAAGGCTTTAAAGGTTAATAGTAAATAGGCGTCGATGTCAACAGGTACACCGTTGCATTTTGCACCAGCTGTAGTTTCCGGATCAGCCTCAAAGGTTGAGCGAATTACAGTAATCAAGCCTGGAAGTGACCATCACTGTAGCTAAGTCCTGGGGGGAGAGATAGGGTCTCAGTAACTTAATCTGCCTAAGATGGAAAAATGCAGATCTGGCAACTGCAGTAACCTGAGCCTACATGGAAAGGGACTACATACAGAAAAAAGTGGGTTGACGAAACTCCCTGGAGTTGGCTTTCGTCTCATTCACAACTTCATCTGAACACACTGAAGCACCTTATAAAATGACATAAAGATTTTTTTTACAATGTAATCTAAATTATACATCTATTAAAGTTATTTTTATATGCAATTGTTTCTGTTCAATAAAATATTATGAGACAATGTACCATGGTAATCTCTCTTGAAAACCTACTGTTCATACTGTCTTCACATGATATTCCATGCCATGCTTTCAATTGCTAGAATGTATCTACAAAAACATACATAAAGTCACTTCAACAGTACAATGCACATTTATACAGAGAGCATTTTATACAGTGCATACTTAAAGTTTACAACTCACCCTCATCCATTTTACTGGAAAATCTTGTCCCTGGCATACAAACAAATCAATCTGCCTTAACAGGTGTTCACATAGGACTGCTTATATCCTGTATTCTCACTTAGTGCTTCAAGGAAACCTTACAGCTTTTGCAATAACTACTTAGCAATTATAACTCCCAACTATGTATACAACAAATAATACAAAACTGCTCTACTTATTTATTTCATCTTTAATCATACAACTGGCTAAAAGCCTTATTAAAACCTTGAAAAACTGTAAAAAACTTTGAGTCCTTATGTTTCCCAATTACAACAGAAAACCCCTGTAGACTTGTTTATTAAACACACTGCTAATTGAGGGAGACGCTTTCAAGGACACACCCCTTGCTGAGGAGAATATTATTACTTCTCTTGACTAAACATAAAAATAGTGCCACTGAATATGGATATGTAAGCAACATGGATATGTGAACAACTATTATAAAATAACTTTGTTAAATATAGTAGAGAAATTGTATTTTATTTCATCTTAAAGTGCTGAGAATCAGCCTGTTTTCTGGTTTAGTAGTTGTCCTGGGCTGTTACCATTTATATTGTATTGTTACATAGAAAGGGAGGCATATAGTGTTACTCCCAGCAGGCTCCTCACTTTCTGGGTAAGCACCAAAGGTGCCCCTTCCAGCGGGGGAGTCTGATATCCACATCCATTCTCCCCCAACCCAGGTACAGGACCTCTGTACTCTCCCAACTTTTCTTTCCACATGTGCAAGATGTAATGTAAAGTATTTTGATCATGTCACTACTACAATGAAACACTAGACTTTGTGTTATTGTGCTAGCAGAATAGTGCTAATTATGCTTTGCTAACCACTTTACGGGAGCTGCAGTGGCTCAAGTGGTTGAGATGCTGAACTGCAGGCTGTGGAAGGTCAGTAGTTCAGCAGTTCGAGACCCGAGAGCGCTGCATGACGGGGTGAGCTCCCGTCTCTAGTTCCAGCTCCTGCCAACCTAGCAGTTCGAAAGCAAGAAATTGCAAGTAGATAAATAGGTACCACTTCGGTGGGAAGGTAACAGCGTTCTGTGCACCTTGGTGTTTAGTCATGCCAGCCACATGACCACAGAAATATCTTCGGTCAGCGCTGGCTCTTCAGCTTTGAAACGGAGATGAGCACCGCAACCCTAGAGTCGGATTGGACTGGCTTTCGAGCAAGGGAACCTTTACCTTTACCTTTAACCACTTTACACTTTGCTGATCCCATCCAATTGTTTCCGAGACTGCAATCATATGACCACTACTTAGGATAAAGTGTCATTGAACATAGTGGGAGTTACTGATAAATATATATGCACAAGTGGAGACCCGCAAGAAACTTGCGGGATGGTCATCCCATTCCTCACACCTTTGCTTCCTCCCCTCTACCCTTACCTATCTCACACTCTTTCTCTCTTCTGGGGGTGGAGCCATAGACTCAACCCTCCAAAGCAGCCATTTTATCCAGGGGAACTGATCTCTGTCACCCAGACAACAGTTGTAATGCTGGGTGATCTCCAGCCCTCACCCAGAGGCTGGCAATGGTAGTTCTCATGGAGGAAATGGCTGGTTTGGAGGGTGGAGTCTACAGCATTATACTGGTCTGAAGTTCCTCCCCTCCTCAAACCCCACCATCCCCAGGATCCACCCCTTAAATATCCAGGAGTTTCCCAATCCAGAGTTGGCAACCCTATCTAGGGATGCCAGCCTCCAGGTAGGATCTGAGGATCCCCTGGAATTACTGCTCAGCTCCAGACTACTGAGATAACTTCCCCTGGAGAAAATGGATGCTTTGGAGGGTGGACTCTAGGGCATTGTACCCCACTGAGGTCCCTGTCCTCCCCAGGCTCCATCCCCAAATCTCCAGGAGTTTCCAGACCTGGAGCTGGCAACCCCACTACCTCCATACCCTGCCAGTGCCCGTGGGGGGACCTGGCAACCCTAGACTGCTGCCAGGCCTAGGGTTGGCAACCTCCAAGTGGGGCCTGGAGAGTGAACTCCAGAGATCTGTGAACAACAGAGATCTGTCTCCCTGGAGAAAATGGCTGCTTTGGAGGGTGGATTCTGTGGCATGATGCCCAGCTGAGGCCTCTCCCTTCCGCAAATCCTTGCACTCCTTACACTCCACCACAAAACCTCTAGGAATCCCCCAGCCTGGACCCAAGGCTCCCTCCCCCTCCCTCCCCCCTCCAAGGCCAAAAGAGGCCTGGAAAGAAAGGGCCCTTCTCCCCCACCCCCTTTTACTGACAGAGCCAGTTAGAAGCCTCCTCTCTCCCCCCCAACGTTTTAATCTCTCACTGTTGATGCCTGGAGTCAGGTCCCTGCAGAGGCCATTTCAAAAGGCTTTTTTGGGGGAATTCAACTGTCCCTGAAGGGATTTCCTCACTTTTTGGATTTTTCTACAAACCCAGGAAGTCTACTGACTATGCAGGAAAAGCTGTTGGGGGAGAGTGAGGCCCCTGTTGGTGGGAATAGGTATCCGCACAGAAAAAAAAAAAGTCTGGGAAATAGAATAAGGATAGAATCAGGCTGCAAACATGCATTGGGTCAGCATGGAAGGCTAAAATAATATATATGATTAAGTTCCATGGAACTCAGTGGATTTGCTTCCAAGAGAATATGGACTGAATCGGGCTATGAAATGTGTTTCCTCTCTTCACAGAGCAGTTCTTCCTTTTTCACAGAGAGCAGCAGCTGTAGGTCTCCGATCTGGGAAGCAGGAAAGGAGGATAGGCAAGTTCTCACCTCCCAGAAGAAAGCTGAGCAAGCAGAAAAGGAATCAGGTCTGACAGGGAACTGCTGACCAATAATTCTTATGTTATGCTGGTGGCTGGAGGGTATTTACAGAAAGGCTGTAAAATAGGAGACAAGAAAGGCTTAGGACTTTAGTGATTAAACAGTTTGGGAATATTTGGCTTAAAGAAAAGCACTTAGCAGTCATCTTGTCCCTACAAACTTAGCAATTGTGGGATAACAGTCCTTAAAGCCTTTGATAAGGGAATTTTGGCTTCACTATCCATTATCCTTTTAGAATTTTTTGTACCATCAGCAGGCACATAGATAAAAGCAGCTCTCTTCCCCCCCCGCCTCCATCTAGCCTCTGATGTTAGATCATTCATTTGCTAAGCTGATGACTGGCCTATGTCTGCTGAATGGCTATAGACTGGTGATAAGAACTTGAGGCTACAGGGACAAAAGTTTGGAAGTACTGTGTTTAAAGGAAATCAGGTTGGGATTTTCTGTCCTCTAAATTATCAATAGACTGTGCTGACAGAATGTACACATCAGTAAACATTACAACCAACTGGGAAAACCTTAAATGTTAAAAATGACAAGGCATTAATGTCATATTTTAGTTGTCTAAAATTCAACAAAATACCCAAATTAATTTTTAAAAGAAAAAACAAAAATCCTTTGACTTGGTGTTGATTTAAATTTATGTTACCATATAATTTTATTTTATTTTATTTCTAATGAAGCAATGGAGAGGTTTTAGCAATGAGCTGTAGGTAACACCCATTAGTATCCCATTGTCTTGTATCCTGGATGTCTATCTGTCTCTTGACTCATCCAGGTGTTTTAGTGTTGGTGTAAATTCTGCTGTATCTAAAAAAGTTCATTTCAGATAAATAAATTCCCTTCATAACAATCCTAGCTATATCTCAGGGTTTGGCAGTATGCAGCGGTTTAAGTGGCATAATCTCAGACTGATAGTGAGGTGGAAGTTATTAAATCCCTAGTGGAATTTTTGAGACCCAGCTTTTGAGGACCTACTTTTTATTTTAAAATGTAATAAAATATCAGATGTAGAGGAGAGGGACTTGGGGATAGATTTTGAGAAAGTGCTGTTCTAAATCTGACAGACATGCTATGGATCCTGATGGCAATGTCAAATCTGAAATAGTTGTAAGAATGAAGTTACAAAGTCAACAGCCAGTGGTGTTGTGGCAACATCAGGGATGAAATTTCTGATAGCTTGTAGTCCATCACTGTATGGAATGTTGCCACAGAGAGATTCCACATCCATAGGGACTAGAACAATGTCCTCAGGAATATCACTGATGGGTTACATTTTCCACAGGAAGTTTCTGGTATCCCACAAATAGATAAGTGAAAGATCCATAAGAACTTGCTAAAGGGATCTCATTTCTCATAAGAAGGAGCATCTCATTTCTCTGTATTCTTGGTGCTTGGGGGGGCAACAGTGGGAGGGCTTCGTGTGTTCTGGCCCTGCTGGTGGACCTCCTGATGACACCTGGGTTTTGGCCACTGTGTGACACAGAGTATTGGACTGGATGGGCCACAGGCCTGATCCAACTTGGCTTCTCTTATGTTTTTATCCCCCCCTTCCCCACTATTTCCTCTTTCCCTTCCTTGGCAGCCCCCACAGCCTCTCCCCTTTTCCTGTTTCCATCTCACATTTTTATATATCAGTCAACCTACCTTTATTTGCCTCCACATCTTCAGCTTTCCTTCTTGCTGGTAGCCTCTCCCTTGGTAAACTATGGTGCTGTGCTGGCTGAGCCAGGCCCAGTTGCACAGTGGAAAACAAATGAGGACTTGTGGGAGAAACCTCATTTTCCTCTGTATCTCCTCTCTATACTATTGCCCTCGTACTGGAAGCATCTACAGCCTTGCCTTTCACTATTTTCTTCTCTCCTTCCCATCCACCAACCAACCAACTTTTTATCTGACTTCCCCATCTTCAATTATATTTATTTGTGGCATTTATATCCCACCTTTCTCCACAATGGGGATGCAAAGCAGCTTACATTATTCACCTTTCTTCAATTTCGCCCTCACAACAACCCTGCAAGGTAAGTTAGACTGAGAATCTATAATTGGCCCAAGATAACCTGGTGAACTTCCATGGAAGAATGGGGATTTGAACCTGAGTCTCTCAGATTCTAGTCTGAAACTGTAACCTCTAACTTTCATGGGGTGGCTGCTGTTGTACAATAGCAACTAGCTGGGCTGGGATAAGTAATTCAAGTTGCATGGTTTCAAGTCAGTTAATGATTTTCACCAGGCCTGACTCTAACAAGTCCTCCCTTAAAGGCTAAAGCAGCTTTGGAAAAGGCTGTAACCCCTTCCCACTGGCTTTTACTGACAGAAACCAAGGATGGTAATACTGTTGTGGTTCCCTAGCAATGACCACTGAAGTAATCCATTCCTTAAAGCTACAGGCACCTTTATATATATATATATTTTAAAAATTCTCCCAATGCATTTTTAAAGATTTTAGATTTTTCTGCAAACCTGGGGCATTTTTCAGGTTTGTAGAAAGATCTGTTTTTTCTGTCCATGGCCACAATCTTGGACCGAAGTATCCACAGAGGGGCCAACATGAGAATTCAATATATTGATGCTGATAACTAGGGATGTCATCCTCCTGGTGGGACCTGGGGATCCCCCAGAATTACAGCCCACCTCTGCAGAGACCAGTTCCCCTGGAGAAAACATGTTTTGGGGGGAGGACTCTATGGCATTGTACCCCACTGAGATCCCTGTCCTTCCCTGGCTCCATCCCCAAATCTCCAGGAGTTTCCCAACCTATATCTGGCAACTCTACCCTGCTAGTGGCCAAAAGGGACCTGGCAACCACACAGCCAAACATTCTGGATGAGCACAGGAAGAATTTTTCTTTATGGATAGTTAAGATTATGGTTTCTGTGTACTGTTCAATTCACTATAGTAGCTCAGTGGTGTGGTGGAAGTATTTGCATTTTCAAGGATGGGAAAACTAAGTTTTCAGTCACTGAAGAACTGTGTCAGACATGTAGATTAGAAAGCATTGCAGGAAATTCAGTTTATGGTTCAATTTATGACTGGACAGATGTATAATATTGGGTGAGCTGGTGGCACCTCATAAGAACATAAGAGAATCCAATGTTGGATCAGGCCAATGGCCCATCTAGTCCAACACTCTGTCACACAGTGGCCAAAAATACCAGGTGCCATCAGGAGGTCCAGCAATGGGGCCAGGACACTAGAAGCCTTCCCACTGTTGCCCTCCCCCCCAGCACCAAGAATACAGAGCATCACTTGCCCCAGACTGAGAGTTCCTATCTATACATTGTAGCACTGATGGACCTCTGCTCCATAAACTTATCTAATTCCCTCTTGAAGCTGACCATGCTTGTAGCTGCCACCACCTCCTGTGGCAGTGATATCCATGTGTTCACTCTTTGGGTGAAGAAGTACTTCCTTTTATCCATTCTAACACAACTGTTCAGCAATTTCATTGAGTGCCTATGAGTTCTTGTATTGTGAGAAAGGGAGAAAAGTACTTTGTTCTCTGCCTGCTCTATCCCATGCATAATCTTATAAACCTTGATCATGTCACCCCTCAGCCATTGTTTCTCCAAGCTAAAGAGTCCCAAGTGTTTTAACCTTTCTTCATAGGGAAAGTGTTCCAACCCTTTTATCATTCTAGTTGCCCTTTTCTATGATATTGGCTGATTTGTTTTCAGTTCCCATCCCAGCATAGCATTGGCCCTTTTTATTGCAATTGAACAATGACTAGACATTTTCATTGAGTTATCTACTACGACTCCAAGATCTCTCTCTTGCTCAGTCTCTGCCAGTTCGGACCCCATCAATGTGTATTTATATTTAGGATTTTTGGCTCCAATGTGCATCACTTTGCACTTGGCCACATTGAACCCCATTTGCCACGTTGACGCCCACTCATCCATCCTTGACAGATCCCTTTGGAGTACCTCACAATCCTCCCTGGTTTTCACCACCCTGAACAACTTTGTGTCATCTGCAAATTTAGCCACTTCACAGCTTACTCCCAACTCCCAAATCATTAATAATAAGTTAAAATCATTAATAAACAAGTTAAAAAGCATCGGACCCAGTACTGATCCCTGTGGCACCCCACTGCTTACCACCCTCCACTAAGAAAATTTCCCATTTATACTCACTCTCTGTTTCTTATTAATTAGCCAGTTTTTGATCCACAAGAGGACTTGTCCTTTTATCCTTTGACTATTGAGCTTACTTAGGAGCCTTTGATGAGGAACGTTATCAAGAGCTTTCTGGAAGTCAAGGTAAACAACATCTATTGGTCCCCCCTTGTCTATATGTTTGTTCACTCCCTCAAAAAACACTAACAGGTTAGTGAGACAAGATCTTCCCTTACAGAACCCATGCTGAGTCTGCCTCAATAGTTTTTGTTCATCAATGTGCCTACTAATTCTTTCCGTAATAACAGTTTCCACCAATTTACCCGGTATTGATGCCAGACTGACTGGCCTGTAATTTCCCAGATCTCCTCTGGAATCCTTTTTAAAGATGGGAGTGACATTAGCTACCTTCCAGTACCTACCTTGGGTCAGTCACAAACTCTGGCATGGCTGTTCTCTCAAGGACAGTTTGTGTTAGAGTTCTCTTAGCCCCACCTACCTCACAGGGTGTCTGTTGTGGGGAGGGGAAGGGAAAGGAGTTTGTAAGCCGCTCTGAGACGCCTTTGGGCAGTGAAGGGTGGGGTATAAATCCAATCTCCTCCTCCTCTCCTCTCCTCCTCCTCCTCCTCCTCCTCCTCCTCCTCAGGAATAGAGGCAGATTTTAAAGAAAGATTACATATTTTTGTCAGGAAATCTACAAGTTCACATTTGAGTTCTTTCAGAACTCTCAAATGTATGCCATCCGGGCCTGGTGATTTATCAGTTTTTAAGTTGTCTATCAGTCGTAGGACCTCCTCTCTCATCACCTCATTCTGACTCAGGTCTTTCAACACCCCTCCCAAAATCAGCGGTTCTGGAGTGGGCAAACACTTCTCCTCTTCCACAGTGAAGACAGAGGCAAAAAATGCATTCAGCTTCTCAGCTATTTCTCTATCATCCTTCAGTACTCCTTTTACCCCTTGGTCATCCAAGGGACCCACTGCCTCCCTGGGTGGTTTCCTGCTTCCAATATATATGAAGAAAGTTTTATTGTTGGTCTTTATGTTTTTTGCTATATGCTCCTTATACTCCCTTTCTGCCTGCCTGATCACAGACTTGCATTTTATTTGGCACAACCTGTGTTCCCTTTTATCAACCTCACTGAGACTAGCTTTCCACCACTTAAAGGGATCCTTCTTACCTTTTACAGCTTCCATTACTTTGTTTGTTAACCATGCAGGCTTTTTTCAATACCTGTTTGTGCCTTTCCTAACCTGAGGTATATATTTTTTCTGAGCATCTAGGATTGTAGTTTTAAATAGTCTCCAAGCTTCCCCAATAGTTTTGACCCTTTCTACTTTTCCTTTCAGTTTCTTCCTCACAAGTCCCTCATATCAGAGAAGTTACCCCTTTTAAAGTTAAAAGTGGTTGTGTCAGTCTTTTGGAATGACTCCCTCCATTAGGCAACTCCCTCCATTGTAGCTCCGTAATATACACAAATTTTGATAGCTTGCTCTTCCGCTTTTGAGAAGGACAGAGTGCCTACTAGGTGCCTACTGGGTGGCTTATCATATATTTGAATCTGCAAGTTTGTGAGTCTAAGGGTGCTTTCATATATACTGAACAATGCACTTTCAATGCTCTTTGCAACTGGATTTTACTGTGTGAAATGGCAGAACCCACTTGCAAACAATTGCTAAAGTGCATTGAAAGTCAGTTGGAAGTGCCTTATTCAGCATGTGTGAAAATATATCATGTTTCTTGACATTCTTCAAGGTCAGCTCCACCTAAAATGCATTGCAATAGCAGGAAAGTCTTAGGAGGCTGTGTGAGTTTTCTTGGTTTGGTTCAAAGGCTCATCAAATATTGCTATTGAAAAAGAGCTGGAAAAAAGGCCATGAAGGCTTTTAAGGTCTGTCACAAATACAGTTAACACTTCTCTCAGAGAGATTCCACTGATAATTTCACACTTTATACTAAGAAAGCTGGGTGTGCTACAATGTATACTGGAGATGCTTTTGAGCCATTTAAAATCTAGCTACAATACATTCACTTTTTTCTGGACGAGAGGTGTTTTATAAATAAAAATATGGGTAATCATTTACCTTAAACTATCATGAAGATACTGGAACTGCTCCTAGAATGTGACTTTTTGGCAGCTTGGTTTACATCATATAAAAAAAAGTATATTCTTTCTGTCATAGAAGGAAATGAAATGTAACATTATTGACTCAAATTATATTGACTTTTTTGCATAAGTTGCACATATTCTTGTTTTTGTACATGCACACACACACATACATGCTATTTCAATTAATGCTGCAACATCCCTCATGGAATTAAATCCATGCTAATTTACCTATTCTTCCTGGATTATCCCTCATTTTGGCACAGTAAGACCAAGAGACTTCATTGTCTTGTACTTTTATCCCTGGCTACATGAAAGGAACTACTCTACTTCTCATGAGCTTGCAAAGGATGGAGTTTTGATAGTCCATTTTTAGAACTTGGCCCTAGATCTGAGATGTCTGAAAACAAAAATCCCTGAACATCAATTAAAAAAAATGTACTGTGATTATAGTATCTTGGCACATAAAATGACACATGAAATGAAAAGCTCTCAGCACCCATTTTATCTGCTTATGATTTATAAGAGAAAAAGAAAGGAATTTTAAATAAAGGCTACTGTGTAGAATCCATAACCATTAAAACTCAATGTGAGATTTCCCCTTTATTCCAATGGGGTATAGATCAACTGCTAGTCTTTATTACACCATAGCATCCAACCCATGCACATCTCTAAAGAAGATAAATGATTTGGCATAACATTTTTACTTCATTATAATTAGATTTACTGCTTAGAAGTTCTTACATGAGTATTCTTATGAACAGCAATAAAAGAAATCAGCCTGGTAATTCTTTTAAAAAGCTAGTTCATGCCAAAATTGGAAGGGAGGGAAGAGAAAGGAGGATACTTAGCGGGGGAAATATAAAGCTTGAAATGTTTTTACAGAGGGTGTATTATACCTACAACTCTACTGTAGAATTCACTTGAAAGGAAACTGTATGGTTGAAATATTTGACCATTCTTCTCTGGGACAAAACTTGATAAAAGATAAAGAGAACAGTCAATCCTCAATAAATACATAATTATATACTACTACTTCCCATACAAAGACTCCTTTATGGATTGACTCATTTTCAGATCATAGCTTATCTCCAGCTACAATAATATAGGTGTGTTTTGGAGTCTTGAGAATTTTTAAAGATTTTTTTAAACAGGCTTCAGATCTTGCCAAGGAGACAAGAGCACTCTTGTGAAAGCCACATCAAAGTTTCCAATATAAGGTATAGGAGGAAAAATTAATATTGTGTCGTTGAGTGTCAAATAAAACTTCCTTTGAAAATAATTGTCTCCCTCCCACCTTTGCTACTTTTATTCAAGATGGTTCAGCTATTATTAAAGAAGACAGCCAACAGGGAGCTGCTTCTGATGTGACTGTTCTTGTTTATGAATGCCCCTGGTTCCCTGGAACAGTGCAGTTACCATGATCCTCTGAGAAGCTCACAAGATCCAAAACCATAGCCTGACCTAACCATACAAGCAGGCACTATAGACACTAGTTGGAATAGTGTAGAAACAACTGCACGTAGATACTGCAAATGACAGGTTGCCAATATGCAAGATTCTAAAGTAAAAATCAGGACAAACTTCTGACATTAAAATCAGCCCTGGGAGATGCTTCCTTATTTATTTGTTTATTAAAATACTTATACCTGCCCTTTTTTAGATGTCTTTGCAGGTTTCCTCAAAATGGTACCAGGCTCCCAGTGCTACAGCACAACACTGGTACCTAGTGGACCAGTTGATCCAGCAAGGCAGGTCTCCTAGGCCTCAGCTTAAGTAGGTTGAGAGGCAATTGGGCCCAGTTACACTGTCAGGATGTGCTGGAAATCCTGAGGGGGTGTTGTGCCCTGGCCAGCGTCCTGCAAGGAAGTATTATTCTCAGAGGACTTTTCTAGCTCCACTGTGGGATTATGTGCAGCCAGTCTGGCAAAGGGATGCCAGCCCCTTCCCCACCAATCAGTTTGCTGGCATGGGAATGTACTGGCAGCAGGGGGAAGCCCAGGCTGGTGACACAGCAGTAGCATACTAATGTCACTTGAAGTGTACACTGGTAGTGATGTTACCAGTGACTTTACTGAATCTATGGAAATAAATCCTTGTGCCTGTAGAAACACTGCTCTGGATCCAAGCCAGAGACTGATGATACCACCTCCCTACAAGGGAGGATAGTGTATATAGGCTTCAACTGCACAATAGGGGGATCTACAGCTAAATCTGGCTCTTGCACTGCAGCAGGCACATGTGCTGAAATCTATTGCTGGGAGTGAGACCATTTTCTATATTTGTTGCAAAATATTCCAAACAATGTGATGTATCTGGCTTCAAGTATGTTATTACAAGTACCTAGTTTTCTTGCCAGCATGCAACAGTCATTGAAGATAAACCAATAATGTGATATATATGTGTCTATCAATCCATCAACTTCTCTCAGTACAGAGAAATCAATATATGCTGAAAATTATTCCCAGGCAAATAAACCATTGATGTTACAATCCACATTTATACCTATTTACAGTACAATCCTGTACAGAGTTATTCCCATCTAAATTCACTGATTTCAATAAGTTTAGATTGGATTAACTTTGCATAGGATTGCATTGTTAGTTAATTTTGTTAAGAAGAAAGCCGGATTTACTAAAGTACTATGGACAGATGTGGTCTGGGGGAAAATTGCAGCCAGATGTTCATATGAGCTAATCTGCTGATATCCACTGAGTTTCAGAATATATTCTGAGGTCCAGATTTAATCATCATAATTTTATAAATCCTGAGAGGCAGCAGGGCTTCTTCTGAGAGGGGCTGTATAACTTGGAGAAAGAAAAGAGATGGAGGGAAGAAATCAGACAGGGAGGAAGCTTAAAAAACAAGATAGCAAAGAAAAAGGGAAGGGTCACAGATACTAAAATTCACCATCACAGAGCTAAGATATTGCTCAGGCATGACCTTGAAGTTGACCCAATATAGCAAGGGAGTAAACTTAGTCCAATGTTGCTAGGAGAATAGCAGTGCATTCCTAGACAGAGGTACTCTCTCCTAATCCATTGGTTTCAGTGGAGTTACAAGTTTATAATTCTGTTTAGGCTTACAGTGGAAGACTCTCAGGAAGACTTTCTTCAACATATGGCAAAGCAGCCAAGAAATTGGTCCAGGATCATTTAGTCCTAGCATCAGTGCAAAGTATTTTATTTTATATGGATTGCATGAACATTTGTCTTTTTTACTTCCAAGATCCTTCCAAAAAAGTTCTTGTTCAATGCTCTTCCATGCTAAGATTAGAATTCAAGGATCCTAAGAGCAGCTAAGCTCTACAAGACCATTTACTGACCTAATGTTTCCTGGCAGTGATATTAAGAGTTCACCAGGTTTAAGGAGGAGGATGGCTGCATCTGGAATAACATAACCAAGACCTAGAAATTATACATCTGCCAGAAAATATGCAGGAAATAGTGTAAATAGAAGGGTGTTTTGTTTTTTCAAGTTTCAAGCAGGAGCACTTAGTCTGTGATGGCCCCATGGTTTATCTCTGGAGAACATGCCTTATGTATTCCTTCTATGAATGTTCTAGAAATCATGCCTTATGTGCTATAGTGGCAGAAATCACCGGTAATAGACACTATGATAGCCTTATGTATACTGGAAAACTATTGATGTTACCATATTGAAGCCATGACTTCCCAGTCATTCTATTTTTTTTTATCAACAAAGGTTTATTCAAGGTTTTCAACATGTAACGAAACAAGAATATAACAACAATATGTTGAGAGGAGCAAAAGGAATAACAACCAACATTTGTTAACATTTTCGAAATACTTAAGGAGGTATCATTATGCTCATTAACCTAACATCTATCTTGCTGCTAACTTCAGTTCATTGATAGGTTAGTAGCTTTAGCCTATATGTTACTTTAAACAATTCTATATTCAGAAACAAAGCCAGTATTTATCATTAGCAAAAGAGGGAACTACTTCCTTTTCTGAGAGAAACTGAATTATTGGAAACCATTTACTTACAAATGGTGTTTGATAATTCTTGTTAGTGTGATTAGCTATGCCATCCACTATTTCCCCCATAAACTGCATGATAAGCTGCATCCAAAGCTTATTATACCACAGGTCTAATGATGGGTCTGAGACTGATTTCCATCTAGCAGCTACAATAATTCTAGCTGCAGCCAATAATAAAGAGATTGTTTCTTTCATTTGTTTTTGGGGAAGAGACTCCGGCCACACTTCAAGTAATATTAATTCAGGACTGATAGGTATCGCCAGACCAGTTATCTGTCTGATAGTCGTTACTATGTCATCCCAGAATTTTTGGGTACAGGGGCATTCCCACCAACAATGCCAGAATGTCCTGAGGAGACCACAGCCTTTCCAGCATAATGGGCTAGTTGTTCTATTTATATTATACAATCTTTGGGGTGTATAGTACCATCGAGTCTTCATTTAAAAAAACTGAAATTTAATATTAAAAACTTTTGATTTGTTTGAGGGGGCTTGCCACACCCTTTGCCAAAATGAGTCTTGGAGTTCTTTACCAAGATCTTCTTGCCATTTCTTTTGAAAAATGAATTGTTCTGCCTTAAGATTTCTAAGTAAGATTGTTGTATGGAGGAAACCAGACCCTTTGATTCACTATCATAGTTTTGTGTAAATACATGTGTAAAAGATATGCCTGTTTGTTTGAGTTCTCTATAACATCTCTAGCTTGGAGATATCTAAACCGTATCTAAACCAATGGATCCATATTTGCGCTTTCCTTTCCAATCGGTCTTTCTCCAGCACTTTCCCTTTATGTGTCCAATCTGTGGGATGGGCTATTCCTGCTCTAAACCACTGACATATGGTCTGATCATCCTTTCCCAAAGCTGAGCAATCTTTGTTGGTCAAACTTCCCAGTCATTCTAATATAGCTCCTTATCATAATATTTCATATCTTGGTCAGTTGTTTCTCTACATATACCCAATAAGATGGATCTATGCACGTTGTCCTTACAAGTGGGTTAAACAAATGTGAACTACAGATGTTTGTAATCTCTGCACTCTGTTATGTCCTGATTTTTCATTATAGTTAGGCATTTTGCTGCCCTAACAGTTCTCAGAATCCACTGCTGGAGTCAAATATCAGAAATAGGACCTTAGAAAATCATCACACTGTCCTCATAGTGGTGTTTCACCATTTCATTCCATAGCTTAACTTGCTTTTGATGGCCTTATTAATTGGTTCATTATGGTAATAGGTTTCTCTCATACAACCACAAAAAGGTCAAGTAAAAACTGACCTTAAGTTGTAACTTTCCCCCTTAGTTTGTATGATCAGTATCCAAGATACTTAAGTACTTGTCTCATTTGATCATGGCTCTAAATTCAATCTAATTTTTAATGTGTAATTTATAAACATGTTTATATAATATATATACATGTTTTATAAGTAATATATATAGATGTTTCTTTTTGTGTGGGTGAGCTTGATCAGTTCTCTGGATGTGTTATAAATGATCACTTCATATTCTGGTGAACTGACCTTTTTCATGAGACTTGTATCCAAGATTTGACAGGGTTTTCTTTACTGTGCCATTGCCAAGCACTAAAACTATGTGCAGTGCTACTCTGTCTGGACCGATGCCCTCCCTGAGAAACAGTGTAAAGGCCAAACAATGAGGCTGTAGAACTGGAGATTTTGAAAGCTGGATCAAAATTAAGCTATCTAAACTAATACCAGGCAAGTACACTGTGATTCAGAAAGAAAGGTTCTTTCTTTTTTTCAGTGAGCTAAATAACCTTTCTTTTTAGCAGCTTCCTTCTAGCAGCATATTAACATGTTAGAAAAAAATTCTAAACACATTTCAGAAAGTGTCACTGTGGTCCATTATATCATGTAAAATAACTCATAATATTTCTTAATATTCATATACCATATTCTTTAAGTATTTACAGAGCAATCCTATGCTATGCCTGCACCGCGGCTGCCAGCTGCTGCGTAATGACAGTGGCAATAGTCCATTCCCTGTGGAGATAAGTTATGCAGCAGCCAGCAGACATATTTGGTGGGTTTGCAGTGTTTTCTGAGTGTAACCAGGGTAGCATCCATAGCAACCACACCACTGCAGTCACCACTGCACTATGATGGACTATGATGGACTGGGCTGCCAGAACCAATCAGGGGCCATGTGGCAAGGGTGGAGTCCAGCATTCATCTCAGGGGCAGGCCACAGGAGTTCTGCGCTCATTGTCAGCATCACCCCCCACTCCCTTAAAAGGACCACAGGGTCCTCAAAGGGCAGAAGGGGAAGGGGGGTTGTCATTGGCACCCTATGCATTTGGGGGTGTCTGTTGGTCCCTGTTGGGTGCATTTCCCAGCAGCCCAGCCACATAGCCAAGGGCACTCCCACACCATCCCTCCAGTGTGCTACTCACCCCCTCTCCAAAGACATTGAGTCTGTCTGCTACCTTGGTTCCCCCCCCAGCCACTGAAACCAGGCATTTCCATAATCCCCTGCTGCCTCAGTGATGCCTTCACAGATGTCTTCCCCTTGGGTGGCACAAGCCCCCCCCCCTTCCTAGAGTGGACACACAGTTAAGAACTTCATTCATTCACTCTATTCATTTTCCAACTTTCTCCCCCATGGAGACTACAAGTGGCTTCCATCATTCCCCTTTCCTCCATTTTATGCTCACAACAACCCTGTGAGGTTGGTTAGGTTGAGAGTGTGCAACTGGCCCAAGGCTACCTACCAAGCTTCCATGTTACAAATGGAGATCAGAATATGTGTCTCCCAGATCTAGTCGCACACTCTAACCACTGCACAAAGCTGGCTCATTCACTAAGACCACCCTCCCCTTCACACAGAAGCCTGAAAGGAAAAGGAGGAGGAGGAGGAGGAGGAGGAGGAGGAGGAGGAGGAGGAGGAGGAGAAAAGAGATTGGATTTATAACCCGCCGTTCACTCCCCAAAGGAGTCTCAGAGAGACTTACAATCTCCTTCCCCTCCCTCCCCATAATAGATGCCCTTTGAGGTAGGTGGGCTGAGAGAGCTCTTTTGAGAACTGCTCATGAAAGAACAGCTCTGAAATAACTTGTAACTGACCCAAGGTTACACCAGCAGCTGCATGTGGAGGAGTGGGGAATCAAACCTAGTTCTCCCAGATTAGAGTCTGTGCTCCTATCCACTACACTAAATTGGGTCTCCAAACTGAAGGAGGGAACCTGCTGCTCAGTCAGCTTTGGAGGTGCTGTTGGGCTCCTGCTATTTTTGGCAGAGAACTATGAACAGTAGCACCTGCAGAACCATCCACAGACCCCTTCCTCCTAGTCATGTCATTGGGCAGCCCTCAGGGGGAGTCACAGATGGTTTGGGGAGGGAGTAGGGCAGGGAGGGGTGTGGAGTTCCTGTCATGTAGGCAAAACCAAACAGAAAGACATAGTTGTGGCACAACACAGACTTCAACACAGACTTCAACTGAAAACAATGGTGAGGTATGAAGACTCCATTCACTACCCTCTGGGGCCACAGGGAGGAGGACTGAGGATCCGTGGCACAGTACGCGTCTAAGTGGGATGGCATTGGAGGTGGAGCCTGGAAAGGCTGGCTGGGTGAAATGCTCCACTCAGTAGACAGACCTGAGTATGCGTGGAGGCTGCACTAACAGGTGGCCAGAAGTGGCCAGCAGGTGCCTGACAGCCACAGAGTGGCTCTTGGAGCCTGTGCCATCATAACTGTCCCTTACACTGGCATGTCTCGGAGGTAGGCTGGTGTATGGGACATCTGGCTCTCGGAGTGCTTTCACACACACACACACACACACACACACACACACACACACACACACAATTGTGCTGTACTTTTAAATACAGTTTCTTGTTCATTCTTACTAGAGTACTGCCATTATCATCTTGATCTTGCAAATGAAAATCTGAAGCTGGGAGGTACTTGGCTGGTTTAGATCAGACTTTTGGTCCTATGTATAACAGGAAATGTGAGGAGGGGGGAATACATCTTTCATCTTCACTTTGTGCACCAGCCTCATCTTCAGCACCACAAGGTATCCACGAATTGCAATTTGGTATATTTGGGCTCCGTATATAAAATAGAAATCCTACATTTAATCCAGGATTTAACAGTCCTACATTTAATCCAGGCAAAATCAAACTGTATAACAGCACATGGACCACTTGCTGGCATTGGAGGTGGGACTAGTGCACCACCTGAGTGGTGAAGTAAGTCACACTCACCACCATATATGGCAGTGAGCATATCCTCTGCACCCATCTATTGGCTTGATCAAGAATACTAAAGACAAGACAAGACTAGACAAAACGGCATGGAATCCACAACTGAACTGGATCTCCTTCAGTTCTAAAAATAATCACACTGAAATCACAGTGCTGAAAGAGGGACAGTTTTAAACTTTCCTGTCTGTGCTACTTTCCTGACTTCAATCCCACCTTAAAGTGTCTGTCTGCCCATGGAGGGAAATACAAGGCTAACCACATGATGCACCAATTAAAGTAGGAAAATGAATTCTTACATACTAGATTTAACACTGAGAGCAAGGCTACAGATGATCAGCAAAAATTACTGTGACTATGTCATACCCCCATATAGGTACTGCATGAAATTCCATAGCATTGGTTATGTTGTGTATTAACTGGAATAAGATGGCTGCCACGGGGTGGCCTGAGCATGTAATCCAACAAACCTCAAAGCTTCACTCCAAAGACAATAGCCACTTCGGATCCAAAGGCACACCTGTGGGCTCGCCCAGATCCGAAAGTAGCCCTATTGAATTGTAGATGTGTAAATAAGGCCAATCACAAGTGATGGGTGTGTGTGTGGTGTGGGGCATGCATATAAGACAGGCACTTACTGGCCCATTTATCTTTCATTCCTGATGTAATCCAATAAACAAGAGCTGATTCACTATGCTGAGTCTCTGGCCTTAGTACTTGTCAGGTTAGAGCCTGTGGAACATTTTTTTAAAGGAAGAAGGGATATTTTCCCAATCATCACGTTACTTCAGGCCTCTGATTTCCCCTCTTGCTGTTCTTAGGGGTCCTCTGCCTCCCAAGAGAATTATTTTGGAGGGAATTTTGGACTGCAGAAAGGGAGGTAGAAAGGTCTGTTTTGTTGATGGAAATCCCCTCTACCATCAGAAATGTTTGTAGAATCCAGCCCCATATGTACTCATGGAAGTACATTACAAAATAAATTTCTTTCACAAAATAATTTAATGTAAAAATCATCATCAAAATTCTAGGTTGTGTACCTACTCAATTGGACCTTGGGAAAGAGAAAGTCTCATTAAGGTGTACCTCATTAGATACAGAAAATCTATTTTATGGACTGGAAATATAAGGAGCCTCTTGGAATAGGATAGCAGAAACAGAAAATATGATTACCAAATTGGGAATGCAGTACTTATGGTAAAAGAGTGAATGTGAATACTTGACTTGCAATAGGGATAGCACATAAAGTGGGTGTTCTAATATGAATCAGCTATATCTGAACATCATTGAAAACTACTATGCTGAAAAGAGAATGTGAAGGAAAGTATGCAGTTTGAATAGACCTACTCTACTTCTGAAACATTGTTTTCCTGGACCCTCCCTTTGAGACCCAGTCCCTACCTCCTGTAACACCTTAGCTAGCCTATTGCAGTTACTATTTTCTATCCCCTTCTATTCCCTTCTCTTTTGCCCTGAGAATATTACCATTACTAGTTTTAGTAATTTCCATTAGTAATTACCATTACTAACTTTATTGGCTTTTTGTATGCCAATAATTGGTTGACAAAACCAGACTAACATGGATCCATGGGAGGGAAGGAGACGAGATTCAACAATTTCAATACCTTTTCTCATAACATAGTTTGATTCTGATTCTTCTTCATGCAAGTCAGTTTGCATAAACCAGAACCTGTGACATTGCCAGTGGCTGAATACATTTTAATTTGATATTGAGGTCCAGAAGAGTTCTAAGTTCCACCAAACTTCAGCTATCTGCCAAGCTGTCACAGTGTTTTCTTGGATTTAGGAGTTAATAAATGCTGCTTCTCTCCAGAGAGATAAGGGTAGGACAGTGGTAAATGAAATACCACCCCAAATCTCCTCTCTTGTCATAGGAAAATCCTGTGACTGCTGTTAAATCGGCTCAAAGACAGCTTCCCACAGGAACAATGACATATAGTAGTTCTTGTACATGGGTCAATATGAAGGTACACTTGAATGAGGATGGAAAAACAGTTATTTCCAAACCATGCCCTTAGGGAGGATAAAGAAAGTTAATTCCAAAAATGGTCAGACTTAACATAAAACAGCAGGAAGAGGATGGGAGGGTGACAATGAAGTCTAATTGGATGTGGAATAGCTAAGGTGGTCCAGATAATGTTTCCTGTGATATCACAGCTGAACATCAGCTAAGCACTTCGTCAGCTTCCTCAGGCATCAGGAGTGGTCCTTCCCCATCACCTCTGACAAGAAATCACGTTAACTCCTTCACAGCCAAAATGCTGTGAACTTTTTTTTAACCACCTCCAATGTCAAACTAGCTACTTCAGTTAAAAGAACTGAACTGCCATTTGATTTCAATTCCTGAATGTAACACTGTGTTCCTAGAGGCCACAGCACTGCTATCTTCAGCAAACTTTACTCACACCAGCTATTATTTGGGTTGTAAAAGACTAGACAATTCTCCTCCTCCTCCTCCTCCTCCTCCTCCTCCTTCTCTTCTTCTTTTTCTTCAAAAATTCTGGATGCCAAAGAAGAGTCATTAACAGTTTGAACTCTCATTGCACCATGCTTCACACTAACAAATAAAAAAGCTCATTATTTCTGAAAACAGGAAATAAATACAACTTGGTTTGAAGCTGTTTGGCAGCCTGTGCCAAAGGAGTGTACTGACCTAAATAAAATATTTTAAAACTTCCTGATTTTAGGATACACATACAGTTGGTTATTATCTGAGGCTATAATTGCAAGTTACTAGTAGTTTGGAGATCTTTTTCTAAACTTATCCCTCATTGCTGTTTGTTACTTTCATTAGGGAAACTAAAATGAATGGAAATTAACAGCTAATGAATGAATGCCTTCCATCAATTTGTGTTTTCCCTGTAATTGCCTAGAAAGCACAAGAACCCTTCTCTGATCTGTCTGAAATATGACTGGATTGATTTCCTGTTGGAGAGTACTAGTACAATCTCTGGAATTGTATTCACATTAAACAGAGAACAAATAAGATAGACCAAGAAATATTTTTGATTAACACCAAGGACCATAAAAATGAATATAATCTCAGAAAGAAAGAGAGAGAGAGAGAGAGAGAGAGAGAGAGAGAGAGAGAAAGGAAGGAAGGAAGGAAGGAAGGAAGGAAGGAAGGAAGGAAGGAAGGAAGGAAGGAAGGAAGGAAGGAAGAAGAAAGAAGAAGAGGAGGAGGAGATTTGATTTATACCCCACACTTCACTTAGTGTCTCAGAGTGGCTTACAAACTCCTTTCCCTTCCCCTCCCCACAACAGATGCCCTGTGAGGTAGGTGGGGCTGAGATAGCTCTGACAGAAACTGCTCTTTTTCAAGAACAGCTCTGACAGAACTATGGCTTACCCAAGGCCATCCAGCAGCTGCTAGTGGAGGAATGGGGAATCAAACCTGGTTCTTCCAGATTAGAATCCATATACTTAACCACTACACCAAACTGCAAAAAACATACAATGAAAACAAATGAAACATTTGAAACAAAAATTAGAGAAATAAAAAAAGAAACAATTTGTGCATCCCTACTGCCAACTATTCACTACAGGAAAGCCACTCATCCTATTTTAGATTTATGTTCCAGTTCCTCTGAACTATATTTATAGAGGAAAAGTATTTTTTTCATAGTAGTTATGGTGAATATCAAAGTCACAATCTCCTCAGGTTTCAATCACAGTCACAAACTTGCCCAATGTATGTATTGGATCTACATAAGCATTTGGGAGATATTTTGTCCTAGCTTGTCACTCATAAACAGGAATTCTGTTCCTCAAGCGATAGATCCCATTAAAGGGGCAATTCAGGAAATTAGAGACTTGATACCCCAAACTGTAGAGCCCATCCAGAGTGCCATGAAGGATATTATCATCCAATTTTCATAGAGTCTACAAGTATTGCAAAAGCAGATCTCAGAAAACACTACTAAAATTACGGTCTTGATTACAGCGATGGAAAATATGGAGGGCAAAACCAAGGAAATAGAAAGGAAATACCAAGAAAATGAGGAGAGACAGACCAGTCTAGAGCAAGACATTATGAGACTTCAGGTAGAGAGAGTGGCACTTACACTAAGATTTCAGAATGTTCCAGAAGAGAAAGAGGAAGACTTGACTAACAAAATGGCTAAGTTATTGGCAGAACACCTACATATGGAAGATGTGAGTATGATGGAACAGAAAATAGATATGGCCTTTAGAATGAATTCAGCATATGCCAGACGCTTGAAACTCCCAAGAGAAGTACAAATACAATTCCATAAAAGAGTGGTGAGAGATAAAATACTAAAAGAAGTAAATGATGATGAATGATGAATGAAGTGGAAATAAATGTGCTGAAAGAAATTCCATGGAGGGTGCGAGAAAAAAGGAAGGAATATGTGGAATTGAAGGAGTAACGATATAAGCTACAGATGGATTTTACCCAAAGGGCTGTTCTTTGTGTTCGAAGATAAAAGATTCAGAATAATCTGTTTTTAAGGTGATGGATTTTTTGAAGACATATGGGGAGGAGCTGTCAGAAGATCAAGAAGACCAGGAAGAAAGGGAAGAAGGCGAAGTGGGAAGAGAAGTGGGGCATGAGCCCCAAGGAGTGATGGCATTACTGGCATTACCTCCAAGACAGAAAAAATACAGTTTCAAGAGATCTCCAATTAATACAAGACAAAGGGCAAAAGATAAATGGGAACAACAGAAGCGAAATCATGATGGATAGAAGAAAATTAAGATTTATTTCAGTGAACGTCAACGGATTAAACAGACCTCAGAAAAGAAGGAGAATATTCCACCAACTCAAGAAGCAAAATGCAGATGTAACCTGTATACAAGAGGCACACATAAGAAAAAGTGATGAAAAGTATTTAAATACTAAAGGACTTGGGAAAATCTTTGCAGCCTCGGATGAGGAAAAAAAGAAAAGAGGAGTAGCTACGTATGTTAAAGATCATTTGCAACAGGAATTAGTATTTGCCTCTGATGATGGAAGAATCTTAATGGTAGCCATTCAGAGACAAGCAAAAAGAACAATGATAGTTAACATCTATGCACCGAACCAAAATCAGGAAAAATTCTACCAAAATCTTCA